>OV702292.1:265618623-266868623 GCA_916181665.1 Avena sativa | reverse complement strand
TCATTGTCGGCGTTGCTAGTATCGTGGGAGGTGACCCATTCCTCATCTTTGGATTCAGTGTGGTTTGGGCCACATGGGTCGGGTGGTGGTGGAATACGGCACCCATGCATAGCGATGCTCCACCTGGCGAAAACAGTACCTCTAGCTGCCATGGATATAGCTGGGAAGGGCCTGGAAGTCAGCTCTGGTGGAGGCGGTGTGGATATGTGGATGGAAATGGCGACCGCCCTAGATATAACGAGAAAGGGTGGGAAAGTTGGATGGGAAGAGTTGGGAAGGGAGGGAATGAAAGGGTGCTCCGCCGTATGGCCCCGTGACGGGACACATCGGCTCTGGAAACGAAGCGCCTATCTCACTACCAGGGCAGGCCCACGTCGTTTTCAGCTCCATCTAGCACCCCCACTAGACTGCATGTGGGTTGAGTTCATCCTAGGGCGCCGGATAACCAAACGGGTTGTGCCGGCAAAAAAAATATTTGGGGGGTGAACTGGGCGCGATTTTCGGCGTAGGCGCCCCTATAGTCATTTAGGGGGCCTTTAGGTCCCCCGAGTGGACATGCTATAATGAGAGGATAAAAGTGTACACATGTCTAGTGCTAGTGCTAGATGAGGAAGTATGAATGAGACCCATATACTGTAGTGAGCTAAATGGCAGAGTGAATTTGTCTTTCTTAGCAAAACGGTGCGCCATATGTGCATATACCAACACATTTGACCTAATTTTAGCAGACAATATTGTAATTTAAGTGGGTTAATTTAGCTATGAACCTTGTAAAATCATAGAACCTAGGAATCACAAGTAAAACATGCATGGTTTGCAATGTCCGTAAACAAGTCACACTTGTCGCATTCTGAGCCAAATTCTTCTTATTTTCTTTACTAGTACAATACATCCCCGTAATCACTTGGAAACATGAAAAATATTTTTTCCTAATTGTTCGAAACTCCCACGGGAAACATTGTTTACTAGGCCAAGACGCACCCATCAACCCGATGTGAAAACCGTATCTAAAAGTGTAGCTATGGTATATATCAATATATGTGGCCATGACCTTATTGGTTGTTCAGGCTGAAACCCAAGAATAATTTTCATACATGATAGGCAATAATATGAATCCGTTTTTCCTAAAGTTATCGAAACTCATGCTTGTCATTTTTCTTGGCCATTAATAATACTATCAAAAGTACCCAATCATAATGAAGTCTCATGTTTTTATTTTACGCTTTATTTTCTTTGAATGCTTTCCATACACGGTCCATTTTTTGGGAAGCAAATACTAATCAGTAATGACATTTTCCAAAACTATTGTTGTCCCATGATATATTGGTTGCCTGAGTACCTTCAAAAGAATTTTGGAAAATTTTATGAGTAATAGTCTATCATGCTCACATGTGTTCAAGTTTGACCTAATTTCATTTTATCGACATAGAGTCATGCATTTAAGTGCGTGGAGGTTTAGCTTCAAAGTTTAAAAATACTGAAACTTGGGAACTGCAAGAAAGAATTGTCCAATTTGTACAAAAATTTGGTGGGGACATTCTTTCTTCTTTTTATACCAGTTAAAATACTTGAAAAACTCACTTCACAGTATGGCCTACTATATCATGTACTATGTATGAACTTTGTTGGGTTTCAAGCCAAATGACCAATGTCATGGACATACTCTGTCTTCATCAAGATAATGAAAGTGTGCCCATATTTTGGTATAGGTAATTGCATGTTAGCATGGTAAAGAAGTAAAAGTATTTTCAGAAGGAAGTACAATTAATATGGCTTAGAGTTCATAGAAGGTGCCATCAATTTACTATAGTACATAAAGTGATTGGATAAATTACATGTTATATTGCTCAAGCTTAATTTTATAGCTAATTTCACCCATTCAGATGACTTTCCATCGATTTGTAGAATAAGGTCTGAATTAATATTCTACAAGTGCGTGAGGGAAAGTTCAATAGTATAACCGAGTCTTAGGTATAACAAAGTGACACGTCATCTATTTTCGGCCTTATACTAGCATGTACAATACCTAGCAATTGAACTATACAACTGCTAGCATTATGATACAACAACCTCATCAAAAAGCAAGAAGATTAAACAGTAATAAAATGAAAAATATTTCTATGCCCACTTGAAAAATCCTAAAACATGGGAATTGTAAGAAATCATGGTACACTTTGTCTATAAATTGGGGCGGTGGCATTCTTTATTTATTTTTTGGAACCGGGGTACCGTAGGTCCTGAAGGAGCGAGTTACTCCATTTATCACCCTAGGGTTTGTAGTCGTCTTAAGGTGGTCTGAGGACCTTTTTATAATAATTATTAATATTTGTGAGCCTGTTTGTACCGGTGTTGATGATTATTAATCCAGTACTAGATTTCTTGAATTTCAGGAAAAAATGGTTGTTGGAAGTACATCGGTGTGCCGTACCAAGGCACACGTGCGCAGCACCACGCTGTGGACGAGGAAGAGATAAATCGGACTGTGCGCCCGCGGTTATAGAGAAGAGATCGATGAAGGAAGGCTAGTGGAGTGTAACCTGTACCTCGTGTCAGCTGCCCACCATAGCTTTGCTCTAATATCGCATCGCCTTTGACTCCTCCTCTTTGCTGCTCTCGCCTTGCCTCCCTTTTGGAGTAGTTGTACGGAGTAAATCTATGTTCATTCCGAGCACTATTCTTCCTACTAAGTATAGTGGAGTACTTGCTTTATAGAAAAAACACTTCCATTGCTTAGAAAATTGGAGTTGTTTATTTTCCTAGTATTTGGAAACTCCCATTGCCAACACTATTTACCAATGCCAAGAGGTGCACATCTACTTTCTTGTAGTACTACCAAATATGGGAAAGTTACTATAAACTATGATGTGGATATGCCCATGACCTTGCTTGGTCGCTCGGCCTGAAACCTGTTCATACTTACATGGTAGGCCAATTTTGTGAAGCGGGTTTTTTTATAAGTTTAGAAAACTCATGTTTATCATTTTTCATGGCAAGCAATACACGCAAAAGGACACCATGCATGGGTGCTTTTTTTTTGCCTATTTCTCTTTTTTTTCTTCAAACCAGGGTCAACTTTAATTTTTCGACATGCAAATTCTTGCAAGAAGTTGAATATTTCAAAAATCTCGGACATTCTCGTTATATTGACTGTCTGTTGAGCAACTTCAATAGATTTTTGTAAAATTTTAAGATCAATCAGCAACTTACATGTGGTTCGAATTAATTTGACCTAATTTCCATAGACTCCCTCCAATCCATATTAATGTTCTTAGATTCGTCCAGATTCAAATGTATATAGTCATGTTTCTATGCTAGATAAATATACCCAAATCTAGAAAAATCTAAGATTATTAATTTGAATCGGAGATAGTAGTTTAATTTAAGTGGGTAAATTTAGCTACGAACCTTGAAAACTCATAGAAGTTAGGAATCGCAACTAAAACATGCATGGTCCGCAATGTTCGGAAACATGGCGTGCTTGTCGCATTTCGAGCCACATTCTTTCAATTTTCTTTACTGCTAGTACAAAACATCCCCGTATTCACTTGAAAAAGTGAAAAGTGTTTTTTCTAATTATTCAAAACTCCAACAGGCAACATTTTTTACTAGGCCAAGACACACCCACCTACCCGATGGGAGAACCCTATCTAAAAGTGTAGCTAGGGTATATATCGATATATATGGCCATGACCTTATTAGTAGTTCAGGATAAAACCCAAGAATAATGTTCATACATGATAGGATATAATGTGAATCCGTTTTTCCTAAAGTTGTCGAATCTCATGTTTATCACTTTTCTTGGCAATTAATAATACTAGCAAAATTACACCAATCGTAATGAAGTCTCATGTTTTTGTTTTACGCATTATTTTGTTTGAATGTTTTCCATACGCAGTCATATTTGTTGGTATGCAAATAATAACCAGTAATGGTATTTTTCAATAATATTGCTGGCCCATGATATATTGGCTGTCTGGGTACCTTCAAAAGAATTTTGGAAAATTTGAAAAGTAGTAGTCTATCGCGCTCACATGTATTCAAGTTTGACCTAATTTCATTTTATCGACATAGAGTCATGCATTTAATTGCGTAGAGCTTTATCTTGGAAGTTTGAAAAATACTTAAATTTGGGAACTGTAAGAAAGAATTGGCTAGTTTGTAAGAAAATTTAGTGGGGGCATTCTTTATTCTTTATTCTACTAGTACAAGTACTTGAAAAACTCACACTTCATGGTATGGCCTACTATATCATGTACTATCTATGAACTTTCTTTGGTTTCAATCCAAATGACCAAAGTCTTGAACATACTATGTCTTCATCAAGATAATGACGGTGTGCCAATATTTTGGTATAGGTCGATGCATGTTAGCATCATAAGAAGTAAAAGTATTTTCGAAAGGAAGTACGATTAATATGGATTAGAGTTCATAGCATGTGCCATTTATTGACTAGCTAAATAAGTTTTCTAGCTAATTTCACCTACTCAGATAAGTCTACACAAGGTGGTTGGATAAAACATGTTATATTTTTCAAGCTTACTTTTCTAGCTAATTTCACCTACTCAGATAAGTTTCCGTCGATCTGTTTAATTAGGTGTAAATTAATATTCTATAAGTGCATGAGAGAAAGTTCAATAGTATAACCGAGTCTTAGGTATAACAAAGTGACACGTCATATATTGCTGGCCTTATACCAGCATGTACAATACCTAACAATTGAAGTATAGAACAACTAGCATTACAATCCAGCGACCTCATCAAAAAGCAACAAGATAAAACAGGAATAAAATTTAAAACATTTCTATGCCCGCTTGAAAAATCCTAAAACTTGGGAATTGTAAGAAAGCATGGTACACTTTGTCTGAAAATTGGAGCGGTGACATTCTTTATTTATTTTTTAGAACCGAGGTATCATAGGTCCTGAAGGAGAGAGGCACTACAATTATTGCCCTAGGGTTTGTAGTCGTCACAAGGTGTTCTGAGGATCTTTATGTAATTATTATTATTACTACTTTGTAGACTTTTTGTACTCATGTATATGATTATTAATCTAGTAGAATGCTTGAATATCGGTAAAAATGGTTGCTAGAAGTAGATCAGTGTGCCGTACCAAGGCACACGTGCGTAGAGCCACGTTATGGACGAGGAAGACATAAGCTGGACCGTGCGCCCGCGGCTGCAGACAAGAGATCGATGGATGATGGCTAGTGGAGTGTACCCTATACCTCATGTCAGCATCCCATCATAGCTTTGCTCTGACATTGTACCGCCTTCGACTCATCCTCTCGCTGCTCTCGTGCCGCCTCCCTTTTGGAGTAGTAGTACGGAGTAAAACTATTCTTCCTACGAAGGAGTACTACTACTACTAGTGGAGTACTTCTCTTTACAGCAAAAATATTTCGGTCACTTAGAAAATTGGAGTTGTTACTTTTCCTAGTATTTGGAAAATCCCATTAGCAAAATTGTTTACCAACGCCAAGATGCACACATCTACTTTCTAGTAGTACTACCAAATATGGGGAAATTACCATAAACTATGATGTGGATATATTCATGTCCTTGCTTCGTCGCTTGGCCTGAAACATGTTCATACTTACATGGTAGGCTATTTTTGTGAAGCGGGTTTTTCAGAAGTTATGAAAACTCATGTTTATCATTTTTCATGGCAGGTAATACAAGCAAAAGGATGTCGTGCATGAGTCCCCTTTTTTGCCTATTCCTCTTTTTTTCAAAGCAGGGTCAACTTTGTGGGCATGCAAATTCTAGAAAGAAGTTGAATGTTTCAAAACTCTCGGTCGTGTTCTCGATATATTAGCTATCTGGTGGGCAACTTCAAGAGATTTTTTTAAAATTTTAAGAGAATTAGTAGCTCACATGTGGTTCGAAATAATTGGACCTAATTTCGACCAACTCACTCCAATCCATATTAATGGTCTTAGATTCGTCTAGATTCGAATGTATCTAGTGATGTTTCTATGCAAGATACATATACCTGAATCTAGACAAATCTGAGAACATTAATTTGAATTGGAGATAGTAGTGTAATTTAAGTGAGTTAATTTATCTACAAACCTTGAAAACTCATAGAGCCTAGGAATCGCAAGTAAAACATGCATGGTTCGCTATGTCCGGAAACATGGCGCGTTTGTCGCATTCTGAGCCACATTCTTTTGATTTTCTTTACTGCTAGTACAAAACATCCCCATGATCACTTGGAAAAGTGAAAAATGTTTTTCCTAATTGTTCGAAACTCCCACGAGCAACATTGTTTAATAGGCCAAGACGCACCCATCTACTCGATGTGAGAACCATATCTAAAAGTATAGCTAGGGTAAATATCGATATATATGGCCATGATGTTATTGGTCATTTTGGCTGAAACCCAAGAATAATGTTCATACTTGATAGGCTAAAATGTGAATCTGTTTTTCTTAAAGTTGTCAAAACTCATTTTTATCATTATTCTTGGAAATTAATAATACTAGCAAAAGTATCCCAATCGTAATGAAGTCTCGTGTTTTTGTTTTACGCTTTATTTTGTTTGAATCTTTTCCAAACACGGTCAAATTTTTCGGTATGCAAATACTAATCAGTAATGGAATTTTTCAAAACTATTATTGTCCCATGATATATTGGCTGCCTGGGTACCTTCAAAAGAATTTTGGAAATTTTCAAGAGTAATAGTCTATCGCGCTAACATGTATTCTAGTTTGACCTAATTTCATTTTATCGACATAGAGTCATGCATTTAAGTGCGTGGAGCTTTAGCTTGGAATTTTGAAAAATACTTAAATTGGAAACTGTAAGAAGGAATTGGCTAGTTTGTAAGAAAATTTGGTGGGACCATTCTTTATTCCTTATTGTACTAGTAAAAGTACTTGAAAAACTCACACTTCATGGTATGGCCTACTATATCATGTACTATGTATGAAATTTCTTGGGTTTCAAGCCAAATGACCAAGGTCATGGACATACTATGTCTTCATCAAGATAATGACTGTGTGCCCATATTTTGGTATAGGTAGGTGCATGTTAGCATGGTAAAGAAGTAAAATTATTTTCAGAAGGAAGTATGATTAATATGGCTTAGAGTTCATAGCATGTGCCATTTATTTACTATAGTACACAAAGTGGTTAGATAAAACATGTTATATTTTTCAAGCTTCATTTTCTAGCTAATTTCACCCACTCAGATGACTTTCCATCGATTTGTCTAATTAGATCTAAATTAATATTCTACAAGTGCGTGAGAGCAAGTTCAATAGTATAACCGAGTCTTAGGTATAACAAAGTGACACGTCTGGCCTTATACTAGCATGTACAATACCTAACAATTAAATAATAGAACAAAGAGCATTATGATGCAAAAATCTCATCAAAAAGCAAGAAAAATTAAATAGGAATAAATGAAAAATATTTCTATGCCTGCTTGCAATTATCACCCTAGGGTTTCTAGTCGTTGCAAGGTGGTCTAAGGACCTCTTTGTAATTATTATTATTACTTTTGAGACTTTTTGTAATCGTGTAGATGATTATTAATCCAGTAGATTTCTTGAATTTTGGGAAAAAAGGTTGCTAGAAGTAGATCCGTGTGCCGTACCAATGCGCATGTCCGCAGCGCAACACTAGGAAGAGACAAGCCAGACTGTGCGTCCGCGGCTACAGAAAAGAGATCGATGGAGGATTGCTAGTGGAGTGTACCCTATACCTCGTGTTAACAGCCCATCATAGCTTTGCTCTGACATCGCACCGCTTTCAAATCCTCCTCTCGCTACTCTCGCGCTGCCTCCCTTTTGGAGTAGTAGTACAGAGTAAAACTATTCTTCCTACGAAGGAGTACTACCTCTACTACTACTACTACTACTACTACTACTACTACTAGTGGAGTACTTTTATTTATAGAAAAAATATTTCGCTCGCTTAGAAAATTGGAGTTATTACTTTTCCTAGTATTTGGAAACTCTCATTGGCAAAATTATTTACCAATGCCAAGATGCACACATCTACTTTATTGTAGTACTACCAAATATGGAGAAATTACCATAAACTATGATGTGGATATGTCGATGACCTTACTTGGTCGCTTGGCCTGAAACCTGTTCATACTTACATGGTAGGCTATTTTGTGAAGCTGATTTTTTCAGAAGTTATGAAAACCCATGTTTATCATTTTTCATGGCAGGTAATACAAGCAAAAGGACGCCATGCATGAGCCCACTTTTTTTCCTATTCCTCTTTTTCCAAAGGAGGGTCAACTATGTCGACACGTAAATTCTAGAAAGAAGTTTAATCTTTCAACACTCTCGGCCGTGTTCTCAATATATTGGCTGTCTGGTGGACAACTTCAAGATTGTTTAGAATTTTAAGAGGGATCAGCAGCTCACATTTGGTTCAAATTAATTTGATCTAATTTTGACCAACTCACTCCGATCCATATTAATGTTCTTAGATTCATCTAGATTCAAATGTATCTAGTCATATTTCTATGCTAGATACATATACCTAAATCTAGAAAAATCTAGAAACATTAATTTTAATCGAAGATAGTAGTGTAATTTAAGTGGACTAATTTATCTACAAACCTTAAAAACTCATAGAACCTAGGAATCACAACTAAAACATGCATGGTCCGCTATGTTCGGAAACATGGCATGCTTGTCGCATTCCGAGCCACATTCTTCTCATTTTCTTTACTACTAGTACAAAACATCCCCATAATCACTTGGAAAAGAGAAAAATGTTTTTTAATAATTGTTCGAAACTCCCACAGGCAACATTGTTTACTAGGCCAAGACGCACCCATGTACCCGATGTGAGAGACATATCTAAAAGTGTAGCTAGGGTATATATCGATATATAAGGCCATGACCTTATTAGTAATTCATGCTAAAACCTAAGAATAATGTTCATATAGCTTGGTAGGCTATAATGTGAATCTGTTTTTCCTAAATTTGTCGAAACTCATGTTTATCATTTTTCTTGGTATTTAATAATACTAGCAAAAGTACCCCAAGTGTAATGAAATCTCATGTTTTTGTTTTACGCTTTATTTTGTTTGAATGTTTTCCAAACTCGGTCAACTTTGTCGGTATGCAAATACTTATCAGTAATATCATTTTTCAAAACTATTGTTGGCCCTTGATATATTGGCTTCCTAGGTACCTTCAAAAGAATTTTGGAAATTTTCAAGAATAATAGTCTATCGTGCTCACATGTATTTAATTTTGAACTAATTTTGGTTTATCGATATAGAGTCATGCATTTAAGTGCGTGGAGGTTTAGCTTAGAAGTATGAAATTTCATGAGTTTCAAGCCAAATGAGCAAGGTCATGGACATATTATGTTATCATCAAGATAATGACAGTGTGCCCATATTTTGGTATAGGTTAGTGCATGTTAGCATGGTAATGAAAAAAAATATTTTTAGAAGGAAGAACGATTAATATGGCTTAGATTTCATAGCATGTGCTATTTATTTACTATAGTATATAAAGTGGTTGAATAAATTACATGTTCTATTTTCAAGCTTAATTTTATAGCTAATTTGACCTGAAATGCATCATGCTTCAATCAACATGGTTGATGGAATTAAGGGTTACATCAAGGACATCAAAAAATATAAAATTACATCCAAGTCCATTCAATTAGCACAAATGCCCCTAAAATTTAGCTTGGAAAGTCAGTCAGGTTTGGCTTAATTTCAACCAAGAAGCTAAGCCATACTCTTCCTACTACTGCTCGCTTGACACACAAAACACAGCACGCTCATGCGTGTTGGTCATGCATGGTCGAAGGGGCAAGATTGCTCGAAAGGAGTAAAGGAGCACACCCAAGGATCTGGTAAAACCAATTTGAGGACTGAAGTCACTATTGTACATGCTTAACATTAGGAGAAGGTCCAAAGAGGTTGACCTTCCCCCTACCGAGTCAATTACCCTAGCCGCACCTTCACCAGCCAAAGGTTCCTCGCGCTCTAGCTCGAACTCGAGCATGTCCTGATGGTAAGAAAGGGACAACATAGGATTTATAGGCTCGAGGGGACCCAGAATGGCATCATATGCCACGACCGTAGTGACCTAGCACCCACCCGAGTTGTCTGCCCCGGTCGTATGCTCACTGGCCGCAGGTTCCTCGCGCTCGAGCTCGAACTCAAGATTGTCCTGATTGTAAGCACAGGCCAGCATATGACCGATAGGATCGAGGGGACCCAGGACGACATCGCTACCACGGCCACGACGACCTGGCACCAACCAGAGTTGTCTACCCCAGTAGCATGCTCGCTGGTCGTAGGTTCCTGGCGGACGTATTGGCCGCTGTCTCACATGGGCTTAACTTGGCTATGGTTGATGTCCAGCTAGAGCGCCCCCGGGACGTAGCTCTATCACAGTCGAAAGGGAGGTGCACTAGCACTTTGTTGTAGATGTCCACTTTTCTTTGCCTGCCGTGTTGACACCTCTGTGACGTGGCCAGCGCAGGATCGGTATCCTCGAGGGGGCCCAAAATTGCATCGTCGGCTGGCAGGGCCAACACATGTTTACCGCGGGCGACCAGGTGCTCTATAGAGGCAGCTCCAATGGCGGCAACCAATCCACCGGGATTCCTTCAAGTATTTGTGAGGGGAACACACCTTTCGTGGAAGAAAGAAATTTCGCCGGAGAGTAGAACGAAGGAGAAGTTGAACTGCTTTTTGTGAAGGAATAGTATACTAGTACTATTAGCGGTGCCACTCAGTTACTCCGACCGCTACAATGAATAAATAAGGGGACCTTGTTTTTGGTGTTTTTTCTTTGACCAAGCATTTCTCCAAGTAATAGTACACTGGCAACATGTAGAGTGACCTCTCGGCGGCGCGTGAGTTTTTTCATAGTCGGTGGTGGTCCGCATCATTAACACTCAGAAGAGAAATGTCATATCGGTACTTGAGGCGGCTGTATTTTCAGCTGGCCATAGTCTATCAGATAGTACTATACACTCGCTAAACAGAGGTGGCGAGCAGCTGGCATCTCGCGCAATGCGTTTGGTAAATTCTTGGAGTATGTACTCCAGTATAGTACTGTATGTACTACTTACTAGTAGCAATAAGTTTCACATGCCTTGCACGTGAGACATAGATAATAGAATTATATCACATTATCACTATAAAAAAATTGTAATAGGGAATGCCCAAAAAGTAATTATAATTTTGTGCCTAAAAAACATAGGTTTGCTATAGTTCGAGGTCTGGCTCGTATCCTTAAACTATCGGGTATATATTTGATTCTTGTACTTTATATCATGTACAAATTAACCTTTACTAGCTACGTAATACTTGATTTTTTTGTAACATGCTCTAGAGAAATGACGGAAGGCTCTAGAATGGTGGATAAGTGTGTTTTGAGGTTTGTGCATGGCACTCATTATGCTAAAGACTATCAATATAATCTTCAAGATGCTGAAATGGAAAAGAAGATCCAACGGTTTGCGATATTAGGATTTGGCGTTCTTCATCCAACGGTTAATGTTCAAAGTTATTCACACACTATATAGTGGTAAGATAAGATAAGATAGGAGATAACACTATCCAATCTTGATAATTGTAAGTGGTTTGAATAGTGGGTGATGATGAATCACTGAGCCGCTTGCACTATGTTGTTCAACCATCCTGTCCTCCATATTGAAAAAATAACATGCCAACATTACGTATGTTTTTAGCTCAAGCAAATTCCAGATGACCTTCAAATGTTAATACATGCATTGCACATATATACATACTAGTCTTGCCACTATAGTGTGCGATAACCTTTGAACATTGACTGCTAGCAGATCAAGACAGGCAAATACCAACATTGCTAATCACTAGATCTTCTTTGCCATTATAACATGTATAAGATTCTATTGGTAGTCTTTGCACAATAAACGCTACGCACAAACCTCAAAACACAATTATCCATAATTTCTCTAGATCATGTTACCAAAAAACCAGAGTATTAGGTAGCTAGTAAAGGTTGATTTCTATATGATATAAAGTATAAGAACCAAATGTACACCCAATACTTTATGGATATGTTGTGGCTCAAAATTATAATTATTTTTCGTGCTTTACCGATTACATGTTTATGATATGTCAAACTCCTATTATCATAGTCTCACAAGAAAGTAATATGCAACTTACTAGTACTACTGGCATTTAACGCGGATGAAAAACATGAAAAGTCGTCTCTCGTGTCCCCTTCTGGAAAAATTCAAGAGAAAACACATGCTTAAAAGTATGGCATACCAAGGAAACTACCAAGTATGGCATACCAAGTATCACCTTTGAAATAATTCAACAAAAAATAATTTCCACAAAAAATGCTAAATGTTAATTTGGAAAACATTTGAAAAAACTAGTTTAATAGTTTTCCTTAGCATGCACAAACATTCTTGTGATTCAAGACAAATGACCAAGGGTATGCCCATATCCACATCATCATAGTTTGTGGATCTACAAGTAATCCCACCAAACCAGGGCCAACGTCTCTTTATATATGGTGACTAGGCTAAATGCTAGAGTAGATAACTCATTTCTAGTGGAGTAACATATAGGTGAAAATTTTATTCACGATAGGTGTAGACCCGCTGATGTCGTTCCCATATCTAGCTAGTAGACGATGGCACATCTTGGCATGTTAATTAAAAAATGTTGGTTCTGGTAGTTTCCAACTTTTATGAACATAACATTTTTTAATTTCATCCTCTTAAACGACTTTATGTCAATTTACCAAAATCTTGATCTACAAGTGTGTGATAGGTTCATTCTAACTTTTTCGAAAACCATTTTCATTTACCCGATAATTCACTCCATCTAGAACCTCTGAAGTTTTGTAGATTTGAACTTCTTGCTAGGAATTTTCATGCTGAAAAATAAATAAAACTAATTAAAGAAAACATTTTTAGGGAAAACTAGCACATGGCATTATCTTACATGTACTGGTTCCATGAAAAATTCTAGACACGAATTTTGCATTGTTTTTGAAAAAACTTGCTTCAAAGTATGGCCCCATTCAACTTCTAGCTAGGAATATACATCCCGAGAAATTTGACACCCTCTTCAAAAATTCAAGAAAAATCTTATCTTAGCACTATATAGTGTACGAATAACTTTGAATACTGACCGTTGGATCAAGACTCACGAATCCCAACATCGTGAGATGTTGAATCTTCTATTCCATTCTAGCATGTAGAAGATACTATTGATATTCTTTAGCACAATGTATGCTATGCATAACCTCAAACACACTTCTCCATCATTATAGAATATCTTCTTCATCGTTTAGCTAGAACATGTTACCAAAAAAATTCAAGTATTAGGTATAGCTAATGAACGTGACTTATGCATGATACAAAGTTCAAGAACCAAATATACACCCATACTTCATAGATTTCGATCATATTGATAATTTTTTGATCTTTACCTATTATATAATCTTACCACACTATATAGTGTACGCATAACTTTGAACTTTGACAATTCGATCAAGACTGGCAAATCCCAACATTGCAAACCGCTAGATCTTCTATCTATGCTAGCATATAGAATATTCTATTGATATTCTTTAGCGCAATAAATGCTACGCACAAACCTCAAAACACACTTTTCAATAATTCTAGAATCTTCTTCGTCAATTCTCTAGAGAATATCAAGTAATAGTTAGCTAATAGTAGTAGGTTGGTTTCTATATGATACAATGTAAAAGAATCAAATATACACCCGATAATTTATGGATGTAGCTCGAAATTATAATTACTTTTCAACGTCACATATTATAGTTTTATATAAATAAAAGATGACATGTCATATGGTACTTTTATTACTATTTAATTCTCACGTGCAAGGCACGTGCAACTTACTATAGTCCTAGTACTCCGTGTATGGTACGTACTACTCCATCTCGGAGTACTCCCTCTATTTTTATTATAAGGCCAGAGACCCTTTTCAAATTGCTTGCGATTGTAAGCCATATCTCATTAATTGTTCTCTCTTCACCAGTGCATTTCTTGTTTTTTCTCTCTCTTCTATGATGCAAGTGAAACTATTTGTGCACAAGGAAATAATGAGGTAGAGTAATTAACTTTCTTGGTTTTATTAACTTGGCTCTATGTCCTATAAGGCTGGTCACAGTGGAGAGTAACTTAGAGTAGTAACATGCATATGTTACTACTCTAAGTTACTATCTTCATAGTGGGTAGTGTGATAAATGTAGTAACATAAGTAGGAAATCTTATTTATTATTTTGTAGACACATTTTGCATTGGAAAGTATGATGTGATGGTAACATATTACTTATGTTACTCTATTTTCTCCTCTCTTCATTAATTGCTTACCATATCATATTTTTTGCCTAGATGGCATCTATGTTACCACTAATGTTACTCCCACTATGACTAGCCTAAGACTAGTCAGAATGGAGAGTATCATACAATAGTATCATGTACTCCTCCCTGTGTCCAGAAATAACTCAATTACATTTGTCTAGATTCAAATGTATCTAGACATGTTTTAGTATGTAGATACATTCAAATCTATACAAATCCAAGTCAGTTATTTATGGACAGAGGGAGTATATGCTATTAGTATGTGATACCATCTCCACAATGTGTAGAACTACTATCATGCAGTACTTAGTAGTATCATAGTCTTAGTGTATTTATTGTTTTGTAATATCAAGGTAAAATTGTGTATAAGATTTATTTGAGATTTATTTTTCTATGATACCGTATCTACCTATGATACCCACACAATCTCTTTCATCATTAATTTTGGTGACACATAAGTATTTTGCATGCATGTAATGCATGATAAGTACCACCTGATACCCTCATTGGGGCTAGTCTCATCCCAAACAGAGGTAGAGTAGTACTAGTACCTCCATCCCAGAGTAGTACTGGAGTACAATATTTAGTCTTGCATGTAGCCCAATGTCATCAAAGAGACGTGTACACCGGGTCAGAGGGAGATAATTAAGAACTACTACTTCGCACCTACAATAGTCCTTACTCAGGGAACATAGCACTTCCTTAGTTTTCTCCGTGCTAGTCTCTTCCCAAAGAGATAAGGTATCTGCTCATGGCCGTTGAATTTGGATGGATGGATGATATTGCCTATAGTGAGATGAGGGGTCTAGTACTCCTATTATTTAACTAGTACAAGTCTCTCTCGCTCGCTCTCATCAACACTCTCATATCTGCGCTCCTCTCTCTGCTCTCTCGCTCGGTCTCAAAATCCCTCTCAGATCCTCCGCAGTTGAAGAAGGCGGCTCTATGGCGGACGAGTGGTTGGAGGATACGATTGACATGAGTGCAATGAGGTAGGTCTTCAGCTTCAGGCTGTGTTCTTAAAATGTTCGTCATCCTGCGTACATGGTTATTACTTCTTTCTTCAGGATGTTTTCCACACTGGTTCGATACAACTCTTGTTTTTGGCTAAATCTATTTTCCTTGCACGAGCAGTGCTTTGGCAAGGTTGAGATGCACACTGCATGCGCACAATGTGTTGGATCTGATGGCCATTACCCAGGATGTGACTACGTAGGCATCTTCAAACCAACCACTACCGTGGATCGGTTGTCCTCGAGAATGAGGCTCAAGTGCATCAACAAAGGGTGTGACATGGCTGGCAGCTTCTTCGAGTTCATCGAACACCAGACGGCGTGCCCTCATGGGCAGAGGGTGACATAGGTTCTTGACAAAAAAGAACCGTATGATATTTGGGTGTCTATGTGTGTGGTGATTCCGTCTAGAGTATGGTTTAGTTTCTACCGTGGTTGTAGAGTATCTATACTAGTTATGTTATATAAATAAATTGAATCATTATCGTATCCACATAGTTTCTCTCTTTTACGTATAATAAGGGGAAGTACCACCAGCCTGTGCATCCACATAGTTGCTCTCTTTTTATCTAAAAACCTTGAAAATCGTAGAATTTAGGTGTCCCTCCATATCGTATGAAAATATCAGTGCCTAAACCACTTCTCATCCATCTGACACCGGTGCCTACGTGCACAGCTGATGCCACAAAAAAAATTCATGGAACCGGAGTAGCTACTTGCTCCGATGCCCAACATCAACGTATGTTAAAATATTGGTCTTCCTTGTCCAGCTCAACAACCCTTCCTCTATTTAACGCAGAGACAACAGCCATCCTCTGGTCAGGTTAAGCTAAATCATTTTTTATAAATATGGGGTCGCTTTATTTTCTACAAAGCGGTACCCTCCATTGTGGAGACGGTGCCAGAATAACATTATTTGGCACCGGTTCAAAATAGACCAGGATTGATAAGTTTGGAGAGCCAATTTCGAGGATTTTGTGTTGGAGTTTGATTTACCTTTTCCCTACAAATTCAAGGTTTATTTTAGACTTCCCCTAAATAGAACCATGAAGAGAGGACGAGCCAGGGCTGATGTTGCGGAGTGACGAACTAGTGAAGCCTCGCCTTCGAGCAGTCCACTCTCACCCATTTCCCCTGGCCTCTTCCCCTTCATCCAGGCCAGCATCATCGACTAGCCCCCGCCCCCACCCTCTGCCCTCCCCTCCCCCACCCCTAAGAAAATCCCCAAACGGTGGCGTCACCAGAACTGGAGCATCAACATAGGAGCGCATCATCGAGTGTGGCCCCCATGTCTTCCGTGCCTACCGTGTCTCCGCAGCCACAACCGACTTCTCCATCATCGGGCCGCAGTTAGTTGACGAGGCGATGCCATACACAATGACACTAAATATCTTCTTCTCGAGGACGTACGAGCTTAGGAGGATTCCTAGATCCATTCGAGCCACTCTAGAGGACAATATCGCGAGCACACCCTGCGAAGAGGACACACCCTGCAAAGAGGAGGTGTTGAATCTCATCTTGCCTCCCAGCAAGCTGGCGAAGATCAAGCAAGGTCATTGGAACTATGCACAAAGTTCTTGGCCATGTATGTCTGTTGAAGAACCTGCAACTCATGGCTGAGGAGCGGGAAATCATCATGTTGTACGAGATTCTGCACCGACTCTTGCATGACACGTGTATGTGGGTCGACGGGTTCCACTTTTACCTAACCCTCAGTGTGGATCTCTGGCTCATCGTCAACCGGTCGGCGCTTCAAGACAACTGGTACCTGGTTGAGCAGGAGGATGGCCACTATAGCATATGCATGCATGCACTGTCGAAGTGCACAATGGTGCGTCTCCGGGGATGCAACCATCCGTACCATCGCAAGTGCATCTTCACTTGGTTTGAGACCAACGCCAACTGCCCTATCTTCCAAGACAATGTGCTCTCCCATCTCTACTGACATGAGGTGCATATGACCCCTTTTGTATTAAAACCTAGTCCTGCGGTTGCTAGTTAATTAATGTACTGAACCAATGTATCTGTTGCACTCTAGGTGAACCTGTTATACATATGTTTGCACTTGTCGAATTAAGCTTAATCCAATTTAGACAGGGAAAACAATTAGCCTAGGATTACAATCCAATAGGAAATTGTCATCATGTCTCATACATTTTAGAAAGATAAAACAAATAGAAATCACTGTTGATCATCTCACTATATAATATGAAACAACAGTCTAATCATCATCACCATCATTGATTTCAACACCACCGCGTTCTATATCCACATATTCTGACTAGATTGGATCTTCTTCCCCTTGCCATTCATCATACATGTCCTGAGATTCATCAAGTAGAACCAGCTTATTCCTGTCTTTGTCGACTACACTAACCTCGACAGTGAAATCTACTTGTCCATCATGCATGGAGCCACCTCGGGAAATCAAATGTTCATCGACATCCGCCAGTTCAGTTACCATACAACCATTGGGATCATCTTGGTGGGCAACATCTATGGTGACTAGCTCGTCATACTCATTCACGTCATAGGTGCTCCTTGCCTCAAACTTTTGCACATATTGCTAGTCATTATAATCTCTGTCTTCCATGAATATTACCTTGGAAGCTTGAGTTACCAAAATATAAGGTTCCTCTTTGTTCTACTCAGAAGTAGTATTGATCGATATGAAATTCCCATCATTTCTAAGGCCTATTTTCTTGTTCGGATCTTGGTAATACCAATAACACTTGAATAGAACCACAGATTGGCCACTAGTGTTGTTGTTATAGTTCAACTCAATAACCTCTTTTATGCAACCATAATGATCATAGTCATCTGACTTCTTCATTTGGTTGTTAAGTGCTCTCCACTGGTCACGATGCCACTGTTTTGTGTCTTCATATGTTTCTCATGCTCATAAGTGTTGTAGTGGATACCATCATCATTCCAAGCTGAAGTTGTTTGCACCCTCTTTGTCAGACCACGTGATAGGGCATAGAGACCATCACTAACATCACCCGGATTCTCTTCATGAGCTTCGTGATCTACATTTATACAAAATAATCAAGAGGTCATCTCATGTGCACAATTCATATGCAATTCAAAGTTCAATTGAACATACATGATTCCTAAACCATTCCTAAAACCCACCCCCACATACTGGTGCAACATAATATTTTCCTTTGGTTGCTTTAAATATTCTACAAAAACGATACTCAAGTAATACATCTAAACATACCTTGCTACAAGTTTCATTTCATATATGCGAGGATATGTATGAGTATTACTCACGCAAAAAAGTTTTCAGCCTCATCAGCGTTATTCAGCACATACCAAGTAAGTTGGTCATATTCGTGCTGCATTAATGTTCTCTGTTCCTTCTTTCCTACTAGGTGAACATCACGGTTAAAAATAGATTTTTCAACTTCTTCAATTCTGCCACCCAGATTGGATCTCGTTTTACAATCAGGAATTATCTTGAGCAAAATGCAAATGCTTCAGCAGCAATATATGCCTCCACAATGAAAGACTCTGCTCTAGCCTTGTTCCTAACAGTACCCTTGAAAGTGAAAAGTCGACATTCTATAGGGTACATCCATCCATACTGTACGAGACCTTTACAAAGTGCATCTTTAGTCAGATGAACAACCAAATGCATCATCACATCAAAGAAGGATGGATATATTAGCTCAAGATTGCACAGGATTTCTGCTATGTCCGTCTAAAGACGCTCTACAGGTCTTCTATCTAGAGTTTTGCTACAGATTTGCCTAAAGAACTTTCCCAACTCTACAAGCACGTTATATAAATCCTTGTTCACTAAACCTTTAACGCCAAGAGCTAAAAGACTTTATAGTAGGATCTGTCAATTGTTAGTTTTCAACCCTTGGAGCTTGTTCCCCTCTGCATTGATACAATTTGCAATGTTGGAAGAAAATCCAAATAGGAACTTCACACCTTAGAGGAAGTCACAAAATAGTATGGTTTTATACATCGACCGGGTAAATTTTGCACCTCGAAATTTGTAATGTTTTCACCGCCCTTATCAATCGTATCTTCAGGATGCAGCTTCAAGTTGTTGTTAATGTTGGGTTTTTCGCAGTTAAGTCTAGCATTATAGCTACCTTTTGTCTTGGATGGAATGTTGAGTAATGTGCCTATAATGTTGTCACGTATATTTTTCTCCATGTGCATGACATCAATATTATGTCGAAGCGTCTTACTAGCCCAATACGACAAGTCTCATAGAGTGGATCTTGTGCTTATAAAATATTCTCGGTTCCTTTTCCTTCCCTTGGGCATCTGCTACTACTTCTTCTGCTCTCTTCCTTTGGGATGCTGCTCCTACCGTCGGTGCATCTTCTGTATTCTTTCTTTAACCTTGTTTGGCAGCTGGTTGTTTTCCTGGTTTGACATTTCTGACGTTTCGTAGACGCATCTGCAACTCAGCTATAGTGAAATTTTGTGGTGCAGTGCCATATTTAGTCCTCATTCCATAGAAATGCAATTTTTTTAAGTTTTTTCGGAATTTGTGGCCTTTAGGAAGAAAAACCCGGTGGCCAAGGAAACCGGTCTTATTTTGTAGCCTCACTATGACCTGTTTTGTCTCACAACGAACACATGTGTTTTAACCTGCTGTCACTCTAGCTGATATAGTGCCAAGAACTAGAAAATCATGGGTGCAGAATTGCACAACAACACGCATAGGGAACTTGGTATCTTCAGGTTTGCTGGCAAGGATATCAGGAGTCATGAAACCCTTCCATAGTTCCTGCAATTCCTGTATAAGAGGCTGCATGAACATATCAAAATCCTTCCCGGGTGATTTGGGGCCTAGGATGAGTAAAGCCAGCAAGCAGCTCGACTAATTAGTGCATGTCTAGGGAGACAGGTTGTAAATTGTAACAAGTACTGGCCACATGTTGTACGAGTTACTCATGTTGCCAAATGGGTTTAATCCATCTGTAGCTAGGCCAAGTCTCAGTTTCCTTGGATCCGCAGCAAATCCTGGATGATCCTTGTCAAAGTTCTTCCATTCATCGCCATCAGCTAGATGTTCATTAAGTAATCGTCTAGATTGAGAATCTCTTTGTGTCATCTTGTTTCCTTAGATGTTTGTTCTGACTGAAACAACCTCTTCAATCTATCTATAATTGAAAAATATCTCAGAACCTTACAAGGATCTTTCTTCTTTTTATCACCATTTTTCCATCTTGATTCGTTACATACTAGGCATTCATCGAGGTTTTCATAATCCTCCTGGAACAGTACACAGTAATTTGGATAAAAATGGATCTTCTCATATGATAGTCCAAGTACCTCGATGTACTGTTTGATCACATAAAAGGATTTTGGCAGTCCTTCCCTAGGGATTGACTCGCTATACACCTTAATCACTAAATTGAAATCTTTATTGGTAATCTTGTTGGACGACTTCTCCTTTAGTAATTTCATTACTAGTTCAAATCTTGAGATACTAGAATCAGGGTCCACTGGACAATTGGCATCTTCTACCAGGTCAAAGAAAAGTGATCTTTTAAGAGAAGGAGCACATTTTTTGCTTGTAGTGGGGGTACAGGTCCATTAACAAGCCAGAAAGGTCCTCATCCTCGATCAGATGAGCTTCAGGCATATCAGCATCAGCTAGAGGATCATAAATAGGCTGATCATATGGTTCGCCATGTTTAGTCCATCTAATATATGTGCGTTGCATCCCATTAAGGAATATACGGTCTATGACTATGCTCTGACTCATATTTTTATAATTAAGGCATTGTTGGCATGGGATAAACACATCTGAGTCACCATTATGATGTCTAAGAAACTTCATGAATTCATTAACACCTTCCCAATTTGTAGGTGTTGCTTTTTTCCATTCAGTATCCAATATTTGTCCATCTATTGAGAATAGAAATGGTCAGAAGCTTTCAAGATATTTCACCGAACAGGTTGATTACAGATCTAACTAAGCCACGATATCTGAGCAACCTAATTGAATACAAAACTATAAATGCCATGTAATTTTAGCCTATTTTGGCAATTGAGTGCAGAACTATGTTACATATTGAGAGAACAGATCGACCGAGTGCAACATGCCAACCAATTCGAACAAACAGATCAAGTGCAGAACAATGTCAAACAATACAATCGAGTACAAAACGACTTGTAGCAAATGATTCGAGCGAACTAAGGAAATTATAAGCGTACCGTGGGGATCAACCAGCTGACCGTCGACCTGTGTGTGTCTCTAAAAGAACGGTGCCGCCTGGAATGGTGTCAGGCTACCCTGGCTGATAGACAGAGTGTGAATATTTTGGTGCGCAGCCTGTGGTTTTGACCACATGTGCGTCTCCAGAACAATGGATCAAACAGACAGTAGTTGGCTGCTAGAGTGAAGGCGCGAGTAGGAAGGTATGAGTAGGAACGTTTTGGCGTGTGGGGGTTATGTGTCCTAGTTCTGAACAATTTGCGTGCGAAAGATCTGCCAAATTTTTCTCCCTCATTTTTTCTTCCTTGTTGAGGTCTGGAATTTTATTACTGAGCCCATGAAATTAGTCTATCAGGCCCAAACATAGCCCAAGACATTCCAATTCCGCCTTTTCATTGTCTTATGTCCGCCGACCACAGTGCATTCAATTTCGGAGTGAGCCCATGGAATATAGCCCATGAAGAATAGGGCATCCACCCACAGTTAGCCCAGAATCTTTTTAATTTAGCCTTATGGGCATTACCCCCTTCCCAAACCCCCCAAAAAAGCTCTGCCTACCTATGTTTTTGTGTAGAAACTACTCCATTACTAGTAAGTTCCACGTACCTTGCATGTGAGACCTAGATAATTGACGTTTGACATATCATCACTATATAAAATTAAAATAGATAATGCTCAAAAAATTATAAATTTGATCGACATCTATAAATTATGGGTGTATATTTGGTTCTTTTACTTTGTATCATGTATAAGTCAATGTTTATTAGCTACATAACACTTTAAAATTTTGTTAACATGGTCTAGTGAAACAACGGAGAAGATTCTAGAATGATGGAGAAGTGTGATTTGAGGTTTATGCATAGCGTTCATTGTGCTAAAGACTATCACAAGAATCTTCCAGATGCTAAAATGGAAATGAAGATCCAAACGGCTAGAAATGTTGGGATTCGTGAGTCTTGATCCAACGGTCAATATTCAAAGTTATTTGTACACTATATAGTGGTAAGATGTAGCAGTTTTTAATTGATCTGCCAGGAGTGCCGCCTCATTATTTGAAGGGATATAAACATGGACAAAGAAAGACTTTTTATGGAGACAAATTCGTAAGTTATAGTAATATTGTTTAACGTCTCTAGCGCATGAAGTGTTTCTTTCGTAGTAGCAAGGCATGCAGTTGATCGCTTCCAAGGTCTCAACTTTGAATCCTAGGCAAGCCCTTTGTGTTATTATAGATTAACATTTTTCTACTCTGAGGCTGACATCTGGGACCCATATAAAAGCTTGGTGCATCTAGCAATGTTTCCAAGGTCAAAATGGCTGACTCAACCCGAAAAAACAGCCCAACAACACACGCGCCTCTTTCAAATAGAGGCTAACATCTAGGACCCAGCATAGACACGTTTCGTACATAGAGGAGGCTGACATCTGGGACCCAGGAATGGACCAACATCAAAACAACGGATCTATATGAAAAAAGTCCATCATGTGCATGTTTTATTTATAGAGAGGCTGACACTGGGACCCAACAGCGCGATCTTATAGATATGATGCGTCAAGCAATGTTGCCAAGTTCGAAATAGGGAGGTGCGACCGAGAAAAAATTCCAGCATGCACACATTTCTTCTAATCAGAGGCTAACATGGAGGACCTAGCAGCCTGAATAAATGGCTGATGCAGCAAGCAACGTTATCAGGTTCGACCCAAAAAAATAGTCCAACACACACACGCCTTTTCAGAGTCAGGGAACTTTTTTTGAGTGGATGGTCAGGGAACTACTGAGCACATGCCAGTGAAATATGAGAAAGGATCCGATGGAGCATAGGCAAGAACATTTTAATTTGGCCTTTTCAGGTTCAAGGCACCGCTTAGCACAACCCAGTGAAATTTAAGAAAGGAGCCCTTGGAGTATAGCGCATTTAGATGTACCATGTAGAATATCCCAAAATATTTTTAATTCGGCCTTTTGAGCATTGCCCCCACCTCTTAAAAACTCTGCCTCCACCTCCTAAAAAAACTATTCCTACCCATATTTTTAAGAAACTAGTCCATTATGTGGCATTTTATAAATTGAAATGCCAGGAGCGCTGCCCTTTTATTTAAAAACATATAAGCATGGACACACAAATATATGGATGGACACACTATGTCAAAGATGATGCCGAAGTTTCTCGATAGGATGACCTCGATATAATTGAGAAGTGCGCGTTGTTGCTGAGCAGAGATCTACAGCCTATTAGCAAAAGTTACGCAAGTATCATAGTCGGAGAGTCAAAAATCAATCTTTTAAGAAAGGTAATCTAGTTTTGCGACTAGTGCAAAAAAGAAAGAACAAACTTTCCCAGTTTGGGAAGGGGCCTTTATGGTAAGTAGAGTATTGCACAATGGTTCATACTACCTAACATATATGAGGCTAGAAAAAGAAATAACCGCTACTAAGAAGAGAAAGAGGTGGAGGCAGTATAGACCCGAATGAGATAGACCGTCCATGGAATATTGCTCAGCTACGTCCCTTTTATTTTCTTAAATATCTTTCTTTGTAATCATATCAATATACATGTTCAAAGTGAAATAAATATTGGTCTCCCCAATTTTTTTCTTAGATGTTTTTTAAGTACCATCTTATTTCCGAATGATCATGTCATAGTCGAAAATTCCAGGATACTTGAATGCACTTTATGCTCATGTTTGTTCTGGTTAGATTTACGATTCTAAAAATGCTACCTTTGGGTTTAAGTCTAATTCCAGTTTATACTTGAGTTTTTGTCTAATTGTTGGACATGGGTATTTTCTGAGTAGTGATTTGTTGGTATTGGAAGCCGTCTTTGATTCCGGGATTAAACTGGTTTAGTAGTTGAGCTCCATTGCTCGGAAAAGTTTCCGTGCTAAAGTATGCTGGCTCACGAAAGGGACGAGGCAGAAAGCCAGATAGATAATAAGTATAAACAAAAAGTTCTTAAGTATTTTTCAAGCACAAAATGAAAACATATGTGCTAAGATTAAAGCATTATTTGTTAGATCGCAGCACCACAAAATGAATAAGTTTAACCATTACATTAATGGCCAGTTTCAGAATGACACAAATTTTCTTGAAATGTTTATGTTGAAGGAGAAGGATCTGCCGGCTCGCTAGTGCTAGCGCCCACGTCACCTTGATCTTTTTACTAGACGGGGACGTCAGACTCAGTCTCTTCATCATCATCTTCGGTAATTTCCTCGTCTAGGGGGCTTGGAGGTGCTTCGGCGGGCTTGAGGAATGTCTTCTCGTAGTTCGTTCATTCGTCTATGCGGCAAGCATAACTGGCACAAGAATCACAGATAGCACCAATATTCTGATGCTTTCCATCTTAATCAACTTCTGAATATCTTTTGGTAACTTGATAGATTTCCATGTTTCCATGGTGGCTCATTACCAGAGTAAGGGCGTTTTATGCTACTACGCGAGCATAGGACATCTTCCAATCCTCGACCAGTTGCAAGATATCCTTCACTTTCTCACGCAGCTCAAAGGCGGACAACTTGTCTAAGTTATAGAGATTAACGATTTCCCCAATATACTCAAAGGATTGACAGGAGTCATGTATCAAATCTCTAACTACCGCAAACCGGCTAAGATGTGACTCAGATGAAGAGGAATCCAGGAGGTAGAGAGGCCCTAAGAAGGGAGAAATGTTAGAAAAATCTGACTATGAAAGTCAGAAAAATCGAGCAAAGAGTCGGAAGGGCAATAAAGAAATCCCGAAGATAGTTTTGTCTACTTTGGTCTTCTCCTCTCTCAGACTCCGGAGTTCATCCCGTAGGGCTTGGGTGGTCTCATTCCGCCTATCCAACTCATCTTTTAATTCCGAGATTTCTTTATCCTGGAGAGCAATCGCCATATCATGTTCTTTGGTGGCATGATTTCTCGACTCAAGGAGGTTGTTGACGCTGCACTCATCATCCTCTTGCAATTTCTTGAGTTTATCGCCTAGGCCAACATTCTCGGATTCTAGGATTTTGTAATTTTTAGCTTCCTACACAAGTTTGCAGGATTCAGCAAGCAAATCTAGAGTAAGGCCCACGAGTTAGTCGAATTCGACTGCAATATAAATCCGAGAAGAGATTGTCGGAAAACTTACTTTTGGCATCATCCTTCTCAACTTTCAGCTAAGCATTTTCACGCCAGGGAGCTTTGATTTCTCTCCGCTTGTTGCACATGTTCTTTAACAATTCCTGGTTGAAATCATAAATTTTCTGTAAGTCAAAATGGTAACTAGAGTCAGAAAGCTACTTAGACTCGGGCTGTTATTTTTAACTAAATTTTAGCACGAGCCTTGGGGGCTACACTACTTCATTCTTTGGCATCCTATTAAAGCATAAACTCGGAATTCTAGTTCTATCTAACTTCGTGCTTGGGGGCTAGAGTATATTATATTAACTACAATAAAAAGAGTCCAAAAAGGACTTATAAAATGCTCGTCTTGCAACTTGTTGAGGCTGCTATTGATATCAGCAAAAACCCTCTTGGCAAAAGTTATGGGGATGATAGGTGGCGACGGAACCGCACCAGCCTTCAACTTCTCGTGGTGAATATGGACTTGATCCAACAACTCAACAAGCTTCACGTCTTCAACTTCTTGAGCTTCTTCTTCGGCTATAATATTTCTCTTCTCCAAACAGTCGAGGGCTAGCTTCTGGATCTCTTCTGCACTTTTCCGAGAAAGGCCATGCTTGGCAATACCCGGATTTTG
Organism: Avena sativa; assembly: GCA_916181665.1. NCBI lineage: Eukaryota > Viridiplantae > Streptophyta > Magnoliopsida > Poales > Poaceae > Avena > Avena sativa. The sequence goes on along the minus strand of OV702292.1, from coordinate 266,842,356 downwards.
TGGAGGGTTTTCATCAAACACTTCAGCTGAGGGATCATTACCCTTAGACGGTTCACCCTTATTAGTTTTCGAGTCACCCATGGTGACGTTGGATTATGAACCTTGGTTCACTAGATCTTTAGATTGAGCCACACCATCCTTAATGCGTGGAGATGGAATATACTCTAGCACTGAGGATGGGTTTGGAGTAGGAGTCGGAGGCGTAGGAGCGGGCGAGACAATGGTTAGCTTCTACTGGCGCAGAACCTTTCCCAACTTTCATTTTCCTTTACCCTTGATAATTGATTTAGCTCTGGATAATAATAGAACAAGATCGTTATGACCCGGAAAGAACATAAAGAAAAAAAACATGGTTTGATTGGAAGAACTTACTTCTTGACAACTAGCATAACTTGTGGGCCAGCTTGCACAACCGGAGTCTTACATTTTCGGGTAAGCACTTCGGGTAGCACTTTGAGTTCTTCATCCTTCTGAGGAACTAGATCCTCATGTGGATATCCCTCGAGAGGATCTAACTCTAACTCGGGGAATTGAAAATCAAGGACTAGAAAGTTTCTTGTGTCTGGGCTAGTGCAAGGATGACCTTATCCTTGGTCAAAGCGCATTATGATAACACCGACCTAGAAATGAAAACCTCCAGCATGCTGAAGCTTCACGAGGAAGGAAATAAGATCGATAGAGATGCTATATGGAACTCCCTCGCTGGCTATGATACCAAGGTTGCCAAGCTGACTCAGGCGAACGTCTTCATGCCTGCCGAGGAGATGGATGACGACCTGGCGTCTTCAGAATCTAGCTTGGGGCCCTCCGAGTTTGACGAGCTTTCCAGGCCTGGCTCTCCTGCTGCTGATGATGTAGTGTCAAAGTCCCCTATAGCAGAGCCATAAAACATTGATTTATTAAATTTATCTGTGCAATTTGTATGCGGAAAAACGTATGTGTTTGTAAGGCGGAAAACTTGGATACAAGCCTCCTGCTACTTAACTAGATCCAACATGTATGTATTTTTTAAGCAAGTGCTGAATTATCCATTCTTCTGGTTTGTATGCTTGACCTTTCATGAGACAGAAAACCCTTAGCACAGAACTATGCCTTCAGGTGATGATGCTTAATAGTACCGTCAAGAACCTAAGAGAAAAATCGCCGGCTTTGAGTGTCGAAAAGTCACTACTCCAGAATCCACATAAGAACATCAGAAAACGTGTAGACCAGAAAACTTAAGCTAACGCCCGTACGCGGAATTTTCACAAGTGTGAATGCAAACTTGCGCATAAAAGGTTTATATGATCTAAAAATTAACAACTAAAGGAGGTAAAAGACTCAAGAAATATGAGTGAACCAAATGCTTTATTTCATTGATCATATAAGGTACTTATTACATAATATAAAATATGTTAAGTGTAAAAGGGACGTAGCTGTGCTATGTTCCATGGCCGATCTGTCTCCGGGAAATCATCATCGGAGTCACATTGCTTGTGCTTGTGCTTTTTTGTCCTATCTTTCAACTCGCGAATATCAATGAGGTAGTGGGAACCATTGAGCAATGCTTTGCTTATGATGAAGGACCCTTCCCAAGGAGAGGATAGTTTGTGTGATTTTTCCTGCTTGAGTCTAAGCACCAGATCACCTTCTTTTAACGAGCAATGCCTAATGCAGCGACTGTGGTAGACACGTAACTTCTACTAGTAGATGGTGGATCTCTGGCATGCCAGCATGTGCTCTTCCTCTAGTAGGTCCACAGATGGGCGTCTGGATTCTTCAACATCATCCTTCTCGTAGGCGGCAACTCTTGGTGCATCGTGGAGGATGTTGGATGGTAGGACGGATTTTGCTCCATTAACCATGAAGAAAGGGGTCAAGCTGGTAGATCTATTAGGTGTTGTTCATAAACTCCATAGCACAGATGGCAACTCCTCCACCTAGGATCCAGCTGCTCTATGTAGTGGTGCCTCCAAGCGTGGCTTGATTCCTTGCAGAATTAATACATTGGCCCGTTCAACTTGCCCATTTGAGTATTGATGTGTCATAGATGCTAGGTCAAGGCAGATGCCTTTTTTGTGAAAATACTCCTCGATTTCTCTGAGAGACAAATTTCTACAGTTGTCGGTGATGATGCTATGTGGGAGACTAAATCTCACAACCAAATCCTGGACAAATTTTAGGGTTTGTTGCCCTATCGAGCTTTCTAATGGGTTTAGATTTAATCCATTTTGTGAACATGTCAACTGGTACTAGTAGATGTATAAATCCACAAGGTGCTGTTTGCAAAGGTATAACCATGTCAAGCCCCCAGACTGCAAATGTCCAAGTGATTGGTATTGTTCGCAATTCTTCAGCTGGAACATTTGGTTGTCTTGCATAAAACTGGCACCCAAGCTAGGTTCATACCAACTTTTCGGTGTTCTCCTTAGCAGTTAACTAGTAGAATCCTTATTGGAAGGCCTTGGCCACCAGCGAACGGGAAGCGGCCTGATGCCCGCAATCTCCGATATGTATTTCTCTAAGGATGTCAATACCTTGCTGCTGGGAGACGTACCGCGGGAAAACTCCTATGGTACATCTTTTGTATAGCTGGTCGTCAATGATGACGTAGCCTTTTGCTCTGCGTACTATCTGTCGGTTTACGACTTCGTCAATGGGAAAATTTCCATCTTGAAGATAGTCCATGAACGATTTCGTCCAAGCCGGAGAGGTCATTGTTACTGCATTAACAAATGAGTCCACTCTATCCGGGTTGTCGGGGTCCGCTCCATTCACTGAAGGAGTTTGTAAATGCTTTAATGGATAGACCTTTAAGGGAATTAAAGTGCTTCAATGGAGATTAAATGAGAGGAGGGGTGAGGGCAGCCCCATGGCACCTATAAAAGGAGGTGGACTCCTCCTCTCCACACACTCTCTCACAAGCTCTCTCATATGACCCAAGGTTGGCATCTTCTCGCCCTTGCTTACCTTGTACATAGCCACTAGAAAAGGTGCTAGGTGAAGCCCTGCTCTAAACCTGCCCCTCCATGACCACTACCATGGCGTAGCGCTGTTGGAGTTCCCGGGGATCCGCTACTTCCGCTGCCTAGCTGGAGCAAGGGATCGGGAGTCATCGGCACACCGAACGTGTGAGCAATTACAAAGTCGCTGCCCGTTATGGTGTTGATCGTCTGCATGTCCTTGAGGATGGTCGTGTACCATCTACATCAACCACATTTTTTGCAGGAACGTTATCCCGCTTACGGTCTGTGAGGGTGAGTCCATCTATAACCATTACAAAGTATCGCCTAGATTCGATATTGGCAGTTGCACACCATAGGAGTTTTTTGTTTTCTATGCAACGAACCCCATCAAGATGGAGCAGTGCTTAATAATGATGCGGTAGGTGAGAGGTGGCAGATTTCCCCCCGTCGTGGATTTGACTTGATACACCACACATCAGTGAATGGTGTGGCCCACCACGTCCAAGACTTTTGTTCTAAATAGAGCAAGTGCGGTCCACAATTTATTCATCTCCCGACCCTCCCTTGGTGACGTAGGTAGCAGTGACTGCCGCAACGTTCATTGAGGGAGGTCCCCCGTTGGCAGGACACAAAGACGATGATGGGATCTAAGATCAGCGGATTCATTCATTCTCTATCGTTCAATATCATATTGGGGTTTTTCTTTGCATTTTTTTCTTGGATCTCATGAAATTTAATTTGGGGTTTTCAGTGCCGAACTAGATCTATGATCATAGATTTGACGGTGTCGTGATACAAAATAAATATCGAATAGTATGCTACTGCAATAGTCCTCCCTGGTCGCCCAACACGACCGTTCCTCAGCCACGGGTCTGACCCTGCATCTTCTCTATACACTGGATGTGCAACACCTCGCCCGAGGGATCCTCCTTCTTCGTCATGCAAGCACACCGCACACCTTGTCATCTAGCGCTGTGAGCCCTCCCTTGTGAACTTATCTCGATTCCATGGCCAGCTACAAGCTCGTCACCGTCTGCTGCACACATCCTCAAGTTTACATATGCTTGTCCTCAGTGATCTCTATCCATTGTACGTACTCGATATTTCCGATGCTCCATCAATGTCGGTCTATGTCTCCTCTACGTGACATTGATATGAATTATTGGGTCCCCATGATTGGTATACCTGGTGTGTATCCAAACTATGACCCATGAAGCCCACAAGGAACCAAGACTCCTGGAAGAATCCGAAGCCCAGGAACCAAACATGCTGATCAAGGCAGAAGCTTAAACTGACATCGTCCTAAAGTTGTACTTCTAACTTGTAAACGATATGTCCTAGACTCTGATACCTAGAATCTCATATAAAGGCTAGTAGGAGCCGACGGAGAGGGAACATTAGCTTTGAGCAAAACACAATCGGCCGTGATTTAGATTGCATCTAGCGAATCAACGACTCTATAATCTCCTTCTTTAATAATCAGGCAGGACTTCGAGTCCCTTGTTTGTCTGACAGGCCGACGAAATCATCAATTCTTTCTTTCCACGAAACCCTAAGTCCATAGTCATGGGCATTGTCGAGATGACCCCTCGGCAATTGGCGCCATCTATGAGCGCTGGAGTCATGAATTTGGCGGCTCCCTCTTCATCAAGTAGCAACCCAACGATTGGGGCTGGTGAGGTCCACTATGATCCCATCGATCTTGGTCCACACCCGCCCATCCTCTTTTGGCCTCTGAATACTTCGACCGGGAGACTGATCTAATGATCAGGTGCTTCCACTTTCACATCGGGGAGATGAAAAACCTCTTCCGCTCAGCTCCGATCTACTCGGAACTGTTGGCCGCAATCATAACACCTATGGCAACAACATCATATTATATCGTCTCCACTAGATGGGCCACCTCACATCCAACAAACGTCGACACCAATTGCGGCCACGTCGTAGATCTGGGGGATTCGGTCGATCTCTATGATGGCCTCTCCTTCGGATCTGACTCTGAGTCATCATCTCCTCGCAGTATGGGCCTGACAAGCAGTGAATCTGAAAGAAACATCGACTTCAGGATCAAGTAGGCAGACTCATACCCAGAAAAGGACCCGTGGGCTTTCACTCGTCTCCAAGACAGTGTCTCCTATGATTCTGATGACTGCAACAACAAATCATACAGGGAGCACCACCAGTTTTGCATCATTATAGGAGCCACATGAACAAATGAAGGAACTTCCACACCACGTGAATCCCATAGTAACCCTATCATCCAACCTAATGATAGTGTTTCGTAAAATGATACAAGTGGTCACACGAACGGATTGGAAACAACCGTGGAAAACCATGTTGTCCAAGGAGGGGTCAGATCATGCGATGGTGAATGGATAACTCTTCGGGTGTCACAAACAGCCTGGGAGAAAGCAAGAAACATCATCTTGGGTGAAGTACCTATGACGACGAACGCTTCATGTGATGTTGTGATGGCCTACCAATACCTCCTCCACAAGCAGAAGAGGGAACTAATCAAGCTGAAGAGGGACCTGGAGGACCAAAAAAGAGAGCCGGCAAATCAAGCATACGATGAATGCAACTGATCTCCACCCGCAACTTTGGGAGCGTCACAGGAGGAAGAAAGCATAGAAGATATGAGTTCGACACTCGGTTAGCCCATAAACTTTGAGGAGGAGAAGACTAGCTAGCATTGGATCTTTCATTTAGGGATAGAGTCTTTCAAGGGGATGACGGAAAGTGGCAGAGGATGTAGAAGATATCCATAGACAGAGTCTTTTGACAAAGAAGGAACGTAATTAGGAAGGGGTGGCTCTTGGCTGCAGCACATAACTGAAGGCGAAAGGAGTAAGTTGGCCCAAGATCTGGACCTATCATTCAGGTCAGTGGATGCAGCAGTCACATCATAGCCAGAACACCTCAGACAACAATCGCCATGACACAACCGTATCTCCTCGCCACCTAGCCAGCTAACAACGATCCGCGGGCCGCTATCCACCGCTCCGCCCTCATGGGCCTCAGCATGGTTGGAGCATCACTTGAACAAGGGGACCAAGGGATCATCCTACAATCCAACATATCACCATCCTATCATAACAACCCTCGGCTGGCAGCAGAAACCCGAAGATCCAACTCACCATGAAATGTGCACTTCACACAGTCCTCGTGCAGTCAAAATGACAGAAATGACATCACACAACAAAAAATCGACAAATCTCGGGAGGGGTGCAGCACCAGAAGGTACTCAGATGACGAGAGAGACAACGACCACGAACCGTGCGTCGCAATTTTCTTTACCAAGAGCTTCAAGCTCCCACACGATATCCAAAAGTATGATGTCCTCCAAGAGCTAGAAGCATGGCTGCCCGATTATTTTCAAACTATGAAACTCCTAGGTGGATCAAAGGCCACCGCCGTGTAAAGCCAACTGTTGCACTTTAATAGGCTACCCAAAAAATACATCAGTAGTTGGGGCGACTTGGAGAATAAGTTCATTCAAAACTTCAAGTCCACATATAGCGACCCGCATCTATTAAGGAGCTACGGTCGTGCAAGAAGAAATCAGGAGAACCAATATGTGCATTCATACAATGGTGAATCATCATCAAGAACTCAGCCGAGAGTATCTCTGACGAGAGGGCAATCGATGGCTTCAATGATGACATGTGCTAAAAAAATTCATATAGGAGCTAGGTCGTGTGAAACCAAGGACAATCTCGTAGTTGATGGACATGGAGAATCGGTGGTATGACGGCGAGGATGCAGTAAACAATAAACAGGGGTTCTCACACGCAGAAGACCATGAGAAGCATAGCACCAACAGCAAGAGACGGGACAACTATGATGGTTATGACGGGCCAAGCCACGTCGTGGCTGGCTACACTAATGAAGATAAACGCAGGAGTAATAATCATAGTGGAGGCTATTGAGGCAACTGAGATGAAGCTAGACCAAGTGGAACAACCCAATAGTACCGTCTGAGATCACCTAGAGATGCCCCAATGCTAGCTATGCAGATATTTGTCAAACCATGCCATATGCATTATTATGTTGACTCATAAGGAAGAAGATGATTAAATCACCTCATGAAGGACTATCACACCTTTTTGAGGCTTCAACGGGCCTATAACAGCAAGGTGGTCGAGGCAACAAACCAAGGATACAACACCACACCTAGGGCGTTGGCACTCAACACACCACCATCGGCACCAGGGGCACCCCCGACAGTCCTGGCAATTCAGAAGTAACCTGAGGCAAATAGTGACAAGAACGATGATTACCCGAGTTCTAGGGGAGAAATCCACATGATCCAGAAGCGGCGCCCGTCCAACAGAACACAAAAGATGATCACCCGACAAGTCAACATGGCAGTAAGGATGCCACCACCAACACACGAGTACCTTCATTAGTCTAAGTGAGAGGTTACCTTCTGTAGAGCTGATCACCTCCTTTGGGTCCCATGACTTGGTCATTCAGCACTAATATTTGAGGCCCAAATCGGTGGGTTCGACATGAGAAAAGTTTTCACAGACATAGGAAGCAGCATCAACTTCATCTACACAAAGACGCCGCATGCAATGAACTTCTCTTTGAACAATATAGCTCCAACAGAGACCTCCTTCCACGACTGTTAGTGTAATGGGATCAAGGGTCCCTAGCATTGCGCCTTGGCGCGTGGGCCCCAGACCCATCAGTCAGCAGCTCAGCAATGGCAAGGCTAGGTCGCCGGGAGCGTCGCAAGGATGCGAGCATCATGTGCTCCAAGTAGGTACGGACTTGGTATCATGAACCTATAGAGACTAAGTGTCAGCTATGAGACGAGCCTCGATCCGCTAGCTAGGTGTGGACAAGGAGAAAAAGACAATGATGCGTGTGAGGCAGGCTGATCCCTCCTTCAGGGGGCTACCCTGGAAGGAGGGTAAGGGCATGGTTGGGGACAACGAAGCCAGGGAGCAGCCTCGACTAAAACCGGGAAGGACCATGGGAATGCTTCTCCTGGGCCTGGTGCGGCCCGAGAACCGGAGTCAACTGAGCGTGACAAGACGTTTCAGACCCGACATTGGGAACAGGAGTCACACCAGCGCCACTGGACATCGTCATGGCACTATAGTCCGCTGCAGTGTGCCACCGACAGGATTAACACTTGGAGCTTGAGCTGTCACTCGGCCATCAAGTGCGCCTATGCGCTGCCCTTGGACACCCATTGGCCATAGGCACCGCCCATCTGCCTGTAGACCGGGTGGCACACCGCGATTGAGCCTGGGAACTCCCATGGCAGTGCTCCAAGCCAGCCCTTGCAGTGACCCCTCGTAGTATAAAAGGAGGCACTTGGCCATAGGAGAGGGGGGTTGGAGTTTTTGGAGATCAAAGGGTTTGAGAATTTAGGAGAGGAAAGCTAATGAAGAGCAGATAGAGAGAGATAGAGTTGATATCCTCCTCTGTGCCAGAGATAAGGAAGAGAGGTCGAAAAGTGAGAGAAGAAAGAGAGAGGAAGCTCGTGAAGTGTAGAAGCGAGAGAGAAAGCGGCTCCCCGGCACCGTAGAGATCACCTTCTTGCACCTCGATCCACCTCAGATAATCCACCAAAGAAAGACGTAGGGTTGTTAACCAAAGGGTGGCCCGAACCTGGGTAAAAATGACTGTGTGTGTTGTGTGTTCGTATCAGCATGTTCCTCGTCGACATTGAGGCTGGAATGCCTTCGTGCCCACCACCAAAAAAATAGGGGGTGCCTAGCATCCCTGATGTCAGCGTAGGCAAGATGCGACATCTGGCGCACCAGGTAGGGGGGCACTTGCATAACCGGCTTTGGCAATCAGCTTCATCGTCAATGGCTTCGTGAGCTCCGCCATCATTGTGGACATCGATTGCGCCATTGCCACCCATAGCAACAGAAAAAATCCTGGCATCGGAGTTGGATCAGCTGCGGTGAATGTGACCGCTGCACTCCCACGGGCCTCCCGTGACTAGGGTCTTGGGGACCGAGCCTCGTGCACGGTGCTCAGGCACTGCCGTAGATGCTGATTCGTGTCTAGAGCCTAGCGTCACTACTTCACCACAGCCCTGACCACACCCCACGGCTCGGGAAGGCGAGCACGCGAGCGAAGGCATGGCCGCTCATGCGACCCCACCACTAGGTGACGCAGGAGGCATTGCTGACGAAGGCCCAAGGGGAAAAGGCCACCAATGTGGACGCCGCCCCCAGGAAGTAGAGGCTCAAGGGCGAGCCTAAACTTACCAAGAAAGTCCTGCTAGGTGATGACTCGGCTCACTTCAGTACCATCGGGAACCAGTTATCTCCCGAGCAGGAGGCTGGGCTCACCGCTTTCCTGCGGGAAAACATCGATGTATTTGCCTAGGATCCCTCAGATATCCCCAGAGTTCTGAGGGATCTCATGGATCATCACCTGGTGGTGTGCCCTAGGGCCCGACCTATCCAACAGTAGGTTAGGCACCAGGCTCTAGTCCGCCAGGACTTCATCATAGAGGAAATGCACAAGCTGGTGAGGGTCGGTACCGTGCAGGAAGTACTCCATCCTACTTCGATGGCCAATCCGGTTGTGGTGCCTAAGCCGAATATGAAGATGAGGCTATGCATGGACTTCACTAATTTAAATCGGGCTTGCCAAAAAGTTCCTTTTCCGCTCCCGCGGATCGACCATGTAGTGGACTCCACCACTGGGTGTGACCTTCTCTATTTCTTTGACGTGTTCTTGGGCTACCATCAAATCCGAATGGCCATTGAGGACGAGCAAAAGATAGCGTTCATAACCTGGTGGGGTGCTACTACTATACATGTATGCACTTTGGTATCAAGAACGTTGGGGCCACCTTCCAGAGGGTCATGCGTCTCTGCTTGGGCCCCCAGATGGGGCACAACATGGAGGCCTACATCGACGACATCGTGGTTAAGTCTCATGACAAATCCACCCTGATTGAAGACCTGTGGGAAACCTTCGATAACCTTTGAAAGGTGAACCTGCGCCTTAACCCCGAGAATTGTGTCTTCGGTGTCCCTTCTAGGAAGCTCCTTGGATTCCTATTTTCGCACTGGGAAATCGAGGCTAATCCGTACAAGATCAAGGCCATAGAGGGCATGCGGCCTCCCTAGAGGATAAAAGACGTGCAACGCCTTAATGGGTATGTCATGGCATTGGGGCACTTCATATCCCGCTTGGGCGAACACTCCCTCCCGTTTTTTAAGCTCCTAAAGAAGAGTTGGCCTTGGAGTGGACTTTGGAGACAGAGCGGGCATTTCTTGATCTCAAGAAATACATGTCCTCTTTCCCATCCTCGTCTCTCCATAGCCTGGAGAACCTCTACTACTCTACGTCGCTGCTACCACTCAGGTGGTTAGTGTGGCTTTGGTGGTGGAGTGGCCAAAGGGCCCCAGAACGGATGAACCCATCAACAAGACAAAAGCCTTACTTTCTCTTTACGGGGGAAGGAGAGTCCTTTCTCAAGCCCGAAGGTTCAAAAAAACCAAAGGTGGTGTGGTTGGAACAATGCCCTGTCTAGTTTGTTAGCACAGAGTTACGCGATACCAGGAAAGGTATCCCTGGCCCAGAAGATGGTACTAGGAGTCCTAATCGCTTCTCGGAAGCTATGTCACTGCTTCCAGGCTCACCGCATCACTATTGTTAGTGACTATGGACTGTAGAGTGTGTTGCATAACCGATAAGTGACAGGGCGAATCACAGAGTGGGCAACTGAGCTCTCCAAGTTTGAGTTGTGATTTTCCCTTACCAAGGCTATCAAAAGCAAAGACCTTGTTGATTTCATCAACAAATGGACTTCTACACCGTGCGAGGAAGTGGAGGAATACTCCAGCCTCCCGGGAAATGAAGACCAAGGAAGATGGATCATGTACTTCGATGGCTCCTTCGGTTACCATGGGGCCGATGCAGGAGTTGTCATTGTGTCTCCTTATAGGCAGTAACTCAAGTACGCGGTCCACCTTGACTTCAAGGATGAATAAAAAGCTCCAACAATGTGGCAGAATATGAAGTCCTGCTTGTGGGGCTGCGAGCCGCTGCCGAACTTGGCATAAAATGGCTAGTGGTGCGAGGTCACTCGCAACTAGTGGTCAACAAAGTCATCAAGGAATACGACTGCCCACAAATGTGGGCCTATGTTGACGAAGTGAGGCGGTTGGAGAGCCGCTTCCACGGCCTGTAGGTAGAGCACATTCCACGGGGGGACAACTCGTTGCGGACGAAATTTTCGAGCTTGTTGCGCAAGGAGGGCCTGTTCCTCCCAGGGTCTTCCTTGAGAGGTTGACAAAGCCTTCTATGTCTATTCACTCGGGAATGGAGCCCTTCCTGTCAACCAGCAAGGACTGTTAGGAAAGGGAAGCCCCGGAAGGGTTAGGCCGTGATGCCCGTCAAAGACCCGATCCCGGGGAAGCATGTGCTGGTGGTGGTCGAAGAAACCTCTCCATACTGGGCGACTGAGATCCTTCGCTACCTAAAAAACCAGGACTTACCCAAGGAGGACAAGAAGGCCGATTGCATTGTTCGATAGGCCACCATGTACTGTCTCATTGATAATGATTTGTACCGCAAGAGGGAATGTGCTCCGCTGCATTTCAAGAGAACAAGGGCAAGCACTACTGGCCAACATCCACGAGGCAACTTGTGCAAACCACGTCACCTCACGAGCACTGGATGGTAAGGCCTTCTGGCAAGGATTTTACTGGCATACGGCCCTAGCTAACATGGAGCACTTGGTTCACACATGCGATGCCTACCAATTTCACGCCAAGAGAATCCAGTAGCCCGCACAAGCTTTGCAAACAATCCTAGCCTCATGGTCGTTTGTGACCTCGGGGCTGGACATCATTGGGAAGTTACCCATGGTAGTCAAACGGTGCGAATATTTCATGGTGGCCATTGAAAAGTTCACCAAGTGGGTGGAAGTGGAGCCGGTACGGGTAGTAACCGCGCTGGTGTCCATAAAGTTCATCTTAGGAATTGTTTGCCGTTTCGGGCTTCCTCACAGCATCATTACCGATAATGGCACGCAATTCACCAGGAAGTCCTTCAAGGCGTACTGTGAGGAACCAAGATTTGCTATGCCTCTGTTGCCCATCCAAGGAGAAACAGACGGGTGGAGCATGCAAATGCGGAGGTACTTCGGGGGCTTCTAAGCAGAACGTTTGACCATTTCAAGATGAGCGCACATAACTGGATTGAAGAACTCCCAACGGTCCTGTGGGCCTTGAAGACGACGCCCAATCGGGCGACCGGTGATACTCCCTTCTCCCTTGTATTGGGGCAGAGGCCGTCATACCAATGGAGCTTAGATACGGATTCCAGCAGGTCCGCATCTACGACGACGCCATCCAGCATGCGGAAAGGATCGATGATGTCAACTTCCTGGAAGAGGTACATGGCTGAGAAACTATGTGATACCAACAAAGTTTATGCCAGTATCACAGCCGACGGGTTTTCCCTCGTGAACTGGAGCCTGTGGACCAAGTCCTTAGGCGAAGGTTATATACCAAGGGAATGAACAAACTATCGCCTAAGTGGGAGGGACCTTTTTGGGTAGCACATAATACCAGACCCGACGCAGTTCGACTGGAATATGAGGATGGCCAGCCCGTGCCGAATTCCTGGAATATCGAGCACCTGCTAAGTACCACCTCCGCAAATACTACGAAAAACCCAACCATCTAAAGCACAGTTTTGTTCATGACCTGTTTTTTAAAAGCACGGGAACAGGAGTTTTCTAGGCAAAATCGGTGAATTACTGCGCACGACACCCAGGCCTAAAGAAGGTGCCCTGGTGGTCATATAAACCACCGTAGAAAGCATGGGAACAAGATTTTCCCGGAAAAATCGGTGAATTATGTGTGCACGACAACCAGGCCCATAGAAGGTGTCCTGGTGGTCATATAAGCCGCCGTAGAAATAATGAGAAGAGGAGTTTTACCAGCAAGGCGTTATAGGGTCTGGCCAACCCAGTGTAAACTGCTGTAACCCAGAGGCAACACCTCACCCTATCAATGACAAGATTCCGCAATTAGAACCTCCCAGAATAGGAACATCTGAGAACCTTGTCATTGAAAACCTCGCAACACCGCAAGGATTAATTGAAGTTGAGTGCGGGCAGGGGGCTGGGTGCGGGGGACGCCTCGATACACCCCACTTGTTGTGCCCCCACTCAACTCCAACCTCCCTATTTCTAGTGAGGGAGTTTTCTTATGCAGGATCGAGATGCATCCTGGTGCCACGCGACACACTTCTTTTTTTCAAAAAGAAGAAGGATGGAAAGAAGGGCGAAAAGGAAACTTGCTCGGCGTAATAAGAGGTAAAAGGTAAAACAGTTCATTATTACAGAGTGATGGCACAACAAGGGTGTCCGTTTTAGGGAAATTAAGGAGAAAAGGGGGAAGCACGCGCTAAACATCACGCGTCACGCTTCGTCCCGGCTACTATGGCAGGAACATACGGGGCAACAACTTTCTCCGCACCAAGCTGCGCCAGCCCGTCCACCATCCGCCTGTAGCACCTCATCCACCCTCGGGCGGAGGGCCTGGAGCTCTGTCACCAGGCGGTCGAAGAACGGAATGAGGGACAAGACATCCGTCCCATCCATGGCTACTGGCTGCATGTCTAGCATGTGCATTGGGATCAAAGTGGCACGTGTGATACTGGCAACACATTCGTCTTGGCATGGCAAAGAGCCGAAAGCTGATCCAGCCCGCTGGCACAGTTGAGACGTGCTGCCTCGGCTTCATCCGTGCCTTGCGAAGGCGTGCAATATGGTAGTCCTACCGCTTGATGCGCTTGTCGGAGTGCTTGATGGACTCAAGCGCCTCATCAAGACGCTTCTTGAGAACCGCCTCCTGAGTGGTGGCTTGCTGCTGGGCGGCCAGGAACTGTTGGCGCAAAGTATCCTACCACTCTGCCGCACTAATGGACGTGTTGGTCTCGCGGCACCTTATCTCTTGAAGTTGAGATGAGGACATCGCTTCTAAGGCTCGCAAGGTCTCTTCGCACTCGCGAATCTGACCCTGAAGGGCCCCACAATGCAGAAATGCTCCGCTTCGCGGGAGTTATCTCCTCCATGGCGCGCGTAAGCTCACACTTGTAAAAGCGCTTCTGCTCTTCCATGCGCCCCTACAACGCCAGAACGGAGGGAGTGGCACCCTCTTGGAGATCTCTCCTACTCTTCCGCACCTCGAGCAGGACACATGTGAGCTTACCCTTTGCTTGGGAGGCTGAGTTTTCCTCCACGCGAAGGTGAGCTCGCTCGGGGGAAATCTCCTGACAAAGCTCATCCAGCTTGCGGCGCTGCTGGGCCTAGACCTCCTCGGTCTTTTTCTGCCTCTCCTCCGTGTGCACCACGTGGAGTGCAAACTGGCACTGCTGAGATTCTAGCCTAGCGAGAGCCTAGCATGCTTCTTCAAAGACCGACGGGTCAAGGGACAGCCCCGCTGGGGCGTGGGCATATTTATGAGCAAAAATATCTAGATGGGGAGAAGCCATCCTATCTGTGACGAACATTTGTGGGAGATTGTCACAGGCTCGGTGTGCCATTGAGGACCAACTCGGCCAACGGGCGTGAGAATGTTCAACATTGGCACCCGTTCCTGCCGGCAAGGGGCAACCAGGATCATGAGGGGCTCCTGCGTCGTTGGCTTCTGAATCGAAAGCCCCCATCGTTGAGTCCTCCGCCAAGGCGGCCTTGGCGGGGGGCTTGGTACCTGAAGAAAAATGCCGTATGTGAGGTGACAGCCGCCTGAAACTCCAAGCATGATTGAATTTGAGGATTCCGAGGAGGGCTTATTGGTACTCAGAGGGTCCACTATTGCAGTGGACATGACCTCGGGAGCGGCATGCTTAGCCGCATCCTACGAGGAAGCCGGGGGCTGAGCAGTTGAGGCCTTTCCACCGGCCGTCTCCTCCGGCAGGGTGGACGCCTCGTCCGAAAGTTCGGCAAGTAGATTTCGCTTTCTCTCGGCAGAAGGCGAGGGACACATTGATGTGACGTCACCACCTCGCATTCCTGTGGCCGCCTTCTCCGGCGCCCTAGGAAGTAGGCCGATAAAGATGATTAGAACAAGCCAACAAAGAAAATATCACCTCATAAGGAGACCGTAGAGTTAAGTGGCTTACCCGTCCCTGTTGTGACCGAAGGTCCAGCTGCGACTAAGCAGAGCGCTCCTAGCAGACCCTGATGTGGGGCCTAAAGGGAGCGGCAGCACCAAGTCTCTGTGAGCTGGCTGCACGGCACGATGAAACTCCTTTGAGGAAGAAACATGCCCCTTGCCAGGCGGAGTCTGATGCGAATGCTTGGCAGAGCGGGTGCGGTGGGCAACCATGGCCCCACTAGGGATGTCATCCTTGCCACTGGACGAAGAGGAGGCGTCCCGGGAAGCCGGTCCCGGTAGGCGGTCACTGGCCGACAGAGGAACTAGCCGCCAGCGACCCGGGGAGCCGTCTTTGTTGTCCAGGGGCAGTAGAGCCGGGAGGTTGAGTGAGGCACTGGTATCCCCCTGCAGAAGCCCCTTGTGCGCATCAAACTCTAACAAGGAACACCACACGTGCTGAACCCTGAAGTCGTTGCACTAAGGCATTTACGATAGAGCGCATTCAATGCTCTCCTTGTCAAGGTAAAGGGGAACACCAAAAGAGGGGAGCGGCACTGGGTCTGCCTTGCCCCCAAGCAGCCAGCTCACCGTCGCCTTAACCATCGAAGCTTCAGTCTCGGAGGAGGCACCGAAGAAGAGACGAGTATGGTCCGAGGGGCCACTATACTCCCAAGTAGGGTGAGAGCACTCCTCAAGAGGAGAGATGCAGCGGGAGATATACTCCTGAACGATGTGATAGACGGTGTGGAGAATATCATTTTGCAGCCCGAAAGTTGGGGTGTCCAGGCACCACAGTACCCAAGTTGCTTACTATCAGCTGCGTTGCCCAAAGTTGGCGTGCCAAATACTCAGAGGGTCTTTTTCAGCACGAATTCAACTTTACGTTTCAATACAAAATATTAGGCTAACGGCCGTCAAGTTGGGCCCCCTGTCAGTTCTCGCCATTATGTCGCTCCCGTCGCTTAGGCGGGGTGGCTGTCACATAGGCTTGCAGCACTGGCATAGTGGATAGGACAACACCCCCTTCCCAGTGTATTGACGTGACAAAACATGGCACATCTATCGGTGTTATAATTTTTTTTGTTTACTCAGAAGCTGGAACGGCCACCGCCAGGCGTCTCTCCTTGGACTTCCGTCCCCGTCGTTAACCACTACCTTAAAAGCGCATTGACGGTTCTACCGTTCCCCTGCCTCGCAGAAACCACTCTTCTTCTTCCTGTCATTTGTCTTCTTTCCGTCTCCTTCTCTTTGCCGCCATGGAAGGTTATCGCACTCTAGAGACAAGCTTCACTACCCATGACAATAAGAAGATAGACGTTGTCTACGCCAACAAGGAGGAGACAGTGGTGCGAGTCCTGAGGATGTACGAGGGTTGGCTTGAGAAAGACGAGGACAAGTTTGTGGGATTGGACCTCGAGTACACCCCGGAGGACCCATATGAAGGGAGTGATGTCGCCGTTGTTCAATTGGCCATGAGGAAACACGTCCTCGTCTACCACCTCTCCCGGTTTATAGATCTACTCTTTGTAGCTAACCGCTTTTAGGGTTTTCTCCTCATGTTCTTTATCCATTTGCTCATCTTGCAACTACTGGATTTTATTTAGGACCAAATAAATTATGACAAGACAATGTTGAGAGTCTTGATCTTGCATTTACTAAACTTTTCAAAATTATATTCAGATGATGATCTTGCATTGACAAAATATTTGTAGTTACAAATTTTGGTGATGACAAACTACATACTTTCAGGACTGACAGGAATTGTCCGGCGCCGCGCCAGTTCCTTGGACAAAAGGGAATTGTTTTCTGCAGTGTTGACAAAACAACTGATTTTTCGGTCTTTTATCGAGACGGAATTATAATTCCTGCGCACATCTAGATTGATATTCAGAGTCTTGTCAAGATCCTAGGGGGCTCGAGGAAGGATGGAATGGCATCACTCGCAACTAGAATCCTCGATGAGTCGTACGACAAAATGAAGGCATATTTCCCTACGGATAGGCACAATTTCTGGGACGAGTAGCCGTTGTCTGATATAAACCTGAAGTATGCATCCATAGATACTTACGTGACCTACCAGCTGTACAAGAAGATCCATTTTTTTCTAAGTTACCTCGTGTTTTGCCCTATTTGCAAGAGGGAAGACGAGCATAGGGGATCCCTTTGTAGAAAATGCAGAATAGCTGAGTGTGAAGCTGCATATGCAAAGGAAATGGCTGCATCTGAAGCAGCTGACAGAGAGGCTGCATAAGCAGCTGAAAGAGAGCTTGCAGCTGAAGCTGAAGCAGCTGACAGAGAGGTTGTAGCTGAAGCAGCAAACAGAGAGGCAGCATCTTCTAACGGCAATAATCAGGTCTGTGATGCACCGCTAATTGTGTCGCATCACGCTGAAGATAGGGAAGGCAAGTCAGATCCCAGGTGGGACGAAGCATTTCGTGAGTTGTGGAGTGCCAATAATGTAAGATCCACCTGGAATGATCGCAGTTGGTCGCCTAGGAACGATGGCAAGCGCCGCAAGTGGGCTGATGAGAAGTGAATTAAATTTTACTTCTCAGTGTTATGTTTCTATTTTGTGGAACTCATTTATCTTATCAAGATGTCTAGCGCCTCAAGTGAGAGTAGTAAAATAAATTTAACCCTCTTTGTGTTATGTTTATGTATGTGTCTTGTAGCTTGTCAAGATGGTAGCTCGTTAACTGGCAGTTTGAAAGAGTACTCTTTTCCTCTCTCGCTAAATAGATATGTTTCATTTTTCCCAAATTGGTAGCAAATCTAGAGATGATTCTCTCTTTGATAATTTGTTCCCTTCTAGACATCTTTTTTCCTTCGATTAGGTAGCAAATCTAGAGCAGCAAATCACACTAGGCATAATACATTCATTCAAAAAACAAAACAAATGTAGATATAGTTGTGCGCAGCTAAATAGGATATAGCGATAGAAAGTAGGTTGCTTAACGAGGTTTGATGCATTCAGCCAGAAATAGGATGCAAGAAAAATATAGAAAATCAAAAGAAGTTGCTTAGCAGCAGCAGGCACATTCAAGGCCTTCAAGCGCCCGCGCCTCCGCCTCCTCCCTCCAGCGCTTCCTCCACTTCTTGCTGCCCAGTCCCTTGATCTTGCGGGCCTTGGGCCTGATTGGAGGCATGCGACCCTCTTCGATGGCCACCCGCTGGAGGTTTCGAAGGTGAATGCTGAGAGCCCGGTGTTTAGCGATGTAGGCGTTGATGTTCACGGTCTTGCGCTTGCCGCCTTTGTGGATGCCGGAGCCCGGGGCCTCTGCATGCTTCAGTAAGGAGTTGAAGTCGGTGTCGGCGAGACTCACCTAGAAGAAGGGGCAGTGCCAGTAGCCTCCCCTGAAGAAGGTGTCGTATTGACCGGCCCGCAGCCTCCTCAGCACCTGACGAGTGTTGGTGTGCATGGACTCGTCATTGCTGCAGACGTTGCAGCTGGAAACCTATTGGAAGAAAAGGAAAACGGGGGAGTAGATGATGTAAGAAGATCGAGCAATCGAAATGCGAAGAAGCAAATCCTAATAAACCAAGATCTAGCATCCAACGATGGGAACGGTAGAAGAACCAGGGGAGGGGAGCAAACCCTAGTTACCTCCGACCATGAGTCGTCGATGCCGGTGTCGTAGGGGTTCAGCAGAGCGATGTACTTATCTAGATCGTAGGTGCCCGAGAAGTGCTTGATCTGCTTGTGACCGGCGGGGGCCTCCTCGCCGGTGGGGGGCTCCTCTTCGGCGGCTCCATCGGTAGCAGGGATGGGGGCATGGACGGGAACGTCGGCTTCCATCGATGCCTCGACTTGGGCCTAGACAGGGACGGCGGCTGCTATCAACGTGTCGAGGGGGACCGGCGAGGAGGCCAACGTGTCGAGGCGGCCTCGGAGGCAACGATGGACACCTTATCCTCCTCCGCCATCACCGGCATGGACGGGGTATTCTCGGGAGTTTGCGGATGCTGGTGGGGTAGTGGAGAGGGTTGCGTGGGGAGAGTGAGCGAGAGTGAGAGTGGGTGTGCGGAGAGGGGCTCTATAGTTAAGGTGGATGGAAGCAGGGCACGTTTTGTTGCACCACCATGCAACGCTCCACGCAGTCTACTGCACCGTGCACCACGACACGCGCACGGTATGTCACGTTTTTTCCTGGGACATGCATGGCAGTTCTTTATTGGGCGCATGCAAAGGGCGCATACACAAATTATATGTACGAAGTTTGACACGGCCCTAAAATTGGCGATAGTTAAAAGTGGAAATGTAGAGGGGAAGGTAGGTGGCTGTACGGCGAGATTTGTGGGGTTGTGCTAGATCAGGTAGAGGGATGTGTTGATGGTTGCGAGTGACTCGATGAAGGCCAGTTGGAAGTGAGATTGAGAGCCGCTGCGTAATAAATGGGATAAGTCTTATTAAAATCAAGTGGCAATAAATTGCAGTTGTCCATCGACGACCGTGCACTTGATGACGCATGCGTTGTGGCGTAGTAGTAGAAGTAGTAGGATTTTCAGACTTGATTAAACATCACATGACCGCTCGACGACTTTTTTCCATGGATGGCATCGTGTTCCTTCTTGTAGAAGTCTCGCTGAGGGAGACGTCCATGTTGTCTCACGCTGTACTGTGAAGGGCACGGCGTGTGCAACGATCATCGTTGGATCCCACAGAATCAACGGTTGGTGCGCACGATCCGCGTGAAAACTATGACAACCATTCAGGGAGTAGCAGACAGGGTGAGCACAGGTTTGGGCTTCTACGAAAGATAGAGAGGGGGGCAAAACTGAGTAGTATCAAAAAACCAAGGGCGAGAGTAGTATAAAAATGGAAAGTGAGTGTCTTGTACAATGAAATACATCATGGCATACATCAAATTATGCCAAGATAGATCCACACACAGTGTCATTGGATGTTTGTTCTTTTCATAGACCACATAAGGATCCACTAGTGTCATTGGATGTGTGTTGTTTTCATGAACCACACCTAGTGTCATTGCATGTGTGTTCTTCTCACAAACCACACATGGATCCACCAGTGTCACTGGACGTGTGTTCTTTTCATGAACCACACATGGATCCACCCAGTGTGATTGCATGTCAGTTCTTCTCGCAAACCACATAAGGATCCACCAGTGTCATTTCATGTCTGTTCTTTTCATGAACCACACCCAGTGTCATTGCATATCTGTTCCTCTAAACAAACCACATAAGGATACACCAGTTTCACTGCATGTGTGTTCTTCTAAACAATCCACACATGGATCCACTAGTGTCATTGGATGTGTGTTCTTTTCATGAACCACACATAGTGTCAACTGATGTCTATTCTTCTCACAAACCACATAAAGATCCACCAGTGTCATTGGATGTGTGTCCTTCTCATGAACCACACCCAGTGTCATTGGATGTGTGTTCTTCTCACAAACCACACATGGATCCACCAGTGTCATTGCATATGTGTTCTTTTCATGAACCACACATGGATCCATCAAGTGTGATTGCATGTCAGTTCTTCTCACAAACCACATAAGGATCCACCAGTGTCATTGCATGTCTGTTCTTTACATAAACCACACCCAATGTCATTGCATATTTGTTCCTCTAAACAAACAACATAAGGATACACCAGTGTCATTGCATGTGTGTTCTTCTAAACAAACCACACATGGATGCACCAGTGCCATTGGATGTGTGTTCTTTTCATGAACGACACATAGTGTCAACTGATGTCTGTTCTTCTAACGAACCACATAAGGATCCACCAGTGTCATTGGATGTGTGTTCTTCTCATGAACCACACCCAGTGTCATTGGATGTGTGCTCTTCTCACAAACCACACATGGATCCACCAGTGTCATTTCATGTGTGTTCTTTTCATTAACCACACATGGATCCACCTAGTGTGATTGCATGTCAGTTCTTCTCACAAACCACATAAGGATCCACCAGTGTCATTGCATGTCTGTTCTTTACATGAACCACACCCAATGTCATTGCATATTTGTTCCTCTAAACAAACAACATAAGGATACACCAGTGTCATTGCATGTGTGTTCTTCTAAACAAACCACACATGGATACACCAGTGCCATTGGATGTGTGTTCTTTTCATGAACGACACATAGTGTCAACTGATGTCTGTTCTTCTAACGAACCACATAAGGATCCACCAGTGTCATTGGATGTGTGTTCTTCTCATGAACCACACCCAGTGTCATTGGATGTGTGCTCTTCTCACAAACCACACATGGATCCACCAGTGTCATTTCATGTGTGTTCTTTTCATTAACCACACATGGATCCACCTAGTGTGATTGCATGTCAGTTCTTCTCACAAACCACATAAGGATCCACTAGTGTCATTCCATGTCTGTTCTTTTCATGAACCACACCTAGTGTCACTGCATGTCTGTTTCTCTAAACAAACCACACATGGATCCACCAGTGTCATTGCATGTGGTCATTGGATGTGTGTTCTTCTAAACAAACCACACATGGATCCACCAGTATCATTGCATGCCTATTCTTTTCATGAACCACACCCAGTGTCATTGCATGTCTGTTGTTCCCACAAACCACATAGGGATACACTAGTGTCATTGCATGTCTGGTCTTCTCAATAACCACATCTAGAGTCATCGCATTTATATTCTTCTCACAAACCACATAAGGATACACGAGTGTCATTGCATGTCTGTTCTTCTCATGGACCACATCTAGAGTCATTGCATGTCTGTTCTTCTCACAAACCACAAAAGGATCCACCAGTGTCATTGGATATGTGTTCTTTTCATGAACCACACACAGTGTCATTGCATGTCTGTTCCTCTAAACAAACCACATAAGGATACACCAGTTTCACTGCATGTGTGTTCTTCTAAACAATCCACACATGGATCCACTAGTGTCATTGGATGTGTGTTCTTTTCATGAACCACACATAGTGTCAACTGATGTCTATTCTTCTCACAAACCACATAAAGATCCACCAGTGTCATTGGATGTGTGTCCTTCTCATGAATCACACCCAGTGTCATTGGATGTGTGTTCTTCTCACAAACCACACATGGATCCACCAGTGTCATTGCATATGTGTTCTTTTCATGAACCACACATGGATCCATCAAGTGTGATTGCATGTCAGTTCTTCTCACAAACCACATAAGGATCCACCGGTGTCATTGCATGTCTGTTCTTTTCATGAACCATACCCAATGTCATTGCATATTTGTTCCTCTAAACAAACAACATAAGGATACACCAGTGTCATTGCATGTGTGTCCTTCTAAAAAAACCACACATGGATGCACCAGTGTCATTGGATGTGTGTTCTTTTCATGAACGACACATAGTGTCAACTGATGTCTGTTCTTCTAACAAACCACATAAGGATCCACCAGTGTCATTGGATGTGTGTTCTTCTCATGAACCACACCCAGTGTCATTGGATGTGTGCTCTTCTCACAAACCACACATGGATCCACCAGTGTCATTTCATGTGTGTTCTTTTCATTAACCACACATGGATCCACCTAGTGTGATTGCATATCAGTTCTTCTCGCAAACCACGTAAGGATCCACTAGTGTCATTCCATGTTTGTTCTTTTCATGAACCACACCTAGTGTCACTGCATGTCTGTTTCTCTAAACAAACCACACATGGATCCACCAGTGTCATTGCATGTGGTCATTGGATGTGTGTTCTTCTAAACAAACCACACATGGATCCACCAGTATCATTGCATACCTATTCTTTTCATGAACCACACCCAGTGTCATTGCATGTCTGTTCTTCCCACAAACCACATAGGGATACACTAGTGTCATTGCATGTCTGGTCTTCTCAATAACCACATCTAGAGTCATCGCATGTATATTCTTCTCACAAACCACATAAGGATACACGAGTGTCATTGCATGTCTGTTCTTCTCATGAACCACATCTAGAGTCATTGCATGTATGTTCTTCTCACAAACCATATAAG
The DNA here is from genome assembly GCA_916181665.1 of Avena sativa. Classification (NCBI taxonomy): domain Eukaryota; kingdom Viridiplantae; phylum Streptophyta; class Magnoliopsida; order Poales; family Poaceae; genus Avena; species Avena sativa. The sequence goes on along the minus strand of OV702292.1, from coordinate 266,819,337 downwards.
GATCCACCAGTGTCATTGGATATGTGTTCTTTTCATGAACCACACACAGTGTCATTGGATGTCTGTTATTTTCATAAACCACATGAGGATTCACCGGTGTCATTGGATGTGTGTTCTTTTCACAAACCACACATGGATCCACCAGTGTCATTGCATGTCTGTTCTTTTCATGAACCACGCCCAGTTTTCTATTTACTTTCTGCAAACAATTACTATCTTCCCCACAATTACTATCTTTTCGCTGGTCGAGATCCGTGCATATACTGGTGCAAGTTCCTCATCGCCCCCTCTTGGTCACCCCATCTCGAGCGACGGGAAGGGGAAGTCAAGGGCTCGGCAAGGACATTGTCCTAGACAAGGAAGCGAACAGAGCACCAAGAGCCGCGACACTCATCCCACTTCTTCTCCTCCGGGATGTACGCTTCGGTAAACCTGTCCCGGAGGTGGAAGGTAACTCCCACCGAGATGGCATCCCCCAACTCGATGCGAGGGACGATGTAATAGCGGAACAGGGGAACAGAGGGCATCACACCCACAAAGTCCTCGCAGAGGAATTAGAAGATGGCCAACGCTATGACGATGTTGGGGTGCAGCTGAGCCAGTCATAGGGGGTTGCTTGCTCAAAATGTAGAGCTCGTTGGGAAACCCCAAGAGGAAGGTATGATGAGCACATCAGTAAGTTTTCCCTCAGTTAAGAAACCAAGGTTATCGAACCAGTAGGAGCAAGGAAACACCTCCAAGGTGTTGTTTCCAACTTGGAATCCTGCACAACACAACCACAGAACTTTGCCCCCAACTTACAGTGAGGTTGTCAATCTCACCGGTTTTGCTGAAAACAAAGCATTAAACGTATTGTGTGGAAGATAGTAATTGTTCGCAGAAAGTAAATAGAAAACAGTAAATAGAAGAATGTAGATTGATGGTAAAAGAATGGACCAGGGTCCATAGTTCACTAGTGGTGATTTTCCTTAAGATAGATGACATGTTGGGTGAACAAATTACAGCGGGGAAATTGACAAACATAGAGAAAGCATACAATGCATATACTAATCATCTTGACTCCTATGAGATTTGATTGGACATTACAACATTATACATAGACCGTAATCCAACTGCATCTATGACTAATAATCCACCTTCAGGTTATCATCCAAACCCCCTCCAGTATTAAGTTGCAAGCAACAGATAATTGCATTAAGCAAAGTGTGTAAAGTAAACAATATGATTGTTCTATGAACAAAGAATTGTTATTTTCTCCCTAGTAGAAACAACACATCTAGTACCTTAGAGATTTCTGTCACTTCCCTAGATTCCTAGAGGCATGAACCCACTATCGAGCATAAATACTCCCTCCCGGAGTTGCTAGCATCTACTTGGCCAAGATAGCTACTAACAACGGAAAGCATGCAAGATCACAAATAACATAGACATGATAGAATCAATAATCAATCTGAAATAGCATCTCAATATCCATGTAGAATTACAAATAGATGATCTTGATCATGAAAGGAGCTCACAAGATCTAAACATGGTAGCACAGAGAACCAACCATCTAGCTACTACATGGACCCATAGTCCAGGGATGAACTACTCACGCATCACACCAGAGGCAGGCATGGTGATGAAGAAGGCCTCCAGGGTGATCTCTCTCCTCCGGTAGGGTGCTGGGAAGAGCTTTAGATCCCTCCCGATCTAGGGATGGAGATGACGATGGTTACAGACTCTTTCGTGGAATTTTTATCGGGTCCTTAGGGTTTTCGTCCGGAGGAAATATATAGGCGAAGGGGCAAGGTTGGTGGAGCGCCAGGGGGCCCACACCCCTAGTAGCACGGCTAGGGCTAGCTGCGCCACCCTAGGGTGTGGCCGCCCTGGTTCCCCGCTTCGTCTCCCCTCCGGACTCCGTGTTCCGTCCGGTGAAATATTGACTTGGGCTTTTGTCCGGTCCAATTCTATTTCCGTACTAGCTTTTCTTAAACCAAAAATAGTAGAAAACAGGCAAGTGGCTGTGGCATCTTGTTAATAGGTTAATTCCAGAAGATGTGTAAAAATACTCCAAAGTGTGGACAAAACATAAGAAAGTAGATATAAAAGAAGCATGGAACATTAAAAATTATAGGTACGTTTGCAATGTATCAACATCCCCAAGCTTAACTCCTGCTCGTCCTCGAGTAGGTAAGTGAAAAAAAGAAGAATAATTTTTGAGGTGACATGCACCATTTGATCAAGGTATTTATAACATTGATAGATGGGATCATAGTACTTTAACATAGCATGAAAGATATAGTTCTAACAATAAGACATAGCAACTATGTTGTAACATGAAAAGGTACAAACAAAAGATTCATGAATAACAATGCTTTGAAAGATGTTTTTTTGTTTCACATATAGAAAACATAATGAGAATGGCATTCAGCTTGTCCCTCATATGTAGCAAAACATAAACGCATAGGACACCCTCAAAGTTCATAAGGGTGACTATATAAAAATAGTTTAAGAACAAGCAATATCAAAGTTATGAATTAATCAACAAGTTTTGGGACAATGCACATTAAACTAAGAATGACCACTATGCTCTCTCAATAGGTGCATAAAGATAGAAGATGGAGACTCGACATAAAAGTAAAAGAAAGGCCCTTCATAGAAGGAAGCAGGGATTCAAGGCTCATAAAGAGCTTCCAAAAATTATGGTACTTATTATCTTTCAGCTCTCATTACCCCTATCATAAGCATCTTTAGGTGATTAAGGTTGAAGTGAACAAATATGAGGATATGCTTGACAAGTTATAAGCTGAAAATCTCATGCCCCTTACTTACGAAGACCGTTCCTCTTGCTACTCAAGTTTAGTCACAAGTAAGTTCTTGTCATTGTAAGTACATGTGTATCATAGAGAACCGCCAACGGGGTACCCCTTGCCCGATGATAGTAAGAATCCCCATATCAAAATGACAAGGCAAGCAGACAATAAGCATCTCAACATCCTTTTATTTCCTATTTGCATAGGTATCTCTTTTTTTTCTTTTTTTTTCTCTTCTCTTTTTTTCTTTCCTATTTGCATAGGCTTCTTTTTTATAAAGAGAATGCTTCATAGATTGCTCATTATGGTTACGCTGCAGATTTCCACCATGATTAGGCATGGATTAGAACAGCTGCCCATGTGTTTCTCTAACACATATACGAACTCCATGAGCCTTACAAGCTCCCCTTTCATTTCACACCGCCGGGATCCATAAGCAAAAGAACATGATATCAACTAAATAAAGTGCAATGTTGAAAGCGTTCCCCATGACAGCATGGTTCTGCTAATTCCAAACTTACAAAACGCAAGCATATACGCAACATAGATGGGCACAATGGTTCCAGTTTCTTAAGTGCAAGAAAATTAAAGTGTGCCATCAAGTTCGTGAGAGCTTTAATCACTAATTTTCACATAACAAGTTTAATTCGGAAGGTAGATAAAAACATGAAGGTACTTGGAATAGCAAATGCTAGTAGGTAGGTATGATGGACTCTTTGTAATAACTTGGTTTTATTTGGAGTTGGATGCATGAGTGGAACTCATACTTGGTTATGGAGGCTAGCGAAAGACTGGGAGCGACCAACTAAGAGAGTAATAATGGCCATACTCATGCAAAGCGACAAAACATTATTAATTAAAGCATAAAGTTATATTACAAGTTGAAAACTAAATGATCATAGAGGCTATGGTGACTTGGTATAGTCTTAACATGGTGCGAGCATGCGCCAAGTCAACCCAAATAAAGCATCAAAGGAGAATACCACAATACTATGCTTTAATATGCTAAAGCAACACATGATTCTTCCAAGGCACATTAAGCAATCTCAGTTGTTTGTAACAAGTCATGCTACAACAAATAATCACTAAGCATAAATCCAAAACAATATCAAGCATGACATGACAAAGCCTAGGCCACAGTCAAAAACAAGACTCTTTTTATACCACTTAAGCATGAACTTTCCTACTCTTTTCCAATCCAAACCAACTTATTTGAAAACTAATGTATGAATGAGGGGGTCCAACCAATTTATTCAAGCAAACTAAGAAAACAAAAACAAAGAATGAAAACGAAGACGCTCCAAGAACAACACAATTGTGCATGAAACAATAAAAATGAAGTGTTTGGAAGAAACCTAAGATTTTTATTGATGAAGAAGGGGATGCCTTGGGCCCAAGCTTTAATGCTTGTACTTCTTGGATATTTCTTGGGGTGACACGGGTGGAATCCCCAAGATTGAGATTTTGTACATACTTCATCTTATCACATTACTCTTCCCTACACTTTAAAATTTCCTTCATACAAAACTTCACACAATCTTCATTAGCAACATTAGTGTACTCAAGATAATAAGTCTTTTGGTTAAGTTTCAACATAAGTTCTTTCCCCTCCGGCAGGGTGCTCACAAGATCATGAACGGAGGAGAACCAACCATCTAGCTACTACATGGACCCGTAGTCCAGGGATGAACTACTCACGCATCACACCGGAGGCATGCATGGTGATGAAGAAGGCCTGCAGGGTGATCTCTCCCCTCCGGCAGGGTGCCGGGAAGAGCTTCAGATCCCTCCCGATCTAGGGATGGATATGACGGTGGGTATAGACTCTTTCGTGGAATTTTGATCGGGTCCTTAGGGTTTTCGTCCTGAGGCAATATATAGGCGAAGGGGCAAGGTCGATGGAGGGCCAGGGGGCCCACACCCCTAGTAGCGTAGCTAGGGCTAGCCGCACCACCCTAGTGTGTGGCCGTCCTAGTTCCCTACTTCGTCTCCCCTCCGGACTCCGTGTTCCTTCTGGTGAAATATTGACTTAGGCTTTTGTCCGGTCCAATTCCGAGAATATTTCCTTACTAGATTTTTTGAAACCAAAAACAGCAGAAAACAACCAACTGGCACTGTGGCATCTTGTTAATAGATTGGTTCCAGAAAATGTGTAAAAATACTCCAAAGTGTGGACAAAACATAAGAAAGTAGACATAAAACAAGCATGGAACATCAAAAATTATAGATACGTTTGCAACGTATCAGTGGTAAGAAATGAGAATCGCCCTCAGAAAAGGCGAGAGCGGAGGGTTAACACCCGCCGCTAGGAAGGAGGAGAAAACCTTCACATCACGAGGAAGGAGAATCCCACTAGGAGATCCGGCGTACAGGAGATGGGTCCCCTCGTGTTTGTTCCGAGGTGAGGCAGCGACACCAACTAACTTACCAACGCCCTCCTTGCTCAGCCCTTCTGGGAACAAGGCGACCGATGACTGCCATTCGGCCTCCTGCTACTCACGCTTGTTAAGATGGGTCCGGTCGCCCTTCCCTCCGGACGGGGCGACGAAACTCTTCTTGCCTGCTGGCACAAGAGCGAGGGTCTTCTTCTTGGGCGCCATGGATCTAAAGGCAAGGGAGAATGGGGAGGAAGGAATGAGGATTGAGAAAGGGGGGGTGGTGACTTCGCCTGCTGATGTGTGATAAGTTACATATGGCCGAGAGGAGGGAGCATGCTCCCCCCCACTTAACTGCAGCACACCCCACTTGGCGGAGCGGCCCAAGGCGGTTGTGCGCTCGCCTTTACTTTTTGCAGGAACCTAGGATGATGCTATCAAAGTGCGGGACTGCCAAGGTCAGACCTCGATACCACGGATTCGCGAAGGCGGAATTACGCACACCCACATGCCAGCCCAGTATGGGTTGTCACTTCGCGTGATGTGCATCACTTGAGGCCCCCGCGCTACTGGAGGGTGAAGCCCAGCGATGGCCTCTTTGTTAGGTCGTGACAAGCTTCAATCAGAGGCAACATCAAACAAGTTTTTTTCCCTCGGCTAGGGGCTTCTGTTGGCATAATAGGATCAGGCGTCCCTACCATTGTGCCTTGGCGCGTGGGCCCTGTACCCACCAGTCAGCTAGTCGGACCGCCTCATGTGCGTCATTGTCTTTTTCTCCTTGTCCGTGCCAGGCTTGTGGATCGAGGCTCGTCTCATAGCATTCGTCTCATCCATAGGTACATACATCAAAGCTGACACATAGTCTCTATAGGTTCATTATACCAAGTCCATACCTGCTTGGAGAACATGGTGGGGCACGGTTGGGGACATCAAAGCCAGGGAGCAACCTCGACTAAGCCCCGAAAGGACCATGGGAACGCTTCTCTTGGGCAAGGCATGGCCAGGGAACCCTAGTCAACTGGGCCCGACAAGACATGTCAGGCCTGGCGTTGGGAACTGGCAACACACCAGAGCCGTTGGACATCATCATGGCACTGCAGTCCGCTGAAGCGCACCACCGACATGAATGATAGCTCGGAGCTTGGGTTGTCATAATACCTTCGATCTGCATTACGAATGTAATATAGCTCTTTTTTCCTAGTAGACCAAGGTTTATCGAATCCTCGGGAAGCAGAAGCATAGTGAAGTTACTTTAACGGACCTTCGAAAGTTTTAGAATTACTTTTGTGTTTTTATCGGACCAAGAGTTTAGGTATTTTTGTTGTTGTCGATGATGGAGAGAGAGAGGTCCTAGGGCGTTCGGTTTCACCTGTAGCTGTGCAAAACATCCGATGGGAATAAAGGATAGAAATAAAGTATGCATGTAATTGTTAGAGCAAGAGAAATTATATGTGGGGAGTGCATCCATAATTGTTATTGCCTCCGCAACCGGTTATAGCAATAACCTACTAGTCTCATCCATAGAAGGAAGAGATCTAATGATATTCATAGTTATGTCACCGTTAATCCCAAGTAAATCCCTCAGATACAGCTGTACTACCCTTTTCTGTCACTAGGGTTCCCAACCTGCAGATTAGTCATTACTCATACTCCCTATACCTGGCTCAATCCTCGGGGTCTTGGGTACCTGAAAAGTACGTAGATTGAGGCAAGAGAGGTTACAATAATCATCATGTCATACAAACTAATACATGATCCCATCTATGGTAAATAACATGCACAAAAAGCTACATGGCTAGGCCGAAGCCCTTAGCCCAAGGAGAATTACTCACACATAGAGATGAGATCAAAGATCATAAATATTGTAGTATAAATCATGATATTGTTAGAAAATTGTCTTACAATGTCGCCAATCGAAGAAGAGATCTACTATTACAAGTGGTGGAATATGGCTATGGTGGTGGAGAGATTAGATCTAAGTCTATTCCTCCGGTGTCTCGTCGGTGTTGTGGATGGAGATCTGTGGGGTGGCTGATGGTTTCTACGAGCGCCTATTTCTCGTCGCCCGAGGCCTCTTTTTATAGGGGTCCCTTCAAGAAAGTTGTTCCGTTTGACCTAGCGGTGGTGGCGCCAACTATACGGCCGGAATTTTATTCCGGTCGTATAGTTGGTCATTAAAGTGTCTGCCTTCGATCCACGACTCCTGGTTTCTTCTGATTGTTGGAAATCTCGTATCTTTGACTTTAATGTAGTGATTCCCATCATAAAACGCCATTATCTGCGTAGTAAAAAATAGAAAGAAAGGTTACATAGCCCTTTGAATATTAGGCATTAGTGGCAGGGTTTCGAGAGATATTTCATCAAAATTGTGAATAATATCTTGTTTAAATGTGGACGTAGATGGCTATATTTCAGAGCCATCAACCTCACCAAGCTTAAACTTGATCGTGCCCGAGCAAGAAAATCAAAATCAAAAAGGAACTCAGCATTTAAACTAAAATAACGAGATGATGATCTTACTCATGATTGATAGTCTCATGTTTCCTCCACTTCATAAATCTAAAAAACTTCAGCATAGATAGAGTAATGGAAATCATATCATACGGGTTTTATGCATCCTTATAGCGTAGCAAAATTATTGTTAACATGGATGATTCAAATGAGTAAACTTTATTCCATGTTATGTAATCAACTCATAGGCTTTCCTTTGAACAATAAAGTATAATCATGTAAATTGAGAGTGTGAGAGTTGTCGTGAAAAGCATATATACTAGAGTATCTCAATTCTCCCACATCAATAAATCAAGACTTTTCAAGAACTACTTTTCTATTCATTGTCCTTCAAGAATTTCAGTTTTTGAGTAATTGAGAGCATGCCAAAAAATTTGATTTAGTTTATTAGGTTGTGATGGACACTCGTGGCATCACTAAGGTTTTTGTTCCTTTTGCATAATGATTACTCATAATAGCCAGATGAGTGACTCCATCATGAACACAACTACGCGGGAGTACCAAGAATCTTACCCACTATAGCATTGCCGCTACAAGTGTTTAATCAACTCATAGCCGAAATCTAGGAGTTTCCTCCATGAAGGTCGTTCATAGGCTAGTGGAGTTGTTGGCATCCCATGAAGTTTGACACGCGTAAAGAAATATCATTCTTATGATTAACAAGTCAAACTTTGGCATGCTAACAAAACCCGCTAAACATTAATTCAATCGAACAAATCCTTTTAAAGGGAGATATCAAGTCAATAAGCATTTCCAGTGATGTTGAGTGTCTCTAGAAATAAGCCTTCAAGACTAAACACTACAACACCCAAGCCTTCAATTGTGAGACTTTTTCTTATTACAATTGTTTAGACTTTTTTTAGGCAAGACTTGGTCAATTACGAGAGCTGGAACAAAGCGTACCCAACTAAATACCCATGGAAATGAAAATCTTACTACAATACAAAGACTCACTCCACCAATATAATATCTCAACATTTACTACTAACTAGCATGGTTTTCTCAAACTTCAAAGTGGGGAGTCATAAGACATACCACTCATGTTTGGTTCCACTTCTCTCTTCCTTTATTTGTTTCTTGGAAACTCGAAGTCGATCACTCTCCTGCAAATACATGAGAACCTCGAGGCGGAAAGAAGAAGAAAGAGGGAAAATAAAGAAAAATGGAGAAAATCTTTTTGTTGTTTTTAAGAGGGGGAATTTAAAGAATAGAAAATTGGCGGCAAAGCTCGGCTAGAAAATCTCAAAAGCAAATAGAAATAACTAAAGATAAAGTTTTGGGGAAACCAACACAAGTGCTTATAATCCCAAATTAAAAAACAGAACCTCGAAATAAATAAAAGCAAATGAACACCAAATAAAGATACATGAGGAAACTTCCCCAAGCTTAGGCTTTTGCAAGCCCTTCAAATCATTGTGGTGGCGGGAAAAAGTCGGAACTCCAGTTTGCAAATTGAGTTGAGAGGTTACTAGTTGATTCTCTGAGATTTAGAGAGAGTCTATGCATCCTCTCAACAGTCCCTCCAAGTTCTTGGAAGTCTTGGTATGTAGCGAACCGGGTTGATGGCTGCTCCTCTTGATGAGGAACTTCTTGCTCCTCTTCTTAGTCCTCATCCTCATCCGGAATCTCCTCCTCGGGTTGGTGTTGCTCAACTTGCAAGTCATATAGTAAACATCCTTCCTCTATAGAGAAAAGACCATTAGGCATAGGAGCGGGGTAGATACGCCCAGCTCCACTAATATGCATGTAATAAACACCAGCTCTCCTAGTGAGCATTCCACAAGCCTTTAAATTAGACAAACCAATACGTCGCTCACCTAGCACAGGTTGATGCCTAGGGCATTGACAAACACGGTGATGACGCCTCCACCTGTGATTGGTCCTTGGATTTGGGAGGATTTGTGTTCAATGTAGCCAAACAAGGATTGTGCCCAAGTTGAGTGACAAGTTGTTGTTGATGTAAGAAGCCTTTGCAAGGACTAAGATGTCCTCCTCATTTAGTCTTGTAAACTCATTACGTGCCTGCAAGGTGTTAGCAATAACATAGAACAAATAGCGAATTGCAGGATGTTGAATATTCTTCCCCTTGCTTACTCTAGTAGTGAAACTCATTTCATTATAATATTGTTCAGGGGAAGGAATTAAGCAAATAAAGCTTGCGAGTAAAGCATTAACATCATTGTTTGGGAAATTAAAACATGCGCACAATTCATCTAGTGTTAAAGTGTAGTTGTTGTTCATAAGTTGGAAAGAAATCGTGTCCTCTCCTTGCCATAGTTTATTAGTGCTTTGCAACGAACTTAGGAATTCAATGATTAACCGGCGATAAGTAGGCACATCATTGTACACAAAGTTTTGCAGGCCAGCTCTATTGCAAAGTAAATTAAAGTCATCAGAAATACTGAGTTGGTTCAATATAATGGGGCAAGCCTACTTGGTGGCCTTCACTTCACGGTTCTTGATCTGGTTGAAGCGTTCGTGTTGGAGCTCATTCCTAAACCGTATCCCCATGCGTTCTTGAGTGATAGCCCGATCAGTGCTAGCGGGGACATGAGCACGAGTTTGGCTCCTTGTGTTCCTCATCTAAAACAATAAAGGAAGACAAAAATAAAACTTTTTGATCCAACAACAGTAAGTATAATATATTCCTCATCATAGCACACTGAAGGATCCTCTCTAAATAATAATCTAGGAAAGAGAATCATGGCAATTAGTTCATAGTAGGTCTTACCCTAGATTGATAATGACAATAGATCGAAAATGAATTTGCAAAAAGTAATTGGAGGATCAGAGGAGAAACAAACCGTAGATCACTTGTTTGCGAGGAAATCGAATGAAATTGAGTAGAGGTGAAGATCTCTTGAGGTTTTGAGAGAGTTTGGAGGTAGAAGAGAGAAAAAGGATTGAAGTTTTGGAGTTGGAGGTACCTTCCCATATGATTTTGTGGTCGGACGCAACTATACGGTCGGAACAATGCGTTCCCGCCGAATAGTTGGCCTAATGTCAATTTTTTAGGGTTTCCTCCTAGCGGCACAGCTATACGGCCAGAACTATACGGACGGAAGAATATGTTCCCGCCGTATAGTTGGTCGTCAAACCATCTGTACCTGGGAAAGAAATTGTGCAAAGGCATCGCTAACTATACGACTAGAGCTATACAGCCGGAATTTTTATTCCCGCTGTATAGTTGGTCATTAAACCGTCAGTACGTTGAAAAAGAATTCATACGAATGCACCAATATCTATACGACCGGAGCTATACGGCAGGAATTTTTATTCCCGCCGTATAGTTGGTCGTTAAACCGTTAGTATATATGAAAGAAAAATTGTCGATGGCAAAAATATCTATACGACCAGAACTATACAGCCAAAGTTTTTATTCCCACAGTATAGTTGGTCGTTAAACTCTCTGTGTCCATCAAAAAATTTCCGTTTCTTCGTGAATTACTTAATATACTTAAACTTAGTGAAATACCTTGTTTTCAATAGAAAGTTGACAGCTCAAATTATTGACCAACAATAGCATGTATAAATCAGAATTTTAAGTACTACCGAACTTATTCTCATCAAATGGAGTTTTCTAGCATTCTTTATTAAACATAAACTTAAACTAAGACTTAAAATTTAACTCAAACCTTTATTTAACATGGGTTGCCTCCCATGGAGCGCTCTTTTATGGTAAATAGCTTGACCTTGATGTTACTCACTTGGGACAAATGAGTGGAACACCCATTCCAAAGTAGTTGGCCTTCAAAGTGATGGCCTCCTTCTCGTCATGTTTGGCTTTCTTTTTCCTGGGGAAATGGATAACAAAAGGATCCCGCGAAGGCAATTGCAGCTTCATGTTCCCTTCATGAAGATTAATTAAAGCCTTTATGGTTCTTAAGAAAGGACGACATCCTATGATAGGAGCAATAGCATCTTCAGGCATGTCAACAATAACAAAGTCAATTAGAGTAGGACAGCCTTTAATGTAAACTAAAGTGTTCTCCTTAATTCCTATAGCTTGTTTATAGGTAGAATCTGTAAGATGTAGTTTTAGTTCGATGATTTCGAAAGAGCCAAATTTAGCTTGTTAAAAAGACTCTTTGGGATTGTTGAGACGCTTGCACCTAAATCACAAAGTGCAGCTATCTCATTAGTCCCAATCTTATATTTAATCATGGGCTCAAATATATCATCTAGTTTAACATGTAATTTTTCAGCGATTTTCTTGTATTCCTCTTAAAGCTCGCGTAACTTAATCGCTACTTGATCAACAAAGTGTTGATACATGGCTTCATCATTACCTTCACTCACCGGAATCTTAACATTGATCCTTTTTACGAGATCTTCGATGGTGTAGCTTGGTGAAGGGGCATTACTATAATCAATATCTTCATGGTCCTCTCTTTGGACCCTTATAATTTTGAGTTCTTCAATAGGATTGGGCTCAGCTTTACCTACAAATTTAGCTATAATGAGAGTTTGACTCTCGCTTATCTTACCTAGCTGTGCCTCAACAATCCTTGTCCTTTCTTGGAGGGCCTGCAAATCATTCCTCAAACTTATAGCTTGGTTAGATGATTTACCAAGCATAGCATCATGGTTCTCTATTATTTTAACAAGATTATTGTTTTGTTCATTTTGTGAGTCTATAAAAGACTTAAGTGTTTCTTGGAGACTACCATTACTAGTTCCCATATTATTATTAGAGTTACCTGCAGGATTAGAATAATGTTTTTGAAAATTAGGATTATATTTTTTCTTCCAAGCAGGGTTATAATCATTATGAGCTATGAAGTCTACTTCCTCAATATTAGTTTTGGGAATAGCTCTTACCGGGGTTTCCTTACCTTTTATGGCTAATATGAGTTCATCCAACTTAGAATTGAGTTCTTCATTTTCTTGTGGTGAGACGAAGTTCACCTTCTTCGTGTTTGATCTTTCCCCATGCCATTGGGCATGGTTGTCTGGCATATTGTCTAGTAGCTGCTTTGCTTCAGTAATATGTTTACCCATAAATGTTCCTCCACCTACAGTATCAAGCATAGACTTAGACACAGGATTAAGAGCATTATAAAATAAATAGAGGATTAACCAATCTTCCATCCCATGGCATTCTTTCATCCTCTCCCATGCAAGTGCTAGTGGCTCACGCTCTTCCTGTCTAAAACAAGTAATATTAGATCTTAGTTGCATAGTCTTTGTAGGTGGGAAAAATTTAGTCATAAATAAAGAAGTACATCCCGCCCATGATGTAATACTATTTTTAGGAAAATCTAGCAACCATTCTATTGCTCCTCCTCTAAGAGAGAAAGGAACTAAAAACAATTTGACCGCATCGGGGTCAACATATTTTATGCGCATCATATCACATATTTCAGTGAAAGTATTCAAGTGCATACCTGCGTCCTCAATAGCAGAGCCTCCAAATTGTTTCTGTTAAACCAAACTTAAGTAATGGGGCTTAATTTCATAGTCATCAACAACAATTGTTGGCTGAGTTATAGGAGTACGTAAATAATCATTACTGGGAGTGGCAAATTCCCCAAGCTTCTTTTCAGCCATATTTCCTATGTTTTTGAGTTTTCTTTAACATAGACTTATGATAATAATAAAAACAAGAATTTAAAGACTAACTAGTTTTTTTGGTTTTTCAAATAAAGGCTGAAACCAAACTAACAAAATTAAAAACAAGAATTAAAACTAGCAAATTTCCTACTAACCTCACTAGGGTAGCTATTGCTTCCACGACAAAGGTGCCAGAAAAAGGGTTGATACCTTTGATCCGGATTACGGATGTAGTATAGCTCTTTTTCCCTAGTAGACCTAGGTTTATCAAATCCTCAGGAAGCAGAAGCGTAGTGAAGTTACTTTGACCTTCGGGAGTTTTAGAATTCCTTTTGTATTTTACCGGACCAAGAGTTTGTTGTCTTTTGTTGTTCTCGATGATGATGAGACAGTCCTAGGGCATTTGGTTTCACCTGTAGCTGTGTGAAACATCTGATGGGAATAAAAGATAATAATAAAGTATGCATGTAATTGTTAGAGCAAGATAAATTATATGTGGGCAGTGCATCCATAATTTCTATTGCCTCCGCAACCTCTTATAGCAATAACCTACTAGTATCATCCATAGAAGAAAGAGATCTAATGATATTCATTGTGATGTCACCATTAATCCCAAGTAAACCCCTCACATACAGCCGTACTACCCTTTCCGTGACTGGGGTTCCCAACCTGCATATTAGTCATTACTCATACTCCCTATCCCTAGCTCAATCCTTGGGGTCTTGGATACCTGACAAGTCCTTAGATTGAGGCAAGAGAGGATACAATAATCATCATGTCATACAACCTAATACATGATCCCATCTATGATAAATAACATGCACAAAAAGCTACATGGCTAGGCCGAGGCCCTTAGCCCAAGGAGAATTAATCACACATAGAGATGAGAACAAAGATCATAAACATTGTAGTAGAAATCATGAGATTAATAGCAAATAGTCTTACAATGTCGCCAATCAAAGAAGAGATCTACTATTACAAGTAGTGGAATATGGCTATGGTGGTGGAGATATTAGATCTAAGTCTATTCCTCCGATGGCTCGTCGGTTTTGTGGATGGAGATCTGGGGGTGGCTGCTGGTTTCTACGAGCGCCTGTTTCTCGTCGCTCGAGGCCTCTCTTTATAGCGGTCCCTTCACGAAAGTTGTTCTATTTATCCACCCGGGTGGCGCCAACTATACGGCCGGAACTATATTTCGGTCGTATAGTTGGTCGTTAAAGCGCCTGCCTCCGATCCATGACTCCTGGTTTCTTCTGATTGTTGGAAATCTCGTATCTTTGACTTTAATGTAGTAATTCCCAACATAAAATGTCATTATCTGCGCAAGAAAAAATAGAAAGAAATGATTGCATACCCCTTTGAATATTAGGCATTAGTGGCAGGGTTTAGAGAGATATTTCATCAAAATTGTGAATAATATCTAGTTTAAATATGGACGTAGATGGCTATATTTGAGAGCCATTTTGTCACTCTGCCATCAAGTGTGCATGTGCACTGACCTTGGCCACCCATTGGCCATAGACACCGCCCATTTGCCTGAAGACCGCGTGGCACACTGCGATTGAGCCTAGGAACGCCCCTGGCGGTGCTCCACGTTGTCCCTTGTAGTGACCCTTTGGAGTATAAAAGGAGGAACCTGGCCATAGGAGAGGGGGGTTGGAGTTTTCGGAGATCAAAGGGTTCGAGAGTTGAGGAGAGGAAAGCTGGTGAAGAGCAGACAGAGAGAGATAGATTTGATATCCTCCTCCGTGCTGGAGAGAAGGAAGAGAGGTACAAAAGTGAGGGTAGAAATAAAGAGGAAGCCCGAGAAGTGTATAAGCTAGAGAGAAAGCGGCTCTCTAACAATGTAGAGATCTCCTTGTACCTCTATCCAGCCTAGACAATCCACCAAAGTAGGACATAGGGTTATTAGCCGAAGGACGGCTCGAACCTGGGTAAAAAATGACTATGTGTGCTCTACGTGTTGTGTGCTCATATCAGTAGGTTCCTTCGTCGATGTTGAGGCCTGAATGCCTTCATGCCAACCATCAAACAATTAGGTGGTGCCCAGCATCCCCGATGTTAGCATAGGCGAGACGCGGCAACGACATCTTCTCGGGCAAAGCCGAAATCCCCTTAGGCAAGATCTACCTTGATTCTTCGAGACCCAAGAAAACTTCAAGCGTGAAAAATTGAGTTTGAGGTTATGGACTGGCCATCGTACTACCACACAATCTTGGGGCGACCAACATTTGCACGGTTCATGACGGTACTGCAATACACATACCTCATGATAAAGATGCCAACACTCAACAGAATCATAGATGTGAGGGGAAGTTTCGCTCGCTTAGATAACTGCAACCGCAAGTTGAACAAGATCTCATAATCCTTCATAAGGGAGACGGAGTTTGCCTACCTCGAGATCTTGGCTAACAATGATGTTCTGCCAGAAGCAACAAGGTCCATACCCGACCAATCCTTCGACTCTACAAAGGACACAAAATAGGTCTAGTTTCACCCTACAGACTCGAATAAGATGGCCTATGTGGACGCTAACCTTAGTCCCGCATAGGAAAGCACGCTCGTCAAGTTCCCCCGCAAGTGCTGGGAAATTTTTGCATGGGTCCTAGCAGACATGCCAGGAATCCCCAGGGAACTCACCGAGCATGTTGTCGGTTCCACGGAGAAATTCGCCCGGGGGGAATACTCCGGAAGCAACTCGCGAACCTTCCTCACCGCCTGCTTGGCCCAGGAGCGTGATACCCGAGTGAATCACTCGGAACGGAGTTATCCAGGAAAGATCCCCAGTGCTAGGAATAGCAGGGATACTTCTAGCCTATGACTCATGCTACCCCTCTAGGGTCATCATGGCGCTCAGAGGTGATAACATGGTCTCGCCACGTTGATGTAATCTTCTCTATGGCTGCCCGCGTGGATAGGCCATGCCGCCGCGTGTATATCGACACTTGTGGTCGCCCCTTACGATATAAAAGGAGGCACATGTCGAGTAGAGAGGGGAGGACAGTTGTCATAGAGTAGGGTTCCTTCCCTGGGGAAGGAACGGATTATAGTCCAGTGACAATCAGATAGTAGACATTGCACGACGTAGGGCTCCGTGCACGGTGGACCTGAACCTGGGTAAAAAAACCGCGTCTCTCTCTGTGATTGTGGTCTTCTAGCTCGCTGATCAAGCTCGCCAGATGTTGCGCCCCTAGCCAAACATCAAAGGGGGACTCATACCCCGGTGTCGAAAACAACGACATGACATCTGGCGTGCCAGGTAGGGGGCGCACCTCCGGCTGCACAAGACGACATCCATTGCCCCTATGCCTCGGAGCTCAGGAGGTGCTGTCCGAGGCAAGGTGGGGGCTACCACTCGTGCTACATCTGCCCAACACCAGGCGGAGTGGCAACATCAGGAAGAGGAGGCCGCCAGCCCACGCCCTGAAGAATTGCAGCCAGGTCAAATCCTTGTTGGAGATGTGGACCCATGGGGATTACATCATATGCCTCAAGCCCGGCCACCGCGCAAGGACTTCCCCGAGCGATGTGACCGAGAAGACATGAAAGGCGATCTGGATGGATCAGGCAGGGCCCACGACAACAGAACCCGATGGGATCATGTCCTGAGTTGCGATGATGGAGGGCATCCACCTGAAACTTATGGCAATGACGACGGACCTTTCCAGGAGGCCGGAGTGGAGGCGTAGGCCATTCCGGACGGACCCTGGTCGCTGTCCTAGACCGCACCTAGGACCTTCACTCGTTACCACGGTGTGGCATTTCTCCTATGCAAAGGGAGATTTGTATCGAGGTTAGCGAGTAGAGCCGGGACACCCCTAGAAGACAGGTCCTAGCTTCGGTGCCCCGCCATGCCAGAGACCCTCTTTTCCCCCATCACCACGGCATAACATTTCTCCTATGCGAAGGGGGATTTGTCCTGCGGCTGACGGGCTTAACCAGGTTGGACGTGGGAAGTGGACTAGGGCACCGACAAACCCGCTGTGCCCGAAAAACTTATCCGTCGCTGCGGTGTGGCATTTCTCCTATGCGAAGGGAGATTTTTCCTATGGTCGATAGGTAAAAACTGACCAGTTTCTGAATATAGAACTGAGCTTCGGCACCCCACCATACCTAGAACCCTCATCCGTCACAACAGTGTGGCATTCCTGCTACGCGAAGGGAGATTTTTTCCATAGTCGCTAGACCACAAGAACCGGAATATCCCGAAAGACTAGCTCGGGCGCCGTCACACCGTTGTTCCCGGAGCCCTTACCCATCGCCACAGTATGGAATTTCTCCTATGAAAATTGGGGCAATCCCAGAAAGAAGATCCGGGTTTTGGCACCTCGCCACACCCAGAACCCCACCTCCTGCCTCCACGGTGTGGTATTTCACCTATGCAAAGGGGGATTTGTCCTGTGGTCGAAGGGCTACAAGAACTAAGATAATCCCTGAAGGCAAGCCTAGGGCATCAGAACATCATCGATCCCGGGACCTTTATCCATCACCATGGCATGACATTTCTCCTATGCGAAGGGAGAATTGTCCCATGGACAAAGGGCCACTAGAAAACCGGGATCGAACCCAGAAGATAGACTCGGCCCTCGGCACTTTGCCGCACCCGGGCCATTTCACCTAGCATCACGATTTGGCGCCTCCTATGCGAAGGGAGGCTTTCCTCTATGATCAAAGGGAAACCAGAACTCAAAGATGGGACTTAGTCCAACCATGAGCTCCGCGGACCGGATGATCCCGGGATGCGACTATGGGCTCACAAACTACGGGGGTCTTGTGCGATAGCCTATGCTGTCCACAAGCAGAACTGGAAGTGTACCTGACATGGGATCTTTACGGAAAATTCGACTACCATATCTAGGATCCCAGGAATGATCATTCCTCGTGAATTTCCCTTCCGACTTTAAGTTTTCTGAAAACGGAGGCTTGTCAGGAGCTGGGCATTGTGGAAAGAGGAGGGGCTCACGAGGGAGTCCCTAGGTATATTCCCGCTGCCCCATTGACAAGACCTCCTCTAGCCATTTGCAGAGTAGAGCGCTCTAGGAGGCCAAGGACTCACGAGGGTGACCCCGGGTATATTTCCGCGACCCTGTGGACGGAACCTTGGCCGACCAGTGCGGAGAACAAACCTGTCGACCTACGTCTCTCCTGTGTATGATGCGCCGGTATGATACTAGGCTCTACGTGTCCGGAAAGTCCGCTGGAGGGGTTGATGGTACTGTAGGATGTGTGACGCCTATATGGTGGCTGGATCTGAGGCAACAAGAGCTTCAAGAACCTTCCTAGGAGGCTAGGGAGCCATGAGGGTGAACCCGAGTATATTCATGCGGACCTGTAGCATCCCAATTGTCTAACAATTGAAATGCTACTTTCCTAGTCTATATAGGATACTTCCTACATGTATTGTTCCATCATCATTATATCATGCTCATGTCAGCATGCCACCTTGCATTTGAGCATCATACAAAACCCCTTTTAATTTGATTCTTCTCTCATATGCATTTGCATTCTTATTCATTGTAATTGCGTCTTGATATAGTGTATTTGCTTCTTGATAAATTGTTTCATGCTCAAGTTGAGTCGTGGGCATATCTCTTACAATTCCACCACCTTTTATCTCTTACAATTCCACCACCTTTCTTTCACCACCTTATAATTGTACCATCCCATTTAAGGTGAGCATTTGCATCTTCTTTTGGTATTCAACTCAAGCTCATTACTAGTGGGTATGGATCCTTATCTTTGAACTACATGCCTCCATACATGGTCTCATATTATTTTCATAATATGTGTTTGGGAGCCTACATGACCATCCTTGCATGGCTAAGTGGAGTACTGTCCTTTTGTTTTCCTTTATATGGTTCTATTGAATTATGGACATATTTGAATGCAAGGTAGCCATATGAAATAAATGGGAAATACACACCCTTTGTAATTGCTCCTTTTATTCAAACATGCCTATTATTCCAAATGTGCCATGGATAACGAGAATAATCCCTTTCTTTGTTTGTCCATCATTATCCATGTATCTGGTCTACACACACTAACTCAGCTACCTAATCTAATCCACCGTGGCCAACCAACCAAACCCCAGCAGACCCAGCGCATCCATCCCTGGCTCGGTGTGGTCTGCAGCCTAGGAGACTAGATGCTGGCCTAGGATCCTCCCTGGCATAACGAGAGCAGCCAAGGGACCTCACCGACCCAGCCCTGGACACACCCCGTATCCCTGCGTCTGGACTCCATCGCGACCACACCCCAACTGGCCAGTGCCCTATTCATCTCCTTTAGCTAGCGAGCAGCAGCACCACTGCTCGCTCCCGGGTCCCTCCCCGCCTTTGCATAAAGCTAGCATAGCAGCTGGCCACGACCTTCTTCTCAACCACTACCTCTCCACCCCCACCATCTTGATCCAAGGAACTCTTCTCTCCTTTCTCCCCACGAAAACCCTCACGAGACGCCATGGCCGCCCCCTCTGGTACCTCGTCACGCCAATGGTTCTCACAACCGGAGGAGCTACACCAGTGTGCAGAAGATGAGCGCCGACAACCTCCACCGCATGGTACCAGGAGCCAGGAAGAGAAGGACCCGAGAAGCTGATGGATGCCGTCGCCATCCCTGCGCACCTCGCCGCCGTCCGTGTCGAGCACCGCGCCAGCAGCCACGCCGTCCCCGACCTCTCCGGTCGAGCCCATCCCTGGAATTGGTCTAGGTGAGAACCCCTGCCCCTTCCCTGTCCTTTCCGCGTCCCCTCCGACCCAATTCGTGGCCACCGTCGATGTCTCGCTGCCATGCGCGCGCATCTGCAGGCAGCAGTAACAGCAGCAGAACCCTCGCGGTGCCTCTGTTCCTTGCCCACCACGACCGGCACGGTCTGGCTCTGGTGCAGATATTCCCCTAACCTTAAACCTGGTTTACCCAGCTTTCACCCGCATCAAACGATGCCTGATTCGGACCACTACATAGCTCACAATCCTCTTCCGAAATCGGCTGGTCATCACTGCTAATCTGTGTCTTTTGGTCATCAGTAAATGCCTGAAACCAGGCTCTGTTCCCTCAATATTATAGCCTCTGCAGGCCTCCTCCAGAGAAATCTCGAACACGACAGTTATAGCCCTAAGCGGGATCTCCAACTTTAGCTTTTGCCGCGTCGCAAAACCTGCAGTCATTTGCTCACAATCTTCCTCACAAAATCATTTGAGCTAGCTTGTTTCGTCCTGATCGTTTTTAGTTTCGATTCAGTAGCCGTACACGATTGTGTAATTTTTTTTATTAAAAACTCGCTTGTCTTCTTGTTTTCCCCATCCGGGAGTCCCCAGCTCGGCCACTTGTCACACACTGGCTGGCCGCACGTGAGTGGCCCCTTTTGCCCCAAGGGCCCACTTGTTAGTCTCAGCGGCTAGAACTGCAACGGTACAAAACATCTCAGGAACATTTTCTAAATTAAAAAAAACCAGAAATTGATTTAATCTAAATAAATTCATATCTTTTTATATATTTTGAATTTGACAAAATTTCCTAAACAAAAAGTGTTTCAAATTTAAACAAGATTTCAAATATAAATTCAGATTTGACCAATGTCAAACCTAACTTGTCAAACCTGTGGCATTTCACCATGTTTTTAATCATTTGCATTAAATAATATTTTTAAATTCATAAATTCAAATTTTGCATATGATTTATGTTTTCTGATCATACAAATGCTAGGAATTAAAATATGCCATCCAAAATAATTTTTGAGCAATTTAAAATTCTAAAATTATTTAAATGTCAATGAAGTATTTTCTTAATAAATCTATAACTTTAATTCTGTAATTCCAAATTCGACAAATAATATGTCTAAATCGATCAATGTGATGAGCCTGTTCTGATTATGCATTCCATGAGATGAATTGAAACATGCATCATATAAATACTTAAAAACCTGAATGGTTTATGCAAGAAAAACTTGACCAAATAATTAATAAAAGTGCTTATTTCTTGTTTCCACACCTCCCCCATGCCATGCTATATTATACCATGCAATTGTGCATCATGGCATACCTTGTTTGCTTGTTGCATATGGTTTATATGATTGTGCAATGTATTTATTTTGGCCCTTGTGTATTTAGTTTTTATCTGGATAGACACTGAGCAAGGAGAATACGAGGAGCCTCAAGAAAATTACCCGGATCCTTCCTATTCGGAAATAGAACTGCCAGGCAAGCAATTTCCCATACTTGCATACATATAGCACCTATACTTCTATCTTACTCTTACATCGTTGAGTCGCGATTGCATTAAATTGAATCCCAAGTATTGCATAACGTTTACTTTTAAACTCCACCGAAGCTTGTACCTCAATCCCATGAGCCATTACTGTAGGAGTTATTTGAGCCATGCGAGTCGTAGAATTGCATGTGTAGGGTTTGTGCGAGTGTTCGAATATCGAGGTACCTAAACAACTTAATCTAAGTAGAAACATGATAACTAATGAAAGAGGCATCAGTGAGCATTATCTGTCATTTGGTTCTTTATGCTCACTTGTGTCCCGTAGGACCCCGAGTACTTGATTCATATTCCTTGACTATTCGCACTATCCACATACAGGAGACCCTATGGATCCCCCTTTGCCTGATCTTGATTCGCACTTTATTTCTTAGGGACACAAACTAGTTTGGGTCCTATACGTATGCCATGCTTTACTTCTTTATTTACGATTGTGCGTGGAGTACCTGTACTGTTTAGGACTTGTGACATGTTTATGCTGTATCAACAAGCCTAGTCACACTTTCTGGTTTCCAGTCGTTTACCACCATCAACATAAACCCTGGGTCCGTGTGGGGTGGTCCCCTGAAATAATTTATGAACTCTTTGAATGCATTGTCGTGATGCCTCGTTGCGTTTTATTTGAATCTTCCCGAGGTTGATCGTGTGTGTGTTGCTATTGGTGCACCCCTGCAGGGTATATCTTTCTGAAAGCCGTGTCCGCGGTTATGGACGACTTGGAGCATAGTTTCTCGATCATAGACAAGCATAACTAAAGTACCGCCTTTAATTTGACTAATACATGACTAGTAAATAGTTTAAAACTCATGAAATGGTTAATAAAATTGCCAACGGATGGGATGTTCTTCCGCCTTCTCGTCGGTAAGAGAGAGGGAGGGCGAGCAAGGTTATTTATGATGCTTATACAACTGTTATTATTAATTAATGGGCGTCCGTCCATCTATGGTTGGGCAATTGTGTAGCGTGTCTCTATAGAACTTTGTAGATATTATCTTTTACTGCAATTGCATCACCCCATGTTGTTCCTTTTAGATGCATTAAGACTTGCTAAGTACCCCTAGGGTCTCACACGATAAATATTTGGTTCAAATCGACAGGTATACTCTCAAGAAAGGTTACTGGGTTGAGGAGACGAATGACGGTGGCAACGACTATCAGGTGTAGAGATTCCAGGGATGGAGATCCATGAGATCTGTGGGTGGCATGTGCTTACTTCTGTGGCATCTTATGCTGATTTGTTTCTTTTCTGTACTCGGATCATGTTTTCCGCTTTCGCTTGATACTCTGTTGCGTGATGCATGAGGATGCATCCTAAACTATTACATCTATCTAGGATATTTGGATCTTGTCTTATGGCGTTGAATATTTCTATTTCAATTATTTCTAGATGGTCTGACTCTAAGTTGCAGACATACATACACGTGTGTGTATGTCGTGGTCGTGTTACATGTCGCTTATGCCGCTCGCTCTTGTCCCGATGTTCTTGAAAGTGGATAAGGTGATCGGCCGGTACCGTGACCTGCTCCGTTTCGACGGGCCTACACATGGGTGGCCTTGGGCCTCCGCGGTAGAATCTCTTATCCACTTTTGGTTCATCTAGGATCGTGCTTAGAGCATAATGTCCAAGGTATTACAGGACCCGTGGACAGGGCCCTATCTAGCCGGAACAAGGCTAGGGACCCATGAGGGTGAACCCTAGTATATTCATGCGGACCTATGGACGGGATCCTATCCGACTGGACATCAAGGCTAGGGACCCATGAGGGTGAACCCGGGTATATTCCCGGGTCCCTGTGGATGGGGCACTATCTGACCGGACAACGAATATTATTCAAGAAACCCCAGGAAACTCTTGTTGAAGTCGGGGGCCAGATTACAAAAGTAGCAAGAAGGTTACACCAGAAATTATAAGAGGCCTAGTACAAACTACTGGCCATGACGTATGGCAGACACCACGATCGTATCTACCGCAGAACTAACGATGGCCTCGCAAATCCTGGCGGAGGGCCTACACTGCCTAGTCATGCCGTCGCATGGCGCGAAGGTGTGTCTGCTCCAGCGCCTCCATAACTCGAGCACGCTCCTGCTCCTGGGCAAGAGAGGCATCGACGTGGCGTGCCTCCGCTTCCCCCGCCAACTAAATCAGCTTCTAGCGCTAGCAAGTAGTGTAGCATCTCAATTGTCTAACAATTGTAATGCTACTTGATCTAGTAATATAATGGCTACTTCAAACATATAATTGTTGCATCATAATTATATCATGCTCATGTCATCATGCCACCTTGCATTTGAGCATCATATAAAACCCTTTTTGTTTTGGTTCTTATCTCATATGCATTAATAATTGTATTTGCCTCTTGATATTGTATTTGGTTGTTGATATATTGTTTAAATGCCCAGGTTGAGTTGGGGGCATATCTTTTATTCAACTCCATCACCTTTCTCTGTCACCACCTTATAATTCCACCATCCAACTAAATATGAGCTTTGCACTTTATTGGGTTTTACCTCTAGCTCATATGGGTTGGGATGGATCCAATTCTTGTCCACATGCTCTCATCTTAGCAACATGTTGTTTTCACATTATTGGTTTATGAGAGCCACATGGCCACCTTTGCATGCCTTGTGAGTGGCACCCTTTTTCTAGCTTCCATATGGATTATTATGGGTTTATGATCATGTGGGGATATTTTGGGAATAGTAAGCATCTAGTGGAATATACACACTAGCAAGTCCCAATTATAATCAAATGTGATCATCTCCATCTACTCCACTTGGAACTTCCTTTTAAATTCTTTTTCTTAGGCCTTACTCCACATTTTGGAATGCATAGGAATAATGCCATGTAAATAATCTTGTTTTCACAAAAATAAGCATGGCATTAATTATTATGCATGGGCCATGCAAGTACCACCACAATTCTAGTCTTTGGATTTTATTTGAATTCTTGGGTGAACCATCTCATCTCCATCTATCTCTCTCCCTAAACCTAACCCCATCTACCCTAGTTACCACCTACCACCACCTTGGGCATCATCTAATCTAACCCTAGCTCCTCTCTACACCACTCCCATCTAAACCAAACCCTAGCTACCACACCCTCTCTCCCGGCCTCTCTCCTCTCTCACCTAGCTGGCCCCACCTGGCCACCTAGCTACCCCAACCCTAATACCAAACCCTAGCCCGAGGCTACCACAACCCCAGCCCGAGCCTCCCCTCTCCTCTTTTCTTCCTCTATCTCTGCCATGAGGGCCCCTCCAACCGAGCCTCCCCTCTGGCCCTACCGTCCCCACCTGCCAGCTCCCTACCCTGCCCCTGCCTGCCCCTGCCCGACCGAGCACGTGAAGGAGGAAGGAGGGAAAAAGGTGGCCGAGCCACCTTTAACCCTACCCACTCCCGCACGGCACCCCCACGCCTCTCCCTCACCTTTTCCCTCCTCCCACTCGCCTCCTCTGCATCCTCCAGATCTCCCCAGGCCACTCCCTTTCTCCCTGCCGCCCCCTACAGCCATCTACCCGACGCCGGCCATCGTCGGTCTCCCCCGATCCCCCTCTCTTCCAGCCGGAGGCGCGACGATCTCTGGTGTCGAGGAAGGCCACGCGGCACCCCTGCATCACCCTGCACACGGAGCCGAGAAGGAGGAGCCCCAGAACCGCTGCGCCACGCCGAGGCCGACGCGAAACCCTAGCTCCGGTCCGTCTGCGTCGTCGCCGATCCCCTGCGCCTCGAGCCGATCCGACCACACCAACCTCTCCTCGGTGAGCCCTTAAGCCCCGCTGACACCCTCGCTCTCGCTGTCGCCGTCGGGTGTCGCCGATCGATTCGTCGAACAGTCTGTGCGCGCCGTCGGCCGTAGCGTCTACTCGCTCCCGCGTCGTGCAGAGACCATATCTAGGCCGCGCCTTACCCCCTAACACCGACCGCTCCCTAGCCTAACGGAAGCCGCCTCCGCGCGCGAGCCCCAGGTCCAGGGTTCGAGTTCCCCGCACGCCGCGCGCTGCGCGTGCGAGCACCGATCCGTCCGCAGAGAAGAAGAACAGTGCCTAGCGCCGCTTTGCAAATACCCCCCCTGCCTTTTTGACTCCTGCAACCCGCGCTCCTAGAGGTCCCACCTTCCAGCCTCCTTCTCCTTTTTGCAAAAACGCCCCGCATCTTTTTAGACCGTAACCCGCGCTCCCTCTCTGGCCCACCTGTCCGTCTCCGCGCGTTCTGCCGCTGTCGCGTAGGCCCGCAGCCTCTGGGCCCGCTTGTCATCCACGCGGGCTAGGCAGAGCCCCGGTGTGAGAAGCTTTTCTCGCGCGTGTGCCTCCAGTCAGCCTGGTCCCACCCGTCAGCGACTGGGTCTAGATCTGTCTGGGTATAAAAAATATTTCTGCATATCTGTTTTAATTCAAATCTTTTCAAATTAATTCAATTCAAATTTATTTCTGTTTTTAAAAAGCTTTTAAAATACAAATCCAAATAATACAAATAATATATGTTTTGAGATCAGAAAAATGTGAGGAATTCAAATCTGCCATCCAAAATATATTTTGAACACTTTATTTTCCAAGTTGATTTAAAATTACATTAAAATGCCCTTTTGCCTTAATTAATTAATAACTTTTGTTTCATAACTCCAAATTTAACAAATAATATGTCTAAAATGATTAGCTCGACGAGACCTTTCCGTTTATGCATTCCTTGTCTTGTTTTGAAGCATGCATCATATAAATATAAAGTGTACAGCAACTAATATGAGGATAAAATGGGGCCAAAACTCAATAAAATGATTTATTCTTGTATTCCACACCTCACCCATGCCATGCTACCTTATTGCCATGCAAATTGTGCATCATTCATCATGTCATGATTGTTTGCTTGATGCATTTAATTCATATGCTTGTGCACTTTATTTATGTGGGCCCTTGTTTGTTTGGTTCTTCTTCGAATAGACGCTGAGCAGGGGATATATCAAGAGAACCAGGAGCACTACCCAGATCCATCCCTTGCTTCAACTGAGCTGCCAGGCAAGCACTGCCACATGCTTGCATACATATAGTACCTATTGCCTCTATCTTATTCTTGCATCATTGAGTCGCGATTGCATTAATCTGAATCCCAAGTATTGCATAGCCTTTACTTTTAAACCCCACCAAAGCTTGTTCCTCCATCCCATGAGCCAGTACTACAGGAGTTGTTTGAGCCATGCGAGTCGTAGAACAGCATGTGTAGGGTATGTGAGTGTCTGAGGGATAACGAGGTACCTATACAACTTAACCTGAGTAGTAATGGGATAACTAATGAAAGTGGCATTGGTGAGCCATATTCGCTATTTGGTTTTTCAGGCTCACTTGTGTCCCGTAAGACCCCGAGTACTTGATTCCTGTTCCAAGAATATTCGCGCTATCCACATCCGGGAGGCTTATGAACCCCCCTGAGCCAGAGCTTGATTCATTCTTATTTCTTGGGGCACAAACTAGTTTGAGGTTTTATTTACTATCCTGTACTTATGCCATGCTTTACTGCTTTATTTAAAATTGTGCGAGGTACTACACACTGTACTGTTTAGGAAAGCGGAGTGTTTTCGCGGTATCGACAAGCCCAGTCACATTTTCGGGTTCCCAGTCGTTTACAGCCATTGGCGCAAACCTTGAGTCCGTCTCGGAGTCGGCCAACTTCGTCGCGGGTAGCTTAATGGGGTGGCCCCCTGAAATATTTCTGAATCCTGTGATCGCTTTGTCGTGAATGCCTCGTTGGGTTTTGATTTGGTTTTTCCAAGGTTGATCGAGTGTGTGTTGCTATTTGTGCACCCCTGCAGGGTAAAACTTTCTGAAAGCCGTGTCCGCGGTTATGGACGACTTGGAGCACAATTTCTCGATCATAGACAAGAATAACTAAAGTACCGCTTTTAATTTGACTAAGTACCAGACTAGTAAATAGTACAACACTCATGGAATGGATGATAAAACTGCCAACGGATGGGGGGTTGTTCGTCCGCTTCCTCGTCGGTAAGCGAGGAGGAGGATGGATCTGTGGACATTACCATTATAACTGCTGTTATTAATCCACGAACATCCGTCTATCTTTGGTTAGGCGGATGGTTAGCGAGTATCTATAGAATTGCTAGGGTTTATCTTTTGCTGCAATTGCGTCACCCCAGGTTGTGTCCCCTTTAGCAGCATAAAGACTTGCTGAGTACCCCTAGGGTCTCACACGATAAATTATTGGTTCATATGAACAGGTACACTCCCAAGATGGATACTGGGTGGAGGAGACGGACGATGTGGGCAACGATCATTCGGTGTAGAGATTCCAGGAACGGGGATCCGTGAGATCTGTGGGCGGGATGTGCTTATTTATGGGGCATCTTATGCCGATTTGCTTCTTATCCGTACTCGGATTTTGTCTTCCGCTTCCGCCTGATACTCTGATGTTTGATGTATGAGGAGATATCCTACACTATTATATCTATCTAGGATATTTGGATCTTGCCGTATGGCGTTGCTATATTTCCTTTCTTTTTAGATGGAATGGCTCTGATGTACTGTTGTATGGTGGCTTGCATACATACTCATTTGTGTATGTAGTTGATCCCTTCGCCTGCCGATTACGCCGCCCGTTCTTGTCCCGATGATTGGAAATGGTTAGGACGGCCGAAAGGTCTACCTGTGAGTGGCATTTGGGCCCCACCGTACTATTTTAACCATTTCCGCTCATCCAGGCTTGTAACTAGGAGCGTAATTCACCGAGGTAGTTACAATTGGTATCAGAGCCATCCCGCCCTTCAGGGCCTCGGCCAAATGGTCGTTGTCTGTCTAGCAAATATTTTGGTAGTTATGTATACTAGGGAAAAACAAAACGTGAGAGTAGGACTGCTTCCATTTTTCTTCTTACCCACCCACCACACTTTTCTGGTAAGGAAGTGTAACGTTTTCAATCCTCTTCTTAAATTCAAACTAGGATTCACGTGTTCTGGGTTTCCGTAGTACCATAGAAAGTGTGTGTGTGTGTGTGTGTGTGTGTAACTCTTTGTCTATCTGTTGCGTCCAACTTGTTATCACAATCTGCCTGTGGTTATCAACTGTTGGTACATTCCATACTGACAGGCTTTGGAAAACCGCCGTGATCTATCTGACTCCTTGTTAACCGGTGCCATCTTCTTAAGGGTGTCCTTCCTTCTAGCAACTCCACATTCTGTGCAAGCATCAGTTGCTAATCTCTATCTGTTAGTGATTTTGCGCATCTGTTGGTATTTAATGCCAAAAATGCGGGAAATTTTTCTTTGATGCATCTGTGCTTCCACACTCCTTTTCAGTCGTGTGTGAAACATTATCTATCTCCCTTTTATCAGCATGTCCATGCTAACTCATTATTTTGTCACCGGCGCTTAATCTTGGAGTTTCATGTCATCTCTAATTCTCTTGGGCTAATTACATAACATGTGTCGATCCGATGCTGGTGATTGTAATTTGGCTCTCGGCATAGCTATATTCCACTCATGATAAGTGACGATTGGAATATGGAAAATGCTATCAACTCTATCCTCCAAATGGTGACGGTTTTCTCCTGTGATTTTGAGTACACCGTGATCATATCTATGCATATTCAAGCATCTGAGCCAATCCGGAGTTTCTCAAGGCACTACGGTGGTCTATCATCTGTTTATCATGCTTCGCATCTTTTTGAACCCCATATCTGCAAAACTCTCTTTGATACGAGGGAATTGCATCTTTTCGTCTCTGGTAGCTTTGCTTAAGGTATGATCTATCATCGTTTCTTTATCCTATATCTCTTTATCTTTGCAACCGGCAATCCGATCGACAATGTGAACCAGGTGACATCTCTTTTTTCCTTCGAAGGACCAGATAGTCTATTCTTCTAGTGCATCTTCTTCAACACGAACCCGTGCTCTTAATATTGATCTTTCTAAGAGCGTTGAGCTCAGGAAGTGTTCGAGCATTTGTTCGTTTCTCTCGCCTTTTGAACTTGATATTCTGGGAATATCTTGTTAATCCATGGTGGTATATGTTGATAATATGCTTGCCTATTCGATATCTATGGGAGTACATGGAAGATCATCTGTGTCTCATTCTCAAGCTTTGTTAACACTTCCTGTGTGCAAAGTTCTCAAAGTGTGAATTCTGACTTTTTGAAGTCACCTATCTCGGCCACGTCCTTCTGCTAAATAGATCGCTTCAATTCTGGAATCAGCAAGTTCATTGTTAATTCCATCTCCCATCTTCAATCAAACCCGGAGTTTTCCTTGTTGGCGAGTTATCATCGTCGTTCCGCCGAAGATTTTCCTCAAGACTGCTAAATCTTTCTCAATCTCTTCAAGAACAACCTGGAGTTCTTTTCACCTCTACCTCGTTAAGTAATCTCTTGAAACCCTCTCGCTCTATCGTCTATGCTCAATCCACCGGAGGCCAAGAAGACCTTCCAGATCTTGTATTCCTTATGTTCAAGTGGTGCTATCTTTTTCTTTGTCTGTGGAATCTTGCAGTTCTTCTCCGTAATCTTCCTTCATATCTTTCCGGTGGCTTGGTACTTCAGACATGACGACAACATCATCATCTTTATCTATCTTGGATCCGGTGAATCGTTGCATCAATCTTTGTTTTCTTACGGAGTTCCATGAGCTCTTTTTGTCAATACCTTCAGTCTGTTTTGGTAGTTGGGTTGCATGGTTTTCTTATTCATGTGCGGAGTAATGCTTTGAGTGCGGGATGGAGTAGCTACCATACCACTACTCTTATCATTCGCTCTTGTACATTGAATTGGTGAATTAATGTGATTCCACTCATTCCACGGAAGTTAGAAGTGGCCTTTATCCCTTGATACTTTTATTTCCGTCCTTGTTTTTTCCGGAGTGCTCTCTTGAAGAAAGTAATCAATAATCTCTTGTTGGTGATCTCACCCTTTCTACACGGAGCAAAATCCTCAATTATCTGGTGGAAACAAACGCAAACTCTTTTCTATCCTCGTCATTCTACCGGTGCTCGACATCCCCAAACAAGATTAAAGGAAACTATCTCTCTCTTTGTTTCATCAATTCTTTTTCTGTGGTAAAGCCAATTATGGGTGATGCCATCAGCCGCAAATCTATTGCGTTAGCCTCGAGGCTAAAGAAAGCAATAAGTATATCTACAATAAACTCCAGATCCTCCATATTCTTTGCTTCTCGGGATTCCACCATGATCTGGCTTCACATCCGTCTCTGGAAGTTATATCCGCGCACCTCAATTGCGTGATCCTTGGTTCTTACCGGCGCATGAAGAATCTAATCCGACGATGTCTAACCAAATCTTTCTGTTGATATCAAGGGACTCTATTGTTTGAAGGCAATATTGTTTCTGAACTTCATTTTCTCAAATCCGAGAGAAGATACGATGCTATTGTCATAGTGGTCCAAAACCTCTCCAATCTAGCTCTTTTCCTTCCGGTGAGACAAAGATTCATCCTCTCTCGTATCAGTAAATCTTTAATCTTAACGCTGTGTCCTTCTTTATCCATGATGCATCATTTTGTCCTTTCTTTTACAAGTGGTTCCTTTCTTTTATCATGTTTCTTGAGAAAACCGGAGCTTTGTCCATCCTATCCTTCTTGTCTCACGACAATCCTTCAACTCTTCTAATCGTTGTTTCTCAAGCAAAACGCAAGACTGGCAACAAGTCTAGCAAGTTTTTGCAAGGTGTAGTGGTCGCACCATTCCGTTGTTCATCACCTTGGGAACGTGAGGGTCACCTTCGTTCGAACACCTGCCTCTCCTTGTGTTGTTTTCTTTTCCTAAGGAATCTCGGGGCGAGATTCTTGTTTAGTGGGGGAGAGTTGTAGCATCCCAATTGTCTAACAATTGTAATGCTACTTGATCTAGTAATATAATGGCTACTTCAAACATATAATTGTTGCATCATAATTATATCATGCTCATGTCATCATGCCACCTTGCATTTGAGCATCATATAAAACCCTTTTTGTTTTGGTTCTTATCTCATATGCATTAGTAATTGTATTTGCCTCTTGATATTGTATTTGGTTGTTGATATATTGTTTAAATGCCCTGGTTGAGTTGGGGGCATATCTTTTATTCAACTCCATCACCTTTCTCTGTCACCACCTTATAATTCCACCATCCAACTAAATATGAGCTTTGCACTTTATTGGGTTTTACCTCTAGCTCATATGGGTTGGGATGGATCCAATTCTTGTCCACATGCTCTCATCTTAGCAACATGTTGTTCTCACATTATTGGTTTATGAGAGCCACATGGCCACCTTTGCATGCCTTGTGAGTGGCACCCTTTTTCTAGCTTCCATATGGATTATTATGGGTTTATGATCATGTGGGGATATTTTGGGAATAGTAAGCATCTAGTGGAATATACACACTAGCAAGTCCCAATTATAATCAAATGTGATCATCTCCATCTACTCCACTTGGAACTTCCTTTTAAATTCTTTTGCTTAGGCCTTACTCCACATTTTGGAATGCATAGGAATAATGCCATGTAAATAATCTTGTTTTCACAAAAATAAGCATGGCATTAATTATTATGCATGGGCCATGCAAGTACCACCACAATTCTAGTCTTTGGATTTTATTTGAATTCTTGGGTGAACCATCTCATCTCCATCTATCTCTCTCCCTAAACCTAACCCCATCTACCCTAGTTACCACCTACCACCACCTTGGGCATCATCTAATCTAACCCTAGCTCCTCTCTACACCACTCCCATCTAAACCAAACCCTAGCTACCACACCCTCTCTCTCGGCCTCTCTCCTCTCTCACCTAGCTGGCCCCACCTGGCCACCTAGCTACCCCAACCCTAATACCAAACCCTAGCCCGAGGCTACCACAACCCCAGCCCGAGCCTCCCCTCTCCTCTTTTCTTCCTCTATCTCTGCCATGAGGGCCCCTCCAACCGAGCCTCCCCTCTGGCCCTACCGTCCCCACCTGCCAGCTCCCTACCCTGCCCCTGCCTGCCCCTGCCCGACCGAGCACGTGAAGGAGGAAGGAGGGAAAAAGGTGGCCGAGCCACCTTTAACCCTACCCACTCCCGCACGGCACCCCCACGCCTCTCCCTCACCTTTTCCCTCCTCCCACTCGCCTCCTCTGTATCCTCCAGATCTCCCCAGGCCACTCCCTTTCTCCCTGCCGCCCCCTACAGCCATCTACCCAACGCCGACCATCGTCGGTCTCCCCCGATCCCCCGCTCTTCTAGCCGGAGGCGCGACGATCTCTGTTGTCGAGGTAGGCCACGCGGCACCCCTGCATCACCCTGCACACGGAGCCGAGAAGGAGGAGCCCCAGAACCGCTGCGCCACGCCGAGGCCGACGCGAAACCCTAGCTCCGGTCCGTCTGCGTCGTCGCCGATCCCCTGCGCCTCGAGCCGATCCGACCACACCAACCTCTCCTCGGTGAGCCCTTAAGCCCCGCTGACACCCTCGCTCTCGCTGTCGCCGTCGGGTGTCGCCGATCGATTCGTCGAACAGTCTGTGCGCGCCGTCGGCCGCAGCGTCTACTCGCTCCCGCGTCGTGCAGAGACCCTATCTAGGCCGTGCCTTACCCCCTAACACCGACCGCTCCCTAGCCCAACGGAAGCCGCCTCCACGCGCGAGCCCCAGGTCCAGGGTTCGAGTTCCCCGCACGCCGCGCGCTGCGCGTGCGAGCACCGATCCGTCCGCAGAGAAGAAGAACAGTGCCTAGCGCCGCTTTGCAAATACCCCCTGCCTTTTTGACTCCTGCAACCCGCGCTCCTAGAGGTCCCACCTGCCAGCCTCCTTCTCCTTTTTGCAAAAACGCCCCGCATCTTTTTAGACCGTAACCCGCGCTCCCTCTCTGGCCCACCTGTCCGTCTGCGCGCGTTCTGCCGCTGTCGCGTAGGCCCGCCGCCTCTGGGCCCGCTTGTCATCCACGCGGGCTAGGCAGAGCCCCGGTGTGAGAAGCTTTTCTCGCGCGTGTGCCTCCAGTCAGCCTGGTCCCACCCGTCAGCGACTGGGTCTAGATCTGTCTGGGTATAAAAAATATTTCTGCATATCTGTTTTAATTCAAATCTTTTCAAATTAATTCAATTCAAATTTATTTCTGTTTTTAAATAACTTTTAAATACAAATCCAAATAATACAAATAATATATGTTTTGAGATTAGAAAAATGTGAGGAATTCAAATCTGCCATCCAAAATATATTTTGAACACTTTATTTTCCAAGTTGATTTAAAATTACATTAAAATGCCCTTTTGCCTTAATTAATTAATAACTTTTGTTTCATAACTACAAATTTAACAAATAATATGTCTAAAATGATTAGCTCGACGAGACCTTTCCGTTTATGCATTCCTTGTCTTGTTTTGAAGCATGCATCATATAAATATAAAGTGTACAGCAACTAATATGAGGATAAAATGGGGCCAAAACTCAATAAAATGATTTATTCTTGTATTCCACACCTCACCCATGCCATGCTACCTTAGTGCCATGCAAATTGTGCATCATTCATCATGGCATGATTGTTTGCTTGATGCATTTAATTCATATGCTTGTGCACTTTATTTATGTGGGCCCTTGTTTGTTTGGTTCTTCTTCGAATAGACGCTGAGCAGGGGATATATCAAGAGAACCAGGAGCACTACCCAGATCCATCCCTTGCTTCAACTGAGCTGCCAGGCAAGCACTGCCACATGCTTGCATACATATAGTACCTATTGCCCCTATCTTATTCTTGCATCATTGAGTCGCGATTGCATTAATCTGAATCCCATGTATTGCATAGCCTTTACTTTTAAACCCCACTGAAGCTTGTTCCTCCATCCCATGAGCCAGTACTACAGGAGTTGTTTGAGCCATGCGAGTCGTAGAACAGCATGTGTAGGGTATGTGAGTGTCTGAGGGATAACGAGGTACCTATACAACTTAACCTGAGTAGTAATGGGATAACTAATGAAAGTGGCATCGGTGAGCCATATTCGCTATTTGGTTTTTCAGGCTCACTTGTGTCCCGTAAAACCCCGAGTACTTGATTCCTGTTCCAAGAATATTCGCGCTATCCACATCCGGGAGGCTTATGAACCCCCCTGATCCAGAGCTTGATTCATTCTTATTTCTTGGGGCCACAAACTAGTTTGAGGTTTTATTTACTATCCTGTACTTATGCCATGCTTTACTGCTTTATTTAAAATTGTGCGAGGTACTGCACACTGTACTGTTTAGGAAAGCAGAGTGTTTTTGCGGTATCGACAAGCCCAGTCACATTTTCGGGTTCCCAGTCGTTTACAGCCATTGGCGCAAACCTTGAGTCCGTCTCGGAGTCGGCCAACTTCGTCGCGGGTAGCTTAATGGGGTGGCCCCCTGAAATATTTCTGAATCCTGTGATCGCTTTGTCGTGAATGCCTCGTTGGGTTTTGATTTGGTTTTTCCGAGGTTGATCGAGTGTGTGTTGCTATTTGTGCACCCCTGCAGGGTAAAACTTTCTGAAAGCCGTGTCCGCGGTTATGGACGACTTGGAGCACAGTTTCTCGCTCATAGACAAGAATAACTAAAGTACCGCTTTTAATTTGACTAAGTACCGGACTAGTAATAATGCAAAACTCATGGAATGGATGATAAAACTGCCAACGGATGGGGGGTTGTTCGTCCGCTTCCTCGTCGGTAAGCGAGGAGGAGGATGGATCTGTGGACATTACCATTATAACTGCTGTTATTAATCCACGGACATCCATCTATCTTTGGTTAGGCGGATGGTTAGCGAGTATCTATAGAATTGCTAGGGTTTATCTTTTGCTGCAATTGCGTCACCCCAGGTTGTGTCCCCTTTAGCGGCATAAAGACTTGCTGAGTACCCCTAGGGTCTCACACGATAAATTATTGGTTCAGATGAACAGGTACACTCCCAAGATGGATACTGGGTGGAGGAGACGGACGATGTGGGCAACGATCATTCGGTGTAGAGATTCCGGGAACGGGGATCCGTGAGATCTGTGGGCGGGATGTGCTTATTTATGGGGCATCTTATGCCGATTTGCTTCTTATCCGTACTCGGATTTTGTCTTCCGCTTCCGCCTGATACTCTGATGTTTGATGTATGAGGAGATATCCTACACTATTATATCTATCTAGGATATTTGGATCTTGCCGTATGGCGTTGCTATATTTCCTTTCTTTTTAGATGGAATGGCTCTGATGTACTGTTGTATGGTGGCTTGCATACATACTCATTTGTGTATGTAGTTGATCCCTTCGCCTGCCGATTACGCCGCCCGTTCTTATCCCGATGATTGGAAATGGTTAGGACGGCCGAAAGGTCTACCTGTGAGTGGCATTTGGGCCCCACCGTACTATTTTAACCATTTCCGCTCATCTAGGCTTGTAACTAGGAGCGTAATTCACCGAGGTAGTTACAAGTAGGCATCCCATAGTCGAACCTTGGCATGGGAAGCTTCACTGCCCGTGATCTCCCGAGTGAAAGCTTCAGCAACAGAGCCGTCATGTCCTGGGCCCAGCTGAGAAAACGCTTCAGTAAGACGCTCGCACAAGAACCTTGGCGAATGGATACCACGCGTTCTCTCTCCTGTAAGGCTAAAGCCTGCATATGGAGGAGAGCCTCCGGAAGAAATGGCCAAGAGGAGGGCCCGTGAGAGGGCTGGAAGGAGGGGCCCTTGGCCCCCCGAGGGCCCTTTCCCCCGATAAAGGTAGGGGAATAGGGAGACGTGCCGAAGGCACCGACGCTCCACTCTCTACCCTCAAGGCACCTACGAACAAAAAGAAATATCAGTACACATGCTACCTAAGAAAAAGAAGGGATAACTCGAAGGCTCACTAGAGCAAGGCTCCACCGCAGGATCCTGGAGGGGATCCTTGGGGGCGGAGGACAATGCCGTGCCCGCCTCGCCGAGCAGCAGCACCGGTAGAATCACTGATCCAGCGGAGCAGCCACTGCACCACATAAGAGGGAAGGTCATTTAGCAAACGGGACTAGGAATGGAGGGCAAAGGTTGAGACAGGTAACCTCGCCAGGCTCCCTGACCAAAACCACTTGCCCCGCGGACCTTCCCTGGAAGATGACACTTCCTTAGCAGTCCGCCAGGCGAAGGGGTGCTAGCAGCTGCACCCTCAACTGACTCGTCACAACTTGTCTCATGAAGAGCCCGCTGGGTCGTAGCGAAAAGGAGCCCCCCGCGGGATCCTTACCCAAGAAGTGAGCCACTTTCTCTGGCGTGAGCACCTGGCTTGGGCCCGCCTCATCCGATGACAAGAGCCGGCCACCCAGTAGGAGTTTCGACAATTGACCCGCATCGTCTGAGAAATGGAGATCCCAAAGGGTCCCACGGCCGGTATGCGTAAGGTGCCCGGGGGCTTCCAGAGTTCTTCAATCCCCCACTCGTTGCAGTTAGGGAGAGAATAAATCAAGGCGTACCACCCGTTGTCCGTCCAGAGTGGCCATACCCCGTGCGGCAGGGTAGCGGCCTCCCCCCACATACTAGATGAACATGTTTCTCTAGTAGGGAAGGGGCAGGCCGTTTGTCGAGACGCAACCGGGTCGCTTCGCTGGGACCTTCATACACCCACATAGAGTGCAGGAGCTGATGCAGCGGCACCACGCGCTCGAGAAGATAATTCGTCACCACCTGACAGATTGACAACCCCATGCCACGGTGAAATTCTATCAAGGAGAGAATAGGAGCTAGCTCCCCATCCCGAGAATCTAGCCTCTCCCAGGTGGAATCGCCCACCGTCGGGGTAGTCGGATCCTCAGGGAAGCGGACAAGACACCATCCATGGAGCCATTTGGGCCAGTCTCCTGAGAGGTTGTCAATGATGTACCCCTAGGCCAACCCATCTCAAAGAAAGAAGACCACTCCCCCGGACAGTGCCGTCGCATACACCATGCGTGGCACAAAGAAATGATGAAACAACTCTAGAGAGAACATAAATCTGACAAAACTCTCGCATAGATGTTGGAAGTAAGCCTGGATGGTGGCAGCCCTCGGATGAAGCTGAGCCAAGAACACCCCTTATGCCTCTAGCATGGTGTGAAGAAGAAACAACATTGGGAAAAAACCCCTCGCCATGAGGAATTGAATGAAAATCGGGATGTCTAGGACCTCCCGATCCAAAACGTTGGTGGCCTTTACAATGGTAGCTCCATCATCTTGGGCCTCGCCGATGACCAGTCAACGGACAATGCTCAAATCCTAGCTACTGGTGAAGCCCCTGCCAAAGTGCACATGGTGGTATTATGGCCACGAAGATCTACAGGCGGCAGAAGATGTAGCCATGGGAGTGATGTAGGAGGGCAAAATCAAGAAGAGGCATCGCTCAACCCTGTTATATAAGGAAGGGGTGGTAGGGTGTGTTGCTTCGACAGAAACAACAGTTTCCCTCAATGCACCCACGACCAGTGTCGCCTCGATTCTTGCGGTGAACTAACATGACCAGTCAAAGTAGGGAAATGATTTGTTTACCAAGAAGATGGACGTGACGCAGAAGCATCGCAGTGGTGGGCCCGCTCTCGACTATAGGGCACGCGATAGGTTCCCCGGGAACCAAACCCACGCCTGGGAGCTACTATCGGTTCCGTGGAGAAATCCGCCTGTGGGCTCACCACAAAAGAAACTCGTGACCCCGCCCCTACCGCCTGCATGGCCCAGGAGTGTGATACCCGGGTGACTCACTAGGAACGGAGTTACCCCGGAAATATCCCTGGTGCTAGTAATGATAGGGCTACCTCTGGCGTATGACTCAGGCTACCTCGCTAGGGTCATCATGGCACTCAGAGGCGACAACACGGGCTCGCCACGTTGATGACATGCGCTCTATGGTTTGCCATGTGGCTAGGCCGTGCTACCACGTGTATATCGACACTTGTGGTGTCCCCTTACGATATAAAAGGCGGCCCATGTCAAGTAGAGAGAGGGGAGGACAGTTGGCTTCGACTAGGGTTCCTTCCTAGGAGAAGGAACAACTTATAGTCTAGTGACAATCAGATAGTAGACATTGCAGGACGTAGGGATCCGCTCACGGAGGACCTGAACCTGGGTAAAAAACCTCGCATCTCTCTCTGTGATTGTGTTCGTCTAGCTCGCCGATCAAGCTCACTAGACGTTGCGCCCTTGGCCAAACAACAAAGGGGGACTCATACCCCAGGTGTCCACAACCGCGACACGACACACACACACACACTCGATGCATATCCCAACACAAGAACAATCAAGCAATCGCTCTACCACTTCGTAGACCCAATATGCAAGGCCGTTGGAAAAGGGCTACATCGCCTACTCGACACCAAATTCGTCAAAGAGATCAAAAAGGCAACTTGGGTCACTAACCTAGTGTGTGTTCCGAAGAAAAATACAATTGAACTCCGCATGTGTATCAACTTCACCACACTAAATAAGTATTGTCCAAAGGATCACTTCCCGCTTCCACGAATCCATCAAATCATTGATGCAACTGCAGGGTGAGAGCGTCTTTCCTTCTTGGATGCATATTCTGGTACCACCAAATTTGGATGAAAGTTGAAGACCAAGACAAGACAACATTTATCGCACCTTACAGTGTATTCTTCTACACCACAATGCCCTTCAGGCTGAAGAAGGTAGGTGCCATGTACCAGCGGATGATGCAAAATTGCCTTTGAAACCAAATTGGCAGAAACCTACAAGTCTACATCGACGATGTCATGTCACAACAAGGCAAGAATCAAACTTTATCGATGATCTTCGTGAAACATTCGATACTCTTGACAAGTACTACATCAAGCTCAATCCGACAAAGTTCTCCTTTGGAGTCTCTGCTAGGCAACTCCTCGGGTACCTCGTGTCAGCCATGGAAATCGAAGTAAACCTTGAGAAAATACAGGGGATCCTACCGATGCAGAAACTAATGAATCTACGAGGCATCCAGCAGCTAGCTGGGCGCATGGTGGCACTAAGCCGATTCATCCCTCGGATTGGCAAAAAAACACTACCATTCTTTGCACTACTGAATAAATCAGACACCTTCGAGTGGACCGACGAAGCCCAGCGAGCCTTTGAGAACCTCAAGAAAACATTCTCAACATCGCCTCTCCTAGTGTCACCTAATGAAAAAGAACCACTAGTATTGTACATCATCTCCACCCAGTAGGTGGTCAGCATAGTATTGGTCATCGAACGACCTGAAGAAGGGGAAATCCATGGTGTCCAACTACCGGTCTAATACCTCAGTTAGGTACTATCTCTTTCCAAACAGAGGTATCCACATTATCAGAACCTTTCACATGGTGTCTTCATGACATCGCGAAAATTGTGCCACTACTTGTCCGAGATTTCGATAGTGGTGGTCAATGAGGCTCCTCTCTCCAACATCCTCGACATCTCCGATGCTACAGGGTGTGTCTCTCTCTGGGGCATCGAGTTATCCCTTAGAGACATCACGTACGAGAAGAGAAAAACAATAAAATATGAGGTTCTCCCTTGTTGGAGTCATGATACCGGGGGTACCTCGATCCAATGATCGTCGGGCCCACCGCCTGAACCATGACACCCTCAAGAGGCTGAGATATACCGAGGCATCATCTCACGAGCTGAGTATGGTGTGACCAGCCACTACAGGGCCTTGTTGGGATCGCCTAAGCAGCGGTCGCGTCACAGGGGAGAGGCCTCGGTCTTATCCTGACCCCCAATAGGGCTCAGATACCTTGGAGCGTGCCCTAGGGGCATGTCCGTAATCCCACATAAAAGGGAGGAAGATGACCAACCTGGCAAGCGGGGCTAGGGCTGCGCGGGCCACCTTGGTAAAGAGGAGCCAGTAGACCCCCTTTGGTGTAAAAGCGGCACGGATGACTTCAGCGTCAGCAAAGCTGTCCCTTGCCACTTTGGTGCAAGGAGACGTGCGGGCGGTGTCGTCAGATTGAAAACATGTACGCCGAGAGGGGGTCCTCGAGGTGTGTGGTGAAAGGGGGTATAAGGCGACGATATTTCGGGACAATGAGCACACAAGATTTACCCAGGTTCGAATTCGCCGTCTTTGGATGGATCCTACTCCTGCTAGCAATCCAGTAATATGGGAGAGCCAGAATTACAGATTACAAGAGAGGCTCGCCTGTGCGAGTTGAGGTTGTAAATTGTGGGTGCCCTAAAGTCTGGTCCCTAGGACGGCTTATATAGATATCTGACCTAGGGTTACAGGAGATACCTATCCATCTATGATACAGAGGGTTACATAGTACATCTCAGACTACAAGTAACTAAACAGGCCTAAGTTGGTAAGTCTTCTGGGACTTCCCATAGCCAGATATACCTCCGTCTTCTCTCCCTGACTACACGGCCTATGAGGCGATCTCTAACCCAAAGTGGGCCACCCTGGTCAGCAACCACTATGGGTATACCGAGAAAGTATATCGATAATAGTAGCCCCGGAAGCCTTCAAGATCCAAAGTCGTATTTCATCATCTAGCTTGATCTTTCTTCGGCTGTAGAGTCTTGAAGGGTTCCTAAAACTCCAAAAGAAAAGTAGGATCTGGGTCTCAAATTGATTTGGACCTATGAGTATGCCATACGGTTTTCTACCTTGAAATTCAAACTAAGCTAGAACTTGGTATCTGACGTAA
This sequence comes from Avena sativa, assembly GCA_916181665.1. Taxonomy (NCBI): domain Eukaryota; kingdom Viridiplantae; phylum Streptophyta; class Magnoliopsida; order Poales; family Poaceae; genus Avena; species Avena sativa. The sequence goes on along the minus strand of OV702292.1, from coordinate 266,778,265 downwards.
CCTGACATCAGTCACGGTCAAGTTCCATCATTGATAGACGTTCCTGTCAGTGTGACTATTGGTGGGTCCACCTATCACAGAACCAAGGCGTTGTTTAATGCGTACACGGAGATCGAGGAGGTGTAATCTTCTGAAGGAAGTTGCCTGGTTCTTTTCCGTGATGCGTGGCATGTTTTACTGTTTGTTCACACGAATCTTACCACATGTGAGGCTTATAAGGGGTCTAGATTTCCTCATTTTCTCTCACCAGTGCCTCTGCCTTCTTATTCCTCCAAGCGACACCGTATCCCTGCTCTTTTTTCCTTCCTCCAAACCCCATAGCGCTGCCTATTCAAGGTCACCATCCCCACCCAAATGGCTGATGCATCCTCATCCAGTTCGTGGCAACAACTGCGGTGACGGAGAAGGAGAATTTCTGTGGAGTCTGGATCTCATGCATCCTTAACGACGAGAAATTATGTGGCATCGAGAAGGAAGGTATCCTCTACATCGGTGACTGGCGGAGTGGCTTCGACGGGGTCGTCCCCACCCTCACACCGGCGAGAGGGTTCACTTCGAGACTCACCTGGATAGAGGTTTGAGTTCCCCCCTCAGAGTTCTTATCTGAGGTTGTAGATCACTATGGAGTTCAACTCCACAACTTCCTCCCAAACATGATTCTAGAGCTTAGTGCCTATGCTTCTTTGTGTGAGGGTTATCTTGGAATAAAACCGAGTCTTGTTTTGTTCTGGTACTGGTTCGGTACCAGGAGAAATTCTATCAACACCGGTAATCCCTACATTACCGGAACACTAAGCCTGATCCTTAGGGGAGACCGAGTCTACCCCAAGGTTATAGCCAGTGAGTCGGTGAAGAAGTGGCCGTCCACATTCTTCTACGATAAGGACAAACCAGCTCCCGGCAGGCAAGAAGCTTTGCCGACTTTCTTCGATGGTGCCGCCATGCCCCAAGAGTCCTGGGATGCAGATGCTCTGGCTCTTACTGAAGATTTGATCCGCGCCAAGAGGCGGATTGAATATTTGATGAATCATAAGGGTCTGAAGGGATCCGAGTTAGTCCAGTGATGGCTGGTGCACCGGATTCAACCCCTCCAGTACCATTGTGACTGGCTCATGCACACGGTCACCAAGAGTAAGAAAGATAGATTGAAGATCAGCCCGCTCCCAATCCCAGACAAGGATTATGAGACCCGTATCAAATGGTTGATCAAGGAGCGGGTTGAGAAGAAGATTCTAGACATCTCTCTGGATATGTACACTACTGACAAGCCTTTGACACCAGTGTTTTTTGGCAGATTCTTTCATACTGAATGATTTGCTCATCTATACTTTGTTATTTATTTGCAATATTGAGATATTCTGTCTTTTATCTTGATGACTCCCCGAGTTGGAGCTTGCTCCTCTCAAGGGATATCCGCCTGAGGATCCGGTTCCTCGGGAGGATGAAGATCTTGAGTTATTGCCGGAGGTGCTTACCCGGAAGCGGAAAACTCCGACTGTCGATGTGGGCACTCAAAATGTGCCCATTGTAAAGATGTAAACTTCCTTACAAGGTTATATATATTAACACGTATTATTTTTGAATTGCAATGATCTTACTCTGTTACCATCAGGGCTAAAACAATTGCCAAGGGAAAGGTAAAAGGAAAACCGTGGAAGACTTTGCGCCAGCAAAAGTTGACTCTTGTTTCACCTGTTGCCCCGCCTCCGACTCCTACCCCAAGGCCATCATCAGCACTAGAGATTACTTCCTCTCTGCATGTTGAAGATGTTTCAGCTCATTCTTTAGAGCCAGTGAACCTTGGTTCGCAGACCGACATCACCATGGGTGAGTCAGGACTTGCTAAGGGTGAACCTGCAAAGGGTAATGATCCCTGGGTTGAGACCTTCATGGAGAACCTTCTACAGAATCCAGGTATTGCCAAACTTGGCCTTACTCGGAAGAGTGCAAAAGTGATCGAGAAACTGGGTGTCCATTGCTTGGAGAACCAGAATATCACAGCAGAGGAGGAGGCACAAGAAGCCAATGACATCAAACTCGTCAATCTTCTTGACCAAGTTCGTCTTCACGATGAGATGTTGAAGGCTGGTGTGGACCCGCCACAACTAGTGATTCCTCTGAGTCTCGCCGAGAAGGTTTCTTCTAAGGTGAACATGAGCCTCAACAAATTGACTCATGAGCATTATGTCAGTCATAATCTGACTCTTTTTATTGTATTTCATATCATCTCATCTAGCCCCCAAGCATGAAGTTGGATAGGAATCTGGGTTTATGCTTTTATAGGATGCCAAAGAATGAAGTAGTATAGCCCCCCAAGGCTCGTGCTGATATTTAACTTAGTTAAAATATTTGCCCGAGTCTTAGTAGACTTCTGACTCTGGTTACCATTTTGACTTATAGAAAGTTAATGCTTATAACCAGGATTTGCTGAAGAATATTTGCAATAAGCAGAGAGAGATCAGATATCTCCAACTTGAAAATGCGCAACTGAAAGTGGCAAAGGATGAAGTTGGAGGTAACCATTTTAGGCTTCACTTTGATAGTCTATTTTTGGAATCATAGCCGAATATTTATTTGAATTCATCTCTTGTTGTTTCTAGAACTTGTGAAGCAGTCCTATAAAATGATTGAACAAGCCAAACATTATAAAGTCTTGGAGGTGGAGAATGCTGACTTGCGTGCTGAGATGGAAAAACTCAAATTAGATTATGAGACCAGCATCGCCAGTGTTCTTGAATCCAGCAATCACACTACCGAGGCGCGTGACCGCACCATAGCCAAACAAGACAAAACAATCTTGGACATGCAAAATGCTTTGGACAAGGAGAAGGATACCTCTGAAGCTCTTCGGAATGAACTCCGAAGTCTTCGAGACGAGAAGACCAAAGTAGATGATGCTATGTTTGGTAAGTTTGCTATCTCTGAATTGTTGTTTTTCCGACTTTGTATACTCGGATATAGCATTGACCTTGTTTTCTTATCTCTAGGTCCTCTCAACATCCTTGATGCCTCTTCATCCGAGTCTCGTACTAGACATCTTGTCGCTGTTGGGGACCTGATCCACGATTTCTGCCAATCTTAGGAGGAAATTGGTGAATCCTTTTAGCTCTATGGCTTGATCTCAATGTCATCTTTGATCTACGAGAAAAGGTCAAGGATATGGCCAAGCTTGTCACAGATTGGAACAGGTCGTTGCACGCACAGCGACACATAATGCCCTAACAATGGTAATGAGCCACCATGGAAGCATGGAATTATGGCAAGTTACCAAGGGTTATTCGACTGTCGATGAAGACAGCAAGCCACAAAACATCAAAGAGATCTGGGATGCTAGTGCCGGATATGCCTCTCGCATGGCCAAGCTGACCAATTATGATGAATTGTTCTTCACGCCCGTTGAAGTGCCACCTCCCCTATAGAGAAGTTGCCGAAGCTTCCGAAGACGATTAGCAGACTGAGTCTGACATACTCATCTCGGAAAGATATTGGGGTGATACGGGTGATGTGTCTAGCAAGCCGGCAACTTCTTAGTATCCACCTGCATCGTAGAATGTACTAGAAAAACAATGTGTTATTCTGAAAAACAATCTGATTGCAAAAAATAGGATATTATTTTGCTAGTGCTAAGATTGTAAGTAATTATGCTTTACTCGTTTAGCACTTTTGGATTTTTTATTTGCTGTGCTCAAAAAAATACTTAAGCACTTATTTTGTCTACACTTATCATTTATCTAGCTTTCCGCCTCATTCCTTTTGTGATCTAGCAAACCTTTAGCAAAGAAGCTTTGCCGAGCAATGAAGCTCAATTGCTAAACTAGTTAAACGTGGAATCAAAGCCAGCTTCCAGTACCAACAATTGACTACTCGAAAAATACCTACATCCAGCAATCAGACAAAAACCCAAGTATAGACTAGAAAATTTAGACTTATACCCAAAGGTAGCATTTTTAGAATCAGAAATAAAACCAGAACAAACATGAGCATAAAGTACTTTCAAGTATTCTAGGATTTTCTAATATGACATGATCATTCAGAAATAAGATGGTATATAAAAAACAACTTAGAAAAAAATGAGGAGACCAATAGTTTATTGCACTTTGAACATGTACATGGATATGATTATAAATAAAGAAAATTGAGAATAAAAGGGACGTAGCTGAGCAATATTCCATGGATGGTCTATTCCATCCGGATTTGTAATACCTCCGGCTCTCTTTCTCTTCTTAGTAGCATGTCTTTATTTTTCTGGCCTCATACCAGTTAGGTAGTAAGAACCATTATGCAATACTCGACTAACCATAAAGGGCCCTTCCGATATAGGGGCAAGTTTGTGCTCTCTTTTTTGCACTAGTCGGAGAACCAGACCGCCCTTCCTGAAAGACCGGTTTCTGACTGTCTGACTATGATACTTGCATAACTTCTGCTGATAGGCTATAGATCTCTGCTCGGCAACGACAAGAACTTCCTCGAGCATATCGAGGTCATCTTATCGAGCGACTTCAGCATCCTCTTCGACAGTTATCGTGACTCGAGGAGAAGTATGAATAAGATCACTCAGAAGAACAACTTCTCTGCCGTGGACCAAGAAGAAAGGTGTGTATCCGGTTGACATGTTAGGAGTAGTTCGTAAACTCCATATTATGGAGAGTAATTCGTCCACACAAGCCCCTTTAGCACGATGTAGTGGTGCTTTGAGTCTTGGTCGTAGGCCTTGAAGAATTAAACCATTTGCCCTTTTGACTTGTCTGTTGGCTTGTGGATGTGCGACTAATGCAATATCAAGTTGGATCCCTTGTTCATTGCAAAATTCGACTAGTTCTCCCATGGAAAAGTTACTCCCGTTGTCTATAATGTTACTGTGCAGATACCCGAATCGGATGATCATGTTCTCGATGAATTTTCTGGCTGTTGTTCCATCACAACTTGTGACGGGTTTTGGCTCAATCCATTTTGTGAATTTATCCACCATCACAAGAAGGTGAGTGTAACCACTTTGAGCCCGTTTAAACGGTCCTACCATGTCAAGTCCGTAGACCGCAAAAGGCCATGTAATCGGAATTGTTCGCATCTGATTAGCCGGAACATGGGCTTGTTTGGAGTATTTTTGGCAACCTTTGCACGTCTTGACTAGCCGTTCGGCATCTGCCTTAGCTGTAAGCCAGAAAAATCTGTGCCTAAAGGCCTTTGACACTAAAGATTTGGCTGTAGCGTGATGTCCGCATTCGCCTTCGTGGATTTCACTTAGGATTTCCACTCCTTCCGGAGAAACACAACGCTGAAAGACCCGAGACGCACTCCTCTTATAGATCTCACCTCCCACCACTGTGTAGGATTTTGCTCGTCGGACGATTTGTCGGCTTAGAACTTTGTCTTCGGGTAATTTCCTCTGTAGCAAGAAATCAAGGTAGGGTTGTGTCCAGCTGGGAATTACACCCAAAACTGCTATAAGCGGTGAGTCGGATTTGGTCGGATACTCCTCATCAACTCCTGTGATAGAGGGATCTTTCAAGTGCTCCAAAAAAGCACCGTCCAGGACCAGTTTCTGCATAGAGCCTATTCTTGATAGAGCATCTGCCTCCTCGTTTTCTGTTTGGGGAATGTCTTGGACTTCAAACCCTTCGAACGATTTAGAGAGTTCATCCATGATAGCTATGTATGCTGCCATGTGTTTTTATTTGCAATACAAATATCGGATACTTGCTGGGCAACTAAATCCTAGTCTCCGTAACACATTAGTCGGTGAATGCCGATGTCCTTTGCAATTCTAATTCCATGTTTTCGTGAAGTCAATCTACAATACATAGAAAATATTATCACCTTGAGGTGACTTGAGCACCATGCCAGCCCCTGAGCCCCCGAGCGCTTTAGACCCGTCAAAGTGTAAGGCCCAAACTTCCGTCTCTAGGAGACCTGTGTTTTCTACTATCTCTATCCAATCAGAGACAAAGTCAACAAGAATCTAGGATTTGATTGTTGTGCAAGGTTTATACTTAATATCAAAAGCTGCTAGCTCTATGCCCAGTTAGCGACATGTCTTGTGGCATCGCTCTTGTTGAATATGTCTCTCATGGGAGATGTGCTCACCACAGTAATCTTGTGCTCTTGAAAATAATGTTGTAGCTTTCTGAATGCGAAGAACACACTGTAGGATCACTTTTGGTAATGAGGACACCTTCGTTTTGATTCAGTCAAGACCACGCTTAGATAATAACTCGGACACTGCACTAGGTGCTCCTTTTTTTCTTCCGCTGTTCCACCACCATGATGACACTGATGACTATATTTGTCGTAGCTAAGTAGAGCAACATTGGTTCCTATGGTTCTGGTGCTGCACAAATAGGGGCGGACGACAGTAAGATTTTCAGATCCTGATGTGTAGCTTCAGCTTCATCAGTCTAGACGAATTTCTTAGTCTTTTTCAAGATCTTGTATAATGGTGCGGCTCTTTCACTGAGTCGGCTTACAAATCGACTGACCATGGCAATGTAGCCAGTTAGCTATTGTACATCCTTCAGGTGTGTTGGCCTGGCAATGTTGAGTATAGCCTTTATTTTGTCACGGTTCACCACTATGCCTCATTGAGACATAATGAAACCTAACAATTTTCTGGCTGGTATTCCAAAGAAACACTTCTTTGGGTTAAGAATTATGTTGTATTCTCGTAGATTGCTGAATGTTTCCTCCAAGTCAGAAAATAGTGTTTCCTTCCTTTTCGACATCACAGCTATGTCATCCATGTATGCATGTACATTGCATCCGATTTGATCGTGGAGGCAACGCTACATAGTGAGCTGGTACGTGTCTCCTGCGTTTTTGAGCCCGAAGGGCATCGTTACGTAGCAAAAGGTTCCGAAAGGGGTGATGAACAAAGTCTTTATTTTTTCTGACTACTTCATTTGAATTTGATGATATTTGGAATATGCGTCGAGAAAACATAGGAATTCTGAGCCTACTATCGAGTCGATAACTTGATCGATTAAAGAGCGAATGGGTCTTTGGGGCATGCCTTGTTCAAGGCAGTATAATCAACATACATCCTTAAATCAGTGCTGTCCTTTTTAGGGACCATTACAGATTGGCTGACCAATCAGTATGGATGACCTCTTCTATGAATCCGACTAACTCGAGCTAGGCTAATTTCTTAGCTATTGCTTTGCACTTTTCTTCGCGGAAACATCATAAGGACTGTTTGATTGGTTTAGCGTTTGGGTACACATTTAGGTTGTGGTTAGCATGTTCCCTAGGTACTCCAGTCATGTTAGATGGCTACCATGCGAAGATATCCTTATTGTCTTTTAGAAACTCGACGAGCATGCTTTCCTATGCGTGGCCTAAGCCTATACCTATTTGGGTCACCTTGGAGGGGTCATCATCCTTCATAGGTGTTGTCTTCATCTCTTCTGATGCCTTGAAATCTGGAGTCAGCTTTTTCACCTCCTTCTTCCTCGTGGGCATCTCGAACGGGTCAATGTTCTTCTTGATCTCCTGGTACTCCTTGGCATGCTGCACAGCTTCACCAAAGGCGTCATTTCCGTCCTCGCATGCTCGTACCTTCTTAGGGTCTCCCTGGATTCTGATGACGCAATTGGGACCTAGAATTTTCATCATATTATAAATGTAACATGGGCGAGCAATGAAAGCTAGTAAGCCTGATGCCCGAAGATAGCGTGGTATGTGCTCTTGAACGGGACCACTTCGAAGGAAAGTTCTTCCGTCCGGTAATTCTTTGGAGTTCCAAAGGTAACGTCCAAAGTGATCTCTCCCAGAGAATTTGCTTGTCTTCTATGGACAACTCTATGAAAATTCACAGAGCTATGATTCAGTTGCATTTTCGATATCCTCACCCGATGTAGCATTTCAACGTAGATGATGTTGATGTTGCTGCCACCATCCATGAGGGTCTTGGAGAACCCATAGCCGTCAATAAGTGGATTGGTGACCAGAGCATACTTTCCTTGCAGGTGTGGTTTAGGCAGATGATCGCTTCAGTCACAATTGTAACTTTGGACTAGTCCAAATATTGGGGGACAGCCGAAACAGTTGCGCTGAGCTCATGCATCACTGCCTTTTTGACCTTTGCCGGTTCGGATCCAAGGAAGCAGACATAAGTGTCTTTTTTGGTTGGGAAGGTATTCTTTCGATCTGACTTGGGTTTTGAAGCTTCTACCTCCTCCATGTGGGAATATTCCTTGGACTCCTTGTCTTTGTCGGAATTTTCTTTCCTTTTCATCGCTTAGCCCTATAGCCAGCGGATTCGTCTTTCTTGATGCCCTCATTGAAACGACACTCAGCATTGGTGTGGGACGAGCTCCCGTTGCCATCAGGGTGATGCACACACGGATTATTGGCAATGTCGGCCTAGGTCTAGGTTTTGCCAAGTTGCTAGTTTCCTCTACCGTGGACTCTGGAAGTTCCATGTCCTCGTCCCCAGCCGCCTCTGCGGCATCCTTGTCCTCTAGACCCGAAAGTTGCATTGACTGTTGTGGTTTATGGATTGGGTTTTTCTTCCAAGGTGTTCTTGCATTTCGGGGCCTGCTGCTTCAGTTCTTTTGCTGAATGTGGCACAACCATTACATTGAGTAGTCCCTCTGAATCATCGTTGGTGTCAGCGTATTTGCTTGCCATCTCTATCATCTCTCCCAAATTAGTCACTTTCTCACACTTTAAGCGATGTATTGTGAGACCCGCAATGAATGCTTCAATCATGATTTGGTCGTTTACTCTGTCCCAGGAGTTCTTCGTGTCTGTCCCTCGTCGAGGTAATCCCAGAAGGTTTCTCAAGGTTTCTAGGTGCACCGCTGCAGTTCTCTGACCGTGTAGGGCCTCCTGTATGTTCCCTCGAAGTTCCGACAGAAAGCACTTTGCATGTCATACCAGTTGTCGATGGTGTTTTCCGGAAGTTCATTGAGCCATGATCGAGCTGTCTTCCTTAGCATAAGCGGGAAATACTAGGTCGCGACCAAGCTGTTTCCTCCTTTGGCGATGCAGCAGGCCAGGAAGAAGTCCTGGATCCAGGTGTCTAGCCTAGCCACATCGTCCTAGGGCAGGATGTGCCTTCAAATAGCAAACCCTTCCGGAAAGTTCGTTTATCGTATGCACGGTCCGAAGCATTTTGGACCCACAGAGAATGTTACCCGACTCATAACACCAGACCTCAATGTTTGAGTCGATCCGGTGCCAGGCATCACTTGGTGATAGGGCGCGCCATCTTGGTTGTTCGCTATGGCTATGGTGCCCATGAGCCAGACTTCTGCTTCTCCTTCCACCTCCTCCGCCATGGTGCCCCTGGCCTCCATTGGAGCCGTTATGGTGGCAACTTGGCGGAGATGGTGGTGCTGGTGGATTGTTATGCCCAGCTGGGGCTTCGTGCTGATGGCCATCATGCCGGCTTGATCCATCACGATGTTTGTCGTTCCTTCGTCCGTCATTGCCATCATTGTGATGTAGCTCAGCCGGACGTCTTTCATGTCTAGGAGGGGGCATCCTTTTCCGGTCCTACTCCTGACATTGAGCTTCTTTATCTTCCCTGCGATTGTTTGACTATCACCGGGGAGGTTGGACCATCACTGCAATGGTGTCTCGCTCTATGGCCAAAACAATGTTGCTCTAGCTTTGTGTGGGTCTATGCTGGTGTCCTGAAGAGCCGGTTCTTGAATAGTTGTCCTCCTGAGTTTCGGGACGGTAGTGTTGTTCCGGCTCCCATTAGGGTCTTACATCTTGCTGTCGCCCCGTGTTCGTGCGGCATTGGTCACATCTAGAGACCATCTTTCTTCTACTGGATGTGGCGACCTTTTGTTGTTCCAAGCCCTTTGTGAGTAGCTTCACTCTTAGCCGAATCTGCTCCAGACTTGGATTGTATGCCAAGATATCTCGAGCCACGGCAACATTTTCTATTAGCGTGGCATACACCCGGTTACCCTTGTTGTCGATCCGAGGCTTCCCTATGGCTATATCTCCTTTGAAAAGGGTCTTGTGAATATCTAGATTTTTGTTAGCCAACTAAGGGCCATTCCGGGTCTTCTTATGCTGCCGGCTGCTAGGCTGCCCCACAACTGCAATGCGCTGCTTCTCCTCGAGGATATTTGAAGTTTCCTGAAGGAGTATTTGACGATGCGCTTCTAGGGCTTGGGCACTGTCGTCCAACTCCCTAGTTTTAAGTTCTGTAGCTGCCGGGATAGGTGTGTTAATCGCCTCTCCGAGCAGTTTACGGGTACCTAGAGTAACAACGTGTCCATCCAACGGAGTGCCTTTTGGCTCATCTAGGATCAAAGCTCCATCTGAGTCTTCTTCGTATTCTTCGAATATTACCTTGTTAGTTGGAAGGTCCTTAGCTGGAGTCTTCTTCTTTGCCTTCTTGGCTGCGCGGGTAGCAAAGACGGCTTTGGGTCCAACTCCTAGAGTCAAACTTCTATCAGTACTCTCGAACATCTGGACGTCTGGATTATCTCCGAGATCCATATTGTCCCGCGGTTCGGGACATTTTTCTAAAAATCCTTCATCCATGCCATTGTGAGGGCTTTTATCCATAGCTTATCCTTCTTCCGCAACCTTGGAGTTGAATTTCTATTCATATTCTCCGGAGAACTTTCAGAAATATGCCGACGTCATGGAGTCATCCAGAGATGCCGGTAAGGTGATGTTTGTTCCGATTGCCTCGAGTACTGAGTTGTTGTCGTCTCCAGCATCTGCAAAGCCAGATCCGGATCCAACATATCCGATGAAATGCAATGTTGTGGTTTTACCGATGAGTACACCATGGAGGGGTCCTCACAATGCGTGTTTAGAGACGTGGGGTAAGGTAGAGTGTTGGTGGGTACGAGGTAACACAGTTTACCCAGGTTCAAGTCCCACAATGGTGGCGGAACTCTAGTCCTGCTATAAATCACTATAATGGCAATACACCGAGTTACATAGATCGGTTCGCTATGCAAGGTGTTGTACGTTGTACGTTGAGTGTTCTGCCCTAAACACTCCCATAGGTCTGGTTTATAAAGGCACCAGAACCTAGGGTTACAGGGAAAGGACCTTGCCGTACAAATTACAGAGTCCTACACTAATACTAACTAGTCTTCATGTCTTGTACTCCAAGGCTCCGAGTATGTCGGTGAATCCTATGTAGCTTTCCTTCATCCGGCATGGGCCTCTCTTCTAGATCCAGCTAACTAGGCCGCCCAGCAGGCCATAGGACTTGATACCAACTATGGGCCACCCAGGTTAGCCGAATTAGAGACATGCTATGAGGATACCCATTTAGCATATCCCCAACAGTAGCCACCAGAGGACTTTGAGATCTTGCATCGTTTTTCTCATTGAACTTGAATGCTCCGTCTATGTGATGCTAGCAATCCATCAAGCAATATCTCGAAGGTCTCCCAAAGAACCCTGCAATCCTCTCCGGCTTCGCAATGTAGCCGGAGATTCCATGAGTCTTCATTTCTAGAGGCGGACAATTTCCGTCTTCAATGGAATCTTCTGATGTGACCTCTTCACTACAACTATCAGGAGGATGACATAGGGTGTAGCCTACGCTACCTTGAAACTCACAGAAGGCAAGGAATTAATCATTAGCTATTTTTACGTGCGCGAAATCTGAAACAATAAAGCGACAAAGATGGAGGACGTGGTGAAATTACCGTGTACGCTCATCTCCACGTCGACAACACTTCGTCTGTTGGATCCTTTTGCACGAATCTTGAAACCATGTCTATATATTTTAAAAGCAGCCAGATTATTTTCTTTTACCCGCATTCTCACCTGCGTATTTGTCTTCCTCCAGGCGCATGACCATTCGAGCTCTTCGATGAAAAACCCTAGCCACAGCTTCCCCCTTTCTCCATCCCCTTCCATCTACACAATGGCCTTAACAGCTCTGTTCCTTTAACGACGGCGGCTCCCGAGGCTACAATGGAGCTATCGCAGTGAGTAACGGTCCCACTGGAGGGGGTTGTCATCCCTGTCTCTACCGTGGTCGAAACCATCGGCAACGACCAAGGACGGGCGGCAGTAGAAGCTGTCGAAGAAGATAGCGACTCCCACATAGGAGTGTGGAGGGGCTCTGACCTCTCCTCTGAAGATCTACAAGAACTCATCACCGAGGGGTACCTCCCCGCCATGGAGGGTTTGTCTGGCGGGCAGCACCAGCCGGCAAGGTGACCAATTCTCCCCAAACCGGAGAGAAGGTGTATCTCAAAGCTCAGCTGGTACGTGGCGTAAGCCTTCCAGTCTCCGACTTCTTTCTAGATGTCCTTCGCTACTTCCGGGTACTTCCCCACAATATCTCTCCCAATAACATCCTCGTACTTAGAAATTTCATAGCTTTGTGCGAAGGGTACCTAGGAATCAAACCTAGGTTAGATCTATTTGTTCACTTTTTTACCGTCAACAGAGAGTCCGTAGAATCCAAGGATGAGCTGCGGATATGCGGAACAATTAGCTTTAAGATCTGACCTAGCCGGCGCTTCCCCGACATTGTGGGTCATGAATCCTACAAGAACTGGTAGTGCAAATATTTCTATGGCCCGGACATTCCTCTATCCAACAACCTTGAGACGTATCCCGACTTCATCGATGGAGCTTCCACTGAGGCACCCACCTGGAGGTCCCCAGCCTCCCTTCCGTCCGACGAAGAAGCCAATCATGCCGTAAGGCGGATCGAATGGCTCGTAGACGGAGGTATGACGGGCTTGGACCTGGCCATGTGCTAGTTCACTAGGAGGATCCAACCTCTACAGCACTGCACCAAGCTGATGTGCATGTACTCCAAGGATAGAAAGGGTCCCATGTGAATTTCGCAGGATAACTTCTCCAAGGACACCATCAATCTCCGGCTTAAGGACATGGTCAAGGTAAAGGGCATGAAGCATGGATTCAAGATCACCTATGACATGTTCGAATGCGGCAAGTGCCCAGAGGTAGCTTCTGTTTCCTTTGTTGCTTGTTACATATATACTCTAAGGTTTTCCTGTCTTGAAGTTCTCAGTCTAACACACCTTTGTCTCCCAGCTAGCAAACTTGGCAGAGGATCATATGGCCTCTTAGGTCTATGATCCCAAGCTGAAGGATATCCAAGTGGTGTCTGACGATGACACCCCCAAGAACCACCCAACTCCGCAGCACGAAAGTGGAAGAGTTCCACCTCTGACGCGGGTGCCGAGGCCAAGAAGAAGAAGAAATCGGAGAGTGGAGTCTCTAGATGATCCACTACCTCCTTAGAGGTGAAGAAGAAGAGATCCACAAGCATCCCCTTGACTAAGGCTCCTGCCGTGGAGTAAGTGTATTCATTCTCCGGCTTTTATAGTAGCTCGCACCTTGTTCAACTCTTGTACTTATACTTCGTACGTTTCAGCAGGAAAGCCGGTGTTAGCCTGAAGCGATCCTCCAAAGATTCTGGAGGCTCAAAAAACATTCACGATATGTTAATCAAGGACATGGCCGCCAAGCCCTCTCCTACCACTGCTTCTCCAACTCCTGCCGCCAAGCCTGCTAATGGCCCCACTGGGCCTTCGTCCCCCATCATTCTTGAGACCTCCACCATGGAGATAGATATCAATCCAATCTTTGATGTCTCAGGTTCTACCGGCACGGATGTCGCTCCCAGTGGACAGACAACGGAGGAGAGTACTTCCTCCAAAGTGGCTAAAGTTCCGGCTAAGGATGCCACTGAGAAAGGGAAAGAGCTGACGAAGGAGGTGGAGACAGCAGCAGCAGCGGCAACTAACAAGGCAGGAACTTCTGTGCCTTCAACTGTCATAGCAACACGATAGTCCGCTAGAGCTTCATCCACCCCTCCGGCTTCTACTACCCACTTCCTCTGGTGCCTCGAACTTTGAGCCTGGACGATCTTATCCAGTAGGCGGATGCTATGTATAACAATGCCGACATCTTCCACACTGCATATGCCAATCTGGCCAACAATCTTAAAGTTATTGCAATTGTAAGTCTTTAAACTTTACCTTTTATCACATAACTATGCCTCTATAGCCCCCGATCTCTTAGGCGGATAAACAATAGTTATTGGCCTGAGTGCTCCAAAGAACTAAGTGTAGAACTTCATAGTGTAGCCCCTGAGCATCTAGGTGAAACTAAAAAAAGTTCCGGCTAGATGCTCTAAGAGTAGCATACTTGTCTTTGAATTTTAATCCTATAGCCCCCGAGCTTCTAGATGAAACTAAAATAGTTCTGGCTAGAAGCTTCTAAGAGAAACTAAACACTTTTTCTTACACAGAATGAGAATGCTCGGAGGAAAAAGGCCCATGAGAAATATGCCAAGTTGCAAGCAGACTTGGATGCTGAAAAGGGTAAAACAACTTTTATGAAGGAATAGATCACGAATAGCAAGAGTCTGTTTCCCTCCGAAATTTTCCTGGCTATTGCTCGTAGTCAATTTCTTCTGTGTTATCATACTGTTCTTGTTTTGCCATCTTACAAAACTTATTGCCAAGGCCAAGGTTATTGTCGAGAAATTTAAGCATATTCAAGAGCTTGACAGTGAAAACAATCTTGAAGAAAGACCTGACCGAGGCAGTTAAAGGAAACAAGGAGGCGATGAAGGTCCTGCAAGAGTCCACGGATGCCGAGATGCAGTGTTTGAAGGAAGAAATTGAAAGCCTGAAGGAGCAAAATCAAGCGGCCACAAAGAAAAACTCCTAGACCCTTGAGGCGTACAAGAAACTTCAGGACGAGCATGGCATCTTGGCGGAGACATGCAAGCAAGCTGAATCCAGCATCTTTGGTATATTTCCTCTGTCTTGATCAATTCTGTACCATGGACAAATATTTGATGTACTTATACTCATGATCCTTGTACCTTATGCAAACCACAACTCCCATTGGCTTGACAAACTTGGGTGAATGTGCTCCAGATCCCAAGGAATGCATGATTCTTGCTGGAAACTTTGTTAGCACCGCCATCACTCAGTCCAAGGAGATAGCCTAGACTTTGGGGTTAAACATCAAGGCAGCAAACTCAACGACCAAGTATTTGGAAATCCTGCACCGAGCCCCTGAGAAAGTCAAGGACTAGAAGGCCTCTTGCGTCCAGGCTGGTGCGAGGATGAACCTGTCCTTGGTCAAAGCACACTACGACAACGCCGACTTTGACCTGGTGACCTCCGGCATGCCCAAGCTAGACGAGGAAGGTCGAGAGATCGATAGCGATGCTATTTGGAACTACCTCACTAGCTACAACACCAGAGTTGCCAAGATGGTCATGGCGGACGTCTATGTGCATGTCGAGGTACTATATGTTGACATGGCGTCCTCTGAATCTAGCCCTTCTCCTTCCGAGTTTGATGAGCTTTCCCGGCCTGGCTCTCCAATTGCTGATGATGCCACCACGAAGTCCCCTGCAGCAGAGCCATAAAAACAATGTTTGTATTAAATGTGCCTCTGCAATGTGTATGGGGAAAAATTGATGAATTTGTAAGGTAGAAGAAACTTGTACTCAAGCTTCCTGCTACTTATCTGTTTCCAACATGTATATAATTTTTAAGCAAGTGCTGGCTTATCCATTATTCTGGTTCGTATGCATGACCTTTTGTGAGATGGAAAACTCTTAGCACAGAATGATACTCTCAAGCAATGATGCTTTATAGCACCATCAAGAACCTAAGAGCAAAATTGCCGGCTTTGAGTATCGAAAAGTCACTACTCTAGAATCCACATAAGAACTTCAGAAAACGTATATACCAGAAAACTTAAGCTAACACCGTAAAGGTTTTATATGATCCAAAAATGAACAACTAAAGGAGGTAAAATACCCAGAGAATATGAGTGAATCAAATGCTTTATTTCAGTGATCATATAAGAAACTTATTACATAATATAAAGTATGCTAAGTGTAAAAGGGACGTAGCTATGCTATGTTCCATGGCCGATCTGTCTCCGGGTAATCATCATCGTAGTCATGTTGCTTGCGGTTGCAATTGTTAGGCCTATCTTTAACTCGCTAATATCGACAAGGTAATAGGAACCATTGAGCAATGCTTTGCTTATGACGAACAGTCCTTCCCAAGGCGGGGATAGTTTGTGTGATTTCTCCTGCTTGAGTCTAAGCACCAGATCCCCCTCTTTAAATGAGCGATGCTTAACATGGCGACTATGGTAGCCATGTAGCTTCTTCTGGTAGATGGCAGATCTCTGGCATGCCAGCACGTTCTCTTCCTCGAGTAGGTCCATAGATAAGCGTATGGATTCTTTAGCGTCATCCTCCTCGAAGGCGGCGACTCTTGGTGCATCATGGAGGATGTCAGATGGTAGGACGGCTTCTTCTCCATAAACCATGAAGAAAGGAGTCAAGCCGGTGGATCTGTTGGGTGTTGTTCTTAAACTCCACAATACAGATGGTAATTCCTCCGCCCAGGCTCTAGCCGCTCTGTGTAGCGGTACCTCTAAGCATGGCTTGATTCCGTGCAGAATTAGTCCATTGGCCCGTTCAACTTGTCTGTTAGACTGTGGATGTGCCACAGATGCTAGGTTAAGGCGGATGCCTTTTTCATGATAGTACTACTCAACTTCTCCGAGAGACAAATTTCTGCTGTTGTCGATGATGATGCTATGTGGGAGACCAAATCTCACCACTAGATCTCGGACAAATTTTAGGGTTGTTGCCCCATCAAGCTTTCTAATGGGTTTAGCTTAAATCCATTTTGTGAACTTATCCACTAATACTAGCAAGTGTGTAAGTCCAAAAGGTGTTGTCTGCAAAGGTCCCACCATGTCCATCCCCCAGACTGCGAACGGCCAAGTTATTGGCATGGTTCGCAATTCTTCAACTGGAACATTTGGTTGTCTTGCATAGAACTGACACCCAATACATGTTTGTACCAACTTGTAGGCATCCGCCTTGGCAGTTAACCATTAGAATCCTTGTTGGAAGGCCTTAGCCACCAACGATCGGGGAGCGGCATGATGCCCGCAATCTCCGAGATGTATTTCTCTAAGGATATCAGTACCTTGCTGCTGGGAGACTCATCAAAGGAAAACTCTTGTGCTACTTCTTTTGTATAGTTGGCCGTCAATGATGGTGTAGCCTTTTGCTCTTCATACTATTTGCCGGCTTTCGACTTTGTTGGTAAGCAAAGTTCCGTCTTTTAGATAGTCCATGAACGGTTTCGTCCAAGCCAGAGGGGTCCTCTCCCTTCATGGATGGGGTTCGTAAATGCTCCAGGAAAACGCCTAGTGGAATTGGTCAGCGCGCTGATCCAAGCTTTGATAGCAGATCTTCCACCTCATTTTCCTCCCTTTTGACGTACTTGACTTCGTAGTTGTCAAAGCACTTTGCAATCACGTCTACTTCGTCTCGATATACCGCCATCATAGGGTTCCGCACATTCCAAGTGTCAGCTACTTGATGGTCAACCAAGTCAGAATCTCCACAACAAAGTATGCGCTTGATGCCGATATCCTTGGCTACTCGAAGTCCGTGAATGATGGCCTCATACTCCGCCATGTTGTTGGTAGGGTTGAAGTCGATCTGCAGGACGTATTGTAACCTCACCCCTATTGGTGATTTTAGTAATACACCAGCCCCCGAGCCATTGAGTAGCTTTGATCCGTCAAAGTGCATGATCCAATATTCTGGCTCTAGCATAGGAGTGTCTTCTGGCAGTTCTGTCCAATCTGCAATAAAATCTGCCAATACCTATGACTTGACAGCGTCGCGTCTCTTGTAAGTGATTTCAAGGGCGGCAAGTTCAATGGCCCACTTTGCCACTCTTCCTGTAGCATTGTTGTTATTGATGATGTCGGACAGTGGAGCTTTGCTCACCACTGTGATGGGGTGCTCCTGGAAGTAATGCCTCAGCTTTCGTGAAGCAAGGAAAACTCCATAAGCTATCTTCTAGTAGCGCTGGTAACGCTGCTTGGCTTCCATGAAGACCTCGCTTACATAGTAAACTGGTCGCTGAACACCGTATTCATGCGTTGGCTCCTTGCGCTCCACCATGTTGACGATGCTGATTACTCGGTTGGTTGTCGCCATGTAAACTAACATAGGCTCCCTTGACACCGGTGCTGCAAGTATTGGCGGGGAGGAGAGTATTCTCTTCAACTCCTGAAGTGTTGTGTCAGCCTTGTCTATCCATACAAATTTTTCCGCCATTTTGAGCAACTTATAGAGAGGCATAGACTTCTCTCCAAGCCGACTGATGAACCGGCTTACTACTGCTATGCAGCATGTGAGCCTCTATATGTCCTTCAAGCACGTTGGGCGTTTGATGTCAAGGATGGCCTTGATTTTCTCCGGGTTGACCTCGATTCCACGGTGCGAAACGATGAAGCCCAACAGCTTGCCGGATGGCACCCCAAAGACGCACTTCTTGGGGTTAAGCATCATGTTGTATTTCCAGAGATTGTTGAAGGTTTCCTGCAAGTCGGCGATAAGGTCATTTTATTTATTTGACATTACAGCGATCTCGTCTATGTAAGCGTGTATGTTGCGACCTATTTGGTCTTGTAGGTAGCGCTGCATCATCCACTAGTAAGTAGCACCAGCATTTTTCAGCCCAAAGGGCATCATGACATAGCAGTATGTGCCATAAGGTGTGGTGAACGAAGTGGCCAATTGGTCCGAGTTTCGCATCCGGATTTGGTGGTAACCTGAGTAGGCATCGAGAAAACATATAAGTTCCGATCCATCCATCAATTCAATGACTCGGTAAATGCGAGGCAAAGCAAACAAATCCTTTGGACACACTTTGTTCAAGCCGGTTGTAATCAACGCACATTCTTAATTCATTGGTTCCTTTTTTAGGGACAAGTACAGGAATTTCCACCCACTAGGTATGAATAACTGCTCGGATAAAGCCAACCTTATGTAACCTAGCTATTTCTTTGCATGTGGCACTTCGTCTTTCATCACCAAAGCCTCGTAGAGGTTGTTTCACCGGTTTAGCATTAGGATCAATATTCAAGATGTGCTCGGCAAGTTCCCTAGGTTCACCTTTCATGTCAGCAGGTTGGCAGGCGAAGATGTCCTCATTCTCACGGAGGAACTCGACGAGCATGCTTTCCTATTTGGGATCCAGGTCCGTGCCAATGCAGGTGGTCTTGGATGAATCTCCTTCAACAAGCTCCACCTGCTTGGTCTTGATGGCGGCCTTGAATGCGGGTTCAGCAGTAGTGATTTGTTTGTTTGAAGCCGGCATCTCTGAGGCATCGACCGGACTCCGGATTTCCTTGAACTCTTCACCATAGTGGACCGCTTCAGCAAAGGCGGCTTTGCTGAGCTCGCACTCCCGTGCCTTGGTGGAGCTTCTGTCAACGGTGATGATGTCGTTTGGTCCGGGTATCTTGAGCTTGTTGTAGACAAAGAATGGCCTCGCGAGGAAGGAGTGGAAGATGTCGCGTCCAAAGATGACGTGGTACATGCTCTTGAAAGGCACCACTTCAAAATTCATGCATTCTCGGCAGTAATTGTTGACATTGCCAAAAGCGACTAGAAGTGTGATGTAGCCCAGTGAATTGGCTTATCGGCCAGGGATAATGCCATGGAACACGGTATTGGTCTTCCTTAGATGGGTCTCTATCAAATTCATCTTGTGAAGTGTATCTAGGTACATGATGTTGATGTTGCTTCCACTGTCCACTAGGCACTTGGTGAACTCTGTGTCGTCAATCAAGGGGTTGATGACCATGGCATACTGGTTCTCTATTGGGATAAGATCTGGATGATCCTTCCTATCCCAAGTGATTGGAATCCGTGACCACCTGACGTACTGGGGAACCGGAGGAAGGGTAGCCATCAGTATCCGCAGGGATTTTTTTTGGGCTCGGATAGTAGGGGTTCCAAGGAAAGTGTGGTAGACTGGAGCTTTCTACTCGAAGGGTTTTTTCCCTTTTCCCTCCCCCTTGTCGGCGGACTTGGGTTCCACCTCTTCCTCCATATAACTTAAATCTTTGGACTCCTCCTCCTTCTTCTTCCCTTTGCCTTTTCCGCGGGGTTTGTTCTTCTGACTTCACTTGTAGCCGGACTCAGGGTCTTCCTTGAGGTCATTGACGAACTTGCATTAGCGGTTGGTGTGGGTGCTTTTGCCGTTTGCGTCGAGGTGGATGAAACACGTCATATCGCGGTACTCTTCGTACTTTGGGGAATGTGAGGTGCTGAGGATGTGGAATCGCTCGTCTGCTGACCATGGCTAGCCCCCGGCCATGACCACGCTGTCCGCCTTCGCCTCTGCCTGTGAAAGTTGTGGTGACCATGTCGGCTATTTGCTTCTCTTCAGGCAGAGTCTTCTGCTTGTTATTATTGTTCTTTCTAGCCTGGGTGGGGATTGCTATTGCCAGCAACGATCCGCGCGCGTCATCATCAGTGGCAGCAAATTCTCTAGCCATGGCAATCATTGCGTTGATGTTGAGCTCATTGTTGTCTTGTTTACGCTTCAACGTATGCTGGAGCAAGGTTCCCTTCTCCGAACCGTTGATGAAGGCGGCCATAGCGGTTTGTTCATGCACCCGTGCGATGGATTTTTCATATCCAGCCAGGGAGAGAGGTAGGCACGAGAGGTTTCATCCTTTTCTTGTACGCACCGCTGTAGGTCTCTGACAATGCATGGATGTTTGTATGTGCCCTCAAAGTTCTTGGTGAACGCTTCATGCATGTCCAACCAATTGCATATTGATATCTCTGCAAGTCATCGATCCATTGTTGGGAGGTGCCGGTTAGCATAGGTGGGAGGTACTTGACGGTGACATTAGGGTTTCCCCCTGCGATGTGAATCGCTTTGCTATAGTCCTGCAACCACGTGACTGGCCTGGCAGTGCCGTCATAGGGCTTGATGGTCTTGTCTTTCTGGAGATCCCTGGGGTAAGTTGTGTCCCATATTACTGGTCCAAAACAACATGGCCCAAGTTATGGGAGCCCCCGAGCTTCTTGGATCTTGTCTCTCCGTGAACATGCATCGTACGGCTCTGGTTTCTTCACTTTTCCGTCATGGGGAGGGGAGTTGTGGTGCGATTTATGAGATCCGCCATGCCCTCCACCATGATGGCTGCTGGGTGGGGACGGTGATGGTGGAGGCGGTGGGTTAGCCTTCTTGCTGCTCCCTCCATGCGACTCCTCACGCATATCGCGGTTGCTTGTCAGACATGGTGCTTTCTTGTAGGATCTGCTCCTGTGTCCTTCAACATCACTGCGCTCTCCGGCATGCCGAGGCTGCTCGCCCTGGTCACGTATAACGATGCCAACATGAGGGCGCCTAGGAGGTGGCATGCTTGTGTGGTGGCACGGTTGGGGTTCCTCGTGCTGCCGGGATGGCGGGGGTGGCGGCGATCAACGAGGGCAAGCCTTTTCTCCATGATCGGAAGATATGGGTATGGCATCAGCCCTATTGCGCGCATCCCTCCATCTTCGCTCCATGGAGCCTGTGTGGGATCCCTCATCACGGGGAGATCTTGGCCTTTTGCTGCTGTTCAGGATGACTGGCAAAGCTCCGGGTTGGTCTCAAGCCTCTGCGAGGTGGCCTTTTCCTATTGCTTGCATGCCTTGGCGACGAGGTAGTACACCATAGCAACTACTTCTGGCGACCTGTCCTGCTCCAAGAGGGTCTTGGCGAAGGCAATGTTGAGGGAGGGAGTTGGCATTACTTACCTCCGCTCGGAATAGATGTATGGGGTGGCCTTTGCTGGCTTGGTTCCGTCATATCCCAACCTGCGCCGAACGCCTGGGAATTCGACGACGTCAGCTAGTGCTTTCTTTGCCTTGTGCTTTAGTAGCAACTGCTTGTATTCCGCCTCCATAGCTCTTGCCACCTTGATAGATTGTTGTGCCTAGGCCATTTCCTTGTCTAGCTGAGCGCCTTGTCCTGTGATGCATTTGGCCTCAACTAGGATTTCTAAACGCTTCTCATCCAGCTCCGTAACGCTCCGTATATGGGCGATGGTGATGGGATCAACGAGGAGTGCACCGTAGGTCGCCTTGTGAGTACTAGGGGCTGTGGTGAGTTTCTGCGCCTGATGAGGGCTGATAACCGGAGGGGGCATGGCCTTGGCCAGAGCCGTAGGCTCGTCGGCTTTCTTAGCCACTGCCGTTCTGGTAACCGCAGGTGTGGGCAGAGCTCTCTCACGTTCCGGTTCTTGTCCGTCTTCTTCCATCACGCTTCCGATGGCGACTAGCACCTGGTGGGACGTGTTGGCCTTCTCGGCACGCTCCTCCTTCTCAATCTCCCTCATAACAACATCGTATTCCTCCGAGTTAGCATCTGAGCCACTGCCATCCATATAGATGTCGGCGTATAGCGCGTCAAGGATGGAGTCAGAGTTGGCTTTGGTGTTGTTGATGGCGGATGTGGAGGGTGATGGAGGTGGGACGTTGTTGTTGTTTCCTCCATTTTCGGGCCCATGCATTGCTTGGGTGTTCTCCTTGGCGTCTGGGTATTCATAGACAATTGCGACCATCTTGCCAAGGGTGAGAGGGCCTGCGGCCTGCAGTCTTCGGAGGGTATGTTGGAGGAGTGTTCCGAGTGTGAGCCCTTCCATGAAGTGGTAGATGAGTTCGTTAGCACGGTCACCCTCCAGGGTTTCTCATACCCTCATCCATATGTCAAGGTATTCGCGGGGAGGTTCTCTATCCCTCTAAACTCATATGGCCAGATCGAAGATGGTGACTACATAGACAAAGTGTGACCTTCGCATCTCTGGCACTCAGGGAAGGCAAGCAGATTTCGGGGTCCTTCCACCGTTATATCCTGCACAGGGGCGGTTTGGATGGGCCTTGAATTTTCCCGATCTGAGCCGCCATACTCTAGAGATAGGTACGATCCAGATTCTTCCGTGAACGTATCCTACCCATAGGCGGTCCTTGCGGGTCTTGACGAGTTTACGACTTCCTGGGAGCTAGCACCCGAGTCAGTTTCTCCCATGAAGATGTGGATGTCTCCGAAGGTGATGACGGAGTAGCACGTAGGGTTCGTCTTTGCCGGCACCTAGAATTCATCTGGAGGGACAATCGGGACGTTGCCAGAGAAGAGAACGCGTATGATGGCTACGGTGTCGTCGATTCCTGCGAAGATCTTGGACCTTGCCCGGTGTAGAGCTCGAAGCGTCTCTTGCCCCACTATGGGCGCCAACTGTCGTGGTCTTGCCGACGAGTACACCATGGAGGGGTCCTCATAGTGCGTAGAGACACGGGGTAAGGAGGAGAGTTGGTGGGTACGAGGTAACACAGTTTACCCAGGTTCAAGTCCAACAACGGTGGCAGAACTCTACTCTTGCTATAAATCACTATAATGGCAGTACACGGAGTTACAGAGATCGGTTCGCTGTGCGAGGCGTTGTATGTTGAACGTTGAGTGTTCTGCCGTAAAGGCTCCCATAGGTCCGGTTTATAAAGGCACCAAAACCTAGGGTTACAGGGAATGGACCTTGCCAGACAAGTTACATAGTCCTACACTAATACTAACTAGTCTTTGTGTCCTGTACTCGAAGGATCTGAGTATGTCGAGGACTCCTACGTAGCCTTCCTTCATCTGGCATGGGCCTCCCTTCTGGATCCACCTAACTCGGCCACCTAGCAGGCCATAGGCCTTGCTACCAACTATGGGCCACCCAGGTTAGCCAGATTAGAGACATGCTATGAGGATACCCATTTAGCATATCCCCAACATGCGGTGTATGCGTACTAAGGTAGTTGCAGCTTTCTTCATTGGCCTCTTTGAAACACATGATAGTCTCAAGGATCTCTTCCATGCTGGCGTTTCCGTGCAGCATCATGCGCCTCAATGTGTGCCTCAGAAGTGATTTTCCCGCTCCGACATTGATAGAGACGGATCCAGAGCTATTGTTGCTTTGATCTTCTTGAGATTCAACCTCTTTGGGGAGAGCGTCCTGAGATTCGACCACCCTAGGGAGATCTACTTCAGGTTCAACCTCCTTAGGGAGATCCTCGTCAGATCTGATCTTCTCCACTATCTCCGCTTCAGGTGCGGGTTGTGTGGGATTAGGGTTTTGTGAGACCCGGAACTCTGCCGCTTCCGTAGACAAAGTGGATCAAGAAACTTCTTCTGCCTCTATCGTCACCGCTGGGGTGGGTTGGGCGGGTTCAGCAAAACCGAGGTAAACATCGATCTCCCTGAAAGACATAATGGTGTAGGTGGTCATAGGTTCCCTAGCTAGAATCCAAGTCTCGTCGAGAAGGACAAGAGGGATGTAGCTAGTATAGAGGACCCGATCGATGGAGATTTTCTCGCTGATTGCGATTCGCGCAGATTCTGCACAAAACGAAGATCCGAAAACTCACCTGCCCCATGGTGGGCGCCAACTGTCGTCGGATGGAAGACATGTACACCGAGAGGGGGTCCTCGAGGCATGTGGTGAAAGGGGGTGTGAGGCGATGGTATTCCGAGGTGGTGAGGACACAAGCTTTACCTAGGTTCGAATCCGCTAGCTTTGGACGAATCCTACTCCTGCTAGCAATCTAGTAATACGGCAGAGCCAGGAGTACAAATTACAAGAGAGGTTCACCTATGCGAGTTTAGGTTGTAGATTGTGGGTGCTCTAAAGGATGGTCCCTAGGACGGCTCGTATAGATATCCGTCCTAGGGTTACATGAGAGACCTATACAACTACGATACAGAGTCGGTTACAGAGTACATCTTGGACTATAAGTAACTAAAGAGGCTTAAGTCGGTAAATCTTCTGGGCCTTCCCATACCCGGATGAACCTCCGTCTTCTCTCCCTGACTGGGCCGCCCGTGAAGTAAAGCTCTAAACCGAAATGGGCCACCCTGGTCAGCGAGTCACACTGGGTATACCGAAAAAGTATATCCCCAACAGGCGGTGTTGCGTAGCGGAGGATGAAGCTAGAGGCCATAGCTTTACGAAGAATTGGAGGTCATCCAGAAGCCCTAGACCAAGTCCACGAAAAGTAGACTGGTGGACCGAGGAATCCTACGGCGGCAATGTGGTAACCCTTCCTGCCCAAAGAGTGGGGGAAGAGGCCCAATACCTCTCTAAAAGAAGGGCAACATATACCTTAGAAGGGATCGACCCTTGCGATCTCAAACCTTGGACACTCATCTACCATTCTACCCTCACAAAGCACGCGAGCAATACAACCAAGAAGGAGTATGGACTTTACCTCCTCACAAGGGTCCTGAACCTAGGTAAAAAACCTTGTGTCACTCTCTATCGTGTGCGAGCTCTTCCTCATCTTTCGTCGCCGGTTAGCCTTGAACGCATGTTCAGCCCCCTCTCGAACTTAGGGCTCATCGAACTCCTTGTTCCTTGACAGGATGATAATCTCCGACATTTGGCATGCTAGGTAGGGGGCTGAGCTGCATTTCCAAGGTATTCATCAGCCTCGTAGGCATGTCAGCTTGCAACGAGACTCGGGCCGAGCGTGCCCTCCGCCACTTGGCAAGCAAGGATCAGACGGAGCCTGCGCCTAGGTGCTCCACCACGGAGCAAACCCCATGGATGGTGGATGAGCATGGCTCCTCCTTTTACCTATCGCGGGAGTAGCTACTCTTGATACACGACAACATGTCGCTCTCCTGCACAACGTCTTCCTGCGACAAGACCGATCGGCCCATGTCGGAAGCCGCCAAGCGTATGGTTATAACTCCCTAGTTTTAGTTAAACACTAATAGGGTTTGTTTGTGCATTCATAAGCATCATTATATTGCTAAGAAAAAATGAAACAAGAAAGAAAATACAAACAAAACCCTAAACTCTAATTTACCTCTTCCTCTCAAATCAATTAAAGAAGGTTTTTGAATTTTGAAAAAAACCAAAATGTTTGGATCCCAATATGTATATAGGGCCCCTACAAAGTTTTAAAAGGTTTAAATACTTTCTAGTATTTTGGAAATGCTCAAAACAGAAAAGACATACAAAATACAAAAGGGAAAATGACAAAATAAAAATAGAAAAGGTTTTACAAAAACAAAATAGCCAGGTTAGCTAACCAAGGCCGGCCCAAACCTTCCTCGTGCTACATGCCGCTCAGCATGCACCCCTGCAGCCCAGCCCGGCCCACTCCTGGCCTAGTATCCCGTCGCCCCTTTGCCTGTCGTCTTTCCACAAGAGGGAAGCACCTGCCTGGCAGGGCCGCTTCTGCCCGATGCCGCCAGCCATGCCGCGATGCCAGCTACTTCCCGCCGTCTTCTGGAGTGAGGATAAGACTGCCAAGCATGCCATCCTCTCATCCTAATCCTCTTTTCCTCCCACTGGCTCTCTCTCTCGCCCCGTAGGCGAGCCCAAACCCTATCCTCCTAGACCCTGCCGGTCTCTGTCGTTCTAGCCTCCCCCGTGCCTGTCCAAGCAAGACACTAGAACCGCCGTGCTCCCCTTCTTTGACTTGCTGAAGGAATCGAACTGGGAGCTTGTAGTCGAGCCCCACGACTTCCTCTTCTCCAAGTACAAAAGCCACCACCGTCGTTTGCGCCATTGATTCCGTCCATGGTAGCCCTTGCCGACCCCTTCTCTACGATCATGGCGAGACCCTGGTGCTCAAGCACCCTCTGGTTCCCTCTCTCTCCCGCTGTGTCGTCATTGCGTCGAGCATCTGTAACCGCCGCTGGTGACTGCCATCGTAGTCGTCGCTCTGGCTACCAAATAGGAGCGGCGCTGTTATTTTCACGCTCGACTCGCTGCCCCGGTTTGAACCAGCACACATGCAGCCCTCTACCGTTGCCCCTGGTTGTCGTCCGGCGTGTTGGCCAGCGAGTTGACGAGGCTGCTACGTGGTGCTGCTGTGGCCTCCACGTGGAGCTGATGTGGCGTTGCGTCAGCGCTTGAAAAGCTTTGCCACGGTGGCAAGCCAGCGTGTCATGGGCCCCTTCTGTTAGTGACTGAGGCTAGGTTAGGTGTAGTAACAAAAGTAGGAGGCCATGTTGATGACGTCAGCCTGATGCGGTAAACCCATTTAATTGGTTTAATATAATTTTAGAATTCGTTAAACATTGTTAATTCAATAACGTTTACTCCATAAGTCGGAAAAATAAGTATAATATATCAAAATGTTCAGAAAAACAAGATTTACACTTTAGCATCATAGTTATGCATTGTTAATCAACTTAAATTAACAAGTTTGTTAGAAGAACAAAATGAATCCCGTAGCTATTTCCGAGGTTCTCCCTGAATTAGGGTTTGTACCCCTCGGAGCATGTTTAAGTTGCCAAGAATGCCATAGGGTTACATTTCAATGCAATTTAACTTGTCATATCATCATTCTAGTTAGTGCATTGCATCGATGCCATGTGTTGATTGTTTCCATTCCTTTCTAGTGTTTGATTCTTCTCGGTAAAATTTGATACTGATTCCGAGATTGAAGACCAAGATCAACACCCTTAAAGATCGAAGACCAATACTTTACCAAATCTAACTAAGTCAAGTGCAAGATGTCTGAAGCTCTGCTTATTGGTTATCAATGGGCAAAGAAAAGCATAGCCCCACAATTATACAATCCTATGTTTTCAAAAGTATTTCAATTCGTTCCATGATGGATACGATTCTACTTTGGTATTTTATCGATAGATAGAGTATCATCTATTGCATTAATCCATTTGATCTTATATTACCCGATCCACTGCTCCTAGCATAATACTAGGTTTGTTTTGTGTGCACTACTAGAGCTTATATATGTGTCCTGCTTAGCCATGCTTAGCTGTCAGTTCTGGTTCACCAAGATGATGTATCAGATGCAAATAATCTAGGGAGAATAAGATGTACTGATGAGGTGAGATGAGTGGTAAAGGTTAAACATTCTAAGGCTTGTATCGGAGGCCACGGTGGGATGTGGTATTCATAGTCCCATACTCGCTAGCCTTAGGACCTAAGTTCTTGCCTTTGCAACCAAGATTGAGCGTACAACCACACGAGGGCTTGGAATCCCCCTCGACTCATTAACTTTCCTAGATTGGATCCATGAGTCAGTAGTTTGGTTTTGAAGTTGGAATATGCATTTTGGATGGGTTGAATATGGTGCATCACGCAGGGCGTGTCTAGGGAGGAGGGCTCTGTGGGGCCAGACTCTAGATTCTTGTACATAGAGATTGGGACCAAGCTGAGAGTGCGGCTGACTATAGCAGACGGAATACCCTTTCTTGGTGGCTCAAGGATCTAGACAAAAGTAAGGTAAAGGTCGTGTTCAACCGCCCGTTGCTGGTGCACAAGGGATGCATGTTTTACTAGTGGGATTAAGAGAAGGTTGTTCATGTGGGTAAATATGTACACCCCTACAGGGTTAAATCTTTTCTGAAAAGCTGTGTCCACGGTTAAGGACGACTTGGTGACAAGATTCTAAGATCATAGAGAACTTTAACCTAATCGTATAACTTGGAGGTTTCAACGTGTGCTTAAGGATGATTCCTCATGGGTATGAGGGGGTGATCCTAGTTGAGGCGGTGAAGATGATTTGGTGGATATCAAAGATGTTGATCAATACTTTGGAGATGTTGCTCCCTTATCCCTTTTTAAAATGTTCTGATTAGACGAGGTTCGTCTCCCCCTTATTTTATAAACTAAGATGGTTTTATGCAAAATAACCCCACCAGCCAAAAGTCTTGCGGAGTACACCCTGTACTCACCCTTGCTTTGTTGATACTTTTGTAGCAGAGTAAGTGTTCATTGAAGACAAGTTGGGTATGACATTGACATCGACGAGTAACTTGGGGTTCCTGACCGACAACCTGGAATCTATGGGCTGGGATGTCATCGTTATGCTTTAGGCCTCTTAGGCCATTTGTTAAGTTTGTTAAACTTAATAGCATAGTTTGCGTTCTATTGTTTGATGTTTGCGGTCAGTGAGATCTGCTTGTAATATTTTGGTTCTCTGCTCAGTTATGATCTTGCTGTAATAATTTTTGTGTCACAGGATTACTATTGTGTTGCTGAATCTTCACTAGATATCCTCAAGCTCTAGGTTAGGATTATGTCATACAAAGGTCTAGGATTTGTCTAACCCTGATCCAGAGGGTGCTACAATGGTGCAGGAGCTACTATAGCACCTGCCTACTGAATCCGGGCAGGAGAAGTGGCGCGAGTACATGGCCGAGCTTCTCGACATCGCCGCACAGTACCAGGCGCCGCATGAGGCTCCCTCCGAGAAGACAACATGGGGGCTACCGACTCTCGCCCACCTCCGGGCTCCGACGATGTCCCCAAGCCTGGAGACGTTGTGCCAACACTCCGCAACAGCTGCCAGATCGTCCTGCCTCCCAAGACCACCCATGCGGTCACCGCACCCACATGGGGAAGAGAGGACCGCATCGTCGAGGAGATCATCATGCTGGGCCAGCAGAACCATGCAGCCCTCGCCAATGGCAAAGACGTGCAGAGAAACGGATGCCTCACATTCACCAAAGACCTCCACCATGTTGTGTGGCCACATGAGGCAACAGCCGTGTCATGGAAAACTGGTTCCCCATGGCCCTAAAGGAGGCGGCATGCACCTGGCTTATGAACCTCCCCGAGGAATCCGTTGGCTCGTGATGTGCCCTTTGTGCACTCTTCAGTGCTAACTTCAAGGGAACCTACGAGCGCCCCCTCGCATACGACAATGTCTGCCAGGTACGCCAACAGCCTGGCGAGACTCCCTTCAAGTTCCTACAAAGGTTCAGCCGTAGTTCCGCAACAAGATTCCCAAGATCTAGGACTCCAACATCATTACTGCCTTCTCCAAGGGAGTTAAGGACGTCAGGATGAGATAAAAGATCGGAATCCAGGGGGAAAACCTCACCATGACACCAGAACTCTTCATCATGGTAGAGGAGTGTGCCTAGGCTAAGGCTAGTCACATGTTCGGCCTCGACTAGGATGAGGCCTCTACCGGTCTGTAGGCTCCACCAAGATCAAGGATGCCAAGAGGAAACCAGCCGCCGTTCTTGTCGTAGAGCCTGCAAGGAAGAACTATCGCGAGGGACACGAAGAAGGAGAGTGTGAGGACCGCCCATACCGCCTCTTCCACAAGAAGCAAGGGCATCCCACCGATGACTACTATGAGCTCAAGAGGCAGCGCGACCAGCACAGCAGCCATAGGAAAGGGCGGGAAAGCAATGAGAGGAACAGTGGTCGTGGTGGCCACCCAAGTGGTGTGCGTTAGAACAACGACTACAGGGATAAAAATACACCCCATGAAGCCAACACCGTCCAGCAGCATCACCGCATCGCGGAAAAAGGCCAGGCCGATGAGAACACCGGGGGATACGAGGAGCCGTCGAGGGTCAACGCATGCATCCTCGGTGGCTCCTAGGCCCCAACATCCAACATGCACTTCAAGAAGCTCACTCGCGAGGTCACGGCCACCTAGCCCGGGACTCCGTCCCCGAAGCTCAAGTGGTCCCAATACGCCATCACCTTCGACGCTAGCACCCATACTACCTCCAACAGGGTTGTAGGAACCCTGCCCATGGTCTGCACCCCCACCATCAACAACACCATAGTCGCCAAGACACTCATCGACGGTGGCGCCGGTCTGAACGTCATCTCCACCGAGACCTTCACCAAGCTATAGGTGCCTACGACCAGCTGGTGCTGACCATGCCGTTCACCGATGTGACCAATGGGACCACCATACCATTGGGAAGGTGCGACTCACGGTAAGGTTCGGGTCCCACGACAATTACATAATAGATCTCATCGGCCTAGGGTACCTGGTGCTGGCCAAGTTCATGGTGGTCACCCATCATGCCTACAATGTTGTAAAGATGCCGGGGGGAGCGGCGAGACCATCAGGATCCGCTATGATGAGAAAGAGGCTCTACGCTCCCTCCAGGATTCCCACAAGACTGCAATCACACCATACCTAGAAGACATGGATTCTCTTGACTACATTGGGGGTACCACGAGGAAGATGTAGATGGTGGCCCAGGAAAATGCCCTGGACAAAAGGGCTGTTGCTGCTTGGTAACCAATTGCCAAAGATCTGGTCTCCCTTGGTGCCCATGACCACGCAAGGAGGTTAGCGTCATGTCAACCGGCCCTTGCAGGCATAGAGGACTCTCATGAGGGTAGTGGGGAGTAGGGGGCTCCCAACTTCCCCGTGGACTACACCCAGCGCACGAGCAACGTCAACTGCCTCCCCGACAATGTCTGACGAGAACGACAGATGGGGCTGCATCAGGCACTCGATAGGTGGACAAGCCTCTTTGAGCAGCGCAACGGTCTACCCTGCCCTTTATAAGGTGACCCCTAACTCCTACCCTCTACAACTTTATCTCTAGTAAGACCCCGTGAAAATCACGGCTGTGTTCCGATAAGCTTGGACCTCCCTGGTTGTTTTTGGATGTTGTACCTTGTGCCAACCTTGCTATTCTCATATGCTTTTGCCGGGAAAACATTTTGGCCGTGCATTGCAAGATCTCTCCTGCGTATGTCACGCAAGCAGGAGGCTAGGCACGGTGCTCATCGTCGGCCACTCCCATTAACCCCAAGGCATAAAGTTTCGAGCTCTAAACATGCAGACTAGCTCCAGTGATAAGTCACCTCACCCACGATCATTGGTGTTCAACTCCAAGGCCTAAAGTGTCGAGCTATGAACTTGCGGCCTAGCTCGTATGATAAGTCACCTCACCCACGGTTCTTGGTGCTTGAAACCCTTGTGCAAAATACACATGGAAGCTAAGAAAGGCCCACTTTTCATGTTATACATACGGTCTCTCTTCGAGGGTTCAATAGGATAAAAATTTCCCCGATGGTTCTCTTCTGGAGAGGCTTACGGGGAGGCTCGTGAGGGTACACCCCTCCAGCGGACATCTTTCATGTTATACCTACGGTCCCTCTTAGAGGGTCCAATAGGATAAACATTTTCCTTACATCTCTCTCCTCAAGAGGCTTATGGGGCGGCTCGTGAGGATACCTTCTCCAGTGACCACTTTTCATGTTATACCTATGGTCCCTCATCGAGTGTCAACATGATAAACATTTGCCATACGGCTCTCTCGTATAGAGGCTTACAGGGTGGCTCGTGAGGGTACCACCTTTTATGTTATACCTACGGTCCCTCTTCGAGGGTCTAACAGGATAAACATATTCCATACGGCTCTCTACTCGAGAGTTTACGGGGCGTCTCGTGAGGGTACTCCTCTCAAGAGGTCACTTATCATGTTATACCCACTATCCCTCTTCGAGGGTCCAATAGGATAACCATTTGCCCTACAGCTCTCTCGTCGAGAGGCTTACGGGGTGGCTCATGAGGCTACTCCCCTCCAATAGCCAATTTTCATGTTATACCTATGGTCCCTCTTCGAGGGTCCAACAGGATAAACATTTTCCCTATGGATCTCTCCTCGAGAGGCTTATGGGGTGGCTCATGAGGGTATCCCCCTCCGGCAACCAACTTTCATGTTAGGATAAGAATTCTCCCTATAACTCGAGAGGCCAACTTTCAAGTTAGGGTAGACCCCTCCTAATGGTCTCGCCCTCAAGCAGCCACGACGATGTGGGTTATACTATAAGAGGAGCCTCAGGAGATGCGTGGTATGTCCCAAGAGGGTGCTCCTAGGGTTTACATAAAACCTACAGAATCACCCTCAAGAGGTTATCTAAGCGCAAGACCCCTCGCGAGAATAGCCCGCTCCAGCTGCCAGAGCCTGGGAAAATCTACCGCTCTTTTCTAGCATATGTGGGTGGCGACCAGGGAGGGCTTCCCCTACCGACGGTCTAGGCGACCTGGAAGCTCTCGTCTCTCTCTCTCGCAAGAGTTGACTAGTGCGTGCGTAGACCAGGGGAACAAGGCCTTGTACCCCTCAGAAGCCCTCTTTACGCCATGTTGGGGTGAGTTGGGCCCCTGCCGGACTACTCCTAGGGTGGCTCCTCTTCCCCAGCAAGGGCACCGTGCTGGTACTACTCATGGCATGGCAGAACAGGAGCTCGTGTGTCTATCGACTCATACTAGTTGTGCCAATGCTCCCTGGCTCTCTCCTAACTAGCGCACGAAGCCACCTTACCCAGGAGCTAGACCCTTGCAACATACCTCGACAGGGTGCATAGGAAAAAGCAATCAATGGAAAGATAAGCTAACAGGAGTTCATTACAGTCATGCCTACAAGGTAGAAGGCTCCGGAAGCGACACGATGACGGTCGCCACAGGAAGCCCTGCTCATAGCCCCCTAAGGTGGTGTGGGTAGTCGACGTGGCACATCCGAGGGTCGAACACGGACACCATGAAGCCATCCCCGGGGATGTAGCGGAACCGCATCACTAAGCCACACTTGATGTTGTGATCGCGGATGAAGTGCTCCTAGCCAATGGTGAGGTACATCTCCCCTGCCATGGGGATCTCAATCTTCACATTCCATCCATTGCTGCCTCCGGGGTGCTTCAGCAGCACGCCTCTAGGAATGTCACTCTAGGCCCCGAGGGTGAAGCCCCGGGGAAGCCCTACCCTAGAGGACTAGTCCATGTCCTCAAGGGCGAGGACGATGTTAATGACCCGCTCCGTCTCGGGATCATATTCAATATTGATCGTGGCATTCGAGGGAGGCAGAGGGGGCAGCAGTGTCGGATCGTGGCCACCACCATGGCCCCTGCATTGTCCCCAGCTACTGCAATGAGGGTGGCCATGACTCCGCTTCACCAGTGCCTCCCCCAGCCACCGACGTGGTTCCGGAAGAAGAAGCACCAACCTGGTCGGCGCCACGACCGTCGTGCCTCCCGCGGCCGCTCCCGCACGGCCACCCGCGACCGCGCTTTACTGGCGGAACCTCGCCCGCCTCCACCACCACTGACTTACCCTTCTCGGCGATGGGAAGTCTCTCAGGCTACATGGAGAGGGGAGAGTCCTCAGCTTTGGAGATATAGAAAGAAGGAGGAAAATAGATGAGGAGGCAGCATCAAGGAGAATGCGCGTCTCTGTGCCCTATTTAACAAGGCGAGATGACACGACACCTCGGGCACATGGCATCAATTGCTATTCTGCCCCACGAGTTGTCATATCATGGGGAGCAACTTCCAATGGAAGATGGGCCCTGCAGCATCCGACGGCGAGGAGCATGCCATTGTTTCGCGTGCATGACCACGATAGGCGTTGTGGCAGTTCAGTGTTGACCAGGACAGCAGCAGGACCCATCGACCGTTTGGGCTCTTACCCTTCGTGTCCATGAAGGGACATGTGTGCCGCAAACTCCCTGGGGCTACTGTTGGAGTTATGATAACAAGGGGTGCCTCAATCCGATGATTTTTGGTCCCATCGCCTGAATGATGGAACGCTCAAGAGGTTGAGACATACTGAGGTGTCACCTCACGAGCTGAGTATGGGGTGACTAGCCACTCTAGGGCCTTGCCGGGATCACCTATGCAACGGTCGCCTCGTGAGGGAGAGGCCCCAGCCTTATCCTAATCCACAATGGGCCTCAGATACCTTGGAGTGTGCCCTTGGGGCACGTCCGTAATCCCATAGCAAAAGGGAGGAAGATGACCAACCTGGCAGGCAGGGCCAGGGCTGCATGGTCCACCTCGGTAAAGAGGAGCCGGTCCGCCTCCTTTAGTGTAAAAGTGGCATGGATGACTTCAGCGTTAGCAAATACATCCCTTGCCACTTTGGTGCAAGGATAGGCATGGACGACATTGCGTAGCAGAGGATGGAACCAGGGGCCTCAGCTTTACAAAGGATCGGAAGGCAGCCAACAGGCCTTGACCAAGTCCACACAAAGTAAACTGGTGGACCAAGGCATCCTTCAGGCGATAATGTGGTAACTCTTCCCACTCAAAGTTTGGGGGAAGAGGCCCAGCGCCCTACAAAAGGATGGAAACCCCTACCTTAGAAGGGATTGATCCTTGCGATCTCAAACCCTAGAGACTCATCTACCATTGTTCCCTCATGCAGAACACGAGCAATACAACCAAGCAGGAGTAGGGACTTTATCTCCTCACAAGGGTCCTGAACCTAGGTAAAAACCCTGTGTCACTCTATCGTGTCCGAGCTTTGCCGCCTCCTTCATCACCGGCTAACCTGGAACACGTGTTCAATCCCCTCTCGAACTCAGGGCTCGTCGGACCCACTGTTCCATCACGGGACACTAGTCTCCGACATCCCTGACTTCATCACGGAGTGGATGGGACTCTAAAGCGTGGGTCCCCCAGATTTGTCAGTGCATGGACCATGTACTTTGATGAATCCAAGTGGACCAAAGGAGATGGTGTTGGTGTCATACTGATATCACCTCAAGGAGACAAAAGTCGCTACATAATTTGTATGAGCTTCCCGAATGTGTCAAACAACAAAGCTGAATACGAGGCCCTATTGCATGGCATGCATATGAAAAAATCCTACGGCGCAACTCGCCGCAAAATCTTTGGAGATACAAACCTTGTCGCACATGAATTAATGAAAAAGTTTGATGCCATCAGCAACAACATGATCGCATGCCGGGACATGTACACCATCATGGAGGGTTACTTTGATGGGTGTGAGGTCTCCCATATCATGAGATCAAGCAACGAGGAAGCTGAAAATTTGGCAAACATTGGGTCTCTCTGCCTACCCATATCACCCAAGGTTTTCTGGGAGGAAATCAGTGAGTGCTCCATCAAGGTCATGAAAGCCACTGAAGACGCATAACCAAAGGCGCTCAAGGGGCAAAACCACATATTGACTCAGGGGCTACACCATCACCCGAACCTGAGACGCTTGCTCTAGAAGAAGATCCCAAAGATGTCATGATGATAGAAACCACGTGGATACAGTCGTACCTAGCATGCATGATAAACATATAACACTCGGCAGATACAGTCGAATCACGGTGCATCACATGCCGATCTAGGGCCTTCCGATTAATAAAGGGAGAACTCTACAAAAGGATTATCTCGGGTGTGCTCTAGCGATGCATGACACCTGAGGAAGGGAAGCTCGTCCTCAAGGACATCCACGGAGGGATATGTGGACACCACGCCAGCACCCGAGAAATAGCAGTAAAGGCCTTCCAGGTGGGATTCTACTAGCTCACTGAGGTCCAAGACATGAAGGATATAGTGTGGACATGTGAAGCATGCCAGCGACTCGCTACAAAACCAAATGCACCCGCGACGGAACTAGCCCCGATACCTTTTTCTTGGCCGTTCACTTAATGGGGACTCGATATGGCAGGAAAACTCCACATGTCATCTCCTAGAGGACATGTCTTTTTTTCTGGTTATAGTCAACAAATTTACCAAGTGGATCGAGGCAATGTCTGTCACCAGCCAAGATGCTACTTCGGTTGGGAACTTCATCAAGTAAATAGTTTTCCTCTTTGGTGTGCCTCACAACATCATTACAGATAACGAATTAAACTTCACTTCTGGAAAATTCAAGGAATACTACAAGGAGATGGTGTTGGAGATTTGTCCCGTGAAGGAATTAGGGTTTAACGGTCCCTTGGTTCATGAGGGGACTGAACACGCGATTCTGAAGGAACTCAGCGACGATGATGACGACAGAGCAAGCAAATGATAGAGAGATGACACCGAGTTTTTTCACCTAGGTTTGTGACCCTCGTGAGGAGGTAAAGCCCCTACTCCTCCTTTGTTGTATTGCTCGCATGCTTCACGAGGGTACTGTCATGGAATTGCCGACGAGTACGCCATGGAGGGGTCCTCAGAGAAGGTGTTTAGAGAGGTGGGGTAAGGCGGTGAGTTGGCAGGTATGAGGTAACATAGCTTACCCAGGTTCAAGTCCCACAACAGTGGCGAAACTCTACTCCTTCTATAAATCACTATAAGGGCAATACGCCGAGTTATAGAGATTGGTTCGCTATGCAAGGGTGTTATGAATCGTGCCTTAAAGGCCCCATAGGTCTGACTTATAAAGGCACCAGAATCTTGGGTTACAGGGAAAGGACCTTGCTAGACAAGTTACAAAGTCCTACATTAATACTAACTAGTATTTGTGTCTTGTACTACATGGCTCCGAATATGTCAGTGACTTCCATGTAGCCTTCCTATATAGGGAATGGGCCTCCCTTCTGGATCCGTCTAACTGGGCCGCCCAACAGGCCATGGGCCATGCTACCAACTTTGGGCCACCTGGGTTAGCCGGATTAGAGACATGCAATGGTGATACCCATTTAGCATATCCACAACAGTAGCCCTCGGAGGACTCTGAGATCTCGCGACGTCTTGCCTTTCAATCTTGAATGCTCCGTCTAGGTGATTCCGGCAATTCGTAATGTAGCCAGAGATTCTTCAAGTCCTGTCTTCCAGAGTCGGATAGCTTCCGACTTCCATGGAATCTTTGGATGTGACTCTTCCACTGCAGCGGTCAGAAGGATGACATAGGCTACAACCTATGCTACCTCAAAACACACATATAGCAATGAATTAATCTTTAGCTATTTTTGCACGTGCAAAATCCGAAACGTTTAAGCGGCAAATTGGGGGACGTGGCAAAATTACCGTGCACGTTCATCCACACATTTGCAACACTATGTTTGTTAGATATGTTTGCACGAATCTTGACGCTGGGGTCTATAAATATTTACTGCGGCTTAGGCATTTTTCTTTACCTTCATTCTCCCTATGTCTTCTTCTTCCTCCAGTCGCGTGACCGTTCGAGCTCCCTCAGCGGAAAACCCTAGTCAAATCATTTTCTCCCCCAAATCTCTATTCATCCACGCAAATAGCCTCCAGCAGTAGCACACCTTCAACGGCGGCGGTCCTCGAGGCTATGGTCAAGCTATTGCGGGGTGTTTCCGTCCCACTAGAGGGAGTGGTGGTCCCGGTCTCCGCCGTGGTGGAATCCACCAGCAGCGACTAGAAACGGGCGGTGCTAGACGGTGTAGAAGAAGATGTTGACTCCTAGAAGGGGGTGTGGATGGGCTCTGACCTCTCTATTGAATAGCTCCAAGAGCTTATCGCAGAAGCTATCTTCCTGCGATGGAGGGTCTAGCCTAGCAGCCAGCGCCATCCAACGAGGTGGCCCCTTCTCCCGAAGACGGAGAGGAGGTCTACCTCAAGTCTCAGCCGGTGTGTGGCGTAAGCCTGCCAGTCTCTGACTTCTTCCTTGAGATCCTCCAGCACTTCCGGGAACTTCCCCACAACCTCTCTCCCAACATCATCCTCGTACTCAGAAATTTCATAGCCTTGTGCGAAGGATACCTAGGAATCAAGCCTAGGTTAGATCTGTTTATTTATTTCTTCACTATTAAGAGAGAGTCCGTAGAATCCAAGGATGAGCTGCGGATTTCCAGAACAATTAGTTTTAAGATCTGACATCACTGGTGATTCCTCGACATCGTCGGGCATGAGTCCAACAAGAACTAGCAGCGAACGTACTTCTATGGTCCTGATATACGTCTAGCTGGCTGCCAAGACTCATACCCCAACTTTGTCGATGGAGCTGCCACCGAGGCCAGCACTTGGAGATCCCAAGGCCCCCTCCCGTA
This sequence comes from Avena sativa, assembly GCA_916181665.1. Lineage (NCBI taxonomy): Eukaryota > Viridiplantae > Streptophyta > Magnoliopsida > Poales > Poaceae > Avena > Avena sativa. The sequence continues at coordinate 266,739,971 of OV702292.1, read as the reverse complement.
CGACGACGAAGCCTCTCGTGCCGTAAGGCAGATCGAGTGGCTGGTAGACGGAGGACTGACCGGCTTGGACCTAGCCATGTGCTGGTTCACGAGGCGGATCCAACCCCTACAGCACCAAGCCGAGCTGATGCATAAGTACTCCAAGGATAGAAAAGATCCCATGCGGATATCTGAGGACAACTTCTCCAACGACTCCATCAAGCTCCGGCTTAAAGACATTGTCAAGGTGAAAGTCAGGAAGCGTGGCCTCAAGATCACCTTTGACATGTTTGAGTGCGGAAATTGCCCAGAGGTAACTGTGCTTCCTTCGTTGCTCGTTATACATATATACTCTAAGTTCTTCCATCTTGGACACGTTACTCATCTGACTTGCTACTTGATCTTATCAGCTGGCGACCTTGGCGGCAAATCAGATGGCCTCCCAGGTCTATGATCGAAAGCTGAAAGATATCCACGTCATGTCCGATGACAACATTCCCAAGGATCCGCCAGCTCCGGTAGCGTGAAAGCGGAAGAGCTCCACTTCAGACGCTGCTGCCAAGGGTAAGAACAAGAAAATGGAGAGTGGAGTCTCCAAAAAGTCCATTGCCGCCTTAGAGGCGTAGAATAAGAAATCCACCGGTATCCCCTTAGCTAAGGCATCTACCATAGTGTAAGTATATTCATTCTTCGGCTATATTTTTCTTTACACCTATTCAATTCTTGTACTTATACTATGTATGTTTCAGGAAGAAATCCGGTGTTGGTTTGAGGTGGACCTCCAAAGATGTTGGAGGTTCCAAGAATATTCGCGACATGTTTTCCATGTCATCTCCCGCTGCTGCTCCACCGACCCCTTCCGCCAAGCCCGCAATAGGTTCCACTGGAGCCTCATCCCTCGTCATCCCTGAGACCTCTGCCATGGAGATAGACATCAATCCCACTCTGGATGTCTTAGGTTCTACCGGAATGGACGTTGTTCCCAGTGGCTAGGCGATGCAGGAGAGCATTTCCTCCAAAGTGGTTGAAGCTCCGGCTAAGGATGCCACTGAGAACGGGAAGGAGACAATGGAGGGAGCAGAGTCGGAGGCAGCCCTAGTAACAGACGAGGTGGGAGCTTCTGCGCCATCAACTGCCATCATAACAAACAGGCGACAAGGGCCTCATCCATGCCTCTAGCTTCGACAACTCCTCTACCTTTAACTTCTCCGACTCTGTGCCTGGATGATCTCATTAAATAGACAGATGCTATTTATAACAATTCTTGGACCTTACACAATGCATACGCTCATTGAGCCAACAATCTGAAGGTTCTTGCCATTGTAAGTCCCTGAATTTTATTTATTTTACTTTGCAATATATCGCACTATAGCCCCCGAGATCTTAGGCGGAAAATCAATATTTTTTGGCCTGAGTGCTCCAAAGAACTAAGTGTAGAACTTGTCAGTGTAGCCCCCAAGTCTCTAGTTAGAACCAATAATTTCGACTAGATACTCTATGAGAGAACACCTTTTTTAATGAAAATCAGATACTATATCCCCCGAGGGTTTAGTTGAAACCGAATAGTTCTGACTAGATGCTCTATAGAAACTAAGCACTCTATATCTTTTGCAGAATGAAAATAGCCAGATAAAGACCGCCAATGAGAAATATGCCAAGCTGTAGAAAGATCTGGATCTTGAAAAGGGTAAAAAAGCCTTCCTGAAGGAATAGATCAAAAATAGCAAGTGTCTATTTTCTTCTAATAACTCCTTTCTTTTCTCACGGATCCATTTTGTCTTAATTCTCATAATGCTTTCCATGTTCCTTCTTATTGAGGCCATTGCCAAAGCGAAGAGTATCGTCGAGCAATCCAAGCATGTATAGGAACTCGATGATGAAAATAAAATCTTGAAGAAAGACCTGGCTGAAGCCGTCAAGGGCCATGAAGAGGCAATCAAGGTGATGCAAGAATCTGCTGACGCCGAGATGCAGTGCCTGAAGAATGAAATTGAACAACTCAAGGAACAAAACCAAGCTACAAAAGAGCAGAATGATTGGAACCTTGAGGTGAACATGAAACTTCAGAAGAAGCATGACATCTTGGCAGAGATGTGTAAGCAAGCCGAGATGAGCATCTTCGGTAACTTTCCTCCGACTTTTGTCAATTTTGTAATGTGGATACTTGTATTGTTATACTCATGACCCGTGTCTCTCATGAAAACACAACCCCCATTGGTTTAACCAACATGGGTCAAGGTGCTCTAAATCCAAAGGAATGCATGATTCTTGCCAGCAACTTCATCAACACCGCCATCACTCAAGCTAAGGAGATATCCCGGCCCTGGACATCACCATCAAGGCGGTAGATTCTATGGCCAAGTATTCGAAGATCCTGTGCCGAGCCCCTTGGAAAATCAAGGATGGCCTTATCCTTGGTCAGGGCGCACTATGATGAGGCCGACATGGACTTGATAACCTCTGGCATGCCGAAGCTTGACAAGGAAGGGAATGAGATCGATAGCGATGGTATTTGGAACTCCCTTGCTGGCTACGACACCAAGGCTTCCAAAATGACCATGGAGGACATCTTCATGCCTACCGAGGAGATGGACGATGAACTGGCATCTTCAGAATCTAGCCTGGGACCCTCCGAGTTTGATGAGCTCTCTAGGCCTGGCTCTCCTTCTACTGATGATGTAGTGGCAATGTCCCCTGCAACAGAGCCATAAAAACATACATGTATTAAATGTATATCTGTAGTATGTAAGCGGAAAAACTTATCTGTTTGTAAGGCGGAAAACTTAGCTACAAACCTCCTCCTACTAAACTAGATCCAGCATGTATATATTTTTTAAGAAAGTGTCAGCTTATCGATTATTCTGGTTCATATGCTTGACCTTCCGTGAGATGGAAAAACCTTAGTGCAAAACTATGCCGTTAGGTGATGATGCTTAATAGAACCTTCAAGAACCTAAGAGGAAAATTGCCGGCTTTGAGTGTAGAAAAGTCACTACTCCTGAATCCACATAAAAACATCAGAAAACGCGTAGATTAGAAAACTTAAGCTAATGCCCGTAGGCGGAATTTTCACAAGTGCAAATGCAAACTTGCGCATAAAGGGTTTATATGATCCAAAAATTAACTACTAAAGGAGGTAAAAGACTCAAAAAATATGAGTGAACCAAAAGAGTTATTTCATCGATCATATAAAGTACTTATTACATAATATAGATATGATAAGTATAAAAGGGACATAGCTATGCTATGTTCCATGGCTGATCTGTCGACCTATCTTTCAACTCGCGAATATTGACGAGGTAATAGGAACCATTGAGAAATGCTTTGTTTATGACGAACGGTCCTTCCCAAGGTGGGGATAATTTTGTGTGATTTTTTCCTTCTTGAGTCTAAGCATCAGATCCCCTTCTTTGAATGAGCGATGCCTAACACGGCAACTATAGTAGCCGCATAGCTTCTGCTGGTAGATGGCAGATCTCTGGCATGCTAGCACATGCTCTTCCTCCAATAGGTCCACAGATAAGCGTCTAGATTCTTCAGCATCATCTTCATTGTAAGCGCCAACTCTTGGTGCATTGTGGAGGATGTCAGATGGTAGGACAGCTTCTTCTCCATACACCATGAAGAAAGGGGTCAAGCCGGTAGATCTGTTGGGTGTTGTTCGTAAACTCCACAATACAGATGGCAACTCCTCCGCCTAGGTTACAACTGCTATATGTAGTGGTGCCTCTAAGCGTGGCTTGATTCCTTGCATAATTAATCCATTTGCCCATTCAACTTTCCCATTTTACTGTGGATGTTCCACAGATGCTAGGTTAAGGTCGATGCCTTTTTCATGAAAATACTCCTCAACTTCTCCAAGAGACAAGTTTCTGCCATTGTCGGTGATGATGCTATGTGGGAGACCAAATGTCACCACCAAATCCCGGACAAATTCTAGGGTTGTTGCCCCATCAAGATTTCTAATGGGTGTAGCTTCAATCCATTTTGTGAATTTGTCAACTGCTACTAGCACATGTGTAAATCCACAAGGTGCTGTTTGCAAAGGTACAACCATGTCAAGTCCCTGGACTGCAAATGGCCAAGTGATTGGTATGGTTCACAATTCTTCAGCTAGAACATTTGGTTGTCTTTCATAAAACTGGCACCCAAGACAGGTTCATACCAACTTGTCGTCGTCCTCCTTGGCAGTTAACAAGTAGAGTCCTTGCCGGAAGGCTTTTGCCACCAATGATCTAGGAGCGGCATGATGCCCGCAATCTCTGAGATGTATTTCTCTGATGATATCTATACCTTGTCGCTGGGAGACGCACCATAGGAAAACTCTTGTGGTACTTCTTTTGTATAGCTAGTCGTCAATGATGATGTAGCGTTTTGGTCTACCTACTATCTGTCGGCTTTCGACTTTGTCGGCGAGCAAAGTTCTATCTTGAAGATAGTCCGTGAACATTTTCCTCAAGGCCGAAGAGGTCACTGTTACTGCATTAAGAAATGAATCTACTCTATCTGGGTTGTCGGGGTCCACTCCTTTCATGGATGGGGTCCAAAAATTCTCTAGGGAAACGCTTGGCAGAATTGGTCGGCGAGCTGATCCAATCTTTGATAGTAGATCTGCTGCTTCATTGTTCTCCCTTTTGACGTACTTGACTTCGTAGGCATAGAAGAAGTTCGCTATCTCATCTACTTCGTCTTGATATGCCACCATGATAGGGTTCCACGCATTCTAGGTGCCAGCCACCTGCTGGGAAACCAAGAAAGAGTCTCCACAACAAACTATGCGCTTGATGCCAATATCCTGGGCTACATGAAGTCCGTGAATGAGGGCCTCATACTCCACCATGTTGTTGGTAGTGTTGAAGTGGATATCCAGGATGTACTATTACTTTTCTCCTGTTGGTGATTGCAATAATACATAAGCCCCCGAGCCATTGAGTAGTTTAGATCCGTCAAAATGCATGATCCAATACTCTGGCTCTGGTACAGGAGTGTCTTCTGGCTGTTCTGTCCAATCTGCGATAAAGTTCGCCAATGTTTGTGATTTGATAACAACGTGCCTCTTGTAGGTGATTTCAAAGGTGGCAAGTTCAATGCCCCACTTTTCCACTATTCCTATTGCGTCGTTGTTGTTGATGATGTTGGACACCAGAGCTTTGCTCACTACTATGATAGGGTGCTCCTGGAAGTAATGCCTTAGCTTCCGTGAAGCGAGGAAAATTCCATAATTTAACTTCTTGTAGTGTGGGTAATGCTGCTTGGATTCCATCAAGACCTCGCTTACATAGTAATTTGGTCAATGAACTCCGTATTCGTGTGTTGGCTCCTTGCGCTCCACCATGATGACGATGTTGATAACCTGGTTGGTTGCCGCCATGTAAACTAACATAGGCTCCCTTGATACCCGTGCTACAAGTATTGGTGCGGAGGAGAGTATTCTCTTCAACTCATGAAGTGTTGTATCTGCCTCATCTATCAATATGAATTTGTCTGCCTTCTTGAGCAACTTGTAGAGCGGGATGGCCTTCTCTCCAAGTTGGCTGATGAACCGACTAACTGCTGCAACGCAGCCTGTGAGCCTCTAAATGTCCTTCAAGCATGTCAGGCGTTTTAAGTCAAGGATGGCCTTTATTTTCTCTAGGTTGACCTTAATTCCGTGATGCGAAACGATGAAGCCCAACAATTTGCCGGATGCCACCCCAAAGATGCACTTCTTAGGGTTAAGAATCATGTTTTACTTCTGAAGATTGTCAAATGTTTCCTATGATAAGGTCATTTGATTTCTTTGACATAACCATGATGTCATCCATGTAAGCGTGTATGTTGCGACCTATCCGGTTGTCGTGGTGGTGGCATGGAAGATGCCATGTATAGGCTAAAGATGGGGCCAATGAGCACTAGAGGTATCCAAGGAGGGATATTGTGCTGATTCCACACATAGATGAGTTGTATTCACTAGATCAATGGTGGATTACCAGGGCTCCTTGAGATGTTCTTGGGGAGGAAGAGGATGAACTTCTCAACTACCCACACAACTATCTAGGGTTTTCCCTTAGTCAAAATGTCTGGCCCTATCTTTGGAGGCTATTGGGGTTATGCTAAATGGGTATCACCATAGCACGTCCTTAATCCGGATAACCCGGGTGGCCCACAGTTGGTAGCAAGGCCTATGGCCTGATAGGCGGCCTAGTTAGACGGATCTAGAAGGGAGGCCCATGCCGGATCAAGGAAGGCTACGCAGGAGTCACCGACGTACTTGGAGCCTTGGAGTGCAAGACACGAAAGACTAGTAAGTATTAGTCTAGGAATCTTTACCTTGTCTGGCAAGGTCTTTTCACTGTAACCCTAGGTTCTGGTGCCTTTATAAATTGGACCTACAGGAGCCTTTAGGGCAACGAAATATACAACACCTCGCACAGCGAACCAATCTCTGTAACTCGGCGTATTGCCATTATAGTCATTTATAGCAGGAGTAGAGTTCCGCCACCATTGTGGGACTTGAACCTAGGTAAACTGTGTTACCTCTTACCCATCAACTCTCTGCCTTAGCCCACGTCTCTAAACACGCACTGTGAGGACCCCTCCATGGCGTACTCATCGGAAATACCACGATAGAGGCCCTGGTTCTCCTTATATAGGGGAGCCGAGGTTACAAGTTAGGGCATATGTGGAAGGCATATTCTCTGAGTATGCCTCTCCCAAATATTCTAAGCTGATCCGGACTCATGGCATAAGCCTCTCTGAGCCCCTCTGCGGCGAGAATATCATTTTGCGGCCCGAAAGTTGGGTCGCCTAGGAAACGCAGTACCCAAGTTCCCTGAAATCAGCCGCCATGACTACAGTTGGTGTGCCAAATACTCAGAGGGTCTTTTTAGCATGAATTCAACTTTACGTTTCAATACAAAAAATCAGGCTAACGGCCGTCAAGTTGGGCCCCCTGTCAGTTCTCGCCGTTATGTCGCTCCTGTCGCTCATGTCTCTTAGGTGTCAATTAGGCTTGCAGCGTTGGCGCCTGCATCCATTACGCGGCTTCTTCTTCCCGGAGCGGCCATCTGTGGGGCGTTGAAGCCATGGCGTAGAGCTAGGACATGGACGAACCTGCTCGGCCCAGCTCTCCTCCCTGTAGCCTTGCAGCGTTGGCGCCTACATCCATTACGTGTCTTCTTCCCTGGAGCGGCAATCTGTGGTCACGGCCATGGCGCAGAGCTGGGACGTGACGAAGCTGCTCAGCCCCACTCTCCTCCCCATCCCAAGTCGGAGCTCGCCCTCACCATGGACGCACCCATGGCATGGTGCGGGGAATAGAATTGGTTCCTGGTGAGATCTATCACCGTGTCGACCATGCTCGGTTCTGTTTTCCTCCTCTAGAATCCGAGCTTGCCGTCGCCGTGGTTGCACCCGCACCAATTCTGCCACCTCTGCCGAGGTCTCTGTGGTAGCTCAAGTTCTGCCATGTTGGACCTGTAAGGGTTCTATTGTGTATGCATGAAGAATAATTGTAACAAAGGCCTGAAAATCTTGGGGCGATATCGCATATTGGAAGTATATGACGATTGCATTGAGTTCACCGACCCTTGGGCTGAATTCTGTACTAAAAATAAAATTTGCCTTGATGATCTGCTCGTTGTCTAGGTCAAGGTAATGAGGCACTATATCAAGCTAATTATTGAGGTGGTCACCGGTCCGGCAAAGGAAACAAGAGGATGCGGAAGACGACAACGACGAGAAACACGAGGAGGAAAAAGACGAGAGCATTGGCTCTGTAATGTCGGTTGTAGCTCAGAACTTCTGAATAAATCATCAGAATTTAAATTTCAAGAATACATGGTCAGAAACTTTTGTGTTGTTGTATGTTAAACTAGCAAATCTCTTTTGTTCAAATCTCTTGGGCTGTACCAACTTCATTGTGTTTAATTATGAAAGACAAAATATAAATGATTTCTCTCAATTTCTCGCATAGAAAAATGCACAGCTAATTCCATATTCTCGCAGGAACTAGCCCCACTTGTTGAACCGGTAGCACTGCCATGATCTCCACGTAACCACAGTGACTTCTCGAACCGAAAGTTGCAGTTACCACGTTTCTTCTGCAGTCATTCCTCTTCCTCAGTCATTCCTCTGTAGTTTTCCTGGGCGCTTCTTCTTCCTCTATTCTGGAACCGTCGGTTCATCTTCTTCTTCCTCTCGCAGGCATTTCCTTTCACCCATTTCCTTGCAGACATGGACGATGGGAAACGCACAACAGAGACCCACTTGGTCCCTGCCCACTCCACCAGGACTTTGACAGTGGTGTACACAAATGATGAAGCGACTGTGGAGACAACTCTCGCCAGGTTTGAGGAATTGCTTGAGAAAGAGAAGCACAAGTTTGTGGGGCTAGACTTGGAGTACACCCGTGCAAATAAGCGAAAAAATCCTCCACAAGAGATCGCTGTCGTGCAAGTCGCCATACATGAGGAGGTCCTCGTTTACCACTTCTACAGGTATGTGAAATTTAAATTTGAGATCACCACTTCTGCATCCCTTGTTCCCTTACATCCCTAGAACCATCTAAGTACAGGAGTAAACCAACTGAGATGCATTGTCCGGCTCTGGTCGAGTTCTTGTGTAGGAAAGGGATAAATTTCACTAGCGTGGATATCACAAATGACACAATTATGCTTTCTCATGCATTGATAAAAATACCAGATGGGCACCACATCGACATCCAAAATCTATACAAGATCAAACCATACCCAGCGAAGGATGGCATGGGTGATCTGGTAGCGGAAATCATCGATAAATCCTATGAAAAACTAAAGAAATTGAAGCGAGTCGATCACGACTACTGGGAGTGGAAGCCGATGAGCCAGGTGCACCTCGAGTATGCAGCCAGAGACGCCTACATGGCGTACGAGTTGTACAGTAAGCTCATTACCATGAAACATGGGATTGTTAAGGCGGGGTTTTTCGCGAGAGAGCTATGCCCTGGTTGCAAGCTAGCCCAGGAGAAGAAGCGCGAGGAGGACAGAAAGCGGTTTCAGGACGAGCAGGGATCTTGGGACGGTGGCGACATCAAGCGGTTGAAGGGGAAGCAAGTCAAGGACGACAACAAGTGGTGGTGATACATTATGTGTTTGAACTAGATTTTAGTTTCTTTTATTATGTGTTTGATACATTTTGTTACTTCAATACAAAATTTCGACCAATTTAACTTGTTGATGTATTTCTTGACAATTATAATATAATCGAGCACTAGAAATATTTTGTAGTGTGCATGAGCATGATCAGTAAATATAACTGAACACTAGAAAATTTAAGGCACTCCATATAAAGGAGTAGATTAATATAGAAGGTTCACCAGAGACACCACGGATATATTGTCTTACATGCCACACATAGGTAATAATTAACTAGAACAAAATAAAAGCAGGGGCGACAGCAGGAGGCCATGACACGGAGACGCCTAGCAGCGCAGGGGCATTAGTAGGAGGCAGGGACAGCCTAGTAGATGGGATGCAGGCCAGCCCTGACATAATCCTGGAGAAATTTGCCAAAGGCTGCGTGCCGTGCCAAGGTGATCGGCCTATGGCTTCTGCCTCCCCCTGTGGCAACGCCATTCGCGTGCTGGATCATGCTGTCGAGGTCAATATTGATTGCTCTGCCATAGAATGGGCAAAACAGTTTCCCCCTATGGTGGAAACGGATTAGCCCACACCATAACCGCCTCAGCACGTAGCGGCTCTTGTTGTCCCTGAATACCTTGCTATCGTCCACTTCATCATCATCCTCCTGTTGATTTTTAAGAACATAACTGAGAACTCATACATATGATTGAATTGTATTACAACTCAAGAAATTGAAATGTAATCGTACAAAACAATATTCAGGGATATACATAGTCAGGTACAAAAACAAGCCTAAATATTGTAATTATAAATAAAAAACCAAACAATTGATCTTTAGGTACATGTTAAAAATACTGATGATCAAAACCATTCATGTACATATGCATCATACCAATCATTAAAAGTTCAGAAACAATTCAAGGATTATATATGTAGTTCCATATGAGAATAAATCTAGGGCCTCATAATTTGTTTCAGAACTGGAGTTGGCGAACCAAAGTACCAACAACACAACCTATATTGTTTGTGTGCATTGATGCCTAAGGTTCACCAACCCATCGCTAAAACACGACACCATCCTATGTATCTCCCCTTGAACTCTTTTGGGGCAAAATTCAATCATCGGCCTCGGTGACAAACTGAAATGTAATTCTTATAAAATATGAATGCATGGAATAGATAATTCAAATATCATAGTTCTGTGAATTTAGAATAAAGATTGCGGCCTCATAAGTTTCTATATGGATGGCATAAGCGAACCAAGTAACAATTGCACAGCTTATATTGATCTTGTACATGGCCCCATGTTCGCTAACTCATCCTTGAAAAAATTTGACACCAATGTGTATGCCTCTCTTTGGGACAAATTTGAATCGTTGGCCACAATAAGAAATTGAAATGTAATCGTACAAAACAATATTCAAGGATATACATAGTCAGGTACAAAAACAAGCCTAAATATTGTAATTATAAATACCAAACCAAACAATTAATCTTCAGGTACATGTAAAAATAACTTATGATCAAAACCATTCATATACATATGCATCATACCAATCATTAAAAGATCAGAACAAATCAAGAATCATATATGTAGTTCCATATGAGAATAAATCAAGGGCCTGATAATTTGTTTTAGAGATGGAGTTGGAGAACCAAAGTACCAACATCACAACCAATATTGTTTGTGTGCGTTGCTGCCTCAGGCTCACCAACCCATCCCTAAAACACGACACCATCATACGTGTCTCCCTTAAACTCTTTTGGGGAAAATTTCAATCATCGGCCTCGGTGACAAACTAAAATGTAATTCTTATACACTATGAATACATGGAATAGATAATTCAGATATCATAGTTCTATGAATGTAGAATAAAGATTGCAGCCTCAAAAGTTTCTACAGGGATGGCGTAAGCGAGCCAAATAACAATTGCACAGCTTATATTGATATTGTACATGGCCCCAGGTTCGCTAACTCATCTTTGGAAAAATCTGACACCAATTTATATGCCTCTCTTTGGGGCAAATTTGAATCATTGGCCACAATAAGAAATTGAAATGGAATCGTACAAAACAATATTCAAGGATATACATATGCATCATACAACGCATTCATAGATTAGAAACAATACAAAGATTATATATATAGGTTCCATATGAGAAAAAAAATTAGGGCCTCATTTTTTTCAGCGATGGAGTCGGAGAACCAAAATACCAATAGCACAACCTATATTGTTTATGTGCATTGCTGCCTCAGGTTCACTAACCATCCCTAAGAAAACGACACCATCAGATGCCCTTGCACTATTTTGGGGCAAAATTGAATCATTGGGCTCGGTAAGGAATAGAAATGTAATGTTATAGGCATGCTGTGTATCAAAATCAACACTCAACTAGCAAACTCAACTAGATGGCAGATGAGCAGACTGGGGTTTTGTGACTAGACGGATTGGGGTTTTGTGACTAGATGGTAGATGCATCAATCAACCGTTTGAACCATATATATACTACCCTACTTCAAGAGCAAAAGAATTTGTACACGATTGAGCAAATTCTATGTATGAACAGTGAAATCTTCGGTTGCGACTAGAGAAGCTAGCAATGTAGTACCTCGGACTCCTCATCAGGGACCTCCTCCTCGAACTCGTCGTTCTCCTTGATTATGTCGAAGATTTCTTGGACGGCGATGGGGTCGTTGATGTGGAGCACCGGATTTCCTCCGCCTGCCGCCTACCCCCCATCCAGATCTACCGTTGGCACCACGACATCGTCGGCCACCTGCTGCTCGGCAGCGATGGCTACTAGCTGGACGGATGAGCTCGCACCCTCGACGGCGCGGCGACGAGCGGCGTTCATTCCCGGAGAAGACGCCTCCACCTGCTTGGCAATGACCGAGCCATCTGCTGCTGCGCCTTCAACTAGATTCACCTCCGACTCGTCTCCACGCGTACGCTTCATGGCGCACCAAGGGAAGGAGGTAATGCAAGCGAGGGAGCTTTGGCGCGCGTGGTAGGTGTAGATTGGGGTCTTGGGACTAGACAGACTGGGGGAAAATGACACGAGCACATGGAAGAAGAAGGTCGAGGGGGGTTATAAACACAGGACCATTCGTATTCCTCGAGTGGACATGTGTGGTGGGCGGGGGGCTACCACGATCTCCACCTTTTTTTTGGGTTCCCTTTTTTTTGAAACAACCACGATCTCCACTTTAGAGCTGCATTGAAAACACGCTCATGGCAGACCTGGATTCCACTGCATGCAAGTGGCACGGAACCAATTTCTAGCAACGTTAGATCTACTCGAGGGGGCCCCTTGACTCATGGAAGTTACTAGCGATAGGGCCTAGTGCCAGAAATAGGATGCAAGCAAAATATAGAAAATCAAAAGAAGTTGCTTAGCAGCAGCCGCCGTAGCAGCAGGTACATTCAGGGAGACATCCGACCCGTTCATTCGCTAGCGCCTCGGCCTGCTTCCAGCGCCTCCGCCACTTCTTGCTGCCCAATCCCCTGATCTTGAGGGCCTTGGGCCTGATTGGAGGAATGCGACCCTCTTTGATGGCCAACCGCTAGAGGTTTCGGAGGTGAATGCCGAGTGCCCGGTGTTCAGCGATGCCGCCTTTGTTGATGCTGGAGCCCGCGGCCTCTGCATGCTTCATTAAGGAGATGAAGTTGGTGCCACCGCCGAGAGTCACATAGCAGAAGTTGATCCCCTTGCGGAAGGGGCAGCGCCAGGGGCCGCCCCTGAAGAAGGCGTCGTACTGGCCGGTCCGCAGCCTCCTCAGCACCTGAGGAGTCTTGGTGTGTATGGACTCGTCATCGCTGCAGACGTTGCTGCCGGAAACCTATTGGAAGAAAAGTAAAATGGGGGAGTATATGATGTAAGAAGATCGAGCAATCAAAATGCGAACAAGCGAATCCTAATAAACCAACATCTAGCATCCAACGATGGGAACGGTAGAAGAACTAGGGGAGGGGAGCAAACCCTAGTTACCTCCGACCATGGGTCGTCGATGCCGGTGTCGTAGGGGTTTAGCGGAGCGATGTACTTATCTGGATCGTAGGTGCCCATGAATTGCTTGATCTGCTTGTGACCAGCGGGGGCCTCCTCGCCGGCGTGGGGCTCCTCTTCGGTGGCTCCGTCAGTAGCGGGGACTGGGGCCTAGACGGGAACGGCGGCTGCCATCGATGCCTCGACTAGGACCTGGACAAGGATGGCGACTACTTTCAACATGTCGAGGGGGACTGGCGAGGAGACGGGGGCCTCCTCGCCGGCGGCCACGGAGGCGACGATGGCCACCTTATCCTCCTCGACCATCGCCGGCGCGAATAGGGATCCTCGAGAGTTTGCGGATGCTGGTGGGACAGTGGAGAGGGTTGCGTGGGGATAGTGAGCGAGAGTGAGAGTGGGTGTGCGGCGAGGGGCTCTATAGTTAAGGTGGATGGAAGCAAGGCACATTTCATTGCACCACCGTGTAACGCGCCGTGCAGTCTACTGCACCGTGCACCGCGACACGCGCACGGTACATCACGTTTTTTCCCGGGCCATGCATGGAAGTTCTGTATTGAGTCGCATGCAAAGGGCGCATACACAATTTCTATGTACGAAGTTTGGCACGGCCCTAAAATTAGCGATAGTTAAAAGTGGAAATGTAGATGGGAAGGTAGGTGGCTGTACGGCGAGATTTGTGGGGTTGTGCTAGATCGGGTAGAGGGATGTGTTGATGAAGGCGGAGATGTTAGGTCTCGTCGAGCTCAGCTCTTTGGTCTCCGGCTAGCGCGTGCAAGCTTCTTACAGTCGGGCCCAGTTGGAAGTGAGATTGAGAGCCGCTGCGTAAAAGATGGGATATGTCTTATTAAAATCAAGTGGCAATAAATTACAGCTGTCCATCGACGACCGTGCACTCGATGACGCATGCGTTGTGGCGTAGTAGTAGCAGTAGTAGGCTTTTCAGACTTGATTAAACATGACATGACCACTCGACGACTTTTTCCATGGACGACATCGTGTTCCTTCTTGTAGAAGTCTCGCTGAGGGAAACGTCTGTGCTATCTCACGCTGTACTGTGAAGGGCACGACGTGTGCAACGATCACCGTTGGATCGCACAGAATCAAAGGTTGGTGCGCACGATCCGCGTGACAACTATGACAACCAATCAGGGAGTAGCAGACAGGGTGACCACAGGTTTGGGCTTCTACGAAAGATAGAGAGAGGGGGGCAAAACTGAGTAGTACCACATAAAACCAAGGGCAAAACTGAGTAGTATAAAAATTGAAAGTGAGTGTCTTGTACAATGAAATACATCATGGCATACATCAAATTATGCCAAGATAGATCCACTAGAGTTCATTGGATGTGTGTTCTTCTCATAAACCACATGGACCCACTAGAGTTCATTGCATGTGTGTTATTATCATAAACCACATGGATCCACCGGTGTCATTGCATGTGTGTTCTTTTCATAAACCACATATTGATCCAATAGTGTCATTGCATGTGTGTTCTTCTCACGACCTATATCATGAACCACACCCAGTGTCATTGCATGTGTGTTCTTCTCATTAACCACACACGGATCCACTAGTGTCATTGCATGTCTGCTCTTTTCATTAACCACAGTTAGAGTCATTGCATGTCTGTTCCGTTCACAAACCACATATCACCAGTGTCATTGGATGTGTGGTCTTTTCATGAACCACCCCAAGTGTCATTGGATGTGTGTTCCTCTCACAGACCACACATGGATCCACCAGTGTCATTGCATGTGTGTTCTTCTCATGAACCACACATGGATCCACCAGTGTCATTGCATGTGTGTTCTTCTCACAAACCACATAAGGATCCACCAGTGTCACTATATGTGTGTTCTTTTCATGAACCACACCCAGTGTCATTGCATGTATGTTCCTCTCACAGACCACACATGGATTCACCAGTGTCATTGCATGTGTGTTCTTCTCATGAACCACAGCTAGAGTCATTGGATGTGTGTTCTTTTCATGAACCACACCTAGAGTCATTGCATGTGTGTTCTCCTCGCAAACCACATAAGGATACACCAGTGTCATTGCATGTGTGTTCTTCTGATGAACCACAGCTATAGTCATTGTAGGTGTGTTCTTCTCACAAACCATATCATGAACCACACCCAGTGTCATTTTATGTGTGTTCTTCTCATTCACCACACATGGATCCACCAGTGTCATTGGAGGTCTGCTCTTTTCATTAACCACAGTTAGAGTCATTGCATGTCTGTTCTTTTCACAAACCACATATCAGCAGTGTCATTGCATGTGTGTTCTTCTCATGAACCACACATGGATTCACCCAGTGTGATTGCATGTCTTTTCTTTTCACAGACCACATAAGGATCCACAAGTGTCATTGCATGTGTGTTCTTTTCATAGACCACATATCACCAGTGTCATTGCATGTGTGTTCTTCTCACAAACCACATAAAGATCCACCCGTGTCATTGGATGTGTGTTCCTCTCATAGACCACACATGGATCCACCCGTGTCATTGCAGGTCTGCTCTTTTCATGAACCACATCTAGAGTCATTGCATGTGTGTTCTTCCCACATACCACACATGGTTCCACCAGTGTCATTCCATGTGTGTTCTTCTCACAAACAACATATGGATCCACCAGTGTCATTGGATGTGTGTTCCTCCCACAGACCGCACATGGATCCACCAGTGTCACTGCATGTGTGTTCTTCTCACCAACCACATAAGGATCCACCAGTGTGATTTCATGTGTGTTCTTCTCACAAACCACATAAGGATCCAACAGTGTCATTGGATGTGTGTTCTTTTCATGAACCACACCCAATGTCATTGCATGTGTGTTCCTCTCACAGACCACACATGGATCCACCAGTGTCATTGCATGTGTGTTCTTCTCATGAACCACATAAGGATCCACTAGTGTCATTGCATGTGTGTTCTTCTCACAAACCACATAAGGATCCACCAGTGTCATTGGATGTGTGTTCCTCCCACATATCACACATGGATCCACCAGTGTCATTGCATGTCTGCTCTTTTCATGAACCACAGTTAGAGTCATTGCATGTGTGATCCTCTTACAGACCACACATGGATCCACCAGTTTCATTGCATGTGTGTTCATCTCACAAACCACATAAGGATCCACCAGTGTCATTGGATGTGTGTTCTTCTCACAAACCACATAAGGATCCATCAGTGTCATTGGATGTCTGTTCTTTTCATGAAGCACAGCCAGTGTCATTGGATGTGTGTTCCTCTCACAGACCACACATGGTTCCACAGCTAGAGTCATTGCATGTGTGTTCTTTTCATGAACCACATAAGGATCCACCGGTGTCATTGGATGTGTTTTCCTCTCATAGACTACACATGGATCCACCGGTGTCATTGCATGTCTGCTCTTTTCATGAACCACATCTAGAGTCATTGCATGTGTGTTCTTCCCATAGACCACACATGGATCCACCAGTGTCATTGCATGTGTGTTCTTCTCACAAACCACATATGGATCCACCAATGTCATTGGATGTGTGTTCCTCCCACAAACCACACATGGATCCACTAGTGTCATTGCATGTCTACTTTTTTCATGAACCACAGTTAGAGTCATTGCATGTGTGATCCTCTCACAGACCACACATGGATCCACCAGTGTCATTTCATGTCTACTTTTTTCATGAACCATAGTTAGAGTCATTGCATTGGTGATCCTCTCACAGACCACACATGGATCCACCAGTGTCATTGGATGTGTGTTCTTCTCATGAATGACATAAGGATCCACCAGTGTCATTGCATGTGTGTTCTTCTCACAAACCACATAAGGATCCACCAGTGTCATTGGATGTGTGTTCCTCCCACAGACTACACATGGATCCACCAGTGTCATTGCATATCTGCACTTTTCATGAACCACAGTTAGAGTCATTGCATGTGTGATCCTCTCATAGACCACACATGGATCCACCAGTTTCATTGCATGTGTTTTTTTTCATGAACCACATAAGGATCCACCAGTGTCATTGCATGTGTGTTCTTCTCACAAACCCCATAAGAATCCAGAAGTGTCATTGGATGTGTGTTATTTTCATGAACCACACCCAGTTTCATTGGATGTGTGTTCGTCTAATAGACCACACATGGATCCACCAGTGTCATTGCATGTGTGTTCTTCTCACAAACCACATAAGGATCCACCAGTGTCATTGCATGTGTGTTATTCTCACAAACCACATAAGGATCCATCAGTGTCATTGGATGTGTGTTCTTTTCATGAAGCACACCTAGTGTCATTGGATGTGTGTTCCTTTCACAGACCACACATGGTTCCACAGCTAGAGTCATTGCATGTGTGTTCTTTTCATGAACCACATAAGGATCCACCGGTGTCATTGGATGTGTTTTCCTCTCATATACCACACATGGATCCACCGGTGTCATTGCATGTCTGCTCTTTTCATGAACCACATCTACAGTCATTGCATGTGTGTTCTTCCCACAGACCACACATGGATCCACCAGTGTCATTGCATGTGTGTTCTTCTCACAAACCACAAATGGATCCACCAATGTCATTGGATGTGTGTTCCTCCCACAAACCACACATGGATCCACCAGTGTCATTGCATGTCTACTTTTTTCATGAACCACAGTTAGAGTCATTGCATGTGTGATCCTCTCACAGACCACACATGGATCCACCAGTGTCATTGGATGTGTGTTCTTCTCATGAACCACATAAGGATCCACCAGTGGCATTGCATGTGTGTTCTTCTCACAAACCACATAAGGATCCACCAGTGTCATTGGATGTGTGTTCCTCCCACAGACTACACATGGATCCACCAGTGTCATTGCATGTCTGCTCTTTTCATGAACCACAGTTAGAGTCATTGCATGTGTGATCCTCTCATAGACCACACATGGATCCACCAGTTTCATTGCATGTCTGTTCTTTTCATGAACCACATAAGGATCCACTAGTGTCATTGCATGTGTGTTCTTCTCACAAACCCCATAAGGATCCAGAAGTGTCATTGGATGTGTGTTCTTTTCATGAACCACACCCAGTGTAATTGGATGTGTGTTCGTCTCATAGACCACACATGGATCCACCAGTGTCATTGCATGTGTGTTCTTCTCACAAACCACATAAGGATCCACCAGTGTCATTGGATGTGTGTTCTTTTCATGAACCACACCCAGTGTCATTGCATGTATGTTCCTCTCACAGACCACACATGGATCCACTAGTGTCATTGCATGTGTGTTCTTCTCATGAACCACAACTAGAGTCATTGGATGTGTGTTCTTTTCATGAACCACAGCTAGAGCCATTGCATGTGTGTTCTTCTCACAAACCACATAAGAATACACCAGTGTCATTGCATGTGTGTTCTTCTCATGAACCACAGCTAGAGTCATTGCATGTGTGTTCTTCTCACAAACCTCATAAGGATACACCGGTGTCATTGCATGTGTGTTCTTCTCATTAACCACACATGGATCCACCAGTGTCATTGCATGTCTGCTCTTTTCATTAACCATAGTTAGAGTCATTGCATGTGTGTTCTTATCATGAACCACATAAGGATCCACCAGTGTCACTACATGTGTGTTCTTCTCACAAACCACATAAGGATCCAGTAGTGTCATTGGATGTGTGTTCTTTTCATGAACCACACCAAGTGTCATTGGATGTGTGTTCCTCTCACATACCACACATGGATCTACCAGTGTCATTGCATGTGTGTTCTTCTCATGAACCACACATGGATCCACCAGTGTCATTGCATGTGTGTTCTTCACACAAACCACATAAGGATCCACCAATGTCATTGGATGTGTATTCTTTTCACGAACCACACCCAGTGTCATTGCATTTATGTTCCTCTCACAGACCACACATGGATCCACCAGTGTCATTGCATGTGTGTTCTTCTCATGAACCATAGCTAGAGTCATTGCATGTCTATTCTTTTCGTGAACCACACCATTGCATTTCTATTCCTCTCATAAACCACACATGGATCCACCAGTGTCATTGCATGTGTGTTCTTCTCATGAACCACAACTAGAGTCATTGCATGTCTGTTATTCTCACAAACCACATAAGGATACACCAGTGTCATTGCATGTGTGTTCTTCTCATGAACCACACCCAGTGTCATTGCATGTGTGTTCTTTTCACAAACCACATATCACTAGTGTCATTTCATGTGTGTTCCTCTCATAAACCACATATGGATCCACCCTGTGTGATTGCATGTGTGTTCTTCTCACAAACCACATAAGGATCCACCAGTGTCATTGGATGTGTATTCTTTTCATAAACCACATATGGATCCTAATTAACCTTAGGAAATAGACCGAGTCTTCTAGAAGGCACGCCCTAACACAGTTGTTCTGCTTGACGATTGTTACATACCGTTTGATCGGGGCGCTTGGACGATTGGGATGGTCTTTGTGAGATCGATCCGCAAGTAGTCTATTCTGCGGCATGATTGGCCATGCTTGCTCTAGACAAACTAGCAACACCGGGGGCTCCCCTGTTGTGAGTGTCACGACTCACGAGTTGAGTGGGCCATATCCTAGTGTCATGTCCCCATTGCTTGTCTTCCTCCACGTACTTCTCTTCCTTCCCCTTGATGCCACTTTCCCCAGTTCACTCCCATCCTGACGTAGCCGCAAGCCGATGGCGCCGGCATCCCAATCCCCTCTCCGGCACCCATCCCCCTCCCCTCTCACCATGGGTTCAAGGGGAGATGGCGAGGAAACGCGTCGTGACGACAGGGACGGTGATTTCGATGTGAGTCGTCTCATCTCTATCTCTATCATCCATGGCCAGTTATCTATTTTTTGAGCCAGATCTACTCTGTTTACTCATGCGCGTATGATGTGTTAGGCCAACCAGACGATGTATGACGTCGACTATCACGGTTTAGCGGATGAAGACAGTCCTCTGGCATGTAAACATGGATATGTGCCCGCTAAATTAGTAGCGTTCGAAGGACGAAACGCAAGCAGGAGGTTTCTACGGTGTCAAGGACATCGTGCAATGATGCGAGCCAGAAGTTGTAGTGTTATCAAATGGGTAGATCTAGAGTGGCCCAAATCGATGCAGAAAACGCTAGACAAACTATGGGAAATGACTATTGAGTTGAAAGAATCCGCATTCAGCTCAGTTCTTGACAGTGTTGAGATGAAGCTATGGGAACCAGTTGACACGACCAAGCATAAGCGAGATCTCAGGTGGGTGGAAGACAAGGTTAGCAAAGTCGAGAAGGAGAGGGACACAGCGTTGGCCCTGAAGGCTAAAGCAGAGCAAGAAATGAATCAAGCAAGGAAGGATATTCACCAGGCCAAAGTCCTGCAGTTCACAACTATGAGTATTGACAAGTGCATGAGGAAAAATGCAGAGAAACAATTGAAGCTATGCAAGGAAGATGCTAAAAGGAAGGAGCAGACGATTCGATCCTTGCTCTCGCAGGAAGATGTGCATCGGGCTAAGATTAGGAAGATCAAGGAGATGTGTGATAACTAGTTCTATTTAGCTTGAGCTCTGTGCCTTTTTTATGTTGTAATAGTTGTACCTGTTGACCTAGCGGTCTGAACTATTGGCCCCGGAGTCCTGGGAGGAAAAAAAATTGGTCACCCGTTAATCTTGGATTACTTCCTTTTGTCTGACCAATGCCCCTTGGATATTCCGCCCGTCGCTTCGTCGTCCTCGTGTACAAATAGGAGGCACCATAGCGCGTCTCTTTGTCATCCATCCCCTCGCCCTCTCCAATCTCCACCGCGCCGTCGCTTTGTCGTCCATCCCCTTGCTCCCTCTCCAATCTCCACCGCACCGCCATGGAGATGCCCTCGCTGAACTTCTACGAGGCAGTGATGTTCGCGCACTTCGACATCCTCGCACCGCTGGCCGCAACGGTGCCCCATGGATGGCGCATCAGCTATGCGGGGGTGCCGGTGGCTCCGCTCCTCGTCCCCGGCGGAGCCGTGATGGAAAGCAAAATCGTGGCGCACCGTGGTCAGATGCCTGCATGGAAGAGGGCGCTGCCCCGGTACGCGGCGGCTAGCCCGTACTGGACGGCGCTATTCAAGAAGGAGTGGAAGGCCAAGATTGGCAACCGCGTCATTTATGGTCGCGTGGTGCACCAGGATCTCCGCAACTGAGAAGGGAGCGAGAGGTTCTGGTCCGTCCCTGGATGGACCAAGTACACTGTATTCGCCGCCGCTCGCTGCAAAGAGGTGCTGCGTCTCGCGAACAATGCGGAAATCGTGGAGGTTCCGTCCGACGACGACGAGGAAGCCGGCGTCTTGGAGGACAGAGGCAGCGGAAGTGAAATTGTTGACTAGTGGTTTAATTAATGTAGGATGTGAAATCGTACCTTTGTTTAGAAGAATTTGTGGTTGAATTAATGAAATGCCTCAATTTAGATCTCTGTCTCGATTAATTTGTGGAAGAATTTGTGATTTAGATCAATTTCTGCCTCGATTTAGATCTCTGTCCCGGATTGGGAACATGACCGTGGACCAAAGACCCCTTTTCTACTAGTGTATTCTGACATTGGTGGTTTGTTTAAACATAATCTACGTGGATTTGGCCGCATGCAAATGGAACAACCACAATTTATAAAGTGGCAGCACGTACACCCGGTTACTGGAGATCCGGGAGCTTCGCCAGATGGAGGGGATGCAGGAGTAGAGAGGCGGTGAGATAGACGGGCTCAAGATTAGGCCAGAAAGTGGTACCGATTTCCTCCTCATCTGGGCATTATGGGTTGCCATTGCTGTTTATGTTGCCATGTCGTTGTGTGCAACAGCTGAAATAAGTTGCTGCTTCGTGGAGTGAAGCAGCTTAAATAATTTATTTCTGTGCCACTTACATTCCATCGTATTTGGAGACCTCCTGCCCCTCAGCAATCGTGGAACCGGTGCTGCGTGTTTTCAGATAGCAGTGGCACAATCACAATTTCGGATTCAACTACTGACTCGGGTGTTTCCAAACCCTAAGTCGCGATACATTTTACTTAGAGAATGTGGGTAGATTGTTTCGCCCAACAAAATACCACACACAGAGCTCCAGAATTTAACCGAATTACATATATAGGTTAAAGTTCAACACATTACTAAGAATCTTCATTGCCAGCAGCCTTCTTCCGCAGCCTGGGTGCCAAGCCTTCACGTCCACTAGCTTCTTCATTTCCTACCTTCTTCCTCTTCCCTAGTGCCAATTTTCTTAGCTTCACGTACTCTGCATCGACGGGACAATGGGCACCATAATCGTGTCCAGCATGATCTTTCCACTCATTTTTAATTTCTTCGGGCAGCAAAATGACTGACCCGGCAGTCATGTTTCTAAGCTTGCAGCGCTTCCTGTAAAGAAACAAGATTGTTGCATAACTGCCCAATATCTACAGAGTAAATAAAACAAAAATTACAATTCAGCACAAACATGCGAACCCCAAGATACTTTTGCTTACCAGGAGCTAATTAGGTTTGAGCAACCACCCTGTCCAAGAATAGAAGGGCGACTCCCAGTTGCAGCAGCTTCCACATCCAGTACATCACATTTCAGCTCAAACATGCAAGTCGAAGCATACCTTTTCATCAACCCAATTAACTGTCTGTCACACGTTAGTGGAACCATGATGCCACGTTCATCCATGAATCTGAACTTTGTAGTCTACTTCGGCCATAATTCATCATGATTACGCAGAGTAGCAACCTTACCAGATATAGTGCAGATCTGCGCATGCACTTCTTCCATCATGATACAATGGTGTCCATACCACTTGCCCTTAGAGTCATACCTAAAGAGGCTTACCATAACCAGGTAATGGTGGTCCGTGAAGATCCCACATGACAGAACACTGTGGACAAAATATGTTTGTCAGCATTGGTCTAACAAACAATTCTAGGTTCAGTAGCCAGCTAGCAGTTATAATTAGTGTGAATAGCAAAGAGAAGGGTAGCTCACCAGCTTGTAGCCAGAACTTCTTCTTCCTTGGTAGTAGGATCTACCATCCTCCGAGTTGCTCGGCTCATCGGCGACGGGGGCAGGCTAGAGCCTCGCAACGGTGGCTACGGCATGCGCAATTGGAGCTCGGGATCAGGGACTGGCCGCAGCAACTTGGCACCAGAAGTCAAATGTCCGAAGGGACCGTCCTGCCTGGAGGGTGGATTCTGACGCTGCTGAAGCCAGGGGAAAGGTGGGAATGGATTTGTGAAATTGGTCAACGCATCCAATCCACTTAGTTCCTCGATTTGTCTAAGAGGTTGCCGCGTTGGCGCTCGCGTCACGGACAGATGACTGACTTGAGGGTCCCGACAGTCTACTTCACGGGGCTGTTTAACAAAATGTTTGAATTTGACAGGGGTGATATGAGTTTGCCTCGGAATGGCCCCTCTCAGTAGTTGGCGGCCCAAGTTTTCGAAACGCTCCAATTTCAGGAAACTTAGGTACCGCCATGCGCTGGCCTGTGAACTTTGGTACCGCAGACGAACAGGCCCCTCTACGGCGCGGTGTCACCCGATATAACCAACATCACCCGACATAGGAAATGTCATCTTTGTCAGCCCGTACTCGCTGGTCCTTCCCTCTGCCCCCTACGCTCATGCTACAGTGGAGAGAGAAAACCTTTGACCAAGAAGATTCCTTCCTTCCCTTATAAGCCAAGTGGTAACCCGGCTTAGGCCTGGTTAATTCGGCCCTGTGGGTACCTACATACATGTAACAAAGAGGCTGCCGACATATTTCATGTCGGCCAGGGTAACGTTGGATGAACTCCGTCCGGGCCGGGTCTACCGTAAGTCGGCTTTCCTTGAGGTGACTCGGGCAGCTTATGCTTTGACCTTGCCGTACCTCAGCTATCATGGCCATTATGCCCCGGCGTGACCCTACCCGGGGTTATCCCCCCAACATTAGTCCCTGAAGCTAGTGTGGTCTTAGCAACTTCAGCTGATAAGGCCACAATAGGTTCAACCTACTAAGTTCTGTGTTCTTCTTTGCCGAGTTACTCGATGACTCAACTTTCATATTTTTGTGACTTGGTGTTCCTTTTGATTTCCTTGGCTCATTCCAAGGTATTCCTCGCTGGTCAGGTTATTTTCTCGGATCCGTCTTACCCAGTTAGATCTCTTCCTTCTCTCGCAGGCTTCCCCACATCCTACATGGAGGGTAATCATTGTTTTACCTCATTTTAAGGGCCTATGCTAGTTACCGTGCTCATTGTTAGGGATAACTGCTGCGAACGTCATGTCGTGGGCATCTCCTTGTTAACCGCAATGCCACGTCGCGTCGTGGGATATGCTGCACCATGTGGCTCCTCCTATGGCCTACCTCTGATTGGCTGATCCTGCAGATACACGGCCACACCGTGTGGCCCGCTGCATCACTGGATCCCACTTATCCCATCAGGATGATGGTTAAATAGGGGATGAGGGAGGCCCTTGGCCATTTTCTCCGTTCGCACACCCCTTTGCCCCTTCTCCTTCTTCTGTGCGACACCGCTGCCGCTGCCGCCGCTTCTTCTTAGCACAACACGGCCGTCGTTGTTCCCTATCGTTGTTTATCTCCACCGTAGCCGCGTGGCTGCTCCAGTGTAGCCACACCACCATGGTGCCATGCCAATCTTGGACCTTCGCCGCCACTCTAGATCCGTTCCGCTTCTGCGAGGAGGAAGAACTTGAGATAGCTGAATCGGAGGAGGTCACCGTCGTTGAAGAACATGAGGAGGCCGGCGAGGCCCACGAGCACGGAGCCTGGGATAGTTCCTGGGTCTACCCGGATGATATCGACTAGCTGTACTAGACCCGCTGCATCACCGGTGGGGTTTCCTGCCGCCTCCCCTACCAGGAGATCATTCCCTCTCCCAATCCTGGTGAGTTTCTGGTTTTCCTTTTGCATTTCCAACGCGGATTTGGCCTTCCCGCCAGTGATTTCTTCCGCGAGTTCATCACCACTTCTTCTCTCCAACCCCTCCACCTTCCAGCTAACGCCATTACCTTGCTATCCTATTTTTCTTCCGGGGTTGAGGGTTACATTGGCCTCTGGCCCTCCGTTCATATCTAGTACAAGTTCTTTGGCTTTAGGGCCAATGTCATCCCAGATCTAGAAACTGCCCCTGCCGACAAATCTCTAACTCAGTGCGGAGCGGCTTATATCTCACCTCGGAAGCACTCTGTCTTTCCCCGAGTCACCGGCTTAGAGTCCTGCAAGGGATGGGCCAAGACATTCTTCTACGTGAAGAATGATACCGAGGTGGACAACATTCGGCTGCTTCCCTTGTCACTCGGTGCCCCCGACATGACCTTATGGATTTGAATCCCGAGGATATCCAGCGCCTTGGTGAATCAGGTGGAGAAACAGATCAAGGAGCTGAATAAGTTGGGGCTGCACAGCGAGGATATCATGATCACTTTTGTTCACAGCCAAATTTCCCCTCTACAAGAACGTACCCATAAGCTTTTCCATATGAGCGGGCATCTCGACCCCAACCGAAGCTCATCCTTTGTGATAAACAACACTCAAATCTTTCGTTGGGTCAAGGCCATCTTCAGGATAACCTCGGACTTCAATGGGGACTGGGAGTGGGGGTACGAGAACTTTTACCGAGATAAGCTACCTCCCACAGTATATTTCTTATTTGATCCTTGTTCCGAGTTACGTTTTATGTCAGACCTTATCATTTACTTGATCCTTTTGCAATATTGCTTTCAGATGTTTCTTCAGCCTATAGTTGAGGATGGCAAGGAACCGTCCCTTTAGTGGGGGAAGAACTGGGAGGCCTCGGACACGGAGGAGCCAGATTCTGAGATCTTCCTTCCCACTCCGGATCCTAGCGTCAGACGACCCTCTGATAAGACCTCTAGCTTAAGGGATTGGCCAGATGATGACGAAGACCGTGATATTAAGATCTTGGAGGTATATGATCCTATTCCTATCTCATATGCCTTTCTCCTTGATTTGGCTTCAGCTAACCCGACCGGTCAGGTCTAGGATGATCCTCCCCTTGTTGTGGGCGAGCCAGTGCCTGCCCTGGCAAAGAAACGTGCGGCTACCTCGGCTCCTTCTTCCGAGCCACCCCGGACCACGAAAATACATAAGAAATCCGGTGTTAAGCGCGCCAGCAAGCCCGCGACTAAGGACACGGTTCGGAGATCCCCAAAGCCCAGGGAGCCTCCTACTTCATCCGAGTAAGCCCTTCTCTCTTTCCTCGTTCTTCAGTTAGCTTCTCTCCCATTATGTGTATTTCTTGTTTCTCTCTTTCTATTCCAACTTGTTGTTTTGTTCTATCTGACTCGGCAGGGCTCCCAAGGAGATCCCTAGAGTGGTTTGATCATTGCCTCACCTCTCGGAGATGATCCACCTTCCCCTCGTCGTGATGACGCTCGTCCTCTGAGCCCTATTCAGGAGAGCTCGACAGCCACGCCGAATCTCAGCCCACCTCGGCAAGAGGAGGGAAATGTCGGCATTGAGGGTGGTGGTGCCTCCAAGGATGTGTCCATGCCGGATCAATCCAGCTCCTCTTCGGCTCAATAACAATCAGATGATGGTGGTACCAGCAACATTAGAACCGAGAAAACTCCTTCCGAGGTGCTGGTGACTCCGACACTGACCCAAGTTTAACCTGAATCAGCACCAGTTCCAACTCCAAGTTGTACACAAGTTCCTCCTGCCTCGTCCGAGTCTCCCAGACTCAGCGAGATGACCAAACTTGGCCTAGCCCGAAGGCCAAACCATCTGCACCAACTTCTTGCGCTGAAGACCTACTTCGGAAAAAGCCTCAGACCAAACCCAGAGCACAGACCACATCCTCACAACAGCAGCCCAAATCAAGAACTAAGACCAAGAAAGTTGTTAATGCTTCCAAGGGCTAGCAAGCTTCTGAGGCTGCCAAGACCAAGCCCCCCAAAGGAACATCAACCGAGTTTGGGCAGCGCACTCTTGCGTCCATGATGCAAAAGGAGAGAACTGCCTCTGCCTCTTCCGCTGAGAAACAACTTACTCTACACACCAGCCCGGGCACAACTCAAACTGCATGGAAAATTGTCCATGCCAAAGGCTTGTTGGTGGGCTATACTCTTAGCGGGGAGAGCTACGGCTCACTCTCCGAGTATGCGGAAAGGTGGAACAATGCTAAATATATAGAGATCAACTCTGGTAACCCGCTGAAGTTCGGTCTAGCCGAGATTGGTGCAGAGATGAACACATCAGCCAAAGCTATCAACCTTGCTAGCAAAATGTTGGAGGCAAATCCCTTCACCATGCCTTTACATATGCGCAAGTAGTTGTAGATATGTCCTCCAGTCCCCGAGTCTCGGGGGGTGTAACTTGTTACTCGGCCAGATGCTCAAATCCGAAGTACCTTAGTCACACCAAACTTGTTAGTAGTTTCAAATATGCACTCACCTAGAGTCGGGTTGAGCTCCGCTTGGCCTAGATCTTGAATAACTTCAAATATTCACTCACCTAGAGCCAGGTTAAGTTCCAATTGGCCCGGGTATTGAGTAGCTTAAAATATCCACTCACCTAGAGACAGGTTAAGTTCCACTTGGCCAGGGTCTTGAGTAACTTCAAATATCCACTCACCTAGAGTTGGGTTAAGTTCCGCTTGGCCCGGGTCTTGAGTAACTACAAATATCCACTCAACTATAGCTGGGTTAAGTTCCACTTGGCCTGGGTCTGGAGTAACTTCAAATTTTCCTTATGATACATGAGATAACATTTTTATTTTCAAATCACCACCAACCGCCGAACTATTGAGTTTTAGCGGCTCTTGGACTCCCACAAAGATCCGTGCGCCAAGCATTAGGCCGTGCTGCCTGAGGCAAAGAAGAAAGGTAAAGCTCCACTTGCTTAGACTTTCACTTTTACTTCTCTTTGTCATTTGTTCTCTGGACTAACTTATGATCCGGATTGCGCAGCCGAAGTGGAGGCTGAAAATATCATTATGAGGAAGAAATTGGCTGAGATAAAAGGTATTTCAATTTTTTATTCAGACTTTGTCCCTTTTTCTTTCTGACTCGGTAGATAATTATACCACAGCTCTGCCGGGTCGGCAAACTATTGTAGTATCTCTTCAATATAGCGTGCCTTTGCCTGACATGATGCTCCACTTTCTTGAACAAGAAGGGCATCATCAGGCTGAGCTGAATAAGAAAGATGACAAAATTGCCAAACTTTGGCTCAAGGATGATGAGATTACTCGGCTTAACGCTGAGATTGAAAAGCTGAAAAATCTCCACAAAGCTGAGCTGGATAAAGTTGATCAGAACTTCTCTGGGGAGAAAGAGCGGTTGAAGACCTGCCTTGAGAAGATCCAGGACATTCTGAAGGACGCCGACCTAAAGTTTCAGTCGGTGAACACAGAATAAGAGAATCTCAAGAAGAGGAACGATGCATCATCATGGAGCTGACTCAAATCAACAGTTATATCTCTCGGTAGTTTTTCTGTTGTTCCGACATTCTTTTCTTCAGGTCTCATACCCTTACCCACTTATCTTACTAGTCTCATTTTTAGGAAAGTTTCCGGAGACCAACTCCATTGCTTCCACTGCTGTTGACTAATTCCGCTTGAAGAGAGGTACTCCGGTGGGTCCTTCAGCAGAAGCAATTCCT
Organism: Avena sativa; assembly: GCA_916181665.1. NCBI lineage: Eukaryota > Viridiplantae > Streptophyta > Magnoliopsida > Poales > Poaceae > Avena > Avena sativa. The sequence continues at coordinate 266,711,250 of OV702292.1, read as the reverse complement.
TATGATATGGAGGATACCTTGGTGAGCCTCGCAACCCGGGTTGAACCCATGAAGAGCTATTGTTCGGACTGAAGGAAATATGCCATGAGAGGCAATAATAAAGTTGTTATTATGTATTCCTTGTATATGATAGATGTTTATTTTGCATGCTATAATTGTATTGATAGGAAACATCAATACATGTGTGTTTAATAAATAAAAAGGGTTCCTAGTTATGCCTCTCTTATAGACTAGCTTGTTGATTAACAAGATGATCAAGGTTTCCTGATCATGGACATTGGATGTTGTTAATAACAAGGTCACAGCATTTGTGAAATGATGTGATGAACTTTCATCTGAAGTATAGCATTACGATCAAGTCATTATGTTTATATTGCTATAACATCATACAAAGTAGTCTTAGTCCTTAGACCATGAGATCATGTTATTTGCTAACACCGGAAGAGTATCTTGATAACATGAAACGTCACACCGTAACAGGGTGACCATAAAGGTGGGTTCAGTGCTATGAAGGTGTTATGTTGAGGCTCATGGATCAAGAGTGGAATTTGTCAATCCCGATGATGGATAGATATACTCTGGGCCCTCTCGGTGATATCACATTAAGATAGCTTGCAAGCAAGTGATGTGATCACTAGAATGTTATATCACAGGAACGAGAAAAGAGTGCATGTCGGTAACAAGATCAAACTAGGTATTTGGATACCAATGATCGAATCTCGGACATGTATTATATCATGAGAGAAAGGGATTAAATTGCTGACGTTAAAGGTTCTCACGATCACAGAAGTCATCGTTGAATATGCAGGAGTCAGTATGGATCTCCAGGTCCCGCTTCTGATTATTGATCTGAGAGGAGTCTCAATCATGTCTACATTATTCGCGAACCGTAGGGTGACACACTTAAGGGTTGCCGGACACCATTTAGGAGCACATATGTTCCAGACAAAAGGTTTGCAAAGCGCAGGAAATGTTTCGATAGAAACCGGAATTGTTTCGGGTGAAATTGCAGAAAGTGGTTCTGCATGTGATATTGAAATGTTGCAAGGGGTTTTATGTGAATGTTTGTTAATTAAAGTAATTAACTTCTGAATAAAATAAATAAAAGAGTTTTATTAATTGAGAGTTGCATTTAATTTGGTGGAAATTAAATACATGTGAGTGGGATTTTGGGTGGTGGCCATGTTTATGTGAGTGGAGGTTCACCATATGAATGAAGGAGGGGAGCAGTCCCCCCCTCATGCGCCGGCTATGGGAGGGGAGGGGTCTCCCTCCCTCCTATATAAAGCCCCCTCTCCCCTCTCACAAACCACACCTCCTCGTGAAGGATCTCTCTCCCCCTCTAGATATTCCCCCATGGTCTCGGATTAGCGAGATACATGTTCCCGGTGACCTTGCGTCTGGAAGGAGTTGCTGCTTCCGCTGATTCGCTGGAGCGAGGAGGTGGAGGTTTTCCGTTGGCTTGAACGTGTGTGCGAGGATGGATGCGCTTCTAATTTGTGGCGCTCGGACTTCCACACGATCTTGGGATCGGCAAGCGTACGACTACATCAACCACGAGTTCCTACTCGTTAACAAAACTCGTTGTCTTCGAGGGTAAGTTCTCCATGGATGTATGTCCACCCGTTGCTTTGTATCTAGTAGATAGATCTTGGCGTATAGTTCTCATCGTAGGAAATTTTTTGTTTTCTATGTTGCGGACCCAACAGTGGTATTATAGCCTGATCTATGCGTAGGTTCTTAGCACGGGTAGTACACATATGGTTTATATGTGGGCGATGATGATCATGTTATTGCATCTTCTATGCATTTTGGATATTGGTGGCATAGTGGGATGAAGCGGCCCGGACCAACCTTACATGTCATCATACATGAGACCGGTTCCACAATTGACATGCAACTTGTTTTAAGTAGATGTATGATAGATACTCTTACAACTCACTTAACGTGTAAGTTCCATAGACCTTGGGCTTACACACAAAGGAATGATAGAGATCATACCACGATGCAAATGATAGAGATCAAATGCATGGACCATATCACCTCACTTCACACATTAGATGTTAGCATTTTATATTGCTAGTTTGGCGCTTTTGGTAGAATTATAAGATGATCCCTCATTTAGATATCAAGATAAAATGTATTCTACCTTAAGTATGCACCGTTTTGTGGATCGTGTTTTGAGGCATCACGTGATGATCGGGTGTTCTCGACTCTACACTTTCATACAACGGGTGTAAGGCAGTTTTACACACGCGAATACTAAGGTTCTTACTTGACGAGCCTAGCATGTACATGGCCTCGGAACACGGACCAAGAGGTTAAGCATGAGTCATATAGTTGATATGATGCCCATATAGATGCTCGCCTTTGAAGCTACACCGACTCACGTGATGATCAAACTTGGTGTAGTGGATTTGGTTCATGTAATCACCAAAAGGACACGAGGGATGTTGTTTTTGAGTGGGAGTTCATTAGTAATTTGGATTAGTTGAACTCAATCTATCATAAACTTAGTCTAAATATATTTTACAAATTCTGTTGTAGATGGCACCACCTGCTTTTAATTTCAATGTGTTCATGGAGAAAGAGAAGCTTGCTGCGAATGGTAGCAACTTCACCAACTGGGCTATGAATTTGAGGATTCTCCTCACTGCTGCGCAAAAGCAATATGTGCTAGAGGCGCCGCTAGGCCCCCCACTAGCTCCTGATGCCCCTGACAAGGAAAAGAACGTCTATATAACTCGTCAGGAGGACCACAACTTAGTTCATTGCGGCATACTGTATGGGCTAGAGCCAGAACTTCGAAAACGTTTCGAAAATGGCAATGCCTTTGATACCATGGGTGAATTGAATTTTTTTTTCGATACCCATGCTGCCGTAGAGAGTTATAATACTACGGAAAAGTTCTTTAGCTACATGATGGAAGAGAACAGCTCCGTTAGTGAGGACGTACTCAAAATGTCTAGGTACGCCGATAAGCTTGTGTCCTTGGGAATAACGATTCCCATTGACTTAGGCATATATCGTGTTCTCCAATCTCTGCCACCTAGCTACAAGAGCTTCGTGATGAACTATAATATGCAGGGCATGAAGAAGTCTCTTCCCGAGCTTCTGTCAATGCTTAAGACTGCAGAAGTGGAGATTAGGAAAGAACATCAAGTGTTGACGATCAATAAGACCACCGGTTTCAAGAAGGACAAGAAAGGCAAGCAGAAGGGAAAGAAGGGCGGCAAAACTGTTGCTGTGCCTGAAAAGAAACCCCGAGCTGTCCCTAAGTCTGACACCGAGTGCTACTATTGCAAGGGGACTGGCCATTGGAAGCGCAACTACCCCAAGTATTTCGCGGACAAGAAGGTCGGCAAGGCAAACAAAGGTATATGTGATATACATGTTATTGATGTGTAATTGACTAGTACTCGCAGTAGCACCTGGGTATTTGATACGGGATCGATTGCTAATATATGTAACTCGGTTCAGGGGCTACGGAACAAGTGACAACTAGCAAGGGATGAGGTCACGATGCGGGTCGGCAATGGATCAAGAGTTGATGTGATCGCCGTCGGAACCCTGCCTCTCCATATGCCATCGGGATTAGTTATAAACCTGAATAATTGTTATTTGGTGCCTGCACTGAGCATGAACATTGTATCCGAATCGTGTTTGATGCAAAGTGGTTATTCGTTGAAGTCTGAAAACAATGGTTGTTCGATTTATATGAATAATACCTTTTATGGTCATGCACCTGTGTTGAATGGTTTATTTCAGTTGGATCTCGATAGTAGTATTACGCATATTCATAATGTTGATGCTAAAAGGATTGAACTTGATAATGATATATCTGCATATATGTGGCACTGCCGTCTAGGTCATATTGGCGTTAAACGCATGAAGAAACTCCATTCTGATGGACTTTTGGAATCACTTGATGTTGAATCATTTGATACATGTGAACCATGCCTTATGGGCAAGATGACTAGAACGTCGTTTTCTGGTTCAATGGAACGGGCGACAGATTTATTGGAAATCATACATACTGATGTGTGTGGACCAATGAGTGTGTCGGCGTGAGGTGGATATCGTTATTTTGTTACTTTCACGGATGATTTGAGTAGATACAGGTATATCTATTTGATGAAACATCAGTCTGAAACCTTTGAAAAGTTCAAAGTATTTCAGAATGAAGTGGAAAATCATCGTAACAGAAAGATCAAATTTCTGCGGTCCAACCGTGGAGGAGAGTATCTTAGTTACGAGTTTAGCACACATATGAAAGACTGTGGAATAGTTTCACAACTCACGCCTACCGGAACACCACAACGTAATGGTGTGTCAGAACGTCGTAATCGTACTTTATTGGATATGGTTCAATCTATGATGTCTCTGACTGACTTGCCACTGTCATTTTGGGGTTATGCACTGGAAACCGCTGCATTCACTTTAAATAGGGCACCATCTAAATCCGTTGAAAAGACACCGTATGAATTATGGTTTGGAAACAAACCTAAGCTGTCATTTCTTAAAGTTTGGGGATGCGATGTTTATGTGAAGAAACTTCAACCGGATAAACTCGAACCCAAAGAGGAAAAATGCGTCTTCATAGGATACCCTAAGGAAACGATTGGGTATACCTTCTATCACAGATCCAAGAGAAAGGTCTTTGTTGCCAAGAATGGATCCTTTCTTGAGAAGGAGTTTCTCGCGAAAGGTGTGAGTAGTCGGAAGGTAGAACTCGAAGAGGTTATTGAACCTTCTCTTCATGTAATGGCGAGTAGCGCAGCACCGGAAGTTGTTTCAGAGTTGACTTCACCTAATGAAGAGAGAGCTAATGATATTGATCATGAAACTCCGAAAGAGGACACTACCGAACCTCGCAGGTCAAGCAGGACACGTGCATCTCCTGAACTGTACGGCAATCCTGTTATGAATTTCATGATTGATGAAATAGATGACCCTACGACGTATGAAGAAGCGATGATGAGCCCTGATTCCAACAAATGGCTAGAAGCCATGAAATCTGAGATGGAATCCATGTACGAAAACCAGGTTTGGACCTTGGTGGACTTACCTCACGATCGAAAGGCCGTTGAGAATAAATGGATTTTCAAAAGAAAAACCGATGCTGATGGTAATGTAACCATCTATAAGGCTCGACTTGTCGCAAAGGGGTTTCGACAAATTCAAGGAGTTGACTACGATGAGACATTCTCTCCCGTAGCGATGCTTAAGTCGGTTAGGATTATGTTAGCAATTGCTGCATATTTCGATTATGAAATATGGCAGATGGATGTCAAAACTACGTTCCTCAATGGTAATATTGAAGAAGAGTTGTATATGATACAACCTAAGGGTTTTGTCGATCCTAAGGATGCTGATAAGGTGTGCAAACTTCAGCGATCAATCTATGGACTGAAGCAAGCATCTCGGAGTTGGAATCTCCGCTTTGATGAGGTGATCAAAGAGTTTGGATTTGTCTAAACTTATGGAGAGTCTTGTATTTACAAGAAAGTGAGTGGGAGCAATGTGGCATTTCTGATATTATATGTGGATGACATATTATTGATTGGAAATGATATAGATCTTCTAAACAGTGTTAAAAGTTATCTAAACAGCAAATTTTTGATGAAGGACCTTGGTGAAGCTTCATATATATTAGGCATTAAAATCTATAGAGATAGATCAAGACGCCTAATTGGGCTATCACAGAGTACATACCTTGATAAGATATTAAAGAAGTTTAATATGGACGGAAGTAAGAAGGGGTACTTACCTATGTTGCAAGGCAAGACATTGAGTAAGACTCAAAGTCCGGCTACGGCGGAAGAAAGAGAGATAATGGATAAGATCCCCTATGCCTCAGCCATAGGCTCTATAATGTATGCCATGCTATGTACAAGACCAGATGTGGCACATGCTATTAGTTTTACTAGTAGGTACCAATATGATCCAGGTTCGGAACACTGGATAGAGGTAAAATATATCCTTAAGTACTTGAGAAGAACTAAGGATATGTTTCTTGTATACGGAGGTGAAGAAGAGCTAGTCGCTAAGTGTTATGTCGATGCTAGCTTTGACACTGATCCGGATGACTCTAAGTCTCAATCCGGATACGTATTTCTCTTGAACGGAGCAGCAGTTAGTTGGAGGAGCTCTAAACAACCTCTGGTGGCTGGATCAACGACGGAGGCGGAATATGTTACTGCTTCAGAAGCGGCGCAGGAAGCGGTTTGGATGAAGGAGTTCATAATGGAATTAGGTGTGGTTCCTAGTGTGTTGGACCCAATGGTGATCTATTGTGACAATAATGGAGCCATAGCCAACATCAAGGAACCAAGGTCTCACAAGAATTCCAAGCATATTAAGCGCCGGTTTCACTCCATCCGCGAGCATGTCAAGGATGGAGATATAAAGATTTGTAAAGTGCACACGGACCTGAATGTAGCAGATCCATTGACTAAAGTACTCCCTAGGGCAAAACATGATCAACACCAGAACTCCATGGGTGTTAGATTTATCACTATATAAACTAGATTATTGTCTCTAGTGCAAGTGGGAGACTGAAGGAAATATGCCCTGAGAGGCAATAATAAAGTTGTTATTATGTATTCCTTGTATATGATAGATGTTTATTTTGCATGCTATAATTGTATTGATAGGAAACATAAATACATGTGTGTTTAATAAACAAAAAGGGTTCCTAGTTATGCCTCTCTTATAGACTAGCTTGTTGATTAATAAGATGATCAAGGTTTCCTGATCATGGAGATTGGATGTTGTTAATAACAAGGTCACAATATTTGTGAAATGATGTGATGAACATTCATCCGAAGTATAGCATTACGATCAAGTCATTATGTTTATATTGCTATAACATCATACAATGTAGTTTTAGTCCTTAGACCATGAGATCATGTTAATTGCTAACACCGGAAGAGTATCTTGATAACATCAAACATCACACCGTAACAGGGTGACCATAAAGGTGGGTTTAGTGCTATGAAGGTGTTATGTTGAGGCTCATGGATCAAGAGTGGAATTTGTCAATCCCGATGATGGATAGATATACTCTAGGCCCTCTCGGTGATATCACATTAAGATAGCGAGAAAACAGTGCATGTCGGTAACGAGATCAAACTAGGTATTTGGATACCGATGATCGAATCTCGGACATGTATTATGTCATGAGACAAAGGGATTAAATTGCTGACGTTAAAGGTTCTCACGATCACAGAAGTCATCGTTGAATATGCAGGAGTCAGTATGGATCTCCAGGTCCCGCTTCTGATTATTGATCTGAGAGGAGTCTCAATCATGTCTGCATTATTTGCGAACCGTAGGGTGACACACTTAAGGGTTGCCGGACACCATTTAGGAGCACATATGTTCCAGACAAAAGGTTTGCAAAGCACAGGAAATGTTTCGATAGAAACAGGAATTGTTTCGATAGCAACCGGAATTGTTTCGGGTGAAATTGCAGAAAGTGGTTCTGCATGTGATATTGAAATGTTGCAAGGGGTTTTATGTGAATTTTTTTTAATTAAAGTAATTAACAAAATTCTGAATAAAATAAATAAAAGAGTTTTATTAATTGAGAGTTGCATTTAATTTGGTGGAAATTAAATACATGTGAGTGGGATTTTGGGTGGAGGCCATGTTTATGTGAGTGGAGGTTCACCACATGAATGAAGGAGGGGAGGAGTCCCCCCCTCATGCGTCGGCTATGGGAGGGGAGGGGTCTCCATCCCTCCTATATAAAGCCCCCCTCTCCCCTCTCACAAACCACACCTCCTCGTGAAGGATCTCTCTCCCCTATAGATATTCCCACATGGTCTCGGATTAGCGAGATACATGTTCCTGGTGGCCTTGCGTCTGGAAGGAGTTGCTGCTTCCGCTGATTTTCTGGAGCGAGGAGGTGGAGGTTGTCTGGTGGCTTGAACGTGTGTGCGAGGACGGATGCGCTGCTAATTTGCGGCGCTCGGACTTCCACACGATCTTGAGATCGGCAAGCGTACGACTACATCAACCACGAGTTCCTACTCGTTAACAAAACTCGTTGTCTTCGAGGGTAAGTTCTCCATGGATGTATGTCCACCTGTTGCTCTGTATCGAGTAGATAGATCTTGGCGTATAGTTCTCATCATAGGAAATTTTTTGTTTTCTATGCTGCGAACCCAACACGGACATCATGGATGCAGTTATCCGGGTCTTTAGTGCCCTTTGGCCCTCCGATCCTACTCCTAAAGGTCCTGCCCCATTTATTGCAAAATTGATGGAGTGCAAGACTCAACTTGACTGGTGGAGGGAATCCACTGCATGCACTAGAGCCGACACAGCCCGGAGTTTCGTGCTATCTTGGTATGAAGGTCTTGACATGAAGGTTATCAGCCGCATGTGCACTGGATCCAATTGGACTAATGACCCATAGTGCATTGCTCAACACAAAACTTCCGCCTACAATCTCATCCAATATGCTTTTTCCATCAATGGAATGAGGAGCCAAGTTTCGTTGAAGCCGTCGACGACGCTTACGTCGAAGATGGTTCAGATGGCGAAGAGCAAGAAGCTTGGGACTTTCCCGATGAAACTGAAGATGCTAAGGAAGATGAAGCCAACCCGGACGATGACGCTGAAACCGAAGTTCCCCCACCGATGCCGACTTGCCTCCTCCAGCTCTAGCTACCACGGATCCTGCTGCTCCTTCAGCCAAAAACACTTTGGGATTTGTTAAATCCTTGGTATGCCAGGTGCAGATGTATTAAGAACAATGTGATGTTTTGCTACCGCTAAGTCTTTTTTGTCGGATTAACTTGAGTGAAGTCCCCGAGTTTCATTTTCTTGTTCTCCCAATTTTATGATTCGGCTTGCGTCTACCTTGGTTTGGTGTTTGACTTACGAGTCTGAGGTTAAAAGTTTGACTTAACAATACTTGAAACCTTAGGGTTAGCTCCAAATAATTCAACATAATAGAAATAAAGAAAATACAGGGGTTAGTCTGAATAATAGACGTTGTCTCGATTACGTCCCTTTCCTTAGTCGTTCTTCATGTGCTTAGCAATTCCAAACTTGTTCTCTTGCTTGATATGAAGCCGATTCTTGTTGGATAGCAGCAAGTCGAAGAGTTAGCTTTTGGTTCCTACACCTTACTAATCCGGCTAAGGTGTAAGAAATTTAAGCCAGCAGACATATAAAAAATTAAATGTAGAAAAGACAATTATTATTAAGACAGTCCTCGAGTTTCTGCTTAGGGTGCTGAAGTTTCATTCATAAGCTCATTGCCGAGATACAGACCGACATATGAGCGTTCGAGATACATACACTTTTTGCTAAGTGTATAACGGGCGAAGTAGAGCTACATTCCACGGACACTTAGATTCCTCACCAGATCTGTCCGCCTTGTTCTTCTCCTATGGCCGTGCATCAATGAGGTAATATGCGTCATTGTGCAGTTCTTTGCTTAATATGAATGGACCTTCCCATGGAGGGGATAACTTATGCATGTAGGCAGTGCGCTGCACCAGCCGAAGTACCAGATCACCTTCCCGGAAGACTCGGGGGTTTACTTTCTGGCTATTGTAGCATCGGAGATTTTGCTGATATATGGTGGATCTAGACAAGGCCAGTTCTCTCGCTTATTCCAGTAGATCAACATCATTTTGCTGGGCTTCTTACACTTCAGCTTCTGTGTACTGGGCGACCCTGGGCGAGTCATGCTCTATGTCGGCTAGTAATACAGCTTCTTCCCCATATACCAGCAAGAATGGCGTATAGCCGGTTGATTGATTCAGAGTTGTTCTTAAACTCCACATTACTGCTGGTAGTTCTTCTATCCAGCACCCCGCTGATCTTTGCAGTGGCTCAATGAGCCGGGGTTTTATCCCAGACAAAACTAGTCTGTTGGATCTTTCCACTTGTCCATTCGATGTGGGGTGGGCTACTGATGCAACATCTAGTCGGATATTCTTATCTTGGTAGAATCGTGCAAATGCTCCTTCAGCAAATTTGGTGCCATTGTTAGTTATGATACTATGAGGATAACCATATCTCAGAATAATATCTTTGAGAAATGTTAGGACTGTAGCCCCATCACACTTTATGATTGTCTTCACTTCAATCCACTTGGTAAACTTGTCCACCATTACCAAGATGTGAGTCATGTTCCCTTTTGCCAGTTTAAATGGTCCAACCATATCTAGGCACCATACAGTGAATGGCCAAGTGAATGGTATAGTTTTCAGTTCCAACATTGGCATGTGTGTTTCAGTGGCATACCTTTGACAACCATTGCATTTCCTTACTAATTATTCTTCTTGCTCCAAGGCACTTGGCCAGTAAAACCCATGCCGAAAGGATTTTGCCACTAAGGCTCTAGACGCCCGTGATGCCCACATTCTCCCTGATTTATATCTCGGATGATGTCAAGCCCTTGTTTCGGGTCAACGCATCGCTGCAGAACACTTGTGACGCTTCTCTTGTATAGTTCGGATGGTGTATGCCTTTGCTCTCCTCTGGATTTGCCTTGAAAGTATCTCATCACTTGGCAAAGTTCCATCCTTCAAGAACTCAAATATTTGCTTTGCCCATGTTGGTATAACACGAACCGGGAAAACTACTTCATCAATTTCCATTGCATCCACTGACATAACTCCCGCCGGATCAAGCTGAATAGTCCCTAGGTTCTGCGAGGCAATCCTCGGGTTTGCCGAGGTAGTCCCTGGGTTTGCTGAGGTGTTCCCCCAGTCAATGTACATTGGTGTAGCTTATGATGCGGAGTTTTCTGTGATATGAATTGATTCGGATTCTGGTGAAGGTGTGATAGATGGTTTTCTTAGATGCTCCAAAGCAACTCCTGGCGGGATAGGATGCTAAGATGATCCCAGCTTAGACAGTACGTCGGTTGCTTCATTCTCAAGCCAAGGTACATGATGGAATTCAGATCTCTCGAAGTACCCACATATCTTCTGGACATGAAATCTTTAAAGGGCCATGTTTGCATCTAGGGCATCCCGATTGCCAGATACTTGTTGCACTAACAAATCCAAATCACTAAAGCACTATCTCCGACGTATCTTGACCTCTTTTGCTACTTTCAGTCCAGGCACGAGCTCCTCATATTCGGCCACATTATTTGATGCTCACAAATGGATTTGGAGAACATATTTTAGTTGATATTTCTTGGGAAAGGTAAGTACTACCCCGGCTCCTAATCCTTCCTTCATCTTTGATCCGTCAAAATGCATCCTCCAATAGTTAGAGTCCGGCAATGGTGGTTCGTACTGCATCTTGGCCCAATCTACAAAAAACCAGTCACTGCGTGAGACTTGATGGCATCCCTTCTATCCAACTATGGTGCACATGAGGCTAACTCAATTTCCCATTTTCTGATTCAGCCACTCACATCTTTGTTACTCATTATCTTGGATATGGGCGCTTCGCATATCACTTTTATGGGGTGTTCTTCAAAGTAATGCTTGAGCTTCTTAGATGCCATGTACACGCCATATGCCATCTTCTGATAGTGAGGATAATTTTGCTTCGAAGTAGACAATACCACGCTTAGGTAATATACTGGCCTCTGCACCGACTTACCCTCTTCTTCGCGCTCCACCACTACCACGACACTTACAAATCGGTTGGTCACTGCTATATAGAGCAACATTGGCTCTTTGGATAGTGGTGAGGCTAACACTGGTGCAGAGGCTAACATCTTTTTAAGTTCATGAAACACACTATCAGCTTGTGATGTCCAAATGAACTTATCTGCCTTTTTCATTAACTAGTGGAGGGGCAGTGTGTTCTCTCCTAGCCGACATACAAACCAACTTAACGATGCCGGGCAACCAGTGAACTTCTGAACATTGTTAAGGCACTTCGGCAGTTCCATTCTTTCTATGGCTCGACTCTTAGTGGGGTTGGCCTTGATACCTCGGCTGGACACAAGAAAACCGAGTAACTTCCCAACCGGCACACCAAAGGTACATTTCTCTGGGTTAAGCTTCATTCGGAACCTCCTTAGGTTCACAAATGTTTGTTGCATATCATCTAGGAGCGTTTTGCTTTCCTTTGTCTCTATCACAACATCATCTACATATCCTTGGACATTTTCCCAATCTGATCATGTAAACATTTTTGCATACACCTATGATACGTTGCTCCTGCATTATGCAAACCGAATGGCATGTTGCGATAACAATAAGCCCCATATAGGGTAATAAAAGCATTTTTTATTTGTTCATATAGGTTCAGGGGCATCTGGTGGAAACCAGAATACGCATCTACAAATGACAACAACTCACACCGAACGGTCAAATTTATGACCTGATCTATCCTTGGCAGTGGGAATGGATCTTTTGGACATGCCTTATTCAGGTTCATGTAATCGATACACATGCGCCACACCACTGCTACATTTGGATCATCCTTCTTCTTTTCCATAAGTACCGGATTAGAGAGCCAATCCAGATAAAGTAATTCCATGATAAACCCGACTGCAAGGAGCCGAGCTATCTCATCACCAATCACCTTTCTCCTTTCTTTGGCAAAGCGGCGGAGAGGTTGCTTCACCATCTTAGCTCTGGGTCTCACCTGCAAAGAGTGCTCGGCCAACTCCCTCGGTACACCTTGCAGATCCTGTGTGGACCATGCAAAGATATCCTGATTCTCATGGAGGAAGTGGACGAGCTCGCTTTCCTATTTGTCGCTTAACCTAGCACAAATAGTTACTATGCATTGTGGGAACTGATCATTAACATGCACTTTCTTGGTATCCTTTGTTGCTTGCAACGAGACACTTCCATGCGGGTTACTCAGGGCCGGCATATGTAGCTGCACGGACTGAGCCGATACCGCCACCTCCTGGATTCTTCTTTTCTCTTGGGCAATCACAAGTGACTCGGCCAAGTTTGACCCGACTTAAGCATAATCTATCGAGCATCTAAAATCCCCAGTTATGGTGATCACTCCATTTGGCCCGGGTAATTTCATTTTCAGGTAACCGAGTGTGTACGTTCCATAAACTTGTTAAGACTAGGCCTATCGAGTAGCGCGTGATATGCGCTTTCCAAGTTCACAATTTCAATCTCCAAATTCTTAGTACGGTGGTTCTCCCTTGTACCGAATAACAGGTCAACTCGAACCTTGCCAATGGGCTCGCAGGAGATATCTGGCAGAATGCCATGGAAAGTTGTCCTCGTTGCTTCGAGCATGTTCTACGATATTCCCAACGTGTGCATTGTGTCCTTGTACATGATGTTGATGCTACTGTCGTTGTCAATCAGCACCTTGGAGAATCTCACATTAATATTCTGCCCAATGAACGCCGGATCTAGCACCAATGCATACGATCCAGGACTCGGCATGATCTTGGGGTGATCCTTGATATTCCAAGTTATCTCCTGATCCACCCAAGGCATATACCTCGGCACAGTTGGCATAACTGCATTCACCTCCATATGTCGGCGTTGCAAGCTTTTTCTTGCAGTTTCCTCAGTGCTGAACACACAGTAGCTTTGGTGATGTTCTCTGTATTCATTCTCCAGTCATTGCCGGGATACCTTTGGTTCTGTTGCTGCTGATTATCTACCTGATGCACTACATCTCTCCTATCTTTATTTTCATACGTCGGCGGAGGTGGTAGTAGCATCAGTTGGTACCCATTTTCCCTAATTAGCTGTTGCTGCCGAGGTGCATCGTGTCGAGGTCCATCATGCCGAGGTGCATCATGGCGAGGTGCATCGTGCTGAGGTGCCTGATCATTCCCCGAACCACCTTGCTCTATTTTCCTCATCCAATCACATTGCCAGGTCGTATGATTCACTAGGTTATTCAGGCTTGGCTTGTGAAATTTACACGGCTGATCCAACATAGACTCGTATGTATACCTCGGCTTGTCCTTCTTTTCCTGCCATTGTTTATTTTGTTCTGTCATCCAAGTTTTCTTGCCATAATTTCTTGGAGTCCACTGTGGCCCACTAGTTTTTTGATGCTAACTAGTATTGGCATTTGGCTGATCCTGATCCACAACTGCAATTTGTTGAGAACTGTATCTGTAATCCAGCCGCTCATCTCTCCTTTTCCCACGGAAGTCGTTCCACTAGGATGACTCGGTTCCATCTTCATTATAGTATTCTTCACTTGACTCACTTGACATTAGCTAAGGTTGAGTTGGATCACCCAATGCATACAAATGAGCTATCTGGATTGTTTCTACTAAGCTAGTTGCATATCTCTCTATAGCGTTTGCTACAACATACTCGCATACCTACACCCTTGTGCAAACCAAGATATGGCCTGCGACTTAATCACCCCCTCACAAGAGTTACACACATTGCACCAGCGAGTTAAAAACTCCCGGTCAGTCTAATATGGCCTTTGCTTGCATATTGCCAGTGTCTATGGCCTATTGGGCATCTTATAGGTGCTCGAGAAGTTACTGATAAACATCTCCTCAAAGTCTAACCAACAGTTGATACACACATTGATACACATACACACATCCAAATGGGTGTGGTGATGCAGCGTCATTCAAACTAGTGCTACAATGCATGTTGCAGTTGAATACCAACATGCTGCTAGGGTTCCTAGACATGGTTGGACACATGCTGGAGTGGCAGCATTACATGCATTCTATTCCAAAACCACAAGTATCCACATTGATACACACATAGATCCATGTGGGTGTGGTGATGCAACATCTTTCAAACTGGTCGTACAATGCATGTGGCCGTTGAATCCCAACATGCTGCTAGGGTTCCTAGACATGGTTGGCCAGCTGCTGTTGTGGCATGATTGCATGTGTTGTTTTCCAAAACCACAATAATGCACATCGATACTCACACATCCAAGTGGGTGTGGTGATGCAGCATCTTTCAAAATGGTTCTACAATGCATGTTGCAGTTGCATCCCAGCATCGTGCTAGGGTTCCAACACATGTTTGGCCACATGCTGGAGTGGCATCATTGCATGTGTTATTTTCCAAAACTACAATGATGCACATTGATACAAACACACATCCAAGTGGGTGTGGTGATGCATCATCTTTCAAACTGGATGCATCATCTTTCAAACTGGTGCTACAATGCATGTTGCAGTTGAATCCCAGAAAGTTGCTAGGGTTCCTGGACATGGTTGGCCACATGATGGAGTGGAATAATTGTATGTGTTCTTTTCCAAAACCACAATGACGCGCATTTATACACATACACGTCCAAGTGGGTGTGTTGATGCAACATCTTTCAAACTAGTGCTACAATGCATGTTGTAGTTGAATCGCAGCATGCTGCTAGGATTGCTGGACATGGTTGGCCACATGCTGGAGTGGCATCATTGCATTATTATTTTCCAAGTGTGTGTGGTGATGCACAACTTTCAAACTGGTGCTACAATGCATGCTACAGTTGAATCCCAGCATGCTACTAGGGTTCCTAGACATGTTTGGCCACATACTGGAGTGGCATCATTGCATGTGTTATTTTCCGAAACACAATGATGCACATTGATACACATACACATCCAAGTGGGTGCGGTGATGCAACATCTTTTAAACTGGTGCTACAATGCATGTTGAAGTTGAATCCTAGCATGTTGTTAGGTTCCAGGACATGGTTGGCCACATGCTGTTGTGGAATCATTGCATGTGTTAATTTCCAAAACCACAATGACGCACATTGATACACATACACACCAAAGTGGGTGTGGTGATGCAGCGTCTTTCGAACTAGTGCTACAATGCATGTTGTAATTGAATCCATGCATGCTGCTAGGGTTCCTAGACATAGTTGGCCACATGCTGGAGTGGCATCACTACATGTGTTCTTTTCCAAAACCACAATGATTCACCTTGATACACACACATCCATGTCGGTGTGGTGATGCAGCATCCTTCAAACTGGTGCTACAATGCATGTGGCCATAGAATCCTAGCATGCTGCTAGGGTTCCTCGACATGGTTGGCCACATGCTAGAGTGGCATCATTACATGAGTTCTTTTCCAAAACCACAATAATGCACATTGATACACACACCCACACATCCAAGTAGGTGTGGTGATACAGCATCTTTCAAACAGGTTCTACAATGCATGTGTCAACTGAATCCCAACATGCTGCTAGGGTTCCTAGACATGGTTTGCCACATGCTGCATTGGCATCATTGCATGTGTTCTTTTCCAAAACCATAATGATGCACATCCATAGACACACATACACATCCAAGTGGGTGTGGTGATGCATCATATTTCAAAATGGTGCTACAATGCATGTTGTAGTTGAATCCTAGCATGCTGCTAGGGTTCCTAGACATGTTTGGCCACATGCTATAGTGGCACCATTGCATGTGTTCTTTTCCAAAACCATAATAATGCACATTGATACACACACATCCAAGTGGGTGTGGTGATGCATCATCTTTCAAACTAGTGGTACAATGCATGTTTAAGTTGAATCCCAGAATGCTGCTAGGGTTCATGGACATGGTTGGCCACATGCTGGAGTGGCATAATTGCATGTGTTCTTTTACAAAACCACAATGACACACATTGATACACACACACATCCAAGTAGGTGTGGTGATGCTGTTTCTTTCAACCTAGTCCTACAATGCATGTTGCAGTTGAATCCCAGCATGCTGCTAGGGTTCCTGGACATGGTTAGTCACATGCTGGACTGGCATCATTACATGTGTTCTTTTCCAAAACCACAATGATTCTCATTGATACACACACACATCCATGTGGGTGTGGTGATGCAGCATCTTTCAAACTGGTGCTACAATGCATGTGTTAGTTGAATCCCAGTATGTTGTTAGGGTTGCTAGACATGGTTGGCCACATGCTGGAGTGGCATCACTAGATGTGTTATTTTCAAAAACTACAATGACGCACATTGATACACACACATCCAAGTGGGTGTGGTGATGCTGCGTCTTTCAAACTATTGCTACAACGCATGTTGCAGTTAAATCCCAGCATGTTGCTAGGGTTCCTGGAGATGGTTGTCCACATGCTGGAGTGGCATAATTAGATGTGTTCTTTTCCAAAACCACAACTATTCACATTGATATACACACATACATCCATGTGGGTGTGGTGATGCAACATCTTTCAAACTAGTGCTACAATGCATGTGGCCGTTGAATCCCAGCATGCTGCTAGGGTTCCTGGACATGGTTAGACACATGCTGGAGTGGCATCATTGCATGTGTTCTTTTCCAAAACCACAATAATGCAGATTGATACACACACACATCCAAGTGGGTGTGGTGATGAAGCGTCTTTCAATTTGGTGCTACAATGCATGTTGCAATGGAATCCCAGCATGCTGCTAGGGTTCTTAGATATATTTGGCCAGATGCTAGAGTGGAATCATTGCACGTGTTCTTTTACAAAACCACAATGATGCACATTGGTACACACACACATCCAAGTGGGGGTGGTGATGCAGCATCTTTCAAACTGGTGCTACAATGCATGTTGCAGTAGAATCCCAGAATGTTGCTAGGGTTCCTAAACATGGTTGGCCACATGCTGGAGTGGCATAATTGCATGTGTTCTTTTCCAAAAACCACAATGATGCACATTGATACACGTGCACATCAAAGTGGGTGTGGTGATGCAGCGTATTTCAAACTTGTGCTACAATGCATGTTATAGTTGAATCCCAGCATGCTGCTAGGGTTCCTGGACATGGTTGGCCACATGGTGGAGTGGTGACATTACATGTGTTCTTTTACAAAACCACAATGATTCACATTGATACACACACACATCCATGTGGGTGTGGTGATGCGGCATCATTCAAACTGGTGCTACAATGCATGTGTTAGTTTAATCCCAGCATGCTGCTAGGCTTCCTGGATATTTTTGGCTACATGCTGGAGTGGCATCATTGTCGTCAGATTAAGGACCAGAACACCATGTGGGGGTCCTCGAGGCGTGTGCAAAAGAGGGGTGTGAGTTGTACGGTGTTCCAGGATGGTGAGCACACAAGTGTACCCAGGTTTGAATCCGCCGGCGGTGGAAGGATCTTAATGCTGCAAGCAATCTAGTAATACACAGAGCCGAAAAATGTGTTACAAGGGTTTTTCTTGTGTGAGTTGAGATGGTAGACTATTGTGGGGTGCCCTAAAGGCTGGTCCCTAGGATGGCTTATATAGATATCCGGCCTAGGGTTTACAGGAGAGACCTATCCGGCTACGACTAAGAGTCGGTTAGAGAGTACATCTTGAACTACAAGTAACTACATGCCTATGTCGGCAAGTCTTCTGGGCCTTCCTGTAGCTGGACTAGACTCCATATATTTTCTCTGACTAGGCCGCCCGTGAAGCAAAGCTCTAACCCGAAGTGGGTCACCCTAGTCAGTGAGGCACATTGAGGATACCCGGAAAGTATATCCCCAACAGCAGCCCCCGGAAGCCTCCAAGATCTAGAGTCGGATTTCTTTGTCTAGCTTGATTTATCTTCGGCTTGCAGAATCTTGAAGGGTTCCTAAAACTCAAAAGAAAGGACAGGACCCGAGTCTCAAAATAAGTCAGACCTATGAGTGCATTATTCAGATTTCCAGCTTGACATTCAAACTGAGCCGAAACTTGGTCTCTGACGTAACCTGATATCAGTCATGGTAAAGTCACGTCACAAACAAACATTCCTGATAGCACGACCGTTGGTGGGTCCGCCTTTCATGGAACCGAGGCATTGTTTTAATGTGTGCGCGGAGATCGAGGTGGCATAATCCTCACGGGAAGATTACCTAGCTCCTTCCACGATGCGTGGCACGGTTACTGTTTATTTTGCACGAATCTTGGTGTAGGTGAGGGATACAAGGGGTCAAGATCTCCTTTTCCTTCCTTACCGGCGCTAGTACCTTCTCCTTACTCCAAATGCCACCGCACTCAGGATCTTCTGCTTCCTCCTCTAACTGCACAACGCCGCCCATCTGAGGTCATCACCACCCACACAATGGCTTATGCTTCTTCCTCCAGCACGTCGACGACCACAACGGCGACCTCTATAGTGGCGGAGAAGGAAAATTTCCGTGGGGTATGGATCCCGTGCATCCTCGACGATGAGAAGCTCTGCATCATGGAGAAGGAAGGTCTCCTCCATGCTGGCGACTAGCAGAGCAGCCATAATCAAACCATCCCCACCCCTCGCACCGACGAGTGGATGTACTTTGGCACTCACCTCGACAGAGGTTTAGCTTTCGTCCCTCAGATTTCTTTTCTGAGGTCATAGATTACTACAGAGTTCAAATCCATAACTTCCCCCCGAACTCCATCTTAGAAATGAGCGCTTATGCATCTTTGTGTGAGGGGTATCTCGGAATTAGGCCGAGTCTTGTTTTATTCTGTTACTACTTCTGTACCCGGAGAAACTCTATCTTCTAGTAATCCTTACATTACCATAACTCTTAGCCTCATTGTTAGGAGAGACCGAGTCTATCACAAGGACACACTAGCTCCCGGCAAAGAAACTGCTTTGCTGGCTTTCATCGATGGTGTCGGCATGCCTCAAGAGTCCTAGGATGCGGAAGCTTTGGCTCTCACTGACAATCTTCTTCTTGCCAAGAGGTGGATCGAGTACCTGATGAAGCACAAGGGTCGGAAAGGATCCGACTTAATTCACTGCTAGCTAGCATGCCGGATTCAACCCCTCTAGCACCATGGTGACCGTCTCATGCCCTTGATCAATCCCGTACAAGGAATACGAGCCCCAAATTAGATGGTTGATCAAGGAGAAGGTCGAGAGGAAGATTCTGGATCTTTCTCTAGACATGTATATGGCTGATGATCCAGTGACACTAGTAAGTTTTCCTGTAGTTAATCTTGTACTCGAATATGTGTTCATCCGTACTTTGTTATAGGTTTTCGCAATACTAAGATGATTCTTCTTTCAGCTACTGACCTCCCCAAGTTGGAGCTTGATCCTCTTGAGGGATATCCTCCTGAGAAACCACAGTCTCAGGAGGAAGGAGAACTTGTACTGCTGCCGGATGTGTTTACATGAAAACGCAAAACTCTAACGGTTTCCATTGGCACAAAAGAAGTGCCTATTGTGAAGAGGTAACTTTCCTCACAAGGTCTTACATTTTATCTCTTATTCTTTCTGAAGCGTAACGATCTTGTGATGTCACTTCTTCAGAGCTAAACAACTCATCAAGGGCAAGGGGAAGGGAATCACGACAAAAGCCCCTACGCCAGTCAAAGTTAAATTTGACTTCGCCTACAGCTCCTCCTCCGACTCCTACCCCCACGCCTTCTACAGTACCAGAGGTTACTTCATCTCATCATGCTACAGAAGATGCGGCTCAGCATTCTAAGCGAGGGATCCTTCGCTGGCAAACCGACATCACCATGAGTGATTCGGTAACTGATAAGGGTGAACCCTCAATGGGTAATGATACCTCGGTAGAGGTTTTCATGGACAACATTCTCAGCAATCTAGGTATCCTGAAACTTGGGATTAGTCGAAAAACTGCAGAAGATATCCAAATGTTGGCTCAACAATGCTTAGAGAGCCGGAACATCACTGTCGAAGAAGAGGCACCAGAAGCCGAGGATGTAAAACTCTCCAAGCTTCTTGACCAAGTTCGTCTTCGCGATGACAAGCTAAAAGCCGGTGTGGCTCTGCCACCACCAGTGATCCCTCTGACTCTCACCGAGAAGGTTTCTTTTGAGGTGAACATGAGTCTGAGCAAGCTAACCCATGAACATTATGTAAGTTGGAATTTGACTCTCTCTTTTACTTATCCTGTAGCCCCCAAGCATGAAGTTGGATAAGAAATCTAGATTTTTGCTTTCATAGGATGCCAAAGAACGAACTAGTATAACCCCAAGGCTCGTGCTAATATTTAACTTTGTTAAAATATTAGCCCGAGTCTTTAGTAGACTTCTGACTCTGGGTATTATTCTGACTTACAGAAAGTTAATGCTTATAACCAGGAATTGTTGAAGAATATCTACAATAAACGGAGAGACATCAGAGGTCTCTGTCTAGAGAATTCTCAGTTGAAAATTGCCAAGGATGAGGCTGAAGGTAATCATTTCATTCCTCATACTTGTTCTTTGATTCCTTTGATTTATAGCCGAACGTTTATTTGATAGTTTTCTTGTTTTCACCGAACTGGTCAAACAGTCATGCAAAATGATTGAAGATGTCGCGCATCTCAAGACACTGGAGGTGGAGAATGCCGACTTAAGGCGAGAGCTAAATGATCTTAAGATAGATCATGAGCGCAGTATTAACAGCGTTCTTGAATCATCCAATATGGCCACCGAAGAACATGATCGTAAGATCGCTATCCAGGACAAGAACATCTCGGATCTAGAAGATGAGTTGGCCAGGGAGAAGGACATCACCCAAGCTCTTCGGGATGAGCTCCAGTGTCTTCGGGCAGAGATGGCCAAAGTTGACAATGCCATCTTCGGTATGCTTTTTCGTGTCTAACCTTTCCTTTTTTCCGACTCTAGGAATTCACATATATTTCCAACTTTGCTTTATATATGTAGGTCCTTTGAATATTCTAGATTCTTCCTCCTCCGAGTCTCACACTAGTCGGCTAACTTCAGTCGGAGATCTGCTTCACGATTTCCGCCAGTCACTAGAGGATATTGGCGAAGCTCTAAAGGTTTCCGACATGAACAAAATGTCTGCCTTTGAGGTATGGGACAAGGCAAAGGAGATGCCCCGGCTCATCCAAGATTGGAACATGTCATATGCGCGAACTATAGCATAGAATGCCCTAACAATGGTTATGAGCCACCATGGAAGCATGGAAATTTGGCAAGTAACTAGGGGTTATTCAACCATTGATGAAGACGACAAGGAAAAGAACATCAAGGATAGCATGGATGCTTGTGCCGGTTATGGGTGCCCTATAGCTGATATGACCAGTTACAACACTCCCTTTTTCACTCACGTGGAAACACCTCCACCGCCTCCAGAAGAAAACGCTGAAGTTTTTGACGATAAACAGAGCGAGTCTGATATCCTCGTTTCGGAAACATACCAAGGCTGAGGTGATGTCACCAGTGAGCCAGCAACTCCTGCCTCTTCTCCTGCATCATAGAGTACCAGAAAAAACAATGTGTTATTCTAAAACAATCGGATTATAATAAGTAGTATAATATTTTGCTAGTGTTGAGTTTGTAAGAACTAATGCTTTTTACTTCCTTTTAGCACTTTTGGCTTTATTTTGACGTGCCTGAAATTTTACATAAGAACTTTTTGTTTTATTGATACTTATTGTTTGTCTGGCTTTCCGCCTCATCCCTGTTGGGGCCCCTGGAGTAATCCTCCGAGAATCCCTATTATGCATACAACCACGATCCCATGATCAGTTAGTCATGGCACATAACCGAAAAGTATCATTACAAAATCCGAGACATAACGAATTACAAGACTTACATAAATGCCGTTATGGCTACATCAATAATCATCAGCGGAACTTCATCAAGCGTAGAGCCCAATCCATGCCTTAGCCTACAGGCAACTGACTGGGAGAGCGTCCTAGCTCGCATAGTTTCCAACATCATCTTCTTCTTGAAATCTGACCAAGTTAATATCCAGGGACAATGCTAGTGAGTACTTTGAATGTACTCGCAAACCACCTTAAGATAACAATAATAACAAGAGGATGTGCATTATGGCTGTGGTAGTTGGAGGGCTCCAAGAGAGGTTCTTTCCTCAAATAGTTTCTCAAGTAGATATAGCATCTACATATCTTTGTTGAAAACTTTTTGTAAACTATTTTGGAAACCCTTTTTGAAAAGTTTTGGAAAACATTAGGACTGGGTCACCCATTTGTTCCTTTCTCCCGGTCGTCCCATGACCAAAGTCCTTTCATTCCTTTCTGACCATCCCATGGTCAAAACCTTCCTCCTTTTCGACCATCCCATGGTCAAAATATTTTCAAAGCCTTTGCTTTTTCGAAATCCTTTTCGAAAACAAAACCAGCACCGCTCTATAGAAGTTTGTCCAACCTGTCCATAACCGCGGACACGGCTATTCGAATAGATTTACACTCTGCAGAGGTTGTACACTTTACCCACACCATCCGGGTACACTACCCTAATCATCACCAATCGTGGGTCGAGTAACCGATCAAGACTCTCCGGATGCCCACTCTAATATAAGTTCCTACCCTATGAGGGTTGTTCCCCTCAACACCGGGACGTCGGGTACCGAGGACCAACTGGAGCGCATTTTGCACTTCCCAAGTGTTGCGCTTTCAATGAGGGGCTCATAGTAACATGTGGAGGTCCGAAAACCCTTCGTTCCTTCTCTAGGTCGATGTCCCACATGGACCCTTATGTGAGAAGGCCCACCCTCCAGGTATTTTTTTCCCTTGTAGTTGTTGCGAGGCAGCTTATACCAGAGTAAACAAACATCAAATCCACCCTTGTCCCATTCCAGAGTAATGTGGTTGCACATGGTTAAGTTGTTATAGCTAAACTGCAAAGAACCGGGTGAATTTTCGTAAACCTTTTTCCTCCATCTTTCCTTCAGCATTTTGTAAAACAAAACCTTTTTCTTTCTCAATTATCTCTTGGGAGGTCCCACCTCACCAAGGTTTTCACATAAAACAGTTGGTAAAACCTTTTTCCGGGGTCTTCCCATCCTATAGCTTTGCTTCGGCTAAATCGGGGTCTCCAAAGGGGTTATGGTGATATACACCATCTATTCTACTAGGGACAAGTAGGTGTCAGCAAGGGGGTTGTACTTAATAGTACAAAAGTGTAATAGTTCGGAGGAGCCAAACCACTACCATGTATACATCAACATGTAGTAAAACAATGCAGTTTTAAATAAACAAAGGATAAAAGATGCATAAGTAAAACAGTAGGACGAGGCTTATGAGCAAGAAGGTGGCTTTCCTGATGATTAGCAATATGGCAATATGTCCCTGGACTTATTCTTTAGATAACCAAGAATACGGATACCAATAATAATAAGATCTCTTCTTATCGGTGTCAATACAAGCGTCACTATCGTCATCATCGGGTATACATGCAAACAAGCCAGACCACAATCAAAACAAGGTATACAAGCACCAATACAATACAACAAGAAATTGAATAATACCGAATTAATATTCAGATGGTTTTGAGAGGATTGGATTTAGGAGATTGAGATGGCCTTCGAGAAGGGGTTTATTTTCGAGGAACTACCTAAGAGGGGGTTTTGGACCAAGGACATATTATGTATGATACCATTGTATAAAAATGATACCTACAGGTAGATGTTGATAAAATTAAACCAACAAAAGTGGTTTCACTATTTTATCACTTTTCTTTAAAAAGTTATGATTTTCCTAGTGAATTAACTTCTAGTTTTAGGGAATAAATCACCAGAAAAGTTCTGTAGCTCCAAAAATTATTTCCTTGGGTGGTTAGGTAATGCTTGATGTACTTGTTCACTGAGAGTTGGAAAATTGTCAAAATAGTTACCAGAATGCCCTCAGGAAAATCCCAAAGGCAGTTTTGGAGATGTTTTCTCTTTTTCACAAGATTAATTCTACAAAAGCTTTTGATATGATTCCAAAGACACATGTTAGGTATTTAGAGTACCTTTTAGTAGAAATTTTAATCAACCTTTTTGGAGTTACAGAAATACTAAGGTGAATTTATTAGTGGATTAACTCTACATAGAACATATTAATCCCTAATAAAACAACCATGGCTCATAAACTTTTGGGATCCTGGGGTTTGATAGATTTAGTGTGCATGTGTACTGGGAGTTGGAAATAGGTGAAAACCCATTTTGGTTTGACCTAGGGAATTCTCTAAAGTCTGAAAGGCCAGGTTTTTGTTATTTTTGCTATTGGTGGACCAGAGCTCCACTTGGCATGATGCCAGTCTATAAATTAGGCACATTGGATAACTTCCATAGGCCATTGGATTTGTTTATTTGGAGATGTGAATCTTCCTGGGGGATTCATTGATTGAGATAGATACATTTTGGTAGATGAATTTCTAGTAAAAATTAAAGATTAATTTTTGAAAAGGGACAGCTCTGCATGTTTCATAAAACATGCCTGCACCCATAAAAATTTAGATCTAGGCATTTTAGACAATTTTCCATTTTTAAAACGATTTAAACTAAATTGCCAAAACAAATCTGGAAATGTACTTAATTAAAAGAGAAACTGGAGGGCAGCTCGGGCCAGATCTGAGCGAAGAATGGGCCGCGGAGGGAGATTCGGCCCACCCGGATGTGCCCAGCACGGGAGGTGGCGGTTTTGAATCCGACCGCTGGGGCCTAGATGTTAGTGGGAGTGGCAGCCGAAGCAGTAAGAGGAAATGGTGGCCGCTCGATCAAATGACGATCGACGACCCTGGCGCGTCGTCCTCCTCTCGACGTGCAGACAGGCGGGGGAAACCCTAGGCGAGCTCGGCAGCGGCGGAGGGCTCACCTGGGCCACGGGGAGGCGACGAGGAGCGACGGAGAGGACGCGGTGGACGACGACGATCTCAACGGTGGGTGGCAAGGTGCGGTCCTACGCCGGGAGACGACCCGCCTACTCACGCCCGAGAGGGAGCTCACCGGAGCTCGCTAGCAGCGACGATAGGGGCTGTCCTTGGCCACCAAAACAACAGTGTTAGAGAGAGGGGAAGGAGGGGAGCACGGCACGGTGGCATGCAAAGGGAGAGAGGCAGTGAGGAGGAAGCCTAGCTCGAAAAGAGAGAGGAGGCCGAAGCTTTCTTCTCTCTCTCTCTCTCAAGCAGACAGAGCAGGGGAGAGGGAGAGGATGCTCTGGGAAGGTGGTTGGGAGTGTGGGGAGGCAAATGAGCTAGAGAGGGGGAGATGGGGTGGCCTCTGGCCTATTTAACCGAGAGGGAGGAGTCCATCATGGACTTGGTTCATTAGGCATGGGAGGGAGTAGGGAAACCAGGGGGAGAGGATGTTGTGGGCGGGGAGGGTGGTATCTGGTCGGGCTGCAGGTCAGAGAGGAGCAGAGACAGCTGTTGCAAAGCTTTGAGGGAAGGAAAAAGTGGGGGTTGGCTTGTGTGTCCTTCTTGGACAAGCACTAGAGACAAGGGGTGTAAGTTGCTATAGTGTTGCTACAGTGTGGGCACGACCAGAGGAGGTGGAGTTGCTGTGGAGAAGTGCTGGGGAAGCTTTGATGGGGTTTGGAGGTAATTTGCTTAGTTTGCTAGAATTTGATCAAATGGTGCTTGTGAAGGAAGTTCAAAAACTTGCATTGGACCAGATGAATAAATGGTACTGGGAGATAGATGAGGTCAAGGTAGATATTCAGGAATTATTTGGGATTTTTTAGAGTATTTTAAGTCCACTTAAAATCATTTATTCAAAAAGTACAGAAGTAGTTTCTAGAAGATAATTTGATAATTTTACATTGGATAGGTGGGTTTTTTGATGTGAGATGGTCCCAGATGTGAATACACACTTAGGGGAATTTTCCCAAGATTTATTGAGGCTTAAAAGTATTTAAATCAATTATTTTATCCTTTCTGCCATTTAAGAAAAAGGGCAAAAGGAATTATTGAAACTCTTCAAAAATATTTATTTTTGAAGTGGGATGATAGGGTATGATATATAGGACTCAATTGTGCTTAAAGTTAGCGAAGGGTTTTGGCAAAAACCAAACTTTCCCTTGAGAAAGGTGTTTTGGAGATTTTGTCTATTAAGGAGATTAATTAGATTTGGTGCCATAATAATTATGGATAATATTTGATAAATCTTGGTGATCAAGGTAGATGATGTATACTAGGTGCAGCAAGCATTTGCAACCTTGGGATTGGAGAATCCAAGCTGATCTTGGTGAAAATAGAGATTTAAGGATCTTGGGTAAGATTGTTTTCATGCCACCAAAACCTTGTTGGATCTTGGAGATCAGATCTCCCCTTGGGGCATGGGGTAGAGGGATGGATATAAAAAGTGATGTATATTGCAATGGTGTAGAGGTTTGAGCTTGATCCTGCTTGATCTCACCAAGACAGACTTTCAAACTTTGAATAAAATAAGCCTGCCAAAGCTGATTCTCAACTAGCCTTCAAAACCTTGTAGGTTTAAGAAGCACAAAGATCCACTTGGAACAAGTGAAGTAGATATTGATAGACCTATATGAGTAGAACACAACCATGCAAAGAGTTGGTCCATAGAAGGTTGGATGGCGGTGTGAGATTCAACCAAAGTAGGCATGTTGACTAGATTTGCAGGAATAGTTATTTTCTTGCCTACAAAACCATCAAGAACAAGTGGGTTGGAGGATGATCTAACCAAGGGAAAGAGTGGGCCTTGGTATTCCTTAGGATGGTTAACAAGATGGTTCAGATGCATTTAAAAAAATGCATAAGGGTTAAGAAGGGGAGACATTCAAAAAGGTGATGTTGGAAACAGATTTCCAGACTTAGCCAAATTTGGCAGATTTAGCTCATACTAGTTCTAAGCAATCAAGTCAAACAGCAGATCAAGACAACTCATCTTACAAACAAATCACTACTACTAGGGTTACCATCAAGCTTAGCTTGAGGTAAGGAGGGGTAATTTTGAAAGGTTAGAGTTTGAATAGGATGAGAGTCGTTGGTATCTCTACCAAGAGTAGCATTCAAAAGCTTACTAAAAGGTTTTGGAGATCCTAGCAGTAAGAGTAGTTGAAGGTTCTGTCTTGGAAACATGAGGAGATTATGTTATATATCCCTCCATAGTTTTGTCAATAGAAGCTACTTAAATAGTTTTTCTTACATAAGCATCTTGGCTCAGGTTTTGAGATGTCAGAACATTTGAGAATATGTAAGTTGAGCCAGGATAGTTTTGTTAAATAGCTTTTGCCAACTGATGGTTGAGGTAAGGATTATATCTTCTCATACACAATCATAAGCATAAACCTATTCAGACAACAGGCAAACACTTCATTATTAAGCAAGAAAATGTTTTTGTTCCCCCAGATTTTTGCATTCAGGACAACTAATCAGGGTTGCAGAAATTGGGATGTTACACACCTTTCCCCCTTAAAAGAATCTCGTCCCGAGATTCAGGAGAGTAGGGTTAGGGCATTTTTAGTCGGGTTGATACTAGGTGTCTTACGCGTACTATCTTACGGACTCCATCTTTGAAAGTGACTACTCTGTCGATGAAGCTGAGCTTTAGTCTTTGGGGATGCGCGGAGCATTGAGCAGAGTCCAGCCTTGATTGCGAGGAATGACTTTCTTTTCCTTCCGGACTCTATATCTCGAGGGCTTAGACTGGGCAGACTATCTCGATTTTGAACTTCATAGAGTACTCGTCGAAGGATAGAATCTATAGCTGGGAGTACCTTTCTCCAAGAATTCGCAGCTCTATGTTGGGGGCGTAGCGTATCCTAATTAAAGATCTTACGGTCGATACTCCTGGATTTGCTTCTAGTGAAGGGTTACTCTATTTTGGTGGAAGAGACGCAGTCCTTCCCCCTTAGAGCGACACTACCATCTTGATTGGGGTCGTTTGTTGACGCTGGGAGATGGCGCTGCACCTTTCGTCCGGAGGTGATTATCTTCCATCGACCTTGCAAAAGCAGCTTCGGGAGAGGCGTTGATGCCACTTCTTGAATTGGTAGTCATAGCGGGAGGGGCGTTTATCTAGCTCCTTAGTTTAGTTCTGGGCTAGCTTAGGGTCCGTTAGGTGGGAGAATGCCGTTTGGGGTTGACGGCATGAGAGGCGGTCTTATAGGATGAGGTCATTCCGGGTTGAGTCTGACGCAATGCCATGGGTAAAACACGTAGGTGTGAAGCTCTGACTCACATATCATCAAAATGGGTTCATGCAGGGATTAACATGTCTAAGCCGACCAACGGCGAGGATACTTGAACATTACAGAAGAATATCTAGGCTACCAGGTGTCGGGGCATTTAGAATTTTACAAGACAGGTGCAGGGGCGATACATAGCTCTACCTATGTTGAGATAGGTGGGTTGCCGGGTGCGAAAACTACTTTTGGGGAACGTCCGGAGTCTTGTCGCCGTTCTGAGGTTGGATGTTTCTCCTCAAGAAATGCCTTCGCGGAGGAAGGTGAGGTTCTGGGGATAGTGGCTTCCTGATTTTTCTGGCTTGAGGGACTCATGGTTTCTTGCTCTTTTTAGGTGCCGAAGCTTCTTGTTTCGACGTCATCCCGTATTTGTCTGGACAGTGGTGGGCGAAGTGGCCTGGATTTCCGCAGGTGTAACATATGCTTTGCTTGACTTCGGATCCTCCTGGGCTTGCTTTGGGAATCTTAAGGGAGTAGCGGATATTTTGGCCTGTACCTTTGTAGGAGTGTTGTCGAGACCATGTTGGGGGCACTCTCGGCTGTAATGACCTGGTGTATCACATGAGTAGGAGGTACCTTTCTTGGAGTATTGCGACTTTGCTGTCTTCCCAATATTTACGCATGGGAGTTGACGGGCTTTGCCAATTAGGAGGTATAAGGGTCACTCGGCCGGGACATGGTCTTGGCCTTCACAAAGGAAACATGTGACTAGCTGTGTTGGACAAACCGCAGGAGGATGGAAGGCTCCACAGTTTGGGCAGTTGCCAAGGCATTGACTAGCTTGATGTCCTTCTTATCCGCAGCGGCTGTAGGCTTTCTGTGGGGCTTCGAGCTTCATGGCCATACTTGGGTTGTATCGGGGTGATAATCCTTCCGCTACAGAGGTAAACTATGGTAATAGATTAGTATTGGTTATTTGGGAAAGAGGAAACCAATAGTTATATAGTTAGTACGAGACAGGTATGGCTTTGGGTTCCTCGGACGATTCTTAAAGTAGGGCTTGGAGCAGGCGATTAGAACTAGGCGCAGATAGGGGTTGTCAGAGATTTCATTTGTGGCCATCCTGCGGAGGAGAGGTTTCCAGCTATGGGGTTACGAGGGGTAGCATCGGGATACACCAACAAGGTGGTCAAAGCGAACCAGAACATACAAACAAGGCGAACAGGGTGAGGGAATCGCGGTGTCCACGGCAAACAGCATGCATCAAGCAACACGTAATGCACTTAGGCAAGGAAACACGGTCTACGCTAGGGACCAAGGAGTTAACTACTCGCGATGTAGGGGAATACTATTCTTAGGACTATTGACCCTAGATATCGTCTTTCTTCAGGTCGGAGTCACAATCTTGCCGATAAAGCCTTTGTCGTATCTTGGACGCTTCTTGATAGTGCATCACTTGATGTCTTCTGGTTATGAGGATTCCGCGGGTCGAGCGATGTTGTAGTCTCCTTGTGTTTGCCGGAAGTTGCTTGTCTTCATCTTGTTCTCATTGTCTTCAGTGGGTTCTAGATCCTAGTTATTTAAATTCCGTAGGTTTGAAGTTTGGACAAGAGTTAGAGGAAACCATTTTTGAAAACATTTACTTAGAGTAAGACAAGAAGTAGAACCTGTTGAAACTCATTGAGAAACTAGTTTTCAAAAGCCGGGGTTTTCAAAATAAGGTTCCTGTCTAACGACCATGCTAACTAAGGTTTTCCTACAGTCAGGATGGCTTTGATACAAAGTATGTTGGGGCCCCCGGAGTAATCCTCCGAGAATCCCTGTTATGCATACAACCACGATCCCATGATCAGTTAGTCGTGGCACATAACCGGCAAGTATCATTACAACATCCGAGACATATCCAATTACCAGACTTACATAAATGTCGTTATGGCTACATCAATAATCATCAGCAGAACTTCATCAAGTGTAGAGCCCAATCCATGCCTTAACCTACATGCAACTGACTGGGAGAACGTCCTAGCTCGCATAGTTGCCAACATCATCTTCTTCTTGAAATCTGACCAAGTTAATAGCCAGGGATAATGCCAGTGAGTACTTTGAATGTACTCGCAAACCACCTTAAGATAACAATAATAACAAGAGGATATGCATAATGGATGTGGTAGTAGGAGGGCTCCAGGAGAGGTTATTTCCTCAAATAGTTTCTCTTGTAGATATAGCATCTACATATCTTTGTTGAAAACTTTTTGTAAACTATTTTGGAAACCCTTTTTGAAAAGTTTTGGAAAACATCTGGACTGGGTCACCCATTTGTTCCTTTCTCCCGGTCGTCCCACGACCAAACTCCTTTCATTCCTTTCTGACCATCCCATGGTCAAAACCTTCCTCCT
The DNA here is from genome assembly GCA_916181665.1 of Avena sativa. Lineage (NCBI taxonomy): Eukaryota > Viridiplantae > Streptophyta > Magnoliopsida > Poales > Poaceae > Avena > Avena sativa. The sequence continues at coordinate 266,680,177 of OV702292.1, read as the reverse complement.
TTTCGACCATCCCATGGTCAAAATATTTTCAAAGCCTTTGCTTTTCCGAAATCCTTTTTGAAAACAAAACCAGCACCGCTCTACAGAAGTTTGTCCAACCCCTCCATAACCGCGAACACGGCTATTCGAATATATTTACACTCTGCAAAGGTTGTACACTTTACCCACACCATCCGGGTACACTACCCTGATCTTCACCGATTGTGGGTCCAGTAACCGATTAAGACTCTCCGGATGCCCACTCCAATATAAGTGCCTACCCTATGAGGGTTGTTCCCCTCAACACCGGGACGTCAGGTACCGAGGACCAACCGGAGCGCATTTTGCACTTCCCAAGTGTTGCACTTTCAATGAGGGGCTCATAGTAACGCGTGGAGGTCCAGAAACCCTTCGTTCCTTCTCTAGGTCGATGTCCCACATGGACCCTTATGTGAGAAGGCCCACCCTCCAGGGATTTTTTCCCTTGTAGTTGTTGCGAGGCAGCTTATACCAGAGTAAACAAACATCAAATCTAGCTCTGTCCCATTCCAGAGTAATGTGGTTGCACAGGGTTAAGTTGTTATAGCTAAACTGCAAAGAACCGGGTGCATTTTTGTAAACCTTTTTCCTCCATCTTTCCTTCAGCATTTTGTAAAACAAAACCTTTTTATTTCTCAATTATCTCTTGGGAGGTCCCACCTCACGAAGGTTTTCTCATAAAACAGTTGGTAAAACCTTTTTCCGGGGTCTTCCCATCCTATAGCTTTGCTTCGGCTAAATCGGGGTCTCCAAAGGGGTTATGGTGATATACACCATCTATTCTACTAGGGACAAGTAGGTGTCACCAAGGGGGTTGTACTTAATAGTACAAAAGTGTAATACTTCGGAGGAGCCAAACCACTACCATGTATACATCAACATGTAGTAAAACAATGCAGTTTTGAATAAACAGAGGATAAAACATGCATAAGTAAAACAATAGGACGAGGCTTATGAGCAAGAAGGTGGCTTGCCTGATGATCAGCAATATGGCAATATGTCCTTGGACTTCTTCTTTAGATAACCAAGAATACCGATACCAATAATAATAAGATCTCTTCTTCTCGGCGTTAATACAAGCGTAACTATCGTCGTCATCGGGTATACATGCAAACAAGCCAGACCACGATCAAAACAAGGCATACAAGCACCAATACAATACAGAAAGGTAATTGAATAAGACCGAATTAAGATTCAGATGGTTTTGAGAGGATTGGATTTAGGAGATTGAGATGGCCTTGGAGAAGGGGATGAACAGCCCTTAGGGTTTATTTTCGAGGAACTACCTGAGAGGGGGTTTTGGACCAAGGACATATTCTGTATGATACCATTGTATAAAAATGATACCTGCAGGTAGATGTTGATAAAATGAAATGAACAAAAGTGGTTTCACTATTTTATCACTTTTCTTTAAAAAGTTATGATTTTCCTAGTGAATTAACTTCTAGTTTTAGGGAATAAATCACCAGAAAATTTCTGGAGCTCCAAAAATTATTTCCTTGGGTGGTTAGGTAAGTCTTGATGTACTTGTTCACTGAGAGTTGGAATCATGTCAAAATAATTACCAGAATGCCCTCAGGAAAATCCCAAAGGCAGTTCTAGAGCTGTTTTGTCTTTTTCACCAGATTAATTTTACAGAAGCTTTTGATATTATTCCAAAGACACATGTTAGGTACTTAGAGTACCTTTCACTAGAAATTGGAATCAACCTTGTTGGAGTTAAATAACTACTGAAGTGAATTTATTAGTGGATTAACTCTACATAGAACAATTTAATCCCTAATAAAACAACCATGGATCATAAACTTTTGGGATCCAGGGGTTTGATATATATTGGTGTGCAAGTGTACCGGGAGTTGGAAATAGGTCAAAACCCATTTTGGTTTGACCTAGGGAATTCCCTAAAATCAGAAAGGCCAGGTTTTTGGTATTTTTGCTACTGGTGGACCAGAGCTCCACTTGGCATGAGGCCAGGATATAAATTAGGCACATGGGATACCTTCCATAGGCCATTGGATTTGTTTCATTTGGAGATGTGAATCTCCCTGGGGGATTTATTGATTGAGATATATACATTTTGCTAGATGAATTTCTAGTAAAAAGTAAAGATTAATTTTGGAAAAGGGCCAGCTCTGCATGTTTCATAAAACATGCCTGCACCCATAAAAATTTAGATCTAGGAATTTTAGATAGTTTTCCATTTTTAAAACGATTTAAACTAAATTGCCAAAACAGTTCTGGAAATGTACTTAATTTAAAAGAGAAACTAGAGGGCAGCTCGGGCCGGATCTGGGCGAAGAATGGGCCATGGAGGGAGATTCAGCCCACGCGGCTGTGCCCAGCGCGGGAGGTGGCGGTTTTGAATCCTACCACTGGGGCCCAACGGTCAGTGGGAGTGGCGGCCGATGCGGTAAGAGGCGACAGTGGTTGCTCGATCAAATGACGATCGACAACCCTGGGGCGTCGTCCTCCTCTCGACACGCAGACATGCGGGGGAATCCCTAGGCGGGCACAGCGGCGGTGGAGGGCTCACCTAGGGCCACGGGGAGGCGACGGGGATCGGCAGAGAGGACGCGGTGGACGCCGATGACCTCAATGGTGGGCGGCAAGGTGCGGTCCTACGTCGGGAGCCGACCCGCCTGCTCACGCCCGAGAGTGAGCTCGCTAGCGGCGACGGCATGGTTTGGAGGTAATTTGCTTAGTTTGCTAGAATTTGATCAAATGCTGCTTGTGAAGGAAGTTCAAAAACTTACATTGGACCAGATGAAGAAATGGTACTGGAAGATAGATGAGGTCAACGTAGATATCCAGGAATTATTTGGGATTTTTCAGAGTATTTTAAGTCCACTTAAAATCATTTATTCAAAAAGTACAGAAGTAGTTTCTAGAAGATCATTTGATAATTTTACATTGGATAGGTGGAGTTTTTGATGTGAGATGGTCCCAGATGTGAATACACACATAGGGGAATTTTCCCAAGATTTATTGAGGCTTAAAAGTATTTAAAACAATTATTTTATCCTTTCTGCCATTTAAGAAAAAGGGCAAAAAGAATTATTGAAACTCTTCAAAAATATTTATTTTTGTAGTGGGATGATAGGTTATGATATATAGAAATCAATTGTGCTTAAAGTTAGGGAAGGGTTTTGGCAAAAACCAAACTTTCCCTTGAGAAAGGAGTTTTGGAGATTTTGTCTATTAAGGAGATTAATTAGATTTGGTGCCATAATAAATATGGATAATATTTGATAAATCTTGGGGATCAAGGTAGATGATGTAGAACAGGTGTAGCAAGCATTTTCAACCTTGGGATTGGAGAATCCAAGCTGATCTTGGTGAAACTAGAGATTTAAGGATCTTGGGTAAGATTGTTTTCATGCCACCAAAACCTTGTTGGATCTTGGACCTCAGATCTCCCCTTGTGGCATGGTGTGGAGGTATGGATAGACAAAGTGATTTATATTGCAATGGTGTAGAGGTTTGATATTGATCCTGCTTGAGCTCACCAAGACAGACTTTCAAACTTTGAATAAAATAAGCCTGCCAAAGCTGATTATCAACTAGCCTTCAAAACCTTGTGGGTTTAAGAAGCACAAAGATCCACTTGGAACAAGTGAAGTAGATATTGATAGAAATATATGAGTATAACACAACCATGCAAAGATTTGGTCCATAGAAGGTTGGATGGCGGTGTGAGGTTCAACCGAAGTAGGCATGTTGACTAGATTTGCAGGAATAGTTATTTTCTTGCCTGCAAAACCATCAAGAACAAGTGGGTTGGAGGATGATCTAACCAAGGTCAAGAGTGGGTCTTGGTAGTCCTTAGGATGTTTAACAATATGGTTGAGATGAATTTGAAAAAATGCATAAGGGTTAAGAAGGGGAGACATTCAAAAAGGTGATGTTGGAAACAGATTTCCAGACTTGCCAAATTTGGCAGATTTAGGGTTTTTGACGGGTGGTGATGATTTTGAGGGGTTGCAAGGTACCAAAGCATCATCAAGGGGATGATGTTGAAGTGTAGATTGAATAGAAGGGATCCATGCTTGATATGGGTCTTCATTGACTTGGAAACTTCTAGAATGGATCACTGCAGAATTGATCTCGTTAAGGGTTTCAGATGATCACCTGGTGGCTAGAAATTAGCTCTAGATTGTATTCTTGCTTAGGGTGTGACGATATGGAAACATCTGGATCCTAGTGATGAGTTCCTAGAGTAGCTCATACTACTTCTAAGCAATCAAGTCAAACAGCAGATCAAGACAACTCATCTTACAAACAAATCACTACTACTAGGGTTACCATCAAGCTTAGCTTGAGGTAAGGAGGGGTAATTTTGAAAGGTCGGAGTTTGAATAGGATGAGAGTCCTTGGTATCTCTACCAAGAGTAGAATTCAAAAGCTTACTAAAAGGTTTTGGAGATCCTAGAGGTAAGAGTAGTTGAAGGTTCTGTCTTGGAAACATGAGGAGATTATGTTATATATCCCTCCATAGTTTTGTCAATAGAAGCTACTAAAATAGTTTTAGTTACATAAGCATCTTGGCTCAGGTTTTGAGATGCCAGAACATTTGAGAATATGTAAGATGAGCCAGGATAGTTTTATTAAATAGCTTTTGTCAACTGATGGTTGAGGTAAGGAGTATATCTTCTCATACACAATCATAAGCATAAACCTATTCAGACAACAGGCAAACACTTCATTATTAAGCAAGAAAAAGTTTTTTTCCCCCTGATTTTTGCATTCTGGACAACTAATCAGGGTTGCAGAAATTGGGATGTTACAATCCCTTTCGTGAGCCGGCAAACCTTCAACACGGAAACTTTGCCGAGCAATGGAACTCAATGGCTAAACCAGTTTAAACTTGGAAACAAAGCCGGCTTCTAGTACCAACAATTCACTACTCGGAAAATACTCGCATCCACAAATCATACAAAGAACCAAAGTATAAACTAAACTTTAGATTTATACCCGAAGGTAGCATTTTTAGAATCGGAAATCTAACCAGAACAAACATGAGTATAAAGTAGTTTCAAGTATTTTGGGATTTTCGACTGTGACATGATCATTCGAAAATATTGAGGCAACCAATACTTTATTTTACTTTGAACATGTTCACATATATGATTACAAAGAAAGAAAATTTGAGAATAAAACGGACGTCGCTGAGCAATATTACACGGTCTGTCTAATTTTTTTGGGTTTGTACTGGCTCCAGCTCTCTTTCTCTTCTTAGTAGCCGGTCTTTCTTTGACTGGCTGCCTATCAGTTAGATAGTAAGAACCATTGTGCAATACTGGACTAACTAAAAAGGTCCCTTCCCAAACTGGGGAAAGTTTGTGCTTTCTTTTTTGCAGAAGCGAGAGAACCAAATCACCCTTATTGAAAGACCGGTTTCTAACTCTCTGGCTATGATACTTGTGTAACTTCTGTTAATAGGTTGTTGATCTCTACTCAGCAATGACGCGAACTTCTTCGATTAAATCGAGATCATCTTGTCGAGATATTCGGGCATCATCTTTGATATACACACCAACTCGGGGAGAAGTATGAATCAGATCACTAGGAATAACTTCTTCTGAGCCATAGACCAAGAAGAAAGGTGTGTATCTGGTTGACCTATTTAGAGTTGTTCTCAAGCACCATATCACAGATGACAATTCGTCTGCCCAAGCCCCCACAGCACGACGAAGTGGTGCTTGGTTTGAGGCCTTAAAGGATTAAACAATTTGCTCTTTCGACTTGTCCGTTGGCTTGTGGATGTGCGACTGACACAATGTCAAGCCGTCTTTTTTCATTGTTGCAGATTTCGGCAAGCTCTCCCATAGAAAAATTACTCCTGTTGTCCATGATAATACTGTGCGGATAACTGTATCAGATTATAACATCCTCAACAAATCTTTTGGCTGTTGATCGGTCACAACTTGTGCTGGGTTTAGCCTCAATCCATTTTGTGAAGTATCAACCATCACTAAGAGTGTTGGGCTCGCAACATAGAAAACAAAAAATTTCCTACGATGGGAACTATTATATGCCAAGATCTATCTATTAGATACAAGAAACAAGTGGATATACATCCATAGAGAACACACCCTTGAAGACATCAAAGCTTTGTTAACAAGATGGAACTAATGGATGATGTAGTCGTACACCTACCGATCTCAAGATCATGATGAAGTCCAGCTGGTCCAGCAGGTCCAGCTCCAGCACGTCCATCAGGTCCAGCACCACCAAGTCTAGCACCGTAAAGTAGCGGTGCATCCGTGATCGTACACATGTCTTGTACCCTGACAACCTCTGTCCCTCGCTCCAGCAAAGCAGCGGAAGCAGCTACTCCTTTCCAGATAAAGCTACCAGGAACATGTATCTCGCTAATCCGAGACCATGGGGAATAATTTCTAGAGGGGGAGAGAGATCCTTCACGACGAGGTGTGAGAGTGGAGGAGGAGGAGGTGCTCCTTATATAGCGGAGGGGAAGCCCAAGGGGCATGACGCCAGCCATGGTGGGTGCCCCCACCTCTCCCTCATTCATGTGGGTGGAGCTCCCACTCACATAAACACACACCTCCACTCATGTCCACTCACATGCATTAAATTTCCACCAAATTTAATGCAAGCTTTGACTAAATAAAACTATTTTATTTATTTTATTCAGAATTTTGTTAATTACTTTAATTAAAAAATATTCACATAAAACCCCTTGCAACATTTCAATATCACATGCAGAACCAGTTTCTGCAATTTCACTCGAAACAATTCTGGTTTCCATTGAAATGATTCCAGGGCTTTCTTAAATCTTTATCTAAAACATATTTGCTCCAAATGGTGTTGGTATCCCTTAAGTGTGTCACCCTGCGGTTCGCGAATAATGCAGACATGATCGATACCCCTCTCCAATCAATAATCACCAGCGAGACCTGGAGATCCGTACTGACTCCTACATATTCAACAATGACTCTTGTGATCGTGTGAACCTTTAACGTCGTAAATAAATCCTTTTGTCTCGTGATACATTACATGCACGAGATTCAATCATCGGTATCTCAATACCTAGTTTGATTTTGTTGCTGACATGCACTCTTTTCTCGTTCTCGTGATATAACATTCTAGTAATCACATCACTTGCTTGCAAGCTATTTCAATGTGATATCACCTAGAGGTCCCCGGGTATATCTATCCGTCATCAGGATGGACAAATCCCACTCTTGATCCATGAGCCTCTACATAACACTAGCACTGAACCCGCCTTTATAGTCACCTTGTTACAGTGTAATGTTTGATGTTATCAAGATACTCTTCTGGTGTTAGTGATTAACATGATCTCATGGTCTAAGGACTAGAATTACTTCGTATGATGTTATAGCAATATAAACATATTGACTTTTATCGTAATGCTATACTTTGGATGAATTTTCATCACATCATTCCACCAATGTTGTGACCTCGTTATTAACAACATCCAATGTCCATGATCAGGAAACCTTGATCATCTTGTTAATCAACCAGCTAGTTTATATGAGAGGCATTACTAGGAACTTTGTATTTTGTTTATGAAACACAGATGTATTAACATTTCCAATTAATACAATTATAGCATGAAAAATAAACGTTTATCATAAACATGGAATAATATAATAACCACTTTATTATTACCTCTCGGGCATATTCCCTTAAGTGTCCCACTTGCACTAGAGTCAATAATCTAGTTTCTAAACTTGTATATACAACACCTAGGTGTTGAATATATGCGTTTGCTAGTGGTTAACATAATCTCCAGATCTGGCACTTTCAGGTCCGTGTGTATTTGCATGTTTTTGCGTCTCTACGCATCACTCATTCTCTAATGAGATGGCATTGTATAAATTTAGTCCTTTGGTGAGACATTTAGTTCCTTTGGGTTAAAACATGTCGATAGTATTGTCGTACAGTATATCTTCATAGCATTATCCCACTGTGAATCACACCTAGTTTGATAACAAACTACTTGACACAAATGCCCTCCTTTGCTTCTACTATGGTAGTCATATACTTAGCATTTTGTTATAGTATCCGTCATAATGTCTTAACTTTGGAACTCATCCAAATCCATCATGGAATTTCCTTTCCATTATATTGTGCCACCCATAGTTTAAATTGAGATAAATATAATTTTTATCTTGTGACAAACTAGTATCAATGTAGCACTTTACAATGAACTACTTTCAACTATTTGTCACTTATACATGATATATTCTCAGTTCTTCCAAAGCTCATAAGAATATCTTTACTATCGTCCAATAATCATATTATGAATCATTCTGGTATATGCTTATCACATTTAGAACATTGGACATATCTGGATATGTACATATCATGGTATTATTGGTCAAAATCTTCATGTGATTTTACTCACCAAGTGTTGAAACACTTGAATCTTGATACAATCCTTTCCATGCAGAAAGAACCTTTCTTATTGTTTCCATATTGAACCCTTTCAATATCTCATATATGTATGTATAGCACAACCATATTAGCGCCTCAACCATATAGAAATTGATGCCAAATATTTCGGTTTTCCCCAAGTCTTTCATCAAAATCTAATTTTAATGAAATTCTTAACCCTGTCAATAAAAGATACATCATTTCCAATCAACAATATGTAGTCTGCATAATGTATTGGACATTTGTCTTAGTGCTCCCACTTAATTTCTTGCAAATGCAAGCATCTTCATCATCTCTGATGAAATAAAACTCCTTTAACATTTTCATCACGGTGAATATTCCAACTCCACTATGCTCACTTCAACTATTGAAGCTTGCATGCCCTTTTAACACCCTTTGAATTGACAAAACCCTTCGGACTGCGTCTTGTACACATCCTAGGTAACCATTATATTAGAAGAACATTTTTTTGGTTGTTCAACTACTATATACCAAATTATATGTAGTGTTTGCTAGATTAATCCGTAAAGACTAAATATCACTATGAAAGATCAAATCTTGTCATAGTTAACTCCTTGAACATAGTCATAAATTCCTTTCCGACATGTGGATTATTTCATAGATGTTAAACATCCATGTCTATTTCTTTATAGATCCATATACGACTGATAGGCTTCATGCCTTTTCGGAGGGTCTTCCAAGTTCAAAAGCTTGATTTCTCATGTATGGAAAACTATCATGGATTTTATGACTTCTAGTCATTCTATGGAGTCAGGGCCTATCATCGCTTTTTTGCGTGCAGTCGGTTCATAATTGACAAAATAATAACGACTTGTTTATCAAATCTCACTATTTGATTGTTACACGATGCATACGGTTCAAATTGGAACTCTAATCTCCAAGATCACAACCTTTGTAATCACGAGAGCCATGAGCATTGTGGCCGCCAGCAGGACACCTTCTGGAGCTGCGCTACTTAGCACATATAGCTAAGGTTCAATAACCTTATCAAAGTTCTATTGTTCTCCCACTTAACTTTTCGCGAAAAATTCCTTTCAAGAAACTTAACGTTCCAAGTGACAAACTCTTTTGTCCTTGGTGTTATGGAGGAATTCCCAACAAATTCTTTGGGACAACCTACAAAGACGTGCATATCCGACTTTGGTTGTAAACATTTTACGTATGCAAAGCATACCAAAATTTAAGAAAAAACAATTTGGGTTTTATCCCAAATCATAACTCATATGGTGTCATTTCAACGGATCACGATGGTGCTCTTTTTAGTGTAAAAGCGGTAGTCTCTAAAGCTTTAATCCTTAAAATATAATGGCAGTTTTATAAATGACACCTTTGATCTTACCATGTCAAACAAGGTTTGATTTCATCTCTCGAATATACCATACTCCTGTGGTTTATCAAGAAATGCAAATCTATGGAACAATTCTCGAAATCTTAGGTGTTTTGCTAAACCTGTAACTCAAATATATTCCTTTATGATTGAATCATAAAATCTTTGTTTTCTTGTTACAATGATTTTCCACTTCATCTTGAATGTCTTTGAACAATTTTCAAATGTTTCATATTTCTTCCTTATTAAGCAAATATATAGATATATTCACTCCAATTTCCGGAGAAAGCATATGAAGTAAAAAGATCCATCGCATATGGCTACACATAATGGACTATGCACATCAACATGCACAATTTCCAATAAATTAGTCATACCTTCCTCTTTGGCCTAAGAACGGAGTTTCAATTATCTAGAGGAAAGTCTCACAAGCGTCATTTGATCAAAATCAAAGACTCCAAAAATCCATCAACATGGAGTTTCTTCATGTTTTCTTTCCAATATAATTTAAATAGCGATGTCACTTTGTAAGTGATCTTTCAATCATTTGTCTTGCGACATTTTAGCATTAGTTTTATGGACGTGATTTATCCAACTAGTATTGTAAAAGTTCATCCATCTTCTATGGAATATGGTAATTATTTGAACAACCATTGTTCTCATTATACCGGAATAGAACACCAATTATTTAAACAAATCTTAAAGGCAAGCTTTGATGTCAACAAGAAATACAATAACACTTTATTCGTTTTCGATGAACATCATCACATATTTTTTTGCTAGTTATTTAGGCCATTGTAGTTCATGAATTGCGTCGTTCTGTATGATATTCCAAACCAACCAATTCGGTATCCAATACCCAAGAACCACATTATTTAACACGCAAAGAACAACCATAACATGTATATCATCTATATACCTTAGCTGGACATTTCCAGTCTTTTATTTTCTGCCAAATATTTTATAGATTCTCTTTCAGCATTTCCTTTTCCTTTTAAAAGAATATATCAACATAAACAGTGGCGCCATACTTATGACACATAGTCCAAAGCATGTATAGTAAAATACTAATACCTTTGGACTTGCCCTTTGAAGTAGATCACCATCATCTAATGTTTGGTGTTCTTTCAAAAATTCATCCTTTAGTAACCATTTAAGTGTAGTAAACATTTAGTTACATCTTCTATTCATCCTGATCATGAAAACTTTCATTATCAAGCTACCATGGCTTATAAGGACAAATCATGAGTATAATGTCAATTCCCGAAATCTGTTTGGGAGATTAGGACGTCTAGCGTCTCCAACCTTCGCAAATTCTCATATAATGTGATAACATGTATTTTGCCAAATTATACTCTATCATACTGCAACCATAAACATTGTTTCAAATATCAAAATATCTTCCATGCATGATGTCTTCTAAAACAATTCTTTCAGCTCCTAGATAACCTCGGTATTGAAAATAACTCTTCAATATCAAGAATCATGGAGGCAAACATGATACTATAGATACTAACATTGGAATTCTTACTCTCGATTTAATACTACTTATTAAAATTCATGGAGTAAATAGAGTTTGCTGAAAGTTTGCAATAGGACATCTAAAATTGACATTCAAAATAATATGATACCTGTTGGTAAAGCAAATATCTAGAATTCTATAGTTCTATTATCTCAATTAAAACTAATCATAAGGTAGTAAACAGATGCCAATGACTACAACAAATTATGCAAATTCACTTTGATTTAGTTTATGACAAATTGAGTTCGACTAATCCAAATTAGAAATGAACTCCCACTCAAAAATGATACCCCTCGCGTCTTTTTGGTGATTACATGAACCAAATCCACTACACCAAGTCCGATCATCACGTGAGCCAGTGCAACTTCAAAGGCGAGCATCAATATGGGCATCATATCAACTATATGACTCATTCTTAACCTTTCAGTCCGTGTTACGAGTCCATGTATGTTCATTCTAGGCTCGCCAAGTAAGAACCTTAGTACTCGCGTGTGTAAAACTGTCTTACACCCGAAATATGATCATGGATTCAAGTACACCCGATCATCATGTGATGTCTTGAAGCGGAGAAACATAAACGATGCATACTTAAGGGAGAACACATTTTTATCTTGATATCAAAATGAGGGATCAACTTATAATGCTACTAAAATGCCAAACTAGCAATATAAGATGCAAACATCATATGTGTAAAGTGGAATGATATGGTCCATGCATTTGATCACCATCATGTGCATCGTGGTATGATCTCTATCATTCCATTGTGTTTAAGGCCAAGGTCTGTGGAACTTACACGTTAGGTGTGTTATAAGAGTATCAACTATACATCAACTTACAACATTACCATATCATGACACTAGCCCAGCAATAATCTAAACTAGACGCTTCTAATTTATCCATTGCAAGTTTTGCGTGGCTTAGGGCTTTTGAAGATAGAACCGGTCTTACCTACAAACATGGAACCACAATGATGATAACTAAGTTATTAGCAACTCGTTGTAAATCAGATATTGACTATAGTAGGAGAGACAGACACTCGCTAGCCACTTATGCAAAAGTTAGTCTGGGCCGCTTCATCCCACTATGCCACCAATATCCAAAATACATGAAGGAAGCAATAATATGATCATCATCGCCCACATATAAACATATGTGTACTACCCGTGCAAAGCTCCTACATATAGATCAGGCTCTGATACCACTGTTTGGTTCATAGCATAGAAAACAAAAAAATTCCTATGATGGGAACTATTATACGCTAAGATCTATCTATTAGATACAAGCAACGGGTGGATATACATCCATAGAGAACATACCCTTGAAGACAACAAAGCTTTGTTAACGAGATGGAACTCGTGGATGATGTAGTCATACACTTGTCGATCTCAAGATCATGATGAAGTCCAGCAGGTTCAGGAGGTAAGTCCAGCAACGCAAAGCAGCGGTGCATCTTTGATCACACACACGTCCAGTACCCCGACAACCTCCATCCCTCCCTCTAGCAAAGAAGCGGAAGCAGCAACTCCTTTCCACATAAAGCCACCGGGAACATGTATCTCGCTAATCCGAGACCATGGGGAATAATTTATAGAGGGGGAGAGAGATCCTTCACGAGGAGGTGTGAGAGTGGAGGAGGAGGAGCTTCTCCTTATATAGGGGAGGGGGATCCTAAGGGGGCATGGCGCTGGCCATGGTGGTTTCCCCCACCTCTCCCTCATTCATGTCGGTGGAGCTCCCTCTCACATAAACACACACCTCCACTCATGTCCACTAACATGCATTAAATTTCCACCAAATTTAATGCAAGCTTTCATTAAAAAAAACTATTTTATTTATTTTATTCAGAATTTTGTTAATTACTTTAATTAACAAACATTCAAATAAAACCCCTTGCAACATTTCAATATCACATGCAGAACTAGTTTCTGTAATTTCACCCAAAACAATTCCGGTTTCCATCGAAATGATTCTAGCGCTTTCTTAAATCTTTATCTAAAACATATTTGCTCCAAATGGTGTCGGTATCCCTTAAGTGTGTCACCTTACGGTTCGCGAATAATGCAGACATGATCGAGACCCCTCTCCGATCAATAATCAGCAGCGGGACCTAGAGATCCGTACTGACTCCCACATATTAAATGATGTCTCTTGTGATCGTGTGAACCTTTAATGCCATAAATAAATCCCTTTGTCTCGGGATATATTACATGGCCGAGATTCAATCATCGGTATCTCAATACCTAGTTTGATGTCGTTGCCAACATGCACTCTTTTCTCGTTCCCGTGATATAACATTCTAGTAATCACATCACTTGCTTGCAAGCTATTTCAATGTGATATCACCGAGAGGGCCCCGAGTATATCTATCCATCATCGGGATAATACTATCTGCCAGCTCAGAACTTCTTCTTTGGGTAATTTTCCATCTACCAAGAAATCAAGGTAGGGTTTTGTCTAGCTAGGAATTATAGCCAGAACAGCAACTAAAGGTGAGTTAGATTTGGTTGGATACTCCTCATCAACTCCTGTGATAGAGTGAACTTTTAGGTGCTCTAGAAAAGCACCATCCGAGACCTTTTTCCGCATAGACCCTATTTGAGATAATGCATATGCTTCCTCATTTTCTGTTCGAGGATGTGTTGAACCTCAAACCCTTCGAACAATTTAGATAATTCATCCACGACAGCCCTATATGTTACCATGTGTTTGTTTGCATTACAGTGATCTAACACTTGTTGAGCAATAAGATCTGAATCTCCATAAGACACAAGTCATCGGATCCTGATATCCTTAGTAATCCGGATTCCATACAGCAGTGCTTCATATTCAGCAATGTTGTTTGTTGCCATGAAGTGGATCTGCAACACATAGAAAAGCTTATCTCAGTGGGGTGATTTGAGCACCACGCCAGCCCCCGAGCACCTTAGACCCATCAAAAAGCAAGGTCCAGTATTCCAACTCTGGTAGGGTCAAATTCTTTGTTGTCTTTGTCCAATCAACAACAAAGTCAGCGAGGATTTGGGATTTGATTGTCGTACGAGGTTTATACTCAATGTCGAAAGCTGAAAGCTCTATTCCCCATTTTGTGACGCGTCGCTGTTATTAATTATGTCTCTCATGGGAGCTATGCCCACCACGGTAATTTGGTTCTCCTAAAAATAATGTCGTAGCTTCCTAGATGTGAAGAACACACTATAAGCCATCTTTTAATAATGCGGATACCGCTACTGAGACTCAGTTAAGACTTCACTGAGGTAGTAAGTCGGACTCTGCACCAGGTGTTCCTGTTTTTCTTCTAGCCTCTCCACCACCATGAATACGCTAATGACTCTATTTGTCGTAGCTAGATAGAGCAACATTCGCTCTTCAGGTTCCGATGCTACAAGGATAGGAGTAAACGAGAGTACTGCTTTCAGGTCTTGTAGTGCAGCTTCAACTTCATTAGTTCAGACGAATTTTTTGGTCTTTTTCAAGAGCTTGTAGAGTGGTGCGGCTCTTTCACCGAGCCGACTTACAAACCGACTGACTACAGGAATGCAACAAGTTAGCCTTTGTATGTCCTTCCGGCGAGTCGGCCTAGAAATGTTGAGAATAGACTTACTCTTGTCCCGGTTCACCTCTATGCCTCTTTAAAACACGATGAAACCTAACAATTTTTCGGCTGGTATTCCAAAGAAGCATTTCTTCGGGTTAAGCGTTATGTTGTATTTACGTAGATTGATGAACGTTTCCTCCAAGTCAGAAATTAGAGTTTCCTTCTTTTTGGACATCACTGCTATGTCATCCACATATGCATGTCCATTGCGTCTGATTTGATCGTGGAGGCAGCGCTGCATAGTGCGTTGGTACGTGATACGTCCATTTTGCATCACTATTCTATATCATAATTTACTGTCCATTGATATATTTCATATTAAGAGATGATACTTATGTTATTTCATCTGTTTTTGCATGGTTGATGACTTTTGGAGCATGGACCGCTGCAGTCAGCATTCTGATGGAAAAGGGTGCTGTTTGGAGGCGAAATTCATGAAGATCAGAAAATCCGCGAAAAAACATAGAAAATTCTATTTTTCCAGAAGACAAAGATTGCTGGAAGGGGAGTGGAGAAGGGCCACAGGGGGCCCACACCACCCCTTAGCGCGAGCCACCCCTGGCCGCGCCACCAGGTGGTGTGGCCACCCTGTCCCACTCCTAGCTCTCCCCTTTGGCGTATATTATCCCCATGAAACCCTAAGCCTCGGGGAGCGACCACAGCAAGATTCCACCGCCTCTGCGGGGCGGAAAACACCGAGAGAGAAAGATCTCTCCGGCAGACAGAATTCTACCGGGGGAATTCCTTCCCGGAGAGGGGAGAGCATCACCATCAACTCCACCATCAAGCTGGACTTCATCGGGATCATCATCATCATCATCACCACCATAATCTCTACTAGCACCATCATCACCACTCCATACCGCTGGAACAATTGGGTTGAATCTTGCATAGTTCTTAGGGGAACTTTCCCGGTGTTGATTACTCTTTGTAGTTGATGCTATTGAGTGAACCATTGAATTATTGTCTATGTTCAGATTGTTACATATCATTATATCATCTCTGATCTTGATCCATATGATGGCTTGTGAGTAGTTCGTTTAGTTCTTGAGGACATGGGAGAAGTCATGTTGTTAGTAGTGGAATTGTGTTGAGAAAGATTCAATGGTTTGATATTTAAGTTGTGGTGTACTTGTTCTAGTGGTGTCATGTGAACATCGACTACATGACACTTCACCTATATGGGACTAGGGGAATGCATTGTGTATTTGGCTACTAATCGTACAAGTTGCCGGAGTGACAGAAACCTGAACCCCCGTTAGGAAACCTTTGCACAAGGGATGTCAGGGTGTTAGAGTTTAAAGTTGTGGTTACATTTCAATGCTTGCAAGGGGTATAATCACACGTATGTATTAGTCCTAGGAAGGTCGGTACATTAGCACAGGTTCACCCACACAACACTTAGCAAACTAAAGAAGATTAATCAACTATATGAAGCGAAAGCACTTGACGATATTCCCGTGTGTCCTCGAGAACGTTTGGTTATCTTAAGTAATACAACCGGCTTGTCCTCTGGTGAATAAAGGATTGGGCCACTTGCTGCATTTATTCTTATTGTCTTTTATTTACTCGTACTTTATTTATCTGCATTATCAAAAACCCCTAAAAATCCGTTTTCTAAGTATTTACAGATAATTCCTACTCCAAGCCACTAGCCAACACCTTCTGCTCCTCGTTGGGTTCGACACTTTTACTTATCGAAAATACTGCGATACACCCCCTATACTTGTGGGTCATCAAGACTTGTTTCTAGCGCCGTTTCCGGGGAGTGAAGCGCTATTGGAGAGTGGAACTGGTAAAGGAAACTTCTACTATGAGTATTGTTTATTTCTGTTAGTTACTTTATTTTCAATAAGGATAATTCGCTGAGTTTCTTATTCCGTAATGCTACTACCACTGCTAAGGTAGTAGATGAGCCACCACCTATTGATAATGATACTTTTAAGATACCTACAAGAATTGTTGATCATGTTATGGATAGCTACTGTGTTGGAGATGGAACTGTCCATCCTGGTGATCATTTGCTCTTTATACACGAACGGTGCGGGTTGTTCAAGTGTGCAGGTATTACAACAGATCAAGTCAAGAAAAAGTTATTCTCATTATCACTAAAAGGAAGAGCTGAAGAATGGTATAAGCTGCTGAAGAATGGTGAATCTCTTGAATGGGAGGAAATAGTGCCTCTCTTTTATTCAAAATTTTATCCTCCTGGTGAGATTCATAAAGATCGGAATCAAATATATAACTTTTGGCCTCTTGATGGAGAGAGTACAACTCAAGCTTAGGGGAGATTGAAGTTACTAATACTCAAATGTCCCATTCATGAGCTCCCCAACAATATTATTATCAATAACTTTTATGCAAGGCTTTCTCTTCATGATAAGGATTTATTGGATGCTTCATGTGCTGGATCATTTACACGCATGGAAGAAGAAGCTAAATTGGATCTTCTAGACCGTATTCAAGACAATGATGAAGCATGGGAGAATGATAAAGGAAGAAAGTCAGGTATAAATTATGATTATGAATGCATTGAATCTTTTATGGGAACTGATGACTTTCAAAATATTAAAAATGCTTATGGTCTTGACTCTCAAGCTATTGCAACTTATTTTAAAGCTTTTGCTTCCTATATTGAAGTTCCTAAAAAGAAGTGGAATAAGTATCACGCACCTTATAAAGATATTGTTAATTGTGTTCCTGCTAAGAATACTGAAGTTTCTACTCCTAATCATGTTTTACCCGAACCTTATATTGAGAAAATGCCTTTTCCAGTTAACATAAAGGAACATTCTATGATAGCTAGTATGGTTAATTAACGTACAAATAAAGCTGTTGAACCTGATGAACAAGTAGCTATCGAACCTATGATAGCAAATGTGAAAGACTTTGTCACTAAATATGTAGGAGATGGACACACTATTCTTTGTAAGGATACTTCTAGTATTGTTTCACAAAATAGTGTTATGAGAGCTAGTGTCCCTGTGTTTTCTGTTAGAATAAGTGATCATTGCTACAATGGTTCTTGTGATAGTTATATCATTAAATTTATGCATGATGCTGAAAGTTACTACGAGAGAGGGAAAAGTGTTCTTATGAATCTCAATAATATTAAGTTTCCTCGCTTTATGCTGAAAATCTTTATTTTACACTTGTTTTGCCTTCCTATGCTAGCAGCCTTTGGTTTCAACAATTTATTTTCATACAAAATTCCCTTGCATAGGAAGTGGGTTAGACTTAAACATGTGTATTTTTGCTTCTTGATGCTCTCTTTTTCTTCGATTCATATTCTTATGTGAGCATCATTGAAATCATCATGCCCATCTTAATGGCTATAAGGAAAGAGCTTTTTGGGAGACAACGCAATTTATTTGTGCTTTCGGTTTGCTTTTGTTTATTTGAGTCTTGGAAGTTATTACTTAGGTAATAACCTCTCCTTATACTTTTTGTTTGGTTTTTGTGTCAAGATCAACCTCTAATGAGAGAGAAGTAAGATTTGGGGAAGTTGTTGTCCTGAAACAGATTTTTGTACTTCACTGTAAAAATTCGTGAGAGATCTCTGTATGTCAGATAGAGATGTAATTTTTTTCTTAAGACCCAGGTTTCTATTTAACTTTCGCTAGTTTTGCACTTTTTTATTTGAGCAACAGAAGATTTTCGAAAAAATTGATCTTTACCTGCTGGTATGTTTTGACAGATTTTTACCACTCTTGCATTTGCCTCTTAAATCTATTTCCTTTTTGAATTCTTTTTGGGTTTTCGGAAGGAGTTGTTATAGTAGCTTATTTGTTGATGGATTTCAGTTGAAGTTAAATCTTAAAAGGTCTATTACCTCGCTTATACTAGTGTTGCTAATGAGAAATTGTGTGAAAGAAATTTCCAGGTTCGTGGAGAAAATGGTGTAATAAGAAAGTGAAGGGTTTCATGACTCAAGCAATAAGTGTATGAAGATGAAGATATTGATGCTATTCAAGTGGTAACTCTGGAAGAATCTAGTAAATACCAACTTTGGAGACCTGTAGAGTCCGTTTTCGAATAGGTAACAGTTCTGGTAAGAAAAGTTCCGCGAAAAATCTGTCCAGTTATATTTTTGCAGTTTTTATCCAACAAAGAAAGCAATGAAGCGAAAGAGGGATGGAAACGAAGTCAGGATGGTTCACACCACCCTGTGGCGCGGGCCCACCCTAGGTCGCGCCACCAGGTGGTGTGGCCGCCCCAGAGTCTGTCTCCAACCCGTTTTCTCCCAGTACCTTCCTTTTGTTGTAAAATTTCGTAATATATAATCCCCCGAAACCCCCGAGGTCCATATATCGTGTTCTCGTCGTGTTTTTGTTTCGATCTGTTTTGTTCAGATGTCGTTCAGGGGTTCATCTTCAAAGGATTATGATCTACGACGCCGACACGAGCTCCATCGCAATCTTGAGCAGGAGACTCTCGTGGGATGGGTGAAACAAGAAAGGATCACAACTAGGTGCGAAGACATGGATTGGAACGTCGAAGAGGAAGTAGAGGACATGACAATAGGCATGAAGGGGCCGAAACCTCTAGATCTCAGTTCCCGCCCTGCAGCAGTGGAAGCTCGACGAGTAACTCATGAGTTCTGCGACAAGTACCGAGTCTTGAGGAGGAAAGTGGATATGCTTAAAGAGGAGAATAATAGGCTTCACAAGATGCTGGAAGATTTTATCGTGCCAATCGAAATAACACCACCACCGAAGGAGTAATTTGTCATCAGGTTTTGGCATCCCCTTGGTTTGTTCCAAGGTTGGGGGAGTGTCGTGGTATCACATCACTATCTTCCATCTTTTTACCTTTTTAGTAGAGTCATATCATGAATAGAGAAGTTATCATGTAGGATGGACTTCATTATGGAAGTGTCACCCCTCTCGTTAGATATCTATGTATCCCTTGGTGTGATTTGCTGTTATGGAATATTAATGAGAAGTTCTATCATTTATTCTTTTGCATATCTTATATTAGTTTTCAATTGCTATTATACGATTGATCTTGTTGTTAGTATTGGTATCACTTTGGGATCATTGAGTTAATTTAGTTGGTTTTGGCAAACCTGGCTCGGTCAGTAGCAACACTATTTTTGAGACTCGAATGAAAAAGATAAAAAGTACTCGAAAGAAATATAATTTTATCATATTTCTTTCTTGATTGGATCATAAGCTTAGTATTCTCTAGTTAAGATCTTTTGTGCTTCCAAGGAAGAATGCATGTTTGTTTTTATCACATGTATGTTTGTTTGTTTCCTTCAACTCTTATGCTTGCTACTCAGCCTTGCTAGCCAAAAACCTGTACTGAGAGGGAATGCTTCTCGTGCATCCAATCCTTAAACCAAAACCCATACCATTTGTGTCCACCATACCTACCTATTAGCATTATTGCTATTCCAAGTAAATTCATGTTTTTATCTACCATCTGAATTAAACTTGTTATGTGAAAATTAGTGATTAAAGCTCCCACGAACTTGATGGCATAATTTACTTTCTTGCACTTAATAAACTTGAACCATTGTGCCCATCTATGTTGCGTATGTGCTTGCGCTTTGTAAGTTGTGAATTAGCAGAACCATGCTGTCATGGGGAACGCTTTCAACATTGCACTGGTACATTGTACCTAGTTGATATCATGCTCTTGTGTCTATGGATGTCGTCGGTGTGAAATGAAAGGGGAGCTTGTAAGTCCATGGAGTTATGTATGTGTGTTAGAGAAACGTCTAGGCCGGCGGTCTAATCCATGCCTAATCATGGTAGAAACCTGCAACGTAACCATAATGAGGATCTATGAAGCATTATTCTTATAAAAAAGAGATAGAGATTGAGAAAAAAAGAAAGAGAAAAAGAAAAAAGATATGAGAAAAGAGGAAGGAGAGAAAAAAGCACCATTTTCCCATGGTAAATAAGAAGATTGTTGAGATGCTTGTTGTCTGCTTGCCTTGTCATTTTGATATGGGGATTCTTCCGTATCATCGGGAAAGGGGTACCCCATTGGCGGTTCTCTATGATACACATGTACTTACTATGACAAGAACTTACCGGTAACTAAACTTGAGTAGCATGAGGAGCGGCCCTCGTATTCAAGGGACATGAGATTTTCAACTTACAACTTGTCAAGCATATCCTCATATTTGATCACTTTAACCTTAATCACCTGAAGATGCCTATGATAGGGGCAATGAGAGATGAAAGATAATAAGTACCATAATTTTTGGAAGCTCTTTATGAAACTTGAAATCCCTGCTTCCCTCTGCGAAGGGCCTTTCTTTTACTTTTTAAGTTGAGTCAGTAAACCTATTCCCTTGTATCTTAGCAAGTATTTTGAGTTGTTGTGTTTCATTCATTCATATGATGATTTATTCAATCATGATTCTTATGTTCCTTGCTTTGTGCATTTGCTCTTATCTTAGTATTTATTACTTTGAAAGCTATCATTTTTCCATGACTTTTGGAGCATGGACCGCAGGAGTCAGGATTCTGATGGAAAAGGGTGCTGTTTGGAGGCGAAATTCGCAAAGATCAGAAAATCTAGGAAAATACATGGAAAATTCTATTTTTCTAGAAGACGAAGATTGCCGGAAGGGGGAGTGGAGATGGCCCATAGGGGGCCCACACCACCCCTAGCCGCGCCACCAGGTGGTGTGGCCACCCTGGCCCACTCCTAGCTCTCCCCTAACTCTAAGCCTTGGGGAGCGACCACAGAAAGATTCCGCCGCCTCTACGGGACAGAAAACACCAAGGGAGAAAGATCTCTCCGGCAGACAGAGTTCTGTCGGGGGAATTTCTTCCGGGAGATGGGAGAGTGTCGCCATCAACACCACCATGAAGCTGGACTTCATCGGGATCATCATCATCATAACAACCATCATCTCCACCAGCACCATCATCACCACTCCATACCGCTGTAACAATTGGGTTGAATCTTGCATAGTTCTTAGGGGAAACTTTCCTGGTGTTGATTACTCTTTGCAGTTGATGCTACTGAGTGAACTGTTGAATTATTTTCTTTGTTCAGATTGTTACATATCATTATATCATCTCTGATCTTGATACATATGATGTCTTGTGAGTAGTTCGTTTAGTTCTTGAGGACATGGGAGAAGTCATGTTGTTAGTAGTGGAATTGTGTTGAGAAAGATTCAATGGTTTGATATTTATGTTGTGGTGTACTTCTTCTAGTGGTGTCATGTGAACATCGACTACATGACACTTCACATATATGGGCCTAATGGAATGCATTGTGTATTTGGCTACTAATCGTAGGGGTTGCCGGAGTGACAGAAACCTGAACCCTAGTTAGGAAACCTTTGCACAAGGGATGTCAGGGTCTTAGAGTTTAAAGCTGTGGTTAGATTTCTATCTTAATTACTTTCTTGTACTTGCGGATGCTTGCAAGGGGTATAATCACAAGTATGTATTAGTCCTAGGAAGGTCGGTACATTAGCACATGTTTACCCACACAACACTTAGCAAACTAAAGAAGATTAATCAACTATATGAAGCGAAAGCACTTGACAAAATTCCCGTGTGTCCTCGAGAACGTTTGGTTATCTTAAGTAATACAACTGGCTTGTCCTTTGCTGAATAAAGGATTGGGCCACTTGCTGCATTTATTCCTATTGTCTTTTATTTACTCGTACTTTATTTATCTCCATTATCAAAAAACCCAAAAAATTCGTTTGCTAAGTATTTACAGAGAATTCGTACTCCAAGCCACTAGCCAACACCTTCTGCTCCTCGTTGTGTTCGACACTCTTACTTATCGAAAATACTATGATAGACCCCCTATACTTGTGGGTCATCTGTATGTAGCTCCTGCAGGAGTAGGGGGTTCCAAATTGAGCTCAAAAGGCATCATAATGAAACATAAGGTTCCAAAGGGGGTTATGAATGAAGTTTTGACTTTGTCTGATTCCTTCATCTGCATTTGGTGATAACCGGAATATAAATCGAGAAAACATAGGAGTTCTAAGCTTGCCGTAGAGTCGATAACTTGATCAATTCTAGGCAGAGCAAACGGATTTTTGGGGCAATCCTTGTTCAAGGTGATATAATCAACACACATCCTTAATTCAGTAGTGTCCTTTTTAGGGACCATTACAGGGTTGGCCGACCACTCAGTGTGGATTACCTCTTCTATGAATTCGGTTAACTCGATCAGGGCTAGTTCCTTAGCTATTTCCTTTCGCTTTTCATCGCCAAAACATCGTAAGGACTGTTTGACGGGTTTATCATTCGGGTGTACATTTAGAGAGTGCTTGGCAAGTTCCCTAGGTACTCCGATCATGTCAGATGGCTGCCATGTGAAGATATCTTGATTGGCTTGGAGGAACTTAACGAGCGCGCTTTCCTATGCGCTATCTAAACCTACACCTATCCGAGTCACCTTGGAGGGGTCATCATCCTTCAGCAGTGTCGTCTTCGTCTCTTCTGATGTCATGAAGTACGGAGTCGGCTTTGTCACCTCCTTATTAAGAACGGGCATCTCGGACGGGTTGATGGTCTTCTTGATCTCTTGGTACTCCTTGGTGTGCAGTACGGCTTCAGCAAAGGCGGCATTTCCGTCCTTGCACTCTCGTTCTTCTTGGGGTCTCCCCTTTTGGTGATCACGCCCTTGGGACCTGGAATTTTCATCATATTGTAAATGTAACATGGACAAGCCATAAAAGTCCAGTCAGCCGGCCGTCCGAAGATAGTGTTGTATGCGCTCTTGAACGGGACCACTTAGAAAGAAAGTGCTTTCATCCGGTAGTTCTTTGGAGTTCTGAAAGTGACATCCAAAGTGATCTCCCAGAGAATTTGCTTGTCTTCCGGGACAACTCTATGAAAGATCACAAAGCTGTGATTCGAACGTGTTTCCGAGATCCTCATCCGATGCAACGTTTCCACGTAGAAGATGTTGATGCTGCTGCCGCTGTTCATGAGGGTCTTGGAGAAACCATAGCCTTTAATAAGTGGATTGACGACTAGAGCATACTTTCCTCGCCTATGTAACTTAGGCGGACGATTAGCACGGTCGAAGGTGACTGTCACTTCCGACCAGTCCAAGAACCGAGGGACAGCCAAAACAGTTGCGTTGAGATCATGCAAAACTTCTTTCTTGACCTTAGTTGGTTGAGACCCAAGGAAAGTGATGTAGGTGTCTTTCTTTGTTGGGAAGGTCTTCTTTCCATCCGACTTGGGATTTGAATGCTCTGCTTCCTCCATGTCAGAATCTTCCTTGGTCTCCTTTTCTTTCTCAGAATTTTTCTTTCCTTTTCTTCGCTTGGCCCGGTAGCCAGTGGATTTTTCTTTCTTGATGTCGTCATTGAAACGACACTTAGCGTTTGTGTGAGATGAGCCCTCGTTGGAATCTAAGTGATGCACACACGGATTGTTGGCAATGTCGGCCAAAGAGTAGGTTTTGCCAAGTTGTTGGTCTACTCTACCTTTGACCATTGATGTTCCACGGTCGTGCCCACGGCCGCCTTCGCGCCCTCCTCGTCCTCGAGACCCGAAAGCAGCGTTGACTACTGCTGTTTGCGTGGTGGGTTTTTCTTCCGAGGTGTTGTTGCGCTTCTGAGTTTGTTGCTTTGGCTGTTTTGCCGACTGTGGTATAGCCAGGAAATTTAGTAGTCCATCTGCATCATTGTCGGCATCTGCATACTTTCTTGCTATCTCTATCATCTCTTCTAGATCGGTGACCTTGTCCCACTTCAAGCGGTGACATTGTAAACCAATTGGGGGTCCTGCAATGAAAGTTTCAATCGCAGTTTGATTGTTTACTCCTTCACAGGAGTTCTTGGTGTCGATCCATCGCCCGAGATAATCTCGGCAAGTTTCTCCGGCTTTCTAGGTGCAATGCTATAGGTCTCCTACCGTACAGGGCCTCCGATATGTTCCTTCGATAACCCTACAGGATGGTGTTTTCCAAAAGTTCATTGAGCCATGATCGAGCCTCCTTCCTCAACATAAGTGGGAGATACCGGGTCACGACCAGTTTCCTCCTTTGGCAATGCAGCAAGCCTAGAAAAAATCTTGGAGCCAGGTGTCTGGCCAAGCCACACCATCGTAGGGCTGGATGTGCCTTGAGATAGCAAATCCTTCCGGGAAGTTTGTTTGTCGAATGCACGGTCCAAAGCATTTTGGACCCACATAGATGTTGTCTGACTCGTAGTGTCGTTCCTCTATGTTAGAGTTGATCCGATGCCTCGCGTCACTTGGTGATAGAGAACACCATCTTGGTTGTTCACCGTGGTTGCGGTGCCTTGAAGCCGGACTTCTGCTTCCACCACCACCTCCCCTGCCACGTCGCCCTCCAAGGCTCCCTCCAGAGCTTCTATGATGGCTGCTTGGTAGGGAGGGTGGTGCAGGTAGAATGTTTCCGGCTGAGCATCGACCTCCATCCGGAGCGTCATTATTCCAGTTCCGGGGAGGGTCTTGATTACGATGAGCCCCGTGCCGGCTTGACTCGGCACGGTCTCTATCATTCCTTCATCCGTCATTTCCCCCGCTATGATGAGGTTCATCCGGACGACTTGCATGTCTAGGAGGTGGCATCCTTCATCAGTCCTCCTCCCGACGTAGCTCTTCTTCGTCTTCCCTACAATTGTTTGACTGTCGCTAGGGAGGCTGCCTCGGAACCAGTGCTGCAACTGTGTCTCGCTCTGCGACTGGAGAAACGTTACTCCAGTCACGTGCAGCTTTGTGCCGTTGCCCTGAAGATCTGGTTCTTGAATAATTGTCTTCCTGACTATCGGGACGGTGATGCTGTTCCGGGTCCCGTCGGTGCCTTATGTCATACCAAGCCGGATCCATGCGGCATTGGTCGGATTTAGAAACCATTTTTTTCTTCCAGATTTTGCAGCCTTCTACTGCCTAGGCCCATGGTGAGTAGCTTTATGCCCAACCGAACTTGGTCTGGGTTTGGATTGTTCGCCAGGATATCCCGGGCGGCGGGAGTGATTTCTCCTAGTGTTCCATACACCAGATCTCCTTTACTGTCTAACCGAGGTTCTCCTTTAACGGCGTCATCTCCCTCAAAGAGGATCTTGTGGACTTCCGGATTTTTGTTAGCTCGCATAGGGTCGTTCCGCGTCTTCTGGTGTTGTACGGCATTGAACTGCCCTACAGCCGCAATACGCTTTTTCTCATTGAGGAGATTGGTGGCTTCGTCTAGGAGTACTTGGCGATGCACTTCTAGGTCTTGGGCCCTGTCTTCCAGCTCTGCAGGTGTAAGCTCTGCAGTGGTAGGGGCTGGCGTAGTTAGCGCGTCTCCGATGAGTTTACGGGCACCAGGGGTAACCACTTCTCTATCCATCGGAGTATCTTTCAGCTCTTCTAGGATTAGGGCTCCATCCGATTCTTCCTCGTATTCTTCGGTGATCACCACCTCAGCCAGAGGGTCCTTTGCCAGAGTCTTCTTCTTTTATTTGCCTTCTTGGTAGCGCCGATAGCAAAGACAGCTTTGGGTCCGTTTCCTGGAGTCAAGCTTTGATCAGTACTTTCGGACATCTAGACGTCGGGATTGTCTCCGAGATCCATATCATCCTGCGTTTTGGGAGAGTTTTCTTCGGATCCTTCGTCCATGGCTTCTCCTTCTTCCGCAGCTTTGGAGTTAAATTTCTCTTCATATTCCTCGAAGAACTTTCGGAAATATGCCGACGTCATCGAATCATCCGAAGATGTCGGTAAGTCAGTGCTTATTCCGATCGCCTCCAGCACCGAGTCTTGGTTGTCTCCAGCATCGTCAGAGCCTGATCCGGATCCAAGGTATCCGAAAAAGTGCGATGCGTGTGTCCTAAGGTAGTTGCGGCTTTCCTTGTGGGCTTCCTCGAAACGCTTGATGGTCTCGAGAATCTCATCCACGCTGGCATCCTGCAGCATCATATGCCTCAACGTGTACCTCAGGAATGGTTGCTCCATTATGGTGTTGGCAGAGCCAAACCAGACTTGTTGTTGCTTTGTTCCTCCTAGGTTTTGACCTTGCTGGGAAGATCGATCTGGGATTCGACCTCGCTAGGGAGATCTACTCCAGATTCAACATTCACAATAAGATGTTTTTCAGGCTCAGCTTTCTCCACTCTCTCCGTGTTAGGTGCGGTCTGGGTCGGAATAGGGTTTTCCGGGATCCGGAACTCTGCCGCCTCCGCAGACAAAGTGGACCCGGAAGCTTCTTCTAGCTCTATCATCACCGCTGGGTGGTTGGGGCAGGTTTAGTGAAACCGAGATAGACGTCGATCTCGCTGATAGACATGATTGTGTAGCTAGTCACGGCCTCCCTAGCCGGAATACAGGTCTCATCAAGGTCTATGAGAGGAACATCAATGGCATAGAGGACGCGACCAACGACGATCATCTCGCCAATTCTGATTCTTGCAGATTTCGCCTAGAACGCAGATCCGAAGATCACTTGCCCCATGGTGGGCGCCAAATGTCATCAGATTGAGGATGGGTACCCCATGAGGGGGTCCTCGAGGCGTGTGGAAGATAAAGGTGTGAGTCATACAGTGTTCCGGGACGATGAGCACACAAGTTTACCCAGGTTCGAATCCGTCGGCGGTGGACGGATCCTACTCCTACTAGCAATCTAGTAATATGGCAGAGCCAAAATATGGGTTACAAGGGATTTTCCTGTGCGAGTTGAGATTGTAGACTATTTTGGGGTGCCCTAAAAGATGGTCCCTAGGACGTCTTATATAGAAATCCAGCCTAGGGTTTACAGGAGAGACCTTTCCGGCTACGACTAAGAGTAAGTTATAGAGTATATCTTGAACTACAAGTAACTACAGGCCTATGTCGTAAAACTTCTGGGCCTTCCCATATCCGTACTGGACTCCGTCTCTTTTATCTGACTGGGCCGCCCATGAAGCAAAGCGCTAACCCAAAGTGGGCCACCCTGGTCAGCGAGGCACGATGAGGATACTCGGAAAGTATATCCCCAACAATCATTGCATGTGTTATTTTCCAAAACCACAATGATGCACATTGATACACACACACACATCCAAGTGCAAGTGGTGATGCATCATCTTTCAAACTAGTGCTACAATGCATGTTCTAGTTGAATCCCAATATGCTGATAGGGTTCCTAGACATGGTTGGCCAAATGCTGGAGTGGCATCATTGCATGTGTTATTTTCCAAAACCACATTGACACACATTCATAAATACACACACACATCCAAGTGGACGTGGTGATGCAGCGTCTTTCAAACTAGTGTTACAATGCATGTTGTAGTTAAATCCTAGCATGCTGCTAGGGTTCCTGGACATGGTTGGCCACATGCTGGAGTGGCATCATTACATGTGTTCTTTTTCAAAACCAGAATTATTCACATTGATACACGCACACATACATGTGGGTGTCGTGATGCAGCATCTTTCAAATTGGTTCTACAATGCATGTGGACGTTGAATCCTAGCATGCTGCTAGGGTTCCTAGACAAAGTTGGCCCCATGCTAGAGTGGCATAATCGCATGTGTTCTTTTCCAAAACTACAATAATGCACATTGATACACACACACATCCAAGTGGGTGTGGTGATGCATCATCTTTAAAACTGGTGCTGCAATGCATGTTGTAGTTGAATCCTAGCATGTTGCTAGGGTTCCTAGACATGTTTGGCCATATGCTGGAGTGGCATCATTGCATGTGTTCTTTTCCAAAACCACAATGATGCACATTGATACACACACATCCAAGTGGGTGTGGTGATGTAGCATCTTTCAAACTGGTGCTACAATGCATGTTGCAGTTGAATCCTAGAATGTTGCTAGGGTTCCTAGACATGGTTGGCCATATGATGGAGTGGCACAATTGCATGTGTTCTTTTCCAAAACCACAATTAGGCACATGAATACACACACACACACATCCAAGTGGGTGTGGTGATGCAGCGTCTTTCAAACTAGTGCAACAATGCATGTTGTAGTTGAATCCCAGTATGCTGCTAGGGTTTCTGAACATGGTTGGCCACATGTTGGAGTGGCATCATTACATGTGTTCTTTTACAAAACTAGAATGATTCACATTGATACACACACATCCATGTGGGTGTGGTGATGCGGCATCTTTCAAACTGGTGCTACAATGCATGTGTTAGTTGAATCGCAACATGCTGCTAGGGTTCCTGGACATGGTTGGCCACATGCTGGAGTGGCATCATTGCATGTGTTAGTTTCAAAAACCATAATGATGCACATTGATAGACACACTCACATCCAAGTTGGTGTGGTGATGCAACATCTTTCCAACTAGTGCTATAATGCATGTTGCAATTGAATCCTAGCATGCTGTTAGGGTTCCTAGACATTGTTGGCCACATGATGGAGTGGAATCATTGCATGTGTTCTTTTCCAAAACCACAATGATGCACATTGATACACACACACATCCAAGTGGGTGTGGCAATGCAGCATCTTTCAAACTAGTGCAACAATATATGTTGAAGTTGAATCCCAGCATGCTGCTAGGGTTCCTGGACATGGTTGGCCACATGCTGGAGTGGCATCATTACATGTGTTCTTTTCCAAAACCACAATTATTCACATTGATACACACACACACATTCATGTGGGTGTGGTGATGCGAAATCTTTCAAACTGGTGGTACAATGCATGTGTTAGTTGAATCCTAGCGACATCTAGACTGGGTATATTCTCTCCCTCGCCATTACATTAAATGTTGGGAAAACTGCATTGTTAAATTCATAAACTGGTTTAATCCTTTCAAAAAGGTAACTAGACTAAGAAAGAATATAGACAATTTTAGTCAGAACGTGGGAGAAAACTACCCACAATCCTAGGATATATTCTTTGGAATGATCAATAAAGTTCCTAATCATGGCTATTATGAGTCAACTATTTGCCATTTATTTTACCACGGTCTTAATACTCAAAGAAGAGAATTGCCTGAATTATCAGTAGGAGGATCGATAAATATGTTAATTGTTAAAGCATGTTTGGAATTGATGTCTACTAGGGCTAAGAGTGATTCTTTATACAATCCTGATTTCGACACTAAGAAAAAGGGATGCTTCGTATAAATCCTGATCTTATGCCTGAACTACGCAAAACCATGAAAGAAAAAGTTATACCTTCTAAACTTGTTAAGGAAAACAAAGTAGACTTGTTACATGTTTTTACTGAAAAAGATGAGACTAGATAAGTTTTTCAAGAATTAAAGCACGGACAAGCAAAATATCACAATAACCTACATAAACATTTTCAAAAACATAAGAAGATCTTAGCAGAACTCAAGGAAAATTATGATGAGATTGGCCAAGAAATAAAATGATTTCACAAGTATCTTATTATGATTGAAACTCAGTGCAAACAAATAGCATCTAGTTATCAAATTTGTCTTCGAGATGATATAGATATTCCTATTTTACTATTGTTCTTACAACAAGAGGTGTAGTTGTTACAGGACCATAAGGACCACCCGAATATGAAGCTGAGAAAGAGTGAAAAGAAAAAGCCTTGCTCAAAGCAAGCCAAGAAGATCATACACTGGTGAATCCTCAAGATGAAACTGCTCAAGAAACACAAGATCAAACCAAGGAGGACCAAAATGATGCACATGATGACCGTTATGACTTTGATGCAGAGACGGTTGATCCAAGAGAAGAAAAAGAGACAAGCACTAAAGATGAAGTTGTTGTAGTAGAGAAGAAGAAAAGCGACAAGCAACAACAAAAGAAAGTAACAAAAGAGCCTGATCCCCGACAAAAGGTAAAATACAAAAATAAGAAAGGTGAGCAAAAGCTTCCTTATCCAGATCGAAAAGGGAAAGCACCGGACCAGGTAATCTATGATTCTTTCAAAAAAGCACTTGATTGATCTTTGTCTAGAAATTCCATTTGCAGATGCAATAAAAGTTCCCACCTATTGTAAATTCCTCCATGATATTCTTAGTAGAAAGAAAGGAATAACTGAAACCGTTTCCATGGTGACTAATTATCCTGCTAATGGGATGCTATTGTCTAAATCGGGAGATCCCAGAATATCAACTATTTCATGCTCAATTAGAAAAACTAATATTCACAATGCCTTGTGTGATTTAGGTGATGGAGTTAGTATGATGCCATATTCACTCTATAAAAGGTTAGGATTAGGGGAGTATTCCCCTACTATTATCACTTTATAGATGGCTGGCGAGTACACTAAACAACCTATTGGTATGATTGAGGATGTTCTACTTAGAATAGATGAGCTTGTTATTCCCACTGATTTTATTATTACTGAAATGCCAGAGGATGAAAAATTATCTATAATACTTGGCAAACCTTTCCTTAGCACGGTAGGAGCATCAATTGATTGTGCTGAAGGAAAAATAATTTGCAATGTTTATGATGCTGAAATCATCTGGTATTTTCCAAAGAAGCTAGAAGCAGGAGAAAGATATATTCCACCGGCAAAACGAGTTCATGTGGTAAGTGCCTTTGATAAGGGGCAACCCATGGTAAGAATTCGAGAACAGAGAAGGGGTTTAGTTATTCAACCATCCTTAATAAAATGCTTAATGGGGGTCAACCCATCACATTAATAAAATAAAATATAGAATATAGTGTTCATCGCGTTCCTACAACTTTTTCACAGACATTTTTGCGGAAGCACGCCCGTGAAGATGCAGCTGTCAAAAAGTAATAGAAATATCGATTGAACAAGTGTAGAATAAGTACAAAAATAAAAGTTTGAGTTTTATCTACAAAAAATAGCTTAATCATTTTAGTCAAGATCAAGTAGTGAACCTCTAGTTGAGGAGAAGAAGATAGGTAGATCTAGAAATTCTGCTTTATACATGCTGTTTTTGGTTGATAAATTTCAACTATCATTTCTCTGTCAAAAACTAGGTGGGTCGCTAAGTTTCAGGATAAGAAGGTATTTTTGGAGAAACGGAAAATTATTGATGAGTACTGATGGTTTAACGACCAACTATACGGTGGGAATAATTTTTTTGGCCCTATAGATATCTTTGCCCTCAACAATTTGTTATGTGGGCATAGAGAATTTAACAACCAACTATATTGCGGGAATAAAAAATCTGGCCGTATAGCTCCGATCATATAGATATTGATGCCTTCGTACAATTTCTTCTCAAAAGTATTGATGGTTTAGCGACCGACTATACGGAGGAAATAAAAATTCCGGCCGTATAGTTGCGGTCGTATACATATCGATGCCTGTTTTAGAAAATTTATCTAGAGGATATAGACGGTTTGACGACCAACTATACGGCAAGGTCATTATGATATGGCCATATGGTTGCGTCCGTATAGCTGCGTTGTGCATAAAGAAATCCTAGTTGGCAGCTCCGTTACATCTATACAGGCATAACAACATATCCCCCTCGTATAGTTCCGGCCGTATAGTTCGGCGCGACCACATAATCGGGCTAGGGCGGCTAGGTTTCTTCTCCTTCCTCATTATTTCTCTCATATCCTCTCTCCAAACCTCTCAAAACCCACCTAGAACTCTTGATTCTTCATGGATTTTGTTTGTTTGAGTGGGGGAATCAACATATCGTTATGTTTCTCTGCCTATTCATGCTTTATTTTCAGATTTCCATGGTTGAAACTCTCACATTGATCTAGTGGATGAACTCAAGCTTATTTTGCTTTTCCTTTTAATTTCTCATGTTAGGATTCAATTTTTCCACGTAGAATCGTTCGTATATCATGTAGAAACTATATGCCTAAGGTTTTATGGTGAAATTTTTTAGTGCATCAAGATGAACAAAATCGGTAATATTTTTCGCAAGAGCAAGCGCCAACATGGCGAGAGCTCGGGGCAAAGGACCAAGATCAACCCGAAGTTGGCCACGGTTTCATCAAGGAGAGTATTTACCACACGTTGGGCTAACCATAGCTTTCTCACCACGGTGGGGTTGAAGGCGAACTTCGACCTCATGTGTAACAAGGCCGGGATAATAGTACTCAGCTACGCAAGCCACGACACCTACGCCGAGCTTACCTATGAGTTCCTTGCCTCCTTCTAAGACAACCACAGGGAGAAAGGTAATGCATGCACAGTAAGCTTCACCATGAACTGGCAGCCTTATGAAATAACTTTTGAATAATTTTGTGATGCTTTCGGCTTCCCTCACGTTGGGGAGTCAACTGTTACTAACCTCTATGGCGTCACAAGTGGAGAAACTTGGGAGTTTATTTCTTTTAGTGGTGGCACCGAATTCTACCAGAAGAAGATGTCCACCATTCAGAACCCAAAAATTCGCTACTATGCTTTGTTCCTCACCAACACACTGCTGGGAAGAGGAGATACCGGTTCCATGGCCAATGCGGACATCGCAATGATCACCAAGGCTCTCTTCCCCGATGCACCGCAAAGCCCCAATTTTGCAGCTCTACTCATCCAGGACTTTCATCACCAAAGCAACAAGACGGAAGGTGATATTCGCATTGGTGGATTGGTAACCCACCTTGCCCATGCATTAAATATTACATTACCTATTATGCAATCTGTTGACAGCTCCAAACTTATGGACGTCAAGTATTTGATTGCTTGTGGCTTTTTTGGTGTTTACCTTGCTAACCGGAGGCTCCGAGCATATCAGTTTAGTTATCTTGGTGATGCACATGGTGAGCAGGTTCCGTTTCCCTGTTCCCTAGCCTTATCGGACATGGAGAAGGACACTTGGATCCTCACCAAGGGCCAAGTAATGGAGATCATGGCTGAACTCCATCCTGATCAAGAGGAATATGAAGAAGGAGAGCAGTAGGATGAGGATGAGCAGGAGCATGAGGATGAGCAGGGATACAACCATGCTTGCAAGGGACAACATCAATAGCAAGAGGGAGCCTGGGACCCATGGCCCAATCAGCCGCAATAGGGGTACAACTACGTCCCCTACCAAGAATTCCTGCAGCTCAACCAACGCGTTGGGGAGATTAACCACACTCTACAAGGAGTGAATGAAGATGTGAGTGCCTTAACTCAAAACTTCAGTCACTTCATGACCAACTTCCCCAACTACTACCAGCAGTATCCGCACCAGCCGCCGAATGACGGCAACAACTGAGCCTGGCTCAACCTAAGCTTGGGGAAGGTTTGAAAACCTCCAAACCTTGCATTCATATTTTTATTTTCTTTTTTTGATTTATTTTACTTCTTCAAAATTGCATGTTTACTTTAAGTTTGCATTCCTAAACGAAAATTACAAAAAAAATAGTTGTAACCTTTATTTTATTTTCTTTTTTTGATTTATTTTACTTCTTCGGAGATTGCTCAATTTCAAGTGACTTAGCAATAGGGAAATATAAAGGGGGTTTGACTCAAGTACGAGAACGAAGCAAGCAAGAGGAGGTATCACATTCCTTTCATCACCTTTTCTGCAACCTTGAATTGACCCTACAATTATTTACTCACTTGCACTGGAGTCACTCCCCACTTAGCTTGCTATCCTATAAATTATATTCCTTTGCTATTGTCTCCTTTTTAGCTTTGAAACAATGAGCAATGAACTTGGTTAAAAATACTTCCTACATTTTTACAACAAGAAAAAGCATCTAAAAGATGACTCGAGTCCATGTTTAGCCCAAAGGATTTGATTTTAGAACTACTCCATCCCATTTGAGCTTAATATAAATAGACTTGGTAGTACCCTTGAATGAAATTGTTTGATAAAATGGATGCTTCGAAGTAGTAGAGATTATGCCACTTCTTTTTCTAATAATTACCGTAAGATATTGCTTTACGCGTGTCATTACAACACTATCATTCTCCATGGGGAACTATTAACTCCGCTGGCCAATGAACGATCTAAATGTGGGAAAACACTTGATTTCAGCTATTGAGTTATGTAAACGTCTGTAGCAGCAATGCTATGACGGGTAAAATTTTAGTCTCCTTGTGGTTTCATGTTCCAAGTGAAGTTGTAGTACTCCTCTAACCCACTATTTCTCAACAATTATTTATTGGCATGGTTATGAGTGCACAACATAGTCCCAATTAACATGTTAAAAACAATGGCATGATTTCTCTATGAAAGAGCTGAAGTTTTTGAAAGGCAAGGGAAGGAAATAGGTGCTTTGAGAGTCTTGAAATTTTGACATGGGAAATAGATGAGTTGTTCTTAAATTGAATGTTTTGGTGCCAATTTGAGTACTCTTAATTGATTAAAGAAACAAAAGCAAAAAGTTTTCATCTGTCAACAAAGAGAGACACCAAAAGAATTTGTCTCACCTTCCTAGCTAAACTTTTGACACTTGCTCGGGCATATGATTTATTTGCTAGCAAGATATACGTGGTTAGGAAGTGGACTCATTGAAATCTTGTGAATACTTGTATGATCATATTTCAGATTGCAGGAACTGTGAAGAAAAGAATTTGACACCAATTCAAGCCTGCAAGTACTTTTATTCTCAGTCTCGAATCTCCGCTATTCTTCCTTATTTCCTTGTCACTTGAGGGCGAGCAACATCTAAGCTTGGGGGGGTAGATAGCTATGAGATTCGACACATTTTTGATGGTTTTTATTGATGGTTTTCTCCCAGATTTGATCGTTTTCTAGCTTTACCCAACGCTAATACTTCGGTAGCAAAGAAAACTTGGATTTTAATGTGTGTTTCAGGTTCTGGACGTCAATAGAAGGTTTTAACAAGAGAAACACAATATTCAGGTGAAAACAAGCAAGTTTCTCTTTGGAAGCAATCGAGGGAATCACACAGAGCCTTTAACGAGCAACTATACGTCAGGAACGTTTTTTCGGTCGTATAGTTCCCGCCGTATAGTTGTCGCCGCCTCCGCCTTGTCAAAAGGGAAAACTTCCATGAAGAGGCCAGACACGAAATCATAACACAGCAGCCGCCATCCCATCTAGAAGGGAGAAAGAAGAGATTCAGAGAAGAAGGAGAAGATGTTGTTTATCTCGCTCCATGATCTTCGACCTCCTAGCCATCACACCCCCATAGCCATTACTTGTACATGAGAGAGAGAGATCTTCACCTTGCAAGATTAGGGCTTGAGATTGTTTCTTCCTATTTTGAATTGTGTTGGATTACTTTTCCATTCTTATTGTGGATCTCCACGGTAATACAGAGAAGAATTCCCTTTACTTAATTATATTGATGATGCTTTCTTCTCACATGTGTGAGTAAGTTCCTTGGGCATGGGAGATGTAAGAGATTGGTGATATGTGATGTGCCTCCATATATTTTCCATTAGTCTGTGATTAATTTTAATTACTATATTATGGGTAATTGACTATCTGTGGGATGCCGAATGCTTGTTGTCAAATTAAAGGCCTAGACAACATGATGCTTTGTTCTACATATATAGGATCTTGTTCGCTAGCACACCGGCGACCCTCAAGTGACACTGGGATATCAATGGGAAACTAGTAGACTCGAGGATAATGAGGAACCACTTTGCTTACTGCATTAGTATGATCCAAGGAGCTTAATTGCTAAGCAACCTGAAGATCCTTAATCATCTAGTGTCTGACCATGGTTTTGGTAACAGGCTAGTATGATTATTGAAGTTGGGATGAAATCTACCAAGAGAAGTTCCGGCTAATTATGGGTTGTTCGCCTATACATATACTTATAAGATTACAATTGTTACATTTATCACTCGTCCACCTAGCACAGTCACTATCACCATGAATTGTATCTCCCCGTGCCTTTTCCGTCATATGCAGAAAACAACAAACAATCGAATCGTTTTTACTTTTATGCTTTTTTATTTCTAAAGTTTACATTTTAGTTTTATTTAAATACATATAGTTTAATCCAAATCTCATTCTTATTTCACACTTGCAGTCAATTCACTCGAAAGACCTATGACAACTTTGAGTGTGACAGAGACTTCACCCATAAACACTTACCTTTGGGCTCCCTGTGGGATCGATATCTATACTTCAAAACTAGCTACAGACAATCTGTGCAATTGCAGACATGAGATACACACACACACATCCAAGTGGGTGTGGTGATGCTGCATCTTTCAAACTGGTGCTACAATGCATGTGTCAGTTGAATCCTAGCATGCTGCCAGGGTTCCTGGACATGGTTAGCCACATGCTGGAGTGGCATCATTGCATGTGTTCTTTTCCAAAACAACAATGATGCACATTGATACACACACACATCCAAGTGGGTGTGGTGATGCAACATCTTTCAAACTAGTGATACAATGCATGTTTCAGTTGAATCCCAACATGCTCCTATAGTTCCTAGACATGGTTGTACAAATGCTGGAGTGGCATCATTACATGTGTTATTTTCCAAAACCACAATGATGCATATTGATAGACACACACACATCCAAGTGGGTGTGGTGTGGCAGCATCCTTTAAACTGGTGTTACAAGGCATGTTGTAGTTGAATCCCAGCATGCTGCTAGGGTTCCTTGACATGGTTGGCCACATGCTGGAGTGGCATCATTACATGCGTTCTTTTCCAAAACCACAATTATTCACATTGATACACACACACATCCATCTGGGTGTGGTGATGCACCATCTTTCAAACTGGTGCTATAATGCATGTGGCCGTTGAATCCCAGTATGATGCTAGGGTTCCTGGACATGGTTGGCCACATGTTGAAGTCGCATCATTGCATGTGTCCTTTTCCAAAACAACAATAATGCACATTCAAACACACACACACACACACACACATCCTAGTGGGTGTGGTCATGCATCATCTTTCAAACTAGTGCTACAATGCATGTTGTAGTTGAATCCCAGCATGTTGCCAAGGTTCCTGGACATGGTTGACCACATGCTGGAGTGGCATCATTGCATGTGTTCTTTTACAAAACCACAATGATGTACATTGATACACACACATCCAAGTGTGTGTGGTGATGCAGCATCTTTCAAACTAGTGCTACAATGCATGTGTCAGTTGAATCCTAGCAAGCTACTAGGGTTCCTGGACATGGTTGTCCACATGCTGGGGTGGCTTCATTGCATGTGTTCTTTTCAAAAACCATAATGATGCACATTGACACACACACATACAAGTTGGTGTGGTGATGCAACATCTTTCAAAATGGCTCTACAATGTATGTTGTAGTTTAATCCCAGCATGCTGCTACGGTTCCTGGACATGGTTGTACACATGATGGAGTGGCATCATTACATGTGTTATTTTCCAAAACCACAATGATACACATTGATACACACACACATTCAAGTGGGTGTGGTGATGCAGCATCCTTCAAACTGCTGCTACAATGCATTTTGTAGTTGAATCCCAGCATGCTGGTAGGGTTCCTAGACATGGTTAGCCACATGCTGGAGTGGCATTATTACATGTGTTCTTTTCCAAAACCACAATTATTGACATTGATACACACACATTCATGTGGGTGTGGTGATGCAGCATCTTTAAAAATGGTGCTACAATGCATGTGGCCGTTGAATCCCAGCATTCTGGTAGGGTTCCTGAACATGGTGGGCCACATGCTGAAGTGGCATCATTGCATATGTTCTTTTCCAAAACCACAATAATGCACATTTATAAACACACACACACATTCAAGTGGGTGTGGTGATGCAACATCTTTCAAACTGGTGCTACAATGCATGTTTGAGTTGAATCCCAGCATGCTGCTAGGGATCCTGGACATGGTTAGCCACATGCTGGAGTGGCATCATTGCATGTGTTCTTTTCCAAAACCATAATGATGCACATTGACACACACACACATCCAAGTGGGTGTGGTGATGCAACATCTTTCAAACTAGTGTTACAATGCATGTTGAAGTTGAATCCCGGCATGCTGCTATGGTTCCTGGACATGGTTGTACACATGCTGGAGTGGCATCATTGCAGTTATAATTTTACAAAACCAGAATGATGCACATTGATACACACACATCCAAGTGGGTGTGGTGATGCAGCATCCTTCAAACTGGTGCTACAATGCATGTTGCAGTTGAATCCCAACATGCTGCTAGGGTTCCTGGACATGTTTGGCCACATGTTAGAGTGGCATCATTGCATGTGTTCTTTTCAAAAACCACAATGATGCACATTGATACCCACACACACATCCAAGTGGGTGTGGTGACACAACATCTTTCAAACTGGTGCTACAACGGATGTGGTCGTTGAATCCCAACATGCTACTAGGGTTCCTGGACATGGTTGGCCACATGCTATATTGGCATCATTTCATGTGTTCCTTTACAAAACCAAAATAATGCACATTTATAAAAACACACACAAACATCCAAGTAGGTGTGGTGATGCAACATCTTTCAAACTGGTGCTACAATGCATGTTGCAGTTGAATCCCAGCATGCTGCTAGGGTTCCTGGACATGGTTGTCCACATGCTGGAGTGGCATCATTTCATGTGTTCTTTTCCAAAACCACAATGATGCACATTTATACACACACACATCCAAGTGGGTGTGGTGATGCAGTATCTTTCAAAATGGTGCTACAGTGCATGTTGCAGTTGAATCACATCATGCTGCTACGGTTCCTGCACATGGTTGTACACATGCTGGAGTGGCATCATTGGATGTGTTATTTTCCAAAACCACAATGATGCACATGGAATACAGACACACACATTCAAGTGGGTGTGGTGATGCAACATCCTTCAAATTGGTACTACATTGCATGTTGTAGTTGCATCCTAGCATGCTGCTAGGGTTCCTAGACATGTTGGGCCACATGCTGGAGTGGCATCATTGCATGTGTTCTTTTCCAAAACCACAATGATGCACATTGATACACACACACAGCCAAGTGGGTGTGGTGATGCAGCATCCTTCAAACTGGTGCTACAATGCTTGTTGCAGTTGAATCCCAGCATGTTGCTAGGGTTCCTGGACATGTTTGGCCACATGCTGGAGTGGCATCATTGCATGTGTTCTTTTCAAAAACCACAATGATGCACATTGATACCCACACACACATCCAAGTGGGTGTGGTGACGCAACATCTTTCAAACTGGTGCTACAACGGATGTGGTCGTTGAATCCCAACATGCTACTAGGGTTCCTGGACATGGTTGGCCACATGCTATATTGGCATCATTTCATGTGTTCCTTTCCAAAACCACAATAATTCACATTTATAAAAACACACACAAACATCCAAGTAGGTGTGGTGATGCAACATCTTTCAAACTGGTGCTACAATGCATGTTGCAGTTGAATCCCAGCATGCTGCTAGGGTTCCTGGACATGGTTGTCCACATGCTGGAGTGGCATCATTTCATGTGTTCTTTTCCAAAACCACAATGATGCACATTTATACACACACACATCCAAGTGGGTGTGGTGATGCAGTATCTTTCAAAATGGTGCTACAGTGCATGTTGCAGTTGAATCACATCATGCTGCTACGGTTCCTGCACATGGTTGTACACATGCTGGAGTGGCATCATTGGATGTGTTATTTTTCCAAAACCACAATGATGCACGTGGAATACAGACACACACATTCAAGTGGGTGTGGTGATGCAACATCCTTCAAATTGGTACTACATTGCATGTTGTAGTTGCATCCTAGCATGCTGCTAGGGTTCCTAGACATGTTTGGCCACATGCTGGAGTGGCATCATTGCATGTGTTCTTTTCCAAAACCACAATGATGCACATTGATACACACACACAGCCAAGTGGGTGTGGTGATGCAGCATCCTTCAAACTGGTGCTACAATGCTTGTTACAGTTGAATCCCAGCATGTTGCTAGGGTTCCTGGACATGTTTGGCCACATGCTGGTGAGTGGCATCATTGCATGTGTTCTTTTCAAAAAGCACAATGATGCACATTGATACCCACACACACATCCAAGTGGGTGTGGTGATGCAGCATCTTTCAAACTTGTGCTACAATGGATGTGGTCGTTGAATCCCAACATGCTGCTAGGGTTCCTGGACATGGTTGGGCCACATGTTGAAATGGCACATTTCATGTGTTCTTTTCCAAAACCACAATAATGCACATTTATAAACACACACACATCCAAGTGGGTGCGATGATGCAGCATCTTTCAAACTGGTGCTACAATGCATGTTGAAGTTGAATCCCGACATGCTGCTAGGGTTCCTAGACATGGTTGGCTACATGGTAGAGTGGAACCATTGCATGTGTTATTTTACAAAACCACAATGTTGCACATTGATACACACACACATCCAAGTGGGTGTGGGGATGCAACATCCTTCAAAATGGTGCTACAATGCATGTATTAGTTGTATCCCAGCATGCTGCTAAGGTTCTTGGACATGGTTGGCCACATGCTGGAGTGGCTCTATTACATGTGTTCTTTTCCAAAACCATAATGATGCACATTCACACACACACATACATCCTAGTGGGTGTGGTGATGCAACATCTTTCAAACTAGTGTTACAATGTATGTTGAAGTTGAATCCCGACATGCTGCTATGGATCCTGGACATGGTTATACACATGCTGGAGTGGCATCATTGCATGTGTTCTTTTACAAAACCACAATCATGCACATTCATACCCACACACACATCCAAGTGGGTGTGTTGATGAAGCATCCTTCAAACTGGTGCTACAATGCATGTTGCAGTTGAATCCCAGCATGCTGTTAGGGATCCTAGACATGTTTGGCCACATGCTTGAGTGGCATCATTGCATGTGTTCTTTTCAAAAACCACAATAATGCACATTTATAAACACACACGCACACATCCAAGTGGGTGTGGTGATGCAGTATCTTTCAAACTGGTGCCACAACGCATGTTGTAGTTGAATCCTAGCATGATGCTTGGGTTCGTGGATATGGTTGTCCACATGCTGGAGTGGCATCATTGCATGTGTTGTTTTCCAAAACCGCAATGATGCACATTTATATATACACACATCCACGTGGGTGTGGTGATGCAGCATCTTTCAAAATGGTGCTACAGTGCATGTTGCAGTTGAATCACCTCATCCTACTAGAGTTCCTGGACATGGTTGTACACATCCTGGAGTGGCATCATTGCATGTGTTATTTTCCAAAACCACAATGATGCACATTGATACTGACACACACATCCAAGTGGGTGTGGTGATGCAGCATCCTTCAAACTAGTGTTATAATGCATGTTCCAGTTGAATCCTAGCATGCTGCTAGGGTTCCTGGACATGTTTGGCCACATGCAGGAGTGTCATCATTGCATGTGTTTTTTTCCAAAATCACAATGATGCACATTGATAAACACACATCCAAGTGGGTGTGGTGATGTAGCATCTTTCAAAGTGGTCCTACAATGCATGTGGCTATTGAATACCACCATGCTGCTAGGGGTCCTAGACATGGTTGGTCACATGCTGGATTAGCATCATAGCATGTGTTCTTTTCCAAAACTGCAATAATGCACATTGATACACACACACATCCAAGTGGGTGTGGTGATGCAACATCTTTCAAACTAGTGCTACAATGCATGTTATAGTTTAATGCTTGCATGCTGCTAGGGTTCCTGGACATTGTTGGCCACATGCTGGAGTAGCATCATTCCATGTGCTGTTTTCAAACCCACAATGATGCACATTGATACACACACATCCAAGTGGGTGTGGTGATACAGCATCTTTCAAACTGGTGCTACAATTCATGTGTCAATTGAATCCCAGCATGTTGCTAGGGTTCCTGGACATGGTTGGCCACATGCTGGATTGGCATCATTGCATGTGTTTTTTCCAAAACCACAATCATCAACAGTGATAGACACACACACACATCCAAGTGGGTGTGGTAATGCAACATTTTTAAAAATGGTGCTACAATGCATGTTGTAGTTTAATCCCAACATGCTACTAGGTTTCCTAGACATGTTCAGACACATGCTAGAGTGGCATCATTGCATGGTTCTTTTCCAAAACTACAATGATGCACATTGATACATACACACACATCCAAGTGGGTGTGGTGATGCAGCATCTTTCAAACTAGTGTTACAATGCATGTTGTAGTTCAATCCGAGAATGCTGCTAGGGTTCCGCAACATGGTTGGCCACATGCCGGATTGGCATAATTGCATGTGTTATTTTCCAAACCCACAATGATGCACATTGACACACACACACATCCAAGTGGGTGTGGTGATGCAGCGTGTGGTGCCCCGGGATTAATACTCCGTGAATCCCTGTTATGCATACAACCACGATCCCATGATCAGTTAGTCGTGGCACATAACCAACAAGTATCATTACAACATCCGAGACATAACGAATTTACAAGACTTACATAAATGCCGTTATGGCTACATCAATAATCATCAGCGGAACTTCATAAAGCGTAGAGCCCAATCCATGCCTTAACCTACAGGCAACTGATTGGGAGAACGTCCTAGCTCACATAGTCGTCCACTTCACCTTCTTCTTGATATCTGACCATGTTAATAGCCAGGGACAATGCCAGTGAGTACTTTGAATGTACTCGCAAACCACCTTAAGATAGCAATAATAACAAGAGGATATGCATTATGGTTGTGGTAGTAGGAGGGCTTCAAGAGAGGTTCTTTTCTCAAATAGTTTCTCTTGTAGATATAGCATCTTCATATCTTTGTTGAAAAACCTTGGTAAACATTTTGGAAACCTTTTTGTAAAGTTTTGGAAAAAATCAGGACTGGGTCACCCATTTTTTCCCATCTTCAGGTCGTCCCACGACCAAACTCCTTCCATCCCTTTTTGACCATCCCATGATCAAAACAGGGATCCTTTCCGACCATCCCTTGGTCAAAACATTTCCAAAGCCATTTCTTTTCAGAAATCCTTTTTGAAAACAAAACCAACACCACTACAAAAGTTTGTCCAACCCATCCTTAACCGCGGACACAGCTATTCGAATAGATTTACACTCTGCAGAGGTTGTACACTTTACCCACACCATCCAGGTACACTACCCTGATCTTCACCGATTGTGGGTAGAGTAACCGGTCAAGACTCTCCGGATGCCCACTCCAGTATAAGTGCGTACCCTATGAGTGTTATTCCCCTCAACACCAGGACGTCGGGTACCGAGGACCAACCGGAGCGCATATTGCACGTCCCACGTGCGCGCTTTCAATGAGGGGCTCATAGTAATGCGTGGAGGTCTATAGACCCTTCGTTCCTTCTCCCAATCGATGTCTCACATGGACCA
Organism: Avena sativa; assembly: GCA_916181665.1. Classification (NCBI taxonomy): domain Eukaryota; kingdom Viridiplantae; phylum Streptophyta; class Magnoliopsida; order Poales; family Poaceae; genus Avena; species Avena sativa. Next base: position 266,636,191 of record OV702292.1, on the reverse strand, counting down.
TTGTCCAGAGAAGGCCCACCCTCCAGGGAGTTGCATTCCCTGTAGTAGTTGCGAGGCAGCTTATACCAGAATAGACAAACATCAAATACAGCCCTGTCCCATACCAGAGTAATGTGGTTGCACAGGGTTAAGTTGTTATAGCTAAACTGCAAAGAACCGGGTGCATTTTTGTAAACCTTTTTCCTCCAGCTTTTCTTCAGCATTTTGTAAAACAAAACCTTTTTCTTTCTCAACATATCTTGGGAGGTCCCACCTCACCAAGGTTTTATCATAAAACATTTGGTAAAACTTTTTCCGGGGTGTTCCCATCCTCTGGCGTTGCTGCGACTAAATCGGGGTCTCCAAAGGGGTATGGTGGATATGAACGATCTACTCTACTAGGGACAATTAGGTATCACCAAGGGGGTTGTACTTAATAGTACATGAGTGTGATAGTTCGGAGGAGCCAAACCGCTACCATATATATATACATCAACATAAAGTAAAACGATGCAGTTTTAATAAACAGTAGTTAAAACATGCATAAGTAAAACCATAGGACAAGGCTTATGAGCAAGAAGGTGGCTTGCCTGAGATCAGCAATATGGAAATATGTCCCTGGACTTCTTCTTAGAATACCCAATAAAACCAATAATAATTACCACTTCTCCTGCTCTCCGATTCCATCGCAACTATCATCGTCCAGACATCACATGCAAACGAACAAGGCCACAATCAACATAAATCAAGGCAAGCATCAAGTCATACAGCAAGCAATGAACAATACGAGTTTACAAATCAGTAGGCCTTAGGAAGAATGGATTTAATAAGATTGACCTTGTCTTGGAAACATGGAAGAAAATCCCTTCGGATTTATAGTCTAGAAATTACCTAAGAGGTGGGTTTTGGATCAAGGACCTATTCTGTAGGATACCATAGAGTAAAAATGATACCAACAGATAGGTGTTGATAAAATGAAACTAACAAAAGTGGTTTCACTATTTTATCACTTTTCTTTGATTTCCTATGAATTTTCTAGTGATAAAGGCTCTAGTTTTAGGAAATAATTCACCAGAAAAGTTCTAGAGCTCCTAGAATTATTTCCTTGGATTGTTCAGTAGGGTCTTATGTAATTGTTCACTGAGAGTTGGAATCATGTCAAAATATTTACCAAAATGCCCTCAGGATATTCCCAAAGGAAGTTCTATAGGTAACTTGACGTTTTCACTAGATTAAATCCACAATAGCTATTGATACGAAACCAAGGACACATGTTAGGTATTTCTTATAACTTTCTGTAGAAATTGGATTCACTTATTTTGGAGTTGCAGAGATACTGTAGTGATTTATCTAGTGAATTGCGTAAGCCCAAAACAGATTAATTCACAATAAATCATCTGAGGCTTAGAAAATTATGGGCTCCTGGATTTTAGATCTTATGTTTTAGGAACTAGGAGAGTTGGATTTAGGCCAGTACCTATTTTAAATTGGCCTAGAGAAAATCTTATAGGCAGAAATGCCCTGTTTTTATTATTTTTATATGTTCAGATCAATAGTTCCACTTAGCTGGGGACAAGGGCTATTTGATAGATATGTTCAAAAGCTACCAAGGGCAGTTGGTTTCACTCCAAATGAATACGTGAAGCTCACATAGGATTTTATTTAGTGAAATGGATAGGTGCTAGCATTATAATTTCTACCCAAATTGGAAATAATATTAGGCTAGGATTTTGGTTCTGCATGTTGGGCAAAACATGTGGGAACATGTATAAATTTGTATCTGTCCAAAATATGGGGTTTTCCATTTTTTTGTTTTGATTTAATCCTTAAGGTATACTACAAAATGGTAGGAAAAAGGATTAAAGAGGGAGATAACTGGGCCGGAATTTCCACTGCGCGAGGTAGATCTGGGGCGGGCCAGCCCAACTCGCCTCGAGGGCACGCGCGGGAGGGAGTTCAAACCGCCTGCAGGGGGGGTTAGCCACACGGGGGCACCAAAGGGGTATGGGGCAACCCTGGCCGTCCGATAAAGTTTGGATCGACGACCAGCAGTCGTCGTCCTTCCCGAGCCACACCCGACGGCGGGAAACTCTAGCTGAGAAGGAGACAGGCTGGGGGAGGGCTCACCGGCGGCGTAGGGGCGATGTCGGGGGTGCAGGTTGACGCGGTGCACGGCGGCGGTCATATCGAGGGGTGGCACAAGGAGGTTCGACGCCGGTGCGGGGCTCGCGCGAGGACGTCCGAACGAGGCTCGCTGGAGCTCGCCGGAGAGGCCTCGGGGTTGCATGCATGTAACACCCCGTCCACTCCTGGGCCCGAGGGGTGTCACTCCTGACAGCTTAATAGGATATTTAGACTGGCCCCACAGACCAACACTAGTCTTTTCTACGCACTTTGTCCTCACTCGTGCGCACCCGGTTACCCACTTCCCGGTCGGTCACCCATCCTAGAATTGGTCTAGGCCAAGCACGCTTAACCTTAGAGTTCTTTTCGAATGAACTTCCGGAAAAGAAGTTGCAACTTGTTGGTATGAGTATTCTATCAATCCTATTAAGCCATGTGCCTGGTCTCACATACACCCACCCTTTAGAAGATCGATGCCCTCATCGATCAAGCACACCCTAGGAACGTTCCCTCTTGGCACGCGTCTATGCGTCTAGTGCCGGCACATGTGCCATGCCGTGTCCACTCCGGGCCACACGCTCCATGCTCCACATGTCCCGCCACTAACCCGCACACACCCGTGTAATCGCAAGGGTCGGCTCTGATACCACTTTGTAACACCCCGTCCACTCCTGGGCCCGGGGGGTGTCACTCCTGGCAGCTTAATAGGATATCTAGACTGGCCCCACAAACCAACACTAGTCTTTTCTACGCACTTTGTCCTCACTCGTGCGCACCCGGTTACCCACTTCCCGGTCGGTCACCCATCCTAGAATTGGTCTAGGCCAAGCACGCTTAACCTTAGAGTTCTTTTCGAATGAACTTCCGAAAAAGAAGTTGCAACTTGTTGGTATGAGTATTCTATCAATCCTATTAAGCCATGTGCCTGGTCTCACATACACCCACCCTTTAGAAGATCGATGCCCTCATCGATCAAGCACACCCCAGGAACGTTCCCTCTTGGCACGTGTCTGTGCGTCCAGTGCGGGCACATGTGCCATGCTGTGTCCACTCCGGGCCACACGCGCCATGCTCCACATGTCCCGCCACTGACCCGCACACACCCATGTAATCGCAAGGGTCGGCTCTGATACCACTTTGTAGCACCCCGTCCACTCCTTGGCCCGGGGGGTGTCACTCCTGGTAGCTTAATAGGATATCTAGACTGGCCCCACAGACCAACACTAGTCTTTTCTGTGCACTTTGTCCTCACTCGTGCGCACCCGGTTACCCACTTCCCGGTCGGTCACCCATCCTAGAATTGCTCTAGGCCAAGCACGCTTAACCTTAGAGTTCTTTTTGAATGAGCTTCCGGAAAAGAAGTTGCAACTTGTTGGTATGAGTATTCTATCAATCCTATTAAGCCATGTGCCTGGTCTCACAATGCATGTCGACAGAGAGGAGGAAGAGAGGACCAAGAGGGATGTTGTATCCACAAGGGATCCCTTGGGGGTGCAGAGAGGGCTCGGAGAGGGCGGACTCGGGAGTGGAGCTCCGCTCGGGTGTGTCGTCGGTGACGGTGTTCTGGGGTTCCTGCAGCGAAAGGAGAAGCATCAGGAGGTAGCTCAGGTCCAGGGAGACGATACAGAGAGTAGATAGAGGGCTGGGAGAGGCCGAGGGCGACGAGGAGCTTCACCCTTGAGGAAGGCCGAGGGGAGAGATTTTCTCTTCCCTAGGGCGATGGGGAGCCTTGGGGATGGATCAGAGCTTGGAGACGGGTAGGTAGGGGGAGAGGGGGCAAATGAGGGGCAGAGGGGAGAGCTGGGTGGCCTGGCCTATTTAGCTCGAGGGGGAATGGTTCATGGTAGATTTGGTCCAAGGAGAGAATGGGGAGGGGACCTGGCCTTCCATTCGGTAGCAGGGGTGGTGGAGAGGGGGTGGAGGTGTTATCTGGGGTCGTGCTTAGGGCAGAGGGGCTATGGGGCTGCTGTCCTAAGCTTATCTTCCCAAGTGGCAATAATGGCTTGACCCTCTCTCTCTCTCTCTCCTTCCAAGTACTAATGATGTACTGCTGGGATTTCGACCAGGAGTGAGATGGGTGCTGGAGAGAGGTGCTGGTCAAGCTTTTGATGACGATTGGAGTGGGTTTGAGTAGTGGATTTGATTAGTTGGCAATTTTGATCAAATAGGGGGTTATGAAGAAAGTCCAAAAACTTGCATTGGACAAGATGAGGAAATGGTACTGGTAGGTAGATGAGGTCAAGGTAGATCTCCATGAATTATTTGGGATTTTTCTAAGGATTTTAAGTCCATTTAAATCCATTTCTTCAAAAATAACAGAAGTGAAGCATTGAAGCTCATTTGATATTTTTACATTGTACTTTGTTGTATTTTGATGTGAGGTGATACCAAATAGGAATACACACTTAGGGAAATTTTCCCAAGATTTATTGGGGCTTAAAAGTATTTAAAACATTTATTTTGTTGTTTCTGCCATTTAGGAAAAAGGGCAAAAAGAATTATTAAAGCTCTTCAAAAAATATTTATTTTTGAATTGGAATGATAGGGTATGATATATGGAACTTAATGGAGCCAAAAGTTTAGGAAGATTTTTGGCAAAAACCAAACTTTCCTTTATGGAAGAGGTTTTAGAGGTTTTGCCTATGAAGGGAATTAAATAGTTTTGGTCCCTAATAAATATGGATAATTATTTATAAATCTTGATGATCAAGGTAGATGATGTAGACAAGGTGTAACAAGCATTTGAAACCTTGGGATTTGGGGATCCAAGTTGATTTTGGTGAAAACTAGAGATTTAAGGATCTTGGGTAAGATTGTTTTCATGCCACCAAAACCTTGTTGGATCTTGGAGCTCAGCGCTCCCCTTGGGGCATGGTATATATGGATGGATACACCAAGTTATGTAGATTTCAATGGTGTAGGGGTTTGAGCTTGATCCTGCTTGAGCTCACCATGACAAGCTTTCAAACTTTGAATAAAATAAGCCTACCAAAGCAGATTATCAAATAGCCTTCAAAACCTCGTGGGTTTAAACAGCTCAAGGATCCAATTGGAACGAGTGAAGTAGGTAATGATAGACCTATATGAGTAGAACACAACCATGCAAATAGTTGGTCCAAATAAGGTTGGATGGTGGTGTGAGCTTCTACCAAAGTAGGCATGCTGACTAGATTTGCAGGAAAAGTTATTTTCTTGCATGCAAAACCATCAAGAACAAGTGGGTAGGAGGATGATCTAACCAAGGGCAAGAGTGGGCCTTGTTAGTACTTAGGATGGTTAACAAGATGGTTCAGATGCATTTCAAAAATGCACAAGGGTTGAGAAAAGGAGGCATTCAAAAAGGTGATGTTGGAAATAGTTTTCTAGACTTGGCCAAATTTGGCAGATTGAGGGTTGTTGACTAGAGCATGAGAGGAGATGTTTTTGTTGGTTTGCAAGGTACCCAAGCATCATCAAGTGCATGATGTTGGAGTGTATATTGAGTATAAAGGATCCATGCTTTATATTGGTCTTCATTGACTTGGAAACTTCTAGAAGGGATATCTTCAGAACTGATCTAGTAAAGGGTTTTAGATGATCACCTGGTGGCTAGAGATCAGATCCAGGTTTGTATTCATCCTTAGGGTGTGATGATTTGGAAACTTTTTGATCCTAGTGATGAGCTCCTAGAGTAGCTCATACTATCTCCTAAGCAGACAAATCAAACAGCAGATCAAGGCAATTCATCAGACAGCAGAGCAAGGTAACTCGTCTTACAAACTAAGCCAACCTACTACTACCATCATGCTTAGCTTGAGGTAAGGATCGGTAATTTGAAAAGGATATATTATGAATAAGATGAGAGTCCTTGGTATCTCCACCAAGAGTGGAATTCAAAAGCTTACTAAAAGGTTTTGGAGATCCTAGAGGTAAGAGTAGTGGAAGGGTCTGTCTTGAAAACATAAGGAGATTATATTATATATCTCTCCATAGTTTGATCAATATAAGATACTAAAATAGTTGGTTTGCAAAGGCTTCTTGTCTCAGGTTTTCAAATGCCAGAACATTTGAGAATATGGAAATTTAGCCAAGACTATTTTGGGAAGTAGCTTTTGTCAACTAGTGTTAAGGTAAGGAGTATATCATCTAATACACCTTCATATGCATAAGCATATCCAAACAACAAGCAAACACTTCAACATTAAACAAGAAAAAGCTTTTGTTCCCCCTAATTTTTGCATTCTGTATAACTAATCAGGGTTGCTGGAATTGGGATGTTACACAGCGTCTTTCAAACTAGTGCTACAATGGTTGGCCACATGCTAGAGTGGCATCATTACATGTGTTATTTTATAAAACCACAATGATTCACATTGATACACACACATCTATGTGGGTGTGGTGATGCAGCATCTTTCAAACTGGTGCTACAATGCATGTGTTAGTTGAATCCCAACATGCATCTAGGGTTCCTGGACATGGATGGCCACATGCTGGAGTGGCATCATTGCATGTGTTCTTTTGCAAAACGATAATTATGCACATTAATAGACACACACACACTTCCAAGTGGGTGTGGTGATGCAGCATCTTTCAAACTGGTGCTACAATGCATGTCGCACTTGAATCCCAGCATGTTGTTAGGGTTCCTGGACATGGTTGGCCACATGCTGGAGTGGCATCATTGCATCTGTTCTTTTCAAAAACCACAGTGACTCACATTGATACACACACATCCAAGTGAGTGTGGTGATGCATCGTCTTTCAAACTAGTGGCACAATGCATGTTCTAGTTGAATCCCAGCATGCTGCTAGGGTTCCTGGACATGGTTTCCCACATGCTGGAGTGGCATCATTACATGTGTTATTTTCCAAAACCACAATTATTCACATTGATACACACACATCCATGTGGGTGTGGTGATGTAGGATCTTTCAAACTGGTGCTAGAATGCTAGAATGCTGCTAGGGTTCCTAGACATGGTTACCGACATGATGGAGTGGCATCACTACAGGTGTTATTTTCCAAAACCACAATAATGCACATTTATACACAGAAACACACACATCCAAGTGCGTGTGGTGATGCAGCATCTTTCAAACTATTGCTACAATGCATGTTGCCGTTGGATCCTAGCATGCTGCTAGGGTTCCTGGACATGGTTGGCCACATGCTGGATTTGCGTTATTGCATGTGTTTTTTTCCATAACCAGAATTATGCAAATTGATAGACACACACACACATCCAAGTGGGTGTGCTGATGTAGTATTTTTCAAAATGGTACTACAATGCATGTTGTAGTTGAATCCCATCATGTTGCTAGGTTTCCTAGACATGTTTGGCCACATGATGGAGTGGAATAATTGCATGTGTTCTTTTCCAAAACCACAATGATTCACATTGATACACACACATCCATGTGGTTGTGGTGATGCAGCATCTTTCAAACTGGTGCTATAATGCATGTGTCAGTTGAATCCCAGCATGTTGGTAGGGTCCTTGGACATGGTTGGCCACATGCTCGAGTGGCATCATTGTATGTGTTCTTTTTCCAAAACTACAATTATGCACATTGATAGACACACACACACACATCCAAGTGGGTGTGGTGATGCAGCATCTTTCAAACTGGTGCTACAATGCATGTTAATGATGAATCCCAACATGTTGTTAGGATTCCTGAACATGATTGGCCACATGCTGGAGTGGCATCATTACATGTGTTCTTTTCCAAAACCACAATCACGCACATTGATACACACACACATCAAAGTGGGTTGGTGATGCACCGTCTTTCAAACTAGTTTTACAATGCATATTGTAGTTGAATCCTAGCATGCTGCTAGGGTTCCTAAACATGGTTGCCCATATGCTGGAGTGGCATATTTACATGTGTTCTTTCCCAAAACCACAATTATTCACATTGATACAAACACACATCCATGTGGGTGTGGTGATGCAGCATCTTTAAAACTGGTGCTACAATGCATGTGGCCGTTGAATTCTAGCATGCTGCTAGGGTTCATGGACATGGTTGGCCACATGGTGGAATGGCATCATTGCATGTGTTCTTTTCCAAAACCACAATAATTCACATTTATACACACACACATCCAAGTGGGTGTGGTGATGCAACATCTTTCAAACTGGTGCAACAATGCATGTTGTAGTTGAATACCAGCATGCTGCTAGGGTTCCTGGACATGATTGGCCACATGCTGGAGTGGCATCATTGCATGTGTTCTTTTACAGTACCACAATGATGCACATTGATACACTCACACACACATCCAAGTGGGTGTGGTGAAGCAGCATATTTCAATCTAGTGCTACAATGCATGCGTTAGTCGAATCCCAGCATGCTGCTAGGGTTCCTGGACATAGTTGGGCACATGCTAGTGTGGCATCATTTTATGTGTTATTTTTCAAAACCACAATGATGCACATTGATAGACACACACACACGTCCAAGAGGGTGCGGTTATGTAGAATCTTTCAAAATGGTCCTAAAATGCATGTTGTAGATGAATCCCAACATGCTGCTAGGGTTCCTGGACATGGTTGGCCACATGCTGGAGTGGCATCATTACATGTGTTCTTTTCAAAAACCCCAATGACACACATTGATACACGCACACACACACATCCAAGTGGATATCGTCATGCAACATCTTTCAAACTGGTGCTACAATGCATGTTGCAGTTGAATCCCAGCATGCTGCTCGGGTTCCTAGACATGGTTGACCACATGCTAGAGTGGCATCATTACATGTGTTTTTTCAAAGACCACAATGATGCAAATTGATAGATACACACACATCCAAGTGGGTGTGGTGATACAACATCTTTCAAACTAGTGCTACAATGCATGCTACAGTTGAATCCCAGCATGCTGCTAGGGTTCCTGGACATGGTGACCCACATGCTGGAGTGGCATCATACATGTGTTCTTTTACAAAACCACAATTATTCACATTGATACACACACACACATCCAAGTGGGTGTGGTGATACAGCATCTTTCAAACTGGTGCTACCATGTATGTGGTAATTGAATCCCAACATGCTGCAAGGGTTCCTGGACATGGTTGGCCACATGCTAGAGTGGCATCATTGCATGTGTTATTTTGCAAAACCACAATAATGCACACTAATACACACACACACATCCAAGTGGGTGTGGTGATGCAGCATCTTTCAAACTGGTGCTATAATGCATGTTGAAGTTGAATCTGAGCATGCTTCTAGGGTTCCTGGACATGGTTGGCCACATGCTAGAGTGGCATCATTACATATGTGTTCTTTTACAAAACCACAATGATGCACATTAATGCACTCACACACACACATCCAAGTGGGTGTCGTGATGCAGCATCTTTCAAACTGGTGCTACAATGCATGTGTTAGTTGAATCCCAGCATGCTGTTAGGGTTTCTGGACATGATTTGCCACATGCTGGAGTGGCATCATTGCATTTGTTCTTTTCCAAAACCACAATGATGCACATTGATAGACACACACACATCCAAGTGGGTGTGGTGATGTAGCATCTTTCAAAATGGTCCTACAATGCATGTTGCAGATGAATGTCAGCATGCTGCTAGGGTTCCTGGACATGGTGGACGACATGCTGGAGTGGCATCATTGCATGTGTTATTTTCCAAAACCACAACGATGCACATTGGTAGACACACACACGTCCAAGAGGGTGTGGTTATGCAGCATCTTTCAAACTGGTCCTACAATGCATGTTGTACTTGAATCCCAGCATGCTATTAGGGTTCCTGGTCATGGTTGGCCATATGCAGGAGTGGCATCATTACATGTGTTCTTTTCCTAAACCCCAATGACACACATTGATACACAAACAGATCCAAGTGGGTGTGGTGATGTAGCGTCTTTCAAACTAGTGCTATAATGCATGTTGAAGTTGAATCCCAACATGCTGCTCGGGTTCCTAGACATGGTTAACCACTGTAACTACCTCGGTGAATTACGCTCCTAGTTACAAGCCTGGATGAACAGAAATGGTTGAAATAGTACGGTGGGGCCCAAATGCCACTCACAGGTAGACCTTTCGGCCGTCCCAACCATTTCCAAACATTGGGACAAGAACGGGCGGCGTAATCGGCAGGCGAAGGGATCAACTACATACACAAATGACTATGTATGCAAGCCACCATACAACAGTACATCAGAGCCATTCCATCTAAAAAGAAAGGAAATATAGCAACGCCATACGGCAAGATCCAAATATCCTAGATAGATATAATAGTTTAGGATATCTCCTCATACATCAATCGACAGAGTATCAAGCGGAAGCGGAAGACAAAATCCGAGTACGGATAAGAAGCAAATCGGCATAAGATGCCCCATAAATAAGCAGATCCCGCCCACAGATCTCACGGATCCCTGTTCCCGGAATCTCTACACCGAATGATCGTTGCCCACATCGTCCGTCTCTTCCACCCAGTATCCATCTTGTGAGTGTACCTGTTCATCTGAACCAATAATTTATCGTGTGAGACCCTAGGGGTACTCAGCAAGTCTTTATGCCTCTAAAGGGGACACAACCTGGGGTGACGCAATTGCAGCAAAAGATAAACCCTAACAATTCTATAGATACTCGCTAACCATCCGCCTAACCAGAGATAGACGGATGTCCGTGAATTAATAACAGCAGTTATAACAATTATAACGGTAATATCCATAGATCCATCCTCCTCCTAGCTTACCGACGAGGAAGCGGACGAACAACCCCCCATCCATTGGCAGTTTTATTATCCATTCCGTGAGTGTTGCACTATTTACTAGTCAGGTACCTAGTCTAGTCAAATTAAAAGCGGTACTTTAGTTATGCTTGTCTATGATCGAGAAACTGTGCTCCAAGTCGTCCATAACCGCGGACACGGCTTTCAGAAAGTTTTACCCTGCAGGGGTGCACAAATAGCAACACACACTCGATATGCCTCGGAAAAACCAAATCAAAACCCAACGAGGCAGTCACGACAAAGCGATCACAGGATTCAGAAATATTTCAGGGGGCCACCCCATTGAGCTACCCGCAACGAAGTTAGCTGACTCCGAGACGGCCTCAAGGTTTGCGCCAATAGCTGTGAACGACTGGGAACCCGAAAATGTGACTGGGCTTATCAACACCGCGAAAACACTCCGCTTTCCTAAACAGTACAGTGTGCTCCTCGCACAATTTTAAATAAAGCAGTAAGCATGGCATAACTACAGGATAGTAAATAAAACCTCAAACTAGTTTGTGGCCCTCAAGAAATAAGAATGAATCAAGCTCTGGCTCAGGGGGGTTCATAAGCCTCCCGGATGTGGATAGCGCGAATATTCAAGGAACAGGAATCAAGTACTCGGGGTCCTACGGGACACAAGTGAGCTTGAAAAACCAAATAGCGAATATGGCTCACCGATGCCACTTTCATTAGTTATCCCATTACTAATCAGGTTGAGTTGTTTAGGTACCTCGTTTTCCATCAGACACTCACAAACCCTACACATGATGTTCTACGACTCGCATGGCTCAAACAACTCCTGTAGTAATGGCTCACGGGATGGAGGAACAAGCTTCGGTGGGGTTTAAAAGTAAAAGCTATGCAATACTTGGGATTCAATTTAATGCAATCGCGACTCAATGATGCAAGAATAAGAAAGAGGCAATAGGTACTATATGTATGCAAGCATGTGGTAGTGCTTGCCTGGCAGCTCAGTTGAAGCAAGTGATGGATCTGGGTAGTGCTCCTGGTTCTCTTGATATATCCCCTGCTCAGCGTCTATTCGAAGAAGAACCAAACAAACAAGGGCCAACATAAATAAAGTGCACAAGCATATGTATAAATGCATCAAGCAAACAATCATGCCATGATGAATGATGCACAATTGGCATGGCAATAAAGTAGCATGGCATGGGTGAGGTGTGGAATACAAGAATAAACCATTTTATGGGGTTTTATTCACATTTTATACTCATTTAAGTTGCTGTACCCATATATGTATATGATGCATGCTTCAAATCAAACCAAGGAAAGCATAGACAGAAAGGTCTCGTCGAGCTAATCATTTTAGACATATTATTTATTAAATTTGGAGTTATAAAATAAAAGTTATTAATTATTTAAGACAAAAGGGCATTTTATTGTAATTTAAATAAACGTGGAATTTTAAATGTGCAAAATATATTTTGGATTGCATATTTGAATTCCTCATATTTTTCTGATTTGAAAACATATATTATTTGTTTAAATTGGATTTATATTTTAAAAGATATATTAAAACCGATTTGAATTTTGAATTTGAATTAATTTGAAAAAGATTTGAAATAAAACAGAAATCTAGAAAACCTTTTTATACCCAGACAGTTACAGTCATAGCCACTGACGGGTGGGGTCACTGGCTGACGCAGCAGCTTAGCGCGCAGAACAACTTTTCTCACCGCAGCCGGATCTAGCCTAGAGGGTGACAGGTGGGGCTAACTGGCTCGGGCCCAGCGTCAGCGAACGGGCGCGCGGGGGCTGCCAGGCGGGGCCGAGCTGGAGCGCGGGTTGCGAACGGGAAACTCTGGGGGTTTTTCTGCAAAAGCGCGCAGCGGCTGGCAGGTGGGGTCCTAAGGAGCGCGGGTTGCGACGAGCAAAACAGCAGGGGGGTATTGGTAAAGTGGCAGCGGCTACTGTGGATCTTCCCCCGCGGACGGATCGGTGCTCGCACGCGCAGCGTGCGGCGCGAGGGGAACTCGAACCTGCGACCTGGGGCTCGCGCTCGGCGGCGGTTACCGCTGCGGTAGGCTAGGTTTGGTGTCAGGGAGATGGGCGAGGCCTAGATAGGGTTTCTGCGACGCTACAGCGAGGAGGACCGAGCGCGACGCCGGCGCATCGAGGGTGTTCGACGGAACGATCGGTGCGGCCAAGGCGAAACAGAGAGGCGGGCCATGTCCAGGAGGGTCATGGGCTCACCGGGAGGTTGTCGGTGGAGGTGGATCGGGTCGGCGAGCAGCAAGGCGACGGTGATGCAGACGGACAGATGAACTAGGGTTTGGCGTCGGCTCGTCGAAGTACTCCGGCACTGGTCCTTCTCCTCCTCCGCGACATGTACTGGTCGACGCAGAGAAGCCTCCTCGTACTCCTCGACCACCTCCACGTCGCGCGAACGGGCTGGATCGGAGAAGCGTCGGTGTAACCGACGGTGGCCGGCGATGATGAAGACGGTGGCGGAGAGGAAGGAGAGGAGAGCCAGGGCGCTGGGGCTGAATCTGGCGAGGCAGAGAGGAGAGCCGTGTGGTGGTGGTAAAGCAGAGAGGGGAGAGGAGGTGCCGTGGGGAGGGTAGATGGAAAAAGGTGGCCTCGGTGCCACCTTTCCCTACTTCCTCCTTCACGTGCGCGGTCGGGCAGGGGCAGGGCAGGCAGGGGGGTGGCTACCAGGTGGGACCAGAGGGCGAGGCCAAGGGCAGGGGCAGGCTCGGGTGCCCCTTGTGGCAGAGAGAAAGGAGAGGGGAGAGGCTCGGGCTAGGGTAGGGTTTTGGAGCTAGGCTCGGGTTGGGACTTGGGTTAGCTAGGGCAGGGTGGGTGGCCAGGGAGAGAGGGTGGCCGGTGGGGCCAGCTGGGTCTGGTTTGGAGGGGTGGCTCGGCTAGGGAGGAGAGAAAGAGGGGGTACTTAGGGTTTGGTTTAGATTAGGTATAGATTAGGGTTTAGGAGAGAGGGGGTATGGTGATGATGGGGTAGATGATAGGGAGGATCTTAGCTAGAGGGTAAGAGAGAGAGAGAGAGAGAGAGAGAGAGAGAGAGAGAGAGAGAGAAAGAGGGAGGTGAGATGATCAAGCACATGATCAAGGACACACATGATCTAGCACATGGATTTTGGTGTATGGCAAGACCACACAAAAGAAACAAGCAAAAGAGGGTAAGGGAAAAGGAAGATGATCCACTAAAAATCTAATAAAAACCAAATGACAAGCCAAAGGGGTACTTGCATGGCCCATGCAAAATTAATTAATGCCATGCTTGTTTTTGTGAAACAATATTATCACATGGCATTATTATTATGAATTCCAAAATTGGAATAAAAGCCAAGCAAAAGAATTTAGAAGGAATTCCAAGTGGAGTAGATGGAGATGATCACATTGGAGTATAATTGGGAATTACTAGTGTGTATATTCCACTAGATGATTATTAGTCACAAAAATATTCCAGCATGAGCATAATTCCATGATAATCCATATGGAAGCTAGGACAAAGGATTCCACTCACAAGGCATGCAAAGGTGGCCATGTGGCTCTCATACATCAATAATGTGAAAACAACATGATGCTAAGATGAGAGCATGTGGAGAAAGAATTGGATCCATCCCAACCCACATGATCTAGAAGTAAAACCAATAAATGCCAAGATTATATTTAGTTGGATGGTGGAATTTATAAGGTGGTGAAGAAAAGGTGGTGGATTTAATAAGAGATATGCCCCCAACTCAACTTGGGCATTGAAACAATATATCAAGAACCAAATACAATATCAAGAGGCAAATACAATTAACAATGCATATGAGAGAAGAACCAAATCAAAAGGGTTTTATATGATGCTCAAATGCAAGGAGGCATGATGACATGAGCATGATATAAGTATGTTGCAACAATTATATATTTAAAGTAGCCATTATATTACTAGACCAAGTAGCATTACAATTGTTAGACAATTGGGATGCTACAACTCTCCCCCACTAAACAGGAATCTCGCCCCGAGATTCTAGGATGAAGAAGAAGACACCAAGAGGGTAGGATACTTGGCACGGAGCTCATCTTCACGTTCCCAAGTGGCTTCATCAACGGAATGGTGCGACCACTGCACCTTGCAGAACTTGATGGACTTGTTGCGAGTCCTTCTTTCTGCGACTTCAAGGATTTTTGTGGGGTGTTCTTGATAAGACAGGTCTTGGAGATTGATAAGCTCATGGTCCACGGTCCTGCCGGGATCCTTGAAGCACTTCTTGAGCTGAGAGATGTGGAAAACATCATGGACCTTGAGTTTTTCCGGGAGCTCAACAGCATAAGCAACTTCTCCTCTTCTTCCACGAATTTTGAAGGGGCCGATGTATCTAGGAGCCAGCTTTCCTTTGATACCAAAACGGTGCGTGCCTCTCATGGGAGTGACACGAAGGTAAACAAGATCATCAGGGGCATACTCCATGTCCGTATGCTTCCTGTCATAATTGCTCTTCTGGCGACTTTGAGCAATCCTCAGATTTTCAAGAATGATGTGAACCTTCTCCTCCGCTTGAGTCACAATGTCAGGGCCAAACAAAATCCTTTCACCTGCACCCGACCAACCAATCGGAGTTCTGCATTTGCGACCATAGAGAGCCTCGAATGGTGCCATCTTTAGACTTTTCTGGAAGCTGTTGTTGTAAGAGAACTCAGCATAAGGAAGACATTCTTCCCACTTCATGCCAAACGAGATGACGTAAGCACGAAGCATATCCTCCAGAATCTGATTCATCCTTTCCACTTGTCCTTGCGACTGAGGGTGGTAGGCTGTGCTGAAGTTCAACTTTGTTCCCAAAGCATTTTGGAAACTCTCCCAGAACTTGGAAGTGAAGATACTTCCACGGTCTGAACTGATCTCGAGAGGAACCCCATACAGAGAGACAATTCTGTTGATATAGAGCTCCGCCAACTGAATTGCAGAAATGGTTTCCTTGACGGGGAAGAAGTGAGCCACTTTAGAAAGCCTGTCAATGACAACAAAGATTGCATTGTTGCCCTTCTGCGACCTTGGAAAACCAGTGATGAAGTCTAATCTCTACTTTCTCCCATTTCCATTCCGGGGGTTTCAATGGCTGTAGAAGACCGGAAGGTTTCTGATGGACAGCTTTCACTCTGCGGCAGACATCACACTCCGAGACATACTTGGCACAATACCTTTTCAAACCAGGCCACCAATATTGTGTTTTCAAGTCCATGTACATCTTTGTGCTGCCAGGGTGGATAGAAAGAACAGAATCATGCGCCTCCTTGAGAACTTGCTCTCTCAAACCCGGGTAGTTCGGAACAAACATCCCGTGTTCAAAGAAAAGCGTGCCTTGATCATCGACGTGAAAGGACTCATACTTCGGAAGCTGAATCCTGGAGATGATCTTCCTTGTGTGCGGATCACCAAGCTGAGAAGAGCGAACCTTTTATTCTAAGAGAGGTGTTGCTAGAAGGTTCTGGAGATACCCTTGTTCCACAATTCCAAGGTTGAGCTGACGGAATTCCTCGCACAAGAGAGGCTGTTGTTCTTCCATCATGAGGTTGTTGACATACGCTTTGCGGCTGAGAGCATCTGCCATGACATTAGCTTTGCCCGGGGTGTAGTTGATGGTCAAATCGAAGTCATTGATTGCTTCAATCCATCTCCTTTGCCGAAGGTTGATATCAGGCTGAGTAAAGATATACTTCAGACTCTTGTGATCAGAAAAGATCTCACAACGGTTGCCAAGCAAGTAGTGCCTCCATACTTTCAAAGCAAAGACAACTGTTGCGAGCTCGAGGTCATGTGTAGGGTAGTTGATCTCATGCGTCTTCAACTGACGAGAGGCATAAGCAACAACTTGTTTTTCTTGCATAAGGACCGCACCCAATCCTTGCAAAGAGGCGTCACAGAAAATCTGGAACGGCTTGGATGTATCCGGAGGAACCAAGACTGGTGTGGAAGTGAGCTTCTCTTTGCGTGTCTCAAAGCTTGCTTGACATGCAGGAGTCCAAAGGTATTTCTTGCCTTTCTTGAGGAGATCGGTAAGAGGCTTCGCTATCTTCGAAAAGTTCTGAACGAAGCGACGGCAATAACTAGCCAAACCAAGGAAACTCCGCACTTCTTTGACATTAACAGGAGGAAGCCATTCAACAATTGTCTTCACAGTTTCCGGATTGACTGCAATGCCCTTGGCAGAGATGACATGACCAAGATAGGTTACTTGAGGCAGCCAAAACTCACACTTGGAGAACTTTGCATACAAGCGGTTCTCACGAAGCTTGTTTAGGACACACCGAAGGTGTTCTTCATGCTCTTCTTGTGACTTAGAATAGACTAGGATGTCATCCAGATAGACCACAACGAACTTATCAAGATACTCCATGAAAACCGAGTTCATGAGCCTCGAGAAGGTGGCAGGTGCGTTGGTGAGACCGAAAGACATGACCGTGTACTCATACAGGCCATAGCGGGTGGTGAAAGCTGTCTTCGGAACATCTTCCTTGCGAATCTTGATTTGGTGATAACCACTTCTCAAGTCAAGCTTAGAGAATACCACAGCTCCAGCTAGCTGATCGAAGAGATCATTAATCCGCGGAAGGGGATATTTATTCTTGATGGTTTTAGCATTGAGAGCCCGATAGTCAACACAAAGTCTATCAGTCTGGTCTCGCTTCTTCACAAAGAGTGTAGGGCTACCCCAAGAAGAAGTACTATGCTGAATGAAACCCAACTTCTCTTATTCATCAAGCTGACGTTTGAGTTCAGCCAACTCAGCAGGACCCATTTTATAAGGCCGCTTGGAGATAGGAGCGGTACCAGGTTCAAGCTCAATAACAAACTCAACCTCATGATTCGGAGGCATACCTGGCAACTCTTCAGGAAAGACATCTGGGAACTCACAGACCACGGGAACACTCTGAATAGCTTCCATAGCATCAACATTCAGAGCTACCAAAGAGAAAAGCTGGATAGCAGGAGTCAGACTTGGAGAATAGACTATATGGCCTTCAGGAATCTTCAGAGAAACTGAGCGTTCAGCACAATCAATCACAGCTGCATTTGCTGTCAACCAATCCATGCCCAAGATGACATCAATGTCAGAATTTCCCAGAACAATTAAGGAAGCCGAGAACGAAGAGCCACCAATCTCAATTTGATTGCCATGGCTGATTTTAGAAGCTGCCATTGTTGCTCCAGGAGAAAGGACCATTAACCGCTTAAGGAGAGGATCCATAGCTAACCCATTATCATCTGCAAACTTGGTTGACACAAAAGAATGCGATGCACCAGAATCAAACAAAACTCGTGTAGGGACTGAGTTAACGGGAAGCATACCCATCACAACTCCAGGTGCATGCTCAGCTTGAGTGGCGTTGACACAGTTGGCACGAGCAACAGTAGACCCGGGCTTGGTGTTGATGTTGAGAGCCCGAGGTGGTGGTGCACGAACCAAAGGAGAGCTTGCCGCAGATCTTGGAGGGGGTGGAGGAAGAGCCTTGTTCTTCAACGGACAGTTCCAGCTTTGATGCCTAGAGTCTCCACACGTGTAACAAGCACCAGGTGGACATGGAGCAACGTAGCCAGGGACTCCGCCAGGCGCTCCAGGGTAGTGGTGGTTGTAGCCCCTGGGAGCAGCAGTGAGGAAGTTTGGTGGCCTTGCCGCGTAGCTTGAAGGTCTTGGTGGAGCCGGGAGCGACGGTGGGGTGTTAGGAACCCAAACACGACGCTTAGAAGGAGCTGACATAGCTGAAGATCTTGCTGCATCACGGATGTGTTTCTTTGACTCCTCAAACACTTGCCTACTTGCCTCTTCCTGCAGAGCTGTATGCTGAAGTTCCAGAAACGATGCCGGCCTTGCATGTGTGATTGCATACTTAATCGATGCATTGAGCCCTTGCCTGAACCTCTTTTGCTTCTTCTTTTCATCAGAGATCTCATCGCCACCATAACGAGAAAGGTTCATGAAGTTCCTGATGTAGGTATTGACATTATCATTGCCCTGCTTGAGGTTGAGAAACACTTCCTTCATCCTCTCCATGACAATTTCTGACAGATACTGCTCTTTGAAAGCTCCAGTGAACTGTTCCCAAGTAGGCTGAAAACCAGTGCAGTTTGCCTTCAGGTAATTCTCCCACCAGAGAGCTGCATCTCCCTTCAGAAGGTGAGTAGCACACTTTACCCATTCTTGCTCAGGAACATCAGCAGTCATCAGCAACCTTGACATCTCACGCAACCAATCATCAGCATCAAGTGGTTGATCAGAAACATCAAACTGGCGAGGGTTGAACTTCAGGAAGCTTTTGATGTCTCCTCGCTTGGGAGGTGGAGGTAGCGGAACAAACTCATTCCTCCTGACACTTTCCTCAAACCGCTGCTGGTTCTGCTGCATTGCTGCCAAGGCATTGGCGATGCTTGACAACGCTGCCCCCAGTTCAGGTTGTATGTCCTCCTCAGAATGGCGGGGTGGTGCCATCCTGTGATTGATATAAAACACAAGTCAGTACTATGATGGAGAATATTAATAATCCAAAATAGTACCAAGATGGAATTAATCAAGATTAAAGGATACAATTTACTAAGATGATATTAAAATATCAACGAAGTTCAAAGCACCTAGAAGATATTAAGCTTATCGCACACGACTGAAAAGGAGTGTGGTACACAAATATATCAAAGAAAATTTTTCCACAAATTTCGGCATTAAAATACCAATAGATGCGCAAAATCACTTAACGAATCAAGATTAGTGCCTCTACCAATTCAATATACAAGAGCGAATGATAAGAGTAGTGGTATGGTTGTGACTCCATCCCGCACTCAAATCATTACTCTACATATGAATAAGTAAAACACATATCCCAACACCTTCTTCTCACGATGATCCTAAAGATTAGCAACTACGGAAACGAACACCACAAACAAGATAACGTCGGATAACAAAGAGTAAGACAGACCGCGTCGGTATACAACGAATCAGATAGATCGCGTCGGTTAGCAAAAGCCTGTCGGTATGGAATGTACCAACAGTTGATAACCAAAGGCCGATAAGATAACAACTTGGATGCAACAGATAGACAAGGAATTACACACACACACTCACACACACAGATACACAACCTATGGTACTACGGAAACCCACAACACGTGAATCCTAGTTTGAATTTAAGAAGAGGATTGAAAACGTTACACTTCCTTACCAGAAAAGGGCGGTGGGTGGGTAAGAAGAAAAATGGAAGCAGTCCTACTCTCATGTTTTGTTTTTCCCTAGTATACATAGCTACCAAAAATATTTGCTAGACAGACAACGACCATTTGGCTGAGACCCTGAAGGGCGGGATGGCTCTGATACCAATTGTAACTACCTCGGTGAATTACGCTCCTAGTTACAAGCCTGGATGAACAGAAATGGTTGAAATAGTACGGTGGGGCCCAAATGCCACTCACAGGTAGACCTTTCGGCCGTCCCAACCATTTCCAAACATCGGGACAAGAACGGACGGCGTAATCGGCAGGCGAAGGGATCAACTACATACACAAATGAGTATGTATGCAAGCCACCATACAACAGTACATCAGAGCCATTCCATCTAAAAAGAAAGGAAATATAGCAACGCCATACGGCAAGATCCAAATATCCTAGATAGATATAATAGTTTAGGATATCTCCTCATACATCAATCGACAGAGTATCAAGCGGAAGCGGAAGACAAAATCCGAGTACGGATAAGAAGCAAATCGGCATAAGATGCCCCATAAATAAGCAGATCCCGCCCACAGATCTCAGGGATCCCCGTTCCCGGAATCTCTACACCGAATGATCGTTGCCCACATCGTCCGTCTCTTCCACCCAGTATCCATCTTGTGAGTGTACCTGTTCATATGAACCAATAATTTATCGTGTGAGACCCTAGGGGTACTCAGCAAGTCTTTATGCCTCTAAAGGGGACACAACCTGGGGTGACGCAATTGCAGCAAAAGATAAACCCTAACAATTCTATAGATACTCGCTAACCATCCGCCTAACCAGAGATAGACGGATGTCCGTGAATTAATAACAGCAGTTATAACAGTTATAACGGTAATATCCATAGATCCATCCTCCTCCTCGCTTACCGACGAGGAAGCGGACGAACAACCCCCCATCCGTTGGCAGTTTTATTATCCATTCCGTGTGTGTTGCACTATTTACTAGTCAGGTACCTAGTCTAGTCAAATTAAAAGCGGTACTTTAGTTATGCTTGTCTATGATCGAGAAACTGTGCTCCAAGTCGTCCATAACCGCGGACACGGCTTTCAGAAAGTTTTACCCTGCAGGGGTGCACAAATAGCAACACACACTCGATATGCCTCGGAAAAACCAAATCAAAACCCAACGAGGCAGTCACGACAAAGCGATCACAGGATTCAGAAATATTTCAGGGGGCCACCCCATTGAGCTACCCGCAACGAAGTTAGCTAACTCCGAGACGGCCTCAAGGTTTGCGCCAATGGCTGTGAACGACTGGGAACCCGAAAATGTGACTGGGCTTGTCGACACCGCGAAAACACTCCGCTTTCCTAAACAGTACAGTGTGCTCGTCGCACAATTTTAAATAAAACCTCAAACTAATTTGTGGCCCTCAAGAAATAAGAATGAATCAAGCTCTGGCTCAGGGGGGTTCATAAGCCTCCTGGTTGTGGATAGCGCGAATATTCAAGGAACAGGAATCAAGTACTCGGGGTCCTACGGGACACAAGTGAGCCTGAAAAACCAAATAGCGAATATGGCTCACCGATGCCACTTTCATTAGTTATCCCATTACTAATCAGGTTGAGTTGTTTAGGTACCTCGTTTTCCATCAGACACTCACAAACCCTACACATGCTATTCTACGACTCGCATGGCTCAAACAACTCCTGTAGTAATGGCTCACGGGATGGAGGAACAAGCTTCGGTGGGGTTTAAAAGTAAAAGCTATGCAATACTTGGGATTCAATTTAATGCAATCGCGACTCAATGATGCAAGAATAAGAAAGAGGCAATATGTACTATATGTATGCAAGCATGTGGTAGTGCTTGCCTGGCAGCTCAGTTGAAGCAAGTGATGGATCTGGGTAGTGCTCCTGGTTCTCTTGATATATCCCCTGCTCAGCGTCTATTCGAAGAAGAATCAAACAAACAAGGGCCAACATAAATAAAGTGCACAAGCATATGTATAAATGCATCAAGCAAACAATCATGCCATGATGAATGATGCACAATTGGCATGGCAATAAAGTAGCATGGCATGGGTGAGGTGTGGAATACAAGAATAAACCATTTTATGGGGTTTTATTCACATTTTATACTCATTTAAGTTGTTGTACCCATATATGTATATGATGCATGCTTCAAATCAAAACAAGGAAAGCATAGACAGAAAGGTCTCGTCGAGCTAATCATTTTAGACATATTATTTATTAAATTTGGAGTTATAAAACAAAAGTTATTAATTATTTAAGACAAAAGGGCATTTTATTGTAATTTAAATAAACTTGGAATTTTAAATGTGCAAAATATATTTTGGATTGCATATTTGAATTCCTCATATTTTTCTGATTTGAAAACAT
Organism: Avena sativa; assembly: GCA_916181665.1. Lineage (NCBI taxonomy): Eukaryota > Viridiplantae > Streptophyta > Magnoliopsida > Poales > Poaceae > Avena > Avena sativa. The sequence goes on along the minus strand of OV702292.1, from coordinate 266,613,779 downwards.
ATATTATTTGTTTAAATTGGATTTATATTTTAAAAGATATATTAAAACAGATTTGAATTTTGAATTTGAATTAATTTGAAAAGATTTGAAATAAAACAGAAATCTAGAAAACCTTTATATACCCAGACAGTTACAGTCATAGCCACTGACGGGTGGGGTCACTGGCTGACGCAGCAGCTCAGCGCGCAGAACAACTTTTCTCACCGCAGCCGGATCTAGCCTAGAGGGTGACAGGTGGGGCTAACTGGCTCGGGCCCAGGCGTCAGCGAACGGGCGCGCGGGGGCTGCCAGGCGGGGCCGAGCTGGAGCGCGGGTTGCGAACGGGAAACTCTGGGGGTTTTTCTGCAAAAGCGCGCAGCGGCTGGCAGGTGGGGTCCTAAGGAGCACGGGTTGCGACGAGCAAAACAGCAGGGGGTATTGGTAAAGTGGCAGCGGCTACTGTGGATCTTCCCCCGCGGGCGGATCGGTGCTCACACGCGCAGCGCGCGGCGCGCGGGGAACTCGAACCTGCGACCTGGGGCTCGCACTCGGCGGCAGTTACCGCTGCGGTAGGCTAGGCTTGGTGTCAGGGAGATGGGCGAGGCCTAGATAGGGTTTCTGCGACGCTACAGCGAGGAGGACCGAGCGCGACGCCGGCGCACCGAGGGTGTTCGACGGAACGATCGGTGCGGCCAAGGCGAAACAGAGAGGCGGGCCATGTCCAGGAGGGTCGTGGGCTCACCGGGAGGTTGTCTGTGGAGGTGGATCGGGTCGGCGAGCAGCAAGGCGACGGTGATGCAGACGGACAGATGAACTAGGGTTTGGCGTCGGCTCGTCGGAGTACTCCAGCGCTGGTCCTTCTCCTCCTCCGCGACAGGTACTGGTCGACGCAGAGAAGCCTCCTCGTACTCCTCGACCACCTCCACGTCGCGCGAACGGGCTGGATCGGAGAAGCGTCGTTGTAACCAACGGTGGCCGGCGATGATGAAGACGATGGCGGAGAGGAAGGAGAGGAGAGCCAGTGCGCTGGGGCTGGATCTGGCGAGGCAGAGAGGAGAGCCGTGTGGTGGTGGTAAAGCAGAGAGGAGAGAGGAGGTGCCGTGGGGAGGGTAGATGGAAAAAGGTGACCTCGGTGCCACCTTTCCCTACTTCCTCCTTCACGTGCGCGGTCAGGCAGGGGCAGGGCAGGCAGGGGGGTGGCTACCAGGTGGGACCAGAGGGCGAGGCCAAGGGCAGGGGCAGGCTCAGGTGCCCCTTGTGGCAGAGAGAAAGGAGAGGGGAGAGGCTCAGGCTAGGTTAGGGTTTTGGAGCTAGGCTCGGGTTGGGACTTGGGTTAGCTAGGGCAGGATGGATGGCCAGGGAGAGAGGGTGGTCGGTGGGGCCAGCTGGGTCTGGTTTGGAGGGGTGGCTCGGCTAGGGAGGAGAGAAAGAGGGGGTACTTAGGGTTTGGTTTAGATTAGGTATAGATTAGGGTTTAGGAGAGAGGGGGTATGGTGATGATGGGGTAGATGATAGGGAGGATCTTAGCTAGAGGGTAAGAGAGAGAGAGAGAGAGAAAGAGGGAGGTGAGATGATCAAGCACATGATCAAGGACACACATGATCTAGCACATGGATTTTGGTGTATGGCAAGACCACACAAAAGAAACAAGCAAAAGAGGGTAAGGGAAAAAGGAAGATGATCCACTAAAAATCTAATAAAAACCAAATGACAAGCTAAAGGGGTACTTGCATGGCCCATGCAAAATTAATTAATGCCATGCTTGTTTTTGTGAAACAATATTATCACATGGCATTATTATTATGCATTCCAAAATTGGAATAAAATCCAAGCAAAAGAAGTTAGAAGGAATTCCAAGTGGAGTAGATGGAGATGATCACATTGGAGTATAATTGGGAATTACTAGTGTGTATATTCCACTAGATGATTATTAGTCACAAAAATATTCCAACATGAGCATAATTCCATGATAATACATATGGAAGCTAGGACAAAGGATTCCACTCACAAGGCATGCAAAGGTGGCCATGTGGCTCTCATACATCAATAATGTGAAAACAACATGATGCTAAGATGAGAGCATGTGGAGAAAGAATTGGATCCATCCCAACCCACATGAGCTAGAAGTAAAACCAATAAATGCCAAGATCATATTTAGTTGGATGGTGGAATTTATAAGGTGGTGAAGAAAAGGTGGTGGAGTTAATAAGAGATATGCCCCCAACTCAACTTGGGCATTGAAACAATATATCAAGAACCAAATACAATATCAAGAGGCAAATATAATTAACAATGCATATGAGAGAAGAACCAAATCAAAAGGGTTTTATATGATGCTCAAATGCAAGGAGGCATGATGACATGAGCATGATATAAGTATGATGCAACAATTATATATTTAAAGTAGCCATTATATTACTAGACCAAGTAGCATTACAATTGTTAGACAATTGGGATGCTACAACCACATGCTGGAGTGGCATCATTACATGTCTTCTTTCCCAAAACCATAATTATTCACATTGAGACACACACACATCCATATGGGTCTGGTGATGCAGTATCTTTATAACTGGTGCTACAATGCATGTGGCCGTTGAATCCGAGCATGCTGCTAGGGTTCCTAGACATGGTTGGCCACATGTTGGAGTGGCAACATTGCATGTGTTCTTTTCCAAAACCACAATAATGTATATTGATATACTCACATACATCCATGTGGGTGTGGTGATGCAGCATCTTTCAAACTGGTGTTACAATGCATGTGGCCATTGAATCCCAGCATGTTGCTAGGGTTCCTAGACATGGTTGGTCACATGCTGGAGTGGCATCATTGCATGTGTTATTTTCGAAAACCACAATAATGCATCTTTATACACACACACATCCAAGTGGGTGTGCTGATGCAGCATCTTTCAAACTGGTGCTGCAATGCATGTTGTAGTTGAATCCCACCATGCTGCTAGGGTTCCTGGACATGGTTGGCCACATGCTAGAGTGGCATCATTGCATGTGTTCTTTTACAAAACCACAATGATGCACATTGATACACTCACACACACACACATCCAAGTGGGTATGGTGATGCAGCATCTTTCAAACTGGTGCTACAATGCATGTGTCAGTTGAATCCCAGCATGCTGCTAGGGTTCTTGGACATCATTAGCCACATGTTAGAGTGGCATCATTGCATGTGTTCTTTTCCAAGACCACAATGATGCACATTGATAGACACACACACATACAAGTGGGTGTGGTGATGTAGCATCCTTCAAAATGGTGCTACAATGCATGTTGTAGATGAATCCCAGCATGCTGCTAGGGTTCCTAGACATGTTTGACCCCATGCTGGAATGGCATCATTGCATGTGTTCTTTTCCAAAAAAAACAATGATGCGCATTGATACACACACATCCAAGGGGTGTGGTGATGCAACATCTTTAAAACTGGTGCTACAATGCATGTTGTAGGTTAATCCGAGAATCCTACTAGGGTTCCTTGATATGGTTGGCCACATGCTGGAGTGGCATCATTACATGTGTTCTTTTCCAAAACAAAATGATTCACATTGACACACACACATACATCCAAGTGGGTGTGGTGATGCAGCATCCTTCAAACTGGTGCTACAATGCATGTGTTAGTTAAATCCCAGCATGCTGCTAGGGTTCCTGAACATGGTTGGCCACTTACTAGAGTGGCATAATTGCATATGTTCTTCTCCAAAACCACAATGATGCACATTTATAGACACACATTATAGACACACACAGACGTCCAAGAGGGTGTGGTTATGTAGCATATTTCAAACTTGTCCTATAATGCATGTTGTAGTTGAATCCCAGCATGCTGTTAGGGTTCCTCGAAAAGGTTGGCCACATGCTGGAGTGGCATCATTACATGTGTTATTTTACAAAACCCCAATGACGCACATTGAGACAAATACAACCAAGTCGGTGTGGTGATGCGACGTCTTTCAAACTAGTGCTACAATGCATGTTGTTGTTAAATCCCAGCATTCTGCTCGGGTTCCTAGACATGGTTGACCACATGCTGGAGTGGCATCATTACATGTGTTCTTTTCCAAAACTATAATTATTCACATTGAGACACACACACATCTATGTGGGTGTGGTGATGCAGTATCTTTCAAACTGGTGCTATAATGCATGTGGTCGTTGAATCCCAGCATGCCGCTAGGGTTCTTGGACATGGTTGGCCACATGCTGGAGTGGCATCATTACATGTGTTCTTTTCCAAAACCACGATTATTCACATTGATACACACACATACATCCATGTGGGTGCGGTGATGCAGCATCATTCAAACTGGTGCTACAATGCATGTGGCCATTGAATCCTAGCATGCTGCTAGGGTTCTTGGACATGGTTGGCCACATGCTGGAGTGGCATCATTGCAGGTGTTCTTTTCAAAAACCACAATAATGCATATTTTTATACACACACACATCCAAGTGGGTGTGCTGATGCAGCATCTTTCAAACTGGTGCTACAATGCATGTTGTAGTTGAATCCCAGCATGCTGCTAGGGTTCCTGGACATGGTTGGCCACATGCTGGAGTGGCATCATTGCATGTGTTCTTTTAAAAAACCACAATGATGCACATTGTACACACATCCAAGTGGGTGTGGTGATGCAGCATATTTCAAACTGTTGCTATAATGCATGTGTTAGTTGAATCCCAGCATGCTGCTAGGGTTCCTGGACATGGTTGACCACATGCTGGAGTGGTATCATTACATGTGTTCTTTTCCAAAACCATAATTATTCAAATTGAGACACACACACATCCATGTGGATGTGGTGATGCAGTATCTTTCAAACTGGTGCTACAATGCATGTGGCAATTGAATCCTAGCATGCTGCTAGGGTTCCTGGACATGGTTGGCCATATGCTGGAGTGACATCATTGCATGTGTTCTTTTCCAAAACCACAATAATGTACATTGATAGACACACACACATCCAAGTGGGTGTGGGGATACAACATCTTTCAAACTAGTGTTACAATGCATGTTGCAGTTGAATCCCAGCATGCTGCTAGGGTTCCTGGACATGGTTGCCCACATGCTGGAGTGGCATCATTGCATGTGTTATTTTACAAAACCACAATAATGCACATTTATACACACACGCATCCAAGTGGGTGTGCTGATGCAGCATCTTTCAAATTGGTGCTACAATGCATGTGTTAGTTGAGTCCCAGCATGCTGCTAGGGTTCTTGGACATCGTTAGCCACATGCTTGAGTGGCATCATTGCATGTTTTCTTTTCCAAAACCACAATGATGCACATTGATAGACACACACACACACATCCAAGCGGGTGTGGTGATGTAGCATCTTTCAAAATGGTGCTACAATGCATGTTGTAGATGAATCCCAGCATGCTGCTAGGGTTCCTAGACATGTTTGGCCCTATGCTGGAGTGGCTTGATTGCATGTGTTCTTTTCCGAAACAACAATGATGCCCATTGATACACACACATCCAAGTGGGTGTGGTGATGCAACATCTTTCAAACTCGTGCTACAATGCATGTTGTAGTTGAATCCCAAAATCTTGCTAGGGTTCCTGGATATGGTTGGCCACATGCTAGAGTGGCATCATTACATGTGTTCTTTTCCAAAACCACAATGATGCACATTGATACACACACATACATCCAAGTGGGTGTGGTGATGCAGCATCCTTCAAACTGGTGCTACAATGCATGTTACAGTTGAATACCAGCATGCTGCTACGGTTCCTAGACAAATTTGGCCACATGCAGGAGTGACATCATTGCATGTGTTCGTTTCCAAAACCACAATAATGCACATTGATACACACACATATCCAAGTGGGTGTGGTGATGCAGCATCTTTCAAACTGGTGATACACTGCATGTGGCAATTGAGTCCCAGCATGCTGCTAGGGTTCCTGTATATGGTTGGCCACATGCTGGAGTGGCATCATTGCATGTCTTCTTTTTCAAAACTCCAATGATGAACATTGATACACACACACAACCAAGTCGGTGTGGTGATGAAGTTCCTTTCAAAATAGTGCTACAATGCGTGTTGTAGTTGAATCCCAGCATGCTACTAGGGTTCCTGGACATGGTTGACCACATGCTGGAGTGGCATCATTATATTTGTTTTTTACAAAACCACAATTATTCTCATTGATACACACACATCCATGTGGGTGTGCTGATGCGGCATCTTTCAAACCCGTGCTACAATGCATGTGACCGTTGAATCCCAGCATGCTGCTAGGGTTTCGTGACCTGGTTGTCCACATGCTGGAGTGGCATCATTATATTTGTTTTTTACAAAACCACAATGATGCACATTGATAGACACATACACACATCCAAGTGGTTGTGGTGATACAGTATCTTTCAAACTAGTGCTACAATCCATGTTGCAGTTGAATCCCAGCATGTAGTTAGGGTTCCTGGACATGGTTGCCCACGTGCTGGAGTGGCATCATTACATGTGTTCTTTTCAAAAACCATAATTATTCATATTGATACACACACATCCATGTGGGTGTGGTGATGCACCATCTTTCAAACTAGTGCTACAATGTATGTGGTCGTTGAATACCAGCATGTTGCTAGGTTTCCTGGACATGGTTGGCCACGCGCTGGAGTGGCATCATTGCATGTGTTATTTTAAAAAACAACAATAATGCACATTGATACACACACATACAAGTGGGTGTGGTGATGCAACATCTTTCAAAATGGTGCTGTAATGCATGTTGTAGTTGAATCCCAGCATGCTACTAGGGTTCCTGGACATGGTTGGCCACATGCTGGAGTGACATCATTGCATGTGATCTTTTCCAAAACCACAATAATGTACATTGATAGACACACACATACATCCAAGTGGGTGTGGTGATACACCATCTTTCAAACTAGTGCTACAATGCATGTTGCAGTTGAATCCCAGCATGCTGGTAGGGTTCCTGGACATTGTTGCCCACATGCTGGAGTGGCATGATTGCATGTGTTATTTTCCAAAACCACAATAATGCACATTTATACACACACAGATCCAAGTGGGTGTGCTGATGCAGCATCTTTCAAATTGGTGCTACAATGCATGTGTTAGTTGAATCCCAGCATGCTGCTAGGGTTCTTGGACATCGTTAGCCACATGCTGGAGTGGCATCATTGCATGTGTTCTTTTCCAAAACCACAATGATGCACATTGATAGACACACACACATCCAAGTGTGTGTGGTGATGTAGCATCTTTCAAAATGGTGCTACAATGCATGTTGTAGATGAATCCCAGCATGCTGCTAGGGTTCCTAGACATGTTTGGCCCCATGCTGGAGTGGCATGATTGTATGTGCTCTTTTCCGAAACAGCAATGATGCACATTGATACACACACATCCAAGTGGGTGTGGTGATGCAACATCTTTCAATTTAGTGCTACAATGCATGTTGCAGTTGAATCCCAAAATCTTGCTAGGGTTCCTGGATATGGTTGGCCACATGCTAGAGTGGCATCATTACATGTGTTCTTTTCCAAAACCACAATGATGCACATTGATACACACACATACATCCAAGTGGGTGTGGTGATGCAGCATCCTTCAAACTGGTGCTATAATGCATGCTATAGTTGAATACCAGCATGCTGCTACGGTTCCTGGACAAATTTGGCCACATGCTGGAGTGACATCATTGCATGTGTTTGTTTCCAAAACCACAATAATGCACATTGATACACACACACATCCAAGTGGGTGTGGTGATGCAGCATCTTTCAAACTGGTGCTACAATGCATGTGGCAATTGAATCCCGACATGCTACTAGGGTTCCTGTATATGGTTGGCCACATGCTGGAGTGGCATCATTCCATGTCTTCTTTTCCAAAACTCCAATGATGCACATTGATACACACACACAACCAAGTGGGTGTGGTGATCCAGTTCCTTTCAAACTAGTGATACAATGTGTGTTGAAGTTGAATCCCATCATGCTACTAGGGTTCCTGGACATGGTTGACCTCATGCTGGAGTGGCATCATTACATTGTTCTTTTCCAAAACCACAATTATTCTCATTGATACACACACATCCATGTGGGTGTGCTGATGCAGGATCTTTTAAACCCGTGCTACAATGCTTGTGACCATTGAATCCCAGCATGCTGCTAGGGTTTCGTGACCTGGTTGTCCTCATGCTGGAGTGACATCATTATATTTGTTCTTTTCAAAAACCATAATTATTCATATTGATACACACACACATCCATGTGGGTGTGGTGATGCAGCATCTTTCAAACTAGTGCTATAATGTATGTGGTCGTTGAATCCCAGCATGTTGCTAGGTTTCCTGGACATTGTTGGCCACACGCTGTAGTGGCATCATTGCATGTGTTCTTTTAAAAAACCACAATAATGCACATTGATACACACACATACAAGTGGGTGTGGTGATGCAACATCTTTCAAAATGGTGCTATAATGCATGTTGTAGTTGAATCCCAGCATGCTACTAGGGTTCCTAGACATAGTTGTTCACATGTTGGAGTGGCATCATTTCATGTGTTATTTTCCAAAACCACAATGATTCAAATTATAGACACACACCCAAGTGGGTGCATTGACGTAGCATCCCTAAAACTGGTGCTACAATACATGTTGTAGTTGAATCCCAGCATGCTGCTAGGGTTCCTCGACATGTTTGGCCACATGCTGGAGTGACATCATTGCATGTGTTCTTTGCTAAAACCACAATGATGCACATTGATACACACACACATCCAAGTGGGTGTGGTGATGCATCATCTTTCAAACTGGTGCTATAATACATGTGGTCGTTAAATCCTAGCATGCTGCTAGGGTTCCTGGACATGGTTGGCCACATGCTAGATTGGCATGAGTGCATGTGTTATTTTGCCAAACCACAATGATACACACACACACATACAAGTGGTTATAGTGATGCAGCATCTTTCAAACTGGTGCTACAATCCATGTTGCAGTTGAATCCTAGCATGGTGCTAGGGTTCCTGGACATTGTTGACCACATGCTAGAGTGGCATCATTGCATGTGTTATTTTCCAAAACCACAATGATGCAGATTGATACACACACACATCCAAGAGGATGTGGTGATGCAGAATCTTTCAAACTAGTGCTACAATGCATGTGTCAATTGAATCCCAGCATGCTGCTAGGGTTCCGGGACATGGTTGGCCACATGCTGGATTGGCGTCATTGCATGTGTTCTTTTCCAAAACCACAATGATGCACATAGATAGACACACACATACATCAAAGTAGGTCTGGTGATGAAACATCTTTCAAAATGGTGCAACAATGCATGTTGTAGTTGAATCCTAGCATGCTGTTAGGGTTCCTAGACATGTTTAGCCACATGCTATTGTGGCATCATTGCATGTGTTCTTTTCCAAAACCACAATGGTGCACATTGATACACACACACATCCAAGTGGTTATGGTGATGCAGCATCTTTCAAACTGGTGCTAAAATCCATGTTGCGGTTGAATCCTAGCATGCTTCTAGGGTTCCTGGACATTGTTGACCACATGCTAGAGTGGAATCATTGCATGTGTTATTTTCCAAAACCACAATGATGCACATTGATACACAAACGCACATCCAAGTGGATGCGGTGATGCAGAATCTTTCAAACTAGTGCTACAATGCATGTGTCAATTGAATCCCAGCATGCTGCTAGGGTTCCTGGACATGGTTGGCCACATCCTAGATTGGCGTCATTGCATGTGTTCTTTTCCAAAACCACAATGATGCACATAGATAGACACACAAACACATCCAAGTGGGTGTGGTGATGCAACATCTTTCAAACTGGAGCTACAATGCATCTGGTCATTGAATACCAGCATGTTGCTAGGGTTCCTGGACATGGTTGGCCACATGCTGGAGTGGCATCATTACATGTGTTTTTTTCAAAACCACAATGATGCACATTGATAGACAAACACACACATCCAAGTGGGTGTGGCGATACAAGATCTTTCAAACTAGTGTTATAATGCATGTTTCCGTTGAATCCCAGCATCATGCTAGGGTTCCTGGACATGGTTGCCCACATTCTGGAGTGGAATCATTACATGTGTTCTTTTCGAAAACCACAATTATTCACATTGATACACACACACATCCATGTGCATGTGGTGATGCAGTATCTTTCAAACTGGTGCTACAATGCATGTGGCCGTTCAATCCCAGCATGCTGCTAGGGTTCCTAGACATGGTTGACCACATGCTAGAGTGGAATAATTGCATGTGTTCTTTTCCAAAACCACAATAATTCACATTGATAAACAAGCACACGTCCAGTAGGGTGTAGTGATGCAACATCATTCAAACTGGTGCTATAATGCATGTTGTAGTTGAATCCCAGCATGCTGCTATGGTTCCTGGACATGGTTGGCCACATGCTGGAGTGGCATCGTGGCATGTGTTCTTTTAGAAAACCACAATGATGCACATTGATGCACTCACACACACATCCAAGTGGGTGTGGTGATGTAGCATCTTTCAAACTAGTGCTACAATGCATGTGTCAGTTGAATCCCAGCATGCTGCTAGGGTTCTTGGACATGGTTGGCCACATGCTACAGTGGTATCATTGCATGTGTTATTTTCCAAAACCACAATGATGTATAGTGATAGAAACACACACACACATCAAAGTGGGTGTGGTGATGCAGCATCTTTCAAAATGGTGCTACAATGCATGTTGCAGTTGAATCCCAGCATGCTGCTAGGGTTCCTAGACATGTTTGGCCACATGGTGGAGTGGCATCATTGCATGTGTTCTTTTGCAAAACCCCAATGATGCACATTGATAAACACACACATCCAAGTGGGTGTGGTGATGCAGCGTCTTTCAAACTAGTGCGACAATGCATGTTGCAGTTAAATCCTAGCATGCTGCTAGGGTTCCTAGACATGGTTAACCACATGCTGGAGTGGCGTCATTACATGTATTATTTTACAAAACCACAATTATTAACATTGATACACACACATCCATGTGGGTGTGGTGATGCAGCATCTTTCAAACTGGTGCTACAATGCATCTGGCCGTTGAATACCAGCATGCTGCTAGGGTTCCTGGACATGGTTAGCCACATGCTGGAGTGGCATCATTACATGTGTTTTTTTCCAAAACCACAATGATGCACATTGATAGACACACACACACATCCAAGTGGGTGTGGTGATACAACATCTTTCAAACTAGTGCTACAATGCATGTTACCGTTGAATCGCAGCATCATGCTAGGGTTCTTGGCCATGGTTGCCCACATTATGGAGTGGCATCATTACGTGTGTTCTTTCCAAAAACCACAATTATTCACATTGATACACACACATCCATGTTGGTGTGGTGATGCATCATCTTTCAAACTGGTGCTACAATGCATGTGCCCGTTGAATCCCAGCATGCTGCTAGGTCTCCTAGACATGGTTGGCCACATGCTAGAGTGGCATCATTGCATGTGTTCTTTTCCAAAACCACAATAATTCACATTGATAGACACACACACGTCCAATAGGGTAAGGTGATGTAGCATCTTTCAAACTGGTGCTATAATGCTTGTTGTAGTTGAATATCAGCATACTGCTAGGGGTCCTAGAGATGGTTGGCCACAGGCTGGAGTTGTATCATTGCTTGTGTTCTTTTAGAAAACCACAATAATGCACATTGAAACACTCACACACAAATCCAAGTGGGTGTGGTGATGCAGCATCTTTCAAACTAGTGCTACAATGCATGTGTTAGTTGAATCCCAGCATGCAGCTAGGGTTCCTGGACATGGTTGGCCACATGCTAGAGTGGCATCATTGCATGTGTTCTTTTCCAAAACCACAATGACTCACATTGATAGCAACACACACACATATCCAAGTCGGGGTGGTGATGCAGCATCTTTCAAAATGGTGCTACAATGCATGTTGTAGTTGAATCCCAGCATGCTGCTAGGGTTCCTATACATGTTTGGCCAGATGGTGGAGTGGCATTATTACATGTGTTCTTTTCCAAAACCATAATGATGCACATTGATACACACATCCAAGTGCGTGTGGTGATGAAGCATCTTTCATACTGGTGCTACAATGCATGTTGTAGTTGAATCCCAGAATGCTGTTAGGGTTCCAGGACATGGTTGGCCACATGATGGAGTGGCATCATTACATGTGTTCTTTTCCAAAACCACAATGATGCGCATTGATACACACACATCCAAGTGGGTGTGGTGATGCAACATTTTTCAAACTAGTGCTACAATGCATATTGCACTTGAATCCCAGCATGCTGCTACGGTTCCTAGACATGGTTGTAAACATGCTAGAGTGGCATTATTGCATGTTTTATTTTCCAAAACCACAATAATGCACATTGATACACACACATCCAAGTGGGTGTGGTGATGCATCATCCTTCAAACTGGTGTTACAATGCATGTTGCAGTTGAGTCCTAGAATGCTGCTAGGGTTCCTAGACATTGCTGGCCACATGCTGGATTGGCAGCATTGCATGTGTTCTTTTTGAAAACCATAATAATGCACACTAATACACACACATCCAAGTGGGTGTGGTGATGCAGCTTCTTTTAAACTGGTGCTACAATACATGTTGAACCTAGCATGCTTCTAGGATTCCTGGACATGGTTGGCCACATGGTGAAGTGGCATCATTGCATGTGTTATTTTCAAAAACCCAAATGATGCACATTGATACACACACATCCAAGTGGGTGTGGTGATGCAGCATCTTTAAAATTGGTGCTGATGCACGTGTCAATTGAATCCCAGCATGCTACTAGGGTTCCTGGACGTGGTTGGCCACAAGCTGGAGTGGCATCAATGCATGTGTTATTTTAGAAAACCACAATGATACATACTGATATACACACAAACACATCCAAGTGGGTGTGGTGATGCAGCATCTTTCAAACTGGTGCTACAATACATGTTGTAGTTGAATCCAACATGCTTCTAGGGTTCCTGGACATGTTGGCCACATGCTAGAGTGGCATCATTGCACGTGTTATTTTCCAAAACCACAATGATTCACATTTATACACACATGCATACAAGTGGGTGTGGGGATGCAGCATCTTTCAAACTGGTGCTACAATGCATGTTGCATTTGAGTCCCAGCATGATGTTAGGGTTCCTCGAGATGTTTGGCCACATGCTGGAATGGCATCATTGCATATGTTATTTTCCAAAACCACAATGATGCACATTGATACACACACACATCCAAGTGGGTGTGGTGATGCAGCATCTTTCAAACTGGTGCTACAATGCATGTTGTACTTGAATCCCAGCATGTTGCTAGGGATCCTAGACATTGTTAGCCACATGCTGGAGTGGCATCATTGCATGTGTTCTTTTCCAAAAAAAAAATGATGCACGTTGATACACACACATCCAAGTGGGTGTGGTGATGCAGCAATTTTCAAACTAGTGCTACAATGCATGTTGAAGTTGAATCCCAGCATGCTGCTATGGTTCCTGGACATGGTTTCAAACATGCTGGAGTGGCATTATTGCATGTTTTATTTTCCAAAACCACAATGATGCACATTGATACACACACAACCAAGAGGGTGTGGTGATGCATCATCCTTCAAACTGGTGCTACAATGCATGGTGCAGTTTAATCCCAGCATGCTTCTAGGGTTCCTAGAGATGGTTGGCCACATGATGGATTGATATCATTGCATGTGTTCTTTTCGAAAACCATAATGGGTGTGGTGATGCAGCTTCTTTCAAACTAGTGCTACAATGCATGTTGTAGTTGAAACCTAGCATGCTTCTAGGATTCCTTGATATGGTTGGCCACATGCTGAAGTTGCATCATTGCATGTGATATTTTCAAAAACCAAAATGATGCACATTGATACACACACATCCAAGTAGGTGTGGTGATGCAGCTTATTTAGCACTAGTGCTACAATGCATGTGTCAGTTGAATCCCAGCATGTTGCTAGGGTTCCTGGACATGGTTGGCCACAAGATGGACTGGCATCAATGCATGTGTTCTTTTACAAAACCACAACCGTACATACAGATAGACATAGACACGTCCAAGTGGGTGTGGTGATGCAGCATCTTTCAAACTGGTGCTTCAATGCATTTGGTCGTTGAATACCAGCATGCTGCTAGGGTTCCTAGACATGGTTGGCCACTGTTGGAGATATGCCCAAGAGGCAATAATAAAAGTGGTTATTATTATATCTTTGTGTTTATGATGAATGTTTGCATCCCATGCTATAATTGTATTATAAGGAAACACTAATACATGTGTGTTTTGTAAACATAAAAGAGTCCCTAGTAAGCCCCTTGTTGAACTAGCTTGTTGATTAGTTGATGATCATGGTATCCTGATCATGGACATTGGATGTCATTAATAACAAGGTTATATCATCAGGAGAATGATGTGATGGACACACACCCATAGTAAGTGTAGCATAAGATCAAGTCATTAAGTTCGTATTGCTACAAGCTTTCAAATGCATAGTAACATAATCCTTCGACTATGAGGTTATGTTAATCACCATCACCGGATGGGTACTTTGATGACATCAAACACCACTTCGTAACTGGGTGGTTATAAAGGTGTCATTGGGTATTCTGAAAGTATGTGTTGAAGCGCATGGACAAAGATTGGGATTTGTCCATCCATATGACGGATAGATATGCTCTGGGCCCTCTCGGTTGAATGTCATCTAGTTAGCTTGCAAGCATGTGACTAGGTCACAATGGATGACATATCATGGAACGAGTAAAGAGTACTTATCAGTAACGAGGTAGAACTAGGTATGGTGATACCAACGATCAAACCTCGGATGAGTAGAGTATCGCGTGACAAAGGGAATTGGTTTCGTATGTTAATGGTTCTATCAATCACAAAGTCATCGTTGAGTATGTGGGAGCCGTTATGGATCTCTAGATCCTGCTGATGGTTATTGATCGGAGAGGTGTCTCCATCATGTCTGCATATTCACGAACCGTAGGGTGACACACTTAAGGTTCGATGCTGTTTAGGTAGATATGGAATATGCGTTGGAGACCGAATGTAGTTCGGAGTCTCGGATTGGATCTGGGACATCACGAGGAGATCCGGAATTGTCCGGAGAATAAGATTCATATAATGGAGATCATTTTCTAGGTTCAGAAATGTTCCGGAGTGTTTATATGGGTATTCTAGAAGGTTTCGGAATGTTTCGGAAAGCTCCAGAAGGTTCCCTGGACTTTACTTGAAAACCAAGAAAGGAAAGGGGAAGACTTGGGGGGGAAGGAAAATCCCTCCCCCCTCTCCCTTGTGCGCCGGCCCTAGGAGGTGGGCCTAGGGGTGGGAACCCTAGGCCGCACCCCTCCCTCTATATATAGAGGGGTGGAGGCGCCACCCCCCTTGCCCCTCCACTCCTTGCCCTAGCCGCCTCTCTCCTCATCCTTCGCTCTGCTCTAGCTTAGGTGAAGCCCTGCAGAATTCTCTACTCCACCACCACCACCACACCGTCGTGCTATTGGAATTCCATGGAGAGATCTACTACCTCCGCTGCTCACTGGAACAGGGAGAGGAAGGTCTGCATCGACTCCGCACGTGTGACCGACTGCGGAAGTGCTGCCGGAACGCGGCGCCAGAAGGATCGTCTACTCGATCTTGAGATCGGCAAGTGATCGTCTACATCAACCACGAGATCCGATCTCGCACAAGGCTTTCGGATCTACAAGGGTTAGTACAGATCTATCTCGTTGCACATGTCTAAGAGATTAGATCTTGGCTTTTATCTAGATTAGATCTGGGTTTTGTTCGTTCTTGCGGTAGAATTTTTTGTTTTCCATGCTACGAACCCATCAGTGGTATCAGAGCCGTGTCTATGCGTAGATCTGTTGCACGTGTAGAACACAATGGTTTTGTGGGCGTTGGTGCTCGTGCCGTCTTTTGCTTTGTGTACTTTACATCTTGCGGTATGGTGGGATGAAGCGGCTCGGGCTAACCTTACATGTCATCGCACATGAGACTTGTTCCACGCTTGACGTGTAACTTGCTTTGGACAAGTGGCTTTGCGGGTGTCTATCTCTCTCACCATAGTATAGATCCAATTTACACTTTGCACTTGATAGCACTTGTATCAACGTTGTGGTTCAGTTTCGTAGGTAAGATCTGTTCTTATTCGAAAGCCCCAAACCACGTAAAACATGCAAAGAAAATTAGAGGCGTCTAACTTGTTTTTTGCAGGGGTTTTGTGATGTGATATGGCCATCATGTGATTGTGATTATATTTGATGTATGCAATGATCCTTGTTGTAATATGGCAACCGGCAGGAGCCTAATGGTTGTCTTTAATTCTGTTAAGACCTACGTGTCTATTCATCTTGTAATAGCTTTATTCCAAGTAGTTGTAATAGTTGCTAGTGATGATGGACAACCATGAAGCGGCGCCACTGACCTTGACACAATGCTAGTGATGATGGAGATCATGTCCATGCCTTGGAGATGGAGATCAAAGGCATAAGAAGAAAGAGCCATATCATATCACACTAATTATGAATTGCCTATGATGTTAATCCTTTATGCATCTTGTATTGCTTAGATCGCGACGGTAGCATTATAAGATGATCCCTCTCACTAAATATCAAGTAATAAAGTGTTCGTCCTTAGTTGGCACCGTTGCTAAGACTCGTCGTTTCGAAGCATCTCTTGATGATCGGATGTGATAGATTCTACGTGTGCATACAACAGGTGCTAGCCAGATTTGCACATGCAGAAACTAAGGTTAATCTTGACGAGCCTAGCATGTACAGACATGGTCTCGGAACACGGAATACCGAAAGGTAGAGCATGAGTCATATAAATGATATGATGAACATGAAGATTGTTCGCCGATGAAACTACATCTTCTCTCGTGAAGATCGGACTTGGTGTAGTGGATTTGGTTCGTGTAATCACTAAGACAACATGAGGGATGTTGTTCTGAGTGGGAGTTCACCTAGTTAATTTAAGAATTAAGATAGAACTCAATTTGTCATAAACTTAGTGTAAACTACTTGCAAATTTGTTGTAGATTATGATGAACCTCTCCATCAATTTCATGTGTTCCTAGAGAAAGAAAAGCTTAAGAACAATGGAAGCAACTTCATGGACTGGTTCCGTGTACTGAAGATTATCCTCAGGGCTGGTCAGTTGACCTATGTGCTCGAAGCACCGCTAGGTGACCCACCTGCAGAAGATGCCACCGATGATGTAAAGAATGTTTACGCCACTCGGAAAAATCACTACTCCACAGTTCAGTGTGCCATCCTGTATGGTTTAGAAACAGAGCTTCAGAAGCGCTTTGAGCACCACGACCCGTTTGAGATCACTAAAGAGCTCAGGCTGATTTTTGAGACTCACGCGGCCGTGGAGAGCTATGAGGCCTCCGAAAAGTTCTTTAACTGTAAGATGGAAGAGGGTAGCTCCGTTAGCGAGCACGTGCTCACCATGTCTGGGCACGCAAACAAGCTCCAAGAGTTGGGGATAACAATTCCTAATGAGTTAGGGATTCATCGTGTCCTCCAATCACTGCCACCGAGTTATAAGAACTTTGTGATGAACTACAATATGCACTGCATGAACAAGACGTTGGCTGAACTATCGTCCATGCTGAAAACTGCTGAAGTGGAGATCAAGAAGGAGCACCAAGTGTTGATGGTCAATAAGACCACCAATTTCAAGAAATAGGGCAAGCCTAAGAACAAGGGCAACTTCAAGAAGGACGGCAAGAAAGCTGCCGCACCTGCTAAGAAGCCCAAGGCTGGTCCTAAGCCTAAAACTGAATGCTTCTACTACAAGGGTGTTGGTCACTGGAAGCGTAACTGCCCCAAGTACCTGGCGGATCTGAAGAACAACAACATCAAGAAGAAAGGTATATTCGATATACATGTTATTGATGTGTATCTTACTAGTAATCGTAGTAGTGCCTGGGTATTTGATACTGGTTCGGTTCCTCATATTTGTAACTCAAAACAGGAGCTGCGGAATAAGCAAAGACTAGCGAGAGACGAGGTGACGATGCGCGTTGGAAATGGCTCCAAGGTTGATGTGATCGCAGTCGGCACGCTCCCTCTACATCTACCTTCGGGATTAGTTTTAAATTTGAATAATTGTTATTTGGTGCCTGCGTTAAGCATGAACATTATATCTGGATCTTGTTTATTGCGAGACGGTTACTCTTTTAAGTCCGAGAATAAAGGTTGTTTCATTTATATGAGTAATATCTTTTATGGTAATGCACCTGATATGAATGGTTTATTCTTACTGAATCTCGATAGTAGTGATACACATGTTCACAACATAGATGCTAAACGAACAAAATTGAATGATAATTCTACATACATGTGGCACTGTCGTCTTGGTCACATTGGAGTGAAGCATATGAAGAAACTCCATTCCGATGGACTTCTTGAATCACTTGATTTTGAATCACTTGAAAGATGCGAAGCATGTCTAATGGGAAAAATGACTAAGACTCCATTCTCTGGAATAATGGAGCGAGCTATAGACTTATTGGGAATAATACATACCGATGTGTGTGGCACAATGAGTGTAGCATCGCGTGGTGGATATCGTTATGTTCTCACTTTCACGGATGACTTAAGTAGATATGGGTATGTCTACATTATGAAACATAAGTCTGAAACTTTCGAGAAGTTTAAGGAATTTCAAAGTGAGGTGGAAAATCATCGTATCAAGAAGATTAAATTTCTGCGTTCTGACCGCGGAGGTAAATATCTAAGTTATGAGTTTGGCATGCATTTAAAGAAATGTGGAATACTTTGCAATTGACACCGCCGGGAACACCACAGCGTAATGGTGAGTCCGAACGTCGTAATCAAACTCTCTTAGATATGGTTCGATCTATGATGTCTCTTACAAATTTACCCCTATCATTTTGGGGCTATGCATTAGTGACAGCCGCATTCACTTTAAATAGGGCACCATCTAAATCCGTTGAAACGACACCGTATGAATTGTGGTTTGGAAAGAAACCTAAGTTGACGTTCCTTAAAGTTTGGGGTTGCGAAGCGTATGTAAAGAAGTTACAACCTGATAAGCTTGAACCCAAAGCGGAGAAATGCGTATTCATAGGATACCCTAAATAAACAATTGGGTATACCTTCTATCATAGATCCGAAGGCAAAGTTTGCGTTGCCAAGAATGGATCCTTTCTTGAGAAGGAGTTTCTCTCGAAGGAAGTGACTGGAAGGAAAGTAGAACTCGACAAGGTTATTGAACCTTCTCTCGGAGTTGAGAGTAGTGCAGCACCGGAAGATGTTTTTGTGCCGCTTGCACCAATTGGATAGGAAGCTCATGATGGTGATCATGAAACTTCGAACGAAGTTGCTGCTGAACCTCACAGGTCAACGAGGGTTCGTACGACTCCTGATTGGTATGACCCTGCATTGAGCGTCATGTTGGTGGACAACACTGATGACCCTGCAACGTATGAAGAAGCTATGGTGAGCCCAAATTCTGACAAATGGCTAGAAGCCATGAAATACGAAATGGGATCCATGTACGAAAACCAAGTGTGGACTTTGGTGGACTTACTGGATGGCCGTAAGGTTGTCGAGAACAAATGGATTTTCAAAAGAAAAACAGATGTTGATGGTAATGTTACCGTCTATAAAGCTCGACTTGTCGCGAAAGGGTTCCAACAAATTCAATGAGTTGACTACGATGAGACATTCTCACCAGTAGCGAAGCTAAAGTCTGTGAGGATTTTGTTAGCAATTGCTGCATATTTCGATTATGAGATTTGGCAGATGGATGTCAAAACGGTGTTCCTTAATGGAGACATTGAGGAAGAGTTGTATATGGTACAACCCAAGGGTTTTGTCGATCCTAAAGATGCTAACAAGGTATGCAAACTTCAGCGCTCCATTTATGGACTGAAGCAAGCATCCCGGAGTTGGAATCAACGTTTTGATAAAGTAATCAAAAACTTTGGATTTATACAAACTTATGGAGAAGCTTGTATTTACAAGAAAGTGAGTGGGAGCTCTATAGCATTCCTAGTACTATATGTAGATGACATATTGTTGATTGGGAATGACATAGAACTTCTTAATAGTATCAAAGCCTATTTGAATAATAGTTTTTCAATGAAGGATCTTGGCGAAGCGGCATATATTCTAGGCATCAAGATTTATAGAGATAGATCAAGATGCCTAATAGCGCTTTCACAAAGTACATACTTGGAAAAAGTTCTAAAGAAGTTTAGAATGGAAGAGAGCAAGAAAGGGTTCGTGCCCATGTTGCCAGGTAAGACCTTGAGTAAGACTCAAAGTCTAGCTACGGCAGAAGATAGAGAGAAAATGAATAATGTTCCCTATGCCTCGGCCATAGGTTCTATCATGTATGCCATGCTGTGTACAAGACCGGATATAGCACATGCTGTTAGTTTGACTTGCAGATATCAAAGTTATCCTGGAATGGAGCACTGGACAGCGGTCAAGAATATCCTAAAGTACCTAAATAGGACTAAGGATATGGTTCTTTCTTATGGAGGTGATGAACAACTTGTTGTAAACAGTTACACTGATGCTAGTTGGAACACCGATCTAGAAGACTCGAAGTCACAGTCTGGATACGTATTTATTTTGAATGGTGCTGCAGTGAGCTGGAGGAGTGCCAAGCAAAGCGTTGTGGCGAAATCTTCAACTGAATCGGAATACATAGCTTCTTCGGAGGCTGCACAAGAAGCCATATGGATAAAGGAGTTCATTACTGAACTTGGCGTGGTTCCTAGTGCGTTGGACCCGATGGCCATCTACTGTGACAACATAGGTGCCATAGCTAATGCACATGATCCAAGGTCACATAGCAAGCTGAAGCACATCAAGCTATGTTTCCATGCTATTCGCGAGTATGTCCAAGATGGTGACATAAAGATTTGCAAAGTACACACTGATCTGAATGTGGTAGATCCGTTGACTAAACCTCTCTCTAGAGCAAAGCATGACAAACACCAGAATGCCATGGGTGTTAGCTATATTACCATGTAATCTAGATTATTGACTCTAGTGCAAGTGGGAGACTGTTAGAGATATGCCCAAGAGGCAATGATAAAAGTGGTTATTATTATATCTTTGTGTTTATGATGAATGTTTGCATCCCATCCTATAATTGTATTATAAGGAAACACTAATACATGTGTGTTTTGTAAACATAAAAGAGGCCCTAGTAAGCCTCTTGTTGAACTAGCTTGTTGATTAGTTGATGATCATGGTTTCCTGATCATGGACATTGGATGTCATTAATAACAAGGTTATATCATTAGGAGAATGATGTGATGGACACAGACCCATAGTAAGTGTAGCATAAGATCAAGTCATTAAGTTCGTATTGCTACAAGCTTTCAAATGCATAGTAACCTAATCCTTCGACTATGAGGTTATGTTAATCACCATCACCGGATGGGTACTTTGATGACATCAAACACCGCTTTGTAACTGGGTGGTTATAAAGGTGTCATTGGGTATTCTGAAAGTATGTGTTGAAGCGCATGGACCAAGATTGGGATTTGTCCATCCATATGACGGATAGATATGCTCTGGGCCCTCTCGGTTGAATGTCATCTAGTTAGCTTGCAAGCATGTGACTAGGTCACAAGGGATGACATATCATGGAACAAGTAAAGAGTACTTATCAGTAACGAGATAGAACTAGGTATGGAGATACCAACGATCAAACCTCGGATGAGTAGACTATCGTGTGACAAAGGGAATTGGTTCTGTATGTTAATGGTTCTATCGATCACGAAGTCATCGTTGAGTATGTGGGAGTCGTTATGGATCTCTAGATCCCGCTGATGGTTATTGATCGGAGAGGTGTCTCCATCATGTCTGCATATTCACGAACCATAGGGTGACACACTTAAGGTTCAATGTTGTTTAGGTAGATATGGAATATGCGTTGGAGACCGAATGTAGTTCGGAGTCTCGGATTGGATCTAGGACATCACGAGGAGATCCGGAATTCTCCGGAGAATAAGATTCATATAATGGAGATCATTTTCTAGTTTCGGAAATGTTCTGGAGTGTTTATATGGGGATTCTAGAAGGTTTCGGAATGTTTCGGAAAGTTCCAGAAGGTTCCGTGGATTTACTTGAAAACCAAGAAAGGAAAGGGGAAGACTTGGAGGGGAAGGAAACTCCCTCCCCCCTCTCCCTTGTGCGCCGGCCCTAGGAGGTGGGCCTAGGGGTGGGAACCCTAGGCCGCACCCCTTCCTCTATATATAGAGGGGTGGAGGCGCCACCCCCCCTTGCCCCTCCACTCCTTGCCCTAGCCGCCTCTCTCCTCCTCCTTCGCTCTGCTCTGGCTTAGGCAAAGCCCTGCAGAATTCTCTACTCCACCACCACCACCACGCCGTTGTGCTGCTGGAATTCCGTGGAGAGATCTACTACCTCCGCTACTCGCTGGAACAGGGAGAGGAATGTCTGCATCGACTCCGCACGTGTGACCGACTGCGGAAGTGCTGCCGGAACGCGGCGCCGGAAGGATCGTCTACTCGATCTTGAGATCGACAAGTGATCGTATACATCAATCACGAGATCCGATCTCACACAAGGCTTTCGGATCTACAAGGGTTAGTACAGATCTATCTCGTTGCACATGTCTAATAGATTAGATCTTGGCTTTTATCTAGATTAGATCTGGGTTTTGTTCGTTCTTGCGGTAGAAAAAATTTGTTTTCCATGCTACGAACCCATCAGCCACATGCTGGAGTGGCATCATTACATGTGTTTTTTTCAAAACCACAATGATGCACATTGATAGACACACACACATCCAAGTGGGTGTGGTGATACAACATCTTTCAAACTAGTGCTACAATGCATGTTGCCGTTGAATCCCAGCATCATGCTAGGGTTCCTGGACATGGTTGCCCACATTCTAGAGTGGCATCATTACATGTGTTCTTTTCCAAAACCACAATTATTCACATTGATACACACACATCCATGTGGGTGTGGTGATGCAGCATCTTTCAAACTGGTGCTACAATGTCTGTGGCCGTTGAATCCCAGCATGCTGCTAGGGTTCCTAGACATGGTTGGCCACATGCTAGAGTGGCATAATTGCATGTGTTCTTTTCCAAAACCACAATAATTCACATTTATAGAGACACACACGTCCAATAGGGTGTGGTGATGCAACATCTTTCAAACTGATGCTATGCATGTTTTAGTTGAATCCCAACATGCTGCTAGGGTTTCTAGACATGGTTGTCCACATGCTGGAGTGGCATCATTGCATGTGTTCTTTTAGAGAACCACAATGATGCACATTGATACACTCACACACACATCCAAGTGGGTGTGGTGATGCAGCATCTTTCAAACTGGTGCTACAATGCACGTGTCAGTTGAATCCCAGCGTGCTTCAAGGGTTTTGGACATGGTTGGCCACATGGTATATTGGCATCATTGCATGTGTTCTTTTCCAAAACCACAATGATGCACATTGATAGAAACACACACACACACATCCAAGTGGGTGTGGTGATGCAGCATCTTTCAAAATGGTGCTATAATGCATGTTGCAGTTGAATCCCAGCATGCTGCTAGGGTTCCTAGACATGTTTGGCCACATGGCGGAGTGGCATCATTGCATGTGTTCTTTTCCAAAACCACAATGATGCACATTTATACACACACCCAGGTGTGTGTGGTGATGCAGCATCTTTCATACTGGTGCTACAATGCATGTTGAAGTTGAATCCCAGAATGATGCTAGGGTTCCTGGACATGGTTGGCCACACACTGGAGTGGCATCATTACATGTGTTCTTTTCCAAAACCATAATGATGCACATTGATACACACACATCCAAGTGGGTGTTGTGGTGCAGCATCTTTCAAACTAGTGATGCAATGTATGTTGCAGTTTAATCCCAGCATGCTGCCACGGTTCCTAGACATGGTTGTAAACATGCTGGAGTGGCATTATTGCATGTTTTCTTTTCCAAACCCACAATGATGCACATTGATAGACACACATATCCTAGTGGGTGTGGTGATGCATCATCCTTCAAACTAGCGTTACAATGCATGTTGCAGTTGAATCCCAGCATGCTGCTAGGGTTCCTGGACATGGTTGGCCACATGCTAGAGTGGCATAATTGCATGTGTTATTTTCCAAAACCACAATGATGCACATTTATAGACACACACACACGTCCAAGAGGGTGTGGTTATGCAGCATCTTTCAAACTGGTCCTACAATGCATGTTGTAGTTGAATCCCAGCATGCTGTTAGGGATCCTGGACATGGTTGGCCACGTGCTGGAGTGGCATCATTGCATGTGTTATTTTACAAAACCCCAATGACGCACATTGATACACACACACATCCAAGTGGGTGTGGTGAGGCAGCGTCTTTCAAACTAGTGGAACAATGCATGTTGCAGTTAAATCCCAACATGCTGCTATGGTTCCTGGACATGGTTGACCACATGTTGGAGTGGCATCATTACATGTATTATTTTCCAAAACCACAATTATTCACATTGATACACACACACATCCATGTGGGTGTGGTGATGCAGCATCTTTCAAACTGGTGCTACAATGCATCTGGCCGTTGAATACCAGCATCCTGCTAGGGTTTTCCTGGACATGGTTAGCCACATGCTAGAGTGGCATCATTACATGTGTTTTTTCCAAAACAACAATTATGCACATTGATAGACACACACACACATCCAAGTGGGTGTGGTGATACAACATCTTTCAAACTAGTGACAATGCATGTTACCGTTGAATCCCAGCATCATGTTAGGGTTCTTGGACATGGTTTGCCCATATTCTGGAGTTTCATCATTACATGTGTTCTTTTAAAAAATCACAATTATTGACATTGATACACACACACATCCATGTGGGTGTGGTGATGCAACATCTTTCAAACTGGTGCTACAATGCATGTGGCCATTGAATCCCAGGATGCTGCTTGGGTTCCTAGACATGGTGAGACACATGCTAGAGTGGAATAATTGCATGTGTTCTTTTCCAAAACCACAATAATTTGCATTGATAGACACACACACATCCAATAGGGTGTGGTGATGTAGCATCTTTCAAACTGGTCCTATAATGCATGTTGTAGTTGAAGGAAATATGCCCTGAGAGGCAAGAATAAAGTTGTTATTATGTATTCCTTGTATATGATAGATGTTTATTTTGCTTGCTATAATTGTATTGATAGCAAACGTCAATCAATGTGTGTTTAATAAACAAAAAGGTTCCTAGTTATGCCTCTCTTATAGACTAGCTCGTTGATTAACAAGATGATCAAAGTTTCCTGATCATGGACATTGGATGTTGTTAATAACGACGTCACATCATTTGTGAAATGATGTGATGAACATTCATCCGAAGTATAGCATTACGATCAAAGTCATTATGTTTATATTGTTATAACATCATACGAAGTAATCTTAGTCCTTACACCATGAGATCATGTTAATTTGTAACACTGGAAGAGTATCTTGATAACATCAAACGTCACACCGTTACAGGATGACTATAAAGGTGGGTTCAGTGATACGAAAGTGTTATGTTGAGGCTCATGGATCAAGAGTGGAATCTGTCAATCCTGATGATGGATAGATATACTCTGGGCCGTCTCGGGGATATCACATTAAGATAGCTTGCAAGCAAGTGATGTGATCACTAGAATGTTATATCACGGGAACGAGAAAAGAGTGCATGTCGGTAACAAGATCAAACTAGGTATTTGGATACCAATGATCGAATCGCGGACATGTATTATATTATGAGACAAAGGGATTAAGTTACTAGCGTTAAAGGTTCTCACGATCATAGAAGTCATCGTTGAATGTGCAGGAGTCAGTATGGATCTCCAGGTCCCGCTTCTGATTATTGATTTGAGAGAGGTCTCAATCATGTATGCAATATTCGCGAACCATAGGGTGACACACTTAAGGGTTGCCGAACACCATTTTGGAGCACATATGTTTCAGACGAAAGAATTGCAAAGCGCTGGAATTATTTCGATGGAAACCGGAATTGTTTCGGGTGAAATTGCAGAAACTGGTTCTGCATGTGATATTGAAATGTTGCAAGGGTTTTATGTGATTGTTAATTAAAGTAATTAACAAAATTCTGAATGAAATAAATAAAAGAGTTTTATTAAATGAGAGTTGCATTAAATTTGGTGGAAATTTAATGCATGTGAGTGGAAATTTGGGTGGAGCTTGAATTGATGTGAGTGGAGCTTCCACCACATGAATGAGGAAGAGGTGGGGGAACCCCCCTTGGCCGCCGGCCATGGGAGGGGAGGAGCCCCCCTCTCCTATAAAAAGCCCCCTCTCCTCCCTCACAAAGCACACCTCCTCGTGAAGGATCTCTCTCCCCTCTAGATATATTACCCCATGGTCTCGGATTAGCGAGATACATGTTCCCGGTGGCCTTGCGTCTGGAAGGAGTTGTTGCTTCTGCTGATTCGCTAGAGCCAGGAGGTGGAGGTTGTCTGGTGGTTTGAACGTGTGTGTGAGGACGGATACGCTGCTGATTTGCGGTGCTAGGACTTCCAAACGATCTTGAGATCGGCAAGCATACGACTACATCCAACTCGTTAACAAAACTTTGTTGTCTTCGAGGGTAAGTTATCTATGGATGTATATCCACCCGTTGCTTTGTATCTAGCAGATAGATCTTGGCGTATAGTTCTCATCGTAGGAATTTTTTTGTTTTCTATGCTGCGAACCCAACAGTAGTTGAATCCCAGCATGCTGCTAGGGTTCCTGGACATGGATGGCCACAGGCTGTACTGGCATCATTTCTTGTGTTCTTTTAGAAAACCACAATGATGCACATTGATACACTCACACACAAATCCAAGTGGGTGTGGTGATACAACATCTTTCAAACTAGTGCTACAATGCATGTTACCGTTGAATCCCAGCATCATGTTAGGGTTCTTGGACATGGTTTGCCCACATTCTGGAGTTTCATCGTTACATGTGTTCTTTTCCAACACCACAATCACGCACATTGATAGAAACACACACACACATCCAAGTGGGTGTGCTGATGCAGCATCATTCAAAATGGTGCTACAATGCATGTTGCAGTTGAATCCTAGCATGCTGCTAGGGTTCCTAGACATGTCTGACCACATGCTGGAGAGGCATCATTGCATGTGTTCTTTTCCAAAACCACAATGATGCACATTGATACACACATCCAAGTGCGTGTGGTGATGGAGCACTTTCATACTGGTGCTACAATGCATGTTGTAGTTGAATCCCAAAATGCTGCTAGGGTTCCTGGACATGGTTAGCCACATGCTGGAGTGGCATCATTACATGTGTTCTGTTCCAAAACCACAATGATGCGTATTGGTACACACACATCCTTGTGGGTGTGGTCATGCAGCATTTTTCAAACTGGTGCTGCAATGCATGTTGCAGTTGAATCCCATCATGCTGCTACGGTTCCTGGACATGGTTGTACACATGCTGGAGTGGCATTATTGCATGTTTTATTTTCCAAAACCACAATGATGCACATTGATACACACACACATCCAAGTGGGTGTGGTGATGCATCATCCTTCAAACTGTTGCTAAAATGCATGTTGCAGTTGAATCCCAGCATGCTGCTAGGGTTCTTGGACATGGCTGGCCACATGCTGGATTGGCATCATTGCATGTGTTCTTTTCGAAAACCATAAGAATGCACACTGATACACACACACATCCAAGTGAGTGTGGTGATGCAGCTTCTTTCAAACTGGTGCTACAATGCATGTTGAACCTAGCATGCTTCTAGGATTCCTGGACATGGTTGGCCACATGGTGAAGTGGCATCATTGCATGTGTTATTTTCAAAAACCAAAATGATGCACATTGATACACACACATCCAAGTGGGTGTGGTGATGTAGCATCTTTAAAACTTGTGCTACAATGCACGTGTCAGTTGAATCCCAGCATGCTGCTAGGGTTCCTAGACATGGTTGGCCACAAGCTGGAGTGGCATCAATGCATGTGTTCTTTTACAAAACCACAACGATATATATTGATGCAGACATAAACACATCCAAGTGGGTGTGGTGATGCAGCATGTTTCAAACCGGTGCTACAATACTTGTTGTAGTTGAATCCCAACATGCTTCTAGGGTTCCTGGACATGTTGGCCACATGCTGGAGTGGCATCATTGCACGTGTTATTTTCCAAAACCACAATGATTCACATTGATACACACACACATACAAGGGGGTGTGGTGATGCAGCATCTTTCAAACTGGTGCTACAATGCATGTTGCATTTGAGTCCCAGCATGCTGCTAGGGTTCCTGGACATGTTTGGCCACATGCTAGAGTGGCATCATTGCATGTCTTATTTTCCAAAACCACAATGATGCACATTGATACACACACACATCCAAGTGGGTGTGGTGATGTAGCATCTTTCAAATTGATGCTATAATGCATGTTGCACTTGAATCCCAGCATGTTGCTAGGGATCCTGGACATTGCTAGCCACATGCTAGAGTGGCATCATTGCATGTGTTCTTTTCCAAAACAAAAATGATGCACGTTGATACACACACACACATCTAAGTGGGTGTGGTGATGCAGCATCTGTCAAACTGGTGGTACAATGCAAGTTGCAGTTGAATCTCAGCATGCTGCTAGGGTTCCTAGACATGTGTTATTTTCCAAAACCACAATGTTGCAGTTGCAAATAATTTGATGTATGACAAGATGTATTTCATTGTATAAAACAGTACTAAACACCCACTTTCAATTTTTTAAATCTCTTTCTATTTTCTATTTTAATCCCTTAGTCTGTTTTGGCCTCTTTCCTAGTCACAAATCACATAAAAGCCCAAATGTGTGCTCACTCTGGCTGCTATGCCCTGATTAGTTGACACGGTTGTCACGCGGATCGTGCGCACCAACCGTTGAACCTTAGTGATGCAACACAGATCGTTGCACGCGTCATGCTACACAGTACAGTGTGAGAACGCACAGACATCTGTCCCTCAGTGACACTTCTACAATAAGGAACACGTAGCCGTACATTAAGAAAGCCGTTGATTGGTTATGCACATTTAATTTCATCTAAAAATCCTACTACTACTACTACTACTACTACTACTAATACTATGCCACAACGCATGTACAGGGCAACAGTGTCATCGAGTGTATAGACATCGATGAGCGCTGCAATTTACGGCCACTTGATTTTAATAAGGAATATCCCATTTTTACGCAGCGCGCTCTCAATCTCACTTCCAACTGGGCCCTACGGCAAGAAACTTATATGCGTCAGTCGGAGGCCGAAGAGCTGAGAAATGGGCCTCGAGGAAGGGGGCCTCTCGAGGAGACCTAACGTCTCCACACACAACCAAACCTCCCTTTGTCCGATCTAGCAATACCCCACAAATGTCACCATATAGCCACCTACCTTCTCGTTTACATTTCCCCTTATAATTATCTTTTATCACCAATTTTATGGTCGTGTCAACCTTCGTACTTAGAAATTGTATCTGCGCCCTTCGCATGCGGCTAAATACAAAAATTCCATGCATGGCCCGGGAAAAAACATGATGTACCGTGCGCGTGTCATGGTTCGCGGTGCACAATGGTGCAATGAAATGTCCCTTCCCTTCACCTTTATTATAGGGCCCCTCTCCCTCGCCCTCTCCGCCTACCTGTTGGGAATATGCCCTAGAGGCAATCATGGTTGATGATATTTCCCAAAGTATTCATAAAGTAAAGTTATCCTTATATGAACATCAGATATGTATCACTGAATACGTGATTCAGTTGTGGAACTATATATTCATGATTGTTCATACTAGACTGTCCTTGGTCATTGAGGTTGTGTTGGACACACAACTTAGACCAATGTGCAAGTCGGTCGATGACACGGTTCCACTTGTCATGGGCATGGTGATGCTATTCTGACTTACACTGATTCGGCTAAAGAATTTAGCGAGTCGGACTGACCCACAGTTGAGATGCAACGAGCATGTTGTCATTTGCAGTCTCAAGCAATGGAATCCTTTGACCTGAGGTGATTGCATGATCCGAGTTGTGGATCGCCAACTTAGGTTCTATCAAATGCTATTCCATAAATGGGCAGTTATAAAAGTAGAGTTCGGGTTGGTTGTGAAGCAAGCTACGTGACGTGGATTACCAAGATGGGATTTGCCCCTCCATAATGGAGAGATATTCTCTAGGCCCTCTCGTGTGATATGATTCGGAAGCATGGACACGCGCTACTCAATTAAGTGTTAACTGAGGAGTCAGACTAAGAGTTAGTCTAGTGAATCACATATCATGGTACGAGAAGAGAGTTAAGGTATTAAAGGGATGAAAACTACTCGCCTATAGCTTAACAGATATATCGTGTGGCAAAGGGACTTGTACGAAATTCACATTGAAGGTTCGTCTTCGGACTTTACGGCACTTGGGAGTTGGCACGTCTTGCTAGAGGCCGCTACCATCTATCGACTTGAGACCGAGTGTTCATGGGAGTGAGTTGGACTCAAAGCCATGACGGGATAATTGGAGGAGTAGCTCATGTCGTGTCCAGGTGTCCGTGAACCTACATGGTCACACACTTAAGGGTAAGGATCCCATGTGGATTAGATCCATATGGAGATTGGAGTACAGCCTAGATGGGCCTCAAGCGTTGAGCCCAACTTGGAGTGTATACAAGTGGAGTGACAAGGGACAGTCCCTAACCTAGCCTTCACTTTCTCCACTTCCATTTTGGGCTAGACAGGATCTAGCAATCCTCTGTCCGAAGCTCCTTCCTGTATGTGTGGATATAGGTAGAGGCGTTGCACGTGCGGCGCTGGAGACAGGGAAGCTCGTGGGGATCTGGCGAAGGAGTTCGTGGGATCCGGTATAGCTGTCCGTGGGATTTGGAGGGCTGTCTGTGGGATCGTTCGGCACTGCTTCGACACGCTACATCAACTTCCGCATCTGCGCGTCTAGCGGTAATCTCGTGGCCTATAACCTGAGCTGGATCTTGGGTGTACCATGTTAGGGAAAAAGTTTTGTTTATCTCTACGTGGCCCAGCAGTGGTATCAAAGCGAAAGCTTATGGGTTTAGACTCTAGATCTGTGCGTATGTGATATGCACGAGGTGGTGGATAGTATCCACTTAGGGTTTCGGTGGTCGATCTATGAGATAGATCGGTTTTGTGCAAGATTGATTGGATCAATCGCACTCGGGGGTACATGGAAGATCAGGTGCGGATGATCAATGAGATTGGTCAGATCTCCACAGGGATCAGATTTGGGAAAAAGTGTTTTATCCAATGAAGGAATTCATGGTTCAGAATGCAGATTAGATCTGTGATTTCGGAAAAATCGTCGGGCGCTGTCCGCACCCGCGAGGGATCGACGGCTTCGCCCTATCGTAGCGCATTAGATGTCGTTGCGAGGTTCACAATGCCGGTAGATATCTTATCTATGCATAACTTGTTTTTGCAGGAAGTTGTGAATGGTATGGCTTATGTGCATGTGATATGTGTAATCCATACGTGATCTGTGTATCACAGGTTTGTCAGCCGGTTGGAGCCAAAGTGTTGTCACTATTATTGTATAACAACCTGCGTGTCGGCATGAGATGCCATCTTCTTGTATATTCCTTAGTGCTAGTGTAGCATGTTTGGAGGACTTGAAGGACACGACAGCCAAAGGCATGACGAACAGGTTCAAGGAGATGGAGATCACCATGAAGGGAGCCATACCATTTCACATTATAATTGGATTATTTTATGTGGTTGTTATGTCTCTAGTTTTATCTCTATGAGATAGTGGTTAAACTTTAATCCCTCAAAGAAGGTCTAGTCGGTCTCCCCGCCGGTGATGCACCATCACAAGTGGACATTCTTGGTAGTGGGCTCATAAAATTGAGGTGCTACCAATTCTTTTCGACTAGATGGGTTCGAGTCGGACTCTTACAGCGGAAGCACTTGTTAAGCTAGACAGGTCTATCACAACGGTTGTGGGGCTCGAGGAGAGGGCGGTCGGGAGCCGGGGCATGTGGTGCCACCTGACCAACAGGATTCGCATGAGATGCGATTGGCAAGGAGTTGCCTACCTAGATCACTTGATGGCTAGCGGTGATGCTAAAGCTCACTAGTTGGCTTGTTTATTTAGGGTCCTGAATCACTAAGTAACCATCGGAGGGATGTTGGTTCTAGTGGGAGCATAAGTATTAAAATGTTTAATACACCTTCTCTTTTATGAATACTTGTCTTAAGTGTTTTGCACATTTCTGTTGTAGATAATGGCACCTAGTAGGAGTCTCCCTTAGTTAACCAGTTTTGCTTTGAGGACCATCCTAGAGAAAGATAAACTTAATGGAACAAACGTCAGCAACTGGTATCGTAATCTGAGAATTATTCTCAAACAAGAAAAAAGGGACCATGTTCTAGACAACCCGCTTCCAAATGTGCTAGATGAGAATGCGGGTGTCGCAACAACCAATCCCTACCGTAGAACATGTGATGAGTCTACAGAAATTAGTTGTCTTATTCTTGCTCACATGGAACCAGACTTGCAGCAGTAGTTCGAGAATGTTGAGGCCTACGATATGATCGAAAGCCTCAAAAGTATGTTCCAGGCTCAAGCAAATACCGAGAGGAATCAAGTCTCTCAAGCTTTGCTGAGTTGTAAGCTTAAGGATGGGGATCCACTGAGTCCACATGTAATCAAGATGGTTGGTTATGTGCAGTCTCTGGAAAGGCTTGGCTACCCTATTAGCGAAGAGTTCGCTATGGATATAATTCTGAACTCTCTTCCTAGTGTGTATGGTCAGTTCATATCGAACTACCACATGCATGGTATGGATAATAAGCTCACTGAATTACATGGGATGCTTAAGCAGGCAGAGGTTGATCTCAAGAAAGGTACTAGCCAAGTGTTGGTGGTACAGAATAAGGCTAAGCTTAAGAAGAGTTCTTGGACTAAGAAGAAGAAGGCTAAGTCAGGAGGTAATGCTCAGGATGAGATCCTCAAGCGTTTCCTCAGGGACTAAGTCATCTCCTTCAGCCGGATCCGCTTGCTTCTATTGCAAGATGGATGGCCACTGGAAGAGGAATTGCAGCAAGTATTTGGCGGATAAAGCCAAGAGTGGAGGTGTGACTTCCAACTCAGGTGCACTTGTTTGCAATGTTATAGACCTTTATCTTGCTGATGCACCTAGTAGTTCTTGGGTATATGATACCGGATCAGTCATTCATATCTGCAACTCGTTGCAGGGACTGGTAAGAACTAGGGGCATAGCAAGTGGCGAGGTTGACATTCGGGCTGGCAACAAAGCAAGAGTTGCTGCGTTGGAAGTCGGCACGATGCAACTTCATTTACCTTCAGGATTCTTAATGGAACTAAATAATTGTTATTATGTTCTAGTGCTTAGTCGAAACATCATTTATGCCTCATGTTTGATGAAACAAGGCTATGAGTCTAATATTAAGAACAATGGTTGTTCTTTATATTTGAATGATATGTTTCACGGCTTTGCACCCGTTTAGAACGGGTAATTTATTTTGAATCTTGATAGTGGGTCCGTCTATAACGTAAATGTGAAAATGTTAACACCAACTGATATGAATATGACTTACTTTTGGCATTGTCGACTTGGTCATATAAGTTGGAAACGCATGAAGAAGCTCCATGATGATGGACTTCTAACTTCGTTCGACTTGGAGTCGTTCGAGACATGCGAATCCTGCCTTCTGGGCAAGATGACCAAGACACCTTTTGCAAGGAGTTTTGAAAGGGCGCCTGACTTGTTGGGACTAGTACATAGTGATGTATGTGGTCCAATGAGCGCGACAGCCAAGGGTGGTTATGAGTACTTCATTACCTTCACTGATGATATGAGTAGATATGGATATGTCTACTTGATGAAACATAAGTCAGAAGCCTTTGAAAAGTTCAAAGAATTCCAGAATGAAGTACATAATCAAATCGGCAAGAAAATAAAGTTTCTTCAGTCGGACCGGGGAGGCGAGTACATGAGCCACGAGTTTGATGACCATCTGAAGAGTTGTGGAATAGTTCCTCAGCTCACTCCACCGGGTACACCGCAGAGGAACGGTGTGTCGGAACAGAGGAATCGTACCTTGTTGGACATGGTACGATCAATGATGAGTCGGACACATCTACCTTTATCATTTTGGGGTTATTTTCTAGAAACAGCGGCATTCACACCAAACAGAGTACCATCAAAATCGGTAGAGAAGACACCACATGAGATGTGGACAGGCAAGAAGCCTAGTTTGTCTTTTCTTAAGATTTGGGGTTGTGAAGCATTTGTCAAGCGACTTCAGTTGGACAAGCTTACAGCCAAGTCAGATAAGTGTTTTGTCGTTGGGTATCCAAGGGAAACCTTGGGTTACTACTTCTACAACCGAGAAGAGGGCAAAGTGTTTGTCCCTCGGAACGATGTCTTCCTTGAGAAAGAGTTTCTCAGTCGGGAAGTCAATGGGAGTAAGGTGCGGCTCGAAGAAGTTCCAGAGGAACCGGTCAGTAGCAATTTGGTGAAAGCCTTGGAGGTTAAGCCAGTCGTGGTACCTGAGCCGGCAGCTGCACCTACACTACGAAGATCAGCAAGATTGTGAAGTGTTCGTGATGTATTACTATTAGACAGTGACGAGCCGACAACTTATTCGGAAGCGATGGTGGGTTCTGATTCTGAGTCATGCCTTGGAGCCATGAGATCCGAATTAAAGTCCATGGATGAAAATCAAGTTTGAAACTTGGTTGATTTGCCAGACGGTGAGGGACCCGTCGAGTGCAAATGGGTCTTTAAGAAGAAAACTGATATGGATGGAAACGTTTCTATCTATAAAGCACGGCTTGTCGCGAAGGGGTTCCGGCAGGTTCAAGGAGTTTACTATGATGAGACTTTCTCACCCATAGCGATGCTTAAATTAGTTCGGATCATGTTATCTATAGCAACCTATTTCGACTATGAGATATGCAGATGGATGTCAAAACGGCTTTCCTTAATGGAAAATTAACCGAGGACGTGTATATGATACAGCCCGAGGGTTTTGTCGATCCGGCTAATGCTGACAAGGTATGCAAGCTTCAGAAATCCATTTATGGGTTGAAGCAAGCATCTCGGAGTTGGAACATTCGCTTTGATGAGGTAGTCAAATCGTTTGGTTTCATCAAGAGTGATCATGATGCTTGTTTATACAAGAAGTTTAGTGGGAGCAAGGCAAACTTTCTGATCTTATGTCTGGATGACATATTATTGATTGGAAATGATGTCTAGATGTTGCAAGCAACCAAGAAGTCACTGGAAAGGAGTTTCTCAGTGAAGGACTTGGGTGAGGCAACCTACATACTAGGAATCAGGATCTATGGAGATAAATTCAGGTGGCTCATTTGATTGAGCCAAAGTATATATTTGGACAAAGTGTTGAAGAAGTTCAACATGGAATCGTCTAATAAGGGGTTCTTACCGATGTCCCATGGCATAAGACTTAGCAAGACTGAGTGTCCCTCGACAATTGATGAGCGAAGTAGGATGAGTGCGATTCCATATGCTTCGGAAGTCGGGTCCATCATGTATGCCATGATTTGTACTAGGCCAGATGATTCCTATGCTCTAAGTGTTGTGAGCAGATACCAGGCTGACCTTGGAGAAATCCACTAGGCAGCAGTTAAGAACATTCTTAAGTACTTGAGAAGGACTAAGGATGTGTTCCTAGTTTATGGAGGTGAGGTTGAACTCATTGTAAGGGGTTACACGGATGCAAGTTACCTTACTGAATCAGATGATTCTCATTCACAATCTGGATACGTGTTCATAATGAACGGAGGTGCTGTGAGCTGGAAGAGTTCCAAGCAAGAGGTTGTGTATACATCTACAACAGAAGCTGAGTATATTGCTGCCTCGGAGGCGGCAAAGGAAGATGTTTGGATCAGGAACTTCCTGATTGATCTTGGTGTGGTTCAGGGCTCGTCCAATCCGTTAGACGTGTATTGTGACAACAATGGTGCTATTGCACAAGCCAAGGAACCTAGACAACACTAGAAGAACAAACATATACTCATGCGATACCACCTGATTCGCCAGTTCGTGGATCATGGTGATATCAAGTTATGCAAGGTACACACGGATGCACACGTTGCAGATCCATTGACAAGCCACTTCCACAGCCTAAGCATGAGGCGCACGTAAGAGCCATGGGCATTAGATGCCTAGACATATGATGTCGGGATGATTGACTCTAGTGCACGTGGGAGACTGTTGGGAATATGCCCTAGAGGCAATCATGGTTGATGATATTTCCCAAAGTATTCATAAAGTAAAGTTTTCCTTCTATGAATATCAGATATGTATCACTGAATACGTGATTCAGTTGTGGAACTATATATTCATGATTGTTCATACTAGACTGTCCTTGGTCATTGAGGTTGTGCTGGACACACAACTTAGACCAATGTGCAAGTCGGCCGATGACACGGTTCCACTTGTCATGGGCATGGTGATGCTATTCCGACTTACACTCATTCCGCTAAAGAGTTTAGCGAGTCGGACTGACCCACAATTGAGATGCAACGAGCATGTTGTCATTTGCAACCCCAAGCAATGGAATCCTTTGAACTGAGGTGATTGCATGATCTGAGTTGTGGATCGCCAACTTAGGTTCTATCAAACGTTGTTTGATGTCTACACACTTCTATTCTTGTTGACAGTTGTTGGGCCTCCAAGTGCAGAGGTTTGTAGAATAGCAGCAAGTTTTCCCTTAAGTGGATCACCCAAGGTTTATCGAACTCAGGGAGGAAGTGGTCAAAGGTATCCCCTCTCAAGCAACCCTGCAATCAAGATACAAGAAGTCTCTTGTGTCCCCAACACACACAATACACTTGTCAGGTGTATAGGTGCACTAGTTCAGCGAAGAGATAGTGAAATACAAGTGGTATAGATAATTATAAGTGGTAATGGTGATAGAAAATAGCTTGATGGCGTGGAAAAGACTAAAGTAAAATTGAAAAAAAGATAGAAGCAAGCAAACATGTAACAGATCTAATAGCAAATGGTGTTTCAGTGCTTAGAAACAAGGCCTTGGGATCATACTTTCACTAGTGAACACTCTCATATAAATATCTTCTCTTTATGATAGTACGCTGAACTACTCTCCGGTTGGACACTCTAATCCATGGTAGGGCTATAACAACACACCTCAAAGTTCGCTTTTCCCATCTAGATAACCCCACACTGTCACCTTGAGTACTAGATGGTTCAAACAAACACCACAATTTCATAGAGACATCCAACTCCAAATATAACTCATAACAAGTATTTGAAATCTCTAGCCTAAGTGCCACCATCGTGTGCACACTATCACTTTCACACACATGGGGAGAGCAGAGATCTATTAAAGCACTTGAGTAGCAAGGTAGATCTATAGATTACAAGCTCATGATCTCAATAAGATCGTGCATAGAGAGAGATGAACACATAGCTACCGGTAGAACCCTTAGCCTCGAGAGAGAACTACTCCCTCCTCATCATGGGAATCAGCAATGGTGATGGAGATGGTGGTAGAGATCGATGGAGATGGCTCTGGGGGCACTTCCCCGTCCCGGCAGGGTGCCAGAACAGAGACTTTCTGTCCCCCGAATCTTCCCTTCGGTGGCAGCGGTGCTATGGAACATTTTCATAGTTGGAGTCTTGATTCTCTAGGGTTTTTGCCTCGGGAGGAATATATAGGCAAAGGAGCCAAGGTCGGTGGCCAGCTAGGGGGCCCACACCATGCCCTAGCACGGCCTGGGGGTACCCGCGCCTGGGGGGTGTGGCCACCCTGTGGCCCCTCTCCGACTCTCCTTCTGGCTCCGTGAGTCTTCCGCGAAAATAGGCACTTTGGCTTTTGTCCCGTCCAATTCCGAGAATATTCATTTTCTGACTTTCCTGGAACCAAAAACAGCAAAAAACAAGCAACTGGCACTGTGGCTCTTGTTAATAGGTTAGTCCAAGAAATCATATGAAAAGTACTCCAAAGTGTGGACAAAACATAAGAAAGTAGATAAAACCAAGCATGGAACATCAAAAATTATAGATACATTTTCAATGTATCAACATCCCCAAGCTTAACTCCTGCTCGTCCTCGAGTAGGTAAGTGATAAAAAGAAAGAATAATTTTTGAGGTGACATGCACCATCATAAACTTGATCAAAGTATTTGCAAAACATTGATAGCTGGATCATAGTACTTCAATCATAACATGAAAGACAAAGTTCTAGCAATAAGACAAAGAAACTATGATGCAACATGAAAAGGAACAAACAAAAGATTCATGAATAACAATGCTTTGCAAGACGTTTGTTTGTTTCACATAAAGAAAACATAGCATAATAGTATTCAGCTTGTCCGTCATAGAGTAGCAAATATAAATGCATA
Organism: Avena sativa; assembly: GCA_916181665.1. Taxonomy (NCBI): domain Eukaryota; kingdom Viridiplantae; phylum Streptophyta; class Magnoliopsida; order Poales; family Poaceae; genus Avena; species Avena sativa. The sequence goes on along the minus strand of OV702292.1, from coordinate 266,575,285 downwards.
GGACACTTTCAAAGTTCATAAGAGTGACTAGATACAAATAGTTTAAAACAAGCAATATCAAAGCTATGCATTAATCAATAAGTCTTGGGACAATGCATATAGAACTAAGAATGGCCACTATGCTCTCAAAGTAAGTGCATAAAGGTAGAAGGTGGAGACTCAATATATAAGTGTAAAAGAAAGGCCTTCATAGAAGGAAGTAGGGATTCAAGTCTCTTAAAGAGCTTCCAACAATTATGGTACTTCTTAGCTTTCAGCTCTCATTGCCCCTATCATAAGCATCTTGAAGTGATTAAGGTTAAAGTGAATAAACTATGGAGTATATGCTTGACGAAGTATAAGTTAGAAATTTCATGTCCCTTGAATACGAGGGTCGCTCCTCATGCTACTCAAGTTTAGTCACTGGTAAGTTCTTGTCATCGTAAGTACATGTGTATTATAGAGAACCGCCAACGGGGTACCCCTTTCCCGATGATACGGAAGAATTCCCATATCAAAATGACAAGGCAAGCAGACAACAAGCATCTCAGCAATCTTCTTATTTACCATGGGAATATGGTGCTTTTTTCTCTCTTTCCTCTTTTCATAATCCTTTTTTTTTCTTTTTTTCTTTTTTCTCAATATAGGACTCTTTTTTTATAAGAAGAATGCTTCATAGACAACTCATTATGGTTACGCTGCATGTTTCCACCATGTCAGCATGGATTAGACCAGCGGCCCAGGCATTTCTATAACACATATACATAACTCCATGGACTTACAATTTCCCCTTTCATTTCACACCGACGACATCCATAGACAAAAGAGCATGATATCAATTAGGTACAAAGTACCAAGTGCAATATTGAAAGCGTTCCCCATGACAGCATGGTTCCGCTAATCCCCAACAAATAAGTGCAAGCATATACAACATAGACGACACAACGGTTCAAGTTTATTAAGGGCAAGAAAAGTAAAGTGTGCCATCAAGTTCGTGAGAGCTTTAATCACTAGTTTTCTCATAACAAGTTTAATTCGGAAGGTGAACAAAAACTTGAATATACTTGGAATAGCATATGCTAATAGGTAGGTATGGTGGACTCTTTGGAATAATTTGGTTTAGTGAGTTGGATGCATGAGTGGAACTCATACTTGGTTGTGGAGGCTAGCAAAAGACTGGGAGCGACAAACTAAGAGAGCAATAATGGCCATAATATTGCAGAGCGACAAAACATCATTGATTAAAGCATAAAGTGATACTAAAATTTGAAAACTAAAGGATCATAAAGGCTATGGTGACTTCGGATAGTCATAACATGGTGTGAGCATGTGCCAAGTCAACCCAAATAAAGCATCAAAGGAGAATATCACAATACTATGCTTTCATATTCTAAAACAACGCATGACCCTTCCAAGGCACATTAAGCAATCTCAATTGTTTATAAAAATTCATGCTATAGCAAAGAATACTAAGCATAAAGAAAAAACAATATCGAGCATGGCATGAAAAAGCATAGGCCACAGTCAAAAACAAGCTCTCTTTACCACTTAAGCATGAACGTTTCTACTCTTTTCCAATCCAAACCAAACTATTTGAAAACCAATGTATGAAAGAGGGGGTCCAACCAATTTATTAAGAAAACTAAGAAAATCAAGCAAACGAAAAACAAAAACGAAAATGAAAAAGAATACGCTCCAAGAACAACACAACTGTGTATGAAACAATAAAAATGAAGCGTTTGGAAGAAACCTGGGATTTTTATTGATGAAGAAGGGGATGCCTTGGGCATCCCCAAGCTTTGACGCTTGTAATTCTTGGATATTTCTTGGGGTGACATGCGTGGAATCCCCAAGCTTGAGTTTTAGTCCATCCTTCATCTCATTACTCATTCCTTCCATACACCTGAAATTTTTCCTTCATACAAAACTTCGCAGAATCTTTACTAGCAACATTAGTGCACTTCAAGATAATAAGTCTTTTGGTTCAGTTATAACACCAATAAAACTTCCATTAAAACACTAGCTACTGTAGCACTTCCCTCAAAAAGCTCAATTTCCCAAAAGAAGTAAAAAAGGAACCAACAAGAAGCAAATGCAGAAAATGGCAGAAATCTGTCAAAACAGACCAGCAGGTAAAGACGAATTTTTTCGAAGACCTTCTGTTGCTCAAATAAAAAAGTGTTAAACTAACAAAAGTTATCTAACAACCTGGGGCAGAAGAACAAATTTTCACACCTCAAAAGGAAGTATAGATATTTTACACAAATTTTTACGGTGATGCACAAAAATTTGTTTCGGGACAGCAACTTTCCCAAGCATTACTTCTCTCTCATTAGAGGTTACTCTTGGCACAAAAAGCAAATAAAAAGGATAAGGAGAGGTTTTTAATGAAGTAATATATTCCAAGACTCAACTAAAACTTTTGGGTTATCTCCCAATAAGTACTTTTCTTTAACGCCTTTAAGTTAGACATGATAGTTTGAGAAAATGCTCACATAAGAAATATGAATTGAAGTAAAAGAGAGCATCAAGAAGCAAATTCAAAGCACATTTAAGTCTAAACCACTTCCTATGCATAGGAATCTTGTAAAGAAATAAGTCATGAAAGCACAAAGCAACAAGCATAGTAAAGCAAAACAAGTGCAACTTCAAAACCTTCAAAATAAAGAGGGGAAACTTAATAATGTTGAGATACATAAGACCATGTTTCCCTCTCTCATAATAACTTTCAGTAGCAACATGAATAAAATTAACAATATAACTATCGCATAAAACATTCTTATCATGAGCCACATGCTTAAAAGAATTAATACTCTCCACATAAACATAGTCATTCTTATTAATTATAGTGGGAGCAAATTCAACAAAATAGTTATCATTATTATTCGCATCACCATAATCATCAAATATAGGAGGCATATTGTAATCATTAATTTTCTCCTCAATAGTTGGTGGACTGAAAATATCATATTCATCATTGTAATCATCATATATTGGAGGCATAGTATCATCAAAGTAAATTCTCTCCTCCGTGCTTGGGGGACTAAAAAGATCATTTTCATAAAAACTAGCTTCCCCAAGCTTAGACTTTTCCATAGCATTAGCAATAATGGTGTCCAAAGAATTCACACTAACAACATTGCTATTATCATGCAAATAAAGTTCCATAGGTTTTTTAATTTTCTCTTCAAACACTTTATGTCCTAACTCAAGATAAATACTATAAAGCTCTCTAATTTTGTTGTTGTTTTCCATTAAGCCTAACTAGTGAAAACAAGAAACAAAAAGACAAAATTGCAGAATCTAAAGGAAATTACTTCGAGCATTCACACCAGAGGCCAGAAAATAGCTTGATGTCTACGCACTTCTATTCTTGTAGATAGTTGTTGGGCCTCCAAGTGCAGAAGTTTGTAGAACAGCAGCAAGTTTTCCCTTAAGTGGATCATCCAAGGTTTATCGAACTCAGGGAGGAAGTGGTCAAAGGTATCCCCTCTCAAGCAACCCTGTAATCAAGATACAAGATGTCTCGTGTGTCCCCAACACACACAATACACTTGTCAGGTGTATAGGTGCACTAGCTCGGCGAAGAGATAGTGAAATACAAGTGGTATAGATAATTATAAGTGGTAATGGTGATAGAACATAGCTTGATGGCGTGGAAAAGACTAAAGTAAAACTGAAATAAAGATAGAAGCAAGCAAACATGTAACAGATCTAATAGCAGAGTGTTTCACTGCTTAGAAACAAGGCCTAGGGATCATACTTTCACTAGTGAACACTCTCATATAAATATCTTTTCTTTCTGATACTACGCTGAACTACTCTCCGGTTGGACACTCTAATCCATGGTAGGGCTATAACAGCACACTTCAAAGTTTGCTTTTCCCATCTAGATAACCCCACACTGTCACCTTGAGTACTAGATGGTTCAAACAAACACCAAAATTTCATAGAGACATCCAACTCCAAATATAACTCATAACAAGTATTTGAAATCTCTAGCCTAAGTGCCACCCTGGTGTGCACGCTGTCACTTTCACAAACATGGGGAGAGAAGAGATCTATAAAGCACTTGAGTAGCAAGGTAGATCTATAGATTACAAGCTCATGATCTCAATAAGATCATGCATAAAGAGAGAGATGAATACATAGCTACCGGTAGAACCCTTAGCCTCGAGAGAGAACTACTCCCTCCTCATCATGGGAATCAGCAATGGTGATGGAGATGGTGGTGGAGATCGATGGAGATGGCTCCGGGGGCACTTCCCCATCCCGGAAGGGTGCCGGAACAGAGACTTTCTGTCCCTCGAATCTCCGCTTCGGTGGCGGCGGCACTACGGAACTTTTTCATGGATGGAGGCTTGATTCTCTAGGGTTTTTGCCTCGGGTGGAATATATAGACGAAGGAGGCAAGGTCGGTGGCCAGGCAGGGGGCCCACACCATGCCCTGGCGCGGCCTGGAGGTACCCGTGCCTGGGGGTTGTGGCCACCCTGTGACCCTTCTCCGACTCTCCTTCTGGCTCCGTGAGTCTTCTAGGAAAATAGGCACTTTGGCTTTTGTCCCGTCCAATTCCGAGAATATTCATTTTCTGACTTTCTTAGAACCAAAAACAGCAGAAAACAGGCAACTAGCACTATGGCTCTTGTTAATAGGTTAGTCCAAGAAATCATATGAAAAGTACTCCAAAGTGTGGACAAAACATAAGAAAGTAGATAAAACCAAGCATGGAACATCAAAACTTATAGATACATTTGTAATGTATCATTGTTCCGTAAATGGGCAGTTATAAAGGTAGAGTTCGGGTTGGTTGTGAAGCAAGCTGCGTGACATGGATTACCAAGATGGGATTTGCCCCTCCCTAATGGAGAGATATTCTTTGGGCCCTCTCGTATGATATGATTCGGAAGCATGGCCATGCGCTACTCAGTTAAGTGTTAACTGAGGAGTCGGACTAAGAGTTAGTCCAGTGAATCACATATCATGGTAGGAGAAGAGAGTTAAGCTATTAAAGGGATGACAACTACTCGCCTATAGCTTAACAGATATATCGTGTGGCAAAGGGACTTGGACGATAGTCAAATTGAAGGTTCATCTACGGACTTTACGACACTTGGGAGTTGGCACGTCTTGCTAGAGGCCGCTACCATCTATTGACTTGAGACCGAGTGTTCATGGGAGTGAATTAGACTCAAAGCCATGACGGGATACTTGGAGGAGTAGCTCATTTCGTGTCCAGGTGTACGTGAACCTACAGGGTCACACACTTAAGGGTAAGGAGCCCATGTGGATTACATCCATATGGAGATTGGAGTACAACCTAGATGGGCCTCAAGCGTTGAGCCCAACTAGGAGTGTATATAAGTGGAGTGACAAGGGATAGTCCCTGACCTAGCCGTCACTTTCTCTACTTCCATTTCGGGATAGACAGGATCTAGCAATCCTCTGTCCGAAGCTCCTTCCTGTATGTCTGGATACCGGTAGAGGCGTTGCACGTGCGATGCTGGAGACAGGGAAGCTCGTGGGGATCTGGCGAAGGAGTTCGTGGGATCCGATGTAGCTGTTTGTGGGATTCAGAGGGCTGTCCATGGGATCGTTCGGCACTGCTTCGACGCGCTACATGAACTTCCACATCTGCGTGTCTAGTGGTAATCTTGTGGCCTATAACCTGAGTTGGATCTTGGGTGTACCGCGTTAGGGAAAAAGTTTTGTTTATCTCTGCGTGGCCCAACACTACCTACTCAAACTATCGCTCACCCTCCTCACACAACCGTCTCCACTGTTCCATCACCTTCTACAAACTCCCGAGAAAACCCCAACCACGCCGACGATGGCAAAGGAGGATGCGGTGGCCATCGTCGCCTCCAAGGCTACTAGAGAGGAGGCCCCCGTCTCTGTTCCGGCCCCCTCGAGACGTTGAAAGCATCTGCCGTCCCCATCTAGGGCCCCGTCGAGGCATCGATGGCAGCCGCCATCCCCGTCTAGGCCCTCGTACCCGCTTCCGACATAGCCGCCAGTGAGGAGGCCCCAACCAGTCACGGGCAGATCCAGCTCTTCTAGTACCCCTACGATCCAGAGAAGTACAATGCTTTGGCGAACCCCTACGACACCAACATCGATGACCCATGGTCGGAGGTAACTAGGGTTTGCTCCCCTTCCCTGGTTCTTCTCCTGTTCCCATCGTTGGATGTTAGATCTTGGGTTATTAGTGTCCAGTTGTTTGCATTTTGATTGCTCGGTCTTCTTACATCATCTAATCCTCTCTTTTCTTTTCCAATAGGTGTGCAATAGTGATGTTTACAGCGATGACGACTCCAGGCACACCAAGACTCTTCAGGTGGTGAGGAGGTTGCAGGGTGGTCAGTACGATGCCTTCTTTGCTGGAGGCGTCTATAGTTGTCCCTTCTGCAGTAAGAGACTCACCGACACCAACTTCAACTACGTCGTGATGCATGAAGAGGGCTCGAGCTCTGGCATCCCCAAAGCCAGCCAGACCATGAACGTCAACGCCTATATCACTGAACACTAGGTGCTCGACATTCACCTCCACAACCTCTAGCGGGTGGCCATCAAAGAGGGTCGCATGCCTCCAATCAAGCCCAAGATCACGGGACTGGGCAGTAAGAAGTGGAGGAAGAGCCAGAGGGAGGAGGTGGAGGCGCATGCAAGGAGGAGTTTAACGTGTATGCGGCTGCTGTTGCTGCTAAGTAGCTTCTTTTGTTGTTGTATATTGTGTGTGATGTCTATGGAGCAGTGAATGTATCAAACCTCGTTAAGCAACCTACTTTCTATCACTATATCCTATTTAGTTGCACATAACTATATCTACATTTGTTATGTTTTCTAAATGTATGTATTATGCCGGTGTGATTTGCTGCTCTAGATTTTCTACCAGATCGGTGCAAAACAAGGGCAAGGAACAAGTGATCAAAGAGATAAGCTGCTCTAGATTTGCTACCAATTTGGGAAAAAAGAAACATAACTGTTAGCGAGAGAGGAAAAATGTTCTCTTTCAAACTGCCAATTAACGATCTACCATCTTGACAAACTACCAGACACATTACAGAAACATAACACGAAGAAGTAAAATTTAATTCACTTCTCTTCAAACCACTTGAGGCGCTATCCATCTTGACAAGCTACCAGACACATACAGAAACATCACAACAAAGTAAAATTTAATTCACTTCTCATCAAACCACTTTCGGCGCTCGCTATCGTTCCTAGGAGACCAACTACCACCATCCTAGTTGTCGCTTACCTTATTGGACTCCCACCGCTTATCAAATGCATGTTCTTCCCACCTAGAATCTTCCTTGGCTTCCCTATATTTAGCATCCCGCGACACAATGAGAGGTGCGTCATAGGCCTGGTTATTGCTGCTAGAAGAAGCCTCCTGTATGTTTACTACTTCAGCTGCAGCCTATCTGTCAGCTGCTTTAGATGCAGCCATTTTTTGCATATGCAGCATCACGCTCAGCTAAACTGCATTTGGTACAAAGGGCTCCCCTAAGCTTGTCTTCCCTCTTGCAATTGGGGAAAACACGAGTAAACATAGAAAGAAATGGATCTAAACATACACCTGGTAGGTGACGGAAGCACCTATGCCTGCATACTTCAAGTTTATCTCAGACAACAGCCTCTCCTCCCAGAAATCATGCATATCCGTAGGGAAATTTGCCTTCATTCTGTTGTATGACTCATCAATGATTTTAGTTGCGAGTGTAGCCATTCCATCCCTCCTCAAGCCCCATATGATCTTGAAAAGACTCTGAATATCGATCCACTTGTGCGCAGGAATTGTAAATCCCTCATAACGAAATTTAAAAAACACAGTTCTATTGTCGACATTGTAGAAAACAATTACTTTTTCTACAAGGAATTGGCTCAGCGCCGGACACTTCTTATCAGTCCTGAAAGTATGTAGTTTGTCATCATAAAATGCGTGACCAAATTTTGTAACTACAAATGTTTTGTCAATGCAAGACATCATCTGAATATAATTTTAAGCTACAAAAGTTTAGTAAATGCAAGATCATGACTCTCAACATTGGCTTACCATAATTAATTTGGTCCTAATAAAATTCAGTAGTTGCAAGATGAAGAAATGGATAGATTCCATAAGCAAATTTTGGGCCTACTACAGTTTAGTAAAGGCAAGATCAACTGATTAAAACCATACGTGTGACCATTCAAAAATAAGAAAACCCTAAAAACGGATAACTACATAGAGTAGATGTACAAACCAGGAGAAGTGGTAGATGAGGACGTGTTTCCTCATGGCTAATTGAACTACAGCAAGTTTATTCTCACACTCTGGGTCCTCCTTGGTGTACTCGAGGTCCAATCCCACAAACCTGTCCTCGTCTTTCTCAAGCCAATCCTCGTACATCCTTAGGACTCGCACCATTTTCTCCTTCTCGTTGGTGTATACGATGTTTATCTTCTTATTTCCATGGGCAATGAAGCCTGTATCTAGAGTGTAACCTTCCATGCCAGCAAGGAGAAGACGGAAATAATACGGCGGGGGAAGTAGAAGATAGAGGACAGGAAGAAGAAGAGTAGTTTCTGCGAGACAGGGGAACGGTGGAATAGTCAATGCGCTTCTGATGTAGTGGTTAACAATGGAGACTAAAGTCCAATGGAGAGACATGTGGCAGAGGACGTTCCAGCTTCTGAGTAAACAAAGATTAAAAATAGTAATAACAAGGATGTATGCGCCTTGTGTTGTCACGTCAATACACGTTATCGGTCGTGTTTTCCTATCCACTGTGTCTCCTTAGCTCATGTCATTTGCGTCATTAGTTTTCACGTGTCAAATCATACCTGGAAATTTAATTGCGCATACCCATTTGATGCATATCCGTTAGCCTTTTTTTAGAGAAATCCTCTAGCCTTACAATTCGTGCAGTGGTTGGCGATTCCGTTGATGAAAATCCCCATGGTAGAAGAAGAAGATGATAATATGATGGGATTCGTGATAGGTAGGAGAGCGGGGCTGAGTCATTCCGTCCATGTCTCGGATCTCACCACCGAAGGAAATGGTGTCCCAGCTCCGCACCATGGCCGCGACCACAGAACGTCGCTTTGGGGAAGAAGAAGACGGCATAACGAGGAATGGATACAGGCACCAGCGGTGCAAGATGGCAAGTGCCTTGACTTTTCAAAAAATTATAGGCCTTAAGCCTTGGGATGGAGAGAGTACATGGCAGCAACAATGCCTCCACGATGGCAGCGACATAAGAGCGAAAACTAATAGGGGCTCAACTTCATGGGTGTTAGCCTGATATTTTGTATTAAAACATTAAGTTGAATTCATGCCGAAAAAGAACCTATGAGTATTTGGCATGCCAATTGTGGGCAACGCGGCTGATTACAAGCAACTTGGGTACCGCTTTCCCTTGGCGTGTCAACTATCGGGCCGCAAAATTATTTCCTCCCCCTGAAGGGTATTAATCTTTTCAAAAAGCTATGTCCACGGTTATGGATGACTTGGGAATGGATTCAAAGATCATAGAGAACTTGAACTTAATCATTAAACTTGCCAAGTAAGTAACGTGTGTTTAAGGATGCTTCCTCAGGGATCGAGGGGGTGATCCTAGTTGGTAGGTTCAGCTGATAAAGATTACGTGGACATAAAAGGAAGATGAAAGCTAGTGACATCATTTTCTTATCCCCATTTAAAATGTTTTACTTAGTCAAGCTTCTCCTCTCTCTTTTACAAAGAAAGTTATCTTTATGCAAAATAACTCCACCAACCATAAATCTTTCGGAGTACACCCTATACTCAGCCTTGCTTTGTTGATACTTTTGCAGCAGGTAAGTGTTACCACAAAAGAGGAGTTTGTTACAGTATCGACATCGACGAGTAGTTTGGGGTTCCTGGTCGGCAGCCTGGAATATATGGATTGGGACGTCATCATTATGCTTCTGGCCTCTTAGACCATTTGTTAAGTTTGATATACGTAATAGCATAATTTGCCTTTCGTAGTTTGATGTTTGTGGTCAGTGACCCCTGCTTGTAATATTTTGGTTCTTTGCTTAGTTATGAATTCGCTGTAATAACTTTTGTGTCATAGGGTCACTGTAATGTTACCGATTTTTTCTTTGTACGCTTCCTAGGTTTAGATTGGGCTTATATCAGATAGAGGTCTAGGATTGGTCTAGTCTTAATCTTGGGGGTGTCATAGTTTTTGGTATCAGAGCAATACTGACAGTAGGAAAACTGTTCTACTGGTCAAAGTGGAGTCTAGTGCTTGTGAAAACTATGTTAAAGCTGAATAATATTTGTGAAAACTCTAGTATGCTTATTTTTCTTCTTATCTAGATTCTCTCTAACTCTAGGTCATCTTATCTTGTGTTGACTTTGATTTTTTTTGTTATTTCGTCTCGTTTTTCAATGTTAGGTGCCTTCCTGGTATGTCGTTTCTTAATCAGTTGAACTGGTGTTGAGTTTCTAGAGTCAGTGTGTGTGTTTTCCTTGTTTCCCTTTGCTCCACTTCAGCTGAGATATTCCTTTCCATCATGATCTCTCTATCTTACATGCCCACAACATTATGTTGATGGTTCCTAAGTGGTGTGTTCTAGGCCTCGATGTTTCCTTTCGCCTTGTGTGCCTCCTTTTCATTTGTTTGGGTTCTTCAGAAGTTGTGTCTTCTTTTGGAAGCTCTCTTATGATTACTACCTTGTGGTACCTGTTGTGCTACTAAGATAGTAGTTACTTATTTCTCGGGTTTTATCCTTGGACTTGAACCCAAGATCCTCGATCGTGCTAGATTCTAGTGTTGAGTATCTTGTACGTGAAGCTAACCTTTAACCCAACATCCATCTTGTTGATCCCTATCGTAAATGTTCACACATTACCTCGGGATGGCTAGTACCTTCTACTCTAGCCTTCAAGTTTGTGGTTATTGTTGCTATTGAATCGTGACAACTAAGGACTTCCCCTACCACATGCTATGGCAGGTGTTCTTTAATGGAACCATATAGATCGCAACACGAATACTCCGTATGAGTCTCACTTATATACCATGACTCTATCACACATTCCTTCTTCTATGCATTGGGCCTCGGAAGATTGTTGACTTATGCATCCACATCTTGGGATTCTATCCTGAGCATGTTCCTTTTCCCTTGTTGTTTTCCGACCTTTGTCTACCAGTTGGTACCCAAGTAGTACTTATGCATTGGTGTCTTCTAGTGCAAGATACTTTTGAGGTCCGTCAAGACAAACCATTTCGAGATTTCATAATCAACAAACTCCTGAACCTCATCATTTCTAGGACCAGGTCAAAATGTTGTAATCCGCAGATCAACACGCATTGATTAGCTTCTGTTATGTTCTACGTTAGAGTATTGCACTCTTATATACTAAGAGGTCATGTTGAGTTTCATGACCCTTAATGACGTGATGCTCTTACATATTGTTACCACCCTTCCTCCGAGCTTTCGCGCTCATGAATGATGCGTGTGTGTAACAAGGTGGTCATCTGAGATTCTTAGCAATTATTATTGCTTTGAACTCCAAGGACATCTTCCTCATTCTTAGCGTGATGGTTAGTCTTATCAATAAGCGAAGTTTTACTGTGCTACCAAGTCTGCTATTTAGGTACACTCTGCTCTGTCAAAAGTTAGGCTCATGCCGAAGCTCTGAGACTATGTCTTCTTGCCTTACCAAGCAAGTTTCCTCTCAGACTAAGTGATATATCGGTGGTTCATGATATTATAGATGTCTACTAGAAGTATTGCCATGTAGCCACATGACCATGTTGTCAAGTTCTTGAGCAAGCAGGTTCCCTGAACTACTCCCTTCTCCAAGGATCCATACTGGATACCCCTTAACTAGTTAGTTGAGCTTAAACAACAATGTAGTTTTGTTCGCGCTGAAAAAAGATAATGTCTCCTTCATGGAAATGTTATCTTCTCCATCTTTGATTTGATTCAGGCTATTGTCAAATCAAACTCAATCCTGAGAACTATCCTGATCGTGTATTTATTCGTGATGTTTCACCTGGGTACATATTCGTGTTCTTTGGTCTAACCAATATTGTTCTTTTGTTCATACCACATGTGAGTCTATCTTCTTGGAGTGTTACGATAAGTTTGTTATTAAGCCCATCGATAACATCCTTATCTTCTACATGCTATACTAGATTCATATGGAATAGTTGGCATTAACATTGGAAACTTTTGAGAACCGTCTTCGTGTCATCTCGATGTATGTGTTCTCGATGTTATGAGTAACCTTCTCTGGTTCATGTGTAATTGTTGAAAGATGTCTCTATGGAATCAGAAAGGGTTGTCATTGTTTTCTCGGGAATAATTTCATGTCAGTAAAGCATGTGCGAAGTATTATTGATATGGTAGGTTGATCCTTTAACATCTCGAGAAGATTCTTTAAGCACTCAAATCTACTGATTGATTTTCCATGGAAGAGGAGAAGTCTTACAAACTTCAATAACTTCTTAACTGTTTGCCAATATGGATTCAGTTGTGTTCCGTTGCGAACACTCTATGCATGATCAATTATCTTTTGGATAACTTGCTAATACAAAGGTTTTGCAATCTAGCTCATCTTTTGCAGCTTGACACTGTAGTCCATGTCTTGAGACTCTAGTAACTTTACCTTTGTGGTAAATGTTGGGAATATGCCCTAGAGGTAATCATGTATGATGTTATTCCCAATGTATTCATAAAGTTATTGTCCACATATGAACTACTGATATGTATCATTGAATATGTGATTCGATTTTGGAACTGTATATTCATGTTGTTCATATGTCCTTGGTCGTTGAGGTTGTGCTGGACACACAACTTAGACTAATGTGAAAGTCGGCTGATGACTCGTTTCCACTTGTCATGGGCATGGTGATGCTATTCCTACTTACACTGATTCGGCTAAAGAGTTTAGTGAATCGGACTGACCCACAGTTGAGATTCAACGAGCATGTTGTCATTTGTATTCTCAAGAAATGTAATCCTTCGACCTGAGGTGATCGCATGATCCGAGTTATGGATCGCTAGATTAGGTCCTATCAAACATTGTTCCTTAAATGGGCAGTTATAAAGGTAGGGTTCGGGTTCGTTGTGAAGCAAGCTGTGTGACGTGGATTGCAAAGATGGGATTTGCCCCTCTGTAATGGAGAAATATTCTCTGGGCCCTCTCGTGTGATATGATTGGGAAGCATGGCCATGTGCTACTTGGTTAAGAGTTAACCAAGGAGTCGGACTAAGTGTTAGTCCAGTGAATCGTATATCACGGAATGAGAAGAGAGAGTCGAGCTATTAAAGGGATGGCATCAACTCGCCTATAGCTTGACAAGATATATCGTGAGGCAAAGGGACTCGGATGAAAGTCACATTGAGAAAGGTTTGTCTTCTGACTTTACGGTGCTTGGGAGTTGGCACGTCTTGCTAGAGGTTTCTACCAGCTATCGACTCAGAGTGGTGACTCGTGTTGTGTCCAAGTTTACATGAACCTACAGGGTCACACACTTAACAGAAAGGAGCCCATATGGATTCGATCCATGTGGACATTGGGATATGCCCTAAATGGGCCTCAAGTGTTGAGCCCACCTAGGAGTGTATATAAGTGGAGTGACAAGGGATAGTACCTGACCTAGCCGTCACTTTCTACACTCCCATTTTGGGTTAGACGAGATCTAGCAGTCCTCTTCCTAGAGTTCCTTCCTATACGTGTGGATACCGGTAGAGGTGTTGCACGTGCGGTGCTGGAGACAAGGAGGTCGTGGGGATCTGGACGTGCTATACATGGGATTGTTCGGCACAGCATCAACTGGCGCGCTTCATCAATAATCTGCACCTGCGCGTCTAGTGGTAAATCTCGTGGCTTATCACCTGAGTTAAATCTTGGGAGTACCATGTAGGGAATAAGTTTTGTTTATCTCTGCGTGGCCCCATAGTGGTATCAAAGCATTAGCTTCTAGTTTTAGGCTCGAGATCATGCATATGTGATATGCGGTTGGCATTAGATTGGATCTAATTGCAGTTTTGGTGGTCGATCTATGAGATAGATCGGTTTTGTACGAAGTTGATTGGATCAACTGTACTCGGGGGAATGGGTGATCTGGTTTCCGTGATCTAACTGCTAAGGTCATGGAACGACATACCCCCTACTGGTCGGCTTCTGCCATCGGGGTAGACTATTACACGTAAATCCGGATGCGGTGATCGAAGATCAAAGAGTTTGGTCGAATTGGTGTCCGGATGGGATTTGGATATAATTGTTTTATCCGATGAAGAAATCCATGTCCGGATGTGGGACTGCCGGCTTTTCCCTATCATAGCGCCTTAGATGTTGTTGCGAGTTTCACAACACCGGTAGATATCGTATCTATGCATAACTTGTTTTTGTAGGATGATGTTGTGAATGGTATGGCTTATGTGCATGTGATGTGTGTAATCCATACGTGATCTGCGTATCACAGTTTTTGTCAGCCGGCAGGAGCCTAGGTGTTGTCACTTTATTGTATAATGACCCACTTGTCGGATTCTCTATGTAATTTACTTTACTTGGTGTAGCTATTTGGATATCCCGGATGGCATGCAAGTCGATGTACAAGTCAGCTACATGGTGTAAGGCGGCACGTGACAAGAGTTGGCACGAGTCGGATTACAAGATTTGTGGAGATGGAGATCACCATGAAGAGAGCCATACCATTTCACATTATAATTGCTTTATTTTGTGATTATTGTTATGTCTATGTTTTTACCTCTATTAGATAGTTGGTAGAAAGTAATCCCTCAAAGAAGGTCTAGTCGGTTTCCCCGCTAGTGCTGCACCATCACAAGTTGGACATTTTTGGTAGTGGGATCATAAAAATGAGGTGCTATCAATTCTTTCCGACTAGGTGGGTTCGATTTGGACTCTTACAACAGAAGCACTTGGTAATCTAGACGGGTCTAGCCCAATGGTTGTGCGACTCGGGGAAAGGTCGGATGGGAGCCGGGGCATGTGATGCCACCCGTCCAACATGAGCCGTATGAGATGTGATTGACAAGGAGTTGTCTACCTAGATCACTTGACGGCAAGCAGTGATGCTAAAGCTCACTAGTCGGCTTGCTTATTTAGGATCTTGAATCACTAAGTAACCATCGGAGGGGTGTTGGTTCTAGTGGGGCATAAGTATTAAAATGTTTAAAATGCTTGCTCTTTTATGGATACATGTCTTAAGTGTTTTGTATATTTTTATGTTGTAGATCAATGGAACCTAGCAGTCTCCCTCAGATTTCTAGTTTTGCTTTGAGAACCATCTTAGAGAAAGATAAGCTAAATGTAACTAACTTCACCAACTAGTATCGTAATGTGAGAATTGTTCTCAAGCAAGGAAAGAGGGACCATGTCCTAGACAACCCACTTCCAGTTGAGCCGAATGAGAATGCGAGTGTCGCAGCCACCAATGCCTACCGTAGGACTTGTGATGAGTCCATGGAGACTAGCTATCTTATGCTTGCTCACATGGAACTTGATGTGGGCATACCCTACAGGCACTCGAGTTTGGCATATACGGCCTAGATATGACAGCTGCCCACGGCGTTACCAGGGCCCAATACAAGATTCGGGTAACCTACGTAGACTCCGATTGCTTGCAACACAAGATGAAGCTTAAGATATAAAGTTTAAAGGGACAAACCCTAACTTGTAAATGACTCGACCTGCTACCAGAGACCTAGCCTATCTATATAAAGTCTAGGAGGGGGCGGGGAGGAGGACGATCACAACCATAGTTTCCACAACCAACACCAGATTGCATATGTGCACCCCCTGTAACTTTTGACTCCCTCGATAATTCCAAGAGTAGACAAGAAGGATTAGGGAACTCTACGAGGCCTGGACTTGGGTAAACCTTGCGTCCATGTGTGCTTGTTTGCTAGCCGATTGATGCCTCTAGCGCTCCCTCCTTCTCCAAAACCCAAGTCCATAACAATGGGAATTGATGAGATAACCCCTCGTTAATTGGCACCATCCGTGGGAAATTTGGAGTGCTGATTTCACGGCTTCTTCGGCCCCATCGACCGCGATCTACAACTCTGCAATAGCAAAGATTCGCCAGCTCTTCGGTTCCTTCGACTTCAGCATCCACATGCCGGCCACTCGCCCGTCTTTCGATTCCGTGGGCGATGGGATCGGCCTGGCGATTGGGAGCTTACGCTTCCAAGTTGGTCAGTCGGGCACACTTCGCCTCCCTAACCAGCCGACGGTCCCCGCAATTGCTCCAGCATCATGGTTTCGACCACCAATCGTCACCCTAAGAGATCTCAACGCCCCGACAACAGTCGGGAGCATGGACATCGACAGCAGTCATGAATCCGATCTAGGTGACCTAGCTACAGAGGATGGAGCCTACGGATCTAGATCTAAAATTTGTGGGAGCAACAGCTTCCCCAATAACTTCATGTGCTCCGTCATCAACACAGGTGACACCGATGTCAATCGCGACAACACTAGTAACGGGCCAACCAATGGAGAAAATGGTGGCCCTGGCAACAGCGCACCCACCAACAATGGGACAGAAGGGGACCCGAACCTCACGGCAAATGAGCGCACCGAAGAGTGCAGTGCTGATCAAGCTCAACGACAACGAGTGGGCCCACTATGAAGAAGCTCTACGGGGCAACCCTCTCCCCCTGAACTGATTGCAACAGATGTTGATGGGCTACCATTGTCAACTCAAAGAGGAGTACAAGTGCTAGCAACAAGTAATCGCACAAATCGACGTGCACAGAAAGGCGACGGACGAGTCGAGCCTTCGACGGGCTCAGCTCTCCTCCATGGGAGGATCATCCTCCAAGGGCAACAACTATGTGGCCGCCAAACGGCGATCTCGACTAGCCCACCTCACTAACAAGGAGCGTGAAGAAGCCACGAAAGTCCTTGACTTCGGCTCCATGATAGTGGATACGCGGGGCAACATGCTCCCAAAGATGCCGCAAGCAGCGGTGACAGCGGCCACCATTTACCTCCTCAACAACCAGCCACCTGTTGGGGATCCGGGAGCTTCCATGCACCGATCTACGATCGCGGGCTTGGGGATAGTCGAAGCTGCCCTTGTCAAGGAACCAACACCGGAGTCGAAGAAAAGTAAAGCTCTGGAAAAATATTACTACTCATACTCCTCCAGCGACGATAGCCACGATCTGTCACGGTGACGTTGCTCACAGCGGCATGACCGCGACTACGACGCGCGTG
This sequence comes from Avena sativa, assembly GCA_916181665.1. Classification (NCBI taxonomy): domain Eukaryota; kingdom Viridiplantae; phylum Streptophyta; class Magnoliopsida; order Poales; family Poaceae; genus Avena; species Avena sativa. The sequence goes on along the minus strand of OV702292.1, from coordinate 266,558,099 downwards.
ATGACATGACGCAGTGGAAGGTTAACAGATGTGTGCAAGGCGTCCCTGTTCGACTGACTCGGAAGACAACGAAGTAGAGCTCTATGGTGACAGATGCTTCAGCAGAGCCATCAGGCAGAAGCGAATGACTAAGGGGTTCAAACTCCCATCGGAGAACCTGAAATTTGACGTCCTACAGCACCCAAAGATCTGGTTAGAAGATCACATCTGCTCTGTTGGGTTGCACGACGGAATCTCAAGCATGGCAATGCAATACCTGCAGCTACAGCTGCAAGGCGCCGCCCACGTGTGGCTCAACAATCTCCCGCATGGATCGATTTGCAGCTGGGAAGAGCTGGTCTACAGCTTCCTCTGCAACTTCAAGGGCACTTACAAAAGGCCCGCGTCAATCGAGGAACTAAGAGGCTGCCACCAAAGGTCTGGTGAGTCGCTGAACTCTTACATCTAGAGGTGGTCCATCATCAAGAACTCCGCAGAAGATATCTCTGAGGATCGCGCAATCGACGCGTTCAACGGCGGCGTTCGTTGTAGAGAGCTCAGGGGGGGAGCTGGGCCGCTCGAAGCCCAATACAATCGACCACCTCAGGGAGGAGTTGGGCCGCAGAGAGCTTAGGGAGGAGCTGAGTCTACATCGATGACATCGTCGTCAAAACCAAAGAGGAGGTTGCCTTACTCGACGATCTCCGTGAGACCTTCGATAATCTCGACCGCTACCGGATCAAGCTCAATCCGATGAAATACACCTTTGGCATACTATCTGGACAACGGCTCGGGTATCTTATCTCCACGAGAGGGATTGAGGCCAACCCGAAGAATATAAAGGCCATACTGGCCATGGAGAAGCCAAAGAACGTAAAAGGCGTCCAGCAGCTGGCGGGGCGAATCGCGGGGCTCAGTTGATTCATCAGTCGCATGGGCGAATAGGAACTGCCTTTCTACCAACTTCTCCGTAAAGCCGATAAGTTCGAGTGGACAGACGAAGCACAAGAAGCATTCGATGACCTCAAGCGTCTACTATCCACCTCACCAGTATTGGTGACACCATGCGAGAAGGAGCCGCTGTTGCTATATATCTCTGCCACCAACCAGATGGTAAGCACTGTGCTCGTGGTGGAGCGAGCCAAAGAAAATAAAGTCCACGGGGTTCAACGCGCAGTCTACTACCTCAGCGAGGTGCTCATGCCAACACAGTAGCGGTACCCGCACTACCAAAAGTTGGCATACGGCGTCTTTATGACAGCAAGGCGACTGCGCCACTACTTCCAGGAGCACCCAATCGTGGTGGTGAACGACGCCCTGCTCGGGCACATACTCAATAATCCCGACACCACTGGACGAGTCGCGCTATGGGGAATCGAACTGTCTCCACGAGACATCCCATATGAGAAGCGCGACGCGATCAAATCGCAAATTCTCTCGTACTTCCTTGTACATTGGATGGTGAACCAGCTCCTCGACACGCCAGACATGTCCTACTTATGGACAATGCACTTCGATGGGTCCAAGCAAAAGGAAGTAGATGGCGCAGGTGTCATACTGACATCGCCCCAAGGTGACAAGATGAGATACGTTCTGCGAATGCAGTTCATAGCCTCCAATAATGAAGCTGAATATGAAGCCTTGATTCACGGAATGCGGATGACGAAAGCCTGTTGTGCCAAGCGACTCGTCATCTACGGCCACTCAAAGCTAGTGGTCAACCAAACAATGAACGAGTGCGATGCTCTAAGTGACAACATGATCGCCTACCGCGACCTCTATGGCACACTCAAAGGAGACTTTGACGGCTGCGAACTACGTCACGTTGGCCACGAAAGCAATGAGGAAGCAGACATACTCACCAACATCTGCTCCACCTGTGCCCCAGTGCCACCTGGAGTATTCCTAGAGCGCATTTGTGAATGCTCCATCAAGCCAAAGGACCCAGGGGCTACGCCACCCAACGATCCAATGGCACTCGAAGACACGGAGCCAGACACCGGACTCGAAGGTCCTATGGAGGTCATGAGGATCGAGCCATCTTGGACGCAACCATATGTCACATACTTGCTCAGCAAAAGGTTGCTAGATGAACCGACTGGTATGCGTCATATAGCGCGATGATCCAAGGCTTTCGCCCTCATCAATGGCGAACTGTACAAGCGCATTATCGCAGGAGTTCTTCAGCGATGCGTCTCCAACAGGGACGGAAGAGCTATACTCCTCGACATACACAAAGGCACTTGCGGGCACCATGCCGGCAGTCGCGCTCTCTTCGCCAAAGCTCTATGAGCTGGGTTCTACTGGCCAACGGCCATGCGTGATGCTAAGGACATCGTCCAGCACTACAACGCTTGTCAGCAATTCGTAGACAAATCGCACGCACCTGAGGTAGAGCTCAGACCAATACCAGTGGCTTCGCCCTTTGCGCAATGGGGACTCGACATGGTCGGCAAGCTCCCAAGATCCTCATGAGGAGGATTTGTCTACCTCCTCATCATGGTCGACAAATTCACCAAGTGGACCGAGGCCATGTCGGTGACGAATCGATCGGGAGCTAGCGCTGTCAAGTTCTGCGAGTCCATTGTCTTCCGCTTCGGGGTGCCACATAGAATCATCACGGAAAATGGGACGAACTTCACCTCCAAGGAGTTCCAGGAATTCTGTGAAAACCTGGGAATAAGCATTAGCTACGCCTCGGTGGCCCACCCTTAGATCAACGGTCAAGTCGAAAAGGCCAACGGCCTCGTCTGCGGCGAAATCAAGAAAATGCTCCTTTGGCCACTCAAACAAGCTGTTGGGTGCTGGCCAGACGAGCTACAATCAGTATTCTGGAGCCTGCGCACAACTCCAAATAGCGCTATAGGTTACACTCTATTCTTCATGGTGCATGGTGCTGAAGCGGTACTACCCGCAGAAGTGCGTTACAAAGCCCCGCGGGTGGTTGCTTACATCGAGAAAGATTCAACTCTCGCACTCGAAGACTCCGTCGACCTCCTCGATGAGGCAGGCGAGATTGCAGTGGAGAGATCCACGATCTACCAGCACAGCCTCCACAACTACCACAATAGAAGGCTACGTCCCAAATCCTTCATCGAAGGAGACCTGGTCCTGCGACTGAAGAAGAAAGGGCACCTCAAGTTCGAGTCCCCTTGGGAAGGACCTTATGTTATTAGCGAAGTAATCCCAGGTGGCGCCTATCGCCTAAAGACTTCAAGAGTGGAGTCGCATACTCCAACCCCTAGAACATCGCGCAGCTGCGCTGCTTCTACCCTTAGATGTTTTTTACATTACAAATAAGGCTATTTAGCCAGGCTACTTAGCCACACGTTGTACCTCGTGATATTCTACGAATAAATAAAGCTAAGTGCCCCAAACCCTGTGTTTTTCTGCTTTCCTTGGAATTATTTTACTCGGGCGCTGTGCCACCCTTTACATTCTGGTCCACGAACAACATAGTATCCTGAGTAGCTTACACACTACCAATCGAACCCTTGATAACACCAACCTAGCTGCAACGCACCTGACAGGTTGGCAAGGTGCTGAGATAAATACACGTCAGGCTAACGAAAAGGACTTGTATCTTACAATACACTCGAAAAATACAAGCTAGCAAGCTCTTTACACATTAATGGGTATCAAACACACCCAACACAATCATATAAATTTTCAAACACTTATACATCTATGTGCAGGATACAAACTACACTACTGCTGCAATAGGAGAACATTTGTTTGATCTTCAAAGAAGTCGACGATATCTTCGGCCGGCTGATCAACCGCCTGATAGTGTGGGACCATGATCTAGGGCATCCCTTCTTGCAGCGGCGGCGGCCGAGCGGCAACAGATGCGACATCCACATCTGGTCGATGCAAACAAGCGCCAACGCAGCCTTGGCACCCACGACCAATTGCTAGTGCACGCACTCGTGGACCGCGCTGATATCTTGAAACTTCGCCAGTAAAGCTAGCAAGCTTGATGGCACTATGTCCAGAGGAAACATCGCTTGGAAGATATGCCTAAGGCACGACTACGCCTTCTTTAAACATTGGTGCACTCGCGAGGCACGATCATGCAGTGTTGCCAACACAACTTCAAGGTCATGATCCACCCAGAAGTAACCGCTAGCTTATAGCTGCTCCTGGGTCAGATTATGCAGGCGAATGGCAACCCGATACCTATCATCTTACGGATGACGCGAGATAACAACTACAAGAAGCAAGACCAAAGTATAAGACAAGGTATCGCCGTGAATGGCTAAAGAAAGGATAGAGTGGTGTAGTGTCTTTCAAACTAGTGCTACAATGCATGTTGCAGTTGAATCCCAGCATGCTGCTCGGGTTCCTGCACATGGTTGACCACATACTAGAGTGGCATCATTACATATGTTGTTTTCCAAAACCATAATTATTCACATTGAGACACACACACACATCCATCTGGGTGTGGTGATGCAGTATCTTTCAAACTGGTTCTACAATGCATGTGGCCATTGAATCCTAGCATGCTGCTAGGGTTCTTGGACATGGTTGGCCACATGCTGGAGTGGCATCATTACATGTGTTTTTTCAAACCACAATGATGCAAATTGATAGACACACACACATCCAAGTGGGTGTGGTGATACAACATCTTTCGAACTAGTGCTACAATGCATGTTGCAGTTGAATCCCAGCATGCTGCTAGGGTTCCTAGACATGGTTGCCCACATGTTGGAGTGGCATCATTTCATGTGTTCTTTTACAAAACCACAATGATTCACATTGTACACACACATCCAAGTGGGTGTGGTGATGAAGCATATTTCAAACTGGTGCTACAATGCATGTGTTAGTTGAATCCGAGCATGAGGCTAGGGTTCCTGGACATAGTTGGCCACATGCTAGTGTGGCATAATTGTATGTGTTCTTTTCCAAAACCACAACGATGCACATTGATAGACACATACACGTCCAATAGGGTGCGGTTATGCAGCATCTTTCAAACTGGTCCTACAATGCATGTTGTACTTGAATCCCAGCATGCTGTTAGGGTTCCTAGACATGGTTGGCCACATGCTAGAGTGGCATCATTACATGTGTTCTTTTCCAAAACCCCAATGACGCACATTAATACATACACACATCCAAGTGGGTGTGGTGATCCAGCGTCTTTCAAACTAGTGCTACGATGCATGTTGCAGCTGAATCCCAGCATGCTGCTAGGGTTCCTGGACATGGTTGACCAAATGCTGGAGTGGCATCATTACATGTGTTCTTTTCCAAAACCATAATTATTCACATCGACACACACACACATCCATGTGGGTATGGTGATGCAGTATCTTTCAAACCGGTGCTACAATGCATGTGGCCGTTGAATTCCAGCATGCTGCTAGGGGTCCTGGACATGGTTGGCCACATGCTGGAGTGGCATCATTACATGTGTTTTTTCAAAGACCACAATGATGCAAACTGATAGATACACACACATCCAAGTGGGTGTGGTGATACAACATCTTTCAAACTAGTGCTCCAATGCATGTTCTAGTTGAATCCCAACATGCTGCTATGGTTCCTAGACACGGTTGCCCACATGATGGAGTGGGATCATTACATGTGTTCTTTTACAAAACCACAATTATTCACATTGATACACACACATCCATGTGGGTGTGGTGATGCAGCATCTTTCAAATTGGTGCTACCATGCATGTGGCCATTGAATTCCAGCATGCTGCTTGGGTTCATGGACATGGTTGGCCACATGCTAGAGTGGCATCATTGCATGTGTTATTTTCCAAAACCACAATAATGCACATTGATACACACACACATCCAAGTGGGTGTGGTGATGCAGCATCTTTCAAACTGGTGCTACAATGCATGTTGCAGTTGAATCCCAGCATGCTTCTAGGGTTCCTGGACATGGTTGGACACATGCTGGAGTGGCATCATTGCATGTGTTCTTTTACAAAACCGCAATGATGCACATTAATACACTCACTCAAACACACATCCAAGTGGGTGTGGTGATGCGGCATCATTCAAACTAGTGCTACAATGCATGTGTCAGTTGAATCCCCTCATGCTGCTAGGGTTCCTAGACATGGTTAGCCACATGCTAGAGTGGCATCATTGCATGTGTTATTTTCCAAAACCACAATGATGCACATTGATACACACACACATCCAAGTGGGTGTGGTGATGCAGCATCTTTCATAGTGGTGCTACAATGCATGTTGCAATCAAATCCCAGAATGCTGCTAGGGTTCCTGGACAAGGTTGGACACATGATGGAGTGGCATAATTACATGTGTTCTTTTACAAAACCACAATGATTCACATTGATACACACACACATCCAAGTGGGTATGGTGATGCAGCATATTTCAAACCGGTGCTAGAATGCATGTGTTAGTCGAATCCCAGCATGCTGCTAGTGTTCCTGGACATAGTTGGCCACATGCTAGTGTGGCATAATTGTATCTGTTATTTTCCAAAACCACAACGATGCAGATTGATAGACACACGTCCAAGAGGGTGTGGTTATGCAACATCTTTCAAACTGGTCCTACAATGTATGTTGTAGTTAAATCCCAGCATGCCGTTAGGGTTCTTGGACATGGTTGGCCACATGCTGGAGTGCTATCATTACATGTGTTCTTTTACAAAACCACAATGATTCACATTCTACACACACATCCAAGTGGGTGTGGTGATGAAGCATATTTCAAACTAGTGCTACAATGCATGTGTTAGTTGAATCCGAGCATGAGGCAAGGATTCCTGGACATAGTTGGCCACATGCTAGTGTGGCATAATTGTATGTGTTCTTTTCCAAAACCACAACGATGCACATTGATAGACACATACACGTCCAATAGGGTGCGGTTATGCAGCATCTTTCAAACTGGTCCTACAATGCATGTTGTACTTGAATCTCAGCATGTTGTTAGGGTTCCTAGATATGGTTGGCCACATGCTAGAGTGGCATCATTACATGTGTTCTTTTCCAAAACCCCAATGACGCATATTAATACATACACACATCCAAGTGGGTGTGGTGATCCAGCGTCTTTCAAACTAGTGCTACGATGCATGTTGCAGCTGAATCCCAGCATGCTGCTAGGGTTCCGGGACATGGTTGACCACATGCTGGAGTGGCATCATTACATGTGTTCTTTTCCAAAACCATAATTATTCACATCGACATACACACACACACATCCATGTGGGTATGGTGATGCAGTATCTTTCAAACCGATGCTACAATGCATGTGGTCGTTGAATCCCATCATGCTGCTAGGGGTCCTGGACATGGTTGGCCACATGCTGGAGTGGCATCATTACATGTGTTTTTTCAAAGACCACAATGATGCAAACTGATAGATACACACACATCCAAGTGGGTGTGGTGATACAACATCTTTCAAACTAGTGCTACAATGCATGTTCCAGTTGAATCCCAACATGCTCCTAGGGTTCCTACACACGGTTGCCCACATGATGGAGTGCGATCATTACACGTGTTCTTTTACAAAACCACAATTATTCACATTGATACACACACATCCATGTGGGTGTGGTGATGCAGCATCTTTCAAATTGGTGCTACCATGCATGTGGCCATTGAATTCCAGCATGCTGCTTGGGTTCATGGACATGGTTGGCCACATGCTAGAGTGGCATCATTGCATGTGTTATTTTCCAAAACCACAATAATGCACATTGATACACACACATCAAAGTGGGTGTGGTGATGCAGCATCTTTCAAACTGGTGCTACAATGCATGTTGCAGTTGAATCCCAGCATGCTTCTAGGGTTCCTGGACATGGTTGGACACATGCTGGAGTGGCATCATTGCATGTGTTCTTTTACAAAACCGCAATGATGCATATTAATACACTCACACAAACACACATCCAAGTGGGTGTGGTGATGCGGCATCATTCAAACTAGTGCTACAATGCATGTGTCAGTTGAATCCCCTCATGCTGCTAGGGTTCCTAGACATGGTTAGCCACATGCTAGAGTGGCATCATTGCATGTGTTATTTTCCAAAACCACAATGATGCACATTGATACACACACACATCCAAGTGGGTGTGGTGATGCAGCATCTTTCATAGTGGTGCTACAATGCATGTTGCAATCAAATCCCAGAATGCTGCTAGGGTTCCTGGACAAGGTTGGACACATGATGGAGTGGCATAATTACATGTGTTCTTTTACAAAACCACAATGATTCACATTGATACACACACACATCCAAGTGGGTATGGTGATGCAGCATATTTCAAACCGGTGCTAGAATGCATGTGTTAGTCGAATCCCAGCATGCTGCTAGTGTTCCTGGACATAGTTGGCCACATGCTAGTGTGGCATAATTGTATCTGTTATTTTCCAAAACCACAACGATGCAGATTGATAGACACACGTCCAAGAGGGTGTGGTTATGCAACATCTTTCAAACTGGTCCTACAATGTATGTTGTAGTTAAATCCCAGCATGCCGTTAGGGTTCTTGGACATGGTTGGCCACATGCTGGAGTGCTATCATTACATGTGTTCTTTTACAAAACCACAATGATTCACATTCTACACACACATCCAAGTGGGTGTGGTGATGAAGCATATTTCAAACTAGTGCTACAATGCATGTGTTAGTTGAATCCGAGCATGAGGCAAGGATTCCTGGACATAGTTGGCCACATGCTAGTGTGGCATAATTGTATGTGTTCTTTTCCAAAACCACAACGATGCACATTGATAGACACATACACGTCCAATAGGGTGCGGTTATGCAGCATCTTTCAAACTGGTCCTACAATGCATGTTGTACTTGAATCTCAGCATGTTGTTAGGGTTCCTAGATATGGTTGGCCACATGCTAGAGTGGCATCATTACATGTGTTCTTTTCCAAAACCCCAATGACGCATATTAATACATACACACATCCAAGTGGGTGTGGTGATCCAGCGTCTTTCAAACTAGTGCTACGATGCATGTTGCAGCTGAATCCCAGCATGCTGCTAGGGTTCCGGGACATGGTTGACCACATGCTGGAGTGGCATCATTACATGTGTTCTTTTCCAAAACCATAATTATTCACATCGACATACACACACACACATCCATGTGGGTATGGTGATGCAGTATCTTTCAAACCGATGCTACAATGCATGTGGCCGTTGAATTCCAGCATGCTGCTAGGGGTCCTGGACATGGTTGGCCACATGCTGGAGTGGCATCATTACATGTGTTTTTTCAAACCACAATGATGCAAATTGATAGACACACACACATCCAAGTGGGTGTGGTGATACAACATCTTTCGAACTAGTGCTACAATGCATGTTGCAGTTGAATCCCAGCATGCTGCTAGGGTTCCTAGACATGGTTGCCCACATGTTGGAGTGGCATCATTTCATGTGTTCTTTTACAAAACCACAATGATTCACATTGTACACACACATCCAAGTGGGTGTGGTGATGAAGCATATTTCAAACTGGTGCTACAATGCATGTGTTAGTTGAATCCGAGCATGAGGCTAGGGTTCCTGGACATAGTTGGCCACATGCTAGTGTGGCATAATTGTATGTGTTCTTTTCCAAAACCACAACGATGCACATTGATAGACACATACACGTCCAATAGGGTGCGGTTATGCAGCATCTTTCAAACTGGTCCTACAATGCATGTTGTACTTGAATCCCAGCATGCTGTTAGGGTTCCTAGACATGGTTGGCCACATGCTAGAGTGGCATCATTACATGTGTTCTTTTCCAAAACCCCAATGACGCACATTAATACATACACACATCCAAGTGGGTGTGGTGATCCAGCGTCTTTCAAACTAGTGCTACGATGCATGTTGCAGCTGAATCCCAGCATGCTGCTAGGGTTCCTGGACATGGTTGACCAAATGCTGGAGTGGCATCATTACATGTGTTCTTTTCCAAAACCATAATTATTCACATCGACACACACACACATCCATGTGGGTATGGTGATGCAGTATCTTTCAAACCGGTGCTACAATGCATGTGGCCGTTGAATTCCAGCATGCTGCTAGGGGTCCTGGACATGGTTGGCCACATGCTGGAGTGGCATCATTACATGTGTTTTTTCAAAGACCACAATGATGCAAACTGATAGATACACACACATCCAAGTGGGTGTGGTGATACAACATCTTTCAAACTAGTGCTCCAATGCATGTTCTAGTTGAATCCCAACATGCTGCTATGGTTCCTAGACACGGTTGCCCACATGATGGAGTGGGATCATTACATGTGTTCTTTTACAAAACCACAATTATTCACATTGATACACACACATCCATGTGGGTGTGGTGATGCAGCATCTTTCAAATTGGTGCTACCATGCATGTGGCCATTGAATTCCAGCATGCTGCTTGGGTTCATGGACATGGTTGGCCACATGCTAGAGTGGCATCATTGCATGTGTTATTTTCCAAAACCACAATAATGCACATTGATACACACACACATCCAAGTGGGTGTGGTGATGCAGCATCTTTCAAACTGGTGCTACAATGCATGTTGCAGTTGAATCCCAGCATGCTTCTAGGGTTCCTGGACATGGTTGGACACATGCTGGAGTGGCATCATTGCATGTGTTCTTTTACAAAACCGCAATGATGCACATTAATACACTCACTCAAACACACATCCAAGTGGGTGTGGTGATGCGGCATCATTCAAACTAGTGCTACAATGCATGTGTCAGTTGAATCCCCTCATGCTGCTAGGGTTCCTAGACATGGTTAGCCACATGCTAGAGTGGCATCATTGCATGTGTTATTTTCCAAAACCACAATGATGCACATTGATACACACACACATCCAAGTGGGTGTGGTGATGCAGCATCTTTCATAGTGGTGCTACAATGCATGTTGCAATCAAATCCCAGAATGCTGCTAGGGTTCCTGGACAAGGTTGGACACATGATGGAGTGGCATAATTACATGTGTTCTTTTACAAAACCACAATGATTCACATTGATACACACACACATCCAAGTGGGTATGGTGATGCAGCATATTTCAAACCGGTGCTAGAATGCATGTGTTAGTCGAATCCCAGCATGCTGCTAGTGTTCCTGGACATAGTTGGCCACATGCTAGTGTGGCATAATTGTATCTGTTATTTTCCAAAACCACAACGATGCAGATTGATAGACACACGTCCAAGAGGGTGTGGTTATGCAACATCTTTCAAACTGGTCCTACAATGTATGTTGTAGTTAAATCCCAGCATGCCGTTAGGGTTCTTGGACATGGTTGGCCACATGCTGGAGTGCTATCATTACATGTGTTCTTTTACAAAACCACAATGATTCACATTCTACACACACATCCAAGTGGGTGTGGTGATGAAGCATATTTCAAACTAGTGCTACAATGCATGTGTTAGTTGAATCCGAGCATGAGGCAAGGATTCCTGGACATAGTTGGCCACATGCTAGTGTGGCATAATTGTATGTGTTCTTTTCCAAAACCACAACGATGCACATTGATAGACACATACACGTCCAATAGGGTGCGGTTATGCAGCATCTTTCAAACTGGTCCTACAATGCATGTTGTACTTGAATCTCAGCATGTTGTTAGGGTTCCTAGATATGGTTGGCCACATGCTAGAGTGGCATCATTACATGTGTTCTTTTCCAAAACCCCAATGACGCATATTAATACATACACACATCCAAGTGGGTGTGGTGATCCAGCGTCTTTCAAACTAGTGCTACGATGCATGTTGCAGCTGAATCCCAGCATGCTGCTAGGGTTCCGGGACATGGTTGACCACATGCTGGAGTGGCATCATTACATGTGTTCTTTTCCAAAACCATAATTATTCACATCGACATACACACACACACATCCATGTGGGTATGGTGATGCAGTATCTTTCAAACCGATGCTACAATGCATGTGGTCGTTGAATCCCATCATGCTGCTAGGGGTCCTGGACATGGTTGGCCACATGCTGGAGTGGCATCATTACATGTGTTTTTTCAAAGACCACAATGATGCAAACTGATAGATACACACACATCCAAGTGGGTGTGGTGATACAACATCTTTCAAACTAGTGCTACAATGCATGTTCCAGTTGAATCCCAACATGCTCCTAGGGTTCGTACACACGGTTGCCCACATGATGGAGTGCGATCATTACACGTGTTCTTTTACAAAACCACAATTATTCACATTGATACACACACATCCATGTGGGTGTGGTGATGCAGCATCTTTCAAATTGGTGCTACCATGCATGTGGCCATTGAATTCCAGCATGCTGCTTGGGTTCATGGACATGGTTGGCCACATGCTAGAGTGGCATCATTGCATGTGTTATTTTCCAAAACCACAATAATGCACATTGATACACACACATCAAAGTGGGTGTGGTGATGCAGCATCTTTCAAACTGGTGCTACAATGCATGTTGCAGTTGAATCCCAGCATGCTTCTAGGGTTCCTGGACATGGTTGGACACATGCTGGAGTGGCATCATTGCATGTGTTCTTTTACAAAACCGCAATGATGCATATTAATACACTCACACAAACACACATCCAAGTGGGTGTGGTGATGCGGCATCATTCAAACTAGTGCTACAATGCATGTGTCAGTTGAATCCCCTCATGCTGCTAGGGTTCCTAGACATGGTTAGCCACATGCTAGAGTGGCATCATTGCATGTGTTATTTTCCAAAACCACAATGATGCACATTGATACACACACACATCCAAGTGGGTGTGGTGATGCAGCATCTTTCATAGTGGTGCTACAATGCATGTTGCAATCAAATCCCAGAATGCTGCTAGGGTTCCTGGACAAGGTTGGACACATGATGGAGTGGCATAATTACATGTGTTCTTTTACAAAACCACAATGATTCACATTGATACACACACACATCCAAGTGGGTATGGTGATGCAGCATATTTCAAACCGGTGCTAGAATGCATGTGTTAGTCGAATCCCAGCATGCTGCTAGTGTTCCTGGACATAGTTGGCCACATGCTAGTGTGGCATAATTGTATCTGTTATTTTCCAAAACCACAACGATGCAGATTGATAGACACACGTCCAAGAGGGTGTGGTTATGCAACATCTTTCAAACTGGTCCTACAATGTATGTTGTAGTTAAATCCCAGCATGCCGTTAGGGTTCTTGGACATGGTTGGCCACATGCTGGAGTGCTATCATTACATGTGTTCTTTTACAAAACCACAATGATTCACATTCTACACACACATCCAAGTGGGTGTGGTGATGAAGCATATTTCAAACTAGTGCTACAATGCATGTGTTAGTTGAATCCGAGCATGAGGCAAGGATTCCTGGACATAGTTGGCCACATGCTAGTGTGGCATAATTGTATGTGTTCTTTTCCAAAACCACAACGATGCACATTGATAGACACATACACGTCCAATAGGGTGCGGTTATGCAGCATCTTTCAAACTGGTCCTACAATGCATGTTGTACTTGAATCTCAGCATGTTGTTAGGGTTCCTAGATATGGTTGGCCACATGCTAGAGTGGCATCATTACATGTGTTCTTTTCCAAAACCCCAATGACGCATATTAATACATACACACATCCAAGTGGGTGTGGTGATCCAGCGTCTTTCAAACTAGTGCTACGATGCATGTTGCAGCTGAATCCCAGCATGCTGCTAGGGTTCCGGGACATGGTTGACCACATGCTGGAGTGGCATCATTACATGTGTTCTTTTCCAAAACCATAATTATTCACATCGACATACACACACACACATCCATGTGGGTATGGTGATGCAGTATCTTTCAAACCGATGCTACAATGCATGTGGTCGTTGAATCCCATCATGCTGCTAGGGGTCCTGGACATGGTTGGCCACATGCTGGAGTGGCATCATTACATGTGTTTTTTCAAAGACCACAATGATGCAAACTGATAGATACACACACATCCAAGTGGGTGTGGTGATACAACATCTTTCAAACTAGTGCTACAATGCATGTTCCAGTTGAATCCCAACATGCTCCTAGGGTTCCTACACACGGTTGCCCACATGATGGAGTGCGATCATTACACGTGTTCTTTTACAAAACCACAATTATTCACATTGATACACACACATCCATGTGGGTGTGGTGATGCAGCATCTTTCAAATTGGTGCTACCATGCATGTGGCCATTGAATTCCAGCATGCTGCTTGGGTTCATGGACATGGTTGGCCACATGCTAGAGTGGCATCATTGCATGTGTTATTTTCCAAAACCACAATAATGCACATTGATACACACACATCAAAGTGGGTGTGGTGATGCAGCATCTTTCAAACTGGTGCTACAATGCATGTTGCAGTTGAATCCCAGCATGCTTCTAGGGTTCCTGGACATGGTTGGACACATGCTGGAGTGGCATCATTGCATGTGTTCTTTTACAAAACCGCAATGATGCATATTAATACACTCACACAAACACACATCCAAGTGGGTGTGGTGATGCGGCATCATTCAAACTAGTGCTACAATGCATGTGTCAGTTGAATCCCCTCATGCTGCTAGGGTTCCTAGACATGGTTAGCCACATGCTAGAGTGGCATCATTGCATGTGTTATTTTCCAAAACCACAATGATGCACATTGATACACACACACATCCAAGTGGGTGTGGTGATGCAGCATCTTTCATAGTGGTGCTACAATGCATGTTGCAATCAAATCCCAGAATGCTGCTAGGGTTCCTGGACAAGGTTGGACACATGATGGAGTGGCATAATTACATGTGTTCTTTTACAAAACCACAATGATTCACATTGATACACACACACATCCAAGTGGGTATGGTGATGCAGCATATTTCAAACCGGTGCTAGAATGCATGTGTTAGTCGAATCCCAGCATGCTGCTAGTGTTCCTGGACATAGTTGGCCACATGCTAGTGTGGCATAATTGTATCTGTTATTTTCCAAAACCACAACGATGCAGATTGATAGACACACGTCCAAGAGGGTGTGGTTATGCAACATCTTTCAAACTGGTCCTACAATGTATGTTGTAGTTAAATCCCAGCATGCCGTTAGGGTTCTTGGACATGGTTGGCCACATGCTGGAGTGCTATCATTACATGTGTTCTTTTACAAAACCACAATGATTCACATTCTACACACACATCCAAGTGGGTGTGGTGATGAAGCATATTTGAAACTAGTGCTACAATGCATGTGTTAGTTGAATCCGAGCATGAGGCAAGGATTCCTGGACATAGTTGGCCACATGCTAGTGTGGCATAATTGTATGTGTTCTTTTCCAAAACCACAACGATGCACATTGATAGACATATACACGTCCAATAGGGTGCGGTTATGCAGCATCTTTCAAACTGGTCCTACAATGCATGTTGTACTTGAATCTCAGCATGTTGTTAGGGTTCCTAGATATGGTTGGCCACATGCTAGAGTGGCATCATTACATGTGTTCTTTTCCAAAACCCCAATGACGCATATTAATACATACACACATCCAAGTGGGTGTGGTGATCCAGCGTCTTTCAAACTAGTGCTACGATGCATGTTGCAGCTGAATCCCAGCATGCTGCTAGGGTTCCGGGACATGGTTGACCACATGCTGGAGTGGCATCATTACATGTGTTCTTTTCCAAAACCATAATTATTCACATCGACATACACACACACACATCCATGTGGGTATGGTGATGCAGTATCTTTCAAACCGATGCTACAATGCATGTGGTCGTTGAATCCCATCATGCTGCTAGGGGTCCTGGACATGGTTGGCCACATGCTGGAGTGGCATCATTACATGTGTTTTTTTCAAAGACCACAATGATGAAAACTGATAGATACACACACATCCAAGTGGGTGTGGTGATACAACATCTTTCAAACTAGTGCTCCAATGCATGTTCCAGTTGAATCCCAACATGCTGCTAGGGTTCCTAGACACGGTTGCCCACATGATGGAGTGGGATCATTACATGTGTTCTTTTACAAAACCACAATTATTCACATTGATACACACACATCCATGTGGGTGTGGTGATGCATCATCTTTCAAATTGGTGCTACCATGCATGTGGCCATTGAATTCCAGCATGCTGCTTGGGTTCATGGACATGGTTGGCCAAATGCTAGAGTGGCATCATTGCATGCGTTATTTTCCAAAACCACAATAATGCACATTGATACACACACATCCAAGTGGGTGTGGTGATGCAGCATCTTTCAAACTAGTTGTACAATGCATGTTGCAGTTGAATCCCAGCATGCTTCTAGGGTTCCTGGACATGGTTGGACACATGCTGGAGTGGCATCATTGCATGTGTTCTTTTACAAAACCGCAATGATGCACATTAATACACTCACACAAACACACATCCAAGTGGATGTGGTGATGCGGCATCATTCAAACTAGTGCTACAATGCATGTGTCAGTTGAATCCCCGCATGCTGCTAGGGTTCCTGGACATGGATAGCCACATGCTAGAGTGGCATCATTGCATGTGTTATTTTCCAAAACCACAATGATGCACATTGATACACACACACATCCAAGTGGGTGTGGTGATGCAGCATCTTTCATAGTGGTGCTACAATGCATGTTGCAATCAAATCCCAGAATGCTGCTAGGGTTCCTGGACAAGGTTGGCCGCATGTTGGAGTGGCATCATTACATGTGTGCTTTTACAAAAACACAATGATTCACATTGATACACACACACATCCATGTGGGTATGGTGATGCGGCATATTTCAAACCGGTGCTAGAATGCATGTGTTAGTCGAATCCCAGCATGCTGCTAGTGTTCCTGGACATAGTTGGCCACATGCTAGTGTGGCATAATTGTATCTGTTATTTTCCAAAACCACAACGATGCAGATTGATAGACACACACACACGTCCAAGAGGGTGTGGTTATGCAACATCTTTCAAACTGGTCCTACAATGTATGTTGTAGTTAAATCCCAGCATGCCGTTAGGGTTCTTGGACATGGTTGTCCACATGCTGGAGTGCTATCATTACATGTGTTCTTTTACAAAACCACAATGATTCACATTCTACACACACATCCAAGTGGGTGTGGTGATGAAGCATATTTCAAACTGGTGCTACAATGCATGTGTTAGTTGAATCCGAGCATGAGGCTAGGGTTCCTGGACATAGTTGGCCACATGCTAGTGTGGCATAATTGTATGTGTTCTTTTCCAAAACCACAACGATGCACATTGATAGACACATACACGTCCAATAGGGTGCGGTTATGCAGCATCTTTCAAACTGGTCCTACAATGCATGTTGTACTTGAATCCCAGCATGCTGTTAGGGTTCCTAGACATGGTTGGCCACATGCTATAGTGGCATCATTACATGTGTTCTTTTCCAAAACCCCAATGACGCACATTAATACATACACACATCCAAGTGGGTGTGGTGATCCAGCGTCTTTCAAACTAGTGCTACGATGCATGTTGCAGCTGAATCCCAGCATGCTGCTAGGGTTCCTATACATGGTTGACCACATGCTGGAGTGGCATCATTACATGTGTTCTTTTCCAAAACCATAATTATTCACATCGACACACACACACACATCCATGTGGGTATGGTGATGCAGTATCTTTCAAACCGGTGCTACAATGCATGTGGCCGTTGAATCCCAGCATGCTGCTAGGGGTCCTGGACATGGTTGGCCACATGCTGGAGTGGCATCATTACATGTGTTTTTTCAAAGACCACAATGATGCAAACTGATAGATACACACACATCCAAGTGGGTGTGGTGATACAACATCTTTCAAACTAGTGCTCCAATGCATGTTCCGGTTGAATCCCAACATGCTGCTAGGGTTCCTAGACACGGTTGCCCACATGATGGAGTGGGATCATTACATGTGTTATTTTACAAAACCACAATTATTCACATTGATACACACATCCATGTGGGTGTGGTGATGCAGCATCTTTCAAATTGGTGCTACCATGCATGTGGCCATTGAATTCCAGCATGCTGCTTGGGTTCATGGACATGGTTGGCCACAAGCTAGAGTGGCATCATTGCATGTGTTATTTTCCAAAACCATAATAATGCACATTGATACACACACACATCCAAGTGGGTGTGGTGATGCAACATCTTTCAAACTGATGCTACAATGCATGTTGTAGTTGAATCTCGGCATGCTTCTAGGGTTCCTGGACATGGTTGGACACATGCTGGAGTGGCATCATTGCATGTGTTCTTTTACAAAACCGCAATGATGCACATTAATACACTCACACAAACACATATCCAAGTGGGTGTGGTGATGCGGCATCATTCAAACTAGTGCTACAATGCATGTGTCAGTTGAATCCCCGCATGCTGCTAGGGTTCCTGGACATGGTTAGCCACATGCTAGAGTGGCATCATTGCATGTGTTATTTTCCAAAACCACAATGATGCACATTGATACACACACACAGCCAAGTGGGTGTGGTGATGCAGCATCTTTCATAGTGGTGCTACAATGCATGTTGCAATCAAATCCCAGAATGCTGCTAGGGTTCCTGGACAAGGTTGGCCAGATGCTGGAGTGCCATCATTACATGTGTTCTTTTACAAAACCACAATGATTCACATTGATACACACACACATCCAAGTGGGTATGGTGATGCAGCATATTTCAAACCGGTGCTAGAATGCATGTGTTAGTCGAATCCCAGCATGCTGCTAGTGTTCCTGGACATAGTTGGCCACATGCTAGTGTGGCATAATTGTATCTGTTATTTTCCAAAACCACAACGATGCAGATTGATAGACACACACACACGTCCAAGAGGGTGTGGTTATGCAACATCTTTCAAACTGGTCCTACACTGTATGTTGTAGTTAAATCCCAGCATGACGTTAGGGTTCTTGGACATGGTTGGCCACATGCCGGAGTGGCATCATTACATGTGTTCTTTTACAAAACCACAATGACGCACATTGATACACACACATCCAAGTGGGTGTGGTGATGAAGCATATTTCAAACTGGTGCTACAATGCATGTTGCAGTTGAATCCCAGCATGCTGCTCAGGTTCCTGGACATGGTTGACCACATGCTGGAGTGGCATCATTACATGTGTTGTTTTCCAAAACCATAATTATTCACATTGAGACACACACACATCCATCCAGGTGTGGTGATGCGGTATCTTTCAAACTGGTTCTACAATGCATGTGGCCGTTGAATCCCAGCATGCTGCTAGGGTTCCTTGACATGGTTGGCCACATGCTAGAGTGGCATCATTACACGAGTTCTTTTCAAAACCAGAATGATGCAAATTGATAGACACACACACACATCCAAGTGGGTGTGGTGATACAACATCTTTCAAACTAGTGCTACAATGCATGTTGCAGTTGAGTCCCAACATGCTGCTAGGGTTCCTGGACATGGTTGCCCACATGCTGGAGTGGCATCATGACATGTGTTCTTTTACAAAACCACGATGATTCACATTGTATACACACACATCCAAGTGGTAGTGGTGATGCAGCATATTTCAAACTGGTGCTACAATGCATGTGTTAGACGAATCCGAGCATGCTGCTAGGGTTCCTGGACATAGTTGGCCACATGCTAGTGTGGCATAATTGTATGTGTTCTTTTATAAAACCACAACGATGCACGTTGATAGACACACACACGTCCAAGAGGGCATGGTTATGCAGCATATTTCAAACTAGTCCTACAATGCATGTTTTACTTGAATCCCAGCATGCTG
Source organism: Avena sativa (assembly GCA_916181665.1). Taxonomy (NCBI): domain Eukaryota; kingdom Viridiplantae; phylum Streptophyta; class Magnoliopsida; order Poales; family Poaceae; genus Avena; species Avena sativa. The sequence goes on along the minus strand of OV702292.1, from coordinate 266,538,333 downwards.
TTAGGGTTCCTGGACATGGTTGGCCACATGCTAGAGTGGCATCATTACATGTGTTCTTTTCCAAAACCCCAATGACGCACATTAATACATACACACATCCAAGTGGGTGTGGTGATGCAGCATCTTTCAAACTAGTGCTACCATGCATGTTGCAGCTGAATCCCAGCATGCTGCTAGGGTTCCTGGACATGGTTGACCACATGCTGGAGTGGCATCATTACATGTGTTCTTTTCCAAAACCATAATTATTCACATTGAGACACACACACATCCATGTGGGTGTGGTGATGTAGTATCTTGCAAACTGGTGCAACAATGCATGTGGTCCTTGAATCCCAGCATGCTGCTAGGGTTCCTGGACATGGTTGGCCACATGCTGGAGTGGCATCATTGCATGTGTTCTTTTCCAAAACCACAATAATGCACAGTGATAGAGACACACAAACATCCAAGTGGGTGTGGTGATACAACATCTTTCAAACTAGTGCTACAATGCATGTTGCAGTTGAATCCCAGCATGCTGCTAGGGTTCTTGGACATAGTTGCCCACATGCTGGAGTGGCATCATTACATGTGTTATTTTACAAAACCACAATTATTCACATTGATACACACGCATACATCCATGTGGGTGTGGTGATGCAGCATCTTTCAAACTGGTGCTACAATGCATGTGTCCATTGAATCCCAGCATGCTGCTAGGGTTCCTGGTCATGATTGGCCATATGCTGGAGTGGCATCATTGCATGTGTTTTTTTCAAAACCACAATGATGCAAATTGATAGACACACACACACATCCAAGTGGGTGTGCTGATGCAGCATCTTTCAAACTTGTGCTACAATGCATGTTGTAGTTGAATCCCAACATGTTGCTAGGGTTTCTGGACATGGTTGGCCACATGCTGGAGTGGCATCATTGCATGTGTTCTTTAACAAAACCACAATGATGCACATTGATACACTGACACACACACACATCCAAGTGGGTGTGGTGATGCAACATATTTCAAACTGGTGCTACAATGCATGTGTCAGTTGAATCTCAGCATACTACTAGGTTTCTTAGACATCGTTAGCCACATGCTAGAGTGGCATTGATGTCTACGCACTTCTATTCTTGTAGACAGTTGTTGGGCCTCCAATTGTAGAGGATTGTAGAACAGCAGGAAGTTTTCCCTTAAGTGGATTATCCAAGGTTTATCGAACTCAGGGAGGAAGCGGTCAAAGGTATTCCCTCTCAAGGAACCCTGCAATCAAGATACAAGAAGTCTCTTGTGTCCCCAACACACCCAATACACTTGTCAGCTGTATAGGTGCACTAGTTCGGCAAAGAGATAGTGAAATACAAGTGGTATGGATAATTATAAGTGGTAATGGTTATAGAAAATAGCTTGATGGCGTGGAAAAGACTAAAGTAAAACTCAAATAAAGATAGAAGCAAGCAAACATGTAACAGAGCTAGTTTCAAACGGTGTTTCAATGCTAAGAAACAAGGCCTAGGGATCATACTTTCACTAGTGAACACTCTCAGATAAATATATTCTTCTTTATGATACTACGCTGAACTACTCTCCGGTTGGACACTCTAATCGATGGTAGGGTTATAACAGCACACCTCAAAGTTCACCTTTCCCATCTAGAAAACCCCACACTGTCACCTTGAGTACTATATGGTTCCAACAAACACCACAATTTCATAAAGACATCCAACTCCAAATATAACTCATAACAAGTATTTGTAATCTCTAGCCTAAGTGCCACCATGGTGTGCACGTTGTCACTTTCACACACATGGGGAGAGCAGAGATCTATTAAAGCACTTGAGTAGCAAGGTAGATCTATAGATTACAAGCTCATGATCTCAATAAGATCATGCATAGAGAGAGAGATGAACACATAGCTACCGGTAGAACCCTTAGCCTCGATAGAGAACTACTCCCTCCTCATCATGGGAATCAGCAATGGTGATGGAGATGGCGGTGGAGATCGATGGAGATGGCTCCGAGGGCACTTCCCTGTCCTAGCAGGGTGCCGGATCAGAGACTTTCTGTCCCTCGAATCTCCCCTTCGGTGGCGGCGGCGCTGTGGAAGTTTTCGTGGCTTTCTGATTGATGATCTAGGGTTTTTGCCTCGGGGAGATATATAGGCGAAAGAGGCAAGGTCGGTGGCCGGCCAGGGGGCCCACACCATGCCCTGGTGCGGCCAAGGGGGACCCGTGCCTAGGGGTGGTGTGGCCACCCTATGGCCCCTCTCCGTCTCATATTCTGGCTCCATGAGTCTCCGGGAAAAATAGGCATATTGGATTTTGTCCCATCCAATTTCGAGAATATTCATTTTCTGACTTTCTGGAACCAAAAACAGCAGAAAACAGGCAACTGGCACTGTGTCTCTTGTTAATAGGTTAGTCCAAGAAACCATATGAAAAGTACTCCAAAGTGTGGACAAAACACAAGAAAGTAGATAAAACCAAGCATGGAACATCAAAAATTATAGATACATTTGCAATGTATCTACATCCCCAAGCTTAGCTCCAGCTCGTCCTCGAGTAGGTAAGTGATAAAAAGAAATAATAATTTTTGAGGTGACATGCACCATCATAAACTTGATCAAAGTATTTGTAAAACATTCAAAGCTGGGATCATAGTACTTCAATCATAGCATGAAAGACAAAGTTCTAGCAATAAGACAAAGAAACTATGTTGCAACATGAAAAGGCACAAACAAAAGATTCATGAATAACAATGCTTTGCAAGACGTTTGTTTTTTTCACATAAAGAAAACATAGCATAATGGCATTCAGCTTGTCCCTCATAGAGTAGCAAGTATAAATGCATAGGACACCTTCAAAGTTTATAAGAGTGACTAGATACAAATAGTGTAAAACAAGCAATATCAAAGCTATGCATCAATCAACAAGTCTTGGGATAATGCACACAAAACTAAGAATGTCCACTATGCTCTCAAAGTAGGTGCATAAAGATAAAAGGTGGAGACTCAATATAATGGTGGAAGAAAGGCCTTCATAGAAGGAAGAAGAGATTCAAGTTTCATAAAGAGCTTCCAAAAATTATGGTACTTATAGCTTTCAGCTCTCATTGCCCCTATCATAAGCATCTTGAAGTGATTAAGGTTAAAGTGAACAAACTATGGAGTATATGCTTGACAAAGTATAAGTTAGAAATCTCATGTCCCTTGAATACGAGGGCCGCTCCTCATGCTACTCAAGTTTAGTCACCGGTAAGTTCTTGTCATCATAAGTACATGTGTATCATAGAGAACCGCCAACGGGGTACCCCTTGCCCGATGATACAGAAGAATCCCCATATCAAAATGACAAGGCAAGCAGACAACGACCATGTCAGCAATCTTCTTATTTACCATGGGAATATGGTGCTTTTTTCTCTCTTTCCTCTTTTCATAATCTCTTTTTTTTCTTCTTCTCTTCTTTTTTTCCTCAACATCAGACTCTTTTTTTTATAAGAAGAATGCTTCATAGACAGCTCATTATGGTTACGTTGCAGGTTTCCACCATGTCAGCATGGATTAGACCAGCGGCCCAGGCGTTTCTCTAACACATATACATAACTACATGGACTTACAAGCTCCCCTTTCATTTCACACCGACGACATCCATAGACAAAAGAGCATGATATCAACTAGGTACAAAGTACCAGTGCAATGTTGAAAGCGTTCCCCATGACAGCATGGTTCTGCTAATACCCAACAAATAAGTGTAAGCATATACAACATAGACGACACAATGGTTCAAGTTTATTAAGGGCAAGAAAAGTAAAGTGTGCCATCAAGTTCGTGAGAGCTCTAATCACTAGTTTTCTTATAACAAGTTTAATTTGGAAGGTAAACAAAAACATGAATATACTTGGAATAGCATATGCTAGTAGGTAGGTATGATGGACTCTTTGGAATAACTTGGTTTAGGGAGTTGTATGCATGAGTGGAACTCATACTTGGTGGTGGAGGTAAGCAAAAGATTGGGAGCGACAAACTAAGAGAGCAATAATGGCCATAATCATGCAGAGCAACAAAACATCATTGATCAAAGCATAAAGTGATACTACAAGTTGAAAACTAAAGGATCATAAAGGCTTATGGTGACTTGGTATAGTCATAACATGGCATGAGCATGCGCCAAGTCAACCCAAATAAAGCATCAAAGGAGAATACCACAATACTATGGTTTAATATGCTAAAACAACGCATGATTCTTACAAGGCACATTAAGCAATCTCAATTGTTTATAACAAGTCATGCTACAGCAAATAATACTAAGCATAAAGCCAAAACAATATCGAGCATGGCATGACAAAGCATAGGCCACAGTCAAAAACAAGCTCTCTTTACCACTTAAGCATGAACTTTCGTAGTCTTTTCCAAACCAAAGCAAACTATTTGAAAACCAATGTATGGAAGAAGGGGTCCAACCAATTTATTTAGAAAACTAATAAAACCAAGCAAACGAAAAACCAAAACGAAAACAAAAAAGAAGACGCTCCAAGAACAACACAACTGTGCATGAAACAATAAAAATGAAATGTTTGGAAGAAACTTGGGATTTTTATTGATGAAGAGGGGGATGCCTTGGGCATCCCCAAGCTTTGACACTTGTACTTCTTGGATATTTCTTGGGGTGACACGCATGGCATCCCCAAGATTGAGCTTTAGTCCATCCTTCATCTCATTACTCATTCCTTCCATACACCTGAAATTTTTTCCTTCATACAAAACTTCACATAATCTTTATTAGCAACATTAATTACTGCACTCAAGATAATAAGTCTTTAGGTTCAGTTCCAACACCAATAAAACTTTCATAAAAACACAATCTACTGTAGCACTTCCCTCAAAAATCTCAATTCCCCAAAAGAACTAAAAAAGGAACCAACAAGAAGCAAATGCAAATAATGGCAGAAATCTGTCAAAACAGATCAGTAGGTAAAGACGAATTTTTTCGAAGAACTTCTGTTGCTAAAACCGAAAAGTGTTAAACTAACGGAAGTTAGATAACAACCTGGGTCAGAAGCACAAAATTTCACGCCTCAAAACGACGTACAGAGATTTTACACGAATTTTTACGTTGAAGTACAGAAATCTGTTTCGGGACAGCAACTTTGCCAATCATTACTTCTCTCTCATTAGAGGTTACTCTTGGCACGAAAAGCAAATAAAAAGGATAAGGATAGTTTATTACATAAGTAATAACTTCCAAGACTCATCTAAAACTTTTGGGTTATCTCTCAATAAGTACTTTTCTTTAGGGCCTTTAAGTTAGGCATGATAGTTTGAGAAGATGCTCACATAAGAAATATGAATTTAAGTAAAAGAGAGCATCAAGAAGCAAATTCAAAGCACATTTAAGTCTAACCCACTTCCTATGAATAGGAATCTTGTAAAGAAACAAATCATGAAAGCACAAAGCAACAAGCATAGGAAAGCAAAACAAGTGCAACTTCAAAATTTTCAACATAAAGAGGGGAAACTTTATGTTGTTGAGATACATAAAACCATGTTTCCCTCTCTCATAATAACTTTCAGTAGCATCATGAATAAAATTAACAATATAACTATCATATAAAACATTCTTATCATGAGCCACATGCATAAAAGAATTAATACTCTCCACATAAACATAGTCATTCTTATTGATTGTAGTGGGAGCAAATTCAACAAAATAGCTATCATTATTATTCTCATCACCATAATCATCAAATATAGGAGGCATATTGTAATCATAATTAATTTTCTCCTCAATAGTTGGTGGACTGAAAATATGATATTCATCATTGTAATCATCATATATTGGAGGTTTTGTATCATCATAAGCAATAGAATAGCTATCTTCTAAAGCTGGGGAACTAAAAAGATCATTTTCATAAAAACTAGCTTCCCCAAGCTTAGACTTTTCCATAACATTAGCAATAATGGTGTCCAAAGAATTCATACTAACAACATTGCTATTAGCATGCAAATAAAGTTCCATAGGTTTTTTAATTTTCTCATCAAACACTTCATGTCCTAACTCAAGATAAATACTATAAAGCTCTCTAATTTTGTTGCTGTTTTCCATTAAGCCTAACTAGTGAAAACAAGAAACAAAAAGACAAAATTGCAGAATCTAAAGGAAATAACTTCGAGCACTCACACCGGAGGATTGAGTAACTTTTACCTTACATCCCCGGAAACGGCGCCAACAAAAAGCATGATGTCTACGCACTTCTATTCTTGTAGACAGTTGTTGGGCCTCCAAGTGCAGAGGTTTGTAGAACAGTAGCAAGTTTTCCCTTAAGTGGATTATCCAAGGTTTATCGAACTCAGGGAGGAAGTGGTCAAAGGTATTCCCTCTCAAGCAACCCTACAATCAAGATACAAGAAGTCTCTTGTGTCCCCAACACACCCAATACACTTGTAAGGTGTATAGGTGCACTAGTTTGGCGAAGAGATAGTGAAATACAAGTGGTATAAATAATTATAAGTGGTAACGGTGATAGAAAATAGCTTGATGGCGTGGAAAAGACTAAAGTAAAACTGAAATAAAGATAGAAGCAAGCAAACATGTAATAGAGCTAGTTGCAAACGGTGTTTCAATGCTAAGAAACCAGGCCTAGGGATCATACTTTCACTAGTGAACACTCTCATATAAATATATTATTCTTTATGATACTACGCTGAACTACTCTTCGGTGGACACTCTAATCGATGGTAGGGCTATAACAGCACACCTCAAAGTTCACCCTTCCGATCTAGAACACCCCACACTGTCACCTTGAGTACTAGATGGTTCCAACAAACACCACAATTTTATAAACACATCCAACTCCAAATATAACTCATAACAAGTATTTGTAATCTCTAGCCTAAGTGCCACCATGGTGTGCATGTTGTCACTTTCACACACATGGGCAGAGCAGAGATCTATTAAAGCACTTGAGTAGTAAGATGGATTTATAGATTACAAGCTCATGATCTCAATAAGATCATGCATAGAGAGAGAGATGAACACATAGCTACCGGTAGAACCATTAGCCTCGAGAGAGAACTACTCCCTCCTCATCATGGGAATCAGCAATGGTGATGGAGATGGCGGTGGAGATCGATGGAGATGGCTCCGGGGGCACTTCCCCACCCTGGCAGGGTGCCGGAACAGAGACTTTCTGTCCCCTGAATCTCCCCTTCGGTGGCGATGGCGCTGCGCAACTTTTCGTGGCTTTCTGATTGATGATCTAGGGTTTTTGCCTTGGGGGAGATATATAGGCAAAAGAGGCAAGGTCGGTGGCCGGCCAGGGGCCCCACACCATGCCCTGGCGCGGCCAAGGGGGACCCGCGCCTAGGGGTGGTGTGGACACCCTATGGCCCCTCTCCGTCTCATATTCTGGCTCCGTGAGTCTCCAGGAAAAATAGGCATATTGGCTTTTGTCCCGTCCAATTCCGAGAATATTCATTTTCTGACTTTCTGGAACCAAAATCAGCAGAAAACAGGCAACTAGCACTGTGGCTCTTGTTAATAGGTTAGTCCAATAAATGATATGAAAAGTACTCCAAAGTGTGGACAAAACACAAGAAAGTAGATAAAACCAAGCATGGAACATAAAAATTATAGATACATTTGCAATGTGTCAGGCATCATTGAATGTGTTCTTTTCCAAAACCACAATGATGCACATTGATAGACACACACACATCCAAGTAGGTGTGGTGATGTAGCAACTTTCAAAATGGTGCTACAATGCATGTTGTAGATGAATCCCAGCATGCTGCTAGGGTTCCTAGACATGTTTGGCCCCATGCTGGAGTGGCATCATTGCATGTGTTCTTTTCCAAAACAATAATGATGCACATTGATGCACATAGACATCCTTGTGGGTGTGGTAATGCAGTATCTTTCAAACTGGTGCTACAATGCATGTGGCCGTTGAATCCTAGCATGCTGCTAGGGTTACTTGACATGTTTGGCCACATGTTGGAGTGGCATCATTACATGTGTTCTTTTCCAAAACCACAATGATTCACATTGACACACACATACATCCAAGTGGGTATGGTGATGCAACATCCTTCAAACTGGTGCTACAATGCATGTGTTAGTTGAATCCCAGCATGCTTCTAGAATTCCTATACATGGTTGGCCACATACTAGAGTGGCATAATTGCATGTGTTCTTTTCCAAAACCACAATGATGCACATTTATAGACACACACACATGTCCAAGAGGGTGTGGTTATGTAGCATCTTTCAAACTGGTCCTATAATGCATGTTGTAGTTGAATCCTAGCATGTTGGTAGGGTTCCTGGACATGGTTGGCCACATGCTGGAGTGGCATCATTACATGTGTTCTTTTCCAAAACCCCAATGATGCACATTGATACACACACACACAACCAAGTGGGTGTGGCGATGCAGCGTCTTTCAAACTAGTGCTACAATGCATGTTGCAGTTAAATCCCAGCATGTTCCTCGAGTTCCTGGACATGGTTAACCACATGTTGGAGTGGCAACATTACATGTGTTCTTTTCCAAAACCATAATTATTCACATTGAGACACACACACACACATCCATGTGGGTGTGGTGATGCAGTATCTTTCAAACTAGTGCTACAATGCATGTGGCCATTGAATCCCAGCATGCTACTAGGGTTCCTGGACATGGTTGGCCACATGCTAGAGTGGCATCATTACATGTGTTCTTTTCCAAAACCACAATTATTCACATTGATACACACACATACATCCATGTGGGTGTGGTGATGCAACATCTTTCAAACCAGTGCTATAATGAATGTGGCCATTGAATCCCAGCATGCTGCTAGGGTTCCTGGACATGGTTGGACACATGCTGGAGGGGCATCATTGCATGTGTTCTTTTACAAAACCACAATGATGCACATTGATACACTCACACACACACATCCAAGTAGGTGTGGTGATGTAGCATCTTTCAAACCGGTGTTACAATGCATGTGTCAATTGAATCCCAACATGCTGCTAGGGTTCTTGGACATTGTTAGCAACATGCTAGAGTGGCATCATTGCATGTGTTCTTTTCCAAAACCACAATGATGCACATTCATCGACACACACACATCCAAGTGGGTGTGGTGATGTAGCATCTTTCAAAATGGTGCTACAATGCATGTTGTAGATGAATCCCAGCATGCTGCTAGGGTTCCTAGACATGTTTGGCCCCATGCTGGAGTGGCATCATTGCATATGTTCTTTTCCAAAACAACAATGATGCACATTGATACACACACATCCAAGTGGGTGTGGTGATGCAGCATCTTTCAAACTGGTGCTACAATGCATGTTTTAGTTGAATCCGAGAATCCTTCTAGGGTTCCTCGATATGGTTGGCCACATGCTGGAGTGGGTCCTGTTCGTCTGTGGTACCAAAGATCCCGGGCCAGCGCATGGAGGTTGACCAATTTCACAAATCCATTCCCACCTTTCCCCTGGCACCGGCGGCGTCGGAATCCACCCTCCAGGCAGGACGATCCCTTCGGACATTTGACTTCCGACGCCAAGTTGCTGCGCCCAGTCGATGATCCCGAGCTCCAATGGCGCATGTCGAGCTGGTGTTGCGAGGCTCTAGCCCGCATCCGCCGCTGACGAGCCGAGTAGCTCGGAGGATGGCAGATCCTACTACCAAGGAAGAAGAAGTTCTCGCTACAAGAGGGTGAGCTACCCTTCTCTTTGCTATTCGCACTAATTATAACTGCTAGTTGGCTACTGAACCTAAAATTGTTTGTTAGCCCAACGCTGACAAACATATTTTGTCCATAGTTTTATGTCAAGTGGGATCTCCGCGGACCACCCTTACCTGGTTACGGTAGTCCTCTTCAGGTACGACTCTATGGGCAAGTGGTATGGACACCATTGTATCACGATGGAAGAAGCACCTACGCAGATCTGGACTATATCTGGTATGGTTGCTGCTCTACGTAATCATGATGAATTATGGCCAAAGCAGACTGCAAAGTTCAGATTCATGGATGAACGTGGCATCATGGTTCCTCTAACGTGTGACAGTCATCTAATTGGGTTGATGAAAAGTATGCTTCGGCTTGCATGTTTGAGCTGAATTGTGATGTACTGGATGTGGAAGCTACTGCAACTGGGAGTCGCCCTTCTATTCTTGGACAGGGTGGTTGCTCAAACCCAATTAGCTCCTGGTAAGAAAAAGTCTCTTGGGGTTCGCATGTTTGTGCTGAATTGTAATTTTTGTTTTATTTACTCTATAGATATTGGGCAGTTATGCAACAGTCTTGTTTCTTTGACAGGAAGCACCGCAAGGTTAGAAACATGACTGTTGGGTCAGTCATTTTGTTGCCCGAAGAAATTAAAAACGAGTGGAAAGATGATGCTGGACACGATTCTGGTGCCCATTGTCTTGGCGATGCAGAGTACATGAAGCTAAGAAAATTGGCACCGAGGAAGAGGAAGAAGGCAAGAAATGAAGAAGCTAGTGGACGTGAAGGCTTGGCACCCAGGCTACGGAAGAAGGCTGTTGGCAATGAAGATGCATAGTAATGTGTTGAAGTTGAACCTATATATGTAATTCGGTTAAATTCTGGAGCTCTGTGTGTGGAACTTTGCTGGGCGAAACAATCTACCCACGTTCTCTGAGTAAAATGTACCGCGAGTGAGGCTTTGGAAATGCCCAAGTCAGTAGTTGAATCCGAAATTATGATTGTGCCACTACTATCTGAAAACACGCAGCACCGGTTCCACGATTGCTAAGGGGCAGGAGGTCTCCAAATATTATGGAATGTAAGTGGCACAGAAATAAATTATTTAAGTTGCTACAGTCCACGGAGCAGCAACTTATTTTAGCTGCTGCACACAACGACATGGCAACATAAACAGCAATGACAACTGATAATGCCCAGATGAGGAGGAAATCGATACCACTTTCTGGCCTAATCTTGAGCCCGTCTATCTCACCGCCTCTCTGCTCCTGCATCCCCTGCATCTAGCAAAGCTCCCGGATCTCCAGTAACTAGGTGTACGTGCTTCCACTTTATAAATTGTGGTTGTGCCATTTGCATGCGGCACAATCCACGTAGATTACGTTTAAACAAACCACCAACGTCAGAATACACTTGTAGGAAAAGGGTCTTTGGTCCATGGTCACGTTCCCAATCCGGGACAGAGATCTAAATCGAGACAGAAATTCCTCTAAATCACAAATTCTTCCACAAATTAATCGAGACAGAGATCTAAATTGAGGCATTTCATTAATTCAACCCCAAATTCTTCTAAACAAAGGTGCGATTTCACATCCTATATTAATTCAACCACTAGTCAACAATTTCACTTCCACTGCCGCTGTCCTCCGAGCCGCCCGCTTCCTCGTCGTTGTCGGACGAAACCTCCATGATTTCCGCATTGTTCGCGAGATGGAGCACCTCTTCGCAGCGAGCAGCGGCGATGACGGTGTACTTGGTCCATCCAGGGACGGACCAGAACCTCTCCCGCCCTTCTCGGTTGCAGAGATCCCGTGCACCACGCGCCCGTAAACGATGTGGTTGCCAATCTTGGCCTTCCGCTCCTTCTTGAACAACGCTAGCTAGTACGGGCTGGCCGCCGCGTACCGGGGCAGCGCCCTCTTCCACGCAGGCATCTGGCGGCAGCGTGCCACGATTTCGCTCTCCACACGGCTCCACCAGGGACAAGGAGCGGAGCCACCGGCACCCCCGCATAGATGATGTGCCATCCGTGGGGCACCATCACGGCCGGCGGCACGAGGATGTCGAAGTGCGTGAACATCACCGCCTTTTAGAAGTTTAGCACGAGCATCTCCATGGCGGCGCGGTGGAGATTGGAGAGGGAGCGAGGGGATGGACGACGAAGCGATGACGCGGTGGAGATTGGAGAGGGCGAGGGGATGGATGACGAAGCGACGCGCTGTGGCGCCTCCTATTTGTACACGAGGACGACAAAGCGATGGGCGGAATATCCAAGGGGCATTGGTCAGACAAAATGAAGTAATGCAGGGTTAAGACAAATGAACGAGCGACCAATTTTTTTCCTCCTAGGACTCCGGGGCCAATAGTTTAGACCGCTAGGTCAACAAGTACAACTATTACAACTTAAAAAGGAACGACGCTCAAGCTAAATAGAACTAGTTATCACACATATCCTTGATTTTCCTAATCTTAGCCCGATGCGCATCTTCCTACGAGAGCAAGGATCGAATCGTCTGCTCCTTCCTTTTAGCATCTTCCTTGCACAGCTTCAATTGTTTCTCTGCATTTTTCCTCATGCACTTGTCAATACTCGTAGTTGTGAACTACAGGACTTTGGCCTGGTGAAGATCATTCCTTGCTTGAGTCAGTTCTTGCTCTACTTTAGCCTTCAGGGCCAACGTTGCGTCCCTATCCTTCTCGACTTTGCTAACCTTGTCTTGCACCCACCTGAGATCTCGCTTATGCTTGGTCGTGTCAACTGGTTCCAATAGCTTCATCTCAACACTGTCAAGAAGTGAGCTGAATACGGATTCATTCGACTCAACAGTCATTTCCCATAGTTTCTCTAGCGTTTTCTGCATCGATTTGGGCCACTTTGGATCTACCCATCTGACAACACCTCAACTTCCGCCTTGCATCATTGCACGATGTCCTTGACACCGTAGAAACCTCCTTCCTGCGTTTCGTCCTTCGAACGCTACAAATTTAGCAGGCACATATCCATGTTTACATAGCAGAGGATTGTCTTCATCCGCTAAACCGTGATAATCGGAGTCATAGATCGTCTGGTTGGCCTAACACATCATACACGCATCAGTAAACAGAGTAGATCTAGCTCAAAAAATAGATAACTGGCCACAGATGCTAGAGATAGAGATGAGACGACTCACATCGAAATCGCCGTCCATGTCGTCACGACGCGTTTCCTCGTCGTCTCCCCTTGAACCCATGGCGAGAGGGGAGGGGGTGGCTGCCGGAGAGGGGATTGGGATGGAGGCGCCATCGGCTTGCGGCTACGGCAAGATGGGAGTGAAGTGGGGAAAGTGGCTTCGAGGGGAAGGAAGAGAAGTACGGGGAGGAAGAGAAGTAATGGGGATGTGACACTGGGATATGCCCCACTGAACTCGTGAGTCGTGACACTCGCAATAGGGGAGCGCCCGGTGTTGCCAGTTTGTCCAGAGCAAGCGCGGCCAATCATGCCACAGAACAGCCTACTCGCGGATCGCTCTCAGAAGACCATCCCAATCGTCCAAGCGCCCCGATCGAACGGTATGTAACAATTGTCAAGCAGAACAACTGTGTTAGGGCGTGCCGTCTAGAAGACTTGGTCTAACGGCCACCCATTGGGGGGCTAAGGTTAGGGCTCTCCTAAGGTTAGAATCCATATGTGGTTTATGAAAAGAACACACATGCAATGACACTGGTGGATCCTTATGTGGTTGGTGAGAAGAACACACATGCAATCACACTGGGTGGATCCATATGTGGTTTATGAGAGGAACACACATGCAATGACACTGGTGATATGTGGTTTGTGAAAAGAACACACATGTAATGACTCTAACTATGGTTAATGAAAAGAGCAGACATACAATGATACTGGTGGGTCCATGTGTGGTTTGTGAGAAGAACATACATGCAATGACACTGGCTGTGGTTCATGAGAAGAACACACATCCAATGACACTGGTGGATCCATGTGTACACTGTGAGAGGAACACACATGCAATGACACTAGGTGTGGTTCATGAGAAGAACACACATGCAATGACACTGGTGTATCCTTATGTGGTTTGTGAGAATAACAGACATGCAATGAATCTAGATGTGGTTCATGAGAAGAACACACACGCAATGACACTGCTGGATCCATGTGTGGTCTGTGAGAAGAACACACATGCAATGACACTAGATGTGGTTCATGAAAAGAACACACATCCAATGACACTTGTGGATCCTAATGTGGTTTGTGAGAAGAACAGACATGCAATGACTTAGATGTGGTTCATGAGAAGAACACACATTCAATGACACTAGTGGATCCATGTGTGGTTTATGAGAGGAACATACATGCAATGACACTTGGTGTGGTTCATGAAAACAAAAGACATGCAATGACACTGGTGGATCCATATGTGGTTTGTGAAAAGAACCGACACGCAATCACACTGGTGGATCCATGTGTGGTTCATGAGAAGAACACAAATGCATTGACACTGGTGGATCCATGTGTGGTTTGGGATAAGAACACACATCCAATGACACTGGGTGGATCCATGTGTGGTTCATGAGAAGAACACACATGCAATAACACTGGTGGATCCATGTGTGGTTTGGGAGAAGAACACACATCCAATGACACTGGGTGTGGTTCATGAAAAGAACACACATGCAATGACATTGGTGTATCCTTATGTGGTTTGTGAGAATAATAGACATGCAATGACTCTAGCTGTGGTTCATGAGAAGAACACACATGCAATGACTCTAGATGTGGTTCATGAGAAGAAGACACATCCAATGACACTAGATGTGGTTCATGAGAAGAACAAACATGCAATGACACTGGTGTATCCCTATGTGGTTTGTGAGAAGAACAGACATGCAATGACACTGGGTGTGGTTCATGAAAAGAACAGACATGCAATGATACTGGTGGATCCATGTGTGGTTTGTTTAGAATAACATACATGCAATGACCACATCCAATGACACTGGTGGATCCTTATGTGGTTTGTGAGAAGAATATACATGCAATAACTCTAGTTGTGGTTCATGAAAAAAACAGACATGCAATGACACTGGTGGATCCATGTGTGGTTTGTGGGAAGAACACACATCCAATGACACCTTGTGTGGTTCATGAAAAGAACACACATCCAAGTACACTGGTGGATCCGTGCGTGGTTTGTGAAAAGAACACACATCCAATGACACTGGGTGTGGTTCATGAAAAGAACATACATCCAATGAGACTGGTGGATCCTTATGTGGTTTGTGGAAAGAACAGACATGCAATGACTCTAACTGTGGTTAATTAAAAGAGCAGACATGCAATGACACCGGTGGATCCATGTGTGGTTTGTGAGAAGAACACACATCCAATGACACTGGTGGATCCTTATGTGGTTTGCGAGAAGAACAGACATGCAATGACACTGGCTGTGGTTCATGAGAAGAACACACATCCAATGACACTAGATGTGGTTCATGAGAATAACAGACATGCAATGACACTAGTGTATCCCTATGTGGTTTAGGAAAAGAACAGGCATGCAATGATACTGGTGGATCCATGTGTGGTTTATTTAGAAGAACACACATGCAATGACACTGGTGGATCCATGTGTGGTTTGTGGGAAGAACATACATGCAATGACACTGGTGGATCCATGTGTGGTTTGTGGGAAGAACACACATCCAATGACACCTTGTGTGGTTCATGAAAAGAACACACATCCAAGTACACTGGTGGATCCATGCGTGGTTTGTGAAAAGAACACACATCCAATGACACTGGGTGTGGTTCATGAAAAGAACATACATCCAATGACACTGGTGGATCCTTATGTGGTATGTGGAAAGAACAGACATGCAATGACTCTAACTGTGGTTAATTAAAAGAGCAGACATGCAATGACTCCGGTGGATCCATGTGTGGTTTGTTAGAAGAACACACATCCAATGACACTGGTGGATCCTTATGTGGTTTGCGAGAAGAACAGACATGCAATGACACTTGCTGTGGTTCATGAGAAGAACACACATCCAATGACACTAGATGTGGTTCATGAGAATAACAGACAAGCAATGACACTAGTGTATCCCTATGTGGTTTAGGAAAAGAACAGACATGCAATGATACTGGTGGATCCATGTGTGGTTTATTTAGAAGAACACACATGCAATGACACTGGTGGATCCATGTGTGGTCTGTGGGAAGAACATACATGCAATGACTCTAGTTGTGGTTCATGAAAAAAACAGACATGCAATGACACTGGTGCATCCATGTGTGGTTTATGGGAAGAACACACATCCAATGACACTTGGTGTGGTTCATGAAAAGAACAGATGTGCAATGATACTGGTGGATCCATATGTGGTTTGTGAAAAGAACCGACACGCAATCACACTGGGTGGATCCATGTGTGGTTCATGAGAAGAACACACATGCAATGACACTGGTGGATCCATGTGTGGTTTGGGAGAAGAACACACATCCAATGACACTGGGTGTGGTTCATGAAAAGAACACACATGCAATGACATTGGTGTATCCTTATGTGGTTTGTGAGAATAACAGACATGCAATGACTCTAGCTGTGGTTCCTGAGAAGAACACACATGCAATGACACTTGTGTATCCTTATGTGGTTTGTGAGAACAACACACATGCAATGACTCTAGATGTGGTTCATGAGAAGAACACACATCCAATGACACTAGATGTGGTTCATGAGAAGAACAAACATGCAATGACACTGGTGTATCCATATGTGGTTTATGAGAAGAACACACATGCAATGACACTGGGTGTGGTTCATGAAAAGAACAGACATGCAACAATACTGGTGGATCCATGTGTGGTTTGTTTAGAAGAACACACATGCAATGACCACATTCAATGACACTGGTGGATCCTTATGTGGTTTGTGAGAAGAACAGACATGCAATGACTCTAGTTGTGGTTCATGAAAAAAAACAGACATACAATGACACTGGTTGATCCATGTGTGGTTTGTGGGAAGAACACTGGTGGATCCATAAGTGGTTTGTGAAAAGAACACACATCCAATGACACTGGGTGTGGTTCATCAAAAGAACATCCATCCAAAGACACTGGTGGATCCATATGTGGTTTGTGGAAAGAACAGACATGCAATGACTCTAACTGTGGTTAATTAAAAGAGTAGACATGCAATGACACTGGTGGATTCATGTGTGGTTTGTGGGAAGAACACACATCCAATGACACTTGGTGTGGTTCATGAAAAAAACACACATCCAATTACACTGGTGGATCCATGCGTGGTTTGTGAAGAGAACACACATCCAATGACACTTGTGTGGTTCATGAAAAGAACATACATCCAATGACACTGGTGGATCCTTATGTGGTTTGTGGAAAGAACAGACATGCAATGACTTTAACTGTGGTTAATTAAAAGAGCAGACATGCAATGAGACTAGTGGATCCATGTGTGGTTTGTGATAAGAACACACATCCAATGACATTGGTGGATCCTTATGTGGTTTGCGAGAAGAACAGACATGCAATGACACTGGCTGTGGTTCATGAGAAGAACACACATCCAATGACACTAGATGTGGTTCATGAGAATAACAGACATGCAATGACACTAGTGTATCCCTATGTCGTTTGTGAGAAGAACAAACATGCAATGATACTGGTGGATCCATGTGTGGTTTATCTAGAAGAACAAACATGCAATGACCACATGCAATGACACTGGTGGATCCATGTGTGGTTTGTGGGAAGAACACACATCCAATGACACTGTCTGTGGTTCATGAAAAGAACACACATCCAATGACACTGGTGGATCAATGTGTGGTTTGTGGAAAGAACAGGCATGCAATGACTCTAACTGTGGTTAATGAAAAGAGCAGACATGCAATGCCACTGGTGGATCCATGTGGTTTGTGAGAAGAACACACATCCAATGACACTTGTGGATCCTTATGTGGTTTGTGAGAAGAACACACATGCAATGACACTGCGTGTGGTACATGAGAAGAATTTACATCCAATGACACTGGTGGATCCTTATGTAGTTTGTGAGAAGAACAGACATGCAATGACTCTAGTTGTGGTTCATGAGAAGAACAGACGTGTAATGGCACTGGTGGATCCATGTGTGGTCTATGAGAGGAACACACATGCAATGACACTAGGTGTGGCTCATGGGAAGAAGAGACATGCAATGACACTGGTGGATCCTTATGTGGTTTGTGAGAATAACAAACATGCAATGACACTAGATGTAGTTCATGAGAAGAACACACATGTAATGACACTGGTGGATCCATATGTGGTTTATGAGAAGAACACACATGCAATGACACTGGGTGTGGTTCATGAAAACAACAGACGTGCAATGATACTGGTGGATCCATGTGTGGTTTGTTTAGAAGAACACACATGCAATGACTCTAACTGTGGTTAATGAAACGAGAAGACATGCAATGACATTGGTGGATCCATGTGTGGTTTGTGAGAAGAACACACATGCAATGACAGTGGTTGTGGTACATGAAAAGAACAAACATGCAATGACACCAGTGGATCCTTGTGTGGTTCGTGAGAAGAACAGACATGCAATGACTCTAGCTGTGGTTCATGAAAAGAACAGACATGCAATGGCACTGGTGGATCCATGTGTGGTTTGTGAGAAGAACAGACATGCAATGACTCTAGATGTGGTTCATGAGAAGAACACACATGCAATGACACTGGTGGATCCATGTGTGGTATGTGAGAAGAACACACATGCAATGACACTGGGTGTGGTTCATGAAAAGAACACACATCCAATGACACTAGTGGATCCTTATGTGGTTTGTGAGAAGAAGAACCATGCAATGACTCTAGATGTGGTTCATGAGAAGAACACACATGCAATGACACTAGTGGATCCATGTGTGGTTTATGAGAGGAACAGGCATGCAATGACACTGGGTGTGGTTCATGAAAACAAGAGACATGCAATGATACTGGTGGATCCATATGTGGTTTGTGAAAGAACAGATATGCAATCACACTAGGTGGATCCATGTGTGGTTCATGAGAAGAACACACATGCAATGACACTAGTGGATCCTTATGTGGTTTGTGAGAAGAACACACATGCAATGACACTGGCTGTGGTTCATGAGAAGAACACACATCCAATAACACTAGATGTGGTTCATGAGAAGAACAGACATGCAATGACACTACTGTATCCCTATGTGGTTTGTGAGAAGAATAGACATGCAATGACACTTGGTGTGGTTCATGAAAAGAATAGACATGCAATGATACTTGTGGATCCATGTGTGGTTTGTTTAGAAGAACACACATGCAATGACCACATGCAATGACATTGGTGGATCCATATGTGGTTTGTGAGAAGAACAAACATGCAATGAATCTAGCTGTAGTTCATGAAAAGAACACATATGCAATGACACTGGTGGATCCATGTGTGGTTTGTGGGAAGAACGCACATCCAATGACACTGGGTGTGGTTCATGAAAAGAACACACATCCAAAACCACATATGGATCCATGCGTGGTTTGTGAGAAGAACACACATCAATGACACTGGTGGATCCTTATGTGGTTTGTGAGAAGAACAGACATGCAATTACTCTAGATGTGGTTCATGAGAAGAACACACATGCAATGACACTGGTTGATCCATGTGTGGTCTGTGAGAAGAACACACATTCAATGACACTAGGTGTGGTTCATGAAAATAACACACATCCAATGACACTGGTGGATCCTTATGTGGTTTGTGAGAAGAACAGACATGCAATGACTTTAGATGTGGTTCATGAGAAGAACACACATGCAATGACACTGGTGGATCCATGTGTGGTTTATGAGAGGAACAGACATGCAATGACACTGGGTGTGGTTCATGAAAAGAAGAGACATGCAATGACACTGGTGGATCCATATGTGGTTTGTGAAAAGAACAGACACGCAATCACACTGGGTGGATCCATGTGTGCTTCATGAGAAGAACACACATGCAATGACACTGGTGGATCCATGTTTGGTTTGTGAGAAGAACACACATGCAATGACAAAGTGGATCCATATGTGGTTTGTGAAAAGAACACACATGCAATGACTCTAACTGTGGTTAATGAAAAGAGCAGACATGCAATGACACTGGTGGATCCATGTGTGGTTTATGAGAGGAACGCACATCAAATGACACTGGGTGTGGTTCATGAAAAGAACACACATGCAATGACACTGGTGTATCCTTATGTGGTTTGTGATAATAACAGACATGCAATTACACTAGCTGTGGTTCATGAGAAGAACTCATATGCAATGACACTGGTATATCCTTATGTGGTTTGTGAGAAGAACACACATGCAATGACTCTAGTTGTGGTTCTTGAGAAGAACACACATCCAATGACACTAGACGTGGTCGATGAGAAGAATAGACATGCAATGACACTTGTGTATCCCTATGAAGTTCGTGATAAGAACAGGCATGCAATCACACTGGGTGTGGTTCATGAAAAGAACAGACATGCAATGATACTGGTGGATCCATGTGTGGTTTGATTAGAAGAACACACATGCAATGACCACATCCAATGACACTGGTGGATCCTTATGTGGTTCGTGAGAAGAATAAACATGCAATGACTCTAGCTGTGGTTCATGAAAAGAACAGACATGCAATGACACTGGTGGATCCATGTGTGCTTTGTGGGAAGAACACACATCCAATGACACTGGGTGTGGTTCATGAAAAGAACACACATCCAATGACACTGGTGGATCCATGCATGGTTTGTGAGAAGAACACACATCCAATGACACTGGGTGTGGTTCACGAAAAGAACACACATCCAATGACATTGGTGGATCCATAGGTGGTTCGTGGAAAGAACAGACATGGAATGACTCTAACTATGGTTAATGAAAATAGCAGACATGCAATGACACTAGTGGATCCATGTGTGGTTTGTGAGAAGAACACACATCCAATGACACTGGTGAATCCTTATGTGGGTTTTGAGAAGAACATACATGCAATGACACTGGCTGTGGTTCATGAAAAGAACACACATCCAATGACACTAGATGTGGTTCATGAGAAGAACAGACATGCAATGACACTGGTGTATCCCTATGTGGTTTGTGAGAAGAATAGACATGCAATGACACTGGGTGTGGTTCATGAAAAGAACAGACATGCAATGATACTGGTGGATCCATGTGTGGTTTGTTTAGAAGAACGCACATGCAATGACACTGGTGGATCCATATGTGGTTTATGAGAAGAACAGATATGCAATGACTCTAGATGTGGTTCATGAAAATAACACAAATGCAATGAAATTGGTGGATCCATGTGTGGTTTGTGGGAGGAACACACATCCAATGACACTGGGTGTGGTTCATGAAAAGAACACACATCCAATGACATTGGTGGATCCGTGTGTGGTTTCTGGAAAGAACAGACATGCAATGACTCTAGCTATGGTTCATGAAAAGAACACACATGCAATGACACTAGTGGATCCATGTGTGGTTCATGAGAAGAACACACATCCAATGACACTGGGTGGATCCTTATGTAGTTTGTGAGAAGAACAGACATGCAATGACTCTAGTTGTGGTTCATGAGAAGAACACACATGTAATGACACTGGTGGATCCATGTGTTGTCTGTGAGAGGAACACACATGCAATGACACTAGGTGTGGTTCATGAAAAGAACACACATCCAATGACACTGGTGGATCCTTATGTGGTTTGTGAGAAGAACATACATGCAATGACTCTAGATGTGGTTCATGAGAAGAACACACATGCAATGACACTGGTGGATCCATATGTGGTTTATGAGAAGAACACACATTAAATGACACTTGGTGTTGTTCATGAAAAGAACACACATGCAATGACATTGGTGTATCCTTATATGGTTTGTGAGAATAACAGACATGCAATGACTCTAGATGTGGTTCATGAGAAGAAGACACATGCAATGACACTTGTGTATCCTTATGTGGTTTGTGAGAAGAACACACATGCAATGACTCTAGATGTGGTTCATGAGAAGAACACACATCCAATGACACTAGATGTGGTTCATGAGAAGAACAAACATGCAATGACACTGGTGTATCCCTATATGGTTTGTGAGAAGAACAGACATGCAATGACACTAGGTGTGGTTCATGAAAAGAATAGACATGCAATGATACTGGTGGATCCATGTTTGGTTTGTTCAGAAGAACACACATGCAATGACCACATCCAATGACACTGGTGGATCCTTGTGTGGTTTGTGAGAAGAATAGACACGCAATCACACTGGGTGGATCCTTATGTGGTTTGTGAGAAGAACACACATGCAATGACACTGGGTGTGGATCATGAGAAGAATACACATCCAATGACACTGGTGGATCCTTATGTAGTTCGTGAGAAGAACAAACATGCAATGACTCTAGTTGTGGTTCATGAGAAGAACATACATGTAATGACACTGGTGGATCCATGTGTGGTCTGTGAGAGGAACACACATGCAATGACACTGGGTGTGGCTCATGGGAAGAAGAGACATGCAATGACACTGGTGGATCCTTATGTGGTTTGTGAGAATAACAGACATGCAATAACACTAGATGTGGTTCATGAGAAGAACACACATGCAATGACACTGGTGGATCCATATGTGGTTTATGAGAAGAACGCACATGCAATGACACTGGGTGTGGTTCATGAAAAGAATAGACGTGTAGTGATACTGGTGGATCCATGTATGGTTTGTTTAGAAGAACACACATGCAATGACTCTAACTATGGTTAATGAAAAGAGAAGACATGCAATGACACTGGTGGATCCATGTGTGGTTTGTGAGAAGAACACACATGCAATGACACTGGTTGTGGTTCATGAAAAGAACATACATGTAATGTCAACACCTAGATTTTTAATCCTAGATGCCCGTTATGCCATAGCTCGCAATCCCAGGATTACCATTTTTGTGAGACATAACGGATTGGATATCACAGTACATCATCCATTACAAACCATACATAAGGTTTTACACAAATAAGGATCTCATGATCCAGTCTTCAATATAACAAGCAGCGGAAATAAAAGATAAGCATAGCAGTGGGGTCCATCTTCAAGGGCACAGGCAATGCTGACGAAGGCAGATAGTCCTAGTTGTCATAGCCGTCCTGCTGACCATCCTCTTTATAATCTCCTTCATAGTCTGGCCATGATAATAGCCAGGGACAAAAGCCATGAGTACTCTCTTTAAGTACTTGCAAGCTACCACTAGCAAGTAGTATAAATCTAAGTTAAAGTGCTAGAGCTAGGTTTAACTATAAAGTTAAGTTTGAAACCTAAGCTGAGTTCTGAAGCAAAGAAAGATAAAGTAAAGTTCTAGAATCACTTAAGTTGGGAAGCTATTACCATAAACACAACCCTGTTGTGGTCAAGTCAAAGTTCATCATTCATTTCTAGTTATTTAGAAAACATCTGACTACTAAACAGTATGGCCATTCCAACTGTCCATAACCGCGGACGCGGCTATTCGAATAGTTTGACACTCTGCAGAGGTGGTACACTTTCACCACAAGATTCGATACATCTGTCAGGGGTAACCTTGAATCATCATACTTAGTATGCAGATAATCAAACATAACCTTCCCTTTACACACCCTAGTATAAGCACCTCTCCTATGAGCATGGCCTCCCAACAATGACCATCAGTCATCTTGGGCACTGCATAGGTGGACAAGATTGAGAGGTAGCCTCAGCTCAAACCTCTCCCGTGAGGGAACTAATACTAATGCATATAAATTTCTAGCTAAGCCTTACCCAATTTAGGTAGTGTGGTTGTACGGTAAATTTGGAATGGTATCGCATCCGAATCCAACCATCAGTTTTATAAAAGGGTTAAGGCTCATGCCTCATCATTTTCATCATCATAAACCAGTTATGTTTCTCAACACATGTCAAAACGTCTCAATAGAATGACTCATCATTCCAAGGTTTTCACAATTCATTTTCACCACTTGTTCCCATCTAAAGTGACCCAAGTTTTTTATCTACTCTAAAAGACTAAGTTAAGAGTGTTCACTAAGGTGGAAGGATGGGATCAATCTCATTCCATAGAATGACATCTAAAGGTTTCTAAGTAGGTCAAGTTTTATACTTTTTATACTACCTTCAAAACAAGTAAAGAACTTTGTGTACTAAGGGGAGTAAAACTTGTAAGTAAGAATTGGGGTACTAATAGTTAAAAGGGTGTGATCAAAGCATGCCTAAAGCATCCTTGCTCATTCATCTAGCGTAATTCTAGCTTGCTAACAATAGCTTGCCTTGGTTGGTGCAGTGGTTGAAGTTTTCTTCTTCTTGGTAGTACTCCTCCTCCTCGTAAGCTTGGTCGGTACTATCTTCTATAACAATACATACGGAGTAGACAATCACCAAACAATACTTAACTAGGCTATATAGCATTCTAAGACACACAATTGATGATCTATTATCATCACAAGCATCACAAGTTTAATTCAATAGTTTCTTTCTTATTATTTTATAAAAGTAATTTCTACTCATTGAAAAATTAACCAACATTTAATATTCACCACTTAAAACATGGGATCATGTTGACACATGTCATCACCACATATTCTAACATGTGGGAATGAGATTTAAGGTTTGGATCAATATTACTTTGGTTTAAGTTCATTATTTAATGATTTAAAGTGACTATAAATGCCTATATAGCATTCTTTTGGTACTAGTCCAAAGTCACTGCATGTAAACCTTAATATTATTACATATTTAGATAGATATGATGAAATTTTATTTTTGAGAGTTGGAATCAACTCAAAAGCTAACTTGGTTGATTTTATAAAAATGTTGCAATTTGCAAAAGCTTCTGTCTTCTTATTTTTATTAGGAGAGATCTATAACTCTAATTGAATTAAATCCAACGGGCTTGGATAGATCATTTTAATACCTTTCAGAAAAAGTTGGTTTCATGCTATTTGGATTTCTAAAACTCTCTGAATTGATTTTCAAACTAGGGGATAAAAACTAGATTTAACTAAAAAGAAAAATCCAGATTTGAATGGGTGGGCTAGCGCGGTAAAAGAAATGGGCTGGCCCAGTGGCGCTCCACGACGCGGGGCTCGACTGACAGGGGGTCCCGTGTGTCAGCGACACTTAAAACGCGAAACGGTACGCGCGTTGTGGGCCGTGCGATTAGAATAGGAATCTACGGCTAAGGGTCATTGTCGACGACGAACAGGTCGCCAGCGAGCTCGAACCCTAGCGGCTCTGTGGGGGTCTACTGGGGGCGTACCAGGGCTCCAGCGGGGTCGACGAGGCGGGCAAACGACGTGGAAGACGATGACGAGGCGAGGCGCGGCTGTGGCGGGGCTTGAGGTGGTCGCAATCCACGACGCCCTTCTCCTCCTTCCGCGGTTGCGCCGGCTCCAATTCCGGCAAGGCAGAGCTTGCCTTGCTCCGGCTAGAGGTGGGTGAGGTTCAGAGAGATGAGGGGAGTGGAATGGTGTGGATAGAAGAGTCCGGGGAGGGCTCCTTTTATAGGCCCGACGGTGAGACCGAGCGGGATGGGCAGTCGACGGCGGCGACATGGCTACAGCAGGGTAGAGACATGGCTGGGTGTGGCGATCGATGGGCGGTTCCCTGGCGGTGCTCTAGAACTTGAATGCGGCCGTAGGGGCGGTGGCACACGGTCTGGGCGAGGTGGCGCTCTGAGAGGCAAAGGCGGCGGTGTCCACGGCAAGCGGTGGCTGTGAGGCATTGGGCGGCCAGCGGGGGTGTCTGGGGTGTTCTCTAGGTCGAGGCGGAGCGGCGGGCGCGGGCTGCTGCCAAGGGGCGCTCTGTGCGAGCGGGGACAGAGCATGCTCTGGGGGCGGCACTGGCATGGTGCGGTGGCACTGGGCGCAACATGTCCTTGGTGGTCCACTGCACGACTGGGCTCGGGCAAGGGACAGGGGGTGGCGGTGAGGTGTGAGCTACCTCCTAGACATGGAGAGAGGGAGAGGGGTGGTCTGCTGCGGTGAGGGCAAGGTTGGCCGGTGAGAGGCGGCTCGGCATGGCATGGCCGTGCCACTAGGGGCTAGGGGAGTGGGTGGTTACACTCTGGTTAGATCAAGAGGGGACAGGGGAGATAAATGAAGATCATTTGGGGGCAAAACCCTGTAGTAAACAGTGAGCTAGGATTAGAGTAGAGATTGTGCATGCCAAGTGTTTGATTAAATGGCCGCATGAAAGAAAGTTTTGAATTTTGGTTTCAAATTTTTTGAGTGATCTCCACTAGTGATAGGTAGTCTTTGGTTGCAAGGGTTTTGAAAGTGAAGCTCAAAGAGATGGTTTTTGAAATAGGGGTGATCTATGCATATGCATTAGATTCAATTTTTAACTATCATTTAAAATAGTTAACAGAATGTTTTTAGCAGATCCAAAGGTGGGCCTTGGTACCTCATTATGTGTACTAGCAAGGGGTGCAAAGATCAAGAATTGTTTCTGTTAAGTTTTGAGTACTAGGAATAGCCAAAGTAGGCATGAGAGTTAAATTTGCCAAAATAACCATTCCTCCTATTTAATTCTTTTTGGTTTGATTTTCTTTAGGAAAAGTTTGGGAATGATGTAGATGATGTTTAAATCACCTAAGAAACATTTTACAAGCATTGGATCATTCAATCATGGCAATTCAAACAACTCCTATTTTAAATGCACACACATATGAATGCTTTTATTTTAAATTTGGAAAAGTTTTTGTTAACCCCAAATTTGATGATTTAGATCTTGATAACCTTGGATTGAAGTTTTGGGATGTTACATGCAATGACACTGGTGGATCCTTGTGTGGTTTGTCAGAAGAACAGACATGCAATGACTCTAGATGTGGTTCATGAAAAGAACAGACATGCAATGACACTGGTGGATCCATGTGTGGTTTGTGAGAAGAATAGACATGCAATGTCTCTAGATGTGGTTCATGAGAAGAACACACATGCAATGACACTGGTTGATCCATGTGTGGTCTGTGAGAAGAACACACATGCAATGACACTGGGTGTGATTCATGAAAAGAACACACATCCAATGACACCGGTGGATCCTTATGTGGTTTGTGAGAAGAACAGCCATGCAATGACTCTAGCTGTGGTTCATGAGAAGAACACACATGCAATGACACTGGTGGATCCATGTGTGGTTTATGAGAGGAACAGGCATGCAATGACACTGGGTGTGGTTCATGAAAACAAGAGACATGCAATGATACTGGTGGATCCATATGTGGTTTGTGAAAAGAATAGACATGCAATCACACTGGGTGGATCCATGTGTGGTTCATGAGAAGAACACACATGCAATGACACTAGTGGATCCTTATGTGGTTTGTGAGAAGAACACACATGCAATGACACTGGTTTTGGTTCACTAGAAGAACACACATCCAATAACACTAGATGTGGTTCATGAGAAGAACAGACATGCAATGACACTGCTATATTCCTATGTGGTTTGTGAGAAGAATAGACATGAAATGACACTGGGTGTGGTTCATGAAAAGAATAGACATGCAATGATACTTGTGGATCCATGTGTGGTTTGTTTAGAAGAACACACATGCAATGACATTGGTGGATCCATATGTGGTTTGTGAGAAGAACAGACATGCAATGACTCTAGCTATGGTTCATGAAAAGAACACACATGCAATGACACTGGTGGATCCATGTGTGGTTTGTGGGAAGAACGCACATCCAATGACACTGGGTGCGGTTCATGAAAAGAACACACATCCAAAACCACATATGGATCCATGCGTGGTTTGTGAGAAGAACACACATCAATGACACTGGTGGATCCTTATGTGGTTTGTGAGAAGAATAGACGTGCAATTACTCTAGATGTGGTTCATGCGAAGAACACACATGCAATGACACTGGTTGATCCATGTGTGGTCTGTGGGAAGAACACACATTCAATGACACTAGGTGTGGTTCATGAAAATAACACACATCCAATGACACTGGTGGATCCTTATGTGGTTAGGAGAAGAACATACATGCAATGACTCTAAATGTGGTTCATGAGAAGAACACACATGCAATAACACTGGTGGATCCATGTGTGGTTTATGAGAGGAACAAACATGCAATGACACTAGGTGTGGTTCATGAAAAGAAGAGACATGCAATGACACTAGTGGATCCATATGTGGTTTGTGAAAAGAACAGACACGCAATCACACTAGGTGGATCCATGTGTGGTTCATGAGAAGAACGCGCATGCAATGACACTGGTGGATCCATGTTTGGTTTGTGAGAACACACATGCAATGACAAAGTGGATCCATATGTGGTTTGTGAAAAGAACACACAAGCAATGACTCTAACTGTGGTTAATGAAAAAAGCAGACATGCAATGACACTAGTGGATCCATGTGTGGTTTATGAGAGGAACACACATCAAATGACATTGGGTGTGGTTCATGAAAAGAACACACATGCAATGACACTGGTGTATCCTTATGTGGTTTGTGAGAATAACGGACATGCAATTACACTAGTTGTGGTTCATGAGAAGAACTCACATGCAATGACACTGGTATATCCTTATGTGGTTTGTGAGAAGAACACACATGCAATGACTCTAGCTGTGGTTCATGAGAAGAACACACATCCAATGACACTAGATGTGGTCCATGAGAAGAACAGACATGCAATGACACTTGTGTATCCCTATGTGGTTTGTGAGAAGAACAGACATGCAATCACACTAGGTGTGGTTCATGAAAAGAACAGACATGCAATGATACTGGTGGATCCATGTGTGGTTTGTTTAGAAGAACACACATGCAATGACCACATCCAATGACACGGGTGGATCCTTATGTGGTTCGTGAGAAGAATAGACATGCAATGACTCTAGCTGTGGTTCGTGAAAAGAACAGACATTCAATGACACTGGTGGATCCATGTGTGGTTTGTGGGAAGAACACACATCCGATGACACTGGGTGTGGTTCATGAAAAGAACACACATCCAATGACACTGGTGGATCCATGCGTGGTTTGTGAGAAGAACACACATCCAATGACACTGGGTGTGTTCACGAAAAGAACACACATCCAATGACAGTGGTGGATCCATAGGTGGTTTGTGGAACGAACAGACATGGAATGACTCTAACTGTGGTTAATGAAAAGAGCAGACATGCAATGACACTGGTGGATCCATGTGTGGGTTGTGAGAAGAACACACATCCAATGAAACTGGTGAATCCTTATGTGGGTTTTGAGACGAACAAACATGCAATGACACTGGCTGTTGTTCATGAGAAGAACACACATCCGATGACACTAGATGTGGTTAATGAGAAGAACAGACATGCAATGACACTGGTGTATCCCTATGTGGTTTGTGAGCAGAACAAACATGCAATGACACTGGGTGTGGTTCATGAAAAGAACAGACATGTAATGATACTGGTGGATCCATGTGTGGTTTGTTTAGAAGAACGCACATGCAATGACCACATGCAATGAACACATGCAATGACACTAGTGGATCCATATGTGGTTTGTGAGAAGAATAGACATGCAATGACTCTAGCTGTGGTTCATGAAAAGAACACAAATGCAATGAAACTGGTGGATCCATGTGTGGTTTGTGGGAAGAACACACATCCAATGACACTGGGTGTGGTTCATGAAAAGAACACACATCCCTTGACACTGGTGGATCCATGTGTGGTTTGTGGAAAGAATAGACATGCAATGACTCTAGCTGTGGTTCATGAAAAGAACACACATGCAATGACACTGGTGGATCCATGTCTGGTTCATGAGAAGAACACACATCCAATGACACTAGGTGTGATTCATGAAAATAACACACATCGAGTGACACAGGTGGATCCATGTGTGGTTTGTGAGAAGAACACACATGCAATGACTCTGGTTGTGGTTCATGGAAAGAACACACATCCAATAACACTGGTGGATCCATTCGTGGTTTGTGAGAAGAACACACATCCAATGACACTGGGTGTGGTTCACGAAAAGAACACACATCCAATGATAGTGGTGGATCCATAGGTGGTTTGTGGAACGAACAGACATGGAATGACTCTAACTGTGGTTAATGAAAAGAGCATACATGCAATGACACTGGTGGATCCATGTGTGATTTGTGAGAAGAACACACATCCAATGACACTGGTCAATCCTTATGTGGGTTTTGAGACGAACAGACATGCAATGACACTGGTTGTTGTTCATGAGAAGAACACACATCCAATGACACTAGATGTGGTTCATGAGAAGAACAGACATGCAATGACACTAGTGTATGCCTATGTGGTTTGTGAGAAGAACAAACATGCAATGACACTGGGTGTGGTTCATGAAAAGAACAGACATGTAATGATACTGGTGGATCCATGTGTGGTTTGTTTAGAAGAACGCACATGCAATGACCACCTCCAATGAACACATGCAATGACACTAGTGGATCCATATGTGGTTTGTGAGAAGAAGAGACATGCAATGACTCTAGCTGTGGTTCATGAAAAGAACAAAAATGCAATGAAACTGGTCGATCCATGTGTGGTTTGTGGGAAGAACACACATCCAATGACACTGGGTGTGGTTCATGAAAAGAACACACATCCGTTGACACTGGTGGATCCATGTGTGGTTTGTGGAAAGAATAGACATGCAATGTCTATGAGAGGAACACACATGCAATGACACTGAGTGTGGTTCATGAAAAGAACAGACATGCAATGACACTGGTGTATCCATATGTGGCTTGTGAAAAGAACAGACATGGTATCACTCTAGCTGTGGTTCATGAAAAGAACACACATCCAGTGACTCTAGCTGTGGTTCATGAAAAGAACACACATGCAAAGACACTGGTGGATCCATGTGTGGTTCATGAGAAGAACACACATCCAATGACACTAGGTGTGGTTCATGAAAATAACACATATCGAGTGACACAGGTGGATCCATGTGTGGTTTGTGAGAAGAACATACATGCAATGACTCTGGTTGTGGTTCATGGAAAGAACACAGATCCAATGACACTGGTGGATCCATATGTGGTTTGTGAGAAGAACAGACATGCAATGACTCTAGCTATGGTTCATGAAAAGAACACACATGCAATGCCACTAGTGGATCCATGTGTGGTTCATGAGAAGAACACATATCCAATGACACTGGTGATATGTGGTTTGTGAAAAGAACACACATGCAATGACATTAGTGGATCCATATGTGGTTTGTGAAAACAACAGACATGCAATCACACTGGGTGGATCCTTATGTGGTTCATGAGAAGAACACACATGCAATGACACTGGTGATATGTGGTTTGTGAAAAGAACAAACATGCAATGACTCTAACTATGGTTAATGAAAAGAGTAGACATGGAATTACACTGGTGGATCCATCTGTGGTTTGTGAGAAGAACACACATCCAATGACACTGGTGGATCCTTATGTGGTTTGTGAGAAGAACACACATGCAATGACACTGGGTGTGGTTGAGGAGAAGAATACACATCCAATGACATTGGTGGATCCTTATGTGGTTTCTGAGAAGAACAAACATGCAATGACTCTAGATGTGGTCCAGGAGAAGAACACACATGCAATGAGACTGGTGGATCGATGTATGGTCTGTGAGAGGAACACACATGCAATGACACTGGGTGTGGTTCATGAGAAGAAGAGACATGCAATGACACTGGTGGATCCTTATGTGGTTTGGGAGAATAACAGACATGCAATGACTCTAGATGTGGTTCATGAGAAGAACACACATGCAATGACATGTGTAGCATCCCAATTGTCTAACAATTGCAATGCTACTAGCCTAGTATATATATATGCTACTTCCTACATATAATTGTTGCATCATAATTATATCATGCTCATGTCATCATGCCACCTTGCATTTGAGCATCATATAAAACCCTTTTGATTTGGTTCTTCTCTCATATGCATTGTAAATTGTATTTGCCTCTTGATATTGTATTTGGTTATTGATATATTGTTTAAATGACCAAGTTGAGTTGGGGGCATATCTTTTATTCCACTCCACCACCCTTTCTTTCACCACCTTATAATTCCACCATCCCATTATCCATGAGCTTGTATTTGATTCTCTTTTGGTATTTAATCTAGCTCATGGGAGATAGGATGGAACTACTTCTACAAATTCTTTTGCTTGGCCTTTATTCCACTCATTGGAAATGCATAAGAATAATGCCATATCATCATTATTGTTTTCACAAGGATAATACATGGCATTTATTATCTTGCATGGGCCATGCAACCATCACCATCTTGTGTCCTCCTTTGGTTTTATTTGTTTTTGAGTGGATCATCTTCTCATCTCTCTCTTTCTCTCAATCCTTTCTACCTTGCTTTGTTTCTTGCCTTGTGCCATCAAACCTCATCCACCTCTCTTGTGTAGTGCCATGCAAGACCATCCCCATGCCCATCTTTTCTCTCTTGTTCATGCATACCAAAGCCCTCTCTCACCTAGTCTCTCTCTCTTTTCTTTCTCTAACCCTAAACCATCTCCCTACACCCTCTCTCTCTCCCTCCTTTTGCTTGATATAGTTTGGTCTTGCTTAAAGCCACCACCACATTACCCTCTCTCTCTAATCCTTTCTCCAAAACCTACACCTAATCTAAACCCTACACCTAGTTGCCTCTCTTTCTTCTAACCCTAACCCAACCTCACCCTCTCCTCTCACCATGCCGAGCCTCCCCTTGATGGCCCCACCTGGCCACCCCTCCCTAGCTATCTAACCATCCCAGGTCGAAGCCCTACCCCAACCCTAAAACCCTAACCCGACCCTAGCTCCATGCCACCCTCCTCTCTCTCTCTAGCTCTCTCCCTGCCACAGCAGCCCCACCCGAGCCTACCCCTCCTTGGCCTCGCCCTAACCCCACCTGGCAGCCTCCACCCTGCCCCTGCCCCTGCCGTCCAGCCTGAGCACGTGAGGAGGAGGGAAAAGGTGGCACCCGAGCCACCTTTTTATCTACCTCTGCCACAGCTGGTCCCTCCCCTCTCCCTCCTTTTCTTCCTTCCCCACGCCTCTCCTGCATCTCCCAGATCTGTCCCGAGCCATGCCCTTCCCCCTCTTCCTCCCCTTCTACCACACATCCACCTCGTCGGCCACCGTCGGTGCCGATCACCAACTCCTCGTATCAGGCGGCGGGCGCGGTGCTCTGGTTGTCGAGGAAGGCCGTGGAGAACCCCTGCATCACCCTGTACACGCCGTCGCGGAGGAGAAGCACCAGAGCCGAAGATCACCGCCGCCACGGACGCCAAACCCTAGAACTCCGGCCGTCTGCATCGTCGCCGATCCCCTGCGTCCCAAGCCGTTCCGCCACCACCGACCCACTCTCGGTGAGCGCCCGAACCTCCCAGACACCTCTGCTAGCCGATCGGTTGCCTGTTCGTGTTGTGTGTTTCGTCGAGCGCTCTCGGCGCGGCGAGCTCACGTCGTCGAAGACCGTCCTCTCGACGCGAGAACCTACCTAGCCGCGCCACAGCAACCTCCCAAGAACCCCCAAGCCACCGCAGCGGTAGCCGCCCCCGCGCGCGCGCGAGGTCGCCAGATCGAGCCCCGCCGCGCCTAGTTTCGCGTCTTCAGTTTCGTCACACAAACCCAGGAAAAAAACAGTACCGCGTGGCGTTTTCTCAGAAAACCCCCTTCCGTTTTGTTTTCCTCAACCCGCGCTCTTGCCGACCCCACCTGTCTGCCTCCGTGCGGTTTTATAAAAAGGCACCTCTACTTTGCGTTTCTCAACCCGCAGTCCCTGGGTTCGCCGCGTGTCACCGATGCGTCTAACCACTGGCGCGTGGGTCCGCTCGCGCGTCGGGCCCGCTGGTCAGTGTTGCGGCTAGATTAGCCCGCGGTGACAGAAGGTTTTCTGCGCGCCGTTTCGCCAAGTCAGCATCGGCCCCACCCGTCAGTGACCGTGGCTAGTATGGTCTAAGTAATAAAAGTTTCTCCTGTTGTCTGTTTTAATTAAACCTTTTTCAAATTAATTTAAATTCAAATTCAAATCTGTTTTTAAATAACTTTTAAAATACAATTCCAAATTAAACATGTAATATATGTTTTGAGATCAGAAAAATGTGAGGATTTCAAATATGCCCTTCAAAATAATGTTTGAACACTTTAAATTTCGAGTTGATCAAAATTACAATAAAATGCCCTTTTTCTTAATTAATTAATAACTTTGGTTTTATAACTCCGAATTTGACAAATGATATGTCTAAAATGATCAGCTCGACGAGACCTTTCTTTTTATGCATTCCATGATCTGAATTGCAGCATGCATCATGTAAATATAAAGTATACAGCAACTTATTTGAGGATAAAAGGTGACTAAAACTCAATAAAAGGCTTTATTCTTGTATTTCACACCTCACCCATGCCATGCTACATTATTGCCATGCAAATTGTGCATCATTCATCATGGCATGATTGTTTGCTTGTCGCATTTTATTCATATGCTTGTGCACTTTATTTATGTTGGCCCTTGTTTGTTTGGTTCTTCGTCAAATAGACGCTGAGCAGGGGATATATCAAGAAACCCAGGAGCACTACCCAGATCCGTCCCTCGCTTCAACTGAGCTGCCAGGCAAGCACTACCACATGCTTGCATACATATAGTACCTATTGCCTCTATCTTATTCTTGCATCATTGAGTCGCGATTGCATTAAACTGAATCCCAAGTACTGCATAGCCTTTACTTTTAAACCCCACCGAAGCTTGTTCCTCCATCCCATGAGCCATTACTACAGGAGTTGTTTGAGCCATGCGGGTCGTAGAACAGCATGTGTAGGGTATGTGAGTGTCTGATGGATAACGAGGTACCTAAACAACTTAACCTGAGTAGTAATGGGATAACTAATGAAAGTGGCACCGGTGAGCAATATCTGCTATTTGGTTTTTCATGCTCCTTGTGTCCCGTAGGACCCCGAGTACTTGATTCCTGTTCCTTGAATATTCGGGCTATCCACATCCGGGAGGCCTATGGACCCCCCTGAGCCAGAGCTTGATTCATTCTTATTTCTTGGGGCCACAAAGTAGTTTGGGGTTTTATTACTATCTTGTACTTATGCCATGCTTTACTGCTTTATTTGAGATTGTGCGAGGAGCACCTGTACTATTTTGGATGCGGAGTGTTTTCGCGGTATCGACAAGCCCAGTCACACTTTCGGGTTCCCAGTCATTTACAGCCACTGACGCAAACCCTGCGTCCGTTTCGGAGCCGGCCAACTTCGTTGCGGGTAGCTTAGTGGGGTGGCCCCCTGAAATATTTCTGAATCCTGTGATCGCTTTGTCGTGAATGCCTCGTTGGGTTTTGATTTGGTTTTTCCGAGGTTGATCGAGTGTGTGTTGCTATTTGTGCACCCCTGCAGGGTAAATCTTTCTGAAAGCCGTGTCCGCGGTTATGGATGACTTGGAGCACAGTTTCTCGATCATAGACAAGTATAACTAAAGTACCGCTTTTAATTTGACTAAGTACCTGACTAGTAAATAGTGCAACACTCATGGAATGGATAATAAAACTGCCAACGGATGGGGGGTTGTTCGTCCGCTTCCTCGTTGATAAGCGAGGAGGAGGATGGATCTGTTAATATTACTATTATAACTGTTGTTATTAATTCACGGACATCCGTCTATCTTTGGTTAGGCGGATGGTTAGCGAGTATCTATCGAATTGTTAGGTATTATCTTTGGCTGCAATTGCGTCACCCCAGGTTGTGTCCCCTTTAGAGGCATAAAGACTTGCTGAGTACCCCTAGGGTCTCACACGATAAATTGTTTGATTCAGATGAACAGGTAAACTCGCAAGATGGATACTGGGTGGAGGAGACGGACGATGTTGGCAACGATCACTCGGTGTAGAGATTCCGGGAACGGGGATCCGTGAGATCTGTGGGCGGGATGTGTTTATTTATGGGGCATCTTATGCCGATTTGCTTCTTATCCGTACTCGGATCTTGTTTTCTGCTTCCGCCTGATACTCTGATGTTTGATGTATGAGGAGATATCCTAAACTATTATATCTATCTAGGATATTTGGATCTTGCCGTATGGCGTTGCAATATTTCTATTTCTTTTAGATGGAATGGCTCTGAGGCTGTTGTATGGTGGCTTGCATACATACTCATTTGTGTATGTAGTTGATCCCTTCGCCTGCCGATTACGCCGCTCGTTCTTGTCCCGATGTTTGGAAATGGTTAGGACGGACGAAAGGTCTACCCGTGAGTGGCATTTGGGCCCCACCATACTATTTTAACCATTTCCGCTCATCCAGGCTTGTAACTAAGAGCGTAATTCACCGAGGTAGTTACAATTGGTATCAGAGCCATCCCGCCCTTCAGGGTCTCAGCCAAATGGTCGTTGTCAGTCTAGTAAATATTTTTGGTAGCTATGTATACTAGGGATAAACAAAACGCGAGAGTAGGACTGCTTCCACTTTTCTTCTTATCCACCCACCCACCCTTTCTGGTAAGGAAGTGTAACGTTTTTAATCCTCTTCTTAAAATTCAAACTAGGATTCACGTGTTCTGGGTTTCCGTAGTACCATAGAAAGTGTGTGTGTGTGTAATTCCTTGTCTATCTATTGCATCCAATTTGTTATCGCAATCTGTCTTTGGTTATCAACTGTTGGTACATTCCATACTAACAGGCTTTTGAAAACCGGCGCGATCTATCTGACTCCTTGTTAACCGGTGCCATCTTCTTAAGGGTGTTCTTCCTTCCAGCATGCTTTCACAGAATGTGGAGTTGCTAATCTCTACCTGATAAGTGATTTTGCACATCTATTGGTATTTTAATGCCGAAAAATGCGGAAAATTTTTCTTTGATACATCTGTGTTTCCACACTCCTTTCCAGTCGTGTGTGAAACATTATCTATCTTCCTTTTATCAGCATGTCCATGCTAACTCATTCTTTTGTCACCGGCGCTTAATCCTAGAGTTTCATTTCATCTCCAATTCTCTTGGGCTAATTACATAACATATGTCGATCCGATGCTGGTGATTGTAATTTGGTTCTCGGCATAGCTATATGACACTTATCATGAGTGGAATATGGAAAATGCAATCACCACTATCCTCCAAATGGTGACGGTTATCTCCTGTAATTTTGAGTACACCGTGATCATATCTATGCATATTCAAGCATCTTTGGCAATCCGGAGTTTCTCAAGGCACTACGGCGGTCTATCATCTGTCCATCATGTTGCACATCTTTTGAACTCCATATCTGCAAAATTCTCCTGGATACGAGGGAATTGCATCTTTTCGCTTCTGATAGCTTTGCTTAAGGGATGAGCTATCATCGTTTCTTACCCAAGATCTCTTTATCTTTGTAACCGGTGATCCGATCGACAATGTGAACCAGGTGGCATTTCCTGTTTTCTTCCGAAGGACCAGATAATCTATTCTTCCAGTGCATCTTCTTCAACACGAATCCGTGCTCTTAATATTGATCTTTCTAAGAGCGTTGAGCTCAGGAAGTGTTCGAGCATTTGTTCGTTTCTCTCGCCTTTTGAACTTGGTATTCTGGGAATATCTTGTTAATCCATGGTGGTATATGTTGATAATATGCTTGCCTATTCCATATCAATGGAAGAACATGGAAGATCATCTATGTCTCTTTCTCTCAAGCTTCGAGAACACTGCCTGTGTGCAAAGTTCTCAAAGCGTGAATTCTGGCTTCTTGAAGTCACCTATCTCGACCACGTCCTTCTGCTAAATACATTACTTCAACTCTGGAATCAGCAAGTCCATTGTTAATTCCATCCTCCATCTTCAACCAATCTGGAGTTATTCCTTGATGGCAAGTATCATCGTCGTTCCGCTATAGATTTCCTCAAGACCGCTAAACCTCTCTCAATCTTTTCAAGAAAAACATGGAGTTCTTTCACCTCAGTCTTGTCAAGTAATCTCTTCAAACCCTCTCGTTCTATCATATATGCTCAATCCACCGGAGGCCATGAAGATTTTTCAGATCTTTTGTAATCCTTATGTTCAAGTGGTGCTATCTTTTTCTTTATCTGTGGAATCTTGCAGTTGTCTCCGTGATCTTCCTTCATATCTTTCCGGTGGCTGGTTACTTATGATATGACGAAAACATCATCACCCTTATCTATCTGTGAAATCGTTTGCATCTATCCTTGTTTCTAACGAAGTTCCTTGAGTTATTGTCAATACCTTCAGTCTGTTTCGGTAGTTGGGTTGCATGGTTTTCTTATTCATGTGCGGAGTAATGCTTCGAGCGCGAGATGGAGTAGCTACCATACCACTACTCTTATCATTCGCTCTTGCACATTGAATTGGCAAATTAATGTGATTTCACTCATTCCACGGAAGTTAGAAGTGGCCTTTATCCCTCGATACTTTTACTTCCGTCCTTGTTGTTCCGGAGTGCTCTCTCGAAGAAAGTAATCAATAATCTCTTGTTGGTGGTCTGTCTATTCTAGATGGAACAAAATCTACAATTATCTGGTGGAAACAAACGCAAACTCCTTTCGTTCCTCGTCTTTCTACTGATGCTCGACATCCCCAAACAAGATGAAAAGAAACTATCTCTCTCTTTGTTTCATCAATTCTTTTTCTGTGGTAAAGCCAATTATGGTTGATGCCATCAGCCGCAAATCTATTGCGTTAGCCTCAGGGCTAAAGAAAGCAATAAGTATCTCTACAATAAACTCCAGATCTTCCATATTCTTTGCTTCTCGGGATTCCACCATGATATAGCTTCACATCCGTCTCTAGAAGTTATATCCGCGCACCTCAATTGCGTGATCCTTTGGGTCTTACCGGCGCCAGAAGAATCTAATCCGACGGTGTCTAACTAAATCTTTCTGTTGATATCAAGGGACTCTATTGTTTGAAGGCAATATTATTTCCGAACTTCATTTCTCAAATCCGAGAGAAGATACGATGCTATTGTCATAGTGGTTCAACACCTCTCCAATCTAGCTCTTTTTCTTCCGGCGAGATAAAGATTCATCCTCTCTCGTATTAGTAAATCTTTAATCTTAACGGTGTGTCTTTCTTTATCCATGATACATCATCTTTTCCTTTTCTTTCACAAGTGGTTCTAGTCTTTTATCATGTTTCTTGAGAAAACCGAAGCTATGTCCATCCTATCCTTCTTGTCTCACGACAATCCTTCAATTCTTCTAACCCGTTGTTTCTCAAGCAAAACGCAAGACTCGCAACAAGTCTAGCAAGTTTCGCAAGGTGTAATGGTTGCACCACTCTGTTGTTAATCACCTTGGGAACGTGAGGGTCATCTTCGTTCCAAACACCCGCCTCTCCTTGTGTTGTTTTCTTTTTCATAGGAATCTCGGGGCGAGATTCTTGTTTAGTGGGGGAGAGTTGTAGCATCCCAATTGTCTAACAATTGCAATGCTACTAGCCTAGTCTATATATATGCTACTTCCTACATATAATTGTTGCGAAATAATTATATCATGCTCATGTCATCATGCCACCTTGCATTTGAGCATCATATAAAACCCTTTTGATTTGGTTCTTCTCTCATATGCATTGTAAATTGTATTTGCCTCTTGATATTGTATTTCGTTATTGATATATTGTTTAAATGCCCAAGTTGAGTTGGGGGCATATCTTTTATTCCACTCCACCACCCTTTCTTTCACCACCTTATAATTCCGCCATCCCATTATCCATGAGCTTGTATTTGATTCTCTTTTGGTATTTAATCTAGCTCATGGGAGATAGGATGGATCTACTTCTACAAATTCTTTTGCTTGGCCTTTATTCCACTCATTGGAAATGCATAAGAATAATGCCATATCATCATTATTGTTTTCACAAGGATAATACATGGCATTTATTATCTTGCATGGGCCATGCAACCATCACCATCTTGTGTCCTCCTTTGGTTTTATTTGTTTTTGAGTGGATCATCTTCTCATCTCTCTCTTTCTCTCAATCCTTTCTACCTTGCTTTGTTTCTTGCCTTGTGCCATCAAACCTCATCCACCTCTCTTGTGTAGTGCCATGCAAGACCATCCCCATGCCCATCTTTTCTCTCTTGTTCATGCATACCAAAGCCCTCTCTCACCTAGTCTCTCTCTCTCTTTTCTTTCTCTAACCCTAAACCATCTCCCTACACCCTCTCTCTCTCCCTCCTTTTGCTTGATCTAGTTTGGTCTTGCTTAAAGCCACCACCACATTACCCTCTCTCTCTAATCCTTTCTCCAAAACCTACACCTAATCTAAACCCTACACCTAGTTGCCTCTCTTTCTTCTAACCCTAACCCAACCTCACCCTCTCCTCTCACCATGCCGAGACTCCCCTTGATGGCCCCACCTGGCCACCCCTCCCTAGCTATCTAACCATCCCAGGTCGAAGCCCTACCCCAACCCTAAAACCCTAACCCGACCCTAGCTCCATGCCACCCTCCTCTGTCTCTCTAGCTCTCTCCCTGCCACAGCAGCCCCACCCGAGCCTACCCCTCCTTGGCCTCGCCCTGACCCCACCTGGCAGCCTCCACCCTGCCCCTGCCCCTGCCGTCCAGCCCGAGCACGTGAGGAGGAGGGAAAAGGTGGCACCCGAGCCACCTTTTTATCTACCCCTGCCACAACTGGTCTCTCCCCTCTCCCTCCTTTTCCTCCTTCCCCACGCCTCTCCTGCATCTCCCAGATCTGTCCCGAGCCGTGCCCTTCCCCCTCTTCCTCCCCTTCTACCACACATCCACCTCGTCGGCCACCGTCGGTGCCGATCACCAACTCCTCGTATTAGGCGGCGGGCGCGGTGCTCTGGTTGTCGAGGAAGGCCGTGGAGAACCCCTGCATCACCCTGTACACGCCGTCGCGGAGGAGAAGCACCAGAGCCGAAGATCACCACCGCCACGGACGCCAAACCCTAGAACTCCGGCCGTCTGCATCGTCGCTGATCCCCTGCGTCCCAAGCCGTTCCGCCACCACCGACCCACTCTCGGTGAGCGCCCGAACCTCCCAGACACCTCTGCTAGCCGATCGGTTGCCTGTTCGTGTTGTGTGTTTCGTCGAGCGCTCTCGGCGCGGCGAGCTCACGTCGTCGAAGACCGTCCTCTCGACGCGAGAACCTACCTAGCCGCGCCACAGCAACCTCCCAACAACCACCAAGCCAC
This sequence comes from Avena sativa, assembly GCA_916181665.1. Classification (NCBI taxonomy): domain Eukaryota; kingdom Viridiplantae; phylum Streptophyta; class Magnoliopsida; order Poales; family Poaceae; genus Avena; species Avena sativa. The sequence continues at coordinate 266,497,363 of OV702292.1, read as the reverse complement.
CGCAGCGGTAGCCGCCCCCGCGCGCGCGCGAGGTCGCCAGATCGAGCCCCGCCGCGCCTAGTTTCGCGTCTTCAGTTTCGTCAGACAAACCCAGGAAGAAAAACAGTACCGCGTGGCGTTTTCTCAGAAAACCCCCTTCCGTTTTGTTTTCCTCAACCCGCGCTCCTGCCGACCCCACCTGTCTGCCTCCATGCGGTTTTATAAAAAGGCACCTCTACTTTGCGTTTCTCAACCCGCAGTCCCTAGGTTCGCCGCGTGTCACCGATGCGTTTAACCACTGGCGCGTGGGTCTGCTCGCGCGTCGGGCCCGCTGGTCAGTGCTGCGGCTAGATTAGCCCGCGGTGACAGAAGGTTTTCTGCGCGCCGTTTCGCCATGTCAGCATCGGCCCCACCCGTCAGTGACCGTGGCTAGTATGGTCTAAGTAATAAAAGTTTCTCCTGTTGTCTGTTTTAATTAAACCTTTTTCAAATTAATTTAAATTCAAATTCAAATCTGTTTTTAAATAACTTTTAAAATACAATTCCAAATTAAATATGTAATATATGTTTTGAGATCAGAAAAATGTGAGGATTTCAAATATGCCCTTCAAAATAATGTTTGAACAATTTAAATTTCGAGTTGATCAAAATTACAATAAAATGCCCTTTTTCTTAATTAATTAATAACTTTGGTTTTAGAACTCCGAATTTGACAAATGATATGTCTAAAATGATCAGCTCGATGAGACCTTTCTGTTTATGCATTCCATGATCTGAATTGCAGCATGCATCATGTAAATATAAAGTATACAGCAACTTATTTGAGGATAAAAGGTGACTAAAACTCAATAAAAGGCTTTATTCTTGTATTTCACACCTCACCCATGCCATGCTACATTATTGCCATGCAAATTGTGCATCATTCATCATGGCATGATTGTTTGCTTGTCGCATTTTATTCATATGCTTGTGTACTTTATTTATGTTGGCCCTTGTTTGTTTGGTTCTTCGTCGAATAGACGCTGAGCAGGGGATATATCAAGAAACCCAGGAGCACTACCCAGATCCGTCCCTCGCTTCAACTGAGCTGCCAGGCAAGCCCTACCACATGCTTGCATACATATAGTACCTATTGCCTCTATCTTATTCTTGCATCATTGAGTCGCGATTGCATTAAACTGAATCCCAAGTACTGCATAGCCTTTACTTTTAAACCCCACCTAAGCTTGTTCCTCCATCCCATGAGCCATTACTACAGGAGTTGTTTGAGCCATGCGGGTCGTAGAACAGCATGTGTAGGGTATGTGAGTGTCTGATGGATAACGAGGTACCTAAACAACTTAACCTGAGTAGTAATGGGATAACTAATGAAAGTGGCACCGGTGAGCAATATCTGCTATTTGGTTTTTCATGCTCCTTGTGTCCCGTAGGACCCCGAGTACTTGATTCCTGTTCCTTGAATATTCGGGCTATCCACATCCGGGAGGCCTATGGACCCCCCTGAGCCAGAGCTTGATTCATTCTTATTTCTTGGGGCCACAAAGTAGTTTGGGGTTTTATTACTATCTTGTACTTATGCCATGCTTTACTGCTTTATTTGAGATTGTGCGAGGAGCACCTGTACTGTTTTGGATGCGGAGTGTTTTCGCGGTATCGACAAGCCCAGTCACACTTTTGGGTTCCCAGTCATTTACAGCCACTGACGCAAACCCTGGGTCCGTTTCGGAGCCGGCCAACTTCGTTGCGGGTAGCTTAGTGGGGTGGCCCCCTGAAATATTTCTGAATCCTGTGATCGCTTTGTCGTGAATGCCTCGTTGGGTTTTGATTTGGTTTTTCCGAGGTTGATCGAGTGTGTGTTGCTTTTTGTGCACCCCTGCAGGGTAAATCTTTCTGAAAGCCGTGTCCGCGGTTATGGACGACTTGGAGCACAGTTTGTCGATCATAGACAAGTATAACTAAAGTACCGCTTTTAATTTGACTAAGTACCTGACTAGTAAATAGTGCAACACTCATGGAATGGATAATAAAACTGCCAACGGATGGGGGGGTTGTTCGTCCACTTCCTCGTTGGTAAGCGAGGAGGAGGATGGATCTGTTAATATTACTGTTATAACTGTTGTTATTAATTCACGGACATCCGTCTATCTTTGGTTAGGCGGATGGTTAGCGAGTATCTATCAAATTGTTAGGTATTATCTTTGGCTGCAATTGCGTCACCCTAGGTTGTGTCCCCTTTAGAGGCATAAAGACTTCCTGAGTACCCCTAGGGTCTCACACGATAAATTGTTTGATTCAGATGAACAGGTAAACTCGCAAGATGGATACTGGGTGGAGGAGACGGACGATGTTGGCAACGATCACTCGGTGTAGAGATTCCGGGAATAGGGATCCGTGAGATCTGTGGGCGGGATGTGTTTATTTATGGGGCATCTTATGCCGATTTGCTTCTTATCCGTACTCGGATCTTGTGTTCCGCTTCCGCCTGATACTCTGATGATTGATGTATGAGGAGATATCCTAAACTATTATATCTATCTAGGATATTTGGATCTTGCCGTATGGCGTTGCAATATTTCTATTTCTTTTAGATGGAATGGCTCTGAGGACTGTTGTATGGTGGCTTGCATACATACTCATTTGTGTATGTAGTTGATCCCTTCGCCTGCCGATTACGCCGCTCGTTCTTGTCCCGATGTTTGGAAATGGTTAGGACGGCCGAAAGGTCTACCCGTGAGTGGCATTTGGGCCCCACCGTACTATTTTAACCATTTCCGCTCATCCAGGCTTGTAACTAAGAGCGTAATTCACCGAGGTAGTTACAACATGGGTGGATCCATATGTAGTTTATGAGAAGAACACACATGCAATGACACTAGGTGTGGTTCATGAGAAGAACAAGCATGCAATGACACTGGTGGATCCATATGTGGTTTGTGAGAAGAACAGACATGCAATGACTCTAGCTGTGGTTCATGAAAAGAACACACATCCAATGATTCTAGCTGTGGTTCATGAGAAGAACACACATGCAATGACATTGGTGGATCCATGTGTAGTTTGTGATAAGAACATACATGCAATGACTCTAGATGTGGTTTATCAGAAGAACACACATGCAATAACACTGGTGTATCCTTATGTGGTTTGTGAGAAGAACACACATGCAATGACTCTAGCTGTGGTTCATGAAAAGAACACACATCCAATGACTCTAGCTGTGGTTCATGAGAAGAACACACATGCAATGACACTGGTGGATCCATGTGTGGTCTGTGAGAGGAAAACACATCCAATGATACTGGGTGTGGATCATGAAAAGAACACACATCCAATGACACTAGTGGATCCATATGTGGTTTGTGAGAAGAATAGACATGCAATGACTCTAGGTGTGGTTCATGAGAACAAAACACATGCAATGACACTGGTGGATCCATGTGTGGGTTGTGAGAGGAACAGACATGCAATGCCACTGGTGATATGTGGTTTGTGAAAAGAACACACATGCAATGACATTAGTTGATCCATATGTGGTTTGTGAAAACAACAGACATGCAATCACACTGGGTGGATCCTTATGTGGTTCATGAGAAGAACACACATGCAATGACACTGGTGATATGTGGTTTGTGAAAAGAACAAACATGCAATGACTCTAACTGTGGTTAATGAAAAGAGTAGACATGGAATTACACTGGTGGATCCATCTGTGGTTTGTGAGAAGAACACACATCCAATGACATTGGTGGATCCTTATGTGGTTTGTGAGAAGAACACACATGCAATGATACTGGGTGTGGTTCAGGAGAAGAATACACATCCAATGACATTGGTGGATCCTTATGTGGTTTCTGAGAAGAACAAACATGCAATGACTCTAGATGTGGTCCAGGAGAAGAACACACATGCAATGACACTGGTGGATCGATGTATGGTCTGTGAGAGGAACACACATGCAATGACACTGGGTGTGGTTCATGAGAAGAAGAGACATGCAATGACACTGGTGGATCCTTATGTGGTTTGGGAGAATAACAGACATGCAATGACTCTAGATGTGGTTCATGAGAAGAACACACATGCAATGACATGGGTGGATCCATATGTAGTTTATGAGAACAACACACATGCAATGACACTAGGTGTGGTTCATGAGAAGAACAAGCATGCAATGACACTGGTGGATCCATATGTGGTTTGTGAGAAGAACAGACATGCAATGACTCTAGCTGTGGTTCATGAAAAGAACACACATCCAATGACTCTAGCTGTGGTTCATGAGAAGAACACACATGCAATGACATTGGTGGATCCATGTGTAGTTTGTGAGAAGAACATACATGCAATGACTCTAGATGTGGTTCATCAGAAGAACACACATGCAATGACACTGGTGTATCCTTATGTGGTTTGTGAGAAGAACACACATGCAATGACTCTAGCTGTGGTTCATGAAAGGAACACACCTCCAATGACTCTAGCTGTGGTTCATGAGAAGAACACACATGCAATGACATTGGTGGATCCATGTGTGGTCTGTGAGAGGAAAACACATCCAATGACACTGGGTGTGGATCATGAAAAGAACACACATCCAATGACACTAGTGGATCCATATGTGGTTTGTGAGAAGAATAGACATGCAATGACTCTAGGTGTGGTTCATGAGAAGAAAACACATGCAATGACACTGGTGGATCCATGTGTGGGTTGTGAGAGGAACAGGCATGCAATGCCACTGGTGATATGTGGTTTGTGAAAAGAATACACATGCAATGACATTAGTGGATCCATATGTGGTTTGTGAAAACAACAGACATGCAATCACACTGGGTGCATCCTTATGTGGTTCATGAGAAGAACACACATGCAATGACACTGGTGATATGTGGTTTGTAAAAAGAACAAACATGCAATGACTCTAACTGTGGTTAATGAAAAGAGTAGACATGGAATTACACTGGTGGATCCATCTGTGGTTTGTGAGAAGAACACACATCCAATGACACTGGTGGATCCTTATGTGGTTTGTGAGAAGAACACACATGCAATGACACTGGGTGTGGTTCAGGAGAAGAATACACATCCAATGACATTGGTGGATCCTTATGTGGTTTTTGAGAAGAACAAACATGCAATGACTCTCGATGTGGTCCAGGAGAAGAACACACATGCAATGACACTGGTGGATCGATGTATGGTCTATGAGAGGAACACACATGCAATGACACTGGGTGTGGTTCATGAGAAGAAGAGACATGCAATGACACTGGTGGATCCTTATGTGGTTTGGGAGAATAACAGACATGCAATGACTCTAGATGTGGTTCATGAGAAGAACACACATGCAATGACATGGGTGGATCCATATGTAGTTTATGAGAAGAACACACATGCAATGACACTAGGTGTGGTTCATGAGAAGAGCAAGCATGCAATGACACTGGTGGATCCATATGTGGTTTGTGAGAAGAACAGACATGCAATGACTCTAGCTGTGGTTCATGAAAAGAACACACATCCAATGACTCTAGCTGTGGTTCATGAGAAGAACACACATGCAATGACATTGGTGGATCCATGTGTAGTTTGTGAGAAGAACATACATGCAATGACTCTAGATGTGGTTCATCAGAAGAACACACATGCAATGACACTGGTGTATCCTTATGTGGTTTGTGAGAAGAACACACATGCAATGACTCTAGCTGTGGTTCATGAAAAGAACACACGTCCAATGACTCTAGCTGTGGTTCATGAGAAGAACACACATGCAATGACACTGGTGGATCCATGTGTGGTCTGTGAGAGGAAAACACATCCAATGACACTGGGTGTGGATCATGAAAAGAACACACATCCAATGACACTAGTGGATCCATATGTGGTTTGTGAGAAGAATAGACATGCAATGACTCTAGGTGTGGTTCATGAGAAGAAAACACATGCAATGACACTGGTGGATCCATGTGTGGGTTGTGAGAGGAACAGACATGCAATGCCACTTGTGATATGTGGTTTGTGAAAAGAATACACATGCAATGACATTAGTGGATACATATGTGGTTTGTGAAAACAACAGACATGCAATCACACTGGGTGGATCCTTATGTGGTTCATGAGAAGAACACACATGCAATGACACTGGTGATATGTGGTTTGTAAAAAGAACAAACATGCAATGACTCTAACTGTGGTTAATGAAAAGAGTAGACATGGAATTACACTGGTGGATCCATCTGTGGTCTGTGAGAAGAACACACATCCAATGACACTGGTGGATCCTTATGTGGTTTGTGAGAAGAACACACATGCAATGACACTGGGTGTGGTTCAGGAGAAGAATACACATCCAATGACATTGGTGGATCCTTATGTGGTTTCTGAGAAGAACAAACATGCAATGACTCTCGATGTGGTCCAGGAGAAGAACACACATGCAATGACACTGGTGGATCGATGTATGGTCTATGAGAGGAACACACATGCAATGACACTGGGTGTGGTTCATGAGAAGAAGAGACATGCAATGACACTGGTGGATCCTTATGTGGTTTGGGAGAATAACAGACATGCAATGACTCTAGATGTGGTTCATGAGAAGAACACACATGCAATGACATGGGTGGATCCATATGTAGTTTATGAGAAGAACACACATGCAATGACACTGGTGGATCCATGTGTGGTCTGTGAGAGGAAAACACATCCAATGACACTGGGTGTGGATCATGAAAAGAACACACATCCAATGACACTAGTGGATCCATATGTGGTTTGTGAGAAGAATAGACATGCAATGACTCTAGGTGTGGTTCATGAGAAGAAAACACATGCAATGACACTGGTGGATCCATGTGTGGGTTGTGAGAGGAACAGACATGCAATGCCACTTGTGATATGTGGTTTGTGAAAAGAATACACATGCAATGACATTAGTGGATACATATGTGGTTTGTGAAAACAACAGACATGCAATCACACTGGGTGGATCCTTATGTGGTTCATGAGAAGAACACACATGCAATGACACTGGTGATATGTGGTTTGTAAAAAGAACAAACATGCAATGACTCTAACTGTGGTTAATGAAAAGAGTAGACATGGAATTACACTGGTGGATCCATCTGTGGTCTGTGAGAAGAACACACATCCAATGACACTGGTGGATCCTTATGTGGTTTGTGAGAAGAACACACATGCAATGACACTGGGTGTGGTTCAGGAGAAGAATACACATCCAATGACATTGGTGGATCCTTATGTGGTTTCTGAGAAGAACAAACATGCAATGACTCTCGATGTGGTCCAGGAGAAGAACACACATGCAATGACACTGGTGGATCGATGTATGGTCTATGAGAGGAACACACATGCAATGACACTGGGTGTGGTTCATGAGAAGAAGAGACATGCAATGACACTGGTGGATCCTTATGTGGTTTGGGAGAATAACAGACATGCAATGACTCTAGATGTGGTTCATGAGAAGAACACACATGCAATGACATGGGTGGATCCATATGTAGTTTATGAGAAGAACACACATGCAATGACACTAGGTGTGGTTCATGAGAAGAGCAAGCATGCAATGACACTGGTGGATCCATATGTGGTTTGTGAGAAGAACAGACATGCAATGACTCTAGCTGTGGTTCATGAAAAGAACACACATCCAATGACTCTAGCTGTGGTTCATGAGAAGAACACACATGCAATGACATTGGTGGATCCATGTGTAGTTTGTGAGAAGAACATACATGCAATGACTCTAGATGTGGTTCATCAGAAGAACACACATGCAATGACACTGGTGTATCCTTATGTGGTTTGTGAGAAGAACAAACATGCAATGACTCTAGCTGTGGTTCATGAAAAGAACACACATCCAATGACTCTAGCTGTGGTTCATGAGAAGAACACACATGCAATGACACTGGTGGATCCATGTGTGGTCTGTGAGAGGAAAACACATCCAATGACACTGGGTGTGGATCATGAAAAGAACACACATCCAATGACACTAGTGGATCCATATGTGGTTTGTGAGAAGAATAGACATGCAATGACTCTAGTTGTGGTTCATGAGAAGAAAACACATGCAATGACACTGGTGGATCCATGTGTGGGTTGTGAGAGGAACAGACATGCAATGCCACTTATGATATGTGGTTTGTGAAAAGAATACACATGCAATGACATTAGTGGATCCATATGTGGTTTGTGAAAACAATAGACATGCAATCACACTGGGTGGATCCTTATGTGGTTCATGAGAAGAACACACATGCAATGACACTGGTGATATGTGGTTTGTAAAAAGAACAAACATGCAATGACTCTAACTATGGTTAATGAAAAGAGTAGACATGGAATTACACTGGTGGATCCATCTGTGGTTTGTGAGAAGAACACACATCCAATGACACTGGTGGATCCTTATGTGGTTTGTGAGAAGAAAACACATGCAATGACACTGGGTGTGGTTCAGGAGAAGAATACACATCCAATGACATTGGTGGATCCTTATGTGGTTTCTGAGAAGAACAAACATGCAATGACTCTAGATGTGGTCCAGGAGAAGAACACACATGCAATGACACTGGTGGATCGATGTATGGTCTGTGAGAGGAACACACATGCAATGACACTAGGTGTGGTTCATGAGAAGAAGAGACATGCAATGACACTGGTGGATCCTTATGTGGTTTGGGAGAATAACAGACATGCAATGACTCTAGATGTGGTTCATGAGAAGAACACACATGCAATGACATGGGTGGATCCATATGTAGTTTAGGAGAAGAACACACATGCAATGACACTAGGTGTGGTTCATGAGAAGAGCAAGCATGCAATGACACTGGTGGATCCATATGTGGTTTGTGAGAAGAACAAACATGCAATGACTCTAGCTGTGGTTCATGAAAAGAACACACATCCAATGACTCTAGCTGTGGTTCATGAGAAGAACACACATGCAATGACATTGGTGGATCCATGTGTAGTTTGTGAGAAGAACATACATGCAATGACTCTAGATGTGGTTCATCAGAAGAACACACATGCAATGACACTGGTGTATCCTTATGTGGTTTGTGAGAAGAACACACATGCAATGACTCTAGCTGTGGTTCATGAAAAGAACACACATCCAATGACTCTAGCTGTGGTTCATGAGAAGAACACACATGCAATGACACTGGTGGATCCATGTGTGGTCTGTGAGAGGAAAACACATCCAATGACACTGGGTGTGGATCATGAAAAGAACACACATCCAATGACACTAGTGGATCCATATGTGGGTTGTGAGAAGAATAGACATGCAATGACTCTAGGTGTGGTTCATGAGAAGAAAACACATGCAATGACACTGGTGGATCCATGTGTGGGTTGTGAGAGGAACAGACATGCAATGCCACTGGTGATATGTGGTTTGTGAAAAGAATACACATGCAATGACATTAGTGGATCCATATGTGGTTTGTGAAAACAACAGACATGCAATCACACTGGGTGGATCCTTATGTGGTTCATGAGAAGAACACACATGCAATGACACTGGTGATATGTGGTTTGTGAAAAGAACAAACATGCAATGACTCTAACTGTGGTTAATGAAAAGAGTAGACATGGAATTACACTGGTGGATCCATCTGTGGTTTGTGAGAAGAACACACATCCAATGACACTGGTGGATCCTTATGTGGTTTGTGAGAAGAACACACATGCAATGACACTGGGTGTGGTTCAGGAGAAGAATACACATCCAATGACATTGGTGGATCCTTATGTGGTTTCTGAGAAGAACAAACATGCAATGACTCTAGATGTGGTCCAGGAGAAGAACACACATGCAATGACACTGGTGGATCGATGTATGGTCTGTGAGAGGAACACACATGCAATGACACTGGGTGTGGTTCATGAGAAGAAGAGACATGCAATGACACTGGTGGATCCTTATGTGGTTTGGGAGAATAACAGACATGCAATGACTCTAGATGTGGTTCATGAGAAGAACACACATGCAATGACATGGGTGGATCCATATGTAGTTTATGAGAAGAACACACATGCAATTACACTAGGTGTGGTTCATGAGAAGAACAAGCATGCAATGACACTGGTGGATCCATATGTGGTTTGTGAGAAGAACAGACATGCAATGACTCTAGCTGTGGTTCATGAAAAGGACACACATCCAATGACTCTAGTTGTGGTTCATGAGAAGAACACACATGCAATGACATTGGTGGATCCATGTGTAGTTTGTGAGAAGAACATACATGCAATGACTCTAGATGTGGTTCATCAGAAGAACACACATGCAATGACACTGGTGTATCCTTATGTGGTTTGTGAGAAGAACACACATGCAATGACTCTAGCTGTGGTTCATGAAAAGAACACACGTCCAATGACTCTAGCTGTGGTTCATGAGAAGAACACACATGCAATGACACTGGTGGATCCATGTGTGGTCTGTGAGAGGAAAACACATCCAATGACACTGGGTGTGGATCATGAAAAGAACACACATCCAATGACACTAGTGGATCCATATGTGGTTTGTGAGAAGAATAGACATGCAATGACTCTAGGTGTGGTTCATGAGAAGAAAACACATGCAATGACACTGGTGGATCCATGTGTGGGTTGTGAGAGGAACAGACATGCAATGCTACTTGTGATATGTGGTTTGTGAAAAGAATACACATGCAATGACATTAGTGGATACATATGTGGTTTGTGAAAACAACAGACATGCAATCACACTGGGTGGATCCTTATGTGGTTCATGAGAAGAACACACATGCAATGACACTGGTGATATGTGGTTTGTAAAAAGAACAAACATGCAATGACTCTAACTGTGGTTAATGAAAAGAGTAGACATGGAATTACACTGGTGGATCCATCTGTGGTCTGTGAGAAGAACACACATCCAATGACACTGGTGGATCCTTATGTGGTTTGTGAGAAGAACACACATGCAATGACACTGGGTGTGGTTCAGGAGAAGAATACACATCCAATGACATTGGTGGATCCTTATGTGGTTTCTGAGAAGAACAAACATGCAATGACTCTCGATGTGGTCCAGGAGAAGAACACACATGCAATGACACTGGTGGATCGATGTATGGTCTGTGAGAGGAACACACATGCAATGACACTGGGTGTGGTTCATGAGAAGAAGAGACATGCAATGACACTGGTGGATCCTTATGTGGTTTGGGAGAATAATAGATATGCAATGACTCTAGATGTGGTTCATGAGAAGAACACACATGCAATGACATGGGTGGATCCATATGTAGTTTATGAGAAGAACACACATGCAATGACACTAGGTGTGGTTCATGAGAAGAACAAGCATGCAATGACACTGGTGGATCCATATGTGGTTTGTGAGAAGAACAGACATGCAATGACTCTAGCTGTGGTTCATGAAAAGAACACACATCCAATGACTCTAGGTGTGGTTCATGAGAAGAACACACATGCAATGACATTGGTGGATCCATGTGTAGTTTGTGAGAAGAACATACATGCAATGACTCTAGATGTGTTTCATCAGAAGAATACACATGCAATGACACTGGTGTATCCTTATGTGGTTTGTGAGAAGAACACACATGCAATGACTCTAGCTGTGGTTCATGAAAAGAACACACATCCAATGACTCTAGCTGTGGTTCATGAGAAGAACACACATGCAATGACATTGGTGGATCCATGTGTGGTCTGTGAGAGGAAAACACATCCAATGACACTGGGTGTGGATCATGAAAAGAACACACATCCAATGACACTAGTGGATCCATATGTGGTTTGTGAGAAGAATAGACATGCAATGACTCTAGGTGTGGTTCATGAGAAGAAAACACATGCAATGACACTGGTGGATCCATGTGTGGGTTGTGATAGGAACAGACATGCAATGCCACTGGTGATATGTGGTTTGTGAAAAGAACACACATGCAATGACATTAGTGGATCCATATGTGGTTTGTGAAAACAACAGACATGCAATCACACTGGGTGGATCCTTATGTGGTTCATGAGAAGAACACACATGCAATGACACTGGTGATATGTGGTTTGTGAAAAGAACAAACATGCAATGACTCTAACTGTGGTTAATGAAAAGAGTAGACATGGAATTACACTGGTGGATCCATCTGTGGTTTGTGAGAAGAACACACATCCAATGACACTGGTGGATCCTTATGTGGTTTGTGAGAAGAACACACACGCAATGACACTGGGTGTGGTTCAGGAGAAGAATACACATCCAATGACATTGGTGGATCCTTATGTGGTTTCTGAGAAGAACAAACATGCAATGACTCTAGATGTGGTCCAGGAGAAGAACACACATGCAATGACACTGGTGGATCGATGTATGGTCTGTGAGAGGAACACATATGCAGTGACACTGGGTGTGTTTCATGAGAAGAAGAGACATGCAATGACACTGGTGGATCCTTATGTGGTTTGGGAGAATAACAGACATGCAATGACTCTAGATGTGGTTCATGAGAAGAACACACATGCAATGACATGGGTGGATCCATATGTAGTTTATAAGAAGAACACACATGCAATTACACTAGGTGTGGTTCATGAGAAGAACAAGCATGCAATGACGCTGGTGGATCCATATGTAGTTTGTGAGAAGAACAGACATGCAATGACTCTAGCTGTGGTTCATGAAAAGAACACACATCCAATGACTCTAGCTGTGGTTCATGAGAAGAACACACATGCAATGACATTGGTGGATCCATGTGTAGTTTGTGAGAAGAACATACATGCAATGACCCTAGATGTGGTTCATCAGAAGAACACACATGCAATGACACTGGTGTATCCTTATGTGGATTGTGAGAAGACCACACATGCAATGACTCTAGCTGTGGTTCGTGAAAAGAACACACATCCAATGACTCTAGCTGTGGTTCATGAGAAGAACACACATGCAATGACACTGGTGGATCCATGTGTGGTCTGTGAGAGGAAAACACATCCAATGACACTGCGTGTGGATCATGAAAAGAACACACATCCAATGACACTAGTGGATCCATATGTGGTTTGTGAGAAGAATAGACATGCAATGACTCTAGGTGTGGTTCATGAGAAGAAAACACATGCAATAACACTGGTGGATCCATGTGTGGGTTGTGAGAGGAACAGACATGCAATGCCACTGGTGATATGTGGTTTGTGAAAATAAAACACATGCAATGACATTAGTGGATCCATATGTGGTTTGTGAAAACAACAGACATGCAATCACACTGGGTGGATCCTTATGTGGTTCATGAGAAGAACACACATGCAATGACACTGGTGATATGTGGTTTGTGAGAAGAACACACATGCAATGACACTGGGTGTGGTTCAGGAGAGGAATACACATCCAATGACATTGGTGGATCCTTATGTGGTTTCTGAGAAGAACAAACATGCAATGACTCTCGATGTGGTCCAGGAGAAGAACACACATGCAATGACACTGGTGGATCGATGTATGGTCTGTGAGAGGAACACACATGCAATGACACTGGGTGTGGTTCATGAGAAGAAGAGACATGCAATGACACTGGTGGATCCTTATGTGGTTTGGGAGAATAATAGACATGCAATGGCTCTAGATGTGGTTCATGAGAAGAACACACATGCAATGACATGGGTGGATACATATGTAGTTTATGAGAAGAACACACATGCAAAGACACTAGGTGTGGTTCATGAGAAGAACAAGCATGCAATGACACTGGTGGATCCATATGTGGTTTGTGAGAAGAACAGACATGCAATGACTCTAGCTGTGGTTCATGAAAAGAACACACATCCAATGATTCTAGCTGTGGTTCATGAGAAGAACACACATGCAATGACATTGGTGGATCCATGTGTAGTTTGTGATAAGAACATACATGCAATGACTCTAGATGTGGTTTATCAGAAGAACACACATGCAATAACACTGGTGTATCCTTATGTGGTTTGTGAGAAGAACACACATGAAATGACTCTAGCTGTGGTTCATGAAAAGAACACACATCCAATGACTCTAGCTGTGGTTCATGAGAAGAATACACATGCAATGACATTGGTGGATCCATGTGTGGTCTGTGAGAGGAAAACACATCCAATGACACTGGGTGTGGATCATGAAAAGAACACACATCCAATGACACTAGTGGATCCATATGTGGTTTGTGAGAAGAATAGACATGCAATGACTCTAGGTGTGGTTCATGAGAAGAAAACACATGCAATGATACTGGTGGATCCATGTGTGGGTTGTGATAGGAACAGACATGCAATGCCACTGGTGATATGTGGTTTGTGAAAAGAACACACATGCAATGACATTAGTGGATCCATATGTGGTTTGTGAAAACAACAGACATGCAATCACACTGGGTGGATCCTTATGTGGTTCATGAGAAGAACACACATGCAATGACACTGGTGATATGTGGTTTGTGAAAAGAACAAAAATGCAATGACTCTAACTGTGGTTAATGAAAAGAGTAGACATGGAATTACACTGGTGGATCCATCTGTGGTTTGTGAGAAGAACACACATCCAATGACACTGGTGGATCCTTACGTGGTTTGTGAGAAGAACACACATGCAATGACACTGGGTGTGGTTCAGGAGAAGAATACACATCCAATGACATTGGTGGATCCTTATGTGGTTTCTGAGAAGAACAAACATGCAATGACTCTAGATGTGGTCCAGGAGAAGAACACACATGCAATGACACTGGTGGATCGATGTATGGTCTGTGAGAGGAACACACATGCAATGACACTGGGTGTGGTTCATGAGAAGAAGAGACATGCAATGACACTGGTGGATCCTTATGTGGTTTGGGAGAATAACAGACATGCAATGACTCTAGATGTGGTTCATGAGAAGAACACACATGCAATGACATGGGTGGATCCATATGTAGTTTATGAGAAGAACACACATGCAATTACACTAGGTGTGGTTCCTGAGAAGAACAAGCATGCAATGACACTGGTGGATCCATATGTAGTTTGTGAGAAGAACAGACATGCAATGACTCTAGCTGTGGTTCATGAAAAGAACATACATCCAATGACTCTAGCTGTGGTTCATGAGAAGAACACACATGCAATGACATTGGTGGATCCATGTGTAGTTTGTGAGAAGAACATACATGCAATGACTCTAGATGTGGTTCATCAGAAGAACACACATGCAATGACACTGGTGTATCCTTATGTGGTTTGTGAGAAGAACACACATGCAATGACTCTAGCTGTGGTTCGTGAAAAGAACACACATCCAATGACTCTAGCTGTGGTTCATGAGAAGAACATACATGCAATGACACTGGTGGATCCATGTGTGGTCTGTGAGAGGAAAACACATCCAATGACACTGGGTGTGGATCATGAAAAGAACACACATCCAATGACACTAGTGGATCCATATGTGGTTTGTGAGAAGAATAGACATGCAATGACTCTAGGTGTGGTTCATGAGAAGAAAACACATGCAATGACACTGGTGGATCCATGTGTGGGTTGTGAGAGGAATAGACATGCAATGCCACTAGGTGTGGTTCATGAAAAGAACACACATCCAATGACACTGGTGGATCCTTATATAGTTTGTGAGAAGAACACACATGCAATGACAAAGTGGATCCATATGTGGTTTGTGAAAAGAACACACATGCAATGACTCTAACTGTGGTTAATGAAAAGAGCAGACATGCAATGACACTCGTGGATCCATGTGTGGTTTATGAGAGGAACGCACATCAAATGACATTGGGTGTGGTTCATGAAAAGAACACACATGCAATGACACTGGTGGATCCATATATGGTTTGTGAGAAGAACAGACATGCAATGACTCTGGGTGTGGTTCATGATAAGAACACACATGCAATGACACTGGTGGATCCATGTGTGGTCTATGAGAGGAACACACATGCAATGACACTGAGTGTGGTTCATGAAAAGAACAGACATGCAATGACACTGGTGTATCCATATGTGGCTTGTGAAAAGAACAGACATGGTATCACTCTAGCTGTGGTTCATGAAAATAACACACATCCAGTGACTCTAGCTGTGGTTCATGAGAAGAACACACATACAATGACACTGGTGGATCCATGTGTGGTTCATGAGAAGAACACACATCCAATGACACTAGGTGTGGTTCATGAAAAGAACACACATCCAATGACACTGGTGGATTCATGTGTGGTTTGTGAGAAGAATACACATGCAATGACTCTAGCTGTGGTTCATGAAAATAACACACATCCAATGACACTAGTGGATACATATGTGGTTTGTGAGAAGAACAGACATGCAATTACTTTAGTTGTGGTTCATGAAAAGAACACACATGCAATGACACTGGTGGATCCATGTGTGGTTCATGATAAGAACACACATCCAATGACACTGGGTGTGGTTCATGAAAAGAACACACATCCAATGACACTGTTGGATCCTTATGTGGTTTGTGAGAAGAACCGCCATGCAATGACACTGAATATGGTTCATGAGAAGAACACACATCCAATAACACTATATGTGGTTCATGAGAAGAATAGACAGGCAATGACACTGGTGTATCCCTATGTGCTTTGTGAGAAGAACAGATATTCAATGACACTGGGTGTGGTTCATCAAAAGAACAGAGATGCAATGATACTGGTGGATCCTTATGTGGTTTGTGAGAAGAACAGACATGCAATAACACTGGCTGTGGTTCATGAGAAGAACACACATGCAATGACACTAGTGTATCCTTATGTGGTTTTTGAGAAGAACACACATGCAATGACTCTAGCAGTGGTTCATGAAAAGAACACACATGCAATGACACTGGTGGATCCATGTGTGGTTTGTGAGAATAACACACATCCAATGACACTGGTGGATCAACATGTGGTTTATGAAAAGAACACACGTGCAATGACACCGGTAGATCCATGTGGTTTATGACAATAACACACATGCAATGAACTCTAGTGGGTCCATGTGGTTTATGAGAAGAACACACATCCAATGAACTCTAGTGGCTCTATCTTGGCATAATTTGATGTATGCCATGATGTATTTCATTGTACAAGACACTCACTTTCCATTTTTATACTACTCAGTTTTGCCCTTGGTTTTTTGATACTACTCAGTTTTGCCCCCCTCTCTCTATCTTTCGTAGAAGCCCAAACCTGTGCTCACCCTGTCTGCTACTCCCTGATTGGTTGTCACAGTTGTCACGCGGATCGTGCGCACCAACCGTTGATTCTGTGCGATACAACAATGATCGTTGCACACGTCGTGCCCTTCACAGTACAGCGTGAGACAACACAGACGTCTCCCTCAGCGAGACTTCTATAAGAAGGAACACGATGCCATCCATGGAAAAAGTCATCGAGCGGTCATGTCACATTTAATCAAGTATGAAAAGCCTACTATTGCTACTACAACACATGCACAGGGCAACGGGTCATCGATTGCACGGTTGTCGACGGGACGCTGCAATTTATTGCCACTTGATATTAATAAGACATATCCCATTTTTACGCAGCACTGTCAATCTCACTTCCAACTGGGCCCTACCGCTAGTAACTTCCATGAGTCAAGGGCCCCCCTCGAGTAGATCTAACGTTGCTAGAAATTGGTTTCGCGCCACTTGCATGCAGTGGAATTGAGGTCTGCCATGAGCGTGTTTTCAATGCAGCTCTAAAGTGGAGATCGTAGCTGTTTAAAAAAAAGCGAACCCAAAAAAAAGGTGGAGATCATGGTAGCCCCCCACCCCCCGCCCACCACACATGTCCACTCGAGGACTACGAACGGTCCGGTGTTTATAACCCCCCTCGACCTTCTTCTTCCATGTGCTCGTGTCATTTGCCCCCAGTCTGCCTAGTCCCAAGACCCCAGTCTGCACCTACTGCACGCGCCGAAGCTCCCTCACTTGCACTACCTCCTTCCCTTGGTGCGCCATGAAGCGTACGCGTGGAGACGAGCCGGAGGTGAAGTCAGTTGAAGGCGCAGCAGCAGATGGCTTGGTCATCGCCAAGCAGGTGGTGGTGTCTTCTCCGGGCATGAATGCCACTCGTCACCGCGCCGTCGAGGGTGCGAGCTCATTCGTCCAGCTAGTAGCCATCGCCGCCGAGCAGCAGGTGGCCGACAACATCGTGGTGCCAGTGGCAGATCTGGATGGGGGCAGGCAGCAGGCGGAGGCAATCCAGTGCTCCACATCAACGACCCCATCGTCGTACAAGAAATCTTCGATGCAATCACGGAAAATGACGAGTTCGAGGAGGAGGTCCCTATTGAGGAGTCTGAGGTACTACATTGCTAGCTTCTCTAGTCATAGCCGTAGATTTCACTGTTCATACACAGGATTTGCTCAATCGTGTACAGATTCTTTTGCTCTTCAAGTAGGGTAGTATATAGAATCGGTCGAGTGATGCATCTGCCATCTAGTCACAAAACCCCAATCCATCTAGTGACAAAACCCCAATCTGCTCATCTACCATCTAGTTGAGTTTGCTAGTTGAGTGTTGATTTCGATAGACAACATGCCTATAACATTACATTTCTATTCCTTACTGAGCCCAATGATTCAATTTTGCCCCAAAATAGTGCAAGGGCATCTGATGGTGTCGTTTTCTTAGGGATGGTTAGTGAACCTGAGGCATCAATGCACAAAAACAATATAGGTTGTGCTGTTGGTATTTTAGTTCTCCGACTCCATCGCTGAAAAAAATGAGGCCCTAATTTTTTTCTCATATGGAACCTATATATATAATCTTTGTCTTGTTTCTGATCTATGAATGCGTCGTATGATGCATATGTATATCCCTGAATATTGTGTTGTACGATTACATTTCAATTTCTTATTGTGGCCAATGATTCAAATTTGCCCCAAAGAGAGGCAGACACATTGGTGTCAGATTTTTTCAGAGATGAGTTAGCGAACCTAGGGCCATGTACAAGATCAATATAAGCTGTGCAGTTGTTACTTGGTTCACTTACGCCATCCCTGTAGAAACTTATGAGGCTGTAATCTTTATTCTACATTCATAGAACTATGATATTTGAATTATCTATTCCATGCATTCATAGAGTATAAGAATTACATTTTAGTTTGTCACCGAGGCCGATGATTGAAATTTTCCCAAAAAGAGTTCAAGGGGAGACACGTATGATGGTGTCGTGTTTTAGGGATGGGTTGGTGAACCTGAGGCAGCAATGCACATAAACAATATAGGTTGTGTTGTTGCTACTTTGGTTCTCCAACTCCATCTCTGAAACAAATTATGAGGCCCTTGATTTATTCTCATATGGAACTACATATATGATCCTTGATTTGTTTTTGATCTTTTAATGATTGGTATGATGCATATGTATATGAATGGTTTTGATCATAAGTATTTTTAACATGTACCTGAAGATTAATTGTTTGGTTTTTTATTTATAATTACAATATTTAGTCTTGTTTTTTTACCTAACTATGTATATCCCTGAATATTGTTTTGTACGATTACATTTCAGTTTCTTATTGTGGGCAATGATTCAAATTTGTCCCAAAGAGAGGTAGACACATTGGTGTTCGATTTTTTCAGGGATGAGTTAGCGAACCTGGGGCCATGTACAAGATCAATATAAGCTGTGCAATTGTTAGTTGGTTCGCTTACGCCATCCCTGTAGAAACTTATGAGGCTGCAATCTTTATTCTACATACACTCTGATGCAATTATTTGTCATTGTGTTGAGATGAAATGATATATGAACCGATCAAATTATCGCTGAGATGTTTTCTGTTTGATATCCACGTATATTGTCTTACATGTAAATGTTGTTAATTCTTGAGTTGTAATACAATTCAATCATATGTATGAGTTCTAAGTTATGTTCTTAAAAATCAACAGGAGGATGATGATGAAGTGGACAATACCAAGGAATCTAGGGACAACAAGAGCCGCTACATGCTGAGGCAGTTATGGTGTGGGCTAATCCGTTTCTACCATAGGGGGAGACTGTTTTGCCCATTCTGTGGCAGAGCAATCAACGTGAACCTTGACAGCATAATCCAGCACGCGGTGGGCGTTGCCAGAGGCGTAGGCAAAAGCCATAGGCTGATTACCTTGGCGCGGCACGCATCCTTCGGCAAATTCCTCCGGGATTATGTTAGGACTGGCCTGTATCCCATCGACTAGGCTGTCCCTGCCTCCTGCTAATGCCCCTGCTCTGCTAGGCGTCTCCGTGTCCTAGCCTCCTGCTGCCGCCCCTGCTTTTATTTTGTTTTAGTTAATTATTACCTGTGTGTAGCATGTAAGACGATATAAATGTGGTGTCTCTGGTGAACCTTCGATATTAATCTACTCCTTTATATGGAGTTCCTTAAAATTTCTAGTGTTCAATTATATTACTGATCATGCTCATGCACACTACAAAATATTTCTAGTGTTCGATTATATTATAATTGTCAAGGAATACATCAACAAGTTCAATTGGTCGAAATTTTGTATTTGAAGTAACTAAATGATCTCACATCGGCGGTGGACACTAGTGGTCGTTATATGAAGAATATCATTTTGCCTATCTCCTCACCAGGGGCCTAAATATAATGCCTATCTCAATGCAACAACCCATCACACTTTTATACATATATATCATATAGGTAAACACATACATATGCATACAAGTTCTTCCAACGCTTAGATCCCAAACTAATCTATACATCCCAAAATACATACTACGTATACAAAATAAACTAGAAACTAAAATCTAGTTCAAACACATAATGTATCACCACCACTTGTTGTCGTTCTTGACTTGCTTCCCCTTCAACCACTTGCTGTTGCTATCATCCAAAGATCCCTGCTCGTCCTGATACCGCTTTCTGTCCTCCCCGCGCTTCTTCTCCTGGGCTAGCTTGCAACTAGGGCATAACTCTCTCGCGAAAAACCCCGCCTTAACCATCCCATCTTTCATGGTAATGAGCTTACTGTACAACTCGTATGCCATGTAGGCGTCTCTGGCTGCATACTCGAGGCGCACCTGGCTCATTGTCTTCCACTCCCTGTAGTCGTGCTCGTGTTGCTTCAATTTCTTCAGTTTTGCATAGGATTTATCGATGATTTCCGCTGCCAGATCACCCATGCCATCATTCGCTGGGTATTCTTTGATCTTGTACAGATTTTGGATGTCGATGTGGTGCCCATCTGGGATTTTTATCAATGCACGAGAAAGCATAATTGTGTCATTTGTGATAACACTAGTGAAAGTTATCCCTTTCCTACACAAGAACTCGACTAGAGCCGGACAATGCTTCTCAGTTGGTTTACTCCTGCAGTTAGATGGTTTTAGGGATTTAAGGGAACAAGGGATGTATAAGTGGTGATCTCAAATTTAAATTTCACATACCTGCAGAAGTGGTAAACGAGGACCTCCTCATGTATGGCAATTTGTACGACAGTGATCTCTTATGGAGGATTTTTTTCGCTTATTTGCACGGGTGTACTCCAAGTCTAGCCCCACAAACTTGTGCTTCTCTTTCTCAAGCAATTGCTCAAACTTGGCGAGAGTTGTCTCCACAGTCGCTTCATCATGTGTGTACACCACTATCAAAGTCGTGGTGCCATGGGCAGGGACCAAGTGGGTCTCTGTTGTGCATTTCCCATCGTCCATGCCTGCAAGGAAATGGGTGAAAGGAAATGCCTGCAAGGAACTGCCTGTGAGAGGAAGAAGAAGATGAACCGATGGTTCTAGAACAGAGGAAGAACAAGCGCCCAGGAAAAACTGCAGAGGAATGACTGAGGAAGACGAAGAAGAAGCACCTAGGAAAAACTAGAGAGGAAGAAGAAACGTGGTAACTGCAGCTTTCGGTTCGAGAACTCACCGTGGTTACGTGGAGATCATGGCAGTGCTGCCGGTTAAACAAGTGGCACCAGTTCCTGCGAGAATATGGAATTAGTTATGCATTTTTCTATGCGAGAAATTGAGAGAAATCATTTATATTTTGTCTTTCATAATTAAACATAATGAAGTTGGTACAACCCAAGAGATTTGAACAAAAGAGATTTGCTAGTTTAACATAATGCATGTGTCAGTTGAATCCCAGCATGCTGCTAGGGTTCTTGGACATCGTTAGCCACATGCTGGAGTGGCATCATTTCATGTGTTCTTTTCCAAAACCACAATAATGCACAGTGATAGAGACACACAAACATCCAAGTGGGTGTGGTGATACAACATCTTTCAAACTAGTGCTACAATGCATGTTGCAGTTGAATCCCAGCATGCTGCTAGGGTTCTTGGACATAGTTGCCCACATGCTGGAGTGGCATCATTACATGTGTTATTTTACAAAACCACAATTATTCACATTGATACATAGACACATCCATGTGGGTGTGGTGATGCAGCATCTTTCAAACTGGTGCTACAATGCATGTGGTCATTGAATCCCAACATGTTGCTAGGTTTCCTCGACATGGTTGGCCACATGCTAGAGTGGCATCATTGCATGTGTTCGTTTACAAAACCACAACAATGCACATTGATACACAAACACACATCCAAGTGGGTGTGGTGATGCAGCATCTTTCAAACTGGTGTTATAATGCATGTTGCAGTTGAATCCCAGTACGCTACTAGGGTTCCTTTAGATTTTTGGCCACATGCTAGAGTGGCATCATTGCATGTGTTATTTTCCAAAACCACAATGATGCAAATTGATACACACACAGACACACATCCAAGTGGGTGTGTTGACGTAGCATCGTTCAAACTGGTGCTAAAATACATGTTGTAGTTGAATCCCAACATGCTGCTAGAGTTCCTTGACATGTTTGGCCACATGTTGGAGTGGCATCATTGCATGTGTTCTTTTCCAAAACCACAATGATTCACATTGATACACACACACACATCCAAGTGGGTGTGGTGATGCAGCATCTGTCAAACCGGTGCTACAATGCATGTGGCCGTTAAATCCTAGCATGCTGCTAGGGTTCCTGGACATGGTTGGCCACATGCTAGATTGGCATCATTGCATGTGTTATTTCCCAAAACCACAATAATGCACATTGATACACACACATCCAAATGGTTGTGGTGATGCAGTTGTTGGAGATATGCCCAAGAGGCAATAATAAAGTGGTTATTATTGTATCTTTATGTTTATGATAAATGTTTACATCCCATGCTATAATTGTATTAACCGGAAACATTAATACTTGTGTGTTTTGTAAACATAAAAGAGTCCCTAGTAAGCCTCTTATTAAACTAGCTTGTTGATTAATGGATGATCATGGTTTCCTGATCATGGACATTGGATGTCATTGATGACAAGATCATATCATTAGGAGAATGATGTGATGGACACACACCCATGGTAAGCATAGCATAAGATCAAGTCATTAAGTTCGTTTTGCTACAAGCTTTCAAATGCATAGTAACCTAATCCTTCGACCATGAGGTTATGTTAATCACCATCACCGGATGGGTACTTTGATGACATCAAACGCCGCTTCGTAACTGGGTGGTTATAAAGGTGTCATTGGGTATTCTGAAAGTATGTGTTGAAGCACATGGACCAAGATTGGGATTTGTCCATCCATATGACGGATAGATATGCTCTGGGCCCTCTCGGTGGAATGTCATCTAGTTAGCTTGCAAGCATGTGACTAGGTCACAAGGGATGACATATCACGGAACGAGTAAAGAGTACTTATCAGTAACGAGGTAGAACTAGGTATGGAGATACCGACAATCAAACCTCGGATAAGTAGAGTATCGCGTGACCAAGGGAATTGGTTTCGTATGTTAATGGTTCTATCGATCACGAAGTCATCGTTGAGTATGTGGGAGCCGTTATGGATCTCCAGATCCCGCTGATGGTTATTGATCGGAGAGGTGTCTTCATCATGTCTGCATATTCACGAAACGTAGGGTGACACACTTAAGGTTCGAAGTTGTTTTATGTAGATATGGAATATGTGTTGGAGACTGAATGTTGTTTGGAGTCTCGGATTGGATCCGGGACATCACGAGGAGATCTAGAATTGTCCGGAGAATAAGATTCATATATTGGGAATCATTTTCTAAGTTAGGAAATGTTCTGGAATGTTTGTATGGAGATTCTAGAAGGTTTCAGAATGTTCTGGAAGGTTCTAGAAGATTTCTTGGAATTTGCTTGAAAACCAAGAAAGGATCAAGGAGTCTTTGTGGGGCAAGACACGCATTCGTTGGGGAGGAGGATTCCTCCCCCCCTCGCAATCCACCGGCCAAGGAGGGAGGGGAGTCCTACTAGGACTCCCCCTCCCATGGCGCCTCCCTCCTTTAAATAGAGGGGAGGGGGCGCCACCCCCTATATCTCTCCCATAACAAACCCTAGCCACCGCCTCTCTCCTCCTCCTTCGCTCTGATCCGGCTTAGGCGAAGCCCTGCAGAAATCTCTACTCCACCACCACCACCACACTGTCGTGCTGCTGGGATTCCGTGGAGAAGATCTACTACCTCCACTGCTCGCTGGAATGGGGAGAGGAAGGTCTGCTTCGACTCCGCACGTGTGACCGACTGCGGAAGCGCTGCCGAAACGCGGCGCCGGAAGGATCGTCCACACGATCTTGAGATCGGCAAGTGATCGACTACATCAACCCTGAGATCTAATCTCGTAACGCTTCTAGTTCTACGAGGGTTGTACAGATCTATCTCGTTGCACATGTCTAATAGATTAGATCTTGGCTTTTATCTAGATTAGATCTGGGTTTTGTTCGTTCTTGCGGTAGAATTTTTTTGTTTTCCATGCTACGAACCCATCAGTGGTATCAGAGCCGTGTCTATGCGTAGATCTGTTGCACGAGTAGAACACAATGGTTTTGTGGGTGTTGGTGCTCGTGTCGTCTTTTGCTTTGTGTACTTTGCATCTTGCGGTATGGTGGATGAAGCGGCTCGGGCTAACCTTACATGTCATCGCACATGAGACTTGCTCCACAGTTGACGTGCAACTCGTATTGCACAAGTGGCTTTGCGGGTGTCTGTCTCTCCCATCATAGTATAGATCCAATCTACACTTTTCACTTGATAGCACTTGTATCAACGTTGTGGTTCAGTTTCATAGGTAAGATCCGTTCTTATTCGAAAGCCCCAAACCACGTAAAACATGCAAAGAAAATTAGAGGCATCTAACTTGTTTTTGCAGGGGTTTTGTGATGTGATATGGCCATCATGTGATTGTGATTATATTTGATGTATGCAATGATCCTTGTTGTAATATGGCAGCCGACAGGAGCCTAATGGTTGTCTTTAATTCTGTTATGACCTGCGTGTCTATTCATCCTGTAATAGCTTTATTCCAAGTAGTTGTAATAGTTGCTAGTGATGATGGACAACCATGAAGCGGCGCCACTGACCTTGACGCAATGCTGGTGATGATGGAGATCATGTCCGTGCTTTGGAGATGGAGATCAAAGGCATAAGAAGAAAGGGCCATATCATATCACACTCATTATGAATTGCCTGTGATGTTAATCCTTTATGCATCTTGTATTGCTTAGATCGAGACGGTAGCATTATAAGATGATCCCTCTCACTAAATATCAAGTAATAAAGTGTTCGTCCTTAGTAGGCACCGTTGCTAAGACTCATCGTTTCGAAGCATCTCGTGATGATCGGGTGTGATAGATTCTACGTGTGCATACGACGGGTGCAAGCCAGATTTGCACATGCGAATACTAAGGTTAACCTTGACGAGCCTAGCATGTACATACATGGTCTCGGAACACGGAATACCGAAAGGTAAAGCATGAGTCATATGGATGATATGATGAACATGTTGATTGTTCGCCTTTAAAGCTACATCATCTCACGTGATGATCGGACTTGGTGTAGTGGATTTGGTTCGTGTAATCACTAAAACAACTCGAGGGATGTTGTTTTGAGTGGGAGTTCTTTTGTAATTTGGATTAGTCAAACTCAATTTATCATAAACACAATCAAAGTGAATTTGCATAGTTTGTTGTAGTCATTGGCATCCGTTCACCACCTTACGCTTAGTTATAGTTGAGATAGTGGAACTATAGAAATTCTGGATATTTTCTTTACGAACTGGTATCGTATTGTTTTGAGTGTCAATCTAAAGTTTAAAAGTCCTGTTGCAAACTTTTAGCAAACTCCGTTTACTCTGTGAAGTTTAATAAACAGTATTAAATCAAGAGTAATAATTCTAGTATTAGTATCTAATGTATCATGATTGCCTCCATGATTCTTGATACTCAAAAGATTGTTTTTTAATATCAAGTTTATCTAAGAGCTAAAAGCAATGTTTCAGAAACCATCATATGTGAAAGGTATTGCGATATCTAAAACAATGTGTTGGTTACAACATGATAGAGTATACGTCCTCATATTTGATGATAATTTGTGAAGGTTGGAGACGCTAGTCGTCCTAATCCTCCAAAAGGTTTTGGAAAAGAAACATTATACTCGCAATTCACCTTTATAAGCTATAGCAGCTTGATCATGAAAGTTGTCATGATAAGGATGAATAGAAGATGTAAGTAAAATGTTTACTACACTAAAAGATTACTAAAGAATGGAATTTTGAAAGAATGCCAAACATTTGATGAAGGTGATCCACTTCAAAGTGCAAGTCCAAAGGTATTAGTATTTGACTATACACACTTTGTACTATGTGTCATGTGAATGACACCACTATTGATGTTGATAGATTCTTTTAAAAGAAAATGAATTGTTGAAAGAGAATATAAAAAATATTTGGCAGAAAAGAAAAGATTGGAGATATCCAACTTAGGTATATAGAAGATACATGTTATGGCTGTATTCCTTGGTTGTTAAACAATGTGGTTCTGTGGTATTGGATACCGAATTGGTTGGTATGAAGTGTCATACAGGACAACACAATTCATGAACTGCAATGGCCTAAGTAACTAGCAAGAGAATATGTGATGATGTTCATCGAAAACAAACAAAGGGTTGTTGTGTTTCTCGTTAACATCAAAGCTTGCCTTCAAGATTTGTTTCAATAATTGTTATTTTGATCAGGTATTATGACGACAAAAGGTTGTTCAAATAATTACCGTATTCCATAATAGATGGATGATATACAAGTCTGGTTGGAGAAATAACGACCATAAAACTAATGCTAAAATGTCGCAAGACAAATGATTGAAAGATCACTTGCGAAGTGACATCGCCGTTTAAATTATATTGAAAGGGATACATGAAGAAACTCCATGTTGATGGATTTTTGGAGTCTTTGATTTTGATCAAATGATGCTTGTGATACTTTCCTGGAGATAATTAATACTCCGTTCGTAGGCCAAAAGAGGAACGGACGACTAACTGATTGGAATTTGTACATATTGATGTATATAGTCCATTATGTGTAGTCGTGGGCGATGGATTTCAACTTCATATGCTTTCTCCAAAGATTTGAGTGAGTATATGTATATACTTACTCAATAAGGAAGAAGTATGAAACATTTGAAAATGTTCAAAGACTTTCAAGATGAAGTGGAAAATCACTGTAACAAGAAAATAAAAAGTTTATGATTGGATCATAAAGAAAGATGTTTGAGTTACAAGTTTAGCAAAACACCTAAGATTTGAGGAATCGTTCCATGGATTTGCATTTCTCAAAAACACCATAGGAGTATGGAGTGTTCAAGATATGTAATGAAACCTTGTTTGACATGGTAAGATCAAAGGTGTCATTTATAAAACTGCCATTATATTTTAAAGATTAAAGATTTAGTGACTACCACTTTTACACTGAAAAGAGCTGCATCGTGATCCGTTGAAATGACACCATATAAGTCATGGTTTGGGATAAAACCCAGGTTGTACTTTCTTAAATTTTTGGTATGCTAGGCATAAGTAAAGTGTTTACAACCAAAGTCGGATGAGCATGTCTTTGTAGGTTATTTTGAATAACCATTGGGTATTCCTCCATAACACCGAAGACAAAAGTATTTATCGCTTAGAATGTCGAGTTTCTTGAGAAGGAATTTTTGGTGAAAAGTTAAGTGGCAGAACAATAGAACTTTGACAAGGTTGTTGAACCTTGGCTAATATGTGCTGAGTTGCGCAGCATCGGTAAGTGTCCCGGAGGCAGCAACAATGCTCATGGCTCACGTTCCTCAAAGGTTGTGGTCACGGAGATCTAAGTTACTATTGAACCAAGTAGGTCGGGTAAGTAATCAAATACCAAGATTTGAGAGTTAAATCATTGTTGTTTGACAATGATGAACCGACTGCATGCAAAGAAGCAATGATGGGCCCTGACTTCGTTAAATGGCTTGAAGCCATAAAATCCGTGATAATTCCATACACGAGAAATCAAGCTTTGAATTTGAAAGACCCTCTGGAAAGGTGCAAGACCTTACAGTCGTATATGGATCTATAAAGAAATAGACATGGATGTTTCACATCTATGAAATAGTCAACATGTCGGAAAGAGTTTACGACAATGTTCAAGGAATTGACTATGATAAGATTTGATTTTTCATAGCGATATTTAGTCTGGACGGATTAATGTAGCAACCACTACATATATTTTGGTATATGGTAGTTGATCAAACAAAACAAGTTCATCTAATAGAATGGTTACCTAGGACGTGTACATGACACGATCCAAAGGGTTTTGTTAATTCAAAGGATGCTAAAAGAGTATGCAAAACTTCAATGGTTGAAGTGAGCATCGCGGAGTTGGAATCTTCACCGTGATGAAACCGTTAAAAGGTTTAATTTCATCAGAGACAATGAAGATGTTTGCATTTTGCAAGAAATTAAGTGGGAGCGCTAAGACATATTTCTAATACATTATGTGAAAGACATATTGTTGATTAGAAATGATGTATCTTTTATTGACACAGGTTAAGAATTTCATTTCGATGAAAGACTTAGGCATAACCCAAGAATTAGGCATCAATGTCTATATAGATAGATTGAGGAGATAATATGGTTTTGCCAAATGTACATAGATAAGATGTTGAATGAGTTCAATATGGAAACAACAAGAAAGGTTCTTGACGCACGGAAAGGACTGAATCAAGATTCAAGTGTGTTGACACGAGATTCAAGTGTTTTGACACTTGGTGAAATCACAAGAATATTTTGATCAATCATTCTTTGAGATGTACACATCCAGATATGTCCTATGCTCTAAATGTTATGAGCATATACCAGAATGACTCATAAGATGATCATTGGACAATAGTAGGGATATTCCTATGATCTTTGGAAGAACTAAGAATATATTATAGTGGTGATAAATAGTTCATTGTAAATTGTTGCATTGGTACTAGTTTTGTCACAAATTAAGTTTATCTCAATTTAAACTATTGGTGGCACAATGTAATGGAAAGGAAGTTCCATAACGGATTTGGTTGAGTACCAAAGTTAAAACATTGTGACAGATACTACAACAAAAGGCTAAGTATATGACTGCTATTGTAGCAGCAAATGAGGGCATTTGCGTCAAGTAGTTTGTTATCAAACTAGGTGTGGTTCATAACGGGATAATACTATGAAGATACATTGTACGACAATTGTATCAACACGATTTAATCCCAAGGAACTAAAGGTATCACCAAAGGACCAAATTTATACAATGCCATCTCATTGGAGAATGAGTAATGCGTAGAGACGCAAGGACATGCAAATACACACGGACCTGGAAGTGTCAGATCCAAAGATTATGTTTACCACTAGCAATAGTGTCTATACAACACCAGAAAGCCATAGGTGTTGAATGCACAAGATATTAACTAGATTATTGACTCTAGTGCAAGTGGGATACTGTTGGAGATATTCCCAAGAGGCAATAATAAAGTGGTTATTATTATATCTTTATGTTTATGATAAATGTTTACATCCCATGCTATAATTGTATTAACCGGAAACATTAATACTTGTGTGTTTTTTAAACATAAAAGAGTCCCTAGTCAGCCTCTTGTTAAACTAGCTTGTTGATTAATGGATGATCATGGTTTCATGATCATGGACATTGGATGTCATTGATGACAAGATCATATCATTAGGAGAATGATGTGATGGACACACACCCATAGTAAGCATAGCATAAGATCAAGTCATTAAGTTCGTTTTGCTACAAGCTTTCAAATGTATAGTAACCTAATCCTTCGACCATGAGGTTATGTTAATCACCATCACCGGATGGGTACTTTGATGACATCAAACGCCGCTTCATAACTGGGTGGTTATAAAGGTGTCATTGGGTATTCTGAAAGTATGTGTTGAAGCGCATGGACCAAGATTGGGATTTGTCCATCCATATGACGGATAGATATGCTCTGGGCCCTCTCGGTGGAATGTCATCTAGTTAGCTTGCAAGCATGTGACTAGGTCACAAGGGATGACATATCACGGAACGAGTAAAGAGTACTTATCAGTAACGAGGTAGAACTAGGTATGGAGATACCGACGATCAAACCTCGGTTAAGTAGAGTATCTCATGACAAAGGGAATTGGTTTCGTATGTTAATGGTTCTATCGATCACGAAGTCATCGTTGAGTATGTGGGAGCCGTTATGGATATCCATATCCCGCTGATGGTGATTGATCGGAGAGGTGTCTTCATCATGTCTGCATATTCACGAACTGTAGGGTGACACACTTAAGGTTCGAAGTTGTTTTATGTAGATATGGAATATGCGTTGGAGACCGAATGTTGTTCGGAGTCTCGGATTGGATCCGGGACATCACGAGGAGATCCGGAATTGTCCGGAGAATAAGATTCATATATTGGGGATCATTTTCTAAGTTAGGAAATGTTCCGGAATGTTTGTATGGAGATTCTAGAAGGTTGCGGAATGTTCTGGAAGGTTCTAGAACATTTCTTGGAGTATGCTTGAAAACCAAGAAAGGATCAAGGAGTCTTTGTGGGGCAAGACACGGATTCGTGTGGGAGGAGGATTCCTCCCCCCTCCTAATCCAGCGGCCAAGGAGGGAGGGGAGTCCTACTAGGACTCCCCCTCCCATGGTGCCTCCCTCCTTTAAATAGATGGGAGGGGGCGCCACCCCCTATATCTCTCCCATAACAAACCCTAGCCGCCGCCTCTCTCCTCCTCCTTCGCTCTGCTCCGGCTTAGGCGAAGCCCTGCAGAAATCTCTACTCCACCACCACCACACCATCGTGCTGCTGGGATTCCGTGGAGAAGATCTACTACCTCCGCTGCTCGCTGGAACGGGGAGAGGAAGGTCTGCTTCGACTCCGCACGTGTGACCGACTGCGGAAGCGCTGCCGGAACGCGGCGCCGGAAGGATCGTCCACACCATCTTGAGATCGGCAAGTGATCGACTACATCAACCCCGAGATCTAATCTCGTAACGCTTCTGGTTCTACGAGGGTTAGTACAGATCTATCTCGTTGCACATGTCTAATATATTAGATCTTGGCTTTTATCTAGATTAGATATGGGTTTTGTTCGTTCTTGCGGTAGAATTTTTTGTTTTCCATGCTACGAACCCATCAGCAGCATCTTTCAAACTGGTCCTGCAATGCATGTTGTAGTTGAATCCCAGCATGCTAGTAGGGATCCTGGACATGGTTGGCCACATGCTGGAGTGGCATCATTGCATGTGTTCTTTTCGAAAACCACAATTATTCACATTGATACACACTCACACATCCATGTCGGTGTGGTGATGTAGCATCATTCAAACTAGTGCTACAATGCATGTTGCTGTTGAATCCCAGCATCATGCTAGGGTTCCTGGACATGGTTTCCCACATTATGGAGTTTCATCATTACATGTGTTCTTCTCCAAAACCACAATTATTCACATTGATACACACACATCCATGTGGGTGTGGTGATGCAGTATCTTCAACTGGTACTACAATGCATGTGGTCGTTGAATCCCAGCATGCTGCTAGGGTTCCTGGACATGGTTGGCCACATGCTAGAGTGGCATAATTTCATGTGTTCTTTTCTAAAACCATAATAATTCACATTGATAGACACACACACACGTCCAATAGGGTGTGGTGATGCAACATCTTTCAAACTGGTGCTATAATGCATATTGTAGTTGAATCCCAACATGTTGCTAGGGTTCCTGGACATGGTTGGCCACATGCTGGAGTGGCATCATTACATGTGTTCTTTTAGAAAACTACAATGATGCACAATGATACACTCACACACACATCCAAGTGGGTGTGGTGATGCGGCATCTTTCAAACTGGTGGTACAATGCATGTGTCAGTTGAATCCCAGCATGCTGCTACAGTTCCTAGACATGGTTGACCACATGCTAGAGTGGCATCATTGCATGTGTTCTTTTCCAAAACCACAATGATGCACATTGATAGAAACACACACACACATCGAAGTGGGTGTGGTGATGCAGTATCATTCAAAATGGTGCTACAATGCATGTTTGAAGTTCAATCCCACCATGCTGCTAGGTTTCCTAGACATGTTTGGAAACATGGTGGAGTGGCATCATTGCATGTGTTCTTTTCCAAAACCACAATGATGCACATTGATACAAAAATCCAAGTGCGTGTGGTGATGCAGCATCTTTCATAGTGGTGCTACAATGCATGTTGCAGTTGAATCCCAGAATGCTGCTAGGGTTCCTGGACATGGTTAACCACATGTTGGTGTGGCATCATTACATGTGTTCTTTTCCAAAACCACAATGATGCACATTGATACACACACATCCAAGTGGGTGTGGTGATGTAGCATCTTTCAAACTAATGCTGCAATGCATGTTGCAGGGTTCCTGGACATGGTTGTAAACATGCTGGAGTGGCATTATTGCATGTTTTATTTTCCAAAACCACAATGATGCACATTGATACACACACACATCCAAGTGGGTGTAGTGATACATCATCCTTCAAACTGGTGCTATAATGCATGTTGCAGTTGAAACCCAACATCCTGCTAGCATTCCTGGACATGGTTGGCCACATGCTAGAGTGTCATAATTGGATGTGTTATTTTCCAAAACCACAATGATGCACATTTATAGACATACACACACGTCCAAGAGGGTGTGGTTATGCAGCATCTTTCAAACTGGTCCTACAATGCATCTTGTAGTTGAATCCCAGTATGTTGTTAGGGATTCATGACATGGTTGGCCACATGTTGGAGTGGCATCATTGCATGTGTTCTTTTCCAAAACTCCAATGACGCACATTGATACACACACACATCCAAGTGGGTGTGGTGATGCAACGTCTTTCAAACTAGTGCAACAATGCATGTTGTGGTTGAATGCCAGCATGCTACTAGGGTTCCTGGACATGGTTGACCACATGTTGGAGTGGCATCGTTACATGTATTCTTCTCCAAAACCACAATTATTCACATTGATACACAAACACACATCCATGTGGGTGTGGTGATGCAGCATCTTTCAAACTAGTGCTACAATGCATCTAGCCGTTGATATACCAGCATGCTGCTAGGGTTCCTGGACATGGTTGGCCACATGCTGGAGTGGCATCATTACATGTGTTTTTTCCAAAACCACAATGATTCACATTGATAGACACACACACACACATCCAAATGGGTGTGGTGACACAATATCTTTCAAACTAGTGCTACAATGCATGTTGCCGTTGAATCCCAGCATCATGCTAGGGTTCTTGGACTTGGTTGCCCACATTCTGGAGTGGCATCATTAGATGTGTTCTTTTCAAAAACCACAATTATTCACATTGATACACACACACATCCATGTGGGTGTGGTGATGCATCATCTTTCAAACTGGTACTACAATGCATGTGGCCGTTGAATCCCAGCATTCTGCTAGGGTTCCTAGACATGGTTGGCGACATGCTAGAGTGGCATAATTTCATGTGTTCTTTTCCAAAACCACAATAATTCACATTGATACACACACATCCAAGTGGGTGTGGTGATGCAGCAATTTTCAAACTCGTGCTGCAATGCATGTTGTAGTTGAATCCCAGCATGCTGCAACGGTTCCTGGACATGGTTGTAAACATGCTGGAGTGTCATTATTGCATGTTTTATTTTCCAAAACCACAATGATGCACATTGATACACACACACAACCAAGTGGATGTGGTGATGCATCATCCTTCAAACTGGTGCTACAATGCATGTTGTGGTTGAATCCCAGCATGCTGCTAGGGTTCTTGGACATGGTTGGCCACATGCTGGATTGGCATCATTGCATGTGTTCTTTTCGAAAACCATAATAATGCACACTGATACACAAACACACATCCAAGTGGGTGTGGTGATGCATCTTCTTTCAAACTGGTGCTACAATGCATGTTGCAGTTGAAACCTAGCATGCTTCTAGGATTCCTGAACATGGTTGCCCACATGCTGAAGTGGCATCATTGCAAGTGTTATTTTAAAAAACCAAAATTATGCACATTGATAGACACACACACATCCAAGTGGGTGTGGTGATACAACATCTTTCAAACTAGTGCTACAATGCATCTATTAGTTGAATCCCATCATGCTGCTAGGGTTCCTGGACATGGTTGGCCACATGCTAGAGTGGCATAATTGCATGTGTTCTTTTCCAAAACCACAATGATGCACATTGATTGAAACACACACACACATCCAAGTGGGTGTGGTGATGCAGTATCTTTCAAAATGGTACTACAATGCGTGTTGTAGTTTAATCCCAGCATGCTACTAGGGT
The DNA here is from genome assembly GCA_916181665.1 of Avena sativa. NCBI lineage: Eukaryota > Viridiplantae > Streptophyta > Magnoliopsida > Poales > Poaceae > Avena > Avena sativa. The sequence continues at coordinate 266,462,637 of OV702292.1, read as the reverse complement.
TCCTAGACATGTTTGGACACATGGTGGAGTGGCATCATTGCATGTGTTCTTTTCCAAAACCACAATGATGCACATTGATACACACATCCAAGTGGATGTGGTGATGCGGCATCTTTCATACTAGTGCTACAAGCCATGTTGTAGTTGAATCCCAGAATGCTGCTAGGGTTCCTGGACATGGTTGGCCACATGCTGGAGTGGCATCATTACATGTGTTCTTTTCCAAAACCAAAATGATGCATATTGATATACACACATCCAAGTGGGTGTGGTGATGCAGCATTTTTCAAACTGGTGCTGCAATGCATGTTGCAGTTGAATCCCAGCATGCTGCTACGTTCCTGGACATGGTTGTAAACATTTGTAGCATCCCAATTGTCTAACAATTGTAGTGCTACTTGGTCTAGTAATATAATGGCTACTTCAAATATATAATTGTTGCATCCTAATTATATCATGCTCATGTCATCATGCCACCTTGCATTTGAGCATCATATAAAACCCTTTTGATTTGGTTCTTCTCTCATATGCATTGTTAATTGTATGTTCCTCTTGATATTGTATTTGGTTCTTGATATATTGTTTAAATGCCCAAGTTGAGTTGGGGGCATATCTCTTATTAACTCCACCACCCTTTCATTTCACCACCTTATAATTCCACCATCCAACTAAATATGAGCTTGGCACTTATTGGGTTTTACCTCTAGCTCATGTGGGTTAGGATGGATCCAATTCTTTTCCACATGCTCTCATCTTGGCATCATGTTGTTTTCACATTATTGATATATGAGAGCCACATGGCCATCTTTGCATGCCTGGGGAGTGGAACCATTTTTCCTAGCTTCCATATGGACTATTATGGATTTATGCTCATGTGGGAATATTTTTGGGACTATTAAACATCTAGTGGAATATACACACTAGTAATTCCCAATTATAATCCAATGTGATCATCTCCATCTACTCCACTTGGAATTCCTGCTAAATTCTTTTGCTTAGGCCTTACTCCAATTTTGGGAATGCATAATATTAATGCCATGTAATAATATTGTTTTCACAAGAATCCACATGGCAATAAATATTTTGCATGGGCCATGCAAGTGCCACCTTTTCTAGTTTTTGGTTTCCATTTGAATCTTGAGTGGATCATCACCTCCCTCTATCTCTATCTTTTCTTTTGGCTTGTTCTATGTTGATCTTGCTTAAACCCTAGCACTCCATCCCTCTCTTTTTCTTGTTTGATCTTGGTTGTTCTTGGCTTGATCTTGTCCTATGCAAACCCTAGCTTCAAACCACTCCATCTATCTCTCTCTCTAATCCCTAGACCATCACCTACCCCATCTTCACCATACCATCTCTTCCCCTCATCTTTTCTCTCTCTCTCTTTCCACATGTTTTTGCTTGATCTAGTTTGGAGTATGCTATCTTCTAAAAACCCTAAACCACCACCCCCTTTCTCTCTTAACCTCTATCTAGGTGCCACTCATATCATCTACCCTTCATCACCATAACCCCCCTCTCTCCTAAACCCCACCTTGACCAAACCCTAGCTACCATGTCCCCCTCTCTCTCGGCCTTACCCCCTCTCTCACCTAGCTGGCCCCACCGGCCACCCTCTCTCCCTGGCCCTACCTAGCTACTCCCTCCACCCCACAAAACCCTAACCCGACCCTAGTGCAACCTAGCCCGAGCCTACCCTCTCCCTCTCTAGCTCTCTCTCGCTGCAGCTCGGCCCCACCCGAGCCTGGCCTCTCTCCTCCTGCCTTGCCCCACCTGGAAGCCTCCCCTACCTGCCCTGCCCTGCCCCTGCCATGCCGAGCACGTGAGGGAAGGAGGGAAAAAGGTGGCCGAGCCACCTTTTCCATCAACCACTCCCCCACGGCACCCCGCTCCTCTCCCGTCCATATCTTCCCCCTCTCTCTCATCTCTGGCCTCTCCCAGATCTCCCCAGGGCCGTGCCCACCTACTCCTTCCTCCCCATCTACCCCTACCGCCTCCGTCTACCCCAACGCCGACCACCGTCGGCCTCCACCGATCTCCCTCTTCCAGCAGTGCAGCACGTCGTGGAGGTGATCGAGGAAGGCCACGCAGTGCTCCTGCAACCCCCTGTACCCGCCGTCGAGGAGGAGAAGGGCCGGAGCCGAAGGACCCCGCGACGCCGACCCCGAAACCCTAGCTCGCTGGGCCTCTGCATCATCGTCGTCCTGCTGCTCGCCGACCCGATCCAACGCCACCGACACACTCGCGGTGAGCTGACCTACCTCCTAGATAACCCCCTCTGGCCGATCCCGCCCTAGCGCCGTCGTGCTTTTCGTCGAACGCCATCGGAGCGTTGGGTTCGCTGGCGTCTGCACGCTCTCGCTCCGCGTAGCCCCTCATCTAGGCTTCGCCCACCTCCCTGACACCAACCCACCCCTACCGCAGTGGCTCCGCCTCAGCGCGCGCGCCCCAGGTCGCGCGTTCGAGCCCGCGCGCCGCGCTCTGCCGCGCTGCGCACCGATATGTCGAGGCAGAGAAGAAGCACAATACGGCTGTGGTCGTTTTCCGCTTAACCCCCTGCTAGTTTTTATGCTTAACCCGCGGTACCCTTTTGGCCCACCAGTCAGCCGCCGATCGATCTTGCAAAAGAGCCCCTCCGTTTCTCTGGCCTCAGCCCGCACTCCCTCGCTGTGCCGCGTGGCAAGCCCCCTCTCGCCCACTGGCGTGTGGGCCAGCAGAGCCTCGGACCCCACTTGTCTGTCTCTGTGGCTAGTTAAGCCCACTGTGTAAAAGGATTTCTGCACGCTGTGGCATCCAATCAGCGTTGGCCCCACCCGTCAGCGTATGTGTCTGGCTAAACCCGAGTAACAAAAGTATTTTCTGGATTTCTGTTTTAATTCAAATCTTTTTCAAATTAATTCAAATTCAAATTTAAATCTGTTTTTAAATAACTTTTATAATATAAATCCAAATAATACAAATAATATATGTTTTCAAATCAGAAAAATGTGAGGAATTCAAATATGCCATCCAAAATATATTTTGAACACTTTAAAATTCCAAGTTGTTTTAAATTACAATAAAATGCCCTTTTGCCTTAATTATTTAATAACTTTTGTTTTATAAATCCAAATTTAATAAATGATATGTCTAAAATGATTAGCTCAACGAGACCTTTCTGCTTATGCATTCCTTGGTTTGATTTGAAGCATGCATCATATAAATATATTGTGAACAGCAACTAATTTGAGGATAAAATGGGTCCAAAACTCCATAAAATGGTTAATTCTTGTATTCCACACCTCACCCATGCCATGCTACTTTAATGCCATGCAAGTTGTGCATCATTCATCATGGAATGATTGTTTGTTTGATGCATGTATTCATATGCTTGCGCACTTTATTTATGTTGGCCTTGTTTGTTTGGTTCTTCTCGAATAGACGCTGAGCAGGGGATATATCAAGAGAACCAGGAGCACTACCCAGATCCTTCTCTCGCTTAAACTGAGCTGCCAGGCAAGCACTACCACATGCTTGCATACATATAGTACCTATTGCCTCTTTCTTATTCTTGCATCATTGAGTCGCGATTGCATTAAATTGAATCCGAAGTATTGCATAGCCTTTACTTTTAAACCCCACCAAAGCTTGTTCCTCCATCCCATGAGCCATTACTACAGGAGTTGTTTGAGCCATGCGAGTCGTAGAACAGCATGTGTAGGGTATGTGAGTGTCTGATGGAAAACGAGGTACCTAAACAACTTAACCTGAGTAGTAATGGGATAACTAATGAAAGTGGCATCGGTGGGCCATATTCGCTATTTGGTTTTTCAGGCTCACTTGTGTCCCGTAGGACCCCGAGTACTTGATTCCTCTTCCTTGAATATTCGCGCTATCCACATCCGGGAGGCTTATGAACCCCCCTGAGCCAGAGCTTGATTCATTCTTATTTCTTGGGGCCACAAACTAGTTTGAGGTTTTATTTACTATCCTGTACTTATGCCATGCTTTACTGCTTTATTTAAATTGTGCGAGGTACTGCACACTGTACTGTTTAGGAAAGCGGAGTGTTTTCGTGGTGTCGACAAGCCCAGTCACATTTTCGGGTTCCCAGTCGTTCACAGCCACTGGCGCAAACCTTGAGGCCGTCTCGGAGTCAGCTAACTTTGTTGCGGGTAGCTCAATGGGGTTTTGATTTGGTTTTTCCGAGGCATATCGAGTGTGTGTTGCTATTTGTGCACCCCTGCAGGGTAAAACTTTCTGAAAGCCGTGTCTGCGGTTATGGACGACTTGGAGCACAGTTTCTCGATCATAGACAAGCATAACTAAAGTACCGCTTCTAAATTGACTAAATAACTGACTAGTAAATAGTGCAACACTCATGGAATGGTTAATAAAACTGCCAACGGATGGGGGGGTTGTTCGTCCGCTTCCTCGTCGGTAAGCGAGGAGGAGGATGGATCTGTTAAGATTTACCATTATAACTGTTGTTATTAATTCACGGACATCCGTCTATCTCTGGTTAGGCGGATGGTTAGCGAGTATCTATAGAATTGTTAGGGTTTATCTTTTGCTGCAATTGCGTCACCCCAGGTTGTGTCCCCTTTAGAGGAATAAAGACTTGCTGAGTACCCCTAGGGTCTCACACGATAAATTGTTTGATTCAGATGAACAGGTAAACTCACAAGATGGATACTGGGTGGAGGAGACGGACGATGTGGGCCACGATCATTCGGTGTAGAGATTCCGGGAACGGGGATCCGTGAGATCTGTGGGCGGGATCTGCTTATTTATGGGGCATCTTATGCCGATTTGCTTCTTATCCGTACTCGGATGGTGTCTTCCGCTTCCGCCTGATACTCTGTTGATTGATGTATGAGGAGATATCCTAAACTATTATATCTATCTAGGATATTTGGATCTTGCCGTATGGCGTTGCTATATTTCCTTTCTTTTTAGATGGAATGGCTCTGATGTACTGTTGTATGGTGGCTTGCATACATACTCATTTGTGTATGTAGTTGATCCCTTCGCCTGCCGATTACGCCGCCCGTTCTTGTCCCGATGTTTGGAAATGGTTGGGACGGCCGAAAGGTCTACCTGTGAGTGGCATTTGGGCCCCACCGTACTATTTCAACCATTTCCGTTCATCCAGGCTTGTAACTAGGAGCGTAATTCACCGAGGTAGTTACAATTGGTATCAGAGCCATCCCGCCCTTCAGGGTCTCAGCCAAATGGTCGTTGTCTGTCTAGCAAATATTTTTGGTAGTTATGTATACTAGGGTAAAACAAAACGTGAGAGTAGGACTGCTTCCACTTTTCTTCTTACCCACCCACCCACCCTTTTCTGGTAAGGAAGTGTAACGTTTTCAATCCTCTTCTTAAAATTCAAACTAGGATTCACGTGTTCTGGGTTTCCGTAGTACCATAGGTTGTGTGTCAGTGTGTGTGTGTGTGTAATTCCTTGTCTATCTGATGCATCCAACATGTTATCTTTATCGGCCTTTTGGTTATCAACTGTTGGTACATTCCATACCGACAGTCTTTTGCAAACTGACGCGATCTATCTGATTCGTTGTATACCGCCGCGATCTGTCTTACTCTTTGTTACCCGACGCTATCTTGTTTGGGGTGTTCGTTTCCGTAGTTGCTAATCTTTAGGTTCATCGTGAGAAGAAGGTGTTGAGATATGTGTTTTACTCATTCATGTGCAGAGTAATGATTTGAGTGCGGGATGGAGTCGCGACCATACCACTACTCTTATCATTCGCTCTTGTATATTGAATTGGTAGAGTCACTAATCTTAATTCGTTAAGTGATTTTGCGCATCTATTGGTATTTTAATGCCGAAATTTGTGGAAAAAATTTCTTTGATATATTGTGTACCGCACTCCTTTTCAGTCGTGTGCGATATGCTTAATATCTTCTAGGTGCTTTGAACTTCGTTGATATTTTCATATCATCTTAGTAAATTGTATCCTTTAATCTTGATTAATTCCATCTTGGTACTATTTTGGATTATTATTATTCTCCATCATAGTACTGACTTGTGTCTTATATCAATCACAGGATGGCACCACCACGCCGTTCTGAGGAGGACATACAACCTGAACTGGGGGTAGCATTGTCGAGCATCGCCAATGCCTTGGCAGCAATGCAGCAGAACCAGCAGCGGTTTGAGGAAAGTGTCAGGAGGAATGAGTTTGTTCCGCTACCTCCACCTCCCAAGCGAGGAGACATCAAAAGCTTTCTGAAGTTCAACCCACGCCAATTTGATGTTTCTGATCAACCACTTGATGCTGATGATTGGTTGCGCGAGATGTCAAGGTTAATGGCAACTGCTGATGTTCCTGAGCAAGAATGGGTAAAGTGTGCTACTCACCTTCTGAAGGGAGATGCAGCTCTCTGGTGGGAGAATTACCTGAAGGCAAACTGCACTGGGTTTCAGCCTACTTGGGGACAGTTCACTGGAGCTTTCAAAGAGCAGTATCTGTCAAAAATTGTCATGGAGAGGATGAAGGAAGTGTTTCTCAACCTCAAGCAGGGTAATGATAATGTCAATACCTACATCAGGAACTTCATGAACCTTTCTCGTTATGGTGGCGATGAGATCTCTGATGACAAGAAGAAGCAAAAGAGGTTCAGGCAAGGGCTCAATGCATCGATTAAGTATGCAATCACACATGCAAGGCCGGCGTCTTTTCTGGAACTTCAGCATACAGCTCTGCAGGAAGAGGCAAGTAGGCAAGTGTTTGAGGAGTCAAAGAAACACAGCCGTGATGCAGCAGGCTCTTCAGCTATGTCAGCTCCTTCTAAGCGTCGTGTCTGGGTTCCTAACACCCCACTGTCGCTTCCGGCTACACCAAGACCTTCAAGCTACGCGGCAAGGCCACCAAACTTCCTCACTGCTGCTCCCAGGGGCTACAACCACCACTACCCTGGAGCGCCTGGCGGAGTCCCTAGCTACGTTGCTCCACGTCCACGTGGTGCTTGTTACACTTGTGGAGACACTGGGCATCAAAGCTGGAACTGTCCGATGAAGAACAAGGCTCTTCCTCCACCACCTCCAAGATCTGCGGCAAGCTCTCCTTTGGTTCGTGCACCACCACCTCGGGCTCTCAACATCAACACCAAGCCCGGGTCTACTGTTGCTCGTGCCAACTGCATCAATGCCGCTCAAGCTGAGCATGCACCTGGAGTTGTGATGGGTATGCTTCCCGTTAACTCAGTCCCTGCACGAGTTTTGTTTGATTCTGGTGCATCGCATTCTTTTGTGTCAACCAAGTTTGCAGACGAGAATGGGTTAGCTATGGATCCTCTCCTTAAGCGGTTAATGGTCCTTTCTCCTGGAGCAAAGATGGCAGCTTCTAAAATCAGCCATGGCAATCAAATTGAGATTGGTGGCTCTTCGTTCTCGGCTTCCTTAATCATTCTGGGCAATTCTAACATTGATGTCATCTTGGGCATGGATTGGTTGACAGCAAATGCAGCTGTGATTGATTGTGCTGAACGCTCGGTTTCTCTGAAGATTCCTGAAGGCCATATAGTCTATTCTCCAAGTCTGAATCCTGCTATCCAGCTTTTCTCTTTGGCGGCTCTGAATGTTGATGCTATGGAAGATATTCAGAGTGTTCCGGTGGTCTGTGAGTTCCTAGATGTCTTTCCTAAAGAGTTTCCAGGTATGCCTCCGGATCGTGAGGTTGAGTTTGTAATTGAGCTTGAACCTGGTACAGCTCCTATCTCCAAGCGGCCTTATAAAATGGGTCCTGCTGAGTTGGCTGAACTCAAACGACAGCTTGATGAACAAGAGAAGTTGGGTTTCATTCAGCATAGCACTTCTTCTTGGGGTAGCCCAACCCTCTTTGTGAAGAAGCGAGACCAGACTGATAGACTTTGTGTTGACTATCGGGCTCTCAATGCTAAAACCATCAAGAATAAATATCCCCTTCCGCGGATTAATGATCTCTTTGATCAGCTAGCTGGAGCTGTGGTATTCTCTAAGATTGACTTGAGAAGTGGTTATCACCAAATCAAGATTCGCAAGGAAGATGTTCCTAAGACAGCTTTCACCACCCGCTATGGCCTGTATGAGTACACGGTCATGTCTTTCGGTCTCACCAACGCACCTGCCACCTTCTCGAGGCTCATGAACTCGGTTTTCATGGAGTATCTTGATAAGTTCGTCGTGGTCTATCTGGATGACATCCTAGTCTATTCTAAGTCAAAGGAAGAGCATGAAGAACACCTTCGGTGTGTCCTAAACAAGCTTCGTGAGAACAGCTTGTATGCAAAGTTCTCCAAGTGTGAGTTTTGGCTGCCTCAAGTAACCTATCTTGGTCATGTCATCTCTGCCAAGGGCATTGCAGTCAACCCGGAAACTGTGAAGACAATTGTTGAATGGCTTCCTCCTGTAAATGTCAAAGAAGTGCGGAGTTTCCTTGGTTTGGCTAGTTATTGCCGTCGCTTCGTTCAGAACTTTTCGAAGATAGCGAAGCCTCTTACCGATCTTCTAAAGAAAGGCAAGAAATACCTTTGGACTCCTGCATGTCAAGCAAGCTTTGAGACACTCAAAGAGAAGCTCACTTCCACGCCAGTCTTGGTTCCTCCGGATACATCCAAGCCGTTCCAGATTTTCTGTGACGCCTCTTTGCATGGATTGGGTGCGGTCCATATGCAAGAAAAACAAGTTGTTGCTTATGCCTCTCGACAGTTGAAGACGCATGAGATCAACTATCCTACACATGACCTCGAGCTCGCAGCAGTTGTCTTTGCTTTGAAAGTATGGAGGCACTACTTGCTTGGCAACCGTTGCAAAATCTTTTCTGATCACAAGAGTTTGAAGTATATCTTCACTCAGCCTGATCTCAACCTTCGGCAGAGGAGATGGATTGAAGCAATCAATGATTTTGATTTGACCATCAACTACACTCCGGGCAAAGCTAATGTCATGGCCGATGCTCTCAGCCGCAAAGCTTATGTCAACAACCTCATGATGGAGGAACAACAGCCTCTCTTGTGCGAGGAATTCCGTCAGCTCAACCTTGAAATTGTGGAACAAGGGTATCTCCTGAACCTTCTGGCTACCCCTCTCTTGGAAGAAAAGGTTCGCTCTTCTCAGCTTGGTGATCCGTACACAAGAAAGATCATCTCCAGGATTCAGCTTCCGAAGTATGAGTCCTTCCACGTCGATGATCAAGGCACGCTTTTCTTTGAACACCGGATGTTTGTTCCGAACTACCCGGGTTTGAGAGAGCAAGTTCTCAAGGAGGCGCATGATTCTGTTCTTTCTATCCACCCTGGCAGCACAAAGATGTACATGGACTTGAAAACACAATATTGGTGGCCTGGTTTAAAACGATATTGTGCAAAGTATGTCTCGGAGTGTGATGTCTGCCGCAGAGTGAAAGTTGTTCATCAGAAACCTTCCGGTCTTCTACAGCCATTGAAACCCCGGAATGGAAATGGGAGAAAGTAGAGATGGACTTCATCACGGGTTTTCCAAGGTCGCAGAAGGGCAACAATGCAATCTTTGTTGTAATTGACAGGCTTTCTAAAGTGGCTCACTTCTTCCCCGTCAAGGAAACCATTTCTGCAATTCAGTTGGCTGAGCTCTATATCAACAGAATTGTCTCTCTGTATGGGGTTCCTCTCGAGATCAGTTCAGACCGTGGAAGCATCTTCACTTCCAAGTTCTGGGAGAGTTTCCAAAATGCTTTGGGAACAAAGTTGAACTTCAGCACAACTTACCACCCTCAGTCGCAAGGACAAGTTGAAAGGATCAATCGGATTCTGGAGGATATGCTTCGTGCTTGCGTCATCTCTTTTGGCATGAAGTGGGAAGAATGCCTTCCTTATGCTGAATTCTCTTACAACAATAGCTTCCAGAAAAGTCTAAGAATGGCACCATTTGAGGCTCTCTATGGTCGCAAATGCAGAACTCCGATTGGTTGGTCGGGTGCAGGTGAAAGGATCTTGTTTGGCCCTGACATTGTAACTCAAGCGGAGGAGAAGGTGCACATCATTCTTGAAAATCTGAAGATTGCTCAAAGTCGCCAGAAGAGCAATTATGACAGGAAGCACACGAACATGGAGTATGTCCCTGGTGATCTCGTTTACCTTCGTGTCACTCCCATGAGAGGCACGCACCGTTTTGGTATCAAAGGAAAGCTGGCTCCTAGATACATCGGTCCATTCAAAATTCGTGGAAGAAGAGGAGAAGTGGCTTATGCTCTTGAGCTCCCGGAAAAACTCAAGGTCCATGATGTTTTCCACATCTCTCAGCTCAAGAAGTGCTTCAAGGATCACGGCAGGACCGTGGACCATGAGCTTATCAATCTACAAGAAGACCTGTCTTATCAAGAACACCCCACAAAAATCCTTGAAGTCGCAGAAAGAAGGACTCACAACAAGTCCATCAAGTTCTGCAAGGTGCAGTGGTCGCACCATTCTGTTGATGAAGCCACTTGGGAACGTGAAGATGAGCTCCGTGCCAAGTATCCTACCCTCTTTGTGTCTTCTTCTTCTTCCTAGAATCTCGGGGCGAGATTCCTGTTTAGTGGGGGAGAGTTGTAGCATCCCAATTGTCTAACAATTGTAATGCTACTTGGTCTAGTAATATAATGGCTACTTCAAATATATAATTGTTGCATCCTAATTATATCATGCTCATGTCATCATGCCACCTTGCATTTGAGCATCATATAAAACCCTTTTGATTTGGTTCTTCTCTCATATGCATTGTTAATTGTATTTGCCTCTTGATATTGTATTTGGTTCTTGATATATTGTTTAAATGCCCAAGTTGAGTTGGGGGCATATCTCTTATTAACTCCACCACCCTTTCATTTCACCACCTTATAATTCCACCATCCAACTAAATATGAGCTTGGAACTTATTGGGTTTTACCTCTAGCTCATGTGGGTTAGGATGGATCCAATTCTTTTCCACATGCTCTCATCTTGGCATCATGTTGTTTTCACATTATTGATATATGAGAGCCACATGGCCATCTTTGCATGCCTGGGGAGTGGAACCATTTTTCCTAGCTTCCATATGGACTATTATGGATTTATGCTCATGTGGGAATATTTTTGGGACTATTAAACATCTAGTGGAATATACACACTAGTAATTCCCAATTATAATCCAATGTGATCATCTCCATCTACTCCACTTGGAATTCCTGCTAAATTCTTTTGCTTAGGCCTTACTCCAATTTTGGGAATGCATAATATTAATGCCATGTAATAATATTGTTTTCACAAGAATCCACATGGCAATAAATATTTTGCATGGGCCATGCAAGTGCCACCTTTTCTAGTTTTTGGTTTCCATTTGAATCTTGAGTGGATCATCACCTCCCTCTATCTCTATCTTTTCTTTTGGCTTGTTCTATGTTGATCTTGCTTAAACCCTAGCACTCCATCCCTCTCTTTTTCTTGTTTGATCTTGGTTGTTCTTGGCTTGATCTTGTCCTATGCAAACCCTAGCTTCAAACCACTCCATCTATCTCTCTCTCTAATCCCTAGACCATCACCTACCCCATCTTCACCATACCATCTCTTCCCCTCATCTTTTCTCTCTCTCTCTTTCCACATGTTTTTGCTTGATCTAGTTTGGAGTATGCTATCTTCTAAAAACCCTAAACCACCACCCCCTTTCTCTCTTAACCTCTATCTAGGTGCCACTCATATCATCTACCCTTCATCACCATAACCCCCCCTCTCTCCTAAACCCCACCTTGACCAAACCCTAGCTACCATGTCCCCCTCTCTCTCGGCCTTACCCCCTCTCTCACCTAGCTGGCCCCACTGGCCACCCTCTCTCCCTGGCCCCACCTAGCTACTCCCTCCACCCCACAAAACCCTAACCCGACCCTAGTGCAACCTAGCCCGAGCCTACCCTCTCCCTCTCTAGCTCTCTCTCGCTGCAGCTCGGCCCCACCCGAGCCTGGCCTCTCTCCTCCTGCCTTGCCCCACCTGGAAGCCTCCCCTACCTGCCCTGCCCTGCCCTTGCCATGCCGAGCACGTGAGGGAAGGAGGGAAAAAGGTGGCCGAGCCACCTTTTCCATCAACCACTCCCCCACGGCACCCCGCTCCTCTCCCGTCCATATCTTCCCCCTCTCTCTCATCTCTGGCCTCTCCCAGATCTCCCCAGGGCCGTGCCCACCTACTCCTTCCTCCCCATCTACCCCTACCGCCTCCGTCTACCCCAACGCCGACCACCGTCGGCCTCCATCGATCTCCCTCTTCCAGCAGTGCAGCACGTTGTGGAGGTGATCGAGGAAGGCCACGCAGTGCTCTTGCAACCCCCTGTACCCGCCGTCGAGGAGGAGAAGGGCCGGAGCCGAAGGACCCCGCGACGCCGACCCCGAAACCCTAGCTCGCTGGGCCTCTGCATCATCGTCGTCCTGCTGCTCGCTGACCCGATCCAACGCCACCGACACACTCGCGGTGAGCTGACCTACCTCCTAGACAACCCCCTCTGGCCGATCCCGCCCTAGCACCGCCGTGCTTTTCGTCGAACGCCGTCGGAGCGTCGGGTTCGCTGGCGTCTGCACGCTCTCGCTCCGCGTAGCCCCTCATCTAGGCTTCGCCCACCTCCCTGACACCAACCCACCCCTACCGCAGTGGCTCCGCCTCAGCGCGCGCGCCCCAGGTCGCGCGTTCGAGCCCGCGTGCCGCGCTCTGCCGCGCTGCGCACCGATCTGTCGAGGCAGAGAAGAAGAACAGTACGGCTGTGGTCGTTTTCCGCTTAACCCCCTGCTAGTTTTTATGCTTAACCCGCGGTACCCTTTTGGCCCACCAGTCAGCCGCCGATCGATCTTGCAAAAGAGCCCCTCCGTTTCTCTGGCCTCAGCCCGCACTCCCTCGCTGTGCCGCGTGGCAAGCCCCCTCTCGCCCACTGGCGTGTGGGCCAGCAGAGCCTCGGACCCCACTTGTCTGTCTCTGTGGCTAGTTAAGCCCGCGGTGTAAAAGGATTTCTGCGCGCTGTGGCATCCAGTCAGCGTTGGCCCCACCCGTCAGCGTCTGTGTCTGGCTAAACCCGAGTAACAAAAGTATTTTCTGGATTTCTGTTTTAATTCAAATCTTTTTCAAATTAATTCAAATTCAAATTTAAATCTGTTTTTAAATAACTTTTATAATATAAATCCAAATAATACAAATAATATATGTTTTCAAATCAGAAAAATGTGAGGAATTCAAATATGCCATCCAAAATATATTTTGAACACTTTAAAATTCCATGTTGTTTTAAATTACAATAAAATGCCCTTTTGCCTTAATTATTTAATAACTTTTGTTTTATAAATCGAAATTTAATAAATGATATGTCTAAAATGATTAGCTCGACGAGACCTTTCTGCTTATGCATTCCTTGGTTTGATTTGAAGCATGCATCATATAAATATATTGTGAACAACAACTAATTTGAGGATAAAATGGGTCCAAAACTCCATAAAATGGTTAATTCTTGTATTCCACACCTCACCCATGCCATGCTACTTTAATGCCATGCAAATTGTGCATCATTCATCATGGCATGATTGTTTGCTTGATGCATGTATTCATATGCTTGTGCACTTTATTTATGTTGGCCTTGTTTGTTTGGTTCTTCTCGAATAGACGCTGAGCAGGGGATATATCAAGAGAACCAGGAGCACTACCCAGATCCTTCTCTCGCTTCAACTGAGCTGCCAGGCAAGCACTACCACATGCTTGCATACATATAGTACCTATTGCCTCTTTCTTATTCTTGCATCATTGAGTCGCGATTGCATTAAATTGAATCCCAAGTATTGCATAGCCTTTACTTTTAAACCCCACCAAAGCTTGTTCCTCCATCCCATGAGCCATTACTACAGGAGTTGTTTGAGCCATGCGAGTCGTAGAACAGCATGTGTAGGGTATGTGAGTGTCTGATGGAAAACGAGGTACCTAAACAACTTAACCTGAGTAGTAATGGGATAACTAATGAAAGTGGCATCGGTGGGCCATATTCGCTATTTGGTTTTTCAGGCTCACTTGTGTCCCGTAGGACCCCGAGTACTTGATTCCTGTTCCTTGAATATTCACGCTATCCACATCCGGGAGGCTTATGAACCCCCCTGAGCCAGAGCTTGATTCATTCTTATTTCTTGGGGCAACAAACTAGTTTGAGGTTTTATTTACTATCCTGTACTTATGCCATGCTTTACTGCTTTATTTAAATTGTGCGAGGTACTGCACACTGTACTGTTTAGGAAAGCGGAGTGTTTTCGCGGTGTCGACAAGCCCAGTCACATTTTTGGGTTCCCAGTCGTTCACAACCACTGGCGCAAACCTTGAGGCCGTCTCGGAGTCAGCTAACTTCGTTGCGGGTAGCTCAATGGGGTGGCCCCCTGAAATATTTCTGAATCCTGTGATCGCTTTGTCGTGACTGCCTCGTTGGGTTTTGATTTGGTTTTTCCGAGGCATATCGAGTGTGTGTTGCTATTTGTGCACCCCTGCAGGGTAAAACTTTCTGAAAGCCGTGTCCGTGGTTATGGACGACTTGGAGCACAGTTTCTCGATCATAGACAAGCATAACTAAAGTACCGCTTCTAAATTGACTAAATAACTGACTAGTAAATAGTGCAACACTCATGGAATGGTTAATAAAACTGCCAACGGATGGGGGGGGAGTTGTTCGTCCGCTTCCTCGTCGGTAAGCGAGGAGGAGGATGGATCTGTTAAGATTTACCATTATAACTGTTGTTATTAATTCACGGACATCCGTCTATCTCTGGTTAGGCGGATGGTTAGCGAGTATCTATAGAATTGTTAGGGTTTATCTTTTGCTGCAATTGCGTCACCCCAGGTTGTGTCCCCTTTAGAGGCATAAAGACTTGCTGAGTACCCCTAGGGTCTCACACGATAAATTGTTTGATTCAGATGAACAGGTAAACTCGCAAGATGGATACTGGGTGGAGGAGACGGATGATGTGGGCCACGATCATTCGGTGTAGAGATTCCGGGAACGGGGATCCGTGAGATCTGTGGGCGGGATCTGCTTATTTATGGGGCATCTTATGCCGATTTGCTTCTTATCCGTACTCGGATGGTGTCTTCCGCTTCCGCCTGATACTCTGTTGATTGATGTATGAGGAGATATCCTAAACTATTATATCTATCTAGGATATTTGGATCTTGCCGTATGGCGTTGCTGTATTTCCTTTCTTTTTAGATGGAATGGCTCTGATGTACTGTTGTATGGTGGCTTGCATACATACTCATTTGTGTATGTAGTTGATCCTTTCGCCTGCCGATTACGCCGCCCGTTCTTGTCCCGATGTTTGGAAATGGTTGGGACGGCCGAAAGGTCTACCTGTGAGTGGCATTTGGGCCCCACCGTACTATTTCAACCATTTTCGTTCATCCAGGCTTGTAACTAGGTGCGTAATTGACCGAGGTAGTTACAACATGCTGGAGTGGCATTATTACATGTTTTATTTTCCAAAACCACAATGATGCACACACACATACAAGTGGGTGTGGTGATGCATCATCCTTCAAACTGGTGCTACAATGCATGTTGCAGTTGAATCCCAGCATGCTGCTAGGGTTCCTGGACATGGTTGGCCACATGCTCGATTGGCATCATTGCATGTGTTATTTTCAAAAACTAAAATGATGCACATTGATACACACACATCCAAGTGGGTGTGGTGATGCAGCATCTTTAAAACTAGTGCTACAATGCACGTGTCAGTTGAATCCCAACATGCTGCTAGGGATCCTAGACATGGTTGGCCACAAGCTGGAGTGGCATCAATGCATGTGTTATTTTACAAAACGACAAAGATGCATACTGATACACACAGAAACACATCCAAGTGGGTGTGGTGATGTAGCATCTTTCAAACTGGTGCTCCAATACATGTTGTAGTTGAATCCCAGCATGCTTCTAGGGTTCCTGGACATGTTGGCCACATGTTGGAGTGGCATCATTGCACATGTTATTTTCCAAAACCACAATGATTCACATTGATACACACATGCATACAAGTGGGTGTGGTGATCAGCATCTTTCAAACTGGTGCTACAATGCATGTTGCATTTGAGTCCCAGCATGCTGCTAGGTTTCCTGGACATGTTTGGCCACATGCTGAAGTGGCATCATTGCATGTTTTATTTTCCAAAACAAGAATGATGCACATTGATACACACACACATCCAAGTGGGTGTGGTGATGCAGCATCTTTCAAACTGGTGCTACAATGCATGTTGCACTTGAATCCCAGCATGTTGCTAGGGATCCTGGACATTCTTAGCCACATGATGGAGTGGCATCATTGCATGTGTTCTTTTCCAAAACAAAAATGATGCACGTTGATACACACACATACATCTAAGTGGGTGTGGTGATGCAACATCTTTCAAACTGGTGGTACAATACAAGTTGTAGTTGAATCTCAGCATGCTGCTAGGGTTCCTAGACGTGTTATTTTCCAAAACCACAATGTTGCAGTTGCAAATAATTTGATGTATACCAAGATGTATTTCATTGTATAAAACACTACTAAACACCCACTTTCTATTTTTAAAATCTCTTTCTATTTTCTGTTTTAATCCCTTAGTCTGTTTTGGCCTCTCTCCCAGTCACAAATCACACAAAAGCTCAAATGTGTGCTCACTCTGGCTGCTACGCCCTGATTGGTTGAGACGGTTGTCACGCGGAGCGTGCGCACCAACTGTTGAACCTCTGTGATATAACGCGGATCGTTGCACGCATCGTGCTACACAGTACAATGTGAGAACGCACAGACATCTCTCCCTCAGTGACACTTGTATAATAAGGAACACGCAGCCATACATTAAAAAAGTGGTTGACTGGTCATGCACGTTTAATTTCGTCTGAAAATCCTACTACTACTACTACTACTACTAGTAGTAGTAGTAGTACTACGCCACAACGCATGTACAGGACAACGGGGTCATCAAGTGCACATACATCAACGAGCGCTGCAATTTATTGCCACTTGATTTTAATAAGGCATATCCCATTTTTACGCAACGCGCTCTCAATCTCACTTCCAACTGGGCCCTACGACAAGAAACTTATATGCGCCAGTCGGAGGCCGAAGATCCGAGAAATGGGCCTCGAGGAAGGGGGCCCTCGAGGAGACCTAATGTCTCCGCACACATCCACACCTCCCTCTGTCCGATCTAGTAAAACCCCACAAATCTCACCATATAGCCACCTACCTTCTCGTTTACATTTCCCCTTATAATTATCTTTTATCACCAATTTTATGGCCGTGTCAATCTTCATACTTAGAAATTGTGTTTGTGCCCTTTGCATGCGGCTAAATACAAAAATGCCATGCATGGCCCGGGAAAAAACGTGACGTAACGTGCGTGTGTCATGGTGCATGGTGCAATAGCCTACGCGGTGCGGTGCACAATGGTGCAACGAAACGTCCCTTCCCTTCACCTTTATTATAGGGCCCCTCTCCCTCTCCCTTTCCGCCTACCCACTCTCACTCTCGCTCACTCTCCTCACACAATCGTCTCCACTGTTCCATCACCTTCTACAAACTCCCGAGAAAACCCCAACCGCGTCGACGATGGTGAAGGAGGATGCGGTGGCCATCGTCGCCTCCAAGGCTGCTAGAGAGGAGGCCCCCGTCTCTGTTTTGTCCCCCTCGAGACGTTGAAAGCATCCGTCGTCCCCATCTAGGCCCCCGTCGAGGCATCGATGGCAGCTGTCATCCCCGTCTAGGCCCCCGTACCCGCTTCCGACATAGCTACCAGTGAGGAGGCCCCAACCAGTCACAGGCAGATCCAGCTCTTCTGGGACCCCTACGATCCAGAGAAGTACATTGCTTTGGCGAACCCCTATGACACCGACATCGATGACCCATGGTTGGAGGTAACTAGGGTTTGTCCCCTTCCCTGGTTCTTCTCCTGTTCTCATCGTTGGATGTTAGATCTTGGGTTATTAGTGTCCAGTTGTTCGCATTTTGATTGCTCGGTCTTCTTACATCATCTAATCCTCTCTTTTCTTTTCCAATAGGTGTACAATAGCGACGTCTGCAGCGATGACGACTCTAGGCACACCAAGACTCGTCAAGTGGTTAGGAGGTTGCAGGGCGGCCAGTACGATGCCTTGTTTGCTGGAGGCGTCTACATTTGTCCCTTCTGTAGTAAGAGACTCACCGACACCAACTTCAACTACGTCGTGATGCATGAAGAGGGCTCGAGCTCTAGCATCCCCAAAGTCGGCTAGACCATGAACGTCAACGCCTATGTCACTGAACACTAGGCGCTCGACATTCACCTCCACAACCTCTAGCGGGTGACCATCAAAGAGGGTCGCATGCCTCCAATCAAGCCCAAGATCAAGGGACTGGGTAGTAAGAAGTGGAGAAAGCGCCAGAGGGAGGAGGCGGAGGCGCATGCAAGGAGGAGTTGAACGTGTCTACGCCTGCTGTTGCTGCTAAGTATCTTCTTTTGTTGTTGTATATTGTGTGTGATGGCTGCGGAGCAGTGAATGTATCGAACCTCTTTAAGCAACCTACTTTCTATCGCTATATCCTATTTAGTTGCACGCAACTATATCTACATCTGTTATGTTTTCTAAATGTATGTATTCTGATTTGCTGTCTAGATTTTCTACCAAATCGGTGCAAAACGAGGGCCAAAAGGAACAAGTGATCAAAGAGATAAGCTGCTCTAGATTTGCTACCAATTTGGGCAAAAAGAAACATAACTATTAGCGAGAGAGGAAAAAGGTTCTCTTTCAAACTACCAATTAACGATCTACCATCTTGACAACCTACCAGACACATTACAGAAACATAACACGAAGAAGTAAAATTTAATTCACTTCTCTTCGAACCACTAGAGGCGCTAGCCATCTTGACAAGCTACCAAACACATACAGAAACATCACAAAGAATTAAAATTTAATTCACTTCTCATCAAACCACTTTCGGTGCTCGCTATCGTTCCTAGGAGACCAACTGCCACCATCCTAGCTGTCGCTTACCTTATTGGACTCCCACCACTTACCAAATGCATGTTCTTCCCACCTAGAATCTTTCTTGGCTTCCCTATCTTTAGCATCCCGCGGCATAATGAAAGGTGCGTCATAGGTCTGGTTATTGCCACTAGAAGAAGCCGCCTCTCTGTTTACTACTTCCGCTGCAGCCTCTCTGTCTATTACTTCATATGCAGCCATTTTTTTGCATATGCAGCATCACGCTCAGCTAAACTGCATTTGGTACAAAGGGCTCCCCTAAGCTCGTCTTCCCTCTTGCAACTGGGGAAAAACACGAGGAAACATAGAAAGAAATGGATCTAAACATACACCTGGTAGGTCACGTAAGCATCTATGCCTACATACTTCAAGTTTATCTCAGACAACGGCCTCTCCTCCCAGAAATCATGCATATCTGTAGGGAAATCGGCCTTCATTTTGTTGTACGACTCACCAATGATTTTAGTTGCGAGTGTATCCATTCCATCCCTCATCAAGCCCCCTATGATCTTGAAAAGACTCTGAATATCGATCCATTTGTGTGCAGGAATTGTAAATCCCTCATAACAAAATTTAAAAAACACAGTTCTATTGTCGATAGTGTAGAAAACAATTACTTTTTCTACAAGGAATTGGCGCAGCGCCGGACACTTCTTGTCAGTCCCGAAAGTATGTAGTTTGTCATCATAAAATGCGTGACCAAAATTTGTAACTACAAATGTTTTGTCAATGCAGGATCATCATCTGAATATAATTTTAAGCTAAAAGTTTAGTAAATGCAAGATCAAGACTCTCAACATTGGCTTGCCATAATTTTTTTGGTCCTAATAAAATTCAGTAGTTGCAAGATGAGAAAATGGATAGATTCCATAAGAAAATTTTGGGCCTACTATAGTTTAGTAAAGGCAAGATCAACTGATTAAAACCATACGAGTGACCATTCAAAAATAAGAAAACCCTAAAAGTGGTTAACTACATAGAGCAGACGTACAAACTAGGAGAAGTGGTAGACGAGGACGTGTTTCCTCATGGCTAATTGAACTATAGCGACTTTATTCTCACACGCTGGGTCCTCCTTGGTGTACTCGAGGTCCAATCCCACAAACTTGTCCTCGTCTTTCTCAAGCCAATCCTCGTACATCCTTAGGACTCGCACCACTGTCTCCTTCTCGTTGGTGTATACGATGTTTATCTTCTTATTTCCATGGGCAATGAAGCCTATATCTAGAGTGTAACCTTCCATGGCAGCAAAGAGAAGATGGAAATAATATGGCGGGGGAAGTAGAAGATAGAGTACATGAAGAAGAAGAGTGGTTTCTACGAGACAGGGGAATGGTGGAACCGTTAATGCGCTTATGATGTAGTGGTTAACAATGGAGACTGAAGTTCAATGGAGAGACGTGTGGCAGAGGACGTTCCAGCTTCTGAGTAAACAAAGATTAAAAATAGTAATAACAAGGATGCATGCGCCCTGTGTTGTCACGTCAATACACGCTATCGGTCGTGTTTTCCTATCCACTGTGTCACCTTAGCTCATGTCTTTTGTGTCATTAGTTTTGACGTGTCAAATCATACCAGGAAATTTAATTGCGCATACCCATTTGATGCATATCCGTTAGCCTTTTTTTGAGAGAAATTCTCTAGCCTTATGATTTTGTGGAGTGGTTGGCGATTCCGTTGATGAAAATCCCCATGGTAGAAGAAGAAGAGGAGAAGATGATGGGATTCGTGATAGGTAGGAGAGCGGGGCTGAGTCATTCCTTCCATGTCCCAGATCTCACCACCGAAGGAAATGGTATCCCAGCTCCGCACCGTGGCCACGATCATAGATTGCCGCTTCAGGTAAGAAGAAGAAGACGAAATAATGAGGAATGGATACAGGCACTAGCGGTGCAAGATGGCAAGGGCCTTGACTTTTCAAAAAATTATAGGCCTTAAGCCTTGGGATGGAGGGAGTACATGGCAGCAATGACGCCTCCATGATGGTAGCGACATAACAGCGAAAACTAACAGGGGCTCAACTTCATGGGTGTTAGCCTGATATTTTGTATTAAAACATTAAGTTGAATTCATGCCAAAAAAGACCCTCTGAGTATTTGGCATCCCAAATGTGGGCAACGCGGCTGATTTCAAGCAACTTGGGTACCGCTTTCCCTTGGCGTGTCTACTATCAGGCCGCAAAATTATTTCCTCCCCCTACAGGGTATTAATCTTTTCAAAAAGCCATGTCCACGGTTATGGACGACTTGGGAATGGATTCAAAGATCATAGAGATCTTGAACCTATTCATTAAACTTGGCAAGTAAGTAACGTGTGTTTAAGGATGCTTCCTTAGGGATCGAGGGGGTGATCCTAGTTGATAGGTTTAGCTGATAAAGATTAGGTTGACATAAAATTAAGATGAAAGCTAGTGACATCATTTTCGTAGCCCCATTTAAAATGTTTTACTTAGTCGAGCTTCTCCTCTCTCTTTTACAAAGAAAGTTATCTTTATGCAAAATAACTCCACCAACCATAAGTCTTGCGGAGTACACCCTGTACTCAGCCTTGCTTTGTTGATACTTTTGCAGAAGGTAAGTGTTACCACAGAAGAGGAGTTTGTTACGGTATCGACATCGACGAGTAGTTTGGGGTTTCTGGTCCGCAGCCTGGAATCTATGGATTGGGATGTCATCATTATGCTTCTGGCCTCTTAGACCATTTGTTAAGTTTGATATACTTAATAGAATAATTTGCCTTTCGTTGTTTGATGTTTCTGGTCAGTGACCCCTGCTTGTAATATTTTGGTTCTTTGCTCAGTTATGAGCTTGCTGTAATAACTTTTGTGTCATAGGGTCACTATAATGTTACCGATTTTTTTCTTTGTACGCTTCCTAGGTTTAGATTAGGCTTATATCAGACAGAGGTCTACGATTGGTCTAGCCTTAATCTTGGGTATGTCACAGTTTTTGGTATCAGAGCAATACCGATAGTAGGAAAACAGTTCTAATGGTCAATGTGGAGTCTAGTGCTTGTGAAAACTATGTTAAAGCTGAATAATATTTGTGAAAACTCTAGTACGCTTATTTTTCTTCTTATCTAGATTCTCTCAAACTATAGGTCATCTTATCTTGTGTTGACTTTGAAATTTTTGTTATTTCGTCTCATTTTTCAAAGCTTAGGTGCCTTCCTGGTATGTCGTTTCTTAATCAGTTGAACTAGTGTTGAGTTTCTAGAGTCAGTGTGCGTGTTTTCCTTGTTTCCCTTTGCTCGACTTCAGCTGAGATATTCCTTTAGATCATGATCTCTCTATCTTACATGCCCACAACATTATGTTGATGGTTCCATAGTGATGTGTTCTAGGCCTCGAAGTTTCCTTTCGCCTTGTGTGCCTCCTTTTCATTTGTTTGGGTTCTTTAGAAGTTGTGTCTCCTTTTGGAAGCTACCTTATGATTACTACCTTGTGGTACCTGTTGTGCTACTAAGATAGTAGTTACTTGTTTCTAGGGTTTTACCCTTGGACTTTAACCGAAGAACCCTGATCGTGCTAGATTCTAGTGTTAAGAATCTTGTACGTGAAGCTAACCTTTAACCCAAGATCCATCTTGTTGATCCCTATCGTAAATATTCACACATTACCTCGGGATGGCTAGTACCTTCTACTCTAGCCTTCAAGTTTGTGGTTATTGTTGCTATTGAATCGTGACAAGTAAGGAATTACCCTACCACATGCTATGGCAGGTGTTCTTTAATGGAACCATATAGATCGCAACACGAGTACTCCTTATGAGTCTCACTTATATACCATGACTCTGTCACACATTACTTCTTCTATGCATTGGGCCTCGGAAGATTGTTGACTTTTGCATCCACATCTTGGGATTCTATCCTGAGCATGTTCCTTTTCCCTTGTTGTTTTCCGACCTTTGTTTACCAGTTGGTAGCCAAGTAGTACTTGTACATTGGTGTCTTCTAGTGCAAGATACTTTTGAGGTTCGTCAAGACAAACCATTTCTAGATTTCATAATAAACAAACCCCTGAACCTCATCATTTCTAGGACCAGGTCAAAGTGTTGTAATCCGCAGATCAATACGCATTGACTAGCTTCTATTATGTTCTACCTTAAAGTATCACACCCTTATATACTAAGAGGTCATGTTGAGTTTCATGACCCTTAATGAAGTGATGCTCTTACATATTGTTACCACCCTTCCTCTGAGCTTTCGCGCTCATGAATGATGCGTGTGTGTAACAAGGTGGTCATCTGAGATTCTTAGCAATCATTATTGCTTTGAACTCCAAGGACATTTTCCTCATTCTTAGCATGATGGTTAGTCTTATCACTAAGCGAAGTTTAACTGTGCTACCAAGTCTACTATTTAGGTAAACTCTCCTCTGTCAAAAGTTAGGCTCGTGTTGAAGCTCTGAGACTATGTATTCTTGCCTTACCAAGCAAGTTTCCTCTCAGACTAAGTGACATATAGGTGGTTCATGATATTATAGATGTCTACTAGAAGTATTGCCATGTAGCCACATGACCATGTTGTCAAGTTCTTGAGCAAGCAGGTTCCCTGAACTACTCCCTTCTCCAAGGATCCATACTAGATACCCCTTAACTAGTTAGTTGAGCTTAAACAACAACGTGGAGAGCTGTAAGACAAAATTTCAATCAGACTTGTTCCTCCTAAAGGGATGTGTAGTTTTGTTCGCGTTGAAGAAAGATAATGTCTCCTTCGTGGAAATGTTATCTTCTCCATCTTCGATTTGATTCAAGCTATTGTCAAATCTATCCTGATCGTGTATTTATTCGTGATGTTTCACCTCGGTACATCTTCGTGTTCTTTGGTCTGACCAATATTGTTCTTTTGTTCGTACCACATGTGAGTCTATCTTCTTGGAGTGTTAAGTTTGTTCTTAAGATTATCTATAACATCCTTATCTTCTCTATGCTATACTAGATTCATAGGGAGCAGCTGGCATTAACGTTGGAAACTTTTGAGAACCGTCTTCGTGTCATCTCGAAGGATGTGTTCTCGATGTTATGAGTAACCTTCTCTGGTTCATGTGTAATTTTTGAAAGATGTCGCTATGGAATCAGAAAGGGTTGTCGTAGTTTTCTCGGGAATAATTTCATGTCAGTAAAGCATGTGCGAAGTATTATTGATATGGTAGGTTGATACTTTCACATCTCAAGAAGATTCTTTAAGCACTCAAATCTACTGATTGATTTTCCATGGAAGAGGAGAAGTCTTATAAACTTCAATAACTTCTTAACTGTTTTCCAGTATGGATTTAGTTGTGTTCCGTTGCGAACACTCTATGCATGAGCAATTATCTTTTGGGTAACTTGCTAATATAGGGGTTTTGCAATCTAGCTCATCTTTTGGAGCTTGACACTATAGTCCATGTCTTGAGACTGTAGTAACTTTACCTTTGTGGTAAATGTTGGGAATATGCCCTAGAGGCAATCATGTATGATGTTATTCCCAATGTATTCATAAAGTTATTGTCCATATATGAACTACTGATATGTATCATTGAATATGTGATTCGATTGTGGAACTATATATTCATGTTGTTCATATGTCCTTTGTAACATCCCAATTTCAGCAACCCTGATTAGTTGCCCAAAATGCAAAAATCAGGGGGAACAAAAACTTTTTCTTGTTTAATGCTGAAGTGTTTGCTTGTTGTTTGGATATGCTTATGCATATGATTGTGTATTAGAAGATATACTCCTTACCTCAACACCAGTTGACAAAAGCTACTTCCCAAAACTATCTTGGCTTAATTTCCATATTCTCAAAAGTTCTGGCATTTCAAAACCTGAGCCAAGAAGCCTTTTAAAACCAACTATTTTAGTAGCTTTTGTTTCCCTAAACTATGGAGAGCAACCTATTATAATCTCCTTATGTTTTATACAAAGAGCCTTCAACCATTCTTATCTTTAGGTTTCCCAAAACCTCTTTTTTAATCTTTTGAATTCTACTCTTGGTAGAGATACCAAGGACTCTCATCTTATCCAAACCATAACCTTTTCAAAATACCCATCCTTACCTCTAGCTAGGCTTGATGGTAACCCTAGTAGTAGTTAATTTGTTTGTAAGATGAGTTGCCTTGATCTGCTATTTGACTTGATTGCTTAGAAGTAGTATGAGCTACTCTAGGAGCTCATCCACTAGGATCAAGATACTCTAAAATGACCAAACCCCAAGCAAGAATACAATCTGGATCTAATCTCTAGATACTAGGTGATCATCTAAAACCCTTAACCAGATCAGCTCTGAAGTGATCTAATTCTAGAAGCTTCCAAGTAAATGAAGACCAGTATCAAGCAAGGACCCTTCCTACTGAATCTAAACTTCAACCTCATCCACTTGATGATGCTTTGGTATCTTGCTACCTCAACTTCCAAATAAAAACCTCCCCTCTCATAATCTAGTCAAAAACCCTAAATCTACCAAATTTGGCCAAGTCTGGAATCTGTTTCAACATCACCTTTTTGAATGTCTTCTTTTCTCAACACTCGTGCATATTTGAAAGTTCATTTGCACCATCTTGTTAACCATCCTAAGCACTACCAATGCCCACTCTTCCCCTTGGTTATATCATCCTCCAACCCACTTGTTCTTGATGGTTTTGCCGGCAAGAAAATAACTTTTCCTGCAAATCTTATCAACTTGCCTACTTTGACAGAAGCTCACACCATCATCCAACCTTCTACTGACCAACTCTTTGCATGGTTGTGATCTACTCGTATAGTTCTACCAATACCTACTTCACTTGTTCCAATTGGATCTTTGTGCTTCTTAAACCCACAAGGTTCTGAAGGCTAGATGATAATCTGTTTTGGCAGGCTTATTTTATTCAAAGTTTGGAAGCCTGTCTTGGTGTGATCAAGCAGGATCAAGCTCAAACCTCTACACCATTGCGATCTACATCACTTGGTCTATACATCAATCTATCCCATTCCCCAAGGGGAGCCTTGAGCTCCAAGATCCAACAAGGTTTTGGTGGCATGAAAACAATCTTACCCAAGATCCTTAATCTCTAGTTTTTCACCAATATCACCTTTGTTTCTCAAATCCCAACGCTGCAAATGCTTGCTACACCTTGTCTACATCTTATACCCTGATCATCAAGATTTATCAAATATTATCCATAATTATTATGGCTCCAAATCTATTTATTTCCTTTAATAGACAAAATCTCCAAAACCCCTTTCCCAATGGAAAGTTTGGTTTTTGTCAAAACATTTCCCGAACTTTGGGCTCATTTGAGTTCCATATATCATACCCCATCCTCTCACTTCAAAAATAATTTTTTTTGAAGAGCTTTAATATTTCTTTTTTCCTAAATGGCAGAAATAGAATAATAATTGCTTTATACTTTTAAGCCACAATAAATCTTGGGAAAATTCCCCTAAGAGTGTATTCACATTTGGGACCATCTCACACCAAAAACCAACCTTGTCCAATGTAAGAATATCAAATGAGATTCTAGAAACTACTTCTGCACTTATTGAATAAATAGTTTTAAGTGGACTTTAAATCCTTAGAAAAATCTAAAACAAATCCTAGAGAGATACCTTGACCTCATATACCTACCAGTACCATTTTCCCACCTTGCCACATGCAAGTCCTCAACCATCTTTCATAACCCTTGATTTGACCCATTTTTGCAAACTAATAAAATTCACTAATCAAACCACCTCCAACCATCATCAAAACTTGACCAGCATTTATCTCTAGCACCCTACACTCCCAATGGTCATGCTGCACTATAGCATCTCTTCTTTTGCCTTTAGTACTTGGAAAAAGGAGAAGAGAAGATCTTGTCATTAATGGGTATCTTCCCATATCTCACAAACAGCAGCCACCCTCACCCCTCTCCACTTATCTGGCGTGTACCTGCACCCACTGATGTTCCCTACCCCACTTGGCAGCTGCCCATGGCTAGCCCTAAGACCCCTCTCCCTCTTTTTCTTTCCTATGCCCGAGGCTAGAGAGAGTGGTCTAATCACTCCCCCTCTACCTTGCATCCTAGCAAAATCCTATCACACATCCCCCACTCCCTCTCCACGAGCTCCCACCACCTCTCTCGACCAATCAACTGTTGCCGCCCTTCCCCATGTCCAAAATGCACTCGGTGCATCTAGACTGCCCCCTCCCTAGATATAAGATTTCAGTCCACCCCAGCACATCCCTCTGCCCTCATTCCCCCCCCCTCTACTCTCCACTTACCTCCCCTAGCACCCTTCTTCCTCCCCTAGCACGCGGGAGGAGAAGGAAGCCCTCGGGATCGAGCAAGAATCAAGCGTAGCATCTCCTACCTTGCTCCCCTAGCCCTGTATGTCACTCTCCCGAACTCCCATTTCCCTCATGGTCCTAACCCTGGCCTTCTTTTCAGAATGCAACAACCCATGAAGCTTTTCTGGCGAGCTACCGAAGCCGCGTCATGGTTGTTCTCACGCGAGCCACTACCCGGAAGCGAAAGGCGCCGTGTCGCCCATCGCCGGAGTCGTCGTCGCCGCCCGCGTCTTCCAGCCACCTCCATGGCCGTCGGAGAGTCCCCAGTGAGCCTCTCCCATGCCGCCCCCATCGCTCTAGGGTTTTGTCACCGCCAGGATTCCTACTCTGGGAACGACGATGTAGGGCCGTCCGTGCCCACTTAATCGTACGGTCGGGGTTCGCCGATACCCTTCGGCCTCCCGGAGTCACTGACCGGCAGGACCGGCTCGTCAGGGATTTAAATCCCTCCCGCGTGCAGATCCGACACCAGCGGGCCGGATGTTGCGCTGCGGGGCCCATAATCCCCTGGAACCGGCCTAGTAAGCCCCCTGCCTCCCTCTCTTTTCCTTATTTTGTCCAGATCCAGAATTCTACCATCAGTTTAAATCATTTTGAAAATGGAAACCAGCTCCAATTACCTAGATCTAAATTTCCTAGGGTTACTGAATGTTTACTCTAATATGCATTACTTTTGGCTTCCTAAATTATTGCACATATTAATTATAATAAATCTTCTACTAAAATGTATCTTATTTTACTATAAAAATCCCCCTGTGAGTTTTGCAACTCCAAATGGGGTAAACCCAAGTGCCCCTGGTAGGTGTTGCCTGTACCTACCTCATGACCTTGGTCTCACTCCAAGTGGAACCATTAAACTCCTGTAACAAAAATAACAAAATCATACCTATTATGCCTTTAGAAAAATTCTTGAGGTCAAACCAACATGGGTATTAACCTAAATCAACCTCCCATTGGTGTGGTACACTAAATACTACAAAATTCCAGGAGATCAAAAATTATTAAGCTTTTGAGTAATTTTAATGAATTAAAACCTTCTACTTATGGTAGTTTCACTAGATAAATCATCACAGTAAGTCCACAACACCAAAAAGGTTGATTCCAATTTCTACAGAAAGGTACCCTAGATGCCTACAATGTGACCTTGGAATCAAATCAAAAGCTTCTATAGATTTAATTTGGTGAAAAGACAAAACATCTCTAGAACTGCCTTTGGAAATTTCCTGAGGGCACTCTGCTAATTATTTTGGACTGATTGCAACTCTCAGCTACTCAGTACATTAAACCCTACTGAATCATCAAAGGAAATAATTTTTAGAGCTCCAGAACTTTTCTGGTGAATTATTTTCTAAAACTAGAGCTTTTATCACTAGAATATTCATAAGAAATTAAAGAAAAGTGATAAAATAGTGAAACCACTTTTGTTGGCCTTATTCTGTGAATACCTACCTAATGGTATCATCCTTGCATATTCATATCATATAGACCCAGGCCTAGTTCTAAATCCCCTTAACAGGTGGTATTTGGACAAATACATCCTAAAACAAAGACCACAAGGGCAGTTAAAGTAATTCCAATTACAACCCACTCAATCTATCAAAACCTACTGATTTGAGTAATGTGTGGTATGTTTGTTTGCTATATTGTAATGATGCTGGTATGCTCTGTGTTGATTGTGGTTTGGTTTGCTTGCATGTGCTATCTTGACGATGATAGTTGCGGTGAAACCGGAGAACAGAAGATGGTTCTTATTATTGGTATTATTGGGTATTCTAAGAAGAAGTGAAGGGACATTTATGCCATATTTCTGATCTCAGGCAAGCCACCTTCTTGCTCATAAGACTTGTCCTACTATCTTACTTATGCATGTTTTAGCTACTGTTTTATGAAAACAACATTTCTTTACTATATGATGATCTCTACTTGGTAGTGTCTTGGCTTCTCCAAACCATTACACTTTTGTACTATTAAGTACAACCCTCTTGATGACACCTATTTAACCCTAGTATGATAGATGGTGTATTACACCATACCCCTTTGGAGACCCTGTTTTAGCCGAAGCAAAACTAGAGGATGGGAAGACCCCGGAAAAAGTTTTACCAAAAGTTTTATGATAAAACCTTGGTGAGGTGGGACCTCCCAAGAGATGTTGAGAAAGAAAAAGTTTTTGTTTTACAAAATGCTAAAAGAAAGATGGAGGATAAAGGTTTACGAAAATGCACCTGGTTCTTTGCAGTTTTGCTAGAACAATTAACTTTGTGCAACCACATTACTCTGGAATGGGACAGAGCTGGATTTGATGTTTGGCTATTCTGGTATAAGCTGCCTCGCAAGTACTATAGGGGGATATAACAATCCCTGGAGGGTGGGCCTTCTCTGGCAGGGTCCATGTAAAACATCGACTAGGAGAAGGAACGAAGGGTCTGCGAGCCTCCACGCGTTACTATGAGCCCCTCATTGAAAGCGTACACTTGGGAAGTGGAAAAATGCGCTCTGGTTGGTCCTCGGTACCCGACATCCCGGTTTTGAGGGGAGTAACAGTCATAAGTTAGACGTCCCGGTTACTCGACCCACGATTGGTGTAGATCAGGGTAGTGTACCCAGATGATGTGGGGAAAGTGTAAAACCTCTACAGAGTGTAAATCTATTCGAATAGCCGTGTCCGCGGTCATGGACGATTGGGAAGGTTGCTATAGAGCGGTGCTGGTTTTGTTTTCAAAAAGGATTTCAGAAAATAAATGGCTTTGGAAATGTTTTGACCATGGGATGGTCGTAAAGGAGAAAGGTTTTGACCATGGGATGGTCGGAAGGAGGAGAAAGGATTTTGGTCGTGGGACGACCTGAAGACGGGAACAAATGGGTACCCCAATCCTAGTCTTTACAAAACTTTTCAAAAGGTTTCCAAAAAGTCTTTACAAAAGTTTTCAACAAAGATATGTAGATGCTATATCTACAATAGAAACTAATTGAGAAAAGAACCTCTCTTGGAGCCCTCCTACTACCACAGCCATAATGCATAACCTCTTGTTATTATTGTTAACTTAAGGTGGTTTGTGAGTACATTTAAAGTACTCACTGGCATTGTCCCTGGCTATTAACTTGGTCAGATATCAAGAAGAGGATGAAGTTTACGGCTATGCGAGCTAGGACATTCTCCCAGTCAGTTGCCTGTAGGTTAAGGCATGGCTCAGGCTCTACGCGTAATAAAGTTCCGCTGATGATTGATCAATGTAGCCATAATGGCAAATAAGGTATGATAGGTATTCGTTATGTATTGGATGTTTACTTTGATACTTGTCTGTTATGTGCCATGACTAACTGATCATGGGATCATTGTTGTATGCATAACAGGGATTCTCGGAGGATTAATCTGGGGGCCCCACATCCTTCGTCGTTGAGGTTGTGCTGGACACACAACTTAGACTAATGTGAAAGTCGGCTGATGACCTGTTTCCACTTGTCATGGGCATGGTGATGCTATTTTTAGCGAATCGGACTAACCCACAGTTGAGATGCAACGAGCATGTTGTCATTTGTATTCTCAAGCAATGTAATCCTTCGACCTGAGGTGATCGCATCATCCCAGTTGTGGATCGCTAGCTGAGGTCCTATCAAACATTGTTTCATAAATGGGCAGTTATAAAGGTAGGGTTCAGGTTGGTTGTGAAGAAAGCTGTGTGACGTGGATTGCAAAGATGGGATTAGCCCCTCCGTAATGGAGAGATATTCTCTGGGCCCTCTCGTGTGATATGATTCAGAAGCATAACCATGTGCGACTTGGTTAATAGTTAACCAAGGATTTAGACTAAGTGTTAGTCCAGTGAATCGTATATCACGGAATGAGAAGAGAGAGTCGAGCTACTAAAGGGATGGCAACAACTCGCCTATAGCTTGACAAGATATATCGTGAGGCAAAGGGACTCGGATGAAAGTCACATTGAGAAAGGTTTGTCTTCTGAACTTATAGCGCTGGGGAGTTGGCTCATCTTGCTAGAGGCCACTACCAGCTATCGACTCAGAGTGGTGACTCGTGTCGTGTCCAAGTGTACATGAACCTACAGGGTCACACACTTATCAGAGAGGAGACCATATGGATTCGGTCCAGGTGGACATTGAGATATGGCCTGAATGGGCCTCAAGTGTTGAGCCCACCTAGGAGTGTATATAAGTGGAGTGACAAGGGATAGTACCTGACGTATCAGTCACTTTATACACTCCCATTTCGGGTTAGACGGGATCTAGCAGTCCTCTGCCTAGAGTTCCTTCCTATACGTGTGGATACCGGTAGAGGCGTTGCACATGCGGTGCTGGAGACAAGGAGGTCGTGGGGATCTGGACGTGCTATACATGGGATTGTTCGGCACGGCATCAACTGGCGCGCTTCATCAATAATCCGCACCTACGCGTCTAGTGGTAAATCTCGTGGCTTATCACCTGAGCTAGATCTTGGAAGTACCGCGTAGGGAATAAGTTTTGTTTATCTCTAAATGGCCCAACAGTGGTATCAAAGCTTTAGCTTCTAGTTTTAGGCTCGAGATCGTGCATATGTGATATGCGGTTGGCATTAGATTGGATCTAATTGCAGTTTTGGTGGTCGATCTATGAGATAGATCGGTTTTGTACGAAGTTGATTGGATCAACTGTACTCAGGGGAATGGATGATCTGGTTTCCGTGATCTAACTGCTAAGGTCGTGGAACGACATACCCCTACCGGTCGGCTTCTGCCATCGGGGTAGACTGTTACACGTAAATCCGGATGCGGTGATCAAAGATCAAAGAGTTTGGTCGAATCGGATTCCGGATGGGATTTGGATAAAATTGTTTTATCCGATGAAGAAATCCATGTCCGGATGTGGGACCGCCGGCTTTGCCCAGTCGTAGCGCCTTAGATGTCGTTGCGAGGTTCACAACACCAGTAGATATCATATCTATGCATAACTTGTTTTTGTAGGATGATGTTTTGAATGGTATGGCTTATGTGCATGTGATGTGTGTAATCCTTACGTGATCTGCGTATCACAGTTTTTGTCAGCCGACTGGAGCCTAGGTGTTGTCACTTTATTGTATAATGACCCGCTTGTCGGATTCTCTATGTAATTTACTTTGCTAGCTAGTGTAGCTGTTTGGATAACCCGGATGGCATGCAAGTCGATGTACAAGTCGGCTACATGGTGTAAGGCGTCACGTGACAAGAATTGGCACGAGTCAGATTACAAAATTTGTGGAGATGGAGATCGCCATGAAGAGAGCCATACCATTTCACATTATAATTGCTTTATTTTGTGATTTTGTTATGTCTATTTTTTTACCTCTATTAGATAGTTGGTAGAAAGTAATCCCTCAAAGAAGGTCTAGTAGGTTTCTGCGCCAGTGCTGCACCATCACAAGTTGGACATTTTTGGTAGTGGGCTCATAAAATTGAGGTGGTATCAATTCTTTCCGACTAGGTGGGTTCGAGTCAGAATCTTACAGCAGAAGCACTCGGTAATCTAGACATGTCTAGCACAACGGTTGTGGGACTTGGGGAAAGGTCAGATGGGAGCCGGGGCATGTGATGCCACCCATCCAACATGAGTCGTATGAGATGCGATTGAGAAGGATTTGTCTACCTAGATCACTTAACGGCTAACAATGATGCTAAAGTTCACTAGTCAGCTTGCTTATTTAGGATCCTGAATCACTAAGTAACCATCGGAGGGGTGTTGGTTCTAGTGGGAGCATAAGTATTAAAATGTTTAAAATGCTTGCTCTTTTATGGATACATGTCTTAAGTGTTTTGCATATTTTTCAGTTGTAGATCAATGGCACCTAGCAGTCTCCCTCAGATTTCTAGTTTTGCTTTGAGAACCATCTTAGAGAAAGATAAGATAAATGTAACTAAATTCACCAACTGGTATCATAATCTGAGAATTGTTCTCAAGCAAGGAAAGAGGGACCATGTCCTAGACAACCCACTTCTAGTTGAGCCGAATGAGAATGCAAGTATCGCAGCCACCAGTGCCTACTGTAGGACTTGTGATGAGTCTATGGAGATTAGCTATCTTATGCTTGCTCACATGGAACTTGATGTGGGCATACCCTACAGGTACTCGAGTTTGGCATATACGGACTAGATATGACAGGAGCCCACAGCGTTACCAGGGCCCAATACAGGATTCGGGTGACCTACAGAGACTCCGATTGCTTGCAGCATAAGATGAAGCTTTAGATAGAAAGTTTAAAGGGACAAACCCTAACTTGTAACCGACTCGACCTGCTACCCGAGACCTAGTCTATCTATATAAATTCTAGGAGGGGGTAGCTAGGAGGACGATCACAACCCTAGTTTCCACAACCAACGCCAGATTACATCTGTGCACCCCCTGTAACTTTCGACTCCCTCGATAATTCCAAGGGTAGACAAGAAGGATTAGGGACCTCTACGAGGCCTGGACCTGGGTAAACCTTGCATCCCTGTGTGCTTGTTTGCTAGCCGATTGATGCCTCTAGCGCTCCCTCCTCCAAAACCCAAGTCCATAACAATGGGCATTGATGAGATAACCCCTCGTCAATTGGCACCGTCCATGGGAAATTGGGAGTGCTGATGTCGCGGCTTCTTTGGCCGCATCAACCGTGATCTACAACTCTGCAACAGCGGAGATTCACCAGCTCATCGGTTCCTTCGACTTCACCGTAGACATGCCGTCCACTCGCCAGGCTTTCGATTCCGTGGGCGATGGGATCGGCCTGGCGATCGGGAGCTTACGCTTCCAAGTTGGTCAGTTGGACATACTTCGCCTCCCTGACCAGCCGATGGTCCCCGCAATTGCTCCAGCATCGTGGTTTCCACCACCAATCGGCACAATAAGCGAGCTCAACGCCCCGACAACAGCCGGGAGCATGGACATCGATAGCAGTCGCGGATCCGATCTGGGTGAACTGGCTACAGAGGATGGAGCCTACGGCTCTGGATCTAAAAGTTGTGGGAGCAACAGCTTCCCCAATCACTTCATGTGCACCGTCATCGATGCATGTGACACCAATGTCAATCGCGACAACACTGGTAACGAGCCAACCAATCGCGAAAATGGTGGCCCCGGCAATGCCGCGCCCACCAACAATGGGACAGAAGGGACCCAAACCTCACGGCGAATGAGCGCACCGAAGAGTGCAGTGCTGATCAAGCTCAACGACAATGAGTGGGCCCGCTATCAAGAAGCTCTACGGGGCAACCCTCTCCCCTGAACTCATTGCAACAGATGCTAATGGGCTACCATTGTCTACTCAAAGAGGAGTACAAGCGCTAGCAGCAAGTAATCGCGCAACTCGACGCGCGCAGAAAGGCGGCGGACGAGTTGAGCCTTCGACGGGCTCAGCTCTCCTCCATGGGAGGATCCTCCTCCAATGGCAACGACTATGTGGCCGCCAAATGGCGATCTCAACTAGCCCACCTCACCAACAAGGAGCACGAAGAAGCCATGAAAGTCCTTGACTTTGGCTCCATGATGGTGGATACGCGGAGCAACGTGCTCCCAAAGATGCCGCAAGAGTGCTGACAGCGGCCACCATTTACCTCCTCAACAACGACCCACCGGCTGGGGATCCGCGAGGTGCCATGCACCGATCTTTGATCGCGTGCTTGGGGATAGTTGAAGCTTCCCTCATCAAGGAACCAACATCGGAGCCGAAGAAAATTAAAGCTCTGGAAAAATATTACTACTCATACTCCTCCAGCGACGACAGCCACGATCTGTCATGGTGACGTTGCTCACGGTGGCATGACCGCGACTACGACGCGTGTGATGACATCACGCAGTGCAAGGTCGACAAGATGCGTGCAAGGCGTCCCCATTCAACTGACTCGGAAGACAACAAAGTAGAGCTCTACGGGCCAGATGCTTCAGCAGAGCCATCAGGCAGAAGCGAATGACTAAGGGGTTCAAACTCCTATCGGAGAACCTAGAATTTGACGGCCCATAGGACCCAAAGATCTGGTTGGAAGATCAAATCTCCTTTGTTGGGCTGCACGACGGAAGCTCAAGCACGACAATGCAATGCCTGCAGCTACAGCTGCAAGGCGCCGCCCACGTGTGGCTCAACAATCTCCCGCATGGATTGATTTGCAGCTAGGAAGAGCTGGTCTACAACTTCCTGTGCAACTTCAAGGGCACTTACAAAAGGTCCGCGTCAATCGGGGAACTAAGAGGCTGCCACCAGAGGTCTGGCGAGTCGCTGTGCTCTTACATCCAGAGGTGGTCCATCATCAAGAACTCCACAGAAGATATCTCCGAGGATCGCGCAATCGACGCGTTCAATGGCGGCGTTCGCCGTAGAGAGCTCAGGAAGGAGCTGGACCGCTCGAAGCCCAATACAATCGACCACCTGATGGAGATCACAAATCGGTGGGCCAATATAGAGAGCTCGGTGAAAAACCATGCCTACTCCGATGATGACGACAACCTCGGACGTAGACATGATCGCCGAGGGAAACATCGAATGCACGTCTATGAGGACCGCGAAGAGGTCGACATGGTCGCGGCCGACTATGCCGACAAACTCGACGACAACCGCAATAGCGGATATCGTAGTGGTGGATACCGCGACAGCGGGAAAACCACGCAAGTGTGGCAACGCCGCACTCGCGACGAGGCACCTTGATTATCCATCCAGGACAATCTGTCCGGACCGTGCAA
Source organism: Avena sativa (assembly GCA_916181665.1). Lineage (NCBI taxonomy): Eukaryota > Viridiplantae > Streptophyta > Magnoliopsida > Poales > Poaceae > Avena > Avena sativa. Next base: position 266,426,693 of record OV702292.1, on the reverse strand, counting down.
CGTAGACTTCTACATCGACAAGCACGACGCTAAGAAAAAGTCCAGCCACCTTCTCAAGGACTGTCGTGAGTTCCTCAAGCTCCATGAAGTCCTGGCCCAGATGAATCGCGATGCGATCAACCAGGGCTATGGAGCTGCCCCGGGCGCTGTGGTTCACGGAGCACCACCACCGCCACCTGGACCACCACCACCTACGACTGCGCCAGTCCAGAACCAAGGAGGCGAGCCATACCCGCAAGTGCTAGGCAACATGGGGATGATCCAAAAAGGGCGCCCCTCAAATCGAGTGCAGAAGGCAATCACTCGCCAAGTCAATTTGGCGATAAACTCTCCGCCCTCCACCACTGACTACCTCAGTGGAAGCGAGTCATGCATCACCTTTGACAAGCGCGACCACCCGCGCCAAGTACCTCGCCCAGGCCACTGTCCCCTTGTACTCGAGGCACAGATTGGGGGATTCGATATGAGTCACGTGTTCATGGACGGCGAAAGAAGCATCAACCTCATGTTCGCAAGTAGATTGCGTGCAATGAGGATCCCTCTGACATGTCTGGAAGTTTTAGACATGATGTTCCACAGCATAGTCCTAGGGAAGGGCGTATACCCCTGGGCAAGATTAGCCTCGACGTAATCTTCGGGACGCTGAATTTTCGGCGAGAGCGCATCGAGTTTGAAGTCGTTGACTGGCCCTCACAGTACCACTGTATCCTCGGACGTGTCGTGTTCACGAGGTTCATGGCGGTACCACACTACGCCTACCTGCATATGAAGATGCCAGGCCCAAATGGCGTCATCACAATCAACAGAAGCTTGGAGAGGTCTGACAGCTGCGAGAGGGAATTCAATAGAATCTCCCAGTCCTTCGGCATGCAAGAGGAACTCGCAAGATTGAAGGAGTCAATAGACAACAGTCTGCCTTCCCTGAGCAAGCCAAGCTCACCCGACCTATCCTTCGACTCATCTGTGCACACCAAAGAAGTCTAGGTCCACCCAACGGACCCGACCAAGATGGCCCTCATCGCCAACAACTTGAGTTCCGCATAGGAACTCGCGCTCATCGAATTCCTCCGCGAGCGCTGGAAAATCTTTGCCTGGTGTCCAGCGGACATGCCAGGAGTTCCTAGGGAACTCACCGAGCACTCACTCAACGTGAATCCGGATGCAAGGCCAGTCAAGCAAACTATACGACGACTGTTTGAACCAAGAGCAAAAGCGGTTGGTATGGAAGTCAACAGACTCCTCGACGCCAAATTCATACGCGAGATCAAGGAAAGCACCTGGCTCACAAATCCAGTACTCGTGCCTAAAAAAGACACGGATATCCTGCAGATGTGCATGGACTTCACCTCCTTGAGCAAGCACTGCCTGAAGGATCACTTCCTGTTGCCACGGATCGATCAGATAATCGACTCCACTACGGGATGCGAACGCCTATGCTTCCTCGACGCCTACTCAGGCTACAATCAGATTCGAATGAAGGAGGAAGACTAGGATAAAACGGCGTTCACAACGCCCTTTGGTGTGTTCTGCTACAACACGATGCCCTTCGGGCTAAAAAATGTAGGAGCCACCTATTAGCAGCGTATGCAAGCCTGCATCAAGAACCAACTTGGTCGCAATATCCAAGTCTACATTGATGACATCGTCGTCAAAACCAAAGAGGAGGTTGCCTTACTTGACGATCTCCGCGAGACCTTCGATAATCTCGACGGCTATCAGATCAAGCTCAATCCAAAGAAATGCGCCTTCGGCATACTATCCGGACAACGGCTCGGGTATCTTATCTCCGCGAAAGGGATTGAGGCTAACCCGAAGAAAATAAAGGCCATATTGTCCATGGAGAAGCCGAAGAACGTAAAAGGCGTCCAACAACTGGCTGGGCAAATCGCGGGGCTCAGTTGATTCATCAGTCGCATGGGTGAAAAGGCACTGCCTTTCTACCAACTTCTCCGTAAAGCCGATATGTTCGAGTGGACAGACGAAGCACAAGAAGCATTCGACGACCTCAAGGGTCTACTATCCACCTCGCCAGTATTGGTGACACCTTGCGAGAAGGAGTTGTTGTTGCTATATATCTCCACCACCAACCAGGTGGTAAGCACTGTGCTCGTGGTGGAGCGAGCCGAATAAAATCATGTCCATGGGGTTCAACGCGCAGTCTACTACCTCAGCGAGGTGCTCATGCCAACAAAGTAGCGGTACCCGCACTACCAGAAGCTGGCGTACGACGTCTTTATGACAGCTAGGCGACTGTGCCACTACTTCCAGGAGCACCCAATCATGGTGGTGAATGATGCCCTGCTCGGGCACATACTCAATAATCCCGACGCCACTGGATGAGTCGCGCTCTAGGGAATCGAACTGTATCCACGAGACTTCCCATATGAGAAGCGTGACGCGATCAAATCGCAAATTCTCCCGGACTTCCTCATACATTGGATGGTGAACCAGCTCCTCGACAAGCCAGACATGTCCTACTTATGGACAATGCACTTCGATGGGTCCAAGTGAAAGGAAGGAGCTGGCGTAGGTGTCATACTGACATCGCCCCAAGGTGACAAGATGAGGTACGTTCTTTGAATGTAGTTCACAGCCTCCAAAAATGAAGCTGAATATGAAGCCTTGATTCACGGAATAAGGATGGCGAAAGACTGCGGCACCAAGCGACTCGTCATCTACGGCGACTGAAAGCTGGTGGTTAACCAAACAATGAACGAGTGCGATGCTCTGAGCGACAACTTGATCGCCTACCGCGACATCTATGACACACTCAAAGGAGACTTTGACGGCTGCGAACTGCGGCATGTTGGTCACGAAAGCAATGAGGAAGCAGACATACTCGCCAACATCGGCACCACCTATGCCCTAGTGCCACCTGGAGTATTCCTAGAGCGCATTTGTGAACGCTCCATCAAGCCAAAGGCCCTAGCGAAGAAAACAAGCATGCCAACAGACTCGGGCGCTACGCCACCCAACGAGCCAATGGCACTCAAAGACACGGAGCCAGACACCGGACTCGAAGGTCCTATGGAGGTCATGATGATCGAGCCATCTTGGACACAACCATATGTCACATACTTGCTTAGCAAAAGGTTGCTAGATGACCCGACTGATGTGCGTCATATAGCGCGATGATCCAAGGCATTTGCCCTCATCAATGGCAAACTGTACAAGCGCAACATCGCAGGAGTTCTTCAGCGATGCGTCTCCAACGGGGACAGAAGAGCTATACTCCTTGACATACACGAAGGCACTTGCGGGAACCACGCCGGCAGTCGTGCTCTCTTCGCTGAAGCTCTACGAGTTGGGTTCTACTGGCCAACGGCCATGCGTGATGCCAAGGACATCGTCCAACACTGCAACGCTTGTCAGCGATTCGCAGACAAATCACACGCACCTGGCGTGGAGCTCAGACCAATACCAGTGGCTTGGCCCTTTGCGCAATGGGGACTCGACATGGTCAGCAAGCTCCCAAGATCCTCGCAAGGAGGATTTGTCTACCTCCTAGTCGTGGTCGACAAATTCACCAAGTGGATCGAGGCCATGCCGGTGACAAATCAATCAGGAGCTAGCGCTGTCAAGTTCTTTGAGTCCATTGTCTTCCGCTTCGGGGTGCCACATAGCATCATCACGGACAATGGGACAAAATTCACCTCCAAGGAGTTCTAGGAATTCTGCGAAAACCTGGGAATAAGCATTAGCTACGCCTCGGTGGCCCACCCTTAGACCAACGGTCAAGTCAAAAAGGCCAATGGCCTCGTCTGCGGCGGAATCAAGAAAAGGCTCCTCCGGCCACTCGAACAAGCTGTTGGGCGCTGGCCAGACGAGCTACAATGAGTACTCTGGAGCCTACGCACAATTCCAAACAGCGCTACATGTTACACTCTGGTCTTCATGGTGCACAGTGCTGAAGTGGTACTACCCGCAGAAGTGCGTTACAAAGCCCCGAGGGTGGTTTCTTAAATCGAGAAAGAATCAACTCTTGCACTCAAAGACTCGATCGACCTCCTCGATGAGGCACGTGAGATTGCAGCAGAGAGATCCACGATCTACCAGCAGAGCCTCCGCAACTACCACGACAGAAGGCTACGTCCCAGATCCTTCGTCGAAGGAGACCTGGTCCTGTGACTGAAGAAGAAAGGGCACCTCAAGCTCAAGTCCCCTTGGGAAGGTCCTTACGTTATTACCGAAGTAATCCCAGGTGGCGCCTATCGCCTTAAAGACTTCAAGAGTGGGGTCGCATACTCCAACCCCTGGAACGTCATGCAGCTGCGCCGTTTCTACCCTTAGATGTTTTTTACCTTACAAATAAGGCTGCTTAGCCAGGCTACTTAGCCACACATTGTACCTCGTGATATTCTACGAATAAATAAAGCTAAGTGCCCCAAACCCTGTGTTTTTCTGCTTTCCTTGGAATTATTTTACTCGGTTGCTGCGCCACCCTTTACATTCTGTTCCACGAACAACATAGTATCCTGAGTAGCTGACACACTACCAATCAAACCCTTGATAACACCAACCTAGCTGCAACGCACCTGATAGGTTGGCAAGGTGCTGAGATAAATACACGTCAGGCTAACAAAAAGGACTTGTATCTTACAATACACTCGAAAAATACAAGCTAGCAAGATCTTTATACATTAATGGGTATCAAACACACCCAACACAATCATATAAATTTTAAAACACTAATAAATCTATGTGCAGGATACAAACTACACTACTGCTGCAAAAGGAGAACATTTGTTTGATCTTCAAAGAAGTCAATGATATCTTCGACCAGCTGATCAACCGCCTGATAGTGTGGGACCATGTTCCAGGTCATCCCTTCTGGCGGCGATGGCGGCCCAGCAGCAACAAATACGACATCCACATCTGGTCGATGCAAACAAGCGCCAACGCAGCCTTGAAACCTGCGACCAATTGCTAGCGTATGCACTCGTGGACCGTGCTGATATCTTGAAACTTCGCCAGCAAAGCTAGCAAGCTTGATGGCACTGTGTCCAGAGGAAACATCGCTTGGAAGATATGCCTAAGGCACGACTACGCCTTATTTAAACACTGAAGCACTCGCGAGGCACGATCCTGCAGTGTTGCCAACACAACTGCATGGTCATGATCCACCCAGAAGTAACCGCTAGCTTATAGCTGCTCCCGGGTCAGATTATGCAGGTGAATGGCAACCCGATCCCTCTCATCCTGCGGATGACGAGCACTAACAACTACAAGAATCAAGACCAAAGTATAAGACAAGGTATCGCCGCGAATGGCTAAAGAAAGGATAAGAAGATAGAGAGCTAACATTTAAATTGTTCGTTCAACTGCGCAACTTCTTCCAGGAGATACTTCTCGCGAGCGGTGGCCTTCTCAGCTTTCGACTTCCACACATCCGTGTTACCGTGGGTCATGGGCTACTCACGCTCCAACTGCTTTATATGACTGCGCAGTCGCAGAGCAGCGACAACTCCTCCACCTTTGAACGCGGTTGTTCTGCGGTTTCATCAGTGGGAGGAGATTCATGAGAATCACTGGAAGGACCACTCGAAGGACCCCATTACAACCAAGCAAGAGGCAAATGAGACCAATCATACATTGCTAAAAAGGACGGAGTGCATTCAAATTCGGTAAAAGTATCAACTGGGGTACCCCCCAAAAAATATGGTTCAGCAAAAGGAAAGCTAAACTATTACAAATGGCAACTAAGGAGCAATCTGCTTCTTCGACTTGGACTTCGACTTCGGGGGCTTCCTCGAATCCGTGGCAGTCTCTGACGCCACAAACTTTCTGGTGGTAGCCCTAGATGCTGTAGCATTTGCCGCTTTCACCCACCGCAGCTCCTCAGAATATTTGGCGAGTATCTCGATGAGACAAGGCCCATGTTTACTACATCTAGTGGCGAAAGGCTGGAAGACTACCTGCTGACCATCTCCGTCGACAGATATCACCTCAGAGATTACGCTCGGGTCCAATTCTGCACCATGTTCTTGCACCATCGCGAGTGCCATGGTGGCGCCGACAGACCGTTGTGCATTCTTGAAGTCCATCGGGATGCCTCCTGCGAAGGACTCTACCAAGCCATCAAGGTTGTCGATTAAGCTGGCCTTGGGAACCATATCCTCTCGAAGACGGCTCAGCACGCCCTTGGCTTTCCCGAGCGTGTCTTGGAGGGAGACACTGCGGTCCTCGACTGCGGCCATGGTGCCAGCTAAGGCATCTGCACGGCGCAAGGCTTGGGCGTCGAAGCTTGTGCCGGTAGCATCTGAAAAAAAAACAGGGTATTAGCACAACGACATAAAACAAAAACAGGTAAAAATGGAAGTGAAGCTGAACAATACCTGAGAGAGCTTTCGCAATCGAGAAAAGCTGTTCTTCAAACATCTTCTCCCTTTCGGCGGTGGAAGCATGCAGATCTTCTTCGCGCTTTTGCGACTCCTCAAGAGCCGCGACTGCCTCATCGCACTTGTTCTCTGCTATGGCAAGACCCTTTTCGAGGGAGTTTACGCGATGGAGAAGCTCATTATGCTCAACTAGAAAGGGCAGAGCATGACAACACCTAAGTTTACAAATCTATAGACAAGCAGAGTGAAGAGACAAGTTTAGCACAAACCTTCGACTGCATGGTGGTAGTTGTCCAGCATGGCATGTTGTCGACCCAAGGCAAGGATCTGCTCGGCAAGGCGAGTGGAGTCCTTCACGATAGGCTACATCAAAAGATAATAAGAATCAGCATTGGCAATATGAACAAAATGCGTGCATCAATCAAATTCAAATGCCAACGGCAAAAAAATACTTACATGCTCCTCTAGGGACTCCGAAGGTTCCTGTTGAGTGGGCGTCCGTGCAACCATCTGGTGCCCCCCATTGTGGGGGGAACTCGAAGAGTTGGCGCTGGAGTGGGCCTCCACTAGAGGAGAAGGAGACCGTACTGCCACCTCCTTATTCTTGGAGTCTGCGACTCTGGATTCTTTAACAAATTGGCAGTCGTCGGAGGACGACGACACTTTTGACTGCAAAAACACAGAGCCACTTCATAAGGGGAAAGCTTCGAGGAAAACGAGACGAGCTCGCAAATATTAAAAACTTACCTGTCAAATTTGTCAAGGTCGAAGGAATCATCCGACGACTCCTTCGGCAACCTCAGCTTCTTCCGTACGGGAGGAGCCATGGCATGCATAGGCATGGCGGCAATTGGCTCCTCCACAACAGTCGAAGGGTCCTCCGGTGTAGATGGTGTGGAGGCATCTGAACCCTCTCTTCGAGAATGCTTGCGAGTCCCATGATCACTGGACTCGGGGGCCTCTTGTTCTCCATCAATAGGGACAGTGGAGCCCGATTCGTCCTCTTCCTCCACTTCGCGTGGGATAAATCCTTCAGGCTGGGGAGGAAAGTTGGCAGCCACCTTCTAGTCCTACAATCAGAAGAAGCATCAATATATCAAGCACCTAACAGGAAATTCCAAATCCAGAAAACTTAATAGAATAAATCTACCTTAGGTGGAGGATTTCTGGCGTCAAATGGAGGCACGACGGAGTCGCCTGGGAGATCCTCCTTGGTGGTTTACTTGGTCACCAGTCGCAACCTCCTGTCCACCTTACCCGAAGAAATGCCCTCCGCAGAAATGTGAGTGACATCGCCAGTACCAATCCAGCGGTACATCAGATGGGCTCTGGCCTATAGAGGCTGTACACAGCAGCACAACCACGTGATAATGAGTTCAGTGTCACCTTCCTCCTTGCCTATACAGCTTTCGAGGTCGCAGACACGCTGATATAGCATCTCTGTCTCCTCAGATTCACCGGGCATCACGACATTTTTCCAGGAATGCCTCCTCTTGTAGACCGCCACCAGATCGAAGGGCGTGAGTCCGTAGTGCTCTCCGTCGGCCTTCTGGTCACGAACGTAGAACCACTTATCCTTCCACCCTTGGACGGAGGTGGTGAGCTTGATGTCAAAGTAAGTGACATTGGAGTCGACGTGGATCCCGCAGCATCCTACGTCATAGACTACCGAACCAGACGCCAACTGACATTTGAGATTAAAAATCTTCTTGAAGAGACCAAAGTGTGGCTCGATTCCGAGCCAACACTTGCAAAGGGTGATGGAACAGGCGATATGGAGAATAGAATTTGGGGACAGCTGGTGCAGCTGGACCCCGTAGAAGTAGAGAACACCCCTAACAAATGGATGTAGGGGGAGAGAGAGACCACAAATGATGAATACAAGGAACATCACTTGGAAATCCGCAGGAGGACTGGGATTACCTCTTCGCCAGGCACACGAGAGTCATCTTCTGTGGGAGGAAGTTCTCCATCTTGGTGCAAAGTGAACAACTCCGAAGATTTCATGATGGATGGGAACCATGACCCATTGGTGACACGAGTGCCCGCGCCCTTCTTCTTCCCTGTCGTGTGACAGCACTGGTGCCCGTGGTGGCGGTGCCGTTCTTCTTGGACGCCACAATGGGAGCCACAGATCATGTGGTGGAGCCTCCCTTCTTCTTGCCCATCTTGCACTGGCGATGTGAGCGCAGGAAGTAGCTAGGGAAGACTCGTAGTTAGTCCAGTGCCACGGAGGAGATGTGTGCAAAGGAGAAGCAAGAACGGCAATGGCACAGGAGCGCAAGCAAGAAGAGAGATGTGGGGAAATTACCGCACGACGTGCCCCTACTTAACCTCCTAGCAGATGCCATCCAACGGCCAGAAGAAAATATAGTAGACGCGTGACGTACATCGACATTGACGCGTGGCAAGGGTAAACCACGAACCATCCTCCACTACTCCCATTATGCGCGAAAATCGAGGAGTTACGCATGCCTGGTCAAATCAAGGTCAGAAAGTGGGACCCACTACTCGTCATGTCCCGTCAATGCCGCTCACGCGGGTAACTGAGGTCATCTCATCATCAGCATTGACGTCATACACTCCAGTAGGAGTAACCTTTTTGACTGCTTTAGTGCTTGCTCGAGTCTTCGACTTGACCAAGCACTCGGGGGCTACTCCTAACAGGAGCGCAGGCCATGCACCCGAGGAAAATTTTGTGAAGACTTTGAAAAACCCTTCACTCGAATCAACGATTTGACTATGGACTTCGGGTTACTCCCATAGGGAGCACTGAAAGCACATTCAACTGAAACAAGCAAAACAAAGACAACAACAGTCGCAAAGTTCTTATAGTCCCCACTCGATTCTATGACTCAAATAGGCACTCGGGGGCTACTCCCGTAGGGAGCGCTGGCCGCCCACCCTATGATTATTTCTTCTTATACGTTACACTGTGTCTTGATAACATCCAAACTTGAATGCTATGGCAACTCCGCCTCATATCTCTCCTTGCAAAGAGACTGCGTCTCCTGGGTCACCCGAATCATCTCCGCGATGACAAAAATCCGGATGTGATGCTTACAGCCTGAAGATAAGACCTGAATAAGGCCTGGAAACACATCTGCTGCGCTCTACCAGAAATAAATCTGTTCCTGCAGGTATGATGAATAAGCCTTGACGGACGCGTCGAGTGCTCACACTTACACACTGGGATTCAACTCCTGTAAGACCTCCACGGCCTGAGTCGAATTACACCAGCACTTTCCGAATTCGAGTACGGGGACTCGAGTTTGAGTAGATTATGTTGTTTTTCCCTAAGGCAGTTAACTGACCCCGATGCATCGGATGAATCAGACATGTATATCAACAATCCCTATGACATCAATCAAAAGTACTCGAAAATATGCTCGGTTGTGCACTCGAAAGACTTCATAAAGTCTCCACTTGAATCTACGATTCCACTCGACACTTGGGGGCTACTGATGTGGGCATACCCTACAGGTACTCGAGTTTGGCATATACGACCCAGATATGACAGGAGCCCACGGTGTTACCAGGGCCAATACAAGATTAGGGTGAACTACGGAGACTCCGATTGCTTGCAGCACAAGACTAAGCTTAAGATAGAAACTTTAAAGGTATAAACCCTAACTTGTAACCGACTCGACCTGCTACCCGAGACCTAGCCTATCTATATAAAGGCTAGGAGGGGCAGAAAGGAGGACAATCACAACCCTAGTTTCCACAACCATCGCCAGATTGCATCTGCGTACCCCCTGTAACTTTCGACTCCCTCGATAATTCCAAGAGCAGACAAGCAGGAGTAGGGGCCTCTACGAGGCCTGAACCTGGCTAAATCTTGCATCCATGTGTGCTTGTTTGTTAGCCGATTGATGCCTCCAGCGCTCCCTCCTTCTCCAAAACCCAAGCCATAACAATGGGCACTGATGAGTTAACCCCTCGTTCGAACCGGACTTGTAGCATAAGTTCAAGAATGTTAAGGCCTACGATATGATCAAAAGACTCAAAAGTATGTTCCAGGCTCAGGTAAAGACTAAAAGGTATCAAGTCTCTCAGGCTTTGTTGAGTTGCAAGCATAAGGATGGTGATCCACTGAGTCTGCATGTGATCAAGATGGTTGGTTACGTGCAGTCTCTAGAAAGGCTTGGCTACCCCATTAGCAAAGAGTTCACTACGGACATAATTCTGAACTCTCTTCCTAGTGCTTATGGTCGGTTCATATCGAACTACCACATGCATGGTATGGATCAGAAGCTCACTGAATTACATGGGATGCTGAAGCAGGCTGAGGCGGATCTCAAGAAAGGCGCCAGTCAAGTGTTGATGGTGCAAAATAAGGCTAAGTTCAAGAAGAGTTCTTGGACTAAGAGAAGAAGTCAAAGTCGGGAGGTAAGGTTGAGGACCTAGTCCAAAGTGCTTCCTCAGGTACTAAGCCATCTCCTGTAGCCGGATCCACTTGCTTCTATTGCAAGGCGGATGACCACTAGAAAAGGAATTGAAGCAAGTATCTGGCTGATAAAGCCAAGAGTGGAGGTGTGACTTTTGGCTCAGGTACGCTTGTTTGCAATGTTATAGACATTTATCTTGCTGATGCACCTGTTAGTTCTTGGGTATATGATACGGGATCAGTTATTCACATCTACAACTTGTTGCAGGGACTGGTAAGAACTAGTAGCATGGCGAGAGGCTAGGTTGACATTTGAGTCAGCAACAAAGCGATAGTCACTGCGTTGGAAGTCGGCACGATGCAACTTCATTTACCTTCTGGATTCTTAATGGAGCTGAATAGTTGTTCTTATGTTCGAGTGCTTAGTCAAAACATTATTTCTGCCTCATGTTTGATGAGACAAGGCTATGAGTCGAATATTAAGAATAATGGTTGTTCTTTATATTTGAATGATATGTTTCATAGCTCTACACACGTCCAGGATGGGTTATTTATTTTGAATCTTGATGGTGAGTCTGTCTATAACATAAATGTGAAAAGGTTGAAACCAAATGGTCTAAATATGACTTACTTTTGGCATTGCCGACTTGGTCATATAAGTTGGAAACGCATGAAGCAGCTCCATGATGATGGACTCCTAACTTCGTTCGACTTGGAGTCATTTGAGACATGTGAATCCTGCCTACTCGGCAAGATGACCAAGACACCTTTTGCAAAGAGTTGTGAAAGGGCGTCCGACTTATTGGGACTAGTACATAGTGATGTATGTGGCCCGATGAGCACGACTACCAGAGGTGGTTATGAGTACTTCATTACCTTCAATGATGATTTTACTAGGTATGGATATATCTACTTGATGAAACATAATTCGGAAGTCTTTGAAAAGTTTAAGGTATTCCAGAATGAGGTACAGAATCAACTAGGCAAGAAAATAAAGTTTCTTCGGTCGGACTGAGAAGGCGATTACATGAGCCATGAGTTTGATGACCATCTGAAGAGTTGTGGAATAGTTCCCCAGCTCACTCCTCCCAGAACGCCGCAGAGAAACAGTGTGTTGGAAAGGAGGAATCGGACCTTGTTGGACATGGTACGATCAATGATGAGTCGGGCATATTTTCCTTATCATTTTGGGGTTATTGCCTAGAAACTACAGTGTTCACACTAAACAGAGTATCATGAAAGTCGGTAGAGAAGACACTGCATGAGATGTGGACTGGTAAGAAGCCGAGTTTGTCTTTTCTTAAGATTTGGGGTTGTGAAGCTTTTGTCAAGCGACTTTAGTTGGACAAGCTAACAGCCAAGTCGGATAAGTGTATTTTCGTGGGGTATCCAATGGAAACCTTGGGTTACTACTTCTACAACCGAGAAGAGGGCAAAGTGTTTGTCGCTCAGAATGGTGTATTCCTTGAGAAAGAGTTTCTCGGTCGGGGAGTCAGTGGGAGCATGGTGAAGCTCGAAGAAATTCAAGTAGAACCGGCCTGTAGCGAGTTGGAAAAAGCCTTGGAGGTTGAGGCGGCTGCACCAACACTATTAAGATCGGCAAGATTTTGAAGTGTTCGTGATGTGTTACTGTTGGACAGTGATGAGCCAAAAACTTATTCAGAAGCTATGGTGGGATCCCATTCTGATTCATGCGTTGGAGCCATGAGATCCGAGTTAAAGTCCATGGATGAAAATCATGTTTGGAACTTGGTTGATCTACCAAATGGTGCAAGACCCGTCGAATGGAAATCTATAAAGCACGACTTGTCGTGAAGGGGTTTCGAAAAGTTCAAGGAGTTGACTACGATGAGACTTTCTCACTTGTAGTGATGCTTAAGTCAGTTCGGATCATGTTAGCTATAGAAGCCTATTTCGACTATGAGATATGGCAGATGGATGTCAAGACAACTTTCCTTAATGGAAATTTAACCAAGGACATGTATATGATACAGCCCGAGGGTTTTGTAGATCCAGCTAATGTTGACAAGGTATGCAAGCTTTGAAAATCCATTTATGGGTTGAAGTAAGCATCTCGGAGTTGGAATATTTGCTATGATGAGGTAGTCAAATCGTTTGGCTTCATCAAGCGTGATATTGTTTCTTGTTTATACAAGAAGTTTAGTGGGATCAAAGTAAACATTCTGATCTTATATGTGGATGACATATTAATAATTTGAAATGATGTCCATATGTTGCAAGAAACCAAAGAATCATTGGAAAAGAGTTTTTCGATGAAAGACTTGGGTGAGGCGACTTACATACTAGGAATCCGGATCTATAGAGATAGATCAAGGTGGCTCATTGGATTGAGTCAAAGTAAATATTTGGACAAATTATTGAAGAAGTTCAACATGGAATCGTCTAAGAAGGGGTTCTTACTGATGTCCCATGGCGTAAAACTTAGCAAGACTTAGTGTCCTTCGACAACTAATGAGCGAAGTCGGATGAGTGTGATTATGTATGCTTCTACAGTCGGATCCATCATTTACGCAATGATTTGCACTAGGCCGGATGTTGCCTATGCTCTAAGTGTTGTGAGAAGATACCAGGCTGACCATAGAGAGATCCACAAGGCAGCGGCTAAAAATAGCCTTAATTACTTGAGAAGGACTAAGGATATGTTCCTAGTTTATGGAGGTCAGGATGAACTCAGTGTAAGGGGTTACACGGATGCGAGTTATCTCATTAGATGATTCTTGTTCTCAATCCGGATATGTGTTGCTGATAAATGGAGGGGCTGTGAGCTGGAAGAGTTCCAAGCAAGAGACGATGTCTATGTCTACGATAGAGGTTGAGTATATTGCTACCTCGGAGGCGGCAAAGGAAGCCGTTTGGATGAGGAATTTACTTATGGATCTTGGTGTGGTTCAAGGCTCGTCCAATCCATTAGATGTGTATTGTGACAACAATGGTGCTATTGCACAAGTGAAGGAACCTAGACAACACCAGAAGAACAAACATATACTCATGCAGTACCACCTGATTCGCCAGTTCGAGGATTAAGGTGATATCAAGTTATGTAAGGTACACACGGATGCAAATATTGCGGATCCGTTGACAAAGTTGCTACCACAGCCGAAGCATGAGGCGCACCTGAGAGCCATGGGCATTACATGCCTAGACAAGTGATGTCGGATGATTGACTCTAGTGCAAGTGGGAGACTGTTGGGAATATGCCCTAGAGGCAATCATGTATGATGTTATTCCCAATGTATTCATAAAGTTATTGCCATATATGAACTACTGATATGTATCATTGAATATGTGATTCAATTGTGGAACTATATATTCATGTTGTTCATAATAGTTGTCATTGGTCATTGAGGTTGTGTTGGACACACAACTTAGACTAATGTGAAAGTCGGCTGATGACTTGGTTTCCACTTGTCATGGGCATGGTGATGCTATTACAACTTACACTGATTCGGCTAAAGAGTTTAGCGAAACATACTGACCCACAGTTGAGATGCAACGAGAATGTTGTCATTTGTATTCTCAAGCAATGTAATCCTTCGGCCTAACGTTATCGCATGATCCGAGTTGTGGATCGCTAGCTTAGGTCCTATCAAACGTTGTTCCGTAAATGGGCAGTTATAAAGGTAGGGTTCAGGTTGGTTGTGAAGCAAGCTGCGTGACATGGATTGCCAATATGGGATTTTCTCCTTTGTAATGGAGAGATATTCTCTAGGCCCTCTCGTGTGATATGATTCGGAAGCATGGCCATGCGCGACATGGTTAAGAGTTAACCAAGGAGTCGGAATAAGTGTTAGTCCAGTGAATCGTATATCATGGAATGAGAAGAGAGAGTCGAGTTATTAAAGGGATGGAAACAACTCGCGTGTAGCTTGACAAGATATATCGTGATGCAAAGGGATTTGGATGAAAGTCACATTGAGAAAGGTTTGTCTTCTGACTTTACGATGCTTGGGAGTTGGCACGTCTTGCTAGAGGCCGCTACCAGCTATCGAGTCGGAGTGGTGACTAGTGTCGTGTCCAAGTGTACATGAACCTACAAGGTCACACACTTAAGGGAAATGAGCCCATATGGATTCGGTCCATGTGGAGATTGGCATATGGCCTAAATGGGCCTCAAGAGTTGAGCCCACCTAGGAGTGTATATAAGTGGAGTGATAAGGGATAGTCCCTGACCTAGCCATCACTTTCTCCACTCCCATTTTAGGCTAGACAAGATCTAGCAGTCCTCTACCTGGAGTTCTTTCCTGTAGATGTGGATACCAATAGAGGCGTTGCACGTGCGGCGTTGGAGACAAGGAGGTCGTGGGGATCTGGACGTGCTGCACGTGGAATCGTTCGGCACGACATCTACTGGCACGCTTCATCAATAATCCGCATCTGCGCGTCTAGTGGTAAATCTCGTGGCTTATCACCTGAGCTAGATCTTGGGAGCACCGCGTAGGGAATAAGTTTTGTTTATCTCTGCGTGGCCCAACAGTAAATGTTGCAAACTTTATATTTGGACACGCTGAGTCTAAAGTAACTCTTCACCTAACCAGATCTAAGATCTCAAGAAGATATGATGGTTAATGTCCTTCAAGGTTTTGATAGATGTCCCTTTGAAAATATGGCAATGTTGATGTGATGGTTGACACAATTAGCCGAAAGACCTTTTGTCATATTTTCTTGAATCAAAAATAACAACCACTCTTCCTGAAGCTTCTTCTATGATTTATTATAGGAGTTATACTGACGGTTTCCTTTGTATCTGAAGTCCGACCTTTACTTGATGTCCACTTTCTTAAACATCAAGGAGATCATTTAAAGAAGTGTTGCTAAATGTCTCTCGGTCGATCCTCCAAAACCTTTTATGTTGGCAAGCATCTTGTTGTGCCAAGTAACCAAAGTCTAGTAATGAAGTTCCGTTTTCCTCATGTCGTCAGGAATATTTATATATTCATCTTAGTGGTGTGAACTGATATCATGATTGCTGGCAAAGATTTTGATATACTTGGATGAATAAAGAGTTTCCTTCAGTTCCTCTAACAAGTTCGAAGAGTATCATTGTATTGGAAACAGCAGTACCTAAGTAGGTTAGATAGAGGTGTGGGGACTAGCATGGAAGCTCTCGACGGTGTCCGCAGGCGGGATTGGATACGAGCAAGTGTAGCGAGACAAAAGAAGTACCCAGGTTCGGAGCCCTCCTGATGAGGTAAAGCTCCTACTCCTGCCGATCTGACTATGAGTAGTATGCGGGCTACAATCGCTCCTGGAGCTATATCTTCTATCTACCAGCTTAAATGCACTAAGACCAATCCTTGCTACTAGATCCTTGCCCCTCCTTATATAGGAAGAGAGGCAACGGTCTCACTAGCCAGTCCAGCTGGCAGGTCCCACAGGAGGGCCCTGGCCGCCTAGTCATCTAAAGTGTCCAGTACACTTACATCCCATCAGGGTACATGTGGTAGGGTCATCGTGGGTACAGTGAACACCGTGCGAGCCTGTCGTCAGCATCTGGCCATTGTTCCCACGTCACCCAGCAAAGTCTTCGGTATGGCCGTGTAGTTGTGAGTCTTGTCATTGTACTAGGGCATACCGCGCACTGTGCAGCATGTCGCTTTGTCCTCCTGATTGAGTCTGGCTACGCTGATGTATCCGACTCTGTGCCTTGATGCTCCTTGTGGTTCTGGCTACCGTAAAGTAGCCGGCATGACTTGCTCGTGTCCGGCTGCGTTCACCCAGCCGGACGCGAACCAACTGCCGTAGCTCTTGTTCGGTTGGGGTATCCAGAG
Source organism: Avena sativa (assembly GCA_916181665.1). Classification (NCBI taxonomy): domain Eukaryota; kingdom Viridiplantae; phylum Streptophyta; class Magnoliopsida; order Poales; family Poaceae; genus Avena; species Avena sativa. The sequence continues at coordinate 266,410,176 of OV702292.1, read as the reverse complement.
GTTATCCCCTCAACACTAGCCCCCAAGCACGTATATATTTCGCCCGTAGGTTAAATGTGCGCGCGCTCCTCTCCAACTTTGAAATTTCTGGCCGGCTACCTCTAGCGGTTGCGCTACCCGTGACATCACTACTGACGCCGGCCACGCGCGCACGTGCCATCATTGCGCTGTGGCGGGCAGCCTAACGTCCCGTCACACGTCACATCGGGAAACTGCCGCCTGCCTCTTTGGTTTCTCCTCCGGGATCATCTGCGCATCCCGCGCCTGCAGAAAGGATACTATGCGGTGGGGAGGGCGGGGTGCGGCTCGATGGACGCCACGTGGCACCGCAGACGGTTATGCTTCCAGGTCTTTAAAAGGTCGCCCGGGGGAGGGCAGTTGCTCCCTCCGCTCGCTGCCTCCTTAGTCTTTCCCTGCGCCCTTACCTTCTCGCTCTGCCTCACTTGCTGCTACCATTGTAGTTCGCTGTGCCGCCCGTTTAGGGTTGTCGGAGACACGGGCCACCACCACACCGAGCGTGGAGCCTGGTGCGGCTCCTCCGGGATGGAGGAGCACATCGGGAAATACCGCGCGACCAGCGTGCTGCCGCCGGAGACGGAGGTAGCGGTGCGGCTAGCGCCAGCGAGAGAGGAGTCACCGCAACCAGCGGAGGGGGAGCGGGTGATTTACCTATCGCACCTTGGCTGCAGCTTCGTGCTGCCGGTACACGTCTTCTTTCTCACCTTCCTCGCCTTCTTCGACCTCCGCCTCCACCACCTCTGCGCCAACGCCATCAGCATGTTGGCGCACTTCGTGTCCTTCTGCGAGAGTTACCTTGGGATCTAGACGGATCTCGGGCTCTTCTGCCGCCTCTTCCGCATCCGGCCATAGGTCCAGCTCACCAAGAGGCCGCTGGTGACGTGCGGTGGTGCCTCCATGTACTCCCGCATGCAGACCGGCTACCCCATGTTCCGGCTACAGGACACAGTGCGAATGTGGCAACCTTCGTACTTCTACGTCCGCAACCTCACCGACCAGGATCGGATCAATATGCCGGCTTTCCAGGACATGGAATCTAGCCGGTAGTATTGGGTTCTGAAGATCCACGATGAAAAGGCGGAGTCGGACGCGATGCTCCTGCGAATGCACTCCCTTGTCACCGCCGGCTTGACCGGACTGGACATCACACTTAGTTGCATGTCTCGGTTGATGATGCCACTGCAGCAGCACATGCACAAGATGTGCTTCTACTCCGACCAGCTGGATCCGACCCGACTGTCCCGCCGCGATCCCCGCTACCACAACTTGAAGGAGTGGGTGTGGACGATCACGAAGGAGCGGCTGCCGGAGCACTAGAAGTTCGGGCTGGCTCCCTACTGCCGCGACAACCGCGCGCCCTGGGTAAGTCTTGCCAGCCGTTTTTTCCATCTCATTCTGTCTTTTTATTCGACTTACCCTTGTCTTCTTTCTTTCATAGATCTTTCCCTGCATCCTGCGGGAGGAGGGCGAGACCCACCTCTAGGACTTCACGCCAGACCTTCCCGATACCCACGCTCGCCGGTCCGGTGCGGAGTCGGATGGGGACGACGATGTTTTCCCCAGCCAGAACAACAAGCTAGCGCCCGACCCCCACATGGAGGTCAACGAGGAGGAGGAGGCAGCGCCGGCTACTGAGCTGGCCTGGTGTCGTGCGGCGGACGATGACTCCAACCGGTCTGGTGCTGGAGGAAGCGGCTCCAGCCGATCCGGCGCCAGCGGGAGCAGGTCTAGCCGGCCCGCCATGGAGGAGCTGACCCCCAAGAGGAGCCGGATCGGCGCCCTTCCCCCAGCCGCCTTGGTCGCAAGAAGGGGCTGCCTCTCGTGGTATCAGGGTAAGTCTTCTGTTGATCCTTACGCCTTTTCCTCCTTTCCTTGTGCAACTTTTTGTCTTTTGCTTACTTGCCTTTGCTTTTCTCTTGTCTTTTGTTTTGTAGCTCGCTGGTCTCCTTCGGTGCCGTGAGCCCAGCACGGCCACCCATTGGCTTGCCGCCCCACGCTCCAGACACCGTGCCACCTCTGGCTGCGTCTGCTCCCCCTTCTTCGCCTAGGGCTCCTCCTCTGCCTCATCCTCAGGCTGATCCGGCTACCGTAGTTGGAGCAGGGGACGCCCCGCCGACCACGGTGGTGTAGTAGGCAACGACAGCCCCACAAAGTGGAGGTAGTTCCCCTGCAGCGGCACGGAGGGCCACCACCAGCAAGGAGCTCGTGGTCGTCACCGATGAAAACTCCGACGACGAGCCAGGGGAGGAGTGGCGGACGGCGATGGCGGAGGCGAAGGAGTCACTGGTCGCCAACGCCATTGACGACGACGCTTCCTCTGCTGCCTCGCTTGCGGATCTTGCTGCCACCCTCGAGCTAGCGGTGAAGGAGATCTGGCTGCTCGAGGCCGCAGCCGGTGGCAACCGGACCCTGGAGCAGAAGCTCGTGGCTACAACCGGAACCTCCTAGTGTAAGTCCCTTCATCCGGATTTGGTTGCCGGATACTCTCGTCTTTCTCCTCTTCCAATGTTTTTTTGTTGATAGTCGGTTTCCATAGCCATCATGGTGTGCGCTCAGCGCGAGATCGATCATCTAAAGAAGGCGAACGGCCGGCTGAGCAAGTCCAATTCTACGCTCCGGCTATAGAATAAGGACTGGCACGCCAAGATGGACTCTCTCGAGGCCACCATCCGATCACGATGCCGCCCTAGCTAGCCGGGCCCAGGCCTTTGACCTCCTCGAAGCCCAAAGCAAGGACCACGAGAAGGAGGTCAAACGGCTGATGGTTCGGGAGAAGGCTCTAGTGGAGGAACTGATGCAGTTTGGCACACGTCCAAGCCTAAGTTTTCTCTGACTATCATCGTCTCTCAGGATTCGGTAGTCGGATCTGTCATTCCTTTGTTCTGACAACATTTTATCCTGGCGTAGACCTGCTGGCATATAACCGGCTGCAAGAGAACTAGCCGGGGGAGCAGCCAACCGCCCAGGAGTTGGTCGTCCTTCTTGGCGAGGAGGCCGCCAAGCGGCTCAGGCGATCTTCACATTCCTTTGGCCGGACACGCTGGTTCCGGAGACGATGGCGCAGCTGGCGGCCAAGGTGACGGAGGTGCTGCTACTGTTGATCGCCTGAGGGATCTAGCGGTGCTGGCTGGCGCAGAAATTGCCTTGGCCCTGATGCTCTCCTGGTACAAGGACGCCCACGTCAAGAAGATTGACGGGGGATTCCATGCTGGTGCCGACCTCGTAGCCATCCGCCAAGCCCATCCGGAGCTCCAGGCCTCCGCCATCAAGATCGCCGACTACGCAGATGTCGACGAGGTCCTCACCGGCTCGGAGTTCGCTGGGACGCCTAATGTGGGAGCCTCATCGTAGCAGACTAGTGGGGACGCCGGAGCCGGATCTGCCAACGCGCCTCCTCTGCCTCCTGAGATCGCTTTCAGCCAGGGTCCTCCCCATGGAAAGGGCCCTGCCATCCAGATATAATCCCCTGGATGCCGGGTGAACTTGTAGTTATTTTGTTTTGTTGAACATTGTTGTCTGTGCCGGCTGTCTGTGACGCCGGGTGAACTTATGAGAGCTTCGTCTCCCCTTTTATCTTATCGCAATATTTTGCTTGCTTCCATCTTCCTTGTGATTTTTTGTGTGCTTCGAAGTTTTGATATTTTTCCGGTTGAACTTATCCGGCTACCTTCACCTCACTGAACACCTTTAGCCGGGGGAACTCCAACTCCAGTGGGGGCGCCCGTGAATCGGAGTAGCTTGCGCAGCTAGGTGCTTCGAATCTTCTTCTTTCTTTTCTTTAAGTCTTTAGCTTCGTTCGACTAGACTTGGGAGGTGCCCGGTTACTTTCACCGGCTGCACGCCTGTAGTCGGGGTAACTTCAATTCCAGTTGGAGCGTGCCAGCGCACCCACTGGGTGTAGCCCCTGAGATTCGGAGTAGCTAGTGCAGCCCTGTGCTTCGAGTCTTCTTCTTCCTTTTCTTCCTGCCCTTGCCCTCACATGGGCTCCAATTATCTGGCTAAACGCCTTTAGCCGGTCGGGAACTACAAGGTTCCACTAGGGGCGCGCGAGCGCATCCAATGGGTGTAGCCCCTGAGATTCGGAGCGCTTGATGAAGGCAAGGACTTCGAATCTTCCTTCTTCTTGAACTCTGACTCGATGCAGTCGTACAAAACAAATCAATACATATTCCCACTCGTTAATAGGTTAGTCGGTTAAGATAGTGCTTGTTAATCGGAGCACACCATTTAATTTTTTGAAAACTAGCTTGCGCTTCTCTAGACATATAGTCACATTCACGTGCGCTTTGTTGTTTACGCTGTATCCTTGCCAGGCAGCCGGGTTGCGGTCTGCAGCTGGAATCGAAGGGAGCTGACAATACATTGCGCATGGTACTAGGGGCTTAGTAGCCGGATAATCTCAAACTAGGCACCAGGCCGGAATGCCCGATCCATCACGTTTCCTCCCTGTTTTTCATGTGGGATGCCTCGGTCTTTTGCTCTTGCTAGCCGGACAGCCAGGTTGTAGTCAGTAGCTAAGACGAAGAGTGGGCCTCTAACATCATCGCACACTACTCAGTTGGTTTGCAGATTTGACAGGTCGGGTCAGCCGGCGAGCCCCTGGGTAGGGGTTGTCGGAGCCGGAAAAACTGAACCGGAAATGAAAAACACACCCAAATTTCTTGCATGGAGCCCCCGGGTATCTGGCAGGGGTCCGCATTTTCATTCATAGAGTTCGCGGGATACATACATTGTCGGGTGACTAGGAGTAAAACGGGCGGATCAGGGTCGTGTTCCAAGGGCGCTCTGTCTCCTCATCCGACTTGTCCATCTTGTTCCTGCGCGGCTGCTGCGCGCCGATGAGGTAGTAGGAATTGTTGTGCAGCGCCCGACTAATGATGATGGGGCCCTCCCAAGGTGGTGATAGCTTGTGCATGCCCTTCGTGTCTTGCACCAGCTGGAGAACCAGATCGACCTCGCGGAATGCGACGGGGCGGATCCGTCTTGAATGGTAGTGGCATAGGCGCTGCTGGTACAGGGTCGATCTAGACAGTGCCAGCTCGTGGGCCTCCTCGAAGAGGTCCATGCCATCCTCCCGCGCCTCCTGGTTGGCTTTTTCGTCGTAGAGTATCTTTCATGGTGAGTCGAACTCGATGTCCACGGAGAGGACGTCTTCCGAGCCATAGGCGTCAAAAAACAGGGTGAAGCTGGTTGACCTATTCGGCATGGTGCAGAGGCTCCACAGACAGCCGGATGTTCCTCAATCCAGCATCCGGGCGACCGCTCCAAGGGCTCGATGAGGCGCGGCTTGATGCCGGCTAGCACTAGGCCGTTTGCCCTTTCAACTTGCCCATTGGACTGCGGGTGCTCGACAGAACAAGGTCCAGCTGGATGCCCTTGTTGCTGCAGAACCGGGCGAAGGCCCCCTTGGTGAAGTTCATGCCGTTGTTGGTGATGATGATGTTGGGGTAGCCGAACCGGTTAATGATGTCAGTAAAGAAGGTGACGGCTGTCGCCTCGTCCAGTTTCCGGATAGGCTTGGCCTCTATCCACTTTGTGAACTTGTCTACCGCCACCAACATATGAGTCATGCCTACGCGCGCCCGCTTGAAGGGACCGACCATGTCGAGGCCCTAAACAGCAAAGGGCCAGGTGATTGGTATAGTTTTGAGCACCGCAGTCGGCATGTGCCTGAGCTGCCCGAAGCGCTGGCACCCGTTGCACGCGCGGACTAGCTGGTCGGCGTCCTCGAGGGCGGTGGGCCAATAGAAGCCATGGAGGAACGCCTTGGTGACTATTTCCCTAGATGAGGCGTGATATCCTTGAGCAGCCGATAGCCTGTGTCCACATCAAGACACCGTTGGAAGATGCCGGATACGCTACACTTGTACAGTTCCTTGTTGATGATGGTGTACGTGTGTGTGCGCCGCCGTATTTGTCTGGCCTCCACCTCGTCATCCAGATGTTATCCGTTGGCGATGTAGTTCATGAAGGGCTGCGCCCAGGATGGTATCTCCCGTATAGTGAGGATACTTCTGCTCTCTGGTTGAGAGACATCGAGGGGTCGTCCGGATGAGGTAACCAGAACGGCAGCCCCCGGTACGCTTGATGAGTCTGCATCCCCCGAGTCTTGCAAACCGGAGGGTGCGGACTTGCTAGAGTTGGTGCGAGACTTCTTCGTGGGTTCTACTGGTTCCGCATATGCCGTGACGTCAACCGGAGCGCTTCCCGCCCAGATAATGGAATCCGACTCGGGAGATGGGTTGATGGAGCGCTTGCACAGATGCTCCAAGGAGACCCCTGGCGGGATCGCTTGCCTGGTGGATCCGATTCGGGCGAGCGAATCAGCTGCCTCGTTGTTAACGCGAGGGACGTGATGGAACTCACATCCGTCGAAGCAGGCGTTGAGCTTCTGTACGTGGAACCGGTAGAGAGCCATGTTTGCATCGCGGGCATCCCACTCTCCGAATACCTACTGCACCACCAGATCCGAATCGCCGAAGCAAAAGATCCGGTTGACGCCGATCTCCCGGGCTAGCCGGAGGCCATGCACCAGCGCCTCGTACTCGGCAACATTGTTGGAGGCCTTGAAGTGGATCTAGAGAACATACTCTAGTCGGTCTCCTTTGGGCGAGGTGAGGACGATGTCGGATCCCAAGCCCCCGAGCATCTTTGAGCCGTCAAAGTGCATCCTCCAATGGTCCGAATCAGGAACCGGTGGGAGGTATTGGGTCTTAGCCCAGTCGACGAGGAAGTCCGCCAGAGATTGCGACTTGATCATGAGCCGGGGCTCGTACTAGATGGAGTAGGCGGCAAGCTCGATGGCCCACTTGGTGACACGACCTTAATCGGATGCTCCTGGAAGTAGTGCTTGAGCTTCTTGCATGCCAGGTACACACCGTAACAGATCTTCTAGTAGTGGGGGTAGTTCTTCTTAGAGAGGGAGAGAACCTGGCTGAGGTAGTAGACGGGTCCCTGAACCGGCTGAGCCTTGCCTTCCTCAGGGCGCTCCACCATCAGGACGACGCTGACAACCCGGTGGATGGCTGCTATATAGAGCAACATCGGCTCCTTGCTAGCCGGCGTGGATAGAACCGGTGCTGTGGATAGCATGCGCTTGAGGTCAGGAAAGGTGGCGTCGGCCTGTGAGGTCTAGGAGAACTTGTCTGTCTTGTTCATCAGCTGGTACAACGGAAGTGCCTTCTCCCCTAGCCGGCTGACGAAACGGCTGAGGGAAGCCAGGCATCCGGTGAACTTCTAGACTCTGAGCAGGCTCCTAGGCATCTACATTCTCTCGATGGCCGCGATCTTCTCCGGGTTTGCTTCGATTCCTCGTTGTGAAACGAGGAAACCGAGTAGCTGGCCGGATAGGACTCCAAAGACACACTTCTCCGGGTCCACCTTCATCTGGTACCGATGGAGGTTGCCGAACGTCTCCCTCAAGTCCTCAAGGAGGGTGCGCTTCTCCTTTGTCTTGATGATGACATCATCCATGTAGGCATGCACATTTCGGCCGATCTGCGAGTGCAAGCATTTCTGCATACAGCGCTGATAGGTAGCGCCTGCATTCTTCAGACAGAAAGGCATGGTTACATAGCAGAAAGCTCGTACAGGGTGATAAACGATGTCTTTATCTGGTCAGCCGGGTTTAGCCGGATCTAATTGTAACCGGAGTAACAATTCAAAAAGGACAACAAATCGTAGCCGGTCGTGGAATCGATAACTTGATCGATACGGGGCAAAGCGAAGGGCTCTTTCGGGCACGCCTTGTTCAGGATGGTGTAGTTGATACGCATGCGCCAGGCCTTGTTCTTCTTCAACACCAAGACTGGGTTGGCCAGCCAGTCCGGGTGGTACACCACCATAATGAAGCCGGATGCAAGGAGCGGGGTGATCTTGTTGCCAATAATCTTTCTCTTCTCTTCTGCGAACCGACGTAGAGGCTGCTTGACCGGCTTGGAATCCGGCCGCACATGGAGTGAGTGCTCCGCGAACTCCCTTGGCACACCTGGCATGTCCTTGGGGGACCATCCGAAGATGTCATGATTGTCACGGAGGAAGTCGACGAGCGCGCCTTCCTATTTGCTGTCCAAGTTGGCACCAATGGTGACGAACTTGGTCGTGTCAGAGGGGTCGAGCAGGATCCTCTTCGTCTCCTTTGCCGGCTAGAAAGCTGCTTCTCCAGCCGGCTTGCTGCTAGCCGGCATGTCTTGCTGGGCCATGGACACATTGAGCGTGATCACGCGCTTCTCTTCAGCTATGATGAGGGCCTCTGCTAGATTGGAGCCGGCCAAGGCGCACTCCATGGACCGTCTGAAGCAACCGGCGACGGTGATCAGGCCGTTTGGTCCCGGCATCTTCGTCTTGAGATACGCGTAGTGGGGGACGGCCATGAACTTGGCAAGGGAAGGGCGCCCGAGGAGAGCGTGGTAGGAGCTCGATAGGTTCACCACCTCGAACCATATCGGCTCGCGCGGAAGTTCTCCTCGGTCCTAAAGATGACATCCAGCTGGATTTTACCCAGCGGAGCGCAAGCCGGCCCTAGCAGTACGCCGTGGAACGTCGTGGTAATCGGGCGCAGGTCGAACTCGCGGATGCCAAGCTTCTCCAGTGATGACTGGTAAAGCAGGTTGAGGCTGCTACCCCCGTCGATGATGACGCGTGAAAAGCGGCAGGTGCGCTTGTTGGAGATGATGAGGGGGTCAAGCACCATGGCGTAGCCACTAGGAATCAGAAGTTGATCTGGCTGGTCCTCCGGGCTCCAGGTGATGGGGCTCTCCGACCAGTTCAGGTACTGGGGAACTGGTGGGACGATGGCGCTGATGTCCTTAGAGCGCCGCCTGTGGCTGTGCTTGTCGTCCAGCTTCGTCTCGAAGATGTGGTAGGCGGCGTGCAGCTGGGGGTAGTCATTGTTGTTGTTGCCGCTGTTGACGCTATTACCATTGTTGTCGGCTCACCTAGTCGGTGGTGGGGGTCCACCAGGAGGGGGCGGGGGTAGAAGTTGCCAGTTGCCTTGGTCCTTTAGCTAGCGGGTCCAGCTGCAGTTCCGGGTGGTGTGCGTAGCCGGCTTGAAGGGACCGCTATGCCACTTGCATGGGCCGTCAAACATTTGGTTGAAGGTGAGCCGGGGCTTCTGCCTTCTTGCGTCGTTAGCCGGTGCGTCGGGCGCTCCCTCCACGGCATTGACCTGCCGCACGTGGTAGCGAGGCTTTTGCTGTCTAGCTTGGCGGGCGCCTGGAGGATTCGTCTTCTCCAGTCGGATTGCTCGGATGGTCGTGAGACGGTTCTGACGGAGTCGGACGCCCGTCAGCACTTACTCGGAGGGGCTTCTTCATCGTGGCATCTGCCATGGCGTACTGGTCCACAACCGTCATCAGCTCCTCCATGGTTTTCGGCTCGTTACACAGTAGCCTGTGGTGAAGCATGATGCCCTCTCGACACCCCTCGATGAAGAAGCCAATCACCTGGCTCTCCAGGATGCCCTCGCAGGTGTTGCGCAGGTCCGCCCACCTAGCGAGGTACTCGCGGTCGCCCTGAACGCACAAGGCCAGGACGCACGGGCGGCCCAGATGTTTACACGTGCCATTGAAGTTGCGGACGAACACCTTCTCAAAGTCTGGCCAGGCGTTGATGTTGTTGGGTGCGAGGCTGTTGAGCCATGTCCTCGCTGACCCGGTTAGCATGAGAGGGACGTAGCGCACAGCTGTGCGCTTGTTCCCATGGGCGATGCCGACTGCCGTGGCGTAGTCGGTCAGCCAATCTTCCGGCTTCATGCTGCTGTCATATTTGGGGGTATCCCTGGGAGGGTGAACTTATCCGAAAATAGTTCGTTCCGGATGCAGGGTCTGAAACAAACTGGTCCAGTGGAGTCTTCCTCTTCCGTGACACGCGCTTGAGCAAGGAGCTCGATGCGGTTGCGGGAATCCGGACGATCCGGGTTGGGCGCTCCTACCCGGCCCGAGAGACGGGAACCGGTAGGTCTTGGCGCTCCGGTTGGTGGAGGGGAAGGCGGTGGGTTGCTGTTCACCGTTTGCTCCCGGCGCGGCTGACCCTTGTTGCCAGAGGTACGGCGCCTGCTGCAGGCCTTAGCCGGAGCGGAGGACGCCTGCTGCGTCTCGTGGGGTGCGCTATTGTTGTTGGCGGGCGGTTTGCTTCCCTTGGAGCAGCTGGGGTCCTCCTGCATCTGCCGGTTAGCCTCATCTTGCTCGTCCGCGATGCGAAGGAGCTCCTGCACCCAGGCGTGCTGCCGGTCTTGCTCCTCGCCCTCCAAGTTGGGCAGTTCGTCTGCCACAGCTCGCGCCGCGTGCATATTCTTGATGGGTGTGCTATAGGTGGACCGGATGAGAGCAGGTGGCAGATCCAGCTTGCCATACCTATCCATCTTGTCGCCTAGCTTGCCGCCCCGGCCCCGTACCTGTCCGCGCCGGCTCGGCTCCGCGGTAGCCGGAGTGTGGCCGTGCGCACGGTAGTACTCGCGCCGGGTGATCTCGATCTGCTTCCTGGTCGCAGCCAGCTCCATGGCCTCCTGTAGGAGAAGCTGCATCTCCATGGTGAAGTTGGCTTCCGCCTCCTCCGGGTTATCCCCGAGGTTAACCAGTGTGAGGAGACGGTCAATGGCCTCCTCCACTGGGTTCCTAGGCCGCGGCAGAGCGGAAGTTTCGACCTCGTCCACGCCCTTCTCCCGAGGCTGGCGGGGCTGACAGCTGGAGCTAGCCATCATCACCTCGACACCGCGAGGAGCGACGAAAGCACCACTGCCGAGGTGCAGCGGTTCCATGATGGAGACGATCTCCCTAGGGAAACACTCCGGCACGGTGGCGACGTAGACAGGGAGGTCGCCAAAAAGTAGTATAGAACCATTTGCTGGAAACATGGATCCGGTGAAACATGAAGTGTTGTCGATGACACAGTCAAACTTGCCGAGCGTAAGCACTAGGCCGGAGGCCACACGCTCACCGACTGAAGTGCAGGGTCCCATGTGGAACGTGACTTAGGGCGAAGCCATCGGGCCCCATGGTGGGATCCAACTTTCGTTGTATTGGAAATGATAGTACCTAAGTAGGTTAGATAGAGGTGTGGGGACTAGCAGGGAAGCTCTCGACGGTGTCTGCAGGCGGGATTGGATACGAGCAAGTGTAGCGAGACACAAGAAGTACCCATGTTCAGAGCCCTCGTGAGGAGGTAAAGCTCCTATTCCTATCGATCTGACTATGAGTAGTATACGGGCTAGCATCGCTCATGGAGCTGTATCTTCTATCTACCACCTTAAATGCACTGAGACCAACCCTTGCTATGAGATCCTTGCCTCTCCTTATATAGGCAAAGAGGCAACGGTCTCACTACCCAGTCTGGCTGGCGGGTCCCACAGGCAGGACCTGGCCAGTTGGTCATCTACAGTATCTGGTACACTTACATCCCATCAGGGTACATGCAGTAGGGTCGTCGTGGGTACAGTGAACACCATGCGAGCCTGTCGTTAGCATCTGGCCACTGTTCCTGCGTTACCCAACAAAGTCTTCGGTATGGCCATGTAGTTGCGACTCTTGTCATCGTACTAGGGCATAATGCGCAGTATGCAACACGTCACTCTGTCCTCTTGATTGAGTCCGGCTATGCTGATGTAGCCGACTCCGTGCCTTGCTGATCCTCGTGGTTTTGGCTACCGTAAAGTAGCCGGCATGACTTGCTCATGTCCGACTTTGCTCAGCCAGCCGGACGTGAACCAACTTCCGTAGTTCATGTTCTGTTGGGGTATCTAGAGGTCATCCCCCCGACAAAGAGCGACTATGGTTTTGATAAATAGAAGTTCCTATTGTTACATGTTCTTTGTGACTCTTATGAGTTCTCTCCACAAAACAACCTTTCTATCTTGACCTTCTATTGAGGGAAAGAGTGACCCTTATGTATCAAAAGTAGTTCAACAATTTGGTTCTCCACATATCTGCACCCGTGAAATCTCTACTTAAACCATATAGTAGAGGTTTACCTCTCGAACTCCATGGTCGCATTCTTTCTGTTGTATGCTCTCCTTTTTAGAAGCTCAAACTCATCTAAAGCTCCATTATCTCAATCCTTATGAAGACTAGTTATCTATCATATTGAAACCATCTCCTTTTGCTTCCTCCATTACCTTGACGTGATTCATGCTCTTTCGCTCCAGAGATGTTACGAAACATCCATCCACGAGTTAACCATGAGATACTCTGTTTATGGTTTATGTCTTTCCCTCTCCTCTTTCATGTGTGCATCTACCTCGAAGAATGAAGCGCTTCATTCATTCAATAATGGTGGCATGGATCAACATCTTCAAGAAGATCGTCGAAGTTTAGTGAAACCTTATTCTTTTCTTTCTTCCTACCTAGGAATCTCGGGACGAGATTCTGTTAAGGGGCATAGAATTGTAACACCCCTAGTTTTAATAAATGGTAATTAAGGTTTGTTTGTGCATCATGAGCATTGCTTGCATATCTTTGGACTAAAATGTTTGTACATCATGAGCATTGCTTGCATCCCTAAACCCTATTTTCCTGTCCCTCTAAAATACATTCAAATGGATTTGATATTTTTAAAAATACAAAATATGTGGTCCCTACAGTGTTTAAAACTATTTTAAACTTCGTTGTGTTCTTGAAATATTCAAAACAGAGTTGACTTTGAAATTCAAAAGAGAAAGAAGAAAATAGTAATTGAAAAAGGTTTTAAATAGAAAAAATAGAACTCTAACCCTAACCTAGGATGCATCGCAAACTCTGTCTCTTCTCTCTGCCTTCCAGCGCAGCAGCCTTGGCCCAGCTTGTTCTTCCTGGCCCATACCTCTTCGCGACTTCTTCTTTTCTATGAGAGCCTTCTATTCTCTTCCAATGTACCCCAGGTGCACACTCATAATCATGCCATGAAGGGGAAAGATAACAACCCCAAAGGGAAGCTAGAGTCAATGTCTGGCCGCTTTGGCGATAAACAAGGGCTGACAATGCCCGCGTCAACCCCTATTCTTCATTAACACTTTAGTGCAAGAAAGTTGTGGAAGACACCATGCTACAGGGGACACGTCAGCGACAACCACACCTTTATGCTAGATTGTCGGCCCCGGAGATCTAAGACCTAGTCCATGTAAAGTAGTCTTATAAAGCAGTTCTCGCTTGGAGGCAATGTGGTAAACCTTCCATCCAATGAATTGGGGGAAGAGTTCTAGCGCCACTATAAAAGGGGAACCACTCCAATCGTAGAAGGGGTCGATCCTTACGATCAAAAATCCTAGGATTTCACTCTCCATTATACCCTCGCAAAGCACCACGAGCAATACAATCAAGAAGGAGTAGGGACTTTACCTCCTCACCAGGGTCCCGAACCTTGGTAAAAACTCACTGTGTCATCTCTCTATCGTGTGCAAATCCCATCACATCCATTATTATCGAAAATATCTAAACGCGTGTTCAGTCCCCTCATGAATCTGGGGCTTGCTGGTATGCTAGTTCCTTCACGGGACTTCCATCTCTGACAATGAGCTCATAGTGCGCCTGCCCATGGTGGCGCTCCAATGCCCCTGCGACCAAGTTCTTAACCACTGAATGCGACTCGACGAGGCGGTGCGCTCTTTGTCCTCGGCAGCCGGCAACTTCCTCTGGAGCGGCAGTAGCGGCGAGCTTGCTCCAACTCGGGATCTATCCTACATCCCCTCGACATGTGCTGCAAGACGCCCACGTGGCCAACCAACATGGCACCCTGCGCTGCCGACTAGTGGGTCCCCCGTGGGCCCTGCTACCAACGCGGATAAGTGGTGACGTACCGACTGGCTTCACATCTTACCGTTGTGGAGGTGTAATACCACCTCAACCATGTCCATCCTGCAGCAATGCCACGCCAAGTGGGCTAGCCCAGCTGCTTCCAGCAGCCTGCACGGTCGTCATCCCCAGCTAGTCCTCAGCCCACCTTTAGACGCTTTGTTCGCTTCCCACACATCCACCATCTTAGCATGCCCTAGCCTTCTTCGCACTAGGCTAGCACTCCTTAGCTAGCCCAGTTTAGCAGATTTGACCCGCTTACTTTTTTCGCAGGAATAATTTCTATGAATATGCTAAACTTCGAATGGCCGTAAGTTTTAAATTGTAACTCCGAATCCAGTGATTCAAAAGCCTAAATTCATGTTTTATTGTACTTTATGGAATGGTGCTTCATAATCATGCTAGTGTGGAACTTGTATATAACGAATAAAGATGATGCTATTAGGAGCATTCTCGTGATCGGTGTTTCCCATGCACGGACACCGCGATGAGTGTGTGACCTTGCTAAATCGTTTCGATACCCTCCCCACAGGCAAGTTGAACACTCGGTATGATATATATTGCAATAGTTTTTTGTTACCTGTATTTATCTTACTATTTGTATGTATGCGTTATGATGCTCTATTGTATTGTTATCTCCTACAATGTTGTGGATTAATTGTGCGCCTCGCACTAGCGTAGCTTTGTTAAACCCCATGACTGAACAACTGTCTTGGTACCTAATCTATGATGACGCTCTAGTCACCCGACCAGTATGACTGCTAAGTCTAAAATATGGTTCCTATGATTGTTTAGTTCTCCCCCTACAGGTGACATAAGTATTTGTCCACTCCCCATTCCCGCAACACATTGGTCGGGGCAACCTCCTTGGAATGAAGGATCTGTTTATATGGTCTTGTTATGTCACTCGTAGGTATCTTTCTTTGTTTGCTTCTTCTTCTTCATCAAGGATAGGTGCGGACGAACATCGGCCAATGACCCTCGAGGTTGAGGGCATTTGCCAAAAGAATTATTTTCTTCTTGTTTATCCATCCTCCCGAATCACATAATCCATTTGGCTTTATTGTGTGATTTCCCAGAAAATACTTTTACCCGATGAGGATTACACTCTCTATGGTGGTATTTGTTGGCATAATTTTTAGACTACGATTCCCTTACTCCCCACTTCCTTGTTAAAGGCCGGACATAGGTGTTGTTGCATACATGTGCGTGAGGGAATGGGACTCCCGTCAATGACTCCAAGTAACAAGTGTGCTAACTATTGCTTGACTAATAATACAAGAAAAGTTACCTTCTACCATGGACCGTTTTCGTGGTTGAAGGCTCATTTTTCATGGTTAAAAGGTCTTCTATGATGGATGAGTTCCATAGTAAGATCCTCATCAGCAAAGATTCTACCATAGATTTTTAGGGACCGTGGCCGATCGCACCCTTCGACCACAGTATTTTGTACCATCGTAGATGTGTTTTGCCAGCCCGTTGACTGGTGACGTCATGCAAACTTCCATGTGGCAAAAACCGTTAATGACTATTTACCGCTATTAACGGTCATATAAACCATTGTAGAAGCCATGACTAGACGAGGCCTTCTAAATCTCTAGTGGGTCAGCCCACAAGAGAAGCCCCATAAGAAGACGGCCATTATTATTTCGGCTTGCTTGAAGCCTAGTCATCTTAGTGGGGCCCATCACTTCACAACCCAAACACGACATATTGAATTTCCGGTATGATACTGTTTCGTCCTTCATAAGGCCCAACATAGACCAGTACTATGCAGCCCATTAACCGCCTACACCCAGTCGGTCTAGTACTATTTAGGACCATAGAAGGATCATCACTATTCATAAAGCCCTTGGGGTGTTGTCCATTAACGAACTGTTTGTTCTATGGTCCGTTAATGTTCTAGCCTTCTAGCAATCTAGACTTTCATTATTTTGGCATGTTAAGTATTTGACCTATTACTGTTTTGACCAGTTATGATTTTGGACTTATATAGTTTGGGACCATTAAGGTTTGTGGTCTTTTACTGATTCGACTTGCACGATTTTGGCATGTTACTATTCAAAAGAGCCCGTCCATGGTTTCCCTTCACGACCTTTTAGAAATTTGGCCCATTACTATTCCATCCTTTTATTTTCTGATATACTATTATTATGGCCTTTTACTTTTTGGGCCTAGAACTATTTTGGTCTTTTTAAGGTACATGCCAACCGAAACGGTCTGAAAGATACATTATTTTACTCTTCATTATTGTCCCAACACAGAACAGGACAATAAAAGAATCCCAATATTGTTCCCTTTTCGACTTGGCTAGCCTAGTTATAGCATCACCAGGTAGGGACAACGTTAACTAAATGCCTACATGGCCTATGTGATTTACCAACATATTACATTAGCTAAAAACTTCTTTTTTACATATTATTAACAAAGGGTAAGAAAATCCAGCATCTCAGTTGCGAATCGAGATTGATCCCGCGGATAGCAGAGCCCTCAATTTTCTTTCTCAATATATCAACTGCATATTCCTCTAAAGGTGATATCTACATTGGGAAATGACCTTGAGACATGATCTTGCAGCCCTCTGTTTGGAACTAAGTACAACAACCAAGGCAAATAAACAACCATGTTCATTGTCCAAGAATTTGAAACTACTCATTCGATTGATATGACAGGAGCTATGAACTGATGTTTACTAAAGGTCCATGGTTCAATTATTGACCAACATGTCAAACAAATAGGATAAGAAAGCATTAAATAAGTGTGCCTACAATGAAACGAGCAATCAAATAAAGTGTTTCTTAGAATTTTAGCAAATATAAACTAGCCAGATCCTTTGAGCAAATATATATGGAAGTAGTTGTATATCCTAGAATGCAAGAGATATTGGGTGACTCGGAAAATTTGTGGTGAACTACACAATGAAATACAATTACTCTTGTAGATAAGAACAAACTAGATAGAAATTATAATGGCATCATATGTGAACTTGTAGAGAAGAAATGCAAATCATGAGTGAAATACACAAGAGAGGATAGTTATATAGTTGATTAGGACGAACCAGAACTAGTTACCGAATATAATGGTATTGATTGTAAACCCGTAGAACTAGCTATACGCCAACATGTTTAGTGTTCCACTTTGAGCTCTATGCAAATAAAAATAAAATTGTTAGTGTTGTAGCTTTCAACAAACCATATGGTAATAACAAAATTATAATTGAATTAGTACAAAGAGTTTAAACGGGTATTATAGGATATCAGAATGATGCCAAGGAGGAAATAATAGTAGGAACTTAGCTCAGGACGAACCAAATATATGTTAGCAACTGTAGAGAAGGAAATGCACACTAATATTTTCCACTAACTTTCGATTTTGCAAGAACTACATAATAGCAGACAATTATTGGCTAAGAACATGTGCATGACTTTAAATTTGTAAAGTAGCAAATACAAACCAACATGTCCAATGACCTTGTATATGGAACAACGAATAGGAGTGCCTAGTGACTTGGTATTTACTAGAATGATTACAAAAATGCAGTTCACTATGATAGGGCTTGAACCTGCTATATTGTTAACAAAATAGAAAAATGTTAGATATTTGGTTACTTTGGTCGAGGAGGCATCTAAGATGATGGGGTTTGTTGCATGGAAAACAAAAAAATCCTACGGTTGCCACCACCAAAATCATATCTAGGAGATACATGTAACTGTTTAAGATGGACTCACCCTCAAAGAACTTAATGCGGGATACCATTCCCATAAACAAACATGGCTGTTATAGAGTGTACATGACCATCCTCAAGGAAGCGATGACATCGCCACACGTGTAGCACCTCCGTAGCGGTCATACATACGGTGTGTCGACGACTTCCATCCCTCGATCCTGCTCGGCAACGGAAGTAGTGGATCCTCGATAACTCCGCCAACACTATGACATGTTGATGATGATGGTGGAGAATATCTTCAGAAAAGCTTCGCCTAAGCACCTCACTCGTGTCATTGGACAAAGCTAGAAGGAGAGGAATATGCCAACCAAATGGCATATGAGAGGAGAGGTGAGAGTGTGTGTGTGAGAGACGATAGGAGGGGGCCTTTTATAGGTGAGGCGGGGTATCCCAATGGGGCTAGGTGCACAGCCATATGGCTTCCCCCACCTCTTCCCCAATTATGTGGGTGGACTCTCCACTCACATAAAACAGTCTCCACTTTCTCCCATTTATTCTCCACTCAAAAAACAAGAGTCGTTTAATTAAAACTACTTTTAATTCACTTGATTTAATGTCAATAATTTAATGAGTACTTCATTTAATGAACACTTTATTTAATGAACACATTAACAATTCAATCCCCGATGCTATTCCAATACATCAAAACCACTCTGGCAGATTTTTCAAAACAAATTCCTGCGATGTCCATTTTCATCTCTTGCGTTCTCTATCCACTAAATTGTGTCAACTACACTTAAGTGTGTCTCCCTACTGGTCGTGAATTGTGTGGATATGATCTAGACATTCTCCGATCAATAATCATTAGCGGGGCCTGGAGATCCATAATGACTCCCACCAGTTCATGCGATGACTTAGTGATCGCGTGACCTTTTATTATAACAAATTCCTTCTGTCTCATGATATTTTACTTGTCCAGGATTCGATCATTCGGTATAAATTAATACCTAGTTTGATCTTGTTACTGACAAGTACTATTTTCTCGTTCCCATGATATAACATTC
This sequence comes from Avena sativa, assembly GCA_916181665.1. NCBI lineage: Eukaryota > Viridiplantae > Streptophyta > Magnoliopsida > Poales > Poaceae > Avena > Avena sativa. Next base: position 266,391,667 of record OV702292.1, on the reverse strand, counting down.
TTAGTGATCATTATCACTCGCTTGCAAGATATGTCATTATGATATCACCGAGAGGGCCCTGAATATATCTCTCCGTCATAAGGATGAAAAAATCCCACTCTTGATCCACGATCCTCAACTAACACTTTCCAAGTATCTAATGACACCTTTATAATCACCCTGTTACGATGTGACGTTTGATGAAGTCAAAATACTCTTCCGGAGTTAGTGATTGATGTGATTTCATGGTCTAAGGATGAGGATTACTTTGAATGACGTCATAGTAGTGTAAACATAATGGCTTGATCGTGTTACTATACTTTGGGAGTATGTTCCTCACATCATTAGTCCAGCACTTTCTCACTTACTAAAAAGTATCATGCTAGATTGTAGTTCTGAAAAAACCATATGCTTCAAAACAAAAATACTTATCAGATGATGATTGTTTTATTTAGTTACCCTGTATGACAAGCGGATATAGTTTCACATTGATTTCCCCATCTGCACCATACATTCAGAGTTAGTATAATATATCTCAACATAAATACGTGCACATAAATTGTACACAGAGAGTATATATGAGCTAACCTGGCTTTTTAGAAAGTTTTTTCACACTACCAAGTTTTTTATATACAATAGTATTGAAGAATTCTTGATCACCATCCAAATACACAACAGTCTGATCATAGGAGAAGATATAGTTGTGAATGATAAAATTATCCTATTGCTCACCCCATATCATTGTCTTGTCCTTTTCTTTGAGTAGTTCAAAGCAATACAAATATCTAGCTGGGGTCACGATGCGCATCTTGTCACGAGGAGTCATTTCATTTAACTGCTTCCTGACATGGCAAGGAACATACTACAAAAAGCAACAGTCATTTCCATTATACAGTGCAACAATTCATAAACAACAAACTAACTATTTTGCAAATTCTTTGTATGATATCAATAGAAATAAGCCATTTAACTCAACACGATGTACATAATACACATACCGTTATATCTTTGGTCCCCGCATGCATAATTAGTATGAAAAATGAGCTACGGTGATTCTTCTGCCTGCATGGTCCCTCAATGCTCATGCAAACAAGGCAACATGGATCCTGCACAAAATAAAGATAACTAAATTATTTCCCAAAAATCTAGCTACAACTTGAGTTAGTTCAGGCACACCATTTTGTTTGTTTTAGTAAACAAGGTAACACTCCATACATACAACAATCCATCACTTAATATGCGAGTACATAGCTAGTAAGTGGAAACTAAAAAATTGAAATAACTATATATATGTAGTAGAATATTTTAGTAGGGTAAACATAGTGGGACCGTCACATACACTATTACATGGCGGTTGCATCGCTCCCACTATGGACATCCTAGATAGTATGTATAAACTTTCCACTATCTTCTACTAGGCTAGCTAGAGTGGGAGTGTCATAACTTGCATCGTACACATGATACTATTGTATGAATTCCCATTATGACAAGCCTATATGATGATCTCTATGTTATGACACTATCAAGTATGGATATAATAAGGCTGGTCATAGTCCAGAGTATCATATGCATGTTACTAGTCCAGTAGTATCATATGCATGTTACTAGTCCAGTAGTAACATATGTATGTCACTCTCCAGTATGACCATCCTAAGTATTATATACCAACACCTAAATATAAGAATTGTTCTATCTCTGTTACTAAATAATTAAGGACCCAATTAAATAAGTGGAATCTAAATAAAGAAATAATCATCTATACATGTCATCTGTTTCATAGCAAAGTCTTTGGAAGTATTTTAGTAGTAGTATGTCAAAACCCATAGTCAAAATACCACAATAATAAATAAAAAGGGAACAACTCCAGGGAAGAATCTTGCTATGAGTTGTACTTTAATAAAGAAAAGTAAGGGAAAAAGAGAGAACACCATATCTGCAGTGAGGGACGGCACTGGAAGGAAGGAGGCGCATGGAGGGGTCTGGTGTTCCAGAAGGCCGCCAGAACGGCAGTGGGGTGGGGGAGGGGCAGAGGGCGGAGTGTGCATCGGTAGATAGGATGTGTTCGACATGAGGGGCTGAGCGTGGGGCGATGAATCCTTCAGGGGAGGGTAGAGGGGAGGGCCAAATCCGATAGGGGAGGGGGCAACACGGAAAGAGGTGTAAATTTCGAGTTGAAGGAGGGTGATGCTAGAGATTTGAGCGGGGCTAAGGGACTATACCCAAATGTTTGCCGGCCAAATCAAAATGCGCGGACAATCCGTGTATTTACAAACGGTCTGGAAAGGCTTCTTTTTATCTAAACAAATGAATAGAGGTGAAATTCAATTAGAAAGTCACATAAATATAAACAGAGTACAAATAAAACTAGAAAGTCACATAAAATTAGACAGAGGACAAAAATAACTAGACATTCACATAAATTTAAACAGCGGCCACATATTGATGTCTAGATTACAAAGTTATACTATGAATTAATAACTGAATATTCAGATTAAACATAAGCCACATTTTAGCTAATTAATCATTGTCGACCAACACGACGGCGGCCTCCACCGACGTGCGATAGGTTTCCATGGTGCCCGGCCACTCTAGCACATCACCAGGCTCGTAGATGGGCGGTGGAGGCGGGGTTGGCTCGATCGGCAACGAATCTACGTATTCCTCGACCTCCTCCCAGTTGACAGAGCCAGAGCTGTCAGACTCAGCGGGATCCGGCTTGAACGCATTGGTGTGGATAGCCTCCAACGGTGCATGATGCAGGGCCATGGTGCCGGGCCACTCTGGCTCATTGCCAAGCTCATGCGGCAGCTGTGACATCTAGACCTTGATTGAATCTACGCTGGTCTCGGCCTCCTTCCCCTCTGCCACGGGGTAGCTATCCTCCTCGGGATCCTCCTTGGCATCGTCAGCATTGAATTGGGCCCGGAGTCACCGGTAATTCGTAAGTTCCAACGCGCCTACGTTTTGCTGTGGTGAGCGGAGAGGCGCATGGATCCGTGCTCCTCCTTGAAAAGCTCGGCCCAATACAATGCATTTGGGCCGCATCTGGGGTCCGCCCGTAGCACCGACGGCAAGTGCGCACGATGGCTGGAGACCTCAACAATGTGGCACTCCTCGGCGGTGGTGGCACGGGGACACCTCTCAGGTCAAGGTGCCACGCCTTTGGCAGGCGACAGTCAGGTGACGCGCGGGAGCATAGTTTTGCCAAAAGGCGCACCGTCACTATGTTCACTCTTGTCAAGCCAGCCCTATCGTGGCTCGAGCCAGATCTCGCTTCCACCTCCGACGTAAATGGAGGATCTGTAGGAAGGGGGTTTGAACGGCAGGGGGTGGCTGGAAATTGGGTATTTTGAACGCAACATCTCGGCGCGGGCTTGCATATATTAGGGGAGGGGATTGGCACGGAGTAAAATGGGGAATCTACGTGTGGAGGGTCTGGATTTTTAAATAAATCTGTACTTCTTTCATCAATTAGGATAGTCATGTCTTCTTTTACAATTTGTCACAAGTTTAAAAACCATAAAATGTGAGCGCATGACATTTTTTAGATTTTTTGACAAATATATGTATTTTTTATTTTTTATTTAAAATGTGTGAAAATGAGTAAATCATTATTTGGACAATAAAAAATTGTATTAGTCATTATTAGTTCAAGTGGGGTCCATATACACAATCCCAACGAAAAACGAGTCCAATTTGTACAAAACTTGGTTTTCGTGTTCGGAAGCATGGGAGTTTACCCTCTAAACCAATGACATTCCTAGAAGATAATCACTTTTGTGAAGAAAGTTCCATTTAGGATATGCATGTCGGCTTTTACTATTTTTCCTAATGTTATATACTTAAAATATGAGACAATGCAAAGAATCATACATTTTTTACAACCCTAAAAAATCTTTAAATTTTTTCCATGGAAACTCGATTTCCGGAATTCCAGCCGTATCCGGACCACCTGCTGCCATAGGCCATTCTAGACACTCCAGGTGGATGGCTATCACCAAATTGATGATGTATCCAAAAAAGTGCATTTTAAAATGAAAACTAACATCATTAGCACTTTATATATATTCTTGTGTCGGGGGATGACCCCCAGATACCCCAACCGGACAAGAAGCAGGGCAGTCGGATCGCGTCCGGCTGGCCAAGTGCAGCCGGACAAGGCAAGCCGGGCCGGCTTCGTGTGGTAGCCGGATCAGCGAGAAGCAGCCGGCTATGGCAGCGTAGCCGGAACCAATCAAGAAGACATGACGACATGCGGATCAGTGCGCGGTACGTCCTGTACGACGACAAGACTGGCAGCTACTCGACCATACCGAAGACTTTGCAGGGATGATGCAGGAACAGTGGCCCGATGCTGACGACAGGCTCGCACGGCGTCCACTGTGCCTACGACAGCTATACCGCTCATACACCGACGGGACATGTTGTACCGGATACTGTAGATGACCAGCCGGCTAGGACCCGCCTGTGGGGCCCGCCAGTCGGATTGGCCAGTGAGACCGTTGCCTCTCTGCCTATATAAGGAGAGGCAAGGCCTCACTAGAAAGGGTTGGTCTCAGTGCATTTAAGGCAGTAGCTAGAGAATACAGCTCAAGGAGCACTTGTAGTTCGTATATCACTTATAGTCAGATCGGCAGGAGTAAGAGTTTTACCTCACCACGAGGGCTTTGAATCTGGGTAATTCCTGCGTCCTGCTACGCTTGCTTGTATTTAATCCCGCCTGCGGACGCCGTTGATAGCTTCCCTGCTAGTCCCCACACCTCTATCTAACCTTCTTAGGTATCCAATACAACGACAGTTGGCGCCCACCATGGGGCAGATGGCTTCGACCGGAGTCACGTTCCGCACGGGACCCCGCACTTCAGCCGGTGAGCGCGTGCCCTCCGGCCTAGTGCTCACGCTCGGCAAGTTCGACTGCGTCATCGACAACGCTTCATGCTTTGCCGAAACCACTTTCCCAGCGAACGGCTCCATCCTGCTCTTCGGCGACCTCCCCGTCTATGTCACCACCATTCCGGAGTGTTTCCCTAGGGAGATCGTCTCCGTCGCGGAGCTGCCGCATCCGGGCGGTAGCACCTCCGTCGCTTCCTACAGCGTGGAGGTCATGATGGCCGGCTCCAGCTCTCACCCCCGCTAACCGCGGGAGCGAGGCGCGGACAAGGGCGGAACTTCCGCGCCTCCGCAGCCTCGGAATCCGGTGGAGGAGGCCATTGATCGGCTCCTGACGCTGGTTAACCTCGCCATGGAGAGACAGATCCTCCTCCAGGAGGCGATGGAGCTGGCGGCAACCCGCAAGCAACTCGAGATCACCCGGCGCGAGTACGACCGCGCGCACGGCTTCACTCCGGCTACCGTGGAGCCGAGCTGGCGCGGCCAGGTGCGGCGCCGAGGCGGCGAGCTGGGCGGAAGAATGGAAAAGGATGGGGAGCCGGATCCCGCGCCCGCCCACATCCGGCCCACCTACAGCACGCCCATCAAGAACCTGCGCGCGGCGCGAGCCGCGGTAGAAGAACTGCCCAACCTGGAGGGTGAGGAGCGCACCCGCCAGCACGCTCGCGTGCAGGAGCTCCTCCGCATCGCGGATGAGCAGGTTGATGCCAACCGGCAGATGCAGGAGGACCCCAGCTACTCTAGGGGGAGCAAGCCGCCTATCAACAACAAGGGCGTGCCCTGCGACACCCAACAGGCGTCCTCCCCTCAGCCTACTAAGGCCCGTAGCAGGCGCCACAACTCTGGCAACAAGGGCCAGCCGCGCTAGGAGCAAACGGTGAACAGCCACCCACCGCCTCCCCCTCCACCAACCGGAGCACCTAGAACCGCCGGTTCCCATCTCTCGGGCCAAGTAGGAGCGCCCAACCCGGATTGTCCGGATGCCCATGACCGCATCGATCTCCTCGCTCAAGCGCGCGTCACGGAGGAAGAAGACTCCACCAGACCGGTTTGTTTCGGACCCTGCATCCGGAACATGTCATTTCTGGATAAGTTCACCCTTCCCAGGGACACCCCCAAGTATGACAGCAGTATGAAGCCGGAAGACTGGCTGACCGACTACGCTACGGCAGTCGGCATCGCCCATGGGAACGAGCGCACAGCCGTGTGCTACGTCCCTCTTATGCTAAGCGGGTGGGCAAGGACATGGATCAACAGCCTTGCGCCCAACAACATCAATGCCTGGCCAGACTTCGAGAAGGTGTTTGTCCGCAACTTCAATGGCACGTACAAGCGTCCGGAACACCCACGCGACCTGGCCTTGTGCATCCAGGGTGACCGCGAGACTGACCGCGAATACCTCGCCAAGTGGACGGAGCTGCGCAACACTTGTGAGGGCATCCTGGAGAGCCAGGCCATCAGCTTCTTCATCGAGGGTTGCCGAGAAGGCACCATGCTTCGCCATCGGCTACTGTGTGATGAGCCAAAAACCATGGCGGAGCTCATGACGGTTGTGGACCAGTACGCCATGGTGGATGCCACCATTAAGAAACCCCTCCGGGTAAACGCTGACGGGCGTCCGACTCCCACGGAGCCGGCTCGCGACCGTCCAAGCAATCCGGCTGGAGAAGCCGGATCCTCTAGACGCCACGACAACGACAACCGGTTCCATGGGGACCGCCAAGCCGGACAATAGAAGCCCCGTTACCACGTGCGGCAGGCCAATGCTGTGGAAGGGGCGCCCGACGCGCCGGCTAACGATGCAACGAGGCAGAAGCCACAACTCACCTTCGACCAGATGTTTGACGGCCTGTGCAAGTGGCACAGCGGTCCCTTCAAACCGGCTACGCATACAACCTGGAATTGCAGCTAGACTCGCCAGCTAAAAGACTAGGGCGGCCAGCCACGTCTCCCCCCGCCCCCTCCTGGTCACAGAAACGAGAAGATAGCATGCGCTGCTTGGCGGAGCTTGGCAGCCTCCTCGCCGAGAAGAACGACGAGCTCCTGGGCCGTCGGCTGCGCTCCCGGCCAGTTCTCCTGCAGCCGGTTGTACACCAGCAGGTCTATGCCGGGATAAAATGCTGTCAGAAAAAAGATAGTCAGATCCGGCTACCAGATCCGGAAAGACAGAGGACACAGAAGAAGGGAACTTACCCTTAGCTGTGTGACTGAATTGCATCAGTTCGTCCACCAGGGCCTTCTCCTTCGTCGCCAGCCGTTTGATCTCCTTCTCTTGGTCCTTGTTCTTGGCCTCGAGAAGGTTGAAGGCTTCGATCTGGCTGGCGAGCGAGGTGTCACGCTCTTTGACGATGGCCTCTAGACCGTCCACCTTCGCGTCCCAATCCTTGTTCTGCAGCCACAAAGTGGAGTTAGACTTGCTCAACCGGTCATTCGCTTTCTTCAAGCGATCGATCTCACGCTGAGCACACACACGAGGATAGCTGCAACAAAGACGACTATCAACAAAAAAAGAGATTCCGGTTAAGATAAACTTACTCTGGGAAGTCCCATTGGCAGCAGCGAGCTTCTGCTCCAAGGACTGGTTCTCGCCGGCTGCGGCCTCGAGCAGCCGGATCTCCTTCACCGCCAGTTCGAGGGTGGTGGCGAGATCTGTCAGCGAGGCGGTGGAGGAGGCGGCATCATCCACGGTGTTGGCAGCCAGATACTCCTTCGTGGCAACCACCGTTGTCCTCCTATCCTCTCCCGGCTCTTCCTCGGAGTTGTCGTCGCCGACAACCACGAGCTCCTTGCCAGGTCCCGCAGAAGAGCCGCCCGGTTGAGAACCCTCAGCTTCCGGCTGGGCCACCATGTCCGGCTAGGGGCCCTCCGCTCCGGCTGGGGCAGTCAGTTCAGCTCGAGATGGTGGCAGAGGCAGCGCCTCGGAAGAAGAAGGGGCAGAGATGGATGTGGCCGACGCACGGGGAGGCGACCCGGTCGGCGCTCGCGCCGGGCTCGCAGCTCCAAAGGAGACCAGCGCGCTGAAGAGATAGAAGAAGAGAAGGAGGAAAAAGGAAGCAAGTAAGCCAAAGGCAACCAAGAGAACCAAAAATAGCAAGGGCGCCTACAGAAGAACTCACCCCTGTACCACCGGAGGTAGCCCCTTCTTCCGGCCAAGGCGACTCAGCGGAAGGGCACTGGTCCGACTCCTCTTGGGGGCTGGCTCCTCTGCGGCAGGCCGGCTGGCGCTGGAACGGCTAGAGCTGCTCCTGCCAGCGCCAGACTGGCTGGGGTCGCTGTCCGTCGCAAGGCGCTGCGCTGGATCGAAGGCCGGCATAGCCTCTTCCTCCTCGTCAACCTCCACGTGGGGGTCGGCGGCAGGTTCGTCGTTCCGGCTGGGGAAGGCATCCCCATCCCCGTCCGACTCCTCGCCAGATCGCCGAGCACGCGGCTCGGGCAAGTCAGGCGTGAACGTCTCGAGGGGGGCGTCGCCCTCCTCATGAAGGATGCAAGCGAAGATTTGCTGAATGCAAAAGATTAGTCTGATAAAACAAAAATAAGGGCAAGAAAAACTCTGGCTAAAAGGACCTACCCGGGGCGCGCGGTTGTCCCGGTTGTAGGGGGCCAACCCGAAGGTCCAGCCTTCCGGCAACCGCTCCTTGGTGATCGTCCACACCCACTTCTTCAGGTTGTGGTAGCGGGGATCACAGCGTGACAGCCGGGTCAGGACCAGCCGGCCGGAGTAGAAGCACATCTTGTATGCTTGCTACTGCAACGACATCATCAGTCGGGACATCCAGCTAAGGGTGATGTCCAGGCCGGTTAGCCGGCAGGTGACGAGGGAGCGCATGCACTGCAGCATCGTGTCCGACTGCGCCTTGTCACCATAAATCTTCAAGTCCTAGTGCTGCTGGCTGGACTCGACATCCTGGAACGCCGGAAGGTTGATCCGGTCCATGTTGGTGCGGTTCTTGACGTAGAAGTACGACCGCTGCCACAGTCGTACCATGTCATGCAGCCGGAACTTTGGGTAGCCAGTCTGCGTGCGGGAGTAGATGGAGGCGCCGCCATAGACGACTAGCGGCCCCTTCGTAAACTGCACCTACGGCCAGACTCGGAAGAGCCGGAAAAAGAGCCCGAGATCCGGCTAGATCCCGAGGTAGCTCTCGCAGAAGGCCATGAAGTGCGCCAGCGTGCCGATTGTGTTGGCGCCGAGATGGTGGAGGCGGAGGTCGAAGAAGGCGAGGAATGTGAGGAAGAATGGGTGCACCAGCAACGCAAACCCGCGCGCCCGTTGCGAGAGGAAAATCACCCGTTCTCCCTTCGCCGGATGCGGCGACACCTCGCCCGCCGGCGCAAGCCGCACCTCTACTTCCTCCTCCGGCGGAAGGACGCGGGTGGCACGGTACTTCTGGATGTGGTCCTCCGTGATGGAGGAGCCACACCACGCTCCGCGTTCAGCGGCCATCTCCGGCTCGTCGGAGGGTGCGGTGGCGGACGATTGACGGTGACCCGTACCGCCGACGACGGCAAATGGGTAGCGCAGCGGCAGCGACGGCAAGGTCCAGAGAGCAGGAGCGCAGAAGGGGAGAAGGCAACTGGAAGCGGGGGAGCGGAGGAAAGGAACAGCCCCCGGGGCGTCCCTTTAAAGGACCGGAAGGGCAACCGTCCGCAGCACCACGTGGCACCCACCTAGGCGACCCTCACCCCAACCGCCGCCCAGATCCCGTGTGCAGACACGGGGTGCATAGAAGATCCTAGAGCGGGAACCGAAGCGTCAGGCGACAGTTTCCCAAGGAGACGTGTGACGAGACGTTACGCTGCCCACCGCAGAGTAATGATGGCGCGTGCATGCGTGGCCGACGTAAGCACTGACGTCATGAGTAGCGCAACCGCCAGGCGTAGCCGGTCACAAATTCAAAACGAAGTGGGAGCACACGCACATTTCGCCTAAGGGCGGAATCCACACGCGCTCGGGGGCTAGTGTCAGGGGGATGACCCCTAGATACCCCAACCGGACAAGAAGCAGGGCAGTCGGATCGCGTCCGGCTGGCCAAGTGTAGCCGGACAAGGCAAGTCGGGCCGGATCAGCGAGAAGCAGCCGGCTACGGCAGCGTAGCCGGAACCAATCAAAGAGACATGACGACGTGCGGATCAGTGCGCGGTACGCCCTATACGACGACAAGACTGGCAACTACTCGACCATACCAAAGACTATGCGGGGATGACGCAGGAACAGTGGCCCGATGCTGACGACAGGCTCGCACGGCGTCCACTGTGCCTACGACAGCCATACCGCTCATACATCGACAGGACATGTTGTACCGGATACTATAGATGACCAGCCGGCTGGGACCCACCTATGGGGCCCTCTAGTCGGATTGGCTAGTGAGACCGTTGCCTCTCTGCCTATATAAGGAGAGGAAAGGCCTCAGTAGAAAGGGTTGGTCTCAGTGCATTTAAGGCAGTAGCTAGAGAATACAGCTCAAGGAGCACTTGTAGTTCGTATATCACTCATAGTCAGATCGACAAGAGTAGGAGTTTTACCTCACCACGAGGTCTCCGAACCTAGGTACTTCCTGCATCCTGCTACGCTTGCTTGTATCCAATCCCGCCTGCGGACACCGTCGATAGCTTCCCTGTTAGTCCCGACACCTCTATCTAACCTTCTTAGGTGCTCCCCTGGTTCCTATTGCTCGACAGACACCTTCTCCTCCTCCTCGTCCTTGTCCTCACCGGAATAGCGCTCCAGTGGGTCCTCCCAATATTGTCAACATCATTGGATGACCCCGAATCGTACGGGTCGTCCACGACCCCATCATCGGTGGTGCCACTGCTAAGGCTGTCGTGCCTCGATTTGGGTTCCGAATACCAGCTCAGAGCCATCTTCTTCATTGGGGTTTTTTGGGGAAATTTGGGGAAATGATTTTGTGGAGAAAAGTTGAGCACAAGGATATAATGTTGAGATGGAATGGATTATTGAATTTATAGGATTCTTCACCGGCGTGGCACAACCCCCAATAAAGCTGAACAAGGCATTGAATCATCATCGGCGCATGCAATTATGCATGTTGCCGTTCTGACCCGGAGATTCTGGATTTTTTCGGATCGCCTATAGTCAAACTAGCCATTGTGGGTTGGACAAAAATCTAAAACAAATTCATATGCATGTGAGTTGTTTGAAATACATCTTGATGGTTCACATTTAGGAAAAAATAGGAACGTATCAAAACATTGTCTGTGTGTGCTATTAGTAATGTGTCCGCTTGTACGTGTGTCTCCGGCTAATCGACATGCAATATACGAGAGAAGTCTTCGGAAGACTCTTAAAATATGTATATGCGATTTTATGGTTCAGATTTTGGAAAAAATAGGAACATATCAAAACACTATCTATGTTTGCTATCAGGAATGTGCCAGTTTGTATGTGTGTCTCCAGCTGATCGGCATTCAATGTACGCGTCTTCCGAAGCCTATTAGAATATGTATATGTGATTTTACTATCTATGAATTATTGTAAGTGCATCATCCCACTTAAAATAACATCGATCGCTTCTATTGGGAAATTATTTATCAAAAATGCTGTGATGTTTTTACATTTTGTTGTAAGGTCAAGCTTTAATAGAGGGATGTTACTTTAGATGCATGCATGATACTTCAAATAATATCTAAACTAGAGGATAAATTATTGATAAATATAAAATAGTAAGAAAAAGTTACATGCGATCGCATATAAAAAACTTACTTGGCATCATCACATGATTTAATAGATTTACAAGTCACTGTAGGCATCCTATGCTATGCTTAGGTTTTATATCTTAGCGTATAGAGTTTAGGGTTTAATTACCACACAACCCTAGACCCTAAACCTTAAACCCTAAACACTGTCGAGGACGTCGCTAGTGATTTATCACACAAAATAAATCATGCGGTTATGTTAAGTAAGTTTTTAATTTAACAACACAAAATGCAAGTACTTGGACTTGAAGTTGGGTGGGTTGGAACACCCCTCTCCACCACTAGGCTATGCCTTACTTTGTGATCAAACTTGAGTAAAATATATTATGAACAACACATGGCGGCAAGATAGGGCGAGGGAATTTTGTTTCAAAACTTCCGCAAACAACTTGTTTATCAAACCACCTCCAAAAATAAATTATTAGAGGTGACCTAATCTTTGGTCCTTCGACGCGTTGCTTACAGACAGCTCACAATTTGACATTGCAAATAAGTTGATTTTTTAGGGGTAGCCAGGTTTTCTGCCCGCCTCCCCAATTATCAAAGTAGTGTAATTGTTTGAATCGCCTCCGAAAAGGTATTATTTGAGGCATGTGAATTATTGGCGGCAGATTTTTCACAAAAACCACCTGCGGAAATGGGTTTAGGAGGTGGTTTGAATTTCTTTAGGAAAAAACACACTCCAGGTGGATGCAACAAAGCCCGGTTCTGTAGTAGTGTCAGCCAACTGATATGCTTGTGATCGTATTAGTATACTGCATATAATATCAAGTGTGGCCTTGTTCTTATTATTATCCAACTTAGATGCAATACACCCGACCTCTACATATCTAAGAAATCAAACTAAGCACATGGAACAAATTTAGACCATAGTGGGCTAAGGACCAAACACACGCCAACTGAACAGTGGCTGACAAACTTTGGGAGCGGCTTACGATAGGTGTTACATGAGGCCTATGGCGGATCCTATGGTTGCTGGTACATTAGGTGAAGATATCTAGTTAATAAACCACTTGGACGGGCGGACTATGTACTCCATTGTTTCTTATCTACATATAGGTACAACCAACTATAAACATAAACAATTTTCAACATGATATAAGTTAGCATGAAGTGAAAAAAAAGTGATATGGTCTTGCAATATTACAGGTGCTATTCACTCTACGATAGTGCATGCAAAATGAGGCTACTTATTGCATAACTAGACTTCTCTGTGTATCCTCAGGGCACGACTGATAGGCAAAACGTCTTACAATATGATTGTGCTACATCCACGTGCAAGTGAAAAGATATGTTCTCGGAATGCTAACCGATAGCATTTTTTGGGAACATTCATGTTCTTATGATGTGGATGTCAGCTGCACCCCCTGGGGACAACACATCTACGGCATGCCGACTATTTAGATTCATGTGGTCTAACGGTATAGCATATCTAAAAAGTCTTCTAAACCATCGTCCGAGAATGACTAGAAAGAATAAGATTATATGTATGTTTTTCATACAACGCAGGATGTGACCGTTAGAAAAAACCGTGTAAGACTAAACGCAGAAGGTAAATGTAGTAGACATTAGTAGAAAGGGCCTAAACGTGCAATAGAGGTTGAAAACAGAGTCGTATGTTCACTAACAACAGAAAACATCAACCGAAAGGACGCATCAAGCAAAGCGCTCTCGAAAATCACTGAGCAGAGTAGACAACACACGCAAGAAGATAAAGCTGCATTATTATAGAGTTCGAAAGCATGCCATCTAATGAAAATCCTAAATATAATTATGAGATTTTGGGATTTCTTTTCTTATAGATCTATTCCATATGTCAAGGACCACGAACGGCCATGTTGTGATGGCCTCCTTGACACTCTACCCGTATGTCATCGTGATGTGTTTCTGACCACCTTTATCATCATGGAATGCGCTGATGACCTCATAGACTATCGGGCCGGTATTATCGTCGAGACATGTGTTGATGACCTCATGGACGCTCTGACCTCAATTTTGTTCACCGCATGAACTGATGACCTCAGGGATGATCCGCCCATCATTATTGTCACAACATGTGATCATGACCTCGCCCAAGATCCTACTGCTACCATCGATGGTTCTATTCTGGCTAGCCTACTGGTCACTAGTCTACAAGAGAAACCAATGCTAGATCAGAAAAAGCGAAGTAAGAAATTAGGGAAACATGTTTTGAAGATGGAATAGCGAACATATGGATTAGCGATGGAGGAATCCAGCGCGAGACGAGTAGATCTAGCAAGACGGGCCGAGTACCGCTTAGGCATATATGTGTTCTAAGTGGACATACTAGCAACCTATAGAGGGAACACCTGATGAGATCTAGAGTTGGGAATGGAAAGAATAAGAGCATCATATTGAGATCTACCAATGGAGGAAGTGCGTCGACATAGGAGGCTAAAATGAAATTATGATACCTGTATTATATATTAAACGAGGTAGGTGGATATGAATAGGCTTAGTTTTATAGGCCACTCCACAAGAAACTATGGCCGGCCATAGTTTACTTAGCCAACATTGCTCACGAACGGGACTCACAACACTTCCTCGCCGCGAGAACACATGGTCATCCATAGTTTCGTTAGCCAGCACGGCTCACAAACGAAACCCACCACACGAACACACTACGCTAAGCCGCTACCTGCTACAGCCTACACCGACAAATAGGCCGAATCTGTTTCCAGACATGCACTCCGCCACGAGAACCCATGGAAAGCTATAGCCTATGCCAAAATCTAGGCCACCTCCACTAGAAGACATTCTCTCCACCACGAGAACCCACGGAAAGCCACAATCTATGATACTAACTGGACATCTATGGGCATGTGTCTTCCCACATGCATTGAGGCAGAACGTGCCTTTACATTGTGACATGGTGAAGCATCACATATATGTCGGGGGATGACCCCCGGGTAGGCCAAGCTAGGCTCATCTGGCCGGCTCCAGGGATGCCTAGTCGGATGGCCGCAAGATAAAGAACAACAACCGGGTGGACTGCTCCATCCGGTCCACCCTCAAGATTCCTTAGCTGGCCCATCTAGACGGGTGACCAGGAGAGTCGGTTAGGTGGCCATATCTACCCGGCCACCTAGGATCCATTAGCAAGGGTACGGAGCGGTGATGCTACTTGCTAAGCGCACCCTTGACTGGACAGGCTGTTGCGCCGCCCTGCCTGCGCTAAAGCGCCAAGGCTGGAGCTGACGAGTGAAGCACGAGCTGACGAGTAAAGCACCAGTTGACGAGAAAATCACCGGCTGACGAGTAAAGAAAAGATGATGGGACACTATAGCATTGTCTCCCCTATACTGAAGGCTTTAATGGGTCTTGTCCCACCGGCTGCGTCTGGCTAGCCGGCCCTCTTTGTAAACCCAAATCCCAAACATTACACCCTAGAGCCCACATTGTAACCTACCTCTCCCAACCAGTATATAATGGGGGTAGTGCTAGGGTTCTAGGTAAGGGATAAGTTCTAAGTTCTCTATATTCAACAAGTTCAGTAGTTAATCTTCCTCTACCTCTCCATAACAGCTAGGGAAACAGCTCAAGGAGCACTTGTACTGAGTGTTCGCTCCCCGTATAGTAGATCCTTGTAGGAGTAGGAGTGTTACCTCGACCAGAGGGCTCTGAACCTTGGTACATCGCTGTGTCCGCAGTATCTGCGCCCAACCCGTTGCGCGTAGCCACCAATAGCATCCTGATTGTCCCCTTCATGCCATCCTCGATGGCACTACCATGTTCCACACCGCGATAGTTGGTGCCCACCGTTGGTCACAACGATTTGGCTCGGGTCATCTTTCGCACGGGACTTCCGCTTGTCGTCGGTGAGCGAGTCACCTCTGGCTCCGTCCTCACCCTCGGCTCTTCGACTACATCATCAACAATGTGTCCTGCTTCAACGGGAAATCTTACCAAGCAATGGCTCCGTCATGGACTTCGGCGAGCACCGCGTCTATGTTGCCACCATCGTCGAGGATTTCCCTCACGAGGTCATCGCCATCTCCGGTGCACCGCATGGCTTCTCCACCCCGTGCCTTGCCAGGGGCAGCGTCGAGGTCATGATGGCCTGCTCAGGCGAGGGCTGCCGCCCTCCTCTAGAGCGCAACGCAGGCGCCAAAATCGCTGCTCCGTGCGAGCAAGACCCAAATCCACTGGCCACTTCCATCTAGAACCTCTGCAACCCCATCGTCCCCGAGGTGGACCCAGTAGTAGCTGTAGCTGTGCTGGAGGCCACATGCTAGAACCTCCAGGAGGAAGCCAGCAAAGTCGTCGCCTACCAGTGCCGCCTAGACGCGACCATGCATGACTACAACACCGCACATGGCTTCTGATAGCTCCAAATTTCATCACTTTTTACCATTGGTTTTCCTCTTGTTTATTGCCGGATTTCGCTGAAGATTGACCCTTTCCACTAATGTTAATGTTGCAATTAGAGAATACTTGGTTTCTTGTGATGGTTTTCAAGCAATGACATTTATTGAAGATATAATAGAATTTATGGGCTAATTATACCAGAATAAGAAAATCCCCAATTGGGGCAACTTCCATTGGAGGTGTCCTGAATACTTAACGACCACTGGTACGGTCGGGGTGCGCCCGTACTGCCCGCCCTTACTACCCACCAACGCCTTCCTTATATCAATACAAGCAACTTTCGTAAAGGGGGAGAGACGAGAAGAAACACAAAACAGAAGTTACAGCCGCCGCAAGCCATCTAGAGGGAGAGATCATATCTGAACGAGTAGAAGAACTTCACCTCGTTCCCCGACGATCTCCAACCTCAAAACACACACTCCACCATCATTCCATCATTACTTATAGAGAGATATTGGCACTTGTAAGATTAGGGTTTGATACTTTGATCTACCTATGGTTTGTATTTGATTGGTTCTTTAATCACTATTGTGGTTTGCTGCAATAACTTTTAGGTGATTTCTATTTGCAATACACTTATGCCCTTGATTTGTATTTCTCTCATGTCTAAGTAAATCTCCATAGGAGTGGGAGATGTAGGGGATTGGTGAGATGTGATGTGCCTCCTTTAATTCCATCCATTTGTGATTGTTGTAATGCTTATTTAAACAATGAGAATGATTATCTATGTTTACCTAACGCATGTTATCTAATTTAAGGGCCAAGGTAACATGATCCAAAGATCTCATAGGTATGAACTTGTATGTTAGTAATTCGGCGACCCCCGAGTGACACTGCCAATATCAAAGAAGAGCTAGCACTACTCGAGGACAACAAGAAACCATCAAGATTAAAGCCTTGATCCGGTCAAAAGACCTTAATTAATGTGATGGCCATGGCCCTGGTAACAGGCAGATGGATCATTGGGATTGGGAAGAATTGGCCATGAGGACTCCTAGTCGGTATATGGGTTGCTTTCCTACTCACTTATAAATAAGAATTATTATTATCACTTATTTCACTTATTCCATTTCGCACTTTTACTATCACCATGAACTGATTTCCTCCGTGCCTAACTTCTCATCTTCAAAACCTTTACACACCTTTTGCATCTTTACTTTTATGCAATTTACTTATTTCCTAAGAAAGTTCCTCTATTTTTTACTCACCACTTCCACCGTCAACCTTTGCAGTCAATTCACTCAAGACCTGTGACACCTTGGGTGCGATAGAAACATCGCATAAAAAACACTTTCCTAGGCTCCTTGTTGGGATCGATATAAAAACTGGAATTAATACTTCTGTGAAAACATTCTTTGATGAACCTGTGCACTTGCAGGGTATCAACATATTTTCTAGCACCGGTGCCGGGGAGCTAAGCGCTAAGTATGTTTCTTGACAACAACAACTATTGATACCATTCATGATCTCCGTTGAAGACAGTGGTACCACTCGATCAGGAAAAACCTATTTACCTCCATATATTGATCCTGTTTTGATCGAGAGATGATTAGAATTTATTGAAAGATTAACTAATTCACGTACTATAGATGTGAACAACTTGATTCCATTGATGGAAGATTTGACCATCACCCGAGGAGCCAAACTTGAGCTACCTTTGGGAGAATATGGGAATCCATCTAGGCACTTGAGAAAAATGCCTATTCTTTGTCATAAACTTGAGGGCCAGGAATTTGAAATATATCCTGAGCTAATATATATGATGAAAGAAATTGCTTTCACAAGAAAAGAAGAGGAAGACCCTAGTGACCACTTCACAAGGGTATACGACCTTTGTGTTACTCTTAAACCAGCAAGTTTACTAATAGAGTTTGTACTTCTTAAACTTTTATGCTGGTCTTTAAAAGATAATGCTTTAACTTGGTTACAATCATTACCTAATCATACTATAAAAAGCTAGGAAGATTGCATCCGAGAATTCATGCATAAATATTGTTCATTTACTAAAATCATGCAGATCAAATGAAGTATAACAAATTTTCTGCAAACAATTGGAGAGACCTTTTATCAAGCATGGAATAGAAATCATGCAATGATTATGAAAGTTCCAAATCACTGTTTTCACGAGAGTCTAGTTATCCAATATTTTTATAATAGTCTTAATGATGAAACAAAAGATATGATTGATCTATCTATAGGAGGAGAAATAAGAACTTGACACTGTTGGAATGTGTAAAGCTTTTTGAGGTAAGATCCTTTAATGACGAACAATACAATCAAGTTGAGGATGTTGAACCACAAAAAGGTATGATTCACATACCACAAGGTCTTATATCCGAAGTCAAAAAGTCCATGGAACAGAAATGTATAGCTTCAGAACTTGTAAAAGAAAACAAAGTTGACATTCTTCAAATTTATGCAATAGAAGATGATTTAAATCTTGTAATACAAAAGTTTCAATATCAACAAAACCAATTATGTGAGAAAAACTATAAACATCTTATGACACAAGAAAAAATATAAGAGACCTAACAGAAGTCTTTGATGACTTGGGTCAAGCCACAAAACATTTAGATAGAAAACTAAGTATGGTTAAAACCTAGTGAGACCAAATAAATGAAACCCAAACTTTGATTTTGAACGTAGGAAATTTCAATACTGTTTCTACTAACATTGTAACTAGGTGTGGTACAGAAACTCAGGAACCACAAGGGCCACCTAGGTACCAATAAGAGCAAGCTCAAAAAGTAAGAGAGACTCAGGAGATGAGTCAAGAAGAAGAGGATATAGTCGACCCCCAGGACGGCATTGATGATGAGGCCCAGCAAAGGGAAAATTTATCTTCCAACACTCGAGGAGAAGGGGGAGCGGGGGATAGCATAAATTGTATGATTCGGATGTTGAGACTATCGATTCAAAGGAAGAAACCGATCTCAGCAAGGCACAAGAAGAGCAAGTTATCATCCCGCATGAGGATCACGTCAATAAGCAAAGAAAATTCTGACCAAAGAATGTTGAACTGGTGACAAAGGTAAAATAAAAGGTAATACTGACCAAAAAGAAAATTCCTTACCCTAACCGAGTACATTACAAACCAGATAAGGCTATTTATGGTTCTTTTGCTGAGGCACTGAGAAGCTTGTGTTTAGAACTTCCTTTAACTCATGTTATTCAAGTTCCTACTTATAAAAAATTTATGCGAGACATACTTAATAGGAAAAAGAAGGTAACCAAGACTGTAGAAGTTATGACAAGCTTTGGTCATAAACTTCCTGCTAATCTTGGGGATCCAGGGATACCAACCATCTCCTGTGCAATAGGGAAAACTAATATATTCAATGCTCTTTGTGATTTAGGAGCAGGTGTTAGTGTTATGCCTTATTCCTTATTTCAGAAATTGAATCTTGGAGAGTGTTCTCCTACTTCAATAACATTACAAATGGCGGATAAGACAACTAAACAACCTGTCGAAATGATCGAAGATGTTTTCCTTAGAATAGATCAACATTTTATACCCACTAATTTATTATTCTTGATGTTCCTAAGGATGACAATTTATCTATCATCCTTGGAAGACCTTTTCTTAGTACAGCTGGAGCTAATGTAGATTGCTCCAGTAGTAAGAATGTCTTCAATATATTTGATGATCAGATCGTTTGATACTTTCCTCAGAAACATGATCCCAATGGAAAATACATTCCACCACCTAAGCATGATCAAGCAGCAAAGACTAAAGAAAAAGTGCCGCTTGAGATGAACGCCGATTATATGGAGTTTGATTAGTCAAAACTCTATAATTAAACACTTAATGGGAGTTAACCCATTCTTAATAAATTAAGTTTAAATTTTTATTTATGATTACTATTATTTATTTATTTGTATTATTTAATAAGTTCGTTTTGAGTCCTGAGTTCATTCAGAGAATTTACCTCAAAGAAGTTGAGAAGCAAGGGAAAAACAAAGAAAACAAAAAGGGTTCAGCACAGAAAACAAGCACTGGTACGGCCATGGTACGCCCGTACCGCATGCCCGTACCATCTCTCAATGAAACCTGTAGCAGAAACAATGTCGACGATGACAAGTGGTGGCCGGGGTATGCCCGTACCGAACATCGACGAAACAGACCACGGTTTCCGAATAGATAACGACCACTGGTATGGCCAGGGTACGCCCATACCACGCGCCCGTACCAAGTCAATCAGGTTTTATCTCGAACCCTAGAGTTGATCCAATGGTGATGACTACTGGTACAGGCGGGTTGCACCCGTATCGCGTACGTCGCCAGGGAAAGGCCGATGGCGGCTGGCTCCTAGCCATACTCCTTCTTCTTCTTCCTCTTTCTTGCTTGTTCTTTCTCTTTCCACCATAAACCCTAGCCTCCTAAAACCTCTGATTCTTCATTGTTTTCGTGTTTTTGACTTGGGGAATCTTCACATCGGTAAGTTTCTCGTTCGATCCATACTCTATTTTCTGAAATCCATGGTTGAATTCATCACATTGCCTATTTGGATGAGTTCATCATATGTTGAGATTATTATTGATTCCTCATGTTAGGATTTGTAACTTCTACCTGTAATCGTTTTTTATATGATAGAAACTTGATGCCTATAGTTTTCTTCAAAAAATTCGCAGCACAATGTAACATTGGAAGGATGTTCCGCTCGAGCAAGGGCTCGGGTGCGGCGGGACCCTTGGGGTCCGCCAAGCTGCCAGGTTCGAAGAAGAGACCCTCGGAGGTGGACAGCTTGAGGGTTGCCATGGGACGAGAGTATGATAGGGTGAGCAACCGCAAGATTTTGCCCACCAAGTGGGTAGACCATCAGTTCCTATCCCACCAGGGTCTTCTAGAGGACTTCGAGCAGATGCCTGTGCAACCTGGCATGGTCGACTTCTCCTACCTCTCCGTCGACACCTACAAGCTCGCCACGTACGAGTTCCTTTCATCATTCCACGACGATCTCGAGACATAGGAGTGAAATTGCACTGTAAGTTTTGTGCTCAATGGGAAACTCCACAACTTGACCTTCTATGAATTTTGTAATAGTTTCGGATTCTCCCACGAGGGAGAACTCGATATTAATTACAATGTGCACATAGAGGCAATGCAATCTTGGGGGCAAATTTCTGTCCATAGGAACAACGATTACTTGCGCAAGAAGAGCGCCACTATCCAGAATCCTACTATACGTTATTTTTATACCTTCCTTATTAATTCTTTATTTGGGAAAGGTGATGTTGGGGCAATGGCAGGCCCCAAAATGAGTGTAGTTCATATGTCCTTGTGTCCAGAGATGGATCACAAGGTAAACTTGGGGGCCTTGCTCATCTAGCACTTATTGCCGCCACAGGTCAGCCTCCGCGAGGGACATTCGTTGCGGCGGATTGATCACACAGATCACCTACGCAAACAAATTTGTCCTACCACAGGAAAGAGCTATGGCTGGCAGTAAGGACCAGGATGACATTCATATGGCTAGCATCAAGTTCATGGGTGTTTATAGGCCAGAACGTGCGTCCGTGCTTACCAGTTTTATTTTGTACCTAACGGTGATCTCCACCAAATACTGCTTCCTTTTGTCCAAGATTTTGGTTTGCCAGGTAAACAGTGTTGGGTTCTCACTGAAGACGAGTTCCAGCAAGCTCTGATCCTCTCAGGAAGGACTGCACCACTAGGTGGCCATCCCAACTGGGAAAATGCAGCAGCTGGCAAACAACAGCAAGATCAAGGAGAAGAAGGTTGGCATGGTGCAGGATGGGACGACTACGGTCAGCAGCACCATCACCAGTAGCCCTTCCACCAACACCAACAACACGGTATGCCTCCACCACAGCCGAGATTCGACTATGTCCCGAGGAGTGACTTTGACCAGGTGGTGCATCACATGGACGACATAGAAACACGTTGTATGATGTGAATGCCAACATATTCAACCTCACGCAAGACTTCACATCTTTCATAACCGACTTTCCAAACCGCTACTCGAACTTGCCATATCAGCAGCCGCCACCTGATGGTAGCGACAACTGATTCCAGTTAGGCAAAAGCCTAAGCTTAGGGAGGTTAAATTCCTCCCACCTTTTTGAATTCATATTTTTATTTCTTCTTCTTATTTGTTTGTTTCTGTTTCAATGCATGTTTACTTTCAGTTTTGCATTTGATAAAAGAGAACTCAAAAATATTAGACTAGGCTCTAGCTTTATTTGTGAAAATTTTCTCTCGGCTCTTTTTGATTCTTTTTGCAGGTTGCTCACTTCTAGTGATCGAGTAATGAGACGAACACAAAGAGTTGCTCAAGTAGAAGACATACGAGAAAGAGGAGGTACCACATTCCTATTTTTCCTCTTCCTGTAAGCTTATTCATGAACAGTTTAAGTCCATTTGGTTTCACTTGAGTTCGACTCCACGCTTAGTTTATTACCATTTAGAATTTGACCTCAAAGGTTTGTGTCACCTCTTTGGTTAATACTTTCAACAATTAATATTAGTTTGAAAAACCATGCTTGGGATTCAATTCCAAACTTTTTGGAACAAGAGAAAGTGTCCATCGACAACTTTGGTGCCATATTTTTGTCTTAAGGGCTTAATCTTAGTAGTGCGCAATCCCACATACTGATCGTTGACTCGATGATACCTTCTGAAAAGTAATTGCTTGATAGAACGAAAGTTTTGGAGTAGGAGAGGGAGATTCCAAAACATGTATTGACTTGCTAAAAAAAGAGGAGAGAAGGGAAAAGGAAAAGAAGAAAGTAAAAGTACTTTGTTTCAAATACACACCTTTGGGATGCCAACAACTCTGCTAGCTTTTTAACGATCTATGGAATAACCTTGGATTTCAGCTATGAGTGGCCTACATGTCGCTATATGGGAAAATTATTGGTATTACCAATAGGTTTTGTAGGAGTTTACAAAACAAATATTCGTTGATCCTTGAGAAGGAGAAAGAAAAGATCCATTATCAAAATATGAGCTGAAACACTTTCGATACTTTTGATTATTGGCATCAACTCACTACCTAAAATGTGTAATTAGAGTTCTTGATAAGCAAGGAAAAGAAGAGGTATTTGATAGCCGCGATTATCGAAGTGGGTGATTAATGAAAAATCTCTAAGTTTATCCTTCTTTTGACATCTACATGTGCACCCTTAATTTTGACTTAAGCAGTCTAGCATAAAAACATTTTCACTCTCATAACAAGAGAGGCGCTGAAAGAAATTGATTTGCAAAGCCTCGTCAAATTTTTAACAATCTCATTTTAGTTATAAGAACTATTAGCTAGCGAATTACTTGCGTTTAGGAATCAAGCTTATGTGCAACTATTCAGATATATTATGCTCGTGTTCAAGGTTGCAGGATTTGAGACGATGGAATATGATACAACCTCGAACTTATAAGTTTTCATATTGATTCATTTCTTCGCTATTATTCATTATAGTTTTTTCACTCGAGGGCGAGTAACCGCTACGCTTGGGGATGTTGATAGCTCCAAATTTCATCACTTTTTACCATTAGTTTTCCTCTTATTTATTGCTAGATTTCACTAAAGATTGACCCTTTCCACTAATGCTAATGTCGCAATTAGCGAATTCTTGATTTCTTGTGATGGTTTTCAGGGAATGAACATTTATTGAAGATATAATAACATTTATGGGCTAATTACACTAGAATAAGCAAATCTGTAATTGGAGCAACTTCCACTAGAGGTGTCCTGAATACTTAACGACCACTAGTACGGTCAGGGCACGTCTGTACCGCCCACCCATACTACCCATCGGCTCCTTCCTTATATTAATACTAGCAACTTTCGCAAAAGGGGCAGAGAAGATAAGAAACACAGAACAGAAGTTACAGCCGCTGCAAGCCATCTAGAGGGAGAGATCGGATCTAAAAGAGGAGAAGAACTTCATCTCGTTCCCCGACGATCTTCAACCTTGAAACCACACACTCCACCATCATTCCATCATTACTTAGAGAGAGAGAGATTGGCACTTGTAAGATTAGGGTTTGATACTTTGATCTACCTACAGTTTGTATTTGATTGGATCTTTAATCGCTATTGGGGTTTGCTACAATAACTTTGAGATGATTTCTGTTTGCAATAAAATTATGCCCTTGATTTGTCTTTCTCTCATGTCTGAGTAAATTCCCATAGACGTGGGAGATCTAGGGGATTGGTGAGATGTGATGTGCCTCCTCTAATTCTGTCCATTTGTGATTGTTGTAATGCTTCTTTAAACAATGAGAATGATTATCTATGTTTTCCTAATGCGTGTTATCTAATTTAAGGGTCTAGGTAACATGATCCAAAGATCTCATAGGTATGAACTTGTATGCTAGTAATTCGGCGACCCCCAAGTGACACGGCCGATATCAAAGAAGAGCTAGCACTACTCGAGGACAACAAGGAACCATCAAGATTAAAGCCTTGATCTGGTCAAAAGATCTTAATTAATGTGCTAACCATAGCCTTGGTAATAGGCAAATGGATCATTGGGATTGGGAAGAATTGTCCATGAGGACTCCTAGTAGGTATATGGGTTGCTTGCCTACTCACTTATAAATAAGAATTATCATTATCACTTATTCCGCTTATTCCATTTGGCACTTTCACTATCACCATGAACTGATTCCCTCCACACCTAACTTCTCATCTGTAGGACCTTTACAGACCTTTTGCATCATTACTTTTATGCAATTTACTTATTTTGTAAGCAAGTTCCTCTATCTTTTACTCACCACTTCTAGCGTCAACCCTTGCGGACAATTAACTCAAGACCTGTGACACCTTGGGTGCGACAGAAACACTGCATAAAAAACACTTTCCTAGGCTCCTTGTTGGGATCGATATAAAAACTAGAATTAATACTTCCGCGAAAACATTCTCTGACGAACTTGTGCACTTGCAAGCTATAAGCTCCACCCGCTTACCCAGTGCCAACCGGCAGCTTCCGCCCCAGGGCCGTAACCTTTGCTTGGAACTGGACTGTGCTGCTGAATCGCGCATCCATGTGGCTCAGCCAATTTACAGTACTCCGGCCAAGAACATGAGGGCCGCAGAAGCAGCCGCCGCTGAGCTAAGCCACCTGGAGGGCGATGAGCTGCGTCACCAGTAGGCACGCATTCACCTCCTCGTCGCAACGGCCAACAAGCAGCAGGAGGAGGCAAGCACAAGCCTTGGAGAAAACAGTAAGAGCTAGGAGCCTTGCTAGATGGCGGATCTGGCAGCTGGCAGCAACAAAGCCTCCTCTCCAAACGGAACAAGGAAAAACAGTCGTCCACGCCACAGGTTGCCTAGCCGCGGACATCATCAACCCGACGTCGCCACCATCACCAGCAGAAACCGCGCTCCGGATGACGGAGCCAGACATGGGAAACACCATAAACTAGCTGAAGAAGATGAGAGGAGCCTCGCGCCAGCAAAGTACTACCTATCGTGGTGTGGAACACGGCAGTGCCATCAAGGATGGCAAGAGAGGGGACAATCAGGATTCTGTCGGTGGGTACTCACAACTGGTTAGGCATAGATACTGCAAAGAAAGCGATATACCCAGGTTTGGAGCCCTCTAGTTGAGGTAACACTCCTACTCCTACAAAGATCTACTATATGGGGAGCAGATGCTCAATACAAGTGCTCCTTGAGTTGTTTCCCTAGCTGCTATCGAGAGCTAGTGGAAGATGGACTATTTGACTTGTCCATTCTAGCTAACTTCTAACTTGTAATGCCTTCCATAGAACCCTAGCTCTACCCCTCCTTATATACTGGTGGAAGGGTAGGTTAGAATGTGGCCTCTAGGGTGTACTATTTGGGCTTTGGGTATACAAAGAGGGCCGACTACCAGGTCCAGCCGGTGGTCCAGGACCCGGTCAAGCTCTAGTACATGTAGGGATGGAGCCACAGTGACTCAGTGTCGCTGCTTTGGGCGTCAGCCTGTTCTTTATCCATCAGCGGGAGCTTTATCTGTCAACCGGTGCTTTACTCATCAGCCTCCAGCCTTGGCACTTTGGCATCCTTGTCTGGTAGTACCAGCAGGGCGGCGTGCTAGCCTGTCCGGCCAAGGGTGCGCTCAGCAAGGAGCGTCACCCCCGCACGTACCTTGGGAAAATGAATCCAAGGTGGCCGGGTAGAGGTGGCCACCCAACCGGCTCTCCTAGCCGCCCGGCTTGACGGGTCAGCTGGGGAATCTTGAGGTAGACCGGGTGGAGTGTTCCACCCGGCTGTGGTTCCTTGTTCTTGTGGCCATCTAGCCAGAACTTCGGGGGTCATCCTGGCCAGTTGAGCCTGGCTTGGCCTACCCGGGGGTCATCCCCCTGACACTAGTCCCCGAGCATGTTGGTACTTCGCGTTGCGGAGAAGTTCCTGCGTGCTCATTGGCTGATTCTGAAATGATTGCTGATGAAGACTGTATCGCAACTTGTCTTGTAGTGCTTGTCTTGTATAGCTTGTTGTTTTCCGGCTTGAGATGCTTGTTATTCTTGGATGGAGTTTTCCGGCTACGGGTCCGGTGGCCCACCCATAGGGTGTGAGAGGTGACTACATCTCTCGGCTGCCGCACCCGTCGGGGGAGGTGAATCGCCCAGTCGATGACGTCAGTGCTGGTGTTAGCCACGCCTGTATCCTTTGGCACACGTCGCATCATATTGACCTCTTGGCATGTCGCTGTAGTTTTGGTAACTGCGCACACGCCTTCATCATAGAAGTTTCTCGGAGATCGTGCGTACGCTTGGCCTTCGCGGTAACACCTACCGGATCTTCTGTGGGAGTTGCTCTAGCGCATGCGATCCGAAACCAAAACATCATGGTGGGAGTGGAGCGGTTCCATGCCACGTGGTGGAGGGGAGCACAACGGGCACGGTTGCTCTGCCTTGATAAATAGGGGCGCCAGGGAGGACTCCTTCCCCACTTCATCTTCTCCATGCATCCATTGCTTCTGCCCTTTGCATTTTGCCTCCTTTCTTCTTCCCTATACCACCGCTCTTTGGTCACCGGCGCTGCCGCTCCTCCGTCACAATGATGGGACCTCGTTTCTCTAACACGGACGCCGCTCCTATCGAGATGCTGCCTGATCAAGCGGGTGGCTGGTGTGGCTCTTATGTCACCGATGAGCTCGTCCAGAAGAACCAGCGGGGAAGGCTCATCCCGTTGGAGCGCTTGGTGAGGCATCACCTTGCGCCGGAGGGGGAGAGGGTCCCTAACACCCGGCCTGGGGAAGCCGTCATCTTCCTCTCCCACTTCACCCATGGGTTCGGCCTGCATCTGAGCAGGCTTGTCCTCGAGCTTATGGTGTCATTCGACCTCCAACTCCACCTCCTAGGCGCCTACACCATCGTGCAGTTGTTGCACCATGTGGCCTGCTGCGAGGCCTACCTGGGGGTTCGCCCGGACACGGCGAACTTCTTGAAGTTCTTCAACTTCATGGTCCAGGTGGTGGGGAAGGGCGGCCCTCTGACGGAGACTCAGTGCTGCGCCATCTACCCGAGGCCGTCATCGCCGATGCCGCGGTTAGAGATGCCCGACACCGTCAAGCTATGGTAGCGCTCGTACTTCTATGTGCGCAACCAAACCGACATCGACTGGATCAAGGCGCCGGTGTTCGCCAACATCCCCTCCTACCGAAATGCCTGGACCGTCCAGAACTTTAGCGCCCAGGTGGACATGGACTAGATGGCCGCCCACATAACGGGGTTTGTGGAGAAGGAACGACTCACCGCCTGGGACATCATGATGTCCAGGATGACAAACCGCGTGCTTCCGCTGCAGTAGCGATCGCACAAGATCTGCCATCTGTCCGGCTCGCTGAACCCCACACGGGTGTCCCGGCTGGACGTGCCGTTTGTGGCCCTTCAGGAGTGTCTTGCCACCATCTTGAAGGAAACGCTAGCGAAGGACTGGGTCTTCCCCTATCGGCCGTTCCACCGTGGGCGGCTGCCCCCAAAGGTTAGGCTTTTTTCTTCTTATCCGGGTGAACTTTTCCCGAGGAATTTCTCCTTGTTGAGTAGCTCTTTATGGCACTGCTAGCAGAATATGATATGGGGGATGACGAGCTTCCCGCCTTCACCGCCGACCTCAAGCCGTCGAAATACCTTCCGATGGAGCCGGAGCGTTTTCCCACCCGAGCTGACGAGGGATGCGAGTTCCTACACGGGTAGCAGTTTTTTGCATGTATTTTCCTTGTTCTTCTTTGGTCGTGTGACTGACGTTGTGCCCACACCCTAGTACAACTGCCCACGGCGAGGATGCGGACCTGGCTGAGGCCGCCGCGTCGAGGGCCCAGTGGACACGGGCTACCTCGACCAGCACCACTCCAGCTGGTGTGGGCTTGAAGAGGGCTCGCCAGGTCAAGGGCTCGCCGAAACCAAGGGAACCGATGTTGCTCTATCTCGCTGCGACAAACAGGGTCGTTATGGTAGTGGAGAGGCCAGAGGAAAATTAGGAACACCTGGTGCAGCATCTGACTTACTACCTCAACGAGGTCCTAACTGAATCGAAGCAGCGGTAACCGCACTATCGAAAGCTAGCTTATGGTGTGTTTTTTGCATCCCGTAAGTTACAGCATTATTTTTAGAAACACCCAATTTCCATGGTGAGCACAGCTCCCATGAGAGATATAATCAATAACAGCAAGGCTAAAGGACGCGTCGCAAAATGGGGCATCGAGCTATCAGCTTTCGATATTGACTATAAACCTCGAACAACAATCAAATCTCAAATCCTTGCTGACTTTGTCTCTGCTTGGACAGAGACAAAGGAGAATATGACCCTCCCTGAGTCAGAATATTGGACCCTATATTTTGACGGGTCTAAGGCTCGAGGGGGCTCGAGGGCTGGCATGGTACTCAAATCACCCCAAGGAGATAAACTTCGATACGTATTGCAGATCCACTTCACAGCGACAAATAACATTGCCGAGTATGAAGCACTGCTGCATGGAATCCGGATTGCTAAGGATATCGGCATCTGACGTTTGATGTGTTATGGAGATTCGGATCTTGTAATGCAAATAAGCACATGGTAGCACATAAAGCTGTCGTGGATGATGTATCTAAATCGTTCGAAGGGTTTGAGGTTCAACACATCCCTCGAGCAGAAAATGAGGAAGTAGATGCTTTATCTCGAATAGGCTCTGCACGGAAAGAGGTCCCGAATGGCCATTTTTTAGAGAACCTCAAAGTTCCCTCTATAAAAGGAGTAGACGAGGAATATCCGACCAAATCCGACTCACCTTTAGTAGCAGTTCTGGCTGTGATTCCCAGCTGGACTCAACCCTACCTTGATTACTTGGTAGATGGCAAATTACCCGAAGATGAGGTTTTGAGCCAGCAGATCGTCCGACGAGCAAAAGCCAATACTATAATTAGTGGCGAGCTCTATAAGCGGAGTGTGTCTGGGGTCTTTCAGCGCTAATCTTTAGTGTGGTCATCACACTACAGCCAAATCTTTAGTGGCAAAAGCTTTTCGACACGGTTTTTTCTAGCTTACAACCAAGGCAGATGCCGAACAGTTGCTAGTAGCAGTTGACAAGTTCACAAAATGGATTGAAGCTAAATCCATTAGAAAGATCAATGGGGAAACAACCCTAAATTTTGTCTAGGATTTGGTGGTGAGATTTGGTCTCCCACATAGCATCATCACTGACAATTCCAGAAATTTGTCTCTCAGAGAAGTTAAGGAGTATTGTCTTGACAAAGGCATCCGATTTGACCTAGCATTTGTGGCATATCCACAGTCAAATGGGCAAGTTGAACGGGCCAATGGATTAATTATGCAAGGAATCAAGCCACGCTTGGAGGCACCACTACATAGAGCACCTGGAGCCTTGGTGGAGGAGTTTCCATCTGCGTTGTGGAGCTTACGAACAACACCCAACATATCAACTGGCTTGACCCCTTTCTTCATGGTTTATGGAGCAGAATCCTTCTACCATCTGACATCCTCCACGATGCACCAGGAGTCACCGCCTATGAGGATGATGATGCTAAAGAATCTAGACGCTTATCTGCGGACCTACTAGAGGAAGAGAATGTGTTGGCATGCCAAATATCTCCCATCTACCAGCAGAAGTTGCATGGCTACCATAGTCGCCATGTTAGGCATCGCACGTTTAAAGAAGGGGATCTGGTGCTTAGACTCAAGCAGGAAAAATCACACAAATTATCCCCGCCTTGGGATGGACCATCAGTCATAAGCAAAGCATTTCTCAATGGTTCCTACTACCTCGTCGATATTCACGAGTTGAAAGATAGGCCAAAAAAGCGCAAGCGCAAGCAACGTGACTCCGATGATGATTTCCTGGAGACATATCGGCCATGGAACATAGCACATCTACGTCTTTTTTACACTTAGCATATTTTATATTATGTAATAAGTACCTTATATGATCAATGAAATAAAGCATTTGGTTCACTCGTATCTTCTGAGTCTTTTACCTCCTTTAGTTGTTCATTTTTGGATCATATAAACCTCAAGTTTGCATTCGCTCTTGTCAAAATTCCGCCTACGGGCATTAGCTTAAGTTTTCTAGTCTGCATGTTTTCTGATGTTCTTATATGGATTCCAGAGTAGTGATTTTTTGTCACTCAAAGCTGGCAATTTTGCTCTTAGGTTCTTGACGGTGCTATTAAGCATCATCACCTGAGAGCATAGTTCTATGCTGAGAGTTTTCCATCTCATGAAAGTTCAAGCATATGAACCAGAATAATGGATAAGCCAGCACTTCCTTAAAAATATATACACGCTGGAAATAGATAAGTGGAAGGAAACTTGAGTACAAGTTATCCGCCTTAGTTCTACAAGTTTTTCCGCATACACATTTCAGTGATATATTTAATACAAACAATGTTTTTATGGCTCTACTACAGGGGACTTCACGACTGCATCATCGGTAACAGGAGAACTAGGCCTAGAGAGTTCATCAAACTCGGAGGAGCATGGGCTAGACTCAGAAGATGCTAGATCATCATCCATCTCCACGGCAGGCACATAGACATCCGCCTTGACCATCTTGGCAACCTTGATGTTGTAGCAAGTGAGAGAGTTCCAAATAGCATCGCTATCAATATCTTTCCCTTCCTCATCAAGCTTCGTCATGACGGAGGTTATCAGATCAATGTCGGTGTTGTCATAGTGCGCCTTGACCAAGGACAAGGTCATATTGCACCAACCCGGATGCAAGAGGCTTTCTAGTCCTTGACTTTCTTGGGGGCTCAGAGCAAGATTTCTGAGTACTTGGCCACTGAGTCTGCCGCCTTGATGTTGATACCTAGGGGTTGCGCTATCTCCTTGGCCTGGGCGATGGCAGTATTAATGAAGTTGTCGGCAAGAATCATGCATTCCTTTGGATCCGAAGCACCTTCGCCCATGTTGGTTAAACTAATAGGAGCTATGTTTTCGTTAGAAACAAAGGGTGTGAGCATAAAAAGTACAAGTGTCCATCTTTTAGAATTGACAAAGTCAGAGGAAAGTTACCAAAGACGCTTGTCTCAGCTTGCTTGCAGGTCTCCCCCAAGATGTCATGCTCCTTCTGAAGTTTCTGGTACACCTCAAGGTTCCTATCATTCTGCTCTTTGGCAGCTTGGTTCTCTTCCTTGATTTGCACAATTTCGTTCTTCAGGCGCTACATCTCGGTGTCAGCAGATTCTTGCATCGCCTTCATCGCCTCTCCATGGCCTTTGAGGTCCTCGGCTAGGTCTTTCTTCAAGATTTTATTTTCATCATCGAGCTCCTGAATATGCTTGGATTACTCGATGATGCTCTTGGCTTTGGCAATGGTTTCTGTAAAACAGAATATCGTAAGCATTATGAAATGTCGTCCAAAATGGATCCATGAGAAATGAAAGGAGCTATTAGAAGAAAACAGACGCTTGCTATTTTTTATATGTTCTTTCAAGAAGGTTGTTTTACCATTTTCAAGATCCAGATCTTTTTGCAGCTCGTCATACTTCTCATTGGTATTTTTCTCTGGGTATTTTCATTCTACAAAGAAGATAGAGTGCTTAGTTTCTCTAGAGCATCTAGTCGGAACTATTCAGTTTCAACTAAACGCTCGGGGCTACAGTATCAGATTTTAATTGACAAGTGTTCTCTCTTAGAGTATCTAGTCGAAATTATTCATTCTAAACTAGAAACACAGGGGATACATTGAAGCAATTGGGCCAAAAACTAATGATTTTCTATGTAAGAGCTCACGGGCTTCAGTGGGATATAGTACAAAGTCAAAGAAGTAAACTTTAGAGACTTACAATGACAATAACCTTTGGATTGTTTGCCAAATGAGCATATGCATTATGGAAGGTCCGGGCATTGTTGTATATACCATCTGCCTGTTTGATGAGATCGTCCAGGCACAAAGTTGGAGGAGTTAAAGGCAGAGGAGTTGTCGAAGCCAGGGGCATGGAGGAAGCCCTGGCTGCCTGATGTGTTATGATGGAAGTTTATGGCTCAGAGGCTCCTGCCTCGTCTGTTCCTGTGACTGCCTCCGCCTCCGCTCCCTCCGTCACATGTTTCCCTTTCTCGATGGCATCCTTAGCCGGAGTTTCATGCATTTTGTAGGAGGTACTTTCTTGTGTTGCCTGACCACTAGGATCAATGTCCATGCCGGAAGGGCCTGAGGCATCCATTGACGGATTGACCTCTCTCTCCATGACGGAGGCCTCAGGAATGACGGGGAATAAAGGCCTAGTGGGGCCTACTACAGGCTTGGCGGCTGGGATCAGGGGAGCAGCAATGGGTCTCTACTTTGGAGAACATATCGCGAATATTCTTGGAGAACATATCGCGAATATTCTTGGAACCTCCAACAACTTTGGATCTCTTCTTCAAACCAACACCTAACTTCTTCCTAAAACATACATAGTATACGTATATGAATTGAATAGGTTCAATGAAAATTAAAACCGGAGAATGAATATACTTACACTACAACCGAAGACGTAGCTAAGGGGATGCTGGTGTTTTTCTTCTTCGCCTCTAAGGCGGCCGTGGATTTATTGGAGATTCCACTCTCCATTTTCTTCTTCTTTCCCTCGGCAGCAGCGTTAGAGGTGGAGCTCTTCCGCTTTCGCGCTGCCGGAGCTGGTTGGTCCTTGGGTGCATCATCATCAGACACAACGTGGTATCCTTCAACTTTGGGTCGTAGACCTGAGAGGCCATTTGATCCGCCGCCAAGGTCACTAGCTGATAGATCCAAAAACGAGTCAAATGGGTAATGAATTCAAGACAGAAGACCTTATAATATATATGTATAACAAGTAACAACAAAAGCAAAGTTACCTCTGGGCACTTGCCGCCTTTGAACATGTCAAAGGTGATCTTGAAGATGCGCTTCTTGTCTTTCAGCTTGACCATGTCCTTAAGTCGGAGCTTGATGGAGTCATTTGAGAAGTTGTCCCGCGAGATTCACATGGGATGTTTTCTATCCTTGGAGTACTTGTGCATCATCTTGGCATGGTTCTGCAGAGGTTGGATCTGCCTTGTGAACCAGCACATGGCTAAGTCCAAGCCGGTTAATCCTTCGTCTACCAGCCACTCGATCCGCCTTACGGTGCGAGAGGCCTCGTCGTCAGACGGAAGGGGACCTTGGGATCTCCATGTGGGGGCCTCGGTGACGGCTCCATCGACAAAGTAGGGGTATGAGTCTTGACGACCATCTAGAGGGATATTTGGGCCATAGAGATATGTCCACTGCCAGTTCTTGCAAGACTCATGACCAACGATATCGGGGAATCGCTGGTGAGGACGGATCTTAAAACTAATTATTCCGCAAATCCACTACTCCTCTTTGGATTCTACGGACTCTCTCTTGAAGGTGAAGAAGTAAGTAAACAGATCTAACCTTAGCTTGATTCCTAGGTATCATTCACACAAAGCTATGAAATTGTTGAGTACGAGGATGCTGTTAGGAGAGAGAGGTTCTGGGGAAGTACCCAGAAGTGCCATAGGACATGCAGGAAGAATTCGGAGACTGGAAGGCTTACGCCACGTACTAGCTGAGCTTTGAGGTACACCTTCTCTCCATCTTAGGGGGAAGGAGTCACCTCGTCGGCCGGCGCCGGCCTCTAGGCCATACCCTCCGTCGCAGGGAGATACCCCTCGGCGATGAGTTCTTGTAGGTCTTCAGCGGAGAGGTCAGAACCCCTCCACACTCCCTTGTGGGAATCGGGATCTTATTATGCAGCACCTGGCGCCACCCGTTTTTTTTCACCACCGGTGGATTCCACCATGGTAGTGACGGGAATGATAACCCCCTCCGGTGGGACGGTTATTCCCTGGGATGGCTCCTTTGAAGCCTCGGGGGTCACCGCCATTAAGGGAGAACTGCTGCTGGAGGCCATTGCGCAGGTGGAGGAAGATGGGGAGGAAAGAAGGCTCTGGTTAGGGTTTTCTATTGAAGATCTCGAACAGTCGCGTGGCGGGAGGAGGAAGAAGATGCAGGGGAGAATGCGGGTAAAGAAAATATTCTAGCCGCAGAAAATATTTATAGACCCCAACGTCAAGATTCGTGCAAAGAGATCTAACAGATACAGCATAGCCGATGTGGAGATGAACATGCGCAATAATTTCGCCACATCCTCCGTCTTTGCCGCTTTAATGTTTCGAATTTTGCACGCATAAAAATAGCTAATGATTAATCCACTGCCTTCTGTGAGTTTCGAGGTAGCGTAAGCTATAGCCTACGTCATCTTCTGACTGTTGCAGTGGAGCAGTCACATCTGAAAATTCCATCGAAGACGGAAGTTATCCGACTTAGGAAATGAAACTTGAAGAATCTTTGACGTACATACGAAAGACGGAGATGACTGTACGGTTCTTTGGGAGACCTTCGATATGTTGCTTGACAAATTTCCCGCATCACCTAGACGGAGCATTCAAGACCAATGGGCAAGATGGCGCAAGATCTTGAAGTACTCCGGGGGATATGCTAAATCGGTATCACCATTGCAAGTCTCTCATATGGCTAACCTAGGTTGCCCACAGTTGGTAGCATGGCCCATGGCCTGCTGGGTGGCCCAGTTAGATGGATTCGGAAGGGAGGACCATTCCGAGTATAAGAAGACTACATGGGAGTCACCGACATACTCGAAGCCTTGGAGTACAAGACCCGAAGACTAGTTAGTACTCCCTCTGTTCCATTCTATAGTGCCTATAGTTTTTTAAGAAAAAATCCAAAATATAAGATATATTGTGTTACACAACTCGTTTGGACAACTTTTTTAGGGAGTTCATATAAAGTATATAGCATTTCATGTCTCCAACAAACTCCTCTATTTTATCACGTCAAATAGCCACTCAAAACTATTTTAATTTTCTCTCCACATGTGTTTCTTAATTTCTGTGCCAGAAACTATAGGCACTATAGAATAGAACGGAGGGAGTATAAGTGTAGGACTCTGTAACTTGTCCATAAAGGTCATTTACCTGTAACCCTAGGTTTTGGTGCCTTTATAAGCCAGACCTATGGGAGCCTTTAGGGCATAAGACACATAACATACAACATACAACACCTCGCATAGCGAACCAATCTTTGTAACTTGGCGTATTGCCATTATAGTGATTTATAGCAGGAGTAGAGTTCTGCCACCGTTGTGGGACTTGAACCTGGGTAAGCTATGTTACCTCGTACCCGCCAACTCTCTGCCTTGCCCCATGTCTCTAAACATGCTATGTGAGGACCCCTCCATGGCGTACTTGTCAGCAATACCATGACACCAGTGCAACCATATTCCTTCTAGGAAGGTTGCCTCCTATGGTGCAGACATTGCTAGAAAATTTGTAGGCTATCCAAATGAGGTGTGTTGTTTCTTGTATTGGATGGACAATCCATGGCCAACACGGATGCAGAGAATTCTTGCCCAACTATGTAAGAAGGCAGATGATAATATGATGATTGAGTTTAGGTTGGTAGATAAAGACACGGATCTATAGATATCTAAATTTAGGTTGAAGAAAATGAGAAAAGAAATGGAATGCAAACATGTTTGGTTCATGATGATGCTTAGTGTGGCAGTGACTTTAGTATGTGTTACTCTTTTTGTTGTTGGAAATTGTGGAAATTAGTATTGAATTATGGATGTATTCTTCTCTAGGCTTTGGAATTCAGAAATCAATATGAGAAATGAGTTTCATGCTCACCATCAGAACTTCTGAGAAGAAATGATCACCAGTAATAGCGAAGATTGATCTTTTGTTGGCTGTTTAGTTAGCTATCTAGTCAGTTGTTTTCAGTATTCATGAGAAGTATGTCTTTAATTAGCTAGACCAAACTTGTTGTAACTAGGAAAAATCATGGTTGCAATTAATGTGTATTTATATTATGTTGATTTGAAACATGTTGCAACCAGGAACAACCATGGATTTTATATATTGTTGCAAAACCAGGAACAATCATGTGTGTTTCTCAAAGATTCATACAAAAGAATATTTTGAAA
Organism: Avena sativa; assembly: GCA_916181665.1. Lineage (NCBI taxonomy): Eukaryota > Viridiplantae > Streptophyta > Magnoliopsida > Poales > Poaceae > Avena > Avena sativa. The sequence continues at coordinate 266,355,276 of OV702292.1, read as the reverse complement.
AGGGGGAATTATGTGCAACCAGGAACAATCATAATAGTAATTAACTACTTAAATGTACAGATGATATATATGTACTAGGTCAGTAAGTTCGATCACAACCACCAAATACCACTTAAATATAATAGTACTAGTAGTACTTAATTACATGACCAACAATATATAACAGTATGCCCATTACATGACGGGAGGCAGCAAAGGCAACAGGAGGAGGCAACAGACAACAGGAAGTAGGCAGGGAGCTAGTTAGGGACCCTTCCGTTCCTCCTGGCCGAAGGACGCCGCAGAGAGATGTGACCGAGGTTGGCATACTTTCTTTGGTACATGATGAAGGAAGCATGTTTTTCCTTCATATGAGGCGCACACTAGTGTCCTCCTTGGGCAATGCCCCTAACATGCTGACATGATGTTGCTAAGGTTTTCCGCAATGTTTCTTACATAGAAGGGGCACTTGTAGTCGTTTAGATCTCGGCGGAAGGGAAACCTCCCATTCCTTATCTTCATCAGGATGTGGTGGCTTTTGCATTCCTAGACGCCATGCTTTGGTTGACATCACTTTCTCGTTCATACGAATTAGCAAGCATAAAGAAGAAGTCAGAGAATGAAATTTTTATTACTCCCACAAAATCATGAGATCAAACGAGGAAAGGCCATTGTTGAGAGATTAATTATAGCATGTGTGCACAAATTGAACCAGCTTTGAACAAGCTAGTCCATTGAACATATTTTTTTGCATACATATATGATCAAATTAAGTGTTATATAAAAATTATACTCCCTCCATCCTAAAAATGATTTCGCACATTTTTTTCAAATAATTTTAATAAATCTATACAAGTTTTAGTGTATATATAGATATATCCAAATTAAAAAAACCGAGACATCCTTTTTAGGACAGATGGAGTAATTCTTTCCATGCAGCATATTAGTAAATTGGTACAACAAAAAGAAGTTATGAATAGCTAGTTTATTCAGTTTGAACATGGTTTCAATAAGAATTTGTTTGTCCTAAATATACCCAGTTAATTAGAAATTTAAGAATTTGTTTCCTAAATACGATCTATAATAGAGATGGACATCACATACACATGTATCAATATTTTAATGCATATGTTCATATACATCCACAACTAACTATAACAGATATTGGATTACATGCATGATCCATTATTTAATATATACAATAATATATAGGGATATCTATTTTCGTGCCCCTGGTTCATTAGTTCTACTCAGTTTTCCCCAGCCTCTTAACTTTTCCTCACGTTTCCCCTCCCTCTATTCTGAAACCCTCGCAGGCGCTCAGACGGAGGGATGCCGCGAGGTCAAAGGCTTGAGCGTTACATGTTTACCGGTGGGACCACGTTGGGACGGGTCGTGCGTTGAGCATTTTGTTACGTGGCCTCGACCGTTACATGCTGACGGGTGGGGCCGTGTTGAGACGGATCCTGCATATGTGGTGAAGGTTGGGGCCGCGTTGGGACGGATCTTGCATATGTGGTGAAGGGTGAAGCCGTATGGAGACACGTCGGACTGGCCATTCTCGCTCACCCAAAGCATCCGCTTCTCCCCGAGCCTAGGACAGCTCCCACACCACCCCTCCGCTCCCCTGCCGTCATACCCTCCTACCTTATGTCATCCTCGGCCCCCGAGCCGCGCCCTCCCCCTAGCCGTGTAGCCCACTCCACCTCTCGCTCCGCACCCGCTCCCGCTAGATCTATCCCTTCGGGGAACAGTATGCAACGCCGGCTAGTGTACCGGTCCTCCCCGTCGAGCGTGGAGAAGATTGGGTGGAATCGGATGGATCTAACGCATGGATTCCATCTGGGTAAGCATCGCTTCCCTTTGTAGATTGATTTTAGGAAGAAATTGATCCAGCACTCGCATTCGGCTGGCGGTTAAACTGGATACTAGCGTAATTCGTGGTTGTGAACAACATCTCTCTCGATTTTACTTCCCAGCAGTGGTTGCAACCTCCATAGCTCATAGATTTGAAAGATAAAATTTATTCTCAATTCCCCTGGAGTAATGGCAATTCAGTTGATTTGCAATATTTCAACATTAGTGAGGAAAGATTGCTCCCACTAAGTAGCGAAGCTGATCTGCTAATACTTTTCCTCTTTGAATGCTACCGAACGTTTTGGTCGAATTCGTCTCCACATGCAACCTAATGTTGAACACACGTGAAAGAGGGTTAAAGCGTCATCTGGTGGTCAGGCATCATCAGGTGGTCGGGCATCATGTGTCTCTAATGTCTCTGCTAATAGTGTGTGCCCCTACGCTCCATGTAGGTCCACAGAAGTACCATCTATTTGCATTGCGAGTATAAGCCAAATTTCTCATGCGGTCAATGTGGAGGACGACGCAAAGCCTGACAAGGGAGCGCCTCCACTAGATGATGAGGACGAGTTGATGTTTCCTAAATTGGTAGATAGATTCAGTAAACAGGCACTAGAGGATCAATACACGAAGGAAATGGCCCACGGTGCCATATTTGATGACACTGATGATGAAGATAACAAGGAGAACAATGTCAATCTCGTTTTAGCCGAGTACAATGGTGAGGACTTGCCAGTAATTGAGTGGGACGAGAACGATCCTAAAATTTCAGAAGGCACCATATTTGAAACGATGCGGGACTGTCGTAATGCCCTTACAACATATTGCATCCGTACCAATAATGATTATGATGTTATTAAGAGTGAGCCAGCAAGGTTTACTGTGAAGTGCCCACACAAGAGGTGTAGGTGGAGGATGCATGTGTCCACTATGCTCAGGAGCAGTCTGGTTCAGGTATTACAACTAGTTGTGTATTTTAGATCGTTGTGTAGAGTTTGTTAACTGTACCTGAAATTTTCATTATGTTTCAGATAAAAAGTAGTCGATTCGAACATTCTTATCCACCTCAGGGGGACAGCCAAAGGACTAAACAAATATAGCAAAGACTAGGTAGTTGGCAGATGTAATCATGGATTGGATGAGAGCGAACCCATCACTTGGTGCAACAGTGGACATAAAAGAAGTTTCAAAAAGTTTAATATTATAGTACCATACATGAGGATGTTCTATGCAAAGGAAATGGCTCTTAATAGGATAAATGGTCCATGGAATGAAAGTTTTCAGTTGCTATATAGCTTCAAAGATGAAGTGGAGATGGATAGTCCAGGTAGTTTTGTACAAATAGACATGCATAAAGTTTAGTATAAAATACGAGTGAAGAAAATGGAGAAGGAGTGCTTTAGAAGGGCTTTTGTTTGTGTTCAAAGCTTGTCGGCAAGGGTTTCTAGATGGCTACAAGCCTTATTTGGCCGTGGATGCAACAACTCTTCATGACAGATTTAAAGGAAAGCTAATAGCCATACTGAAGTTGATGGCTACAATTGGATGTTCCCTATTGCTTTTAGAGTTTTGGAGATTGAGTCAGAGCAAAGTTGGACTTGGTTTCTGGAGAATTTGCACGACCTTATAGGTCATCCACCAGGACTTACTACCCACATGGACGCTTGCAATAGTTTGGAGAAAAATATAGAAGTAGTATTCGCTGAAGTGGAGCATAGGGAATGTATGCGACACTTAGTGCAAAATTTTACAAAGAAATTCAAGGGTAAAGTTTATACTGACAACCTATGGCCAGATTCATACACATGCAGTTTAAGGAAGCATCAATATCATTTGGAAGTGTTGTATAAACAAAAACCTGTGGTGAAGGAGCACTTGGATGCACGTTATGGAATGGAGTGGTCAAGAAGCCAATTCAATGAAATTTGCAATGTAGTCTATGTAAAAAGTAGCCTTGTAGAGAGTTTCAATGAAAATGTCAAGCATTGAAAGGGTTTATGTTGTGGCAAATATTTTATAAGATTAGGTAGATGATCATGATAAAGATCGATTTGCATCAAAGAATTGCATCAATAGTATATGCTAGCCATGTCATCATCCCATCTTTGATTAAGGCTTTGCATGCCAGGGCAAAACAACTGAAGATGAAATGCATTAGAAGAAGAATGGAGGCTAAGGTAACGTACACTAACATTAAAGATAGGAAATGAAGGTATCCAATGAGTTTGGTTGATAGGACATGTAACATCCCAATTTCAGCAACCCTGATTAGTTGTCTAGAATACAAAAATCAGGGGGAACAAAAACTTTTTCTTCTCCATTGGTGTAGTGTTTTCTTGTTTTTTGTGCTTATGCTGGTGAGTGTATACCATATGATGCTCCTTACCTCACCATCAGTTGACAAAAGCTATTTAACAAAACTATCCTGGCTCATTTTATATATTCTCAAATGTTCTGGCATTTCAAAACATGAGCCAATATCCTTATGTAACCAAAACTATTTTTGCAGCTTCTATTGACAAAACTATGGAGAGATATATAATATAATCTCCTTATGTTTCCAAGATAGAACCTTCTACTATTCTTATCTTTAGATTTAACAAAACCTTTTATGAAGCATTTGAATTATACCCTTGGTAGAGATACCAAGAGACCCTCATCTTATTCCAAACTACAACCTTTTCAAAATACCTATCCTTACCTCAAGCTCAGCTTGATGGTAACCCTAGTAGTAGTTGATTTGTTTGTAATATGAGTTGTCTTGATCTGCTGCTTGACTTGATTTCTTAGAAGTAGTATGAGATACTCTAGGAGCTCATACCCTAGGAACAAGATACTTCAAGATCACCAAATCCTGATAAAGAATACAAGATGGGTCTGATCTCTAGATACAAGGTGATCATCTAAAACCCTTAACCAGATCAATTCTGCAGTGATCCCTTCTAGAAGTTTCCAAGTCAATGAAGACCAATATCAAGCATGGATCCTTTCTAATCAATCTACACTTCAACATCATCCACTTGATGATGCTTGGGTACCTTGCAACCCATCAAAAACATCCCCTCTCATGCTCTAGTCAAAAACGCTAAAACTGCCGAATTTGGCAAGTATGGAAACTGTTTCGACATCACCTTTTTTGATGTCTCCCTTTCTCAACCCTTGTGCATTTTTGATAATTAATTTGAACCATATTGTTAACCATCTTAAATAACTTTTCCTGTGAATCTAGTCAACATGCCTACTTTGATAGAAGCTCACACCACCATCTCACATTCTAAGGACCAACTCTTTGAATGGTTGTGTTCTACGCTTATAGGTCTATCAAGTGGATCCTTGTGCTTCTTGAACCCACATGGTTTATAAAGCATCATGACTCATCTGGTATGGCAGCCTTATTTTCAACAAAGTTTGCCATCACTTCCAGACCACCACAAATGTAACCAATCCGAAATCCTTCTTCCATGATCATATATATGACTTGGTCTAACTATCCATCTATCCCTTGCATCAAGGTGAGCTCTAAGCTCCAAGATCCAACAAGGGTTTGGTAGTATAAAAATAACATCACCCTAGATCCCCAACTCCTTGTTTTCCATCTAATTCAAGTTGGATTTCCAATTCCCAAGGTTGCAAATGCTTGCTACACCTGGTCTACATCATCTACCTTGATCATCAAGATTTATCAATATATTATCCAGATTTATTATGGCTCCAATTCTAATTAATCCCTTTAATAGACCAAATCTCCAAAACTTCTTCCATAAAGGAAAGTTTGGTTTTTGCCAAAACACTTCCCCAACTATAAGAAATTTTGAGGCCCATATATCATACCCTATCTTCCCACTTCAAAAATAAATATTTTTGAAGAGCTTTAATAGTTCTTTTTGCCCTTTTTCCTAAATGGCAGAAACAACAAAATAAATGTTTTAAATACTTTTAAGCCCCAATAAATCTTGGGAAAATTACCCTAAGTGTGTATTCCCATTTGGGACCATCTCACATAAAAAAACTCCACCTGTACAATGTAAAATTATCAAATGATCTTCTAGAAACTACTTTTGTATTTTTTGAATAAATGATCTTAAGTGGAATTAAAATCCTCTGAAAAATCCCAAATAATTCCTGGAGGTGTGTCTTGACCTCATCTACCCACCAGTACCATCTCCCCATTTTGTCCAAGGCAAGATTTTAGACTTTCTTCATAACCATCTATTTGATCAAAATTGCCAAGGAGACAAATCCTCAAATCAAAAACTCACAAAACCTTACCAACCTGGTCAAGCAAACTTCCCTAGAACAACTCACACCCTTCTGGTCGTGTGCACTGTAGCAGCCCCTCTCCCTTGTCCCATGTGCTTGGAAAGAGAGAAGGAGAGATAGGCCATATCTTGTAAAATCTTCACAGCAGCTGCAGCACACCCCCTTCCTCTATCTTGCCAATCCTGGACCCCACCTCCCTTCCCTCTACACCACTAAAAGCTCCCCTAGCTACCCATAGCTTCCCCTCCCTCTCCTCTTCTTTATTCATCGGAAGTAAAGAAGGAGAAGAAAAGCTAGCAACCTATGACCTCTCCAGCCCTCCCCTACTCTCAAGTGGCCCCACACCATCCTCTCCACCACCTCCCTTGATGAATCAGAAGCACAGCCCCCTCTCTAGCTCGAGCCTAAGCCCGGTGCACCATAGACAACCCTCTCCCTGGAATATAAGGCCTCGGGACATCCCAGCACCCCTACCTCGGCTCGTTTTCTCCCCTTCCCTTCCACTGCACACCACCCAGAACCACTCCTCCCCATCCGCTCTGTCCTGGCAGGGATAAAGGAGGCCTAGATCTCCCTCCCCTGCTCTTTCCTCTCTGCATGTGGCCTCCTAGTACTCCCCGACCTCTTTCGCATCTAACCCACCCCTTGTTTCTGCACAGGAATCTCTCCTCCGGCGGCACCGTCGAGCTCTGGCGAGCTCCCTCTCGGATGCTACCCTCCATCCGAGATACCCCACCTGCTGCCCCTCTTCGTGCTCGGCTCCGAGTACCGTGACGCCCCGTCGCCTCCCCGACCTTCCCCGAGCCCCAGGTGAGCACCCCCGAGATCCACTGAGCACGCCTAGGGATTCCTCTCTCATGGTCGGCGTGAGGTAGTAGGCGATCCCGTGGCCGTCGATATGCCCTTAAGTCGGACAGCCGGGGTGTCCCCATACCGCCTCGGCACCTCGGAGTCACTGACCCGCGGGCCCCGCCGCGGGCAATTCAAATTTGTCTCCCACCCGCGTCGCCGTCTCGGTGGGCCGGTTCTGCCCCGTGTGGCCCAGTCCACCCTGAAAACCTTGCCCAAGTGTTTTTTTTTAATATTTTGCCCTGGATCTGAAAACTACCTTCTTGGTTTAAATACTAAATAAAATGGAAAATGAATCAAAATGCCAAGATCTAAATTTCTCCTAGTCCCCTTATGTTTTCTTAAACATGCAGAAGTAATACCTCGTCAAAAATAATTTTTATTATTTTCTGACAATTAATTTACTAAAAGGTATCTTTTACACAAACTAAATCCCTTTGGAAGCTACACATATCGAACTGGGATGAATCAAAGTTCCTCTGGAAGGTATCTTCTATACCTATCAATTAGTATATGTCGTATGCCAACGTGAACTATGGTTTTACCTTAGTAAAAATAAGGAAAAGAGAGCATTCCTTCCTTTATAAAATTCCTTAGGCCAATCCATGATAGCTTTTACCCTAATTCCAACTTTAACCTAGGAGATATTAATTTTTGGAACTCATGTTGAGTTTTGGTGAAATAAACATTTTTGTGCATGGTTTATCCATCAATAAAATCACTACAGGAGTTATATAAATCCAAACAAGGTGATTCCAATTTCTACAGAAAGTATTCTAAATGCCTACCATGTGCCGTTAGAATCATATCAAAAGATTCTATAGAATTAATCTGGTGAAAAAGACAAAACAGTTATAGATTTGACTTTGAGAAGTTCCTGAGGGCATTCTGGTAATTGTCTTGACTTGATTCCAACTTTCAGTGAATAAGTACATCAATCCCCACTTAACCACTCAAGGAAATAATTTTTGGAAGTATAGAACTTTCCTGGTGAATTATTTCCTAAAACTAGAGCTTTTATCACTAGGATATTCATAATAAATTGAAGAAAAGTGATAAATAGTGAAACCAGTTTTGTTGGTTTCATCTTATCAACTCCTATCTGTTGGTATCATTTCTACACAATGGAATCATACAGAATATGTCCTTGGTCCAAAACCCCTCTTAGGTAATTCCTAGACTATAAATCCTCAGGGATCTTCTTCCATATTTCCAAGACAAGACCAGTCTCATTAATCAATTCTTCCTCAGGCCTACTAATTTGTAAAATTATGTTGTCATTTGCTTGGTGTATGGTTTTGATGCTCGAATGCCTTGTTTGATTGTGGACTCGTTTGTTTGCATGTATACTCGATGACGACGATAGTTGCACTTGTATTGACACCGAGAAGAAGAGATCTTATTATTATTGGTATTGGTATTCTGGGTTATCTAAAGAAGAAGTCCAGGTACATTTATGCCATATTGCTGATCATCAGGCATGCCACCTTCTTTCTCATAAGTCTTGCCCTACTATTTTACTTATCCATGTTTTATCTACTATTTATTAAAACTACATTGTTTTACTATATGTTGATGTATATATGGTGGTGGTTTGGCTCCTCCGAACTATTACACTCTTGTACTATTAAGTACAACCCCCTGGGTGATACCTACTTGTCCCTAGTAGAATAGATGGTGTATTACACCATACCCCTTTGGAAACCCTGTTTTAGCCAAAGCAAAGCTAGAGGATGGGAAGACCCCGGGAAAAGTTTTACCAAATGTTTTATGATAAAACCTTGGTGAGGTGGGAACTCCCAAGAGATGTTAAGAAAGAAAAAGGTTTTTGTTTTACAAAATGCTGAAGAAAAGCTGGAGGAAAAAGGTTTACAAAAACGCACCCGGTTCTTTGCAGTTTAGCTATAACAACTTAACCCTGTGTAACCACATTACTCTGGAATGGGACAGGGCTGGATTTGATGTTTGTTTATTCTGGTATGAGCTGCCTCGCAACTACTACAGGGGATCGGGCATCCCTGGAGGGTGGTCCTTCTCCCATAAAGGTCCATGTGGGACATCGACCTGGAGAAGGAATGAAGGGTCTGCTGGCCTCCACGCATTACTATGAGCCCCTCATTGAAAGAGCACACTTGAGAAGTGGAAAAAGCGCTCCGGTTGGTCCTCGGTACCCGATGTCCCGGTTTTGAGGGGATTAACACTCATAGGGTAGGCACTTATATTGGAGTGGGCATCCGGAGAGTCTTGATCGGTTACTCGACCCACGATCGGTGAAGATCAGGGTAGTGTACCCGGATGCTGTGGGTAAAGTGTACAACCTTTGCAGAGTGTAAATCTATTCGAATAGCCGTGTCCACGGTTAAGGACGGGTTGGATATACTTCTGTAGAGCGGTGCTGATTTTGTTTTCAAAAAGGATTTTGGAAAAGCAAAGGATTTGAAAATATTTTGACCATGGGATGGTCGAAAAGGAGAAAGGTTTTGACCATGGGATGGTCAGAAAGGAATGAAAGGAGTTTGGTCGTGGGACGACCGGGAGAAAGGAACAAATGGGTGACCCAGTCCTAAAGTTCCAAATGGTTTCCAAAATGTTTTGCAAAAGTTTTTCAACAAAGATATGTAGATGCTATATCTACAAGAGAAACTATTTAAGAAAAGAACCTCCCTTGGAGCCCACCTACTGCCACAGCTATATTGCATATCTCTTGTTATTATTGTTATCTTAAGGTGGTTTGCGAGTACATTCAAAGTACTCACTAGCATTGTCCTTGGCTATTAACTTGGTCAGATATCAAGAAGAAGATGATGTTGGCGACTATGCGAGCTAGGACGTTCTCCCAGTCAGTTGCCTGTAGGTTAAGGCATGGATCGGGCTCTACGCTTGACGAAGTTCCGCTGATGATTATTGATGTAGCCATAACAACATTTGTAAGTCTTGTAATTCGGTATGTCTCGGATGATGTAATGATACTTGTCGGTTATGTGCCACGACTAACTGATCATGGGATCGTGGTTGTATGCATAATAGGGATTCTCGGAGGAATAATCCAGGGGGGCCACAGGACATGCCATTACAGGCAATGGCAGCTCCATGGGATACCTTGCATACATGCATTGTTTTTCATGGGTGTTTAGGAGGTGAACAGGGTGAAGCTGATCAGTATGTGTCGGAGTATTTCTCCGATGCCAAATTTAGGGCACCATATGCTCATAATGTTCTAGCTTTGTTGGGAAAAGACCAATGGATGGAAGTGGATCCAGGCTTCAAGCTATACCCTCTAGTTTTTACTAGACCAGTAGGTAGGCCAAGGAAGAATAGGATCAGAGCTAGTGCATATGGTAGTGCACCACCTTGATGACATAAGTGCAAACATTGTGGGATCCTAGGGTACATTGCTAGGCTTTGTAAAAATGCAGTGGACCTAGCTTATGGAATGGATGATCAGGTGGGAGCAGCAAATGCAGATGAGAATGAAATATTTGAACGAGAGGAGAATGAAGCAATGGATACATTGCATATTGAACCAACAGATCGAGAGGAGATTGAACTAAATGTAGGGGAGATTGAACCAAATGCATGGGACATGGAAGCAAATACAGGGGAGATTGATCCAAAGTTAGGGGAGATTGAACCAAATGCAGGGGAGATTGCACCAAATGCATGGGATATTGAATAAATTTATTCATTGGAAGCAGATTTCAAAAGTAAAGGAATTACACAAGAGGAAATTGAAGAAATGATGCCAATGCATTTTGAACCGTATGAACTAATGAATCAAAACATGGTTGAACTAATTGTACGACAGACTGGAGCACTTGATTCATTGGATGCAGAGAAAAAGAACACAGGGAACAAAGAAGATGATGATGGACTTCAAAAATATTCCATCTAGGATCACCCGGAGCAAGGTCGCAAACTCCGAGAATATTCTAGCAAAAAACACTTGGAGCAAGAAAAAAATGAATTTGAATTATTAATTTGAATTTATATGATGAATTTGAACTACTATTAATGTTTGTATTGAATTCGAACTAGTGTGACGCTCCGATGTTTGTATGTTGGATAATACCATAATGTATGTGTTATTGCAAGTTTCTATGGTCATCCACCTAGTTTCTTAGCACTGCTTAGTTTTTCCCTCGACATGTGGTCAACACATGGGGTTTAGCTAGTTCATGGCTTAAACCATAGCAAACGTTGACTAATTTGGCACACTTGTGTATCTTGGATTGATTTCCATATGAAATTGGAAATTTTGGATTTACTTGTAGTCAGCCACAATTTTAATTTTCTAAGTGATTAAATTAAAAAAATGGTTTTAGGGTTAGTTTATTTCAAAAAAAGTGAAAACATAGTGCAACCTTCGCATGGAGTCTTATTATGTTACCTACAACATAGCATGAATAATAAAGGAATAGGAAATAAAGAGAAATGGACTTATCCCCTAAACCACTTCTTAAACCCTTCTTGGAATAAGCTATTAGCTATGAAGATGCATGGTTGTCTACTCATTCAACCTCCAAAACAACCCATCCCAAAACATACTTTGTCTAAATGAGGCTAAATTTGGAACACTTGTGTATCTTTGAGTTGCAATTTCTATTTTTTATGCCAAAAGCTTAAATTTCCCTTACTCATTTTTTTATCTAAGTGCCCTTGTTTTCCTTAGCCCTACTCAGTTTTCCCCTCCCGCAAAAGTTTTCCGCACTTCCCCTCCCACTAAAGTTTTCCTCACTTTTCCCCTCCCTCCTGTCTCGGTTTGGCTACGCTCTGATTGGTTGAGATGTATGTCCCACGGATCTTAACCAACCACCATTGGATACATCATGATCCGATGGGCTGGAGGTCTCTCTCTCCGGATGGGCACACCTATCTTGTACAGCGAGGAGAGCCCGACACGTTGGATCAACTAGCGCTCTGTTTGGCTACGCTCTGATTGGTCGAGATGTATGTCACACGGATGTTGGCCAACTACCGTTGGATACATCATGATCCGATGGGCATCATATTCCTCCCCTCCTATTGATGTACGACGGCACGACAGTCCGAAAGGTGAGCGGGAGCACGGATCTAAGCATGGCGGTCTGAATGGCATGCAGCATCACGGATCTAAGCGTGGCGGTCCGAACAGTGTGGCGGTCCGAACAGTGTGGCGGTCCGAACAGCGTGCGGTCGCATGGATCTAAGCGTGGTGGTCAGAATGGCGTGCGGCGACTCGGACCTAAGCGTGGCGGTCAGAACGGCATCCATCGGCGCGGACCTAAGCGTGCGGGTCAGAACGGCTTGCGGCAACGCAGATCTAAGCATGGCGGCTGGAATGGCGTGTGGAGGTGAGGATCTAAGCATCTGAAATTTCTGTCTCTGTCTGTCTCACTTCATTCACCTCCTCAGATCCGTTGCTAATGAAAGACACAGAGGCGGCAGCGGTGCTGACAGTGGCCATCGATGAAACGATGATGGAAGCCATCATACACAACATCAGTGCAACGGTGGTGGTGCCGACAGTGGTCATTGATGCGATGATGATTGAAGCCATCATCCGCAACATCAGTGTGACGGCGGTGGTGCCGACAGTGGCCATCAATGCAACGACGATTGAAGCCATCATCCGCAACATCACTACGATGATGGTGGTGCCCATAGTGGACATTGATGCGATGATGATTAAAGCCATCATCCGCAACATCACTTCGATGATGATTGAAGCCATCATCCGCAACAACGATGGGAGCACTTTGCCCGTACTTCTTGGAGTACACATACCGCGGGCCCATCTAGCTCACCGTCCACTTAAAATTGGGAAAAATTTGAGCCCAATTTGAACCAAAATTCTGTGACTTCAAATATATGTATGATTTGAAAAAAATTGATATGTATTTGAACTGTGAGACCGGTGGATATGCTCTAAAGCTGATTCATAAGTAGTAGTACTTGCTTTGATAATCTCCGATGGGATTGTATAAATTTGATCGAAATATGTATGATTTGAATAAAAATTGATATGTATTTGAGCTGTGAGGACAATGGATATGCTCTAATGTTGATTCATAAGTAGAACTCCCTCCGACCCAAATTAGTTGATTTAGATTTGTCTAGATTCGATTGTAGCTAGACATGAATTAGTATTAGATTCATCTGTATTGACATGGGTATGATTACTCGGATGCTCATTATTCACCACCCTACATTGGGTAAAAGGCCTGCGGCCCATAAGGATTCCAGATAAACAGCCCAAGGAAGCAACCGACAGAGACCTTTTTTGTATTAGGAAAGAAACTATGAACCGACATTATGTTGGTGTTGTAATAGCGCGTGTATGAAACCTATCCGCATAGAGCTTTGAGACCCGACCTATTATATATAGGGTGGGAGAAGCCCAAGCGAGGGTACCGAAACCTAAAGGACAACTTGTAATAGAGTGTTTTCCCCAATATTCAAGCGACTTTGTCTTCATTGTTTTCCTGACATCCAACAAAATCCCCAGCATTCTCTTTTCCAGGAAACCCCAAGTCCATCACCATGGGCATTGCCAAGTTTACCCCTCGTCAATTGGTGCCGTCTGTGGGAAACTTGAACGCTGGAAACACGGATCTGGTGGAACGCTCTCCACCAAGCATCAACTCGATGAAAGAAAATCCATGCCCACCCACCCATAAAGATACCCGCAAATCAACAGAAGTACAGGAACTTCCCACTACATCTCCAATGGAAGTCGAGGCGCAGATCGAAGAAGGCAATGAAGGCGCACAAGTCGAGACAATTCTGGGGAATCTTGATAGTCTCTATGACAATCTCTCCTTCGGAATAGACCCACCGTTCACGCCACCATGTGGAGCAATCCCAACTAATTCAGAACCTGAAGAAAGTAGCGAAAGCATCGACTTTGGGATTCGGATGGCGGATATTTATCCAAAGCAAAAGCTAATGGACTTCACTGGCTCATCTGATAGTGTCTCCATCGGCGAAAACGACTACGTTACTAGTTCGTAGGCCACTCAGCACCAAGTATGCGTGATCATCGGAGACGCCAGGACTCAACAAGACTCCAACGGTAACCCAATTCTTAACCCCGATGATATCCTCTCAAGCCATAGTGCAGGAAGCAATGACAACGAAGGAAGTTGAGGAAATGGAGCAGATCCAGCAGCTGACCGAGAAAATAGGGAAGAAGAACAACCATGTGAATGTGAGAGGTGAACCCTTGACCTACCAGCAAGTGCCTAGGAAAAAGCAAGAGAAGCAATCTCAGGTCCGGTCCCCATGGCAACAAACGTGACCCACAAAGATCTATTGGCATACCATTGCCTACTTCACAACAAAAAGAGAGAAATACTCAGGATGCAAAGGCAGATCGACGAAAGGAAGAGAGTAGATGACGAATCTAGCTTACGAAGGGCGCAGCTAAGTCCCACATGAGGATCAAGAAGCATCACAGGAGGGGCATCCCCAAGAAGAGGAACGTTTAGATTAAGAAGTATACCCGGAGAAGAGAGAAGCGGATTAATTCGAGACCTTGATCTCTCGTTTTTGTCAATAGATCAAGATGGAAATATCAAAGCAAAGATAGCCCAGGCAGCCATCATGGCTGCACAAACATACCTAATCACGACACAACCTGCACCCGATGCTTCTCGCGCGGCCATCCATCAATCCGCGTTAATGAACCTCGGCTTGGTGGGGGAAACTCTCGCGCAAATAAATAAAGGAACCACGAGGCAACTTGACAGGTCCCATCACTGTCACAGCAGCCCTCAGCGAGGAGGCTACACCCGAGATCAAGATCACCACTTTGGGTACAGTTTTCAGAACATGAGCCGCGCAGCGACGCGGGAAACAATATCACTCAGCGAAGGATCGATCGATCAAGAGAAGAGCGCAACACCCGAGGATATCGTGATGGCAAAAGTGAGGATGAACAAGAATTATGCAGAGCTAGCTGCTTTACCCGACGAGTTCACAAAACTCCAGTACCGAAGGATTTTAAGCTACCACGGGATCGACAAAAATACGATGGCCTCCAAGAACCCAAAGCTTGGCTGACAGATTATCTAGCGACTGCCAGATTACAAGGAGGATCCAAAGCCACGACAATGCAAAGCCTGTAGCTCCACCTAACCAGTGTGGCATGCTCCTGGCTAAAGCAGCTACCAGAAGATTCCATCAGCCGCTGGAATGATCTTGAAGACAAATTCATCAGAAACTTTCAATCCACATTCAAGCGACCCACGTCTTTAGAGCAATTACGCGCTTGCAAGAAAAAGTCAGGAGAATTGTAAGATCTCACCATAATAAGGTAAGATCCCTGTGATTGCAGTGCTAGTCCCTGGATCGAAAATGCTAGCACCCACAGTTTAAGATGAAGTACACAGAAACAAAGGTCATTATTACATCGCATATCCAGGAATATAATGGTTCTTACAACTCACTTAGCCCAAGGCTAAGACACTTAAAGTTCGCATTACATAGCATAATAATAATAGAGTCTTTAGTCTTCATGCGCCACAGGCAAGCATGTCGAGTGTAGACTCGCAACCCTACTCATCATCAGAGTATCCTGCAACATAATAAGTTACAGCCACAAGGGTCAATACATTTGGAATTGTATTGGCAAGTGATACCATAGGTACTTAGTATAATCCAAGAACTACATGAATATATGGCTAAGTGGGGTTATGGCTGGCTTTGCTAAAATTAGTTTAAGTTTTTTTTGAAGAAGTTTTTCATTCTAGCTATAAGGTACCAATGATAGACATCACTGAACCTTTACCCATGTTCACCCACAAGTTTTTATCTTAGAGAAATTTGGATGAGGAGATTATTGAACTACTTCACTGTCTTGAGGCTCAGAAATTGTCCATAATCGGGGATACGGCAAGTACTTAGTTTTACCCTCTCGAGAGGTGGTGCACTTTCCCCACAAGACTCGACATGCATCGAGACAAGACTTTTCAGAAGCAATCCCTCAGACCACCACAGACGCGTTCCATCCTATCATATCTACCACCTTCTGTCCGTTTGGCTGAGTTCTTGCAACTTAGTTGGTCAAGGCAGAGACCATATGCCATGTGGTTGCACTGGAAGCTTCATGACAAGAATGTCTCCAATCTCTTTGTTCCTGGGTGGCCATCCACAAGTGTGATACACCAGCTGACCATAGACATGGCACCTGAGTAACCACTCAACATAATCCAAGCAAGTCCCAATCCACCCAGGTGTTTCATTAATAATAGTTGTTTTCTTAGTCAAACAAAAATAATATCTTTCCATACTATCTTGATATGTATTTTCCACCCACGAATTCTACTAGCATAGCTAAGCATTCTAGCATACAAAGTCTTTTAACTAGGGGATACTACCAAGATATAGACTATAGGGTAGCATAGCATAGTATGGTAACATATGAATAATTCTAGCATGCTAAGATCTACCAAAATATCACTAGTGCAATAGTGAAAATAATAGGACATGGGATGAAATATCACTTGCCTTGGTATCTAGGGGAATAGGTACAATCCTCACAGCAACAAACTTCACAATCCACACAATCTACACAAGATCAATACAACAATAATAATTCAATCAATAAAACATTACAAAAACATGAATGCATGCAAAATGCAATGATATGATTACAACTCTATAATTAACAGAGTCTACAGTACAAAGGGTAGAATACCTCATCTAAATGCATAAGAAATACTCAAAAATAATTTATAGAACAATTTTCATGAGCAAAATACTCCTAAAAAGGTTCTGCCTATAATTCCAATTTTACAGAGGCAAAAGTGTGAAACAAGGCCTCTATAATAAAGATCTTATTTTTCTGAATCCATAGACACCAAATTTGTATTTTTCTGATTTGTGCATCAAAAGTTATGGATTTTCTAAGTTTAATCCAAAATCTGTCTAATTTCTATTTAAACAGACAATCCTGGGCGACGTGGCGCAATCTAATTGGCCCGTACCGGTTCGGCCGGATCGACCGCTGTGGGCCGTCAGATCTTAAGTGACTACGGACGGATCTGATTAGCCCGTACCCTTTCGATTAGTGATCTAATCCTATCCGCTAAAATCTGATCGAACGGCTACTAAACAGCTCGCCGAAGACTGGCGACACTAGCGACAGCGCGCGGCGGCAGCACGTCAGGTGAGCGACGTTCCGGTGATTCTAGAGGGGTAGGGGAAAAGGCAGTCTTACCGAGGGTTTGCGGTGGTCTCGACGATCTGGTTGGTGGTCGTGATGGAGAGAGGGGAGCTCTGCTTCGCTCGGTATTCCTAGCCGGAGTTGCGTCGACGGTGGAGGTCAC
Source organism: Avena sativa (assembly GCA_916181665.1). NCBI lineage: Eukaryota > Viridiplantae > Streptophyta > Magnoliopsida > Poales > Poaceae > Avena > Avena sativa. Next base: position 266,338,024 of record OV702292.1, on the reverse strand, counting down.
AGCCACGAGACGGTGGCGTTGATCTGGTACTCGAGCAGACAAATAAAAGGGTCAGGGGAATGCGCCTGGTTCTGCACTATCTAGTAGTGGCCAAAAAGGAGCGGCGGGACCCTCGCCCTTACCGGAAAAACCGTCGGACGGTGGCGGCAGAGGGAGTTCGCCGGACTTGGTCCGAGTCGTCGACCTGGAGCAAGAGGGAGCACGTGGCTTGGTTAGTAGGTGCGCTAGGATATGGTGAAACAGATGGGACAGAGGGGAGGGCATCGGGCGGCCTGGGTTCACCGGAATTGTCGCCGGAGTACTGTCAATGAGCGGCGGTCCGAGCTCGAAATTTGGGGAGCCTGGGGGCTCTCCGGGGGTGGCGACTGGGGGAAATGATGAGGAGGGTTAAGGGGATTAAGTAGAGGTAATCACCGGGGGAATTACTACGAGAAACGGCCGGAATCGAATCGATTCGAAACGGCAGAGAAGGGGGGGCGGTTCGTCGCCGGGGGTTGAAGACGACGGGGTAGTGGGGTGACGTGGCGTGGGGTCGGTCTATCAGCAGGAGGGGGTAGTCAGTGGCGCGGTAAGAAAAACAGGGCAGAGGGGAAAAGCCGGGTGGGCTTAGTGGGCTGGGTTTGGGCCGAAAGGCCAGAAGCTGTCTGCTGCTTATTTTTTCCTCCTTTACTCTTTTTCTTTTTCTAATTCTGTTTTCTCCAAAACTTTTGATTTAAGGATTCAAATTGAATCAAACCAATTTGTGAAAATTTGAAAAAACTCAAATTAGGTTTTTAGGGTATTATAAAACATATTTATCTTCTATTCTAATCCAAAGTATTTACTTGGACTTAATAGGTAATATAGCATTTTCTTTGATTCTATTTTCAAAATAATTCATATATTTTTATTCATGGCTCAAAATTGCACCAAATTTTTGGAGGACATTCTAAATGCAATGCAATTACATGCTATGATGATATGAGTGCAATGATGATGATTTCAGATAAAATTTTGGGATGTTACAAGAATCAATACGAGCCTTCATCCAACGATGGAACATCACCAAAAATTCGTCTGAAGCAATATCTGATGAAAGGGCGATTAACGCCTGCAATGATGGTCTTTGACGATAGGAATTCATTGAAGAATTAGGATGAATAGAGCCAAAAACAATTTCACAACTGATGGAAATAGCCAACCGTTGGGCTGATGGAGAGGATGCAGTACACAACAAAAGGGCTCGTTCACCGACGAAAGAGACTAGCGTAACAGCGACCGGAGACACCTAACAAATGATGGATACCACACACCCACTTACGTTGCAGCGAGTTTTTCTGGAACGAACAACCGACGAAACGACGACTACAACAGTGGATATCGCAGTAGTAGGGATATCATCAATGATAGCCAGCCGTGACAATGATACAAGTCGACAAACCGAGACCCACCAATGTCAGCAGGACAAAGTTGGAAGGACCCTGCAATATGCACTACTACATCGACTCAACAGGGAAAAGGCGATCAAACCACCTCCTAAAGGACTGTCAGACGTTCCTAAAAATGCAAGAACTATGCAACGCAAAGGCAGCCGAAGCAACAAATAGAAACTACGCCATTGCACCTGGCACTTTGGCCAATGGAGATCCACCACCACCGTAGTGACCTCCACCAATGGGATAGCCCCAAAGCACAGTATACCAAGACAACGAATATCCCAGATCAAAGGGAGCAATGTTAATGATCTAGAAGGGGCTACCTTCCAATAGAACACAAAAGCTAATCACTAGGCAAGTAAATTTAGCGGTAACAAAGCCACCCCCTATACCAGAGTACTTACATTGGTTAGAGCAAGAAATCACTTTCAGCAGAGCTAACCATCCATTGTGGGTCCCTCAGCCAGGCCAGTTAGCACAGATAATAGAAGCGCAAATCGGCGGGTTCAACATGAGCAAAGTTTTCTTGGATGCAGGAAGCAACATCAACTTGATTTACGCCAAAACTCTGCGGGGCATGAACTGGTCCATGACGAACCTAACCCCAACCGACACAACTTTCCACGGGATAGTGCCTGGAAAATCCGAAATTCCATTGGGCAAAGTCCACCTTGACATTGTTTTTGGGTCAAAAAACAACTTCAGGCGAGAAAAGCTGGAATTCAAAGTTATGGACTGGCCATCTCAATACCACGCGATCCTGGGGCAACCAGCTTTCGCCAGGTTCATGGCAGTACCTCACTATGCATACCTAGTGCTGAAAATACCAGCCCGCAATGGGGTCATCACAGTCAAAGGCAACTTCAGCCGCGCAGACAGCTGCGATCGAGAGTTCAACAAAATCTCAGAATCTTTCGAGAGGGAGGCGGAGCTTGGGCAGCTAAAATTGACAGATGAGGATGCGACACATGAAGGGCACACCCGCAAGAAGAAAACATCAGAAAAACAAGAATGTAACAGCCTCGCAAAAAGCAACGCATGCGGCCTCCAATAATAGTCCCGCATAAGAAGAACCCCAAGGATAGAAGCCGAAGTTCGTACAGAAAAGCTGTATTGAGACGCACTCCTTACTCAGTAAAAAGTCTAACATCCAGGCGATCACGCCATTGCAATGTGCCCCTATCCATTGTTATCAATAAATAAAGAAAAGTATTTCGCGACATGAAATTTCTATGTTACACGAACATCAGTTCATCGGATTCCCCAATGTGGAAATATAGCATACAGTCAAAATCTCGTATGAAACATGAGACATTTTTGACAAAGTGCTCATACAACATTTTTAGCCACATTACAAAGCTGCACAAGCAAGCAGCCAGATCTCGAAATCCAGATCCAACGTCGGGTGATGTGCATTCACCCAAGAGAGCGCAAGCTTGGCACCCGTCACAAGTTGAAGCTTCACATAATGGTGGATGCTTTCGCCTTGCCAAAACTTCGTAATCAAATATGCCAAGGTCTGAGGCTGAGGATCCCGAGGAAACATGGCATTGTAAACAATAGCCAGAGACCTACGGTAGCACTCGACAAATTGCTCCAGCTCCGATATACGATCCTGCAACAACGCAACCGTATAGGCATGTCGATGGTCAATCCAAAAAATTCGTCTCAGAACTTCGAGAGGTAGATATAAGAGTGTGCATCTGGTCTCGCAGACACTAGCTTTCCTCCCTCTCACTCAGTCGAATACCTGCACATTGGAGGAAAATTAATTTTTATCAAGGAAGAAAGGCAACCGAAGAAGAAGGCAGCTTACACAATAGTTTTTCGCTCACCCTGGAGATCTCTTCCAAGAAATAAGCTTCACGGTGGAGAGCCTAGCGTGTTTTTGAATGGGAAACATCCACCAGTGATTGAATGACTCGCGGTTTTCCCTCAAGTTTCTTCATGTTCTCTATCTTTTCAGCATATAGCGGAGGGTCCACCGTACGCATGACGATAGGACTGATCGCACTGGTTACAGCGGAGGGTGTAACAACACCTGATGGTTGCGCGGAACTAGAAGGAGCCAAAGAATCACTCAAGATCTGACAAGACAAAGAAGTATACTACGCATTCCGCATACAAAGGCAAAGCCACACGCATATATTCAAAAGCTGCCTTCTTGCAAAAAGAAGCGAAAGGAGTCCGGACAAGTTCAGAATCCATTACAATAAGGAGAGACACGACAAACGATTACAAAAAAAGGGGGCTTATGGGGCTGTTTCCTTCAAAGATAAGGTGGCACTAGCAGATGGAGCACTAGCTACAACAGCGGCAGGAGTAGTCGATGAAGGAGCAGCCAATTTGCCTAAACCCGAGACCAGAGCCAGGAGCAGCCGAGAATATTTTCTGGCCCTTTTAATATGCGGCTTCAGGTCAACTGCTTTGCCACTGGAGGTGACCGGGACAGAGGAGCTAACCTTCTCCCAGTCGACCTTCTTGCCATGCGCCATCTCCAGAGCCATCGAAGTTTTGGCACCACTCCTTGATTGCGTCAGACTATAACCAACAAGGGGGCCAGGATCAGCGCCAAAAATGGCGACAAGATCATTTAGGTCCTCTGGCACATCCGTGGTTGGAAATACTTTGGCATGGAGCTTCTTGAAGGCGTGGCGCGAACAGACAAGAAGATTGCGCCCATGAACGTTGTTAGCCTCCAAAGTGAGCATCTGATAAAGGATCAAACTTCTTGTCATCGTCCAACGTCAGGTTCTGGCCAGTCAGTTCTACACAAACAAAAAGGAAGAAGAGGTTGACAACCAAAAGAAAGAGACAAAAACAAAAAACATGAACAAATAAAAACTTACGGGTCAGCGAGTCATTCAAGGCCTCCAGGCGCTACCACAGATTCGCATCTCGGGTAGCGACCTGCCTGGCCATTTCCTCGGCATCAGCCTTCACATTCTGGTTGGCTTCCTCGGCAGCTCAGAGCCTGCCGTCCAGATCGTCGGCACGCTTCATCGCCCCATCCCGGATAATTGCGGATTCCTTGGCAACGACTGTAGAAGCAAAACACAATAAGGAGGATGAACATGATTAAAAGGAAATTACAAAAGCAATCAACACATACCTTTCAGCTCTTCGGCATCATCACGGATTCTTATAAAGCGGGTGGCCATACTGACCATCTCATGCATCAAAGGCTGAGTAAGGGAAAAACACAGGAAAAAGGATGTCAAGGCAGAGTAAATATATAGGGAAGGAAAAAGTGCGGCGTCGAAAGTAATTTACATCCTTCATGTCGACATCAATGGGTGCTTCAGATATCACCACCCTTTTACCTGCCATTTTTCTTCTTTTCTATAGCGGCAGCTTGGATGAAGCAGCGACATCTTGTTGGGCCTCTTTCTCCACACGAGACAAAATTTTCTCTTTCGTCTCCGTCAATGGCGGAGGGGTCTTCTTTGTGGAGCAGCCCATAGATGTGGGGAGAGGAGAAGCAGGAAGATCGTTGTCCTCACTACAAGCAACATGATCAAAAGTGAAGCATCAGCAGTAAAAACACTTGATGAAAATAGAAAAAGGAGAAAGTAAATACTTACGAAGACACATCTTGTGCAAGATGAAACAAGTTCATCCGGGAAGGAGCGGCTGCGCTCAGAGAAGTGCCGAAGGGCTTAGAAGTAGTCTAGTCATCCGAATCCTCGACCCTTTCCACAGCACAAGGGTTTTTCCTCTTTTCGCTGGCACGCTCCACGCGGAAGTCCCCAGAGTCAGCCGAAGGAGGAGATTGCGTCTTCAACGAAGAGTCAGACGCAGAAATATCCCCCTCCTCATCCGCGACAGTCCCAGTTATAGGGAGATCGTCGGATGCAGAGGGGTGGACAGGGGGATCACCACATCCGGGAAGGGGAGGAAGTGAGCTCAGGTGATCAAAATCCTACAGAGGGCAGAAGAATTGAAATATGTACCTATAAATAGAATACAAGGAAAAGACAAAGGCGAAAGAAATATACCTCGGGAAGCTGTTTCTTCTTGCCATAGGGCTGCACAAGGCAAGTCGAAGGAACCGAGCTTTTCGCAGTCAAAGTTGTGAAGCTCCGGACTCTCTTCTCATACACCTTAAGGGTAAGGTCCTCCGAAGAAATCCTCATTGGGTCCTTCTTCCCGGTATATGCCCACATACCGGATATCCAGGCTTGGAGCGGCTGGACACGGATCCGCAAAAAATATGCCAAGACCTGGAGACCCAGCAATTCTTTGCCAACCTCATGTCACAGCTCGGAAATACGCTCAACAAAGGGATGGATTTCGGCCATTTCTTCGGTAGAGGGGCGCTGATCCTAGGAGTCGAGTTTACGGCAAAAAAAATTAGGTTCAAAGGGGGCTAACCCGAAAGATTGGCCTTCGAGTGGCTGGTCCTTTACATAGAACCACTTAGACTTCCAACCTTGGACAGAATCCGTGAGTATGAAGTCTAAGTAATCAACGTCTGAGCAGATAGAAAAAATGGCGCCACCAACATCATGGACAATGGTGTCAGTGGTGTTGCGGCAAACATAGAAGAAATATTTCCAAAGCCCCCAATGGGGATGAATCCCAAGGAAACACTCGCAAAGAGTGTCAAAACAAGCAACATGGAGGATGGAATTTGGCGTGAGCTGATAAAGCTGCACGCCATAAACAAAGAGAAGGCCTCGGTGAAATTCATGGATGGTTAGAGAAAGACCGCGGAAAAGGAAGGAGAGGAACATTACCCTCCAGCCAGGCTAGGGGATGGGAGCAGCTTCGTCGCGGGGGAGCTTGAAGGAGCACTCTGTCAGAAGGCCGGAGTTCCACCTTCACGGAGCTCCTGCGTCATGCACTTAGTAGGAGCCCACCCGACGGCCCTCTTCCTGGTGGCCTTTGCGGCGGCGGCGGAAGTCCCAGCGGCTTTGCTTTTTCCCATGGGAGCGGAGCTGGGAAAGCAAGGCACGGAAATATAAGTTTGCAAGGAGCAAGAGCGGAAGGAGGAAGAAGAAGCAGAGGGAGGCTGGGTGAAACAGTAAAAAGTGTATCCTTTCCCTTACAAAGAGCAACAACGCAAGGAAAGAACCGTTCGATGCCAAATCGAAACGACAAAGGATTGCGTGATGATGACACGTGCTTACAAATGTCTCGATAAGGAGAAAATAAAAGTTATGGCTGTGATAAAAACGGAGAACAACGCGTGATGCCTCGATTCTCGCACAGCGAGGAGACGTGCAGTCAAGAATCTTTGCTAAAAACGCCATCACGCGTCATGATTACTGCGCATGGGCCCACGTTCGACACTTCCCGTCATGGCGTGTTTTTCCTAAAAACTAACAGCATCAGATACGTCATCACTGATGTCACAAAAAGCACTACAATGAAAATTGCGGCTTTCGACGGGTATGACCCGATTAAATTCAATTGGAGTCGAAGTAAATTCCTCTAGGAGAAGATTTGAGACTACACTCGAAATATACAATATTACAACTGTAGCATCGGGGGCTACTCCTATTAGGAGTACTGGTCGTGCACCCGACAAAATTTATAGAAACAATGACGCATTTTTCGAGCCTATGTCTTGATGTATATCTAAAACATAACCTCGGGGGTACTCCTATCAGGAGCGCTGGCGCGCAGCCGATAACGAAAAATAACGGAAGCATCTGACGATAAATACTCCTATCGGGAGCAGGACATGGAAAATAAAATAAAAACTCTCGGATCACGCTCAGACGCGGAAAAAAAATCCAAATGTCGTGTTCAGAAACATGAAGGTAAGACCCCGGGACTCATCCTGTGTGGCCTGGTAATCGCACAAGAATGCGCTCTGCCAATAAAAATTCGTATCAACGATACGATGAAAAATCCGGACGGACGCGTTGGGTACCCGATAAAAATAAAAAACTAGAATTCATTATTCGGTAAGACCTCAACGGCTCGAACTGAATTACACCAGTTACAAATTCCGGATTCAAGCCTGGGGACTTGAGTTTGATGTAGGACAACCTTGTTTTTGCCCAGGAGCAATTAACTGACTCCCGATCCGTCGGAAGCATCAGACTCGTTGTGCCAAAAATCCGTACAAAAAATAAAAATCAAACAGAATAAGAGAAAGAGGAAAAAAAACTTTGAGATTCAACCTGAATACTTTGGATTCAGGTAGTATCTTGGGGGCTACTGACATGGGTATGATTACTCGGATGCTCATTATTCACCACCCTACATTGGGTAAAAGGCCTGCGGCCCATAAGGATTCTAGATAAACAACCCAAGGAAGCAACCGACAGAGACCTTTTTTGTATTAGGAAAGAAACTATGAACCGACATTATGTTGGTGTTGTAATAGCGCGTGTATGAAACCTATCCGCATAGAGCTTTGAGACCCGACCTATTATATATAGGGTGGGAGAAGCCCAAGCGAGGATACCGAAACCTAGAGGATAACTTGTAATAGAGTGTTTTCCCCAATATTCAGGCGACTTTATCTTCATTGTTTTCCTGACATCCGACGAAATCCCCAGCATTCTCTTTACCAGGAAACCCCAAGTCCATCACCATGGGCATTGCCAAGTTTACCCCTCGTCATGTATCTTGACAAATTTGAGTCAACTAATTTGGATCAGATTACTTTCTTTGACAATCCCAGCCACTAATTTGGAATGGGACTGGATGTTGTCGCCAATGTTGTAAGGCTACATGGCAGCCACGATGGCAGCAACAGAACGGTCAAAACTGATAGGGCCCCAACTTGACCCTCTAGTCATTTGGCACACCAACCATGGGAAGCTAGATCCAATGGCAAGCAACTCGGGCCCCGCAATGCATTCTCTCGACAACTTTGGGACTGCTAGATCCAATGGCAAGCAACTCGGGCCCCACAATGCATTCTCTCGAAAACTTTGGGATAGCTAGATCCAATGGCAAGCAACTCAGGCCCCACAATGCATTCTCTCGACAACTTTGGGACCATGAACTGACTAAATTAGTAGGAACTCACAACCATCCATTGAATAACAATTCTACTCTCTGAATTAGCTATCTATTCAACTAATCATTACACGTGCCACCCTTCACCACAACCGTATACTATAACTGCTAGGATGGGGATGATAACTACTAAAACTGCCCACATGAATCTACTATTCTCCTCCCCCTTCACTTGAAGTTCATGTTTTAGATTTTCTACTACTTGATCAGATACGGCAAGATCAGCCTCAAGTGTCAACTTCTCTTTGTGAATAAGCTCTGAATTCTTCTTTTCTTCCTCGACAGTACGCTTCATCTCGAATATCAATAGGTTTTATATGGGCCAATTTATCACCTAAATTGACAACCATCTCCTCCAAATCCATCCTATGGCTAGAACACTGGGTTGATTCATCTTGGTATGCCATGTACCATGGATCATCGGCCTACGACGCACAATGTAACAATCCCAAAATAAACCCAATTGAAATCAATCCAACAGGCAAATGGCGGCACTTCAAATTCAACGGTAATATAAAGAGAATGAGCTACCTGCACTTCCGACATGGTAGGAGAAGGAAAATGTGGCCACGATGTCGTTGTATTGGGAACGGCAGTACCTAAGAAGGTTAAGTCATAACAACTTTAAACATGAGCCTTGTAATAATTACAAGATACCACTCAACCTAAATCTTGTATTAAGATTATACTTCACCATTTATGTCTTGTATGTTAGTCTTAGAGTTTTGCAACTACACTCTTTTTTGAAGTAAACTGGAAGATAAATAAATTCGTAAACAAATCATCTAAATCAACCTCACTTGTAATGTTGGGGAATTACATGGGATGTTACAACATGCATATCATTACTTATGCATAACAGCATATTGCTTCTTTAAACACTGTCCTTATCGAGCAATGATGGTATTTTGTAGAACCCGAGGTCCAGGGTCAATTCGAAGCATTCGACTATAATACTTTGCTATATCAAGGCAAGTTGGCACTTCCTCATGTCCTTTGATTATTTTCTATCAAGTATTTGCAAACTATTGTCTTATCACCTGTATTTCAAAAAGGTCAGAAAACACTATTTTTTATAATAATGTAAACTACTAGTTACTGATCATGGGTGATCAGCTAATCTATTAAGCTTGGCAATTGGAATACCATTGTCCGGGAATATATCATCTAGGACTTAACAACCAATGTCGCAAGTGATTCTAGCATCGTATATCACACGTTAACCATGAGATCTACAATGGCTCTAGGGAAGTCAGCTAGATCTTCTTCCTTTCGCATGGACGGATGAACTTATCGTGAAGCTATGGATTTCTCATTGAGAACCTAGAACATCGGTGGGACCCCTTTTGTTCCCCATGATTTTGGTGTATAGACTATCTGTGAGAGGCAGCCAGTGGTATAGTAGGTCCTTTAGGGAGCTTGCCAGGGCATAACCGTCTCAAAGAGTCTTTAGGTGCCTACCAGAGTTATAGCCAGTTCAAGAAGGGGTTTAACAGAGGTGGGGCATGTCCTGGGGGTCGTGTCTTCATGTGGGGTCGTGGAGAAGGGAAGAGATTGGCTTGGATCTTAGGTTGGGCCTCAAACCAAGGAAGTTTGAACGGGGACATACTCTCGGTTGTGCAACAAAGCTTAAGGTCTCTCATGGATAAAGTAGCACACCTCTACAAAGTGTAAGAACTGTGACATGTTACTCCCTGTTTTGGGAAGGAGCTACGAACGCTGCAGGAAAGGAAATCCATGAAAGTTCTGGTGAACCTGTGAAGACTGACGGACATAGCTTTTTAGAATAAAAGCAACCTTTGAAGAAATGTTTATGAAAACCTGCATAACCTACGACCTTTTGGTCTGTGGTTGTAGATAGTGCATCAAACACTCGTCTTTAATGAATGCTTCTAAGTACGCTTGTACTCAACCATACCTTCTTAACCCTTGCTAGATTCTGGAGCACCCAATGGTGAACTTAGGAGGTGAACTACTTGCAGAACTAAAGATATCCAACGGAGATCAATGGAGTCAATATCTACATCTGAAGTCATAGAAGTCAAGCTAAAGCATAGCATATAAATAATCTTAGAAACTAGAACCTACTTCTGTAGAGCATTGCTATAATAGCAATCGCAAGCCATATTTATAGTAGTAGTACTTCTAGAATCGACTTCGAGTTGCCATTTATGGTTCTCTTTTGTAAATTATAATCCTCGTTATATTGAGGAAGTTCTTTGGATCTTCTGTAATTTATTATATGTAAGTTAAAGACATGTTCCGGACCCGTGATGTTTCTGTTGTGCCATTCTAAGGGATGTAATACTGGTGAATGGTGTTCATTGGTGTTATGTCAACGACTATAGTGTATCAGAGCAAACGCTTTAACCTTAGGTTGGAAACCTATTAAATGTGCAGAACCTTTAGGAAGGATGTTAGCAACGGTAAAGAGTTCTATAGAAATATGATGAGTATTCAATTGAGAAATTCATTGTCATATTTCTAGTGTGATAATTCTTTGTTATGATACAATTAGGATAATAATAGTGAGTTATCACTCGGTAGAATTAGTTATAGTATCTTATCTATAGTAAGGAATAGCATTTTTTTCTTCGGCATCCCAGCCAGAATGTCCAAGTGCTGAATAGGATTTTAGATGACTATGTAGGAGAATGCCATCAGTAGAGGTGAGATGTATGGAAGTGGTATGTTAAAATGTCATAGTAGAAGTAATAATCATCATCAGGAGTAGAAATTCAAGGAGTTAGGAGGTAGTATTCATACTACTATATCTTGTGATTCTCTAAGTTCGGAGCTTGAGTTGGATCATACTGCTCTTGTGCAGATTGAACTCACTTTAGCTATCGAATATATGAATCGTTACATGTCCTTACATGATCTACTTTATAACACTTAGACAGTTCTAGTCCAAGAACTGGATATTGTCCTTAAAGATTTCACTGATCATGTAAATACATTCAACCCAAGAATGAAGTTGATAGAGAAGATAGGCACCCTAAACAGTCTTTTCTAAAGGGGTTTACACAGAAACTGAGCTTGATGATCCTTATTCATAAACCCATGCCTAGTACTAGTATGAACCTCAATCACCTGAAGATCTAGGAGTCAAATATTTAGTTGAGCATGAAGCCAAGGGAATGCCACATTTGACATTCCAGAAGAGGGTGGTTACACAGCTTAATATGGCTGCATAAACACTGAGATGGAAGTTATGTTCTACTTTAGAAGTGTGTTTGAAACTAGGCAGAATACTTCTGTAGAAAATCACACATCTTCTTGTCATTTTTGAATGGCTAATCTCAATCTATGTACTTATGATTCATAGTACGCACCCTGTGGATGTTCTTATGTTCTAGAAGGCAGTCGTCGGACTTCACGTCATCATAGACGGAATTCCAAGAAGTACTAAGAAGAAGGTGAAAAGTAAGACGAAGTATTAACCATTGTTAGTGGGAGCTATGAATAGGGGTGTATACCCGGAAGTGAGTATTATAGTACTTATAGGATAACTATAATAAGTTAAAGTATGTCACATGCACCAATAAGATATTCTAATATACGAGTAATGTAATAGCAAACAATAAGATAGAGTTGTGAGAATAGTTTGTTTGTACTATTTTACAATAACCATGTGTAATACCTGGTATATATTTGGTTTTCATTTGGATTTGGTTCTTGATTTATTGTGTGACTAGTTCCATGCATGAAGTTTGAAATTAATGGGCATATTCATGGTGTTACATTAAGTTCGTACTTGATGTACAGGTCTAGAGGGGAAAATGGGTTCGCATGAGGGAGAGACGAGTTATCATCATGATGAAGAAGAGATGAAGGATCGTAACAAGGTGGATACAACACAAATAGAGGCTATCAATGCAAATCCAAGGGAATGATCAATTCCAATGCTACATTCAACCATCAATGAGGGATTTCTCTAGTACATGAAAGGCATGGAGGAAGGTAGGAGGATTGAAATGACGAGGCAGAACCAGTTCTATCAGGATATATTGAAGAACATGCAGAAGAAGCCATTTGAGGAATCCCATTAAAGGCTTAAATTCATGGAACTTTTACAAACCAAACCTTGGATTTTTTGTTGGGTCCGCATCATAGAAAACAAAAAATTTCCTACGGTGTGAACTACACGCCAGGATCTATCTACTAGGTACAAAGCAACGGGTGGACATACATCCAACGAGAACTTACCCTCGTAGATGACGAGCTTTGTTAACGAGTAGGAACTCGTGGTTGATGTAGTCGTACACTTGCCGATCTCAAGATCGTGAGGAAGTCCAGCAGGTCCGGCTCCAGCACGTCCATCAGATCCAGCTCCAGCACCACCAAGTCTAGCACCGCAAAGCAGCGGTGCATCCGTGATCACACACACGTCCGGTACCCCGACAACCTCCATCCCTCGCTCCAGCAAAGCAGCAGAAGCAGCAACTCCTTTCCAGTTAAAGCCACCGGGAACATGTATCTCGCTAATCCGAGACCATGGGGGAATAATACTAGAGGGGGGAGAGATCCTTCACAAGGAGGTGTGTGTGAGAAGTGAGGAGGGGGTGGCCTTTTATAGGAGGAGGGGGGTGCCCCTCCTTCATGGCCGGCGCATGGAGGGGGTGACCCTTCACCTCCTCCATTCATGTGGTGGTAACCCCTCCACATTAAAATTCCCCTTCACATTCTCTTTTAAAGTCTCCACTTTAAATGCATTAAATTTCTCCAAATTTAATGCTCTCTCATTTAATAAAACTCTTTTATTATTTTTATTCAGAATTTTGTTAATTACTTTAATTAACAAACATTCACATAAAACCCCCTGCAGCATTTCAATATATTACATGTAGAACCAATTTCAGCATTTTCACCTGAAACAGTTTCGATGTCTATTGAAATAATTCCAGCGCTTTCTTAAATCTTTATCTGAAACATATTTGCTCCAAATGGTGTCGGTATCCCTTAAGTGTGTCACCCTACGGTTCGCGAATAATGCAGACATGATCGAGACCCCTCTCCCATCAATAATCAGCAGCGGGACCTGGAGATCCATACTGACTCCTACACATTCAACGATGACTTCTGTGATCGTGAGAACCTTTAACGCTAGTAACTAAATCCCTTTGTCCCGCGATATATTACATGTCCGAGATTCGATCATCGGTATCTCCATACCTAGTTTGATCTCGTTACCGACATGCACTCTTTTCTCGTTCCCGTGATATAACATTCTAGTGATCACATCACTTGCTTGCAAGCTATTTCAATGTGATATCACCGAGAGGCCCTAGAGTATATCTATCCGTCATCAGGATGGACAAATCCCACTCTTGATCCATGAGCCTCAACATAACACCTTCGTAGCACTGAACCCACCTTTATAGTCACCCTGTTACGGTGTGACGTTTGATGTTATCAAGATACTCTTCCGGTGTTAGCAATTAACATGATCTCATGGTCTAAGGATAAAGATTACTTCATATGATATTATAGCAACATAAACATAATGACTTTGATCGTAATGCTATACTTCGGATGAATATTCATCACATCATTCCACCAATGGTGTGACCTTGTTATTAACAACATCCAATGTCCATGATCAGAAAACCTTGATCATCTTGTTAAACAACAAGCTAGTCTATAAGAGAGGCATAACTAGGAACCCTTTTTGTTTATTAAACACACATGTATTGATGTTTCCGATCAATACAATTCTAGCATGTAAAATAAACATTTATCATAAACATGGAATAAGATAATAACCACTTTATTATTGCCTCTCGGGCATATTCCCTTCAGTCTCCCACTTGCACTAGAGTCAATAATCTAGTTTGAAAAACTTTGCGTATTGAACACCTATGGCTTTCTGGTGTTGCATATACGCTATTTCTAGTGGTTAACATAATCTCTGGATCTGACAGTTTCAGGTCCGTGTGTATTTGCATGTCTTTGCATCTCTGCGCATCACTCATTCTCAAATGAGATGGCATTGTATAAATTTGGTCATCTGGTGAGACCTTTAGTTCGTTCGGCTCAAAAATATGTTGATATTATTGTCACACAATATATCTTCATAGTATTAGCCCACTTTGAACCACACCTAGTTTGATAACAAACTACTTAACACAAATGCCCTCCTTTGCTGCTACTATAGCAGTTATATACTTAGCCTTTTGTTGTAGTATCCGTCACAATATCTCAACTTTGGAACTCATCCAAATCTATCATGGAACATCCTTTCCATTATATTGTGCCACCCATAGTCTAAATTGAGATAAATTTAATTTGTATCTTGTGACAAAACTAGTATCACTTTACAATGAACTACAATTTAATTTGTATCTTGCCACCCATACTATTTGTCACTTATACATTATATATTCTTAGTTCTTCCAAAGCTCATAAGAATATCTTTACTATTGTCCAATGATCATCTTATGAATCATTCTGGTATATGCTCATAACGTTTAGAGCATAGGACATTCTGGATATATACATATCATGGTATAATCGATCAGAATCTTCATGTGATTGTACTCACCAAGCGTTGAAACACTTGAATCTGAATACAATTCTTTCCATGCAGCAAGAACCTTTCTTGTTGTTTCCATATTGAACCCTTTCAATATCTCATATTGAACCCTTTCAATATATTATATATGTATGTCTTGCACAACCATATTAGCGCCTTAATCTATCCATATAGATATTGATGCCTAATATTCCGGGTTTGCCCAAGTCTTTCATCGAAATCTTATTTTAATGAAATTCTTAACTTGTGTAAATTCAAGATACATCATTTCCAATCAACAATATGTCCTCTACATAATGTATTAGAAATATGTCTCAGCGCTCCCACTTAATTTCTTGCAAATGCAAGCATCTTCATCATCTCCGATGAATTTAAACTCTTTTAATAGTTTCATCATGGTGAAGATTCCAACTCCGCTATTCTTACTTCAACTATTGAAGTTTACATGCCCTTTTAGCACCCTTTGAATTAACAAAACCCTTCGGACCATGTCATGTACACATCCTAGGTTACCGTTCTATTAGAAGAACCTTGTTTTGTTTATTCAACTACCATATACCAAATTATATGTAGTGGTTGCTACATTAATCCATCAAGACTATATATCACTATGAAAGATCAAATCTTGTCATAGTCAACTCCTTGAACATTGTCGTACACTTCTTTCCGACATGTCGACTATTTCATAGATGTTAAACATCCATGTCTTATTTCTTTATAGATCCAAACACGACCGATAGGCTTCACGCCTTTCCGGAGGGTCTTCCAAGTTCAGAAACTTGTTTTCTCGTGTATGGATACTATCACGGATTCTATGACTTCTAGTCATTTTATGGAGTCAGGGCCCATCATCGCTTATTTGCATGTAGTCGGTTCATCATTTTCAAAACAATAACGACTTGCTTATCAAATCTTACTATTTGATTCTTACCGACCCACACGGTTCTATAGGAACTCTAATCTCCGAGATCACACCTTTTGTAATCACAAGAGCCATGAGCATTGTGGCCGCCACCGGGACACTTTCCGGCGCTATGCTACTTAGCACATATAGCTAAGGTTCAACAACCTTATCAAAGTTCTATTGTCCTCCCACTTAACTTTTCACGAAAAATTCCTTCTCAAGAAACTTGACGTTCCAAGTAACAAACTCTTTTGTCCTCGGTGTTATGGAGAAATTCCCAACAAATTCTTTGGGATAACCTACAAAGACGTGCTTATCCGACTTTGGTTGTAAACATTTTACTTATGCATAGCATACCAAAATTTAAGAAAAGACAATTCGGGTTTTATCCCAAACCATAACTCATATGGTGTCATTTCAATGGATCACGATGGTGCTCTTTTCAGTGTAAAAGTGGTAGTCTCTAAAGCTTCAATCCTTAAAACATAATGGCAGTTTTATAAATGACACCCTTGATTTTACCATGTCAAACATGGTTTGATTTTATCTCTCGAATATGCCATACTCCTATGGTTTATCGGGAAACACAAATCATGGAACAATTCCTCAAGTCTTAGGTGTTTTTGATAAACATGTAACTCAAATATCTTCCTTTATGATCGAATCATAAACTCTTTATTTTCTTGTTACAATGATTTTCCACTTCATCTTGAAAGTCTTTGAACAATTTTCAAATGTTTCATACTTCTTCCTTGTTAAGTAAATATACAGATATATTCACTCAAATTTTTGGAGAAAGCATATGAAGCAAAAAGATCCATCGCATATGGCTACACATAATGGACTATGCACATCAGCATGCACAATTTCCAATAAGCTAGTCATCCGTTCCTCTCTGGCCTATGGACGGAGTTTCAATTATCTCGAGGAAAGTCTCACATGCGTCAATTGATCAAAATCAAAGACTCCAAAAATCCATCAACATGGAGTTTCTTCATGTTTTCTTTCAAATATAATTTAAACAGCGATGTCAATTCATAAGTGATCTTTCAATCATTTGTCTTGCGACATTTTAGCAATAGTGTTTATGGATGTGATTTCTCCAACTAGACTTGTAAAAGTTCATCCATCCTTTATGGAATACGGTAATTATTTGAACAGCCATTGTTCTCATGATACTGGAACAAAATAACAATTATTTAAACAAATCTTGAAGGATTGGATTGATGACAATGAAAAACACAATAACACTTTATTTGTTTTTGATGAACATCATCACTCATTCTCTTGCTGGTTTACTTAGGCCATTGTAGCTCATGAATTGCGTTGTCCTGTATGACACTTCATACCAACCAATTACCGGTATCCAATACCTAAGAACCACATTTTTTTAACAAGCAAGGAATACAACCATAACATGTATATCTTCTATATACCCAAGTTGGACATCTCCAACCTTATATTTTCTGCCAAATATTTTATAGATTCTCTTTCAGCAATTTCTTTTTCTTTTAAAAGAATCTATCAACATCAATAGTGGTGTCATTCACATGACACATAGTACAAAGCGTATATAGTCAAATACTAATACCTTTGGACTTGCACTTTGAAGTGGATCACCATCATCAAATGTTTGGCATTCTTTCAAAAATCCATTCTTTAGTAACCTATTAGTGTAGTAAACATTTTACTTACATCTTCTATTCATCCTTATCATGACAACTTTCATGATCAAGCTACTATAGCTTATAAGAAGAATCACGAGTATAATATCAGTTCCCAAAACCTTTTTGGTAGATTCGGATGCCTAGCATCTCCATCCTTAAAAAATTCTCATACAATATGAGAACATGTATTTTGCTAAATTATACTCTATCATAATGCAACCAAAAACATTGTTTCAGATATCACAATATCTTTCACACATGATGGTTTCTGAAACAATTTCCAGCTCCAATATAATCTTGATATTAAAACAATTTTTTGAATATCAATAATCATGGAGGCAAACATGATACTTTAGATACTAACATTGGAATTCTTACTCTTGATTTAATACTACTTATTAAAATTCATGGATTAAATAGAGTTTGCCGAAAGTTTGCAATAGGACTTATAAACTTTAAATTGACATTCAAAACAATATGATACTAGTTCGTAAAGTAAATATCCAGAATTCTATAGTTCTATTATCTGAAATAAAAACTAAGCATAAGGTAGAAAACGAATGCTAATGACTACAACGAACTATGCAAATTCACTTTGATTTAATTTATGACAAATTTGGTTCGACTAATCCAAATTAGAAATGAACTCCCACTCAAAAATGACATCCCTCGTGCCTTTTTGGTGATTACATGAACCAAATCCACTACACCAAGTCCGATCATCACGTGAGTTGATGTAGCTTCAAAGGCGAGCATCTATATGGGCATCATATCAACTATATGACTCATGCTTAACCTTTCGGTCCGTGTTCCGAGGCCATGTCTGTACATGCTAGGCTCGCCAAGTAAGAACCTTAGTACTCGCGTGTGTAAAACTGTCTTACACCCGTTTGTATGAAAGCGTAGAGTCAAGTACACCCGATCATCACGTGATATCTCGAAACACGATCCACAAAATGGTGCATACTTAAGGAAGAACACATTTTTATCTTGATATCTAAATGAGGGATCATCTGACAATGCTACAGAAAGCGCCAAACTAGCAGTATAAGATGCTAACATCTAATGTGTAAAGTGAGATGATATGGTCCATGCATTTGATCTCTATCACTTGCATCGTGGTATGATCTCTATCGTTCCTTTGTGTGTAAGGCCAAGGTCTATGGAATTTACACGTTGAATGTGTTGTAAGAGTATCTATCATACATCTACTTACAACAATACCATATCAAGACACTAGCCCAGCAACGATCAAAACTAGACGCCTCTAATTTATCAATTGCAAGTTTTACGTGGCTTAGGGCTTTCGGAGATAGAACCGTTCTTACCTACGAACATGAAACACAACGAGGGTAACTAAGTTATTAGCAACTCGTTGTAAATCAGATATTGACTATAGTAGGAGAGACAGACACCCGCCATCCACTTATGCAAAACAAGTTGCATGTCAGTCGTGGAACCGGTCTCATGTACGATGACATGTAAGGTTGGTCTGGGCCGCTTTATCCCACTATGCCACCAATCTCCAGAATACATGAAAGAAGCAATAACATGGTCATCATCGCCCACATATAAACATATGTGTACTACCCGTGCAAAGCACCTACACATAGATCAGGCTCTGATGCCACTGTTGGGTCCGCGGCATAGAAAACAAAAAATTTCCTACGGTGTGAACTACACGCCAAGATCTATCTACTAGGTACAAAGCAACGGGTGGACATACATCCAACGAGAACTTACCCTCATAGACAACGAGCTTTGTTAATGAGTAGGAACTCGTGATTGATGTAGTCGTACACTTGCCGATCTCAAGATCGTGAGGAAGTCCAGCAGGTCCGGCTCTAGCACGTCCATCAGATCCAGCTCCAGCACCACCAAGTCCAGCACCGCAAAGCAGCGGTGCATCCGTGATCGCACACACGTCCGGTACCCCGACAACCTCCGTCCCTCGCTCCAGCAAAGCAGCGGAAGCAGCAACTCCTTTCTAGATAAAGCCACCGGGAACATGTATCTCGCTAATCCGAGACCATGGGGGAATAATACTAGAGGCAGAGAGAGATCCTTCACAAGGAGGTGTGTGTGAGAAGTGAGGAGGGGGTGGCCTTTTATAGGAGGAGGGGGGTGCCCCTCCTTCATGGCCGGCGCATGGAGGGGGTGACCCTTCACCTCCTCCATTCATGTGGTGGTAACCCCTCCACATTAAAATGCCCCTTCACATTCTCTTTTAAAGTCTCCACTTTAAATGCATTAAATTTCTCCAAATTTAATGCTCTCTCATTTAATAAAACTCTTTTATTATTTTTATTCAGAATTTTGTTAATTACTTTAATTAACAAACATTCACATAAAACCCCCTGTAACATTTCAATATATTACATGCAGAACCAATTTCAGCATTTTCACCCGAAACAGTTTCGGTGTCTATTGAAATAATTCCAGCGCTTTCTTAAATCTTTATCTGAAACATATTTGCTCCAAATGGTGTCGGTATCCCTTAAGTGTGTCACCCTACGGTTCGCGAATAATGCAGACATGATCGAGACCCCTCTCCGATCAATAATCAGAAGCGGGACCTGGAGATCCATACTGACTCCTACACATTCAACGATGACTTCTGTGATCATGAGAACCTTTAACGCTAGTAACTAAATCCCTTTGTCCCGTGATATATTACATGTCCGAGATTCGATCATCGGTATCTCCATACCTAGTTTGATCTCGTTACCGACATGCACTCTTTTCTCGTTCCCGTGATATAACATTCTAGTGATCACATCACTTGCTTGCAAGCTATTTCAATGTGATATCACCGAGAGGGCCCAGAGTATATCTATCCGTCATCGGGATGGACAAATCCCACTCTTGATCCATGAGCCTCAACATAACACCTTCGTAGCACTGAACCCACCTTTATAGTCACCCTGTTACGGTGTGATGTTTGATGTTATCAAGATACTCTTCCGGTGTTAGCAATTAACATGATCTCATGGTCTAAGGATAAAGATTACTTCGTATGATATTATAGCAACATAAACATAATGACTTTGATCATAATGCTATACTTCGGATGAATGTTCATCACATCATTCCACCAATGGTGTGACCTTGTTATTAACAACATCCAATGTCCATGATCAGGAAACCTTGATCATCTTGTTAAACAACAAGCTAGTCTATAAGAGAGGCATAACTAGGAACCCTTTTTGTTTATTAAACACACATGTATTGATGTTTCCGATCAATACAATTCTAGCATGTAAAATAAACATTTATCATAAACATGGAATAAGATAATAACCACTTTATTATTGCCTCTCGGGCATATTCCCTTCATTTTTTCCATGATAGAAGAACCTATGGAGGAGGAGAACTGGTTAATGGACACATCTCGTAAACTTAAGAGTGTGGGATATCGGGATGAGGAGAAAGTGAGATATGCAACCTATCTATTCACTGGAACAGCAGCAACATGGTGGGAAAAGTCAAAGTTTGTAGCTCCGGGAGGAGGCATTAGTACCTGGGCGGAGTTCAAGAAGAAATTTTGTGAAGAAGTTGTTTATAGAAATAGTGGGCAGATGAAGGATACAGAAGCTTTAGAGAACAAGAATCTTCCATTTCTAAAGCATGTACAGGAATCCAATCGTTTATCCTGGTACATTATTGAGGAAGTAAATAAGGAGGCAGAATGTCAAAAGAAGTTCATGAAAGGACTACAAGCAGTCATGAGGATGCAACTCAGGATTGTTCATGCCAAGGAGTTTTTGGATAGTGCACATATGTTAGTGGATGATGAGATTGTTGTATCTGAAGGAACGAGGAAGAAAATAGCCAAGAAAATTAAGTTAGGTATTTCCAAATACTTATTCTTATAAGGAATTTTCCAAAGATCAAAATAATATTTGAAAATAAATAAACAACCAGCTTTGAGATCTTTACTAGGTTTACTTTAGTAGAAATATATAAGATGAATCATTTGAAAAGGATTTCAAATTATAAAGTAACAAATTCCTATTTATGTATTTTATGGAAACTCTTATTTAAACTTATAACTTCATAAAATACTTTAGTCTTGAATAATCCATTAAGTCTAAAGCTACTAAACTTAAAACCATAATTATGGTCTATAATAAAACCTAAGTATAAATTATTAATACTCCTTTATAGTCTTGAATAAATTATAACTAATAATTTGAAATTAACTTTTAGCATCATTCACTTATATTAATGGTGAATGATCTCATATCTCAAACCTTACCTAAAACAACTTTAAAGTTTAATAGGAGTTCAACAAACCCTATAATGAGATCATTGTATCTCATAATTAGCTTTAACTCTACAATCTCTTTAACATCGATTTGCTGAGCTCAGATCCATAAAGTTATACTTAATACCTATACATATATGTCTTCTATCTTATCGAAGAAGTTCTTAATCTCGACCATGATATAAAATACTATATTCTAATCCAAGTTATATTTTATAGTTAACTTTGGTCTGTGATTTATTCAACTAAAAGCACATTAACTTAAAATCATTGAAGCGATCCAGATATCCATAAATTGCAATCTAAGAACACCACACGTTATTTAACTGGATATAATAAGTAAACTCTTCAAAAGTTATTCTTTTTCCACTTCAAAATAAACACTATACTAGTTCTTTTAAGTCATAACAAATTTAAACATGAGCCTTGTAATAATTACAAGATACCACTCAACCTAAATCCTGTATTATGATTATACTTCACTATTTATGTCTTGTATGTTAGTCTTAGAGTTTTGCAACTACACTCTTTTATGAAGTAAACTTGAAGATAAATAAAATCATAAAAAAATCATCTAAATCCAACTCACTTGTAATGTTGGGGAACTACTTGGGATTTTACAACATGCATATCATTACTTATGCATAATAGCATATTGCTTCTTTAAAATTGTCCTTATCGGGCAATGATAGTATTTTGTAGAACCCGAGGTCCAGGGTCAAGTCGAAGCATTTGACTATAATACTTTGCTATATCAAGGCAAGTTCACACTTTCTCATGTCCTTTGATTATTTTCTATCAAGTATTTGCAAAATGTTGTGTTATCACCTGCATTTCAAAAAGGTCAGAGAACACTATTTTTGATAACAATGTAAACTATTGGTTACTGATCCAGGGTGATCAGCTAATCTATTAAGCCTAGCAATTATAATACCATTGTCCAGGAATATATCATCTAGGACTTAACATCCAATGTCGCCAGTGATTCTAGCGCCGCATATCACGCGTTAACCATGAGATCTACAATGGCTCTGGGGAAGTTAGCTAGATCTTCTTCCTTTCGCATGGACGGATAACCTTATCATGAAGTTATGGATTTCTCATTGAGAACCTAGCACATGGGTGGGACCCCTTTTCTTCCCCGTGATTTTGGTGTCTAGACTATTTGTGAGAGGCGGCCAGTGGTATAGCAGGTCCTTTAGGGAGCTTGCTAGGGCATAACCATCTCATAGAGTCTTCAGGTGCCTACCAGTGTTATAGCTGGTCCAAAAAGGGGATTAACAGAGGTGGGGCACGTCATGGGCGGTCGTTTCTTCATGTGGGGTCGCGGAGAAGGGCAGCGATTGGCTTGGATCTTATGTTGGGCTTCAAACCAAGGAAGTTTGAACGGGGACATACTCTTAGCCCTACAACAAATCGTAAGGTCTCTCATGTGTAAA
Organism: Avena sativa; assembly: GCA_916181665.1. Classification (NCBI taxonomy): domain Eukaryota; kingdom Viridiplantae; phylum Streptophyta; class Magnoliopsida; order Poales; family Poaceae; genus Avena; species Avena sativa. Next base: position 266,314,816 of record OV702292.1, on the reverse strand, counting down.
GTAGCGCACCTCTATAGAGTGTAGCAAGTGTGACATGTTACTCCCTGTTCCAGGAAGGAGCTGCGAACGCTGCAGGAAAAGAACCCCACGAAAGTTTTGATCAACCTATGAAGACTGAAGGACATAGCTTTTCAAAATAAAAACAACCTTTGAAGAAATGTTTACGAAAACCTGCATAACCTAGGACCTTTTGGTTTGTGGTTGTAGTTAGTGCATCAAACTCTCCTCTTTAGTGAACTTGTTGAGTACGCTTGTACTCAACCGTACATTCTTAACCCTTGCTAGATTCAGGAGCATCCAATGGAGATATTTGGAGGTGAACTACTTGAAGAACTGAAGATATCCAATGGAGATCAACGGAGTCAACGTCTGCATCTGAAGTCATAGAAGTCAAGCTAAAGCGCAGCATATAAATAATATTAGAAACTAGAACCTACTTCTATAGAGCATTGTTATAACAGCAATCACAAGCCATATTTATAGTAGTAGTACTTCTAGAATTGACTTCGAGTTGCCATTTCTTGTTCTCTTTTGTAAAATATAATCCTTGTTATATCGAGGAAGTTCTTTGGATCTTCTTAATGTATTATATGTAATGTAAAGACATGTTCTAGACCCGCGATGTTTCTGGTGGGCCATTCTAAGGGATGTAATACTGGTGAACGGGATTCATTGGTGTTATGTCAATGACTATTGTATACTACATCATGCAGTGGTATGTTGGGTCATCGCAGAGTAATCATAGGGTAGGTACATTTACAGTTGTTCGCTCGTGGAGGGGCTGTAGAAATGGTACGTTCGGGGCTTTTCGAAGAGCACAAGCTCCCGCTAGCCACCCCACTGGTTCCTTGTGGAGGAAACCGTAGGTCCCGTATTAGTCCTGTTGGCCTCTCGGGGAGACGACCGTGGGTGTACCACGGATTTAGGTTACTTGAGAGGGAGTGTCCTTGTAGGGTCGCCCCATAAGTTCCTCATAGAGGAGACCGTAGGACTAGTGTCTGTTCTGTTAGCCCCTCGAGGATGGTGTCATAGGCTCTGCATGGATTTGGGCTGCTTGAGGGGGAGTGCCCTTGTGAGCCACCCTGTAAGCCCCTCGAGGAGGCGTCCGTAGGGCTAATATGTGTCATATTAGCCCCTCAAGGAGGGACCCATAGGCTCTGCATGAATTTTGGCCTCTTGAGGAGGAGTGCCCTCGTGAGACGCCCCATAATTCCCGCGAGGAGGATACTGTATGGCTAATCCGTGTCATGTTAACCCCTCGAGGAGGGAGCCATAGGCTCTGCATGAATTTGTCATGCGTTCGTTAATTTCGTATGAGTGCCACACAAGAATTTCAAGCACCAAGAACCATGGGTGAGGTGAATTTATTGCCAGAGCCAGTCCGCAAGTCAGAGCTCGACACTTTAGGCCTTAGCGCTGACATGGGTGGCTTAGTGATAGACACCATGCCTAGCCCCCGCTCGTGTGGTACACATGAGAAAACTTATGAACGCATAGAAAAGAGAAAATCTGAGGCGAAAGGCAAATAGAAAATCAGGCATGTGCCGCAAGATCAAAAACGACCAGGAAGGTCCATGTTTATTACAATGTTGCCGTCATTTAGTGCGGGGCCTTTTAGGAGATAAGTCTGAAGATGACGATGGTCGGGGGTCATCTTTGGAGAGAGATAGTAGCTAGCCACTGGTGGAGGGTGGTGTCAGTATGGGCTTTGGGGTTTTTCCAGAAGGCATGGTCGTCTGGGCCTCGCGGGTGTAGCCCCCGTGTGCCCTACCCATGGTTGCATGGACAGGAATCGGGGAACCTTCCGTGGTCGTACGCTACGGCCCTTGAGAGCCCCCAACATCATCATGTCTCTACTTTGGTAGCTTTTTATTGGTGACTCCCTTCCCTGCCCCTCTTAGGCTGACCACCCGGCGTGCCCCCACGCTCCCCATGATGCTTGCATTTCCTCCGATCGTCTTACTCCAACGGGATCATCTTGAGCTTCAGCACTGGTCCGTGTTGTTCCCCTGCATCTGGTGGAAGACGAAGAAGGGGCAGCAGTTTCTTTCGCCCTCCATGCTCCCTTTGCAAGAGAATCTATGTTCAACTTTGGTTGCTCGCGTGACAACAAACTTGCATCTGGCTCTGGAGAGATCCTTAGTGCGGGGGAGGGGGGTGTCCTTATCTTGAGTGAACAGGCGCTCTATTTTTGCCTTGACGCACCGAGCGACCATCGTGAAGAGTTCCACCACGATGGATAGGTTCTCGTCGTGGCCCCCTATTGTGTTGAGCACCTTGCTCTCTGTGACACCTTCGGTGAAGGCGAACATGTCCTTGGCATCCAAGATCCTTGGGATCCTTCGGTGGCACTGGTCGAAGCGTTGTAGGTACTTGTAGAGGGTCTCTCCAGGCCTATGTCGTACTTGACGAAGGTCTTGGAACGTGAGAGGGAATTCGCCTATTCCCCTGAACTTGGTGATGAAGAGGTGGAAAAGGGCAGGCCATGAGCTGATGGATCCCTCCGATAAACTCACTAACCAGGCTCATGATGTGGCCCTGAGACGTAGGGGGAACTAGTTGGCCATGACTGGGTCATCGATGCAAGCTACTTTGATGCCCATGGTGTAGAGCGACAGGAACTCCATAGGGATGGAGGTGTCGTCATACTATGGGGCCATCTTCGGCTTGAACTTGGGCGGCAATACCACACATCGGAGGTGCTCGGTGAGTGCGAGGCAGCTGCTGCTGTGGGTCTCGACACCACTAGCGAAAGTTGCATGGTTCTAGCAGTCCGCGATTACGACACTTTGGGCAACGCGGGACCTGCGCTCACGACATCCCGTGAGGGTTACACGGGCGCTTCATTGCATGGACAACTTGCGTGTCATTGTTGGTGTTGTGCGACGACCATGCTTCATGGGAGACGTGCCCACTCCCTGAGCTCCTGGCCATGGTCGGTAGAGCGGGTGGAGGAGGCTCTCCGTCAGGTACTCCTCCTGATCGGTCTTCGGGTGAAGCCGGGTACGGGTTGGTCCATGCGATGTCCATGAGTGCAACAGGCGTGCGTGCCACTCTTCTCGCACAGCTTCCACTAGCGTGTAGTGGATAAGTTCTCTCACCATGAGCCATGTAGCCCCTACAACGAGGATGTCCCCGTGGTCGTGCAATCATATGGTGCACGAGAGTGGCGAGTTGTCGCGCTCTGGTGGCGACGCATTTCTGGGGGAGCCGAAGGGAGAGTCTTACTCGCTTCCAGTCTACGCTAGGATGGGGGAGACGACACAACAGGGGCTCTTGTTCTCCCGTCCTTCGCCCACATCTCCTTCTTGTGTGCGCCTAGTGTGTGTGTCTGTGTGAGGTGCCATGACGTGCCATGACATTCAGACCATCGAAGATCTTGAGAGCGCGCCTCAGTCCCCTACCTAGCGCGCCAAATGTAGTAGAATGAATGTCATGCGACGGAAGAGGGGCACCGACGAGGCCTGGATTCATGTGGATACTGGAAACATGCCTAGATCTTCAACACGACTACAGGGGCGACGAAGCTCACACACGATAGAGAGGAAACACAGGTTTTTTTACCCAGGTTTAGGACCCTCGTGAGGAGGTAAATCCCCTACTCCTGCTTGGTTGTATTGCTCGTGGTGCTTCGCGAGGGTGTGATGACAAGAGAATGTATAGGGTATCTGATCCTAAGAATCAGCCCCTTCTAAGGTTGGGGTCGCTCCCCCTTTATAGTGGTGTCGGTCCTATTCCCATAATATTTGGCAGGAAGGGCCTCCACACTCCCACCCAAGGGGAGCCGATGCACACCCCCACTTTACATGGACTAAGGCCAGGGTCCTTCATGAGCTCCAGTCCAAAGCAGCGGTCACTGGGGACACCCTCTCTATAGCGTCGTGTCATCTTTGCTCTCTTGCACCAAAACGAAAATGTTGATATTTGGGGTCACTAGTGGCATCAGCCTCGCTTTAACATGGAAGTGGGCAGGCAACATCTCCCTTTATCGAGGTAGATCACGCAGGAAGTAGAACATGGGAGCTGCATGTTGAGTTCTCGTCTTGCCTGACGGAGCGAGTCGTGGATCTTCCCTTGCGGAGGGTCGCCAGCGGAGTCATTGCCTAGCCGAGGGCCCTGCGCTGCTGACGGTGTCCTTGTCGTGGCTACCATCTCTAAGGGACACCGCCTCGGACTTGGCTTGTAGTTTGCACCTCACACCTCGCCTGGGCTCTTGGAGGGAACCCGCCTCTTAAGGCCACCGACGAGCCCGACGGGGGTCCATTGTAACATCCCAATTTGAGAAACCATAATTGGCTGTCTAGAATGTGAAATCAGGGTAACAAAAAAATCTTGTTTAGTGATGCAGTGTTTGCTTGATTATTTCTTAGTGCTTATGCTTCTAAAAGTGTAGTAGATGCTATACTCCTTACCTCACCCTTAGTTTACAACAACTATTTCACAAAATTGTCTTGGCTTATTTTCATATTATCAAATGTTCTAACATTTCAAAACTTGAGACAAGATGCCTTTGCAACACTAACTATTTTAGTAGCTTCTATTGACCAAACTATGGAGAGCTATATAATATAATCTCATTATGTTTGCAAGACAGAACTTTCAACTACTCTTACCTCTAGGTTTCTCCAAAACGTTAAGCTTTTGATTTCCACACTTGGTAGAAATACCAAGGACTCTTATCTACTTCAAAACCCAACCTTTTCAAAATACCCATCCTTACCTCAAGCTTGGCTTGGAGGTATCCATGGTAGTAGATTTATTATTCTTGTAAGATGAATTGCCTTAATCTGCTAAAATGAGTTGCCTTGATCTGCTAAGATTAATTGTCTTGATCTGATGCTTGAATTGTTCGCTTAGGAGTAGGATGAGATTCCCTAGGAGATCATTAGCTAACATCTAGCTAATCCTATAGTATCAACCCTAAGCAAGTTAACCCAGCTGGATCAGATCTACATCCACCAGGTGATCATGTAAAACCCTTAACCAAATCCCCTCTAAAGTTATTCATTCTAGAGCTTCCAGGTCAATGAAGACAAATACAAGCATGGATACTTTCTACTCAATCTGTACTTCAACATCATCCACTTTATGAGGCTTTGGTACTCTACAACCCATCAAAAATATCCCCTCTTATATTCTAGTCCAAAAACCCTAAATCTCCCAAAATATGACAAAGTATGGAAATGTTATCAAGATGCCATCTTTGAGTCTCCCTCATTTCCAATCCTTCTGCATTTTTGGCAATGACCTTGAACCATATTTTAGACCATCTTAAGGACTACCAAGGCCCACTCTTTCCCTTGGCTACATCATCCTTTAACTCACTTGTGCTTGATGGTCTTGCAGGCAAGAAAGTAATCTTTCCTGCAAATCTTATCAACATGCCTAATTTGGAAGAAGCTCACATCTTCATACTATCTTATTTTGACCAAATCTTGGCATGGTTGTACTCTACTCATGTAGGTCTATCCATCCCTACTTCACATATTTCAATTGGAGCTTTGTGCTTCCAAAAGCCACATGGTTTTGAAGGCTAGTTGATAATCTGTTTTGGCAGCCTTATTTTATTCAAAGTTTGTCATCAAACCTTGGAGATATCAATCATGGTCAACCTCAAACCCCTGTACCATGGTAATCTACATCACTTGTTCTATCCATCTATATATCCCATGACCCAAGGGGAGCTCTGAGCTCCAAGTTCCAACAAGGTTTTCATTGTATGATTGTAACTTTGTCCAAGATCGTCTATTCCATGCTCTCCTCCAAAATCGGGCGCTGGTGGTGCACACACACGGAAGGCTCGAGGCTAACACGGCCAGGGAACCTGCATGGACGCGAGAGTAGCACGCAGCTTCAGAAGGCACGCCGGCCAAGGAGCCCTGCAGGGATAGGGATTAGGTTGCCGCTGCGATGCACGAAGGGACAAAGCTGCATTAACGCGGGCTCATTGGCTTCAATCAAAAAGAAAAACAAGCGGCCACTACGCATGTAAGGTTGGTCTTAGTGTAGTATCATGCATATGATACTATTTTTATAGTGATAGTGTATGGAATCATATGTTGTATCATACTAGCACTATATTTAATAATTTATAGAATCTTAATATAAAATTATGTACAAAATTTATTTGTATGAAGATTTTCTAGTTTTCCGTGCTATGATACGGTATCTACCTATGATACTCTAACGATCTCTTTCTTTATTAATTATTGTGCCACATTAGATTTTGCTAATATGGCATGCATGATACTAGCTATGATACTCTCACTAGAACCAGTCTAATTGGGCCGGTTGCTGCAAGGAAAAAATAATTAGGCTGGTTATAGTGGGGAGTAACTTAGAGTGGTAACATGCATATGTTACTAGCTTCAAACTGGAAAATAATATAGGTGTGGTATCATGTGAAGCCTCATTTATTGCAACGCAAACTCATTTTGTCTTAAAATGTATAATTTTATGGTAACATAGCTAATTACCACAAGGCTCTCTTTTATAATTTAGTTACATACCAGGTAATCTAAATGCTTAGTTGGCAATACATGTAGTATTATGTTACTATCTAAATTACTTCTACTATGACTAGCCTTAGAGCCAAGAAGCAAAGACGTAGCGCAGGGACCAATGAGGCATGCGACTGATTGCCTACCAAAAGAATATTTTCGGTTGGATTAAATCAACGAAACAGAGGCAGAGAATTCGTGTGCTGCGACAGACGCTGCTCATCGGTTGGAAGTGGAGAGAACACAGCGCCAAGGAGGAATAAGAGTTGGGGAAAATTTAGATCCAGATTTAGGCAGCATTGGAGGTTAGAGTTTGGGGAGAAGAAGACGGGGATTAGGGTATTTATCTAGTCTATATAGACAGGTCTAGTTTGGACTAAAACTTTAGCTAGCCTTTTGCCAAATTTTAGTTTAGCAAAATAAGAAAAGCTTTTATGGTCACATAATAATCGGAAATAGTATTGTTTTGCTTAATTTTAAAATAAGAAAAATGGATACGGGTTTGGGTTTAATTAATTAAACCGCGAGGATAGTTTAGCAAAACTAAAATAGTGTTTTAATAGAATAATTTGGCAACTGAAAAAATGCAACAAAAAAGTGCATGATAATATCATTGTGATGCACAAAAAAACAACACGCGATTTTCTAGTAGTGGTTTTATCCGGGGTACTATAATTCGACACCACTAACAATGGATATCACTGTCGAGATCAGCCTCATGGTACGGGGAAGAAGGCTAACGATCTGAATCTTCGCGACACCACTAACAAGATCATTGCTCCATCTTGATTTCGGCAACACTACCAGCAAGGGGTCGTTGCTCATGTTTTGGAGAGAATACCGGAGAAAAGAAGGACGAAGGTAAAAGTCTTGACAATAAGGCCACCTCTAACTTCTGTGAAAGGAGTAAAATCGCATGATCCATCGATTCAGTGTACAAGAGCGAAAGATAAGAGTTGTGGTATGGTAGCTACTCTATCCCGCACCCAAAGCATTACACCATACACGAACAGACGAATTATGCAACCAACTCGAGGAATTTAGACTTAAGATCTTGACATGCGATGTTCGAAAACAAAGAAATGATGCAGCCTCTTCATTGGATCTGATGTAGATGAGGTCATCGTATTGGAAAACACCGGAAGATATAAAATAAACTGTTTGAAAAGACACGATGATTAGGTTCCGTGATGGTTTCATTGGCATGAACAACATATGTTCAATGTATACTCCAACTTCACCATTGCTCATCCTTCTCAGATGTTTCTCAATAATACGGATATCCGTCAAAGGGCGCGTATAGATAAAGAGTTCAAGGACAAAAGATTGGATGAAAGGTACAACAAACGAGATGTAGATTTGATGATTGAAGCACCACCATTATAAAAAGCGGGAGCGAAATGATAAAGGTACGACAGAAACAAAACCCAAGAAAACCTGAAGTTGAATAAAGATAAGAGAACGGATTCAAAACACGCAGAGGTAAGAGGAGAATAGCATAGGGGTAAGGAGTAAAATAAGACCTAATCATATCTATCCAATCGATTTTGAAAAATAGTTTTGACACTCTAGATCGGTCGTTAGCTAGGTTATCCTACAGGCTGGACCACTGGGGTACCGCAACTGCTGAGCTCTGATACTATTTTGTAACACCCTCGAATCGGCCATATGCAGATTTTAGCGATCCCTGCCAAACCCGCATAAAAACGATTCAAAGATGCCCACCAGGCACTTGCGTGCGTGAGTAAAACGAAGTAATACCATTACGCATTAGTTCACGATGGAACCCATAGAACATATAAATACAACAATGACTCAACGAGTGAAGAACACATATTTACAGTCTAATGATCCAAATCACCTTAAAATCGATACAACATCCAAGTACGGATAAGAGGAAAATTGAGCTAAGGGCCCTGAAGAATAACCAATAGCATCCATAATCCTGCTGAGGCCAAGCCGGAAGGGTAACCCTGCTAACAACATCGATCTCAAACCTACTACAACAAAAGGGGTGCCGACAAAGGCTAAAGGAAAAGGATAGCAGTCAGTACTGAGGCCAGTACACGGTGAGTGTAGAATTCGGCGGCTCTCGCCTACATAGATATGCTGGACTGAAGCGGCGGCGAAGCATGCACTAAACAATCTATAAAGCCTCAATACAACTGTTGGCTATCAAAGAGGGATAAGAAAGAACTATTTGGGAACCAATCTGATACTAACACCAAACATACTCATCCTGGTATTTCCCCTTGAGACCAAACAATAAAGTCACCCAAAGAACTCACACGGTTGGCAGTTTTATTCATTCCATTATAGTTGCAGCACTTACTAGTCAAATATAGATAGCATGAGTCCTCCTGATATCATAAGAAGTTGGTAGTTTTTAGTTAACCATTACGTTGTAGTTGTAATACTTACTAGTCAGATACCATTAGCATGAGAAATCCCAAATCCAGCAGTTGTTGGCACTTTTAATTACTCATTTCGTTGTAGTGAAACTGATTACTAGACATGTCAAAGTCAAATTTATAGCACTACTTTAGTTATACTTGTCTATGATCAGATACTATGTTCCGAGTCGTCCATAACCATGGACACGCCTTTCAGAAATATTTACCCTACAAAGGTACACAAATAGAAACACACGCACTATCAACTTTGGAAAAACCAAATAAAAACCCAACGAGGCATCACGAGAAAGCAATCACAAGATTCATAAATTATTTCAGGGGGCCACCCCAATAAGCTACCCGCAACGATATCGTGACTGGGTTTGCGACAATCGTTGTAAACAACTGGGAACCCGAAAGTGTGTCTAGGCTTGTCAATACCGTGAAAACATTTTGCATTTCTAAATAGTACAGGCGGTCCACGCGCAATCGTAAATAAAGCAATAAATCATGGCATAAGTGTAATAAAGTCCCAAACTAGTTTGTGGCCCCAAAAAATAAGAAATGAATTAAGCTCTGACTAAGGGGATTCATGGTCCCACATGCCGATAGTGCGATAGTCAAGAAATAGGTATCAAGTACTCGAGGCCTACAGGACACAAGTGAGCGGTTAAACACCAAATATTAGCTATTGCCCACCGATGCCTCTATATTAGTTATATCTATTATCGGCATTTTAATTATCAAGTTGTAATTAAAATCATGATCATCTACAACCTTACAACAACCGTGGTACCCGACAACTCGAACCAACACCTAAGAAAACAACTACGACTCGCAAGGCCACTGTCTACCAAACAACATGCAATAGGAGGTTTTCAAGGCTATATAGAGGCTGCAAGAAATATAAATGGTACGGAAACTAAAACATCGCAACATGGCTAGCAATAGATCAACTGGAAGGAAGTAAAGAGTATAAATGCAAAATAGGTAGAAAGGGGAAGATTGCTCGCCTGAAAAAGGCTACCGAAGATACACCGGAAAAATTGTCGATACTCGCATGAACTACGGCATAATCCATGAATAAGCAAAACACTAAATAACACCAAATGCACTATTTAATAGTACAGCAGAAGATCGGGCATAATGCATGTATGACACATGTCATGGCAAAGATGCGATGCAAGTAGATAATATTAAGCGAAATTGGGGTCCTGATAATTAACTGTAAGGTTTAAGTGGTTTAGATACCCAACAATTTAAATGTTAACTTAACAAGGCAATTCATGGCATCGGTGAGCTACATAATTTAAATGGAGTCTGGAATAAGACATAACTATCCCGCATAAGCACTCCATATTTAAATGTTAGATGAATCGACTAATTTTCCTCAAACAACCCGATATAAAATGCAACATGTATAATTTAAATGCATATAAGATATATAACATTTTTATAAAATAAGATAAGGTCGGGGTCTGATCAGAGCTTCAGACTGAATTTTGAAGTAGTCGGAAGAAGAAATCGGAACTGCCGCACCTGTAGATATTTCATCGAACACCACGAAATAGAACATAGTTGTTGGCGATGAGATGCATAAGGAGCAGACCGCAGGTGCTGGTTGGCTCTGCGAATACTGGGACAAGGCCGGTCAGCTGCCTCGTGAACAAAGCGCATCGAGCGCTGGTGGTGCACATGCACGGAAGGCTCCAGGCTAACGCGGCTAGGGAACCTGCATCTGCATGGACGCGAGAGTAGCACGAAGCTTCAGAAGGCACGCCGGCCAAGGAGCCCTGTAGGGACAGGAACTAGGCTGCCGCTGCGATGCACGAAGGGACAAAGCTGCATTGACGCGGGCTGGTTGGCTTCAATCAAAAAGAAAAACAAGCGGCGGCGGCGCATGAAATTGGTGGCCGGTTGCTGCAAGGAAAAAAGAATTAGTGCCAAGGAGCAAAGGAGTGGCGCAAGGACCAAGAAAGCATGTGACTGATTGCTTACGAAAAGTATATTTCCGGTTGGATTAAATCAACGAAACGGAGGCAGAGAATTCGTTTGCTGCGACGGACACTACCCATCCGTTGGAAGTAGAGAGAACACAGCGCCAGGGAGGAATAAGAGTTGGGTAGATCGAGATTTGGGCTGCATTGGAGGTTAGGGTTTGGGAAGGAAAAGAAGGGGATTAGGCTATTTATCTAGTCTAATTGTAGACTAGATGACTCTAGTTTTGGACTAAAACTTTAGCTGGTCATTTGCTTAATTTTAGTTTAACACAATATGAAAAGCTTTTATGGTCACTTAATGACCGGAAATAGTATTATTTTGTTTAATTTTAAAATAAGAAAAAGTGGAGAGGGTTTAATAACCGAAAACATGCAACGACAAAAAATGCATGATAATATTATGATGATGCAAATAAAAACAACACGCGATTTTCTAATAGTGGTTCTAGTCTGGGCTGCTACAATATTCCACGGACCCCCACAACCCCTCTTGCCTGGCTCATTTGACACTCTTCTCACCCACTCACCCCTCTCCTCACCCATAGTCCAGCTCTCCACTTGTGTGGCCAGGGAGAATCCAAGCTTCCCTTTGGTGCTTAAGCCTTGCACGGAAGGTAGCTAGCGAAACCGACCATCCCTTCCTTTTTTGATCCACTCCGCGTGCTCCCCTATCTCTGATCTATCTCTTTGTGCTCTTCTTTTTCTCCTAGAGTCGTTGGAGGCCAGGAACCACCGCATACCCGAGGGAGAACCCTCTTTCGACCTCGCCGTACCTGACGCAGCGGCAACCCTGCCAAGGCCATCCTCCAGCCTAGAAGACCCCGCAGAGCGGTGGCCCACCCTGACGGCGGCATGCAGGAACCACGGACAAATCCCGGTGAGCCCACAAGCTGCAACCACCGCGGTTATGCACGCGACTGAGATCCGTATCTAATCCAGTCATTCTGCCCGTCTTCGGAGTCACTGTCGCGCCCCACGTCGATCTAGAGTGTTGTCGGCGCCCCTACATCGCTCGGTGAGCCCTCCGCACCTCCTCCTACTCCTTGTTAGGGTTTCCCCTCGCTACGCCCATTCGTAGGTTGAAGACGTCGGGGAACCGTCAGATCCAACTTGATCTGACATCCCGCGCCCTCCCATACTTCTTCGTCGCCATGTCTCACTGTTCGGTGGTCCCGCCACGTCGTTTCAAACCGCGCCGTCCCGCGCTCCCCTCCGCCCGGATGGGCCAGATCTCCCCTGGGAGGCCCAACTCCGTCTGGACCAGGCCCGGCTGCAGATTCTCCTTCCCCTTTTTTCTTTAAAAATTTCCAGATCTGGTTAAATAACTCTTTGAAATAAATTCCAAATAAAAAGAAAAATGTCTAGAATTTTTCCACTATAAAATTTTACAGGTTTCCAGTTGTGTCCTACAACATGCAGAACAAATATTTGGTAAAAATAGTTTATAGCTTTACCACAGGAAAAATAATGCCAAAGAGTATCTTTTTCACCCTATAATTATACCAAGGAGTTATAGGTACCTAAATTGTTTCAATCCACTTTGTGCTGAAAGGTATTTTCCATACCTTGCATGCCACCATGGTCCCACCCTAACTTGCTTCCTAGTTTTCTTATAATAAAAATAACAAAAATAGATCATATCTGCCTTTAGGAATTTGTCTAGGCCAAACCAAAAATGTTTTTGACCAAATTCTAACTCCTAGTGAAGTGGTACATCAATATCTAATCAAAACCAGGAGATCAAGATTTATTAACCCTCTGGGGAATTTTGTTGAATTTAAATCCTATGTGTAGGGTTATTCCACTAAATAAATCACATCTCTAGAGTTGCTAATCCCATATTGGTGATTCCAAGTTCTAAATAAAGGTATTTAACATACCTACCTTGTGACCTTGGATTCATCTCAAAATCTTATGTATAATAAATCTAGTCAAAAAGACAAATTTACTACAGAACTGACTTTGGGATTTTCCCAAGGGCATTATAATAATTATTTTGAAGTGATTCCAACTCTCAAAAATCACAAACTCAAATATATACAATATACTCTGAGATCAAATTTATTTGAGATACAGATGTTTTCTGGTGATTTATTCACCTAAACAAGGGTTATTTGCACTAGAATAATCATATCTAATTAAAGAAAAGTGCAAAAATAGTGAAACCACTTTTGTTCTATTTCAATAACTATCTAATGATATTATCCTTGTACATTGATATCCTACAGACCCAAGACTTAGTTCAAAACCCCCCTTATTAGGTGGTATTTGACTTCCCTTTTCCACAAAAGAAGTTCCACAAATGCTTTTCCATTACTTCCCTTTTGCAACAAACTCAATCTATCAAAACCTACTGAAGTGAATAATGTGTTGAATGTTGTTTGTTGTATTGTAATAATTCTTGTATGCCTTGTGTTGATTGTGGCTTTGTTTGCTTCCATGTGCTATCTTTGACGATGATAGTTGCGATTATATCGGAGACCAGGAAAAGTGGTTACTATTTAATTATTATGGTATTCTCAGAAGAAGTCCAGAGACATATATTGCCATATTGCTGATCATAGGAAAGCCACCATTTTTCTCATAAGCCTTGTCCTATTTTTTTTACTTATGCATGTTATACCTACTGTTTATGAAAACTGCATTATTTTATTATATGATGATCTATATCTGGTAGTGGCTTGGCTTCTCCAAATCCCTACTCTTTGGTACTAGTAAGTACAACTTCCTTGATGACACCTACTAGACCCTAGTATGGTAGATGGTGTATAACACCATACCCCTTTTGAGACCCTGTTTTAGCCGAAGAAAAACTAGAGGATGGGAAGACCCCCGAAAAAGTTTTACAAAATGTTTTATGGCGAAACCTTGGTGAGGTTTGACCTACCAAGAGAAGTTTGAGAAAAGAAAAAGGACTTTGTTTTACAAAAGAAAGCGGAGGAAAATGGTTATGAAAGCGCACCTGTTTCTTTGCAGTTTGCTAGAACAATTAAACCGTGCAACCACATTATTCCTATATGGGAACGGGCTGGGCTGGAAGTTTGTCTGCTCTGGTATAAGTTATCTCACAACGACTACAGGAGATTTCGATCTCTAGAGGGTGGGCCTTATCCAGGTCCCTGTAATGTACCTCAACACCTAGGAGAAGGAACAAAGGGTCTATGGGCCTCCATTCGTTACTATGAGACTCCCATTGAAAGCGCACAAAGGCGCTCTGGTTGCTCCATGGTACCCGACATCCCGGTGTTGAGAGGAACGACTCATAGGGTAGGTGCTTGTACTAGAGTGGGAATTCTGAAGGTCTTGACCGGTTACTCGACCCACGATCTGTAGCTGGTCGGGGAAGGGTACTCAGATGGTGTGGGTAAATTGTACAACCTTTGTAGAGTGTAAATCTATTCGAATAGCCGTGTCCGCGGTCATGGACGGTTGGGAAATTTGCTGTAGAGTAGTTATGGTTTTTATTTCAAAAAGGATTTCAGAAAAGCTAAGGTTTTGGAATTGTTTTGACCATGAGATGGTCGGAAAGGAAGGAAAGGAGTTTGGTCATGAGATGACCAGAAGAAGGAAACTAATGGGTGACCCAGTCCTAGTGTTTTCAAAACTTTTCAAAAAGGTTTCTAAAATGTTTTATAAAAGTTTTCAACAAAGATATGTAGATGCTATATCTACAAGAGAAACTATTTTAGAAAAGAACCTCTCATGGAGCCCTCCTACTACCATCACTATACTACATATCCTCTTATTGTTATTATTTTAAGGTTGTTTGTGAGTACATTCAAAGTACTCACTAGCATTGTCCATGGCTATTAACTTGGTAAGATTTGATGGAGAAGGTGATGTTGACGACTATGCGAGCTAGGACGTTCTCCCAGTCAGTTGCCTGTAGGTTAAGGCATGGCTCGGGCTCTACGCTTGATGAAGTTCCACTGATGTCGATTGATGTAGGCATAATGGCATTAAGGTATCACTACAAGAATCCGGACGATCCATGACGTTTTTTCATGACGGTACCTAAAACCATCGCGGATCCATGATGGTCTAGTTTTTTTCGTCGGGAGGGGCTCAAAGGGCCTCCGACCTGGTCATTCATGACATTTTTGGATTTCGTCGCGGTGAAATAATCGCGGATTTTGTCCCCGGTCCTGAAGCCCAGCTATCCAATTCGTCTCGCGTATATTCGTCATGGATATCATCGCGCCGCATGTTTGAATTATTTTTTCCCACGACCGCATCATCCATGAACTAACCCCACCTGTCAGTGTAGTATGCACGGTAGCACTTCACGAAATCTGGGGGTGGTTTTTTGTCCGGTCCCACATGTCAGACTGTTTGATCCAAACTTGCATGCAGTGCATGGTTAGTTCACGCGTTTGTTCAAAAAAAGCACGTTGATCCAAACTTGTAGTGGCAGTTCCGCTTCTTGTCCCTCATCTCCTCGAAGTGGGAGTTCTGCTTCGTCTCCCTCGTCTCTTCTCCTATTCTTCTTCTCCTTGTCTCCTTGTTCTTCTTTCTTCCTCGATCAATAGGATCTATTCCCACATAAGCCATGGCCAGCAGTCGGATGAAGAGGAACTGGTCCGATCTCCCGCCCGATCCACTTCGCAAGATCGTCAACTACTTGCTGGAGAAAGAGGAGTATGTTAATTGTTTGTCGGTTATTCTGCATCGATTGGCACCGCACTTTTAAAGAGCCCGAATTCCATCTTAACAACTGGATCATGATAGATCACACACTTCCAGACGTCGGCGAGTTCACCTTCCTCAACCTCGCCACTAACCATTTCTTCACGATGAATCTAATGGATTTCCATCATAGGTTCACATTAGTTTCCTCCGTATACAAGAAACACATCCTAAGTTCTTCTTAAGGACTTAAGGATATTCTTGACTGTTATCCAGTGTTCCGAACCTAGATCAGATTAGTACCTACTATTCAAACTAATAGCATGTGCAACATCCGGTCTTGTACATAGCATGTCATACATTATAGAGCCTATGGCTGAAGCATAGGGGATTTTATGCATTATATATCTTTCTTCCGCCGTAGCTGGACTTTGAGTCTTACTCAATGTCTTGCCTTGCAACATTGGTAAGAACCCCTTCTTACTTCCGTCCATATGAAACTTCTTTAATATCTTATCAAGGTATGTACTTTGCGATAGCCCAATCAGGCGCTTTGATCTATCTCAATAGATATTAATGCCTAATATATATGATTCTTCACCAAGGTCCTTCATCGAAAATTTGTTGTCTAGATAACTTTTAACACTTTTTAAAAGATCTATATCATTTCCAATCCGTAATATGTCATCCACATATAATATCAGAAATGCCACATTGCTCCCACTCGCTTTCTTGTAAATACAAGTCTCTCCATAAGTTTGGACAAATCCAAACTCTTTGATCACCTCATCAAAGCGGAGATTCCAACTCCGGGATGCTTGCTTCAGTCCATAGATGGATCGCTGGAGCTTGCATACCTTATCAGCATCCTTAGGATTGACAAAACCCTTAGGTTGTATCATATATAACTCTTCTTAAATATTACCATTGAGGAACACAGTCTTGACATCCATCTTCCATATTTCATAATCGAAATATGCAGCAATTGCTAACATAATCCTAACTGACTTTAGCATCGCTACGGGAAAGAATGTCTCATCACAGTCAATTTCTTGAATTTTTCGAAATTCCTATGCGACAAGTCGAGCTTTATAGATGGTTACATTACCATCAACATCAGTTTTTATTTTGAGAATCCATTTATTCTCAACGGCCTTTCGGTCGTGAGGTAAGTCCACCAAAGTACAAATTTGGTTTTCGTACATGGATTCCATCTTGGATTTCATGGCTTCTAGACATTTGTTGGAATCCGAGCTCATCATCGCTTCTTCATACGTCGCAGGTTCATCTATTTCATCAACCATGAAATTCATAACAGGATTTCCATACAGTTCAGGAGCTGCACGTGTCCTGCTTGACCTGCGAGGTTCGGTAGTGTCCTCTTTCGGAGTTTCATGATCATTTTCATTAGTTCCCTCTTCATTCGGTGAAGTCAACTCCGGAACAATTTCCGGTGCTGCGCCACTTGCTGTTTCATGAAGAGAAGGTTCAATAACCTCTTCAAGTTCTACCTTCTGACTACACATGCCTTTCGCGAGAAACTCTTTCTTTACAAAGGATCCATTCTTCGCAACAAAAACCTTGCCCTCGGATTTGTGATAGAAGGAATACCCAAGTTTTTTCCTTAGGGTATCCTATTGATGGCTCTGAAATATAGCCATCTATGTCCACATTTAAACTGGATATTATTCATATTTTTATGAAATATCTCTCTAAACCCTGCCACTAATGCCTATGATCAAAGGGGTATGCAATCCTTTCTTTCTATTTTTCCCTTCGCAGATAATTACATTTGATGATGGGAATCACTACATTAAAGTCAAAGATACGAGATTTCCAACAGCCCGAAGAAACCAGGAGCCGTGAAGAGGAGGCAGACGCTTTAACGACCAACTATACGACCGGAATAAAATTATGGCCATATAGTTCCAGCCGTATAGTTGCCATCGAGACCTCTAGGTCAAAAAGAACAACTTTCGTGAAGGGACCCCTATATAAAGAGGCCTTGGGCGACAAGAAAAAGAGAGCTCTCGAGACCATCAGCCACCTCCAGATCTCCATTCACAACAACGAAGATCCACTGGAGGAATAGACTTAGATCTAATCTCTCCACCACCATAGCCATATTCCACCACTTGTAATAGTAGATCTCTTCTTCGATTGGCGACATTGTCAGACTATTGCTATCAATCTCATGATTTCCACTACAATGTTTATGATCTTTGATCTCATCTCTATGTGTGAGTAATTCTCCTTGGGCTAAGGGCTTCGGCCTAGCCATGTAGCTTTTTTGCATGTTATTTATCATAGATGGGA
This sequence comes from Avena sativa, assembly GCA_916181665.1. NCBI lineage: Eukaryota > Viridiplantae > Streptophyta > Magnoliopsida > Poales > Poaceae > Avena > Avena sativa. The sequence goes on along the minus strand of OV702292.1, from coordinate 266,296,981 downwards.
TCATGTATTAGTTTGTATGACATGATGATTATTGTATCCTCTCTTGATTCAATCTAAGGACTTGTCAGGTACCCAAGACCCCGAGGATTGAGCCAGGTATGGGGAGTATGAGTAATGACTAATTTGCAGGTTGGGAATCCTAGTGACAGAAGGGGTAGTATGGCTGTATGTGCGGGATTTACTTGGGATTAACGGTGATGTCATTATGCATATCATTAGTTCTCTTTCTTCTATGGATGATACTAGTAGGTTATTGCTATAAGCGGTTGCGGAGGAAATAGCAATTATGGATGAACTGCCCACATATAATTTATCTTGCCCTAACAATTACATGCATACTTTATTTTTATCTTTTCTTCCCATCAGATGTTTTGCACAACTACTGGTGAAACCGAATGCCCTAGGCCCTCTCTCTCAATCATCAACAACAACAAAAAGATGCAAACTCTTGGTCCGGTGAAAACACAAAAGGAATTCTAAAACTCCCGAAGGTCCGCTAAAGTAACTTCATTGTGCTTCTGCTTCCTGAGGATTCGATAAACCTAGGTCTACTAGGGAAAAAGAGCTATACTACATTCGTAATCCGGATCAAAGTTATCAACCATTTTTCTGTCGCCGTTGCCGGTGAAGCAAAAGCTACCTTGGTGAGGTTCGTTGGAACCTTGGTAGTTTTAATTCTTGTTTTTAATTTTATTAGTTTGCTTTCAGTCTTTATTTGAAAATCCAAAAAAATTAGTTAGTCTTTAAGTCCTTGTTTTTATTATTATCATAAGTCTCTATTTAAGAAAACCCAAAAACATAGGAAATATGGCTGAAAAGAAGCTTAGGGAATTTGCAACTCCCAATAATGAGTATTTCCATACTCCTATTACTCAACCAGCAATTGCTGCTGATAACTATGAAATTAAGCACCATTAATTAAGTTTGGTTCAACAGAATTAATTTGGAGGCTCTGCTATTGAGGACGCAGGTATGGACTTGAATACTTTCACTAAAATATGTGATATGATGGACATAAAAGATGTTGACCCTGATGTGGTTAAATTGCACTTATTTCCTTTATCTCTTAGAGGAAGAGCAAAAGAATGGTTGCTAGCTTTGCCTAAAAATACTATTACATCATGGGTGGGATGTACTTCTTTAATTATGACTAAATTTTTCCCACCTGCAAAGACTATGCAACTAAGGTCTAATATTACTAGTTTTAGATAGGAAGAGCGTGAGCCACTAGCGCTTGCATGGGAGAGGATGAAAGAATGCTTAAGAAACTGTCCCAACCATGGGATGGAAGATTGTTTAATCCTCCATTTATTTTATAATGCTCTCAATCATGTGTCTAAGTCTATGCTTGATACTGCAGCTAGATGAACTTTTATGGGTAAACATATTACTGAAGCAAAGAAGGTGCTAGACAATATGCAAGACAACCATGGCCAATGGCATGTGGAAATATCAAACACGAAGAAGGTGAACTCCGCCTCACCACAAGAAAATGAAGAACTCAATGCTAAGCTGGATGAGCTCGTATTAGCCGTAAAAGGTAAGGAAACCCAGGTAAGAGCTATCCCCGAAACTAATATTGAAATAGTAGACTTCATAGCTCGTAATGATTATTAACCCTGCTTGGAAGAAAAATTATAATCCTAATTTTCAAAAACACTATTCTACTCCTGCAGATAACTCTAATAATAATATGGGATCTAGTAATGGTAGTCTCCAAGAAACACTTAAATCTTTAATAGACTATCAAAATGAGCAAAACAACATTCTTGCAAAAATAACAGAGAACCATGATGCTATATTTGGTAAATTATCTAACCAAGCTGTAAGTTTGAGGAATGATTTGCAGGCCCTCCAAGAAAGGACGAGGATTGTTGAGGCATAGCTAGGTAAGATAACTGAGAGTCAAACTCTCATTGTAGATAAATTTGCAGGTAAAGCTGAGCCCAATCCTATTGAAGACCTCAAGATGATGAGAGTCCAAAGGGAGGAGCCTAAAGAACTTGATTATAGTAATGCTCCCTCACCAAGTTATACCATTGAAGATCTTGTAAAAAGGATCCACATCAAGATTCTGGTAAGTGAAGGAAATGATGAAGCCATGTATCAACACTTCGTTAATCAGGTAGCAATAAAGGTACGTGAGCTTGAAGAAGAATATAAGAAAAGTGCTGAAAAATTACCTGTTAAGCTTGATGATATATTTGAGCCTACTATTAAGATTAAAATTGGGACCAATCAAATAGCTGCACTTTGTGATCTAGGTGCAAGCGTTTCAACAATTCCAAAGAGTCTTTTTAATAAGTTAAATCTTGGTTCTTTTGAAATCACCGTGTTAAAATTACATCTTGCAGATTCTACCTACAAACAAGCTGTAGGAATTAAGGAGAATACTTTAGTATACATTAAAGGTTGTCCTGCACTTATTGATTTCGTTATTGTTGACTTGCCTAAAGATGCTACTACTCCTATTATATTAGGCCATCCTTTCTTAAGAACTATTAAGTCTTTGATTAAACTCTATCGTAGTGGTGGCACGGCAGATGCCATGGATAGGCTAAAGATGAGGCCAATGAGCACTAGAGGAATCTAGGGAGGGATAGTGTGGTGATTCCTGTGGCATCCCGCTAAAACCAGTACTAGAAAATCGTGGTGTTTTTGTGCATTGCATCATCATGACCGCATGCTCATGTCATCATGCCACATTGCATTTGAGCATCGTCATCTTCATGCATGGTTTGTTTAAAAACTAATTTCGAAAACTTATTTTGTTTTTCGAAATAAGCCTCGTCTTTATTCAAATACAAAACCCCGGGTCTGCGGAATATTTTGTTTCGTCTAAAGACGGATTTCAAAAGCCCCGTTTTAAATAAATAAATATTTTAGTTGTTTTTAGGAGGCAGCCGGCCAGGCCCGAAAGCCCGGCCGGCCACCTCCAAACCCTAGTCTAAAATACCCAGACAAACCCTAACCCTTATCCTACCCCAAACCCACACCCAGCCGCACCCTAAGCTCCCTCCTGCCACCGCCGCCTGGCACGCAAACGCGCGCGCACGCTGTGCACACAACCCGCACGCACCCAGCCAAAAATTCCCCATCTCCACCTCACCCTGACCACTCCCTGCCTGCCACCTCCTCCCTCCTGGACCCACTCCCTCTCAACCTGCCCAAACTCCCATGCACCGACCACTCAGCCCCCACCCCTCCCGTCTCCTTTTCCCGCATGCTCCCTCGGCCTCGTTCCCCGCAGCCCACCGCTGCCTCCACCTTCCCCTGGTGTCGCCCTCTCCTGTGCCATGCCACTGTCAGGACCGCCTCGCCGGCCTCCGAGGGTGCCCCCCTCTTCCCCGCCTCGAGCCCCTCTGTCTCCGTCGACCGCCAAGCACCCCTGCCGACCCCGCCGCTGAGCTCTCCACCCCATGTTTCCACCCTTTGTGCGTGTCGCCGACACCGTCTCCTCCGCCTCTCCCTCTGCACGGCCGCGTCCCCGCTCGCCTAGCTCCTCCGCCTTCATCGAGCTGCCGCGTCCCCGGCCTCCCTGCGCCGCCTGCCACCCGTGGCCGCCTCGCAGCTCCAAGTCCGGCGCCCTCTATCGTCTTTGCGCCTAGTCGTGGCTGCCCTCTGCAACCACCATCCCCACGCCTCTCATCGGCCGCGCCAGGCTCGTCGCTACCAGGTCCGCATCGCCCCACCCACGTGGGCTCCCTTCCGCTGCCTGTAGCAGCCACCGTCGTGTGTGGCCTGTGCATCCTGTACTAGAGCTAGATGCTTCTGTCTTTAGCCTTGCTCGCCCTGCTGTCAGCATCTCTCGGTCTGGCCTGTTTTGGAACCCATAGTGGAACAGTGTGTAAAGATGGTGGCCAGGAGATGTTGGTGAGCATGTGAAGAAGGTGTGGAAACAACAAGGTGTCGACAAGACAATTCACCGCATCACCAAGATCTTCTCGTTGATAAGACCAACGTCATGGATCCAAGCTCGCCATCGACATCGAGGATGGAGCCCCAAGGTAGACGTCAAGGGACCAAAGATCAACCTTGGAGACCCGATCACCGCAACCCTTCTTCATGGACGCCGAGACCCCGACCGGAAGATGCCCGGAACACCAAGATCTGCTTCCGAACACTTTGACCGAGGCCGAACCAAGATCTCCACGGATGCGACAAGACCTCCTTCCCGGATGCGATGCCCGAGAACCCGGAACGCCAAGTCCTTCTTCCCGGAACGCCAAGATCTACTCCGTTGTCTGAGAATGTTCCCGCCGAGACCGGTCCCCGTCGAACCCTGTCGAACCCCAGACCCTCGGAAGCCAAGATCTTCCGAACCGAGATGTGTGACCCTAAGCCCCTATTTTTATAATATGACATTACCAACTATCGCATATGAAATTGTTCATGTATTCATACTTGTCTGTGGTTTGGGGGCATTATGCCGATTCACCTCATAATTAAATATGGAGTCCACATGCGGGATACTTTTATCTTATTCCGGACTCCATTTAAATTGGTGTAGTGAACCGATGCCATGTTTCGCCCTGTTAATACAACATTTAAATTGCGGGGTAGTTAAATAACTCGAACCGTTTAATTAATTGCCGGGACCCCGGTTCCGCTTAATATTGCCTAATTGCACCGCATCGGTGCCATGCCTTGCATCATATCATAAGCATGCCGGATCTTCTGTCGTAGTATTAAATGTTGCATCCGGTGTTTCTTCTAGTGCTTGCTCCTTCGCGGATTAGGCCGATGAGTTGATGCGAGTATCAACAAGTTCTCCGGATATGAACCTTCGGTAGTGTTTCCCAGGTAAGCATCTCCCCCTTTCTACCTATTTTGCATTTATAGTTTTTATTTCCTCCTGTTGATCTATTGCTATCCGTGTCGTGATGCTTTAGTTTCCGTGCACCAGTTATATCCCGCGCAACCTCTATATTGCCATGGACACCTCCTAATACCTGTTGTTTGGTAGATAGTTGGCCTTGCGAGTCGTAGTTGCTTGCTTAGGTGCAATCTCGTGTTGTCAAGTACCACAGTTGTTGGAATGTTGGCAGATATTTATGGTGGAGATGATCATGACTTTAAATACAACTATTAAATTGCTGGGAATAGATATAACTAATGCAGAGGCATCGGTGGGCAATAGATGTTATTTGGTTCTTCCACTCTCACTTGTGTCCCGTAGGACCCCGAGTACTTGATACATGTTCCTTGACTATTCGCACTATCCACATACGGGAGAGTTTATGAATCCCCCTTAGCCAGAGCTTGCTTCATTTCTTATTTCTTGGGGCCACAAAGTAGTTTGGGGATTTATTACTATCCTATACTTATGCCATGCTTTACTGCTTTATTTACGATTGTGCGTGGAGCACCTTTACTATTTTGGAACGTGGAATGTTTTCGCGGTATCGACAAGCCCAGTCACACTTTCGGGTTCCCAGTTGTTTACAGCCATTTTCACAAACCCTGGGTCCGTCTCGGAGCCAGCCAACTTCGTTGCGGGTAGCTTAGTGGGGTGTCCCCCCTGAAATATTTTATGAATCCTGTGATTGCTTTGTCGTGAAAGCCTCGTTGGGTTTTGATTTGGTTTTTCCGAGGTTGATCATGTGTGTGTTGCTATTTGTGCACCCCTGTAGGGTAAATCTTTCTGAAATCCGTGTTCACGGTTATGGACGACTTGGAGCATAGTATCTTGATCATAGACAAGCATAACTAAAGTAGTGCTATAAATTTGACTTAATATGTGACTAGTAATCAGCTTCACTACAATGGAATGGATAATAAAAGTGCCAACAACTGGTGGAACTGGGTGTATCGTGTCATGTTATACCTGCCTAGTAAGTATCGCAACTTCAATGGAATGAAATAAAAGTGCCAACAACTGCTGGGTTTGGGATGTCACATGCTAATTGTATCTGACTAGTAAGTACTGCAACTACAACTGAATGGTTAACTAAAACTGCCCACTACTTATGCTATCAGGATGACTCATGCTATCTATATCTGACTAGTAAGTGCTTCAACTATAATGGAATGAATAAAACTGCCAACTGTGTGAGTTCCTTGGTTTGACTTCCTCGTTTGGTCTCGAGGGGGAATACCAGGATGGGTATGATTGGTGTTACTGTAAGGTTGGATTCGAATAGGTATTTCTTATCTCTCTCTAATAGCCGACAGTTTATCGAGTCTCTATAGGTTGTTTAGTGCATGCCGCGCTGCCGCTTCAGCCCACAATACCTATGTAGGCGAGAGCCGCTGAATTCTAGCCTCGCCGTGTACTGGCCTCAGTACTGACGCTCTTCTTTTTCCTTTGCCCTTTGTCGGCACCCCTTTTGTTTTAGCAGGTTTGAGATCAACGTCGTTAGCAGGGTTACCCTTCCGGCTTGGCCTGGGCAGGGTTATGGATTCCATTGGTTATTCTTCAGGGCTCTTAGCCCCATTTGCATCTTGTCCGTAGTCGGACGCTCTATCGTTTCAAGGTGATTTGGATCCTTGTATAGTATATCTATATTCTTGACTCACAGAGTCGTTGTTGTATATATATATATGTTCTGTGGGTTCCATCGTGGACTAATGCGTAATGGTATTACTTCGTTTTCCACCCGCATGAAAGTGCCTGGTGGGCTTCCTTGAATCGTTTCTATGCGGGTTTGGCAGGAAGCGCTGAAACTTGCATAGGGCCGATTCGAGGGTGTTACAATTCCACACACAAGTGTTTGTATTTTCACTCTATCAATGTGGGATTACAAGGGCTCCTTGAGTTTTTCGTGAGAAGGAGACTAGTTCTCTTACCCCCACTATAATGCTCTAGAGATCTTCCTAAATAGAATGATCGATCCCCTTCTATGGAGGTCCTGGTGCTCCTTATATAGGGGAACCCAGGTTACAAAGTTAGGGCATACGTGGAGGAATATTCCCCGAATATTCCCTTTGGTTAAAGCTAGATGCCTATTTATTCACTTTAAACGACTAGTCTGGACTATGGACGCAATCCTCTATGAGCTGCTTTGCTTTTGGTGTCACCCGACATTGGCTACGTCACCTTTGTCGGCCACGCCCCGCTGGTCCTTCCCTCTACTCGCTTTGATCACGCTACAGTGGACAGAGGCCACCTTTTGACCAGTGGGAGATTCCTTCCTTCTCTTGGAAGACAAGTGGTAGCCTGGCTAGTGCTTCGCCAACCCAGCTACGAGGATACCTGCATATATGGCAAATCAAGTATAGCAGACATACGCTTTTTGTCGGCCGGGTTAGTGTTAGGTGAATACCCGCAACGTCGGGTTACCCCGTAAGTTGGCCTGCCTTGAGGAGACCTAGCCAGCACCCGCTTTGACCGTTCCATACCTCCTCTAACTCGGCCTTTATACCCCGGTGTGACCCTACCCGGGGGTATCCCCCCAACGTTAGTCCCTGAAGCTGGTGCGGTCTTAGCAACTTTCAGCTGATAAGGCCACAACAGGATGCAATTATGCAGATCTACACTTTCTTTTCCGAGTAATTCCGTAACCCGATCTCTTTGGTTTGACGTTCCCTTGACTCAATCCGAGTTACTCCTTGTTGGCCGGATTATTGTCCATGATCTTTCCTTCTCTCATACGCTTCCCCACGTCCCACGTGAAGGGTAATCATCACTTTGCCACATTTTAAGGGCCGCGCTAGTTTACTGTGCTGGTTACTATATTGATTGTCAGGAATAACTGTTGCGCGCGTCACGTCGTGGCAGCCCCTCGTTAACCGTATCATAACGTCACGTCGTGGGATCCCCTGCTCCTTGTGGCCCTTGCTATGGCACGATCCTGGTTGGCGGGCTCGGTAAATACATGGCCACATCGTGTGTTCACGCTGCAACGGTTGATCCCACTACGCGCTCCTGAGGTGCGGTTAAATAGGAGATAGGGGTTGCTCTTGGGGAAGTTCCCCCATTTCGCACGCGCCCCTGCCCTTTGCCCCCTTCTTCTCCACAGTGACGATGTCGTTGCCGCTGCTTCTTCCTTTGCATAGCGTCGTCGCTGTCGTGCCTTGCCGCTCCTCCGCGACCATGCCACTACTTCTGCACAAGCTCTTCGTCACAGGGCCCTACATCTCCAAATGTCTGTTCCTTCTTCCAGCTATTCTTTTGCAGATTACTTCCTCGAAGACCTCGATCTAGCCATGACTGAAGAGGAGGCTTCCATTGTTGCTGAGGAGCACGACGAGGAAGAGGCTCACGAGCACGGTGCTTGGGCGGGCGCGTTTGTCTGCCAGGACGACATTGACTGGCTCTACGCGACCCGCCGCATTCCCGCGGGCGTGACATGCCGCCTCGCCACCGAGGAGATCGCTCCTTCTCCAAACCTCGGCGAGTTCGCCGTGTTCTTTTCTCACTTCTAGCGCGGCTTCAGCCTCCCTGTGAGTGATTTTTTCCATGATTTCATTACCACCTATCAGCTTCAGCCGCACCACCTTCCAGCCATGCTATCAATTCCCTTTCCTCTTTTCCTCCGGCATAGAGGGATATGTCGGCCTCTTGCCCGCCAAAGAACTATGTATCAAGTTCTTTGGCCTCTGCAAGAATGTTATCTTGGATCCTCATCTCGCCCCTACCGACAAACATCTGACCCAGTGCGGTGGAGCCTCAATCTCTCCCTAAAAGAACTCCGCCTTTCTCCGGGTTACCGGCCTTGAATCTTGGAAGTGCTGGGCCTGGACCTTCTTCTACGTCAGGAACATCACGAATGAAGATTTGATCCGGTTGCTCCCCTTCAAGATGGTGTCCCAGATACCTCTCTGTGGGAGCAGATCCTGAAGTGGCCTACTTCCCTGGCGAATCAGGCTGATAGGCGGATCAAGGAGCAAGTCAAGCTGGGGTTACGGAGCAAGGATGTCATGATCACTTTCATCCGCAGCCGGGTCTCCCCCTACAGAAATTCTCCCACAAGATCTGCCATTTGAGCGCCCCCTTGACTCCAGCCGGACCTCCTCTTTCTAGCTTAGCAACTCTGAGGTATTCTGCCAGGTTAAGGCCATTTTCAAGATTGAGAAGGAGTTCTCCGAGGCATGGAAGTGGGGTCTTGCACCCTTCAACCGGGTCAACTTTCCACCTAAGGTTTGTTCTTCTCCTGGCATTCTTTCCAAGTCTTGCGGTATGTGAGATAGCATCCTAACTTAACCATTTAGTACTTTTGCTCTCAGTTGTTTCTCCAGCAGATAGTTGAGGATGGTAAGGAGCCGGCCCTCCAATGGCTGGAGGACCGCTCAGAGCCGGACACGGAGGAGTGACTCGGAGAGGTCCTTGCCTACTCCGGACAGAACCAAGCGAACCTCTGGTAAGGCCTCTTCTTTGAGGGATTAGCCAGATGATGATGACTCTGATGTTGAGGTTATGGAGGTACTTGATCCGATGCCCATCTCTTACGCACTTCCGGTTATCTCCGAATCTTGAACTAACCTGGCTAGTCTGGTCCATGAGGTTCCTCCTCGCGCCATGGATGATCTAGCTCCTGCCCCAGCCCAGAAGTGTCCGACAACCTCGGCTGCAGCTTCGGAGGCGCCCCCGCCCAGGAAGAGGCAGAATAAATCCAGGGTCAAGGGTCCGGCCAAGCCTATGGCCAAGAGCACCATCCGGAGAGCTCCCAAGCATCGGGAGCCCCCAAACCTCGGCTGAGTAAGTCACTTTTATTTCCCTGCTCATTTCCGGGTCTTGCCCTTTTGTTTTTTGCATTTTACTTGCTTTTATTCCTTCCTTTGATTTATTGTTCTATATTTTTGCAGCGCTCCCATGGTCATACCCCAGAGTGGCCCCAACATCTCCTCTCCAATCTGGAGCGGCCCATCTTCCCCCCGTGATGATGACGTTCATCCGTTGAGTCCTATCCAAGAGGATTCCGCGGAAGCGCCGGATCAGAGCCCACCTCATCATGAGGAGGGTAATGTCGATGTGGGGGGGGTAGTGGGGCTGCCGAGGATACGGCGATGCTGGATCTCCCCAGATCTTTGGCTCCGCTACAACCTTGATCCTCTGAGGTGCCAGCTTCATCGGCACCACCCTAGACAACCTCTTCTGTAGTTCCAGTTTCTCCAGTAGCACCAGCAGCAGCATCAGCATCACCAGCACCAGCAACACCAGCAACACCAGTACCAGTAGCATCAGTACCAGCATCTGCAGCACCATCACTAGCAGCACTAGCAACACCAGCAAGCCTAGCAACAACCATGGCAAAGCCAGTCACCAAGAAAAGACCTCAAGCCGCCGCGTCCGGATCAACTGTGTCTATTAAAGATATATTTTAGCCGGCCTCTCAAGCTCAACCCGAAGCAGCAGGCTTGGCTCTTCTGCAGCTGCCGAAATCATCCAGCAAAAGAAGAAGGTCGCTGAGCCAGCCAAGGATTCATCCTCCGGCCCTTCTACTGCCGGATCAGAGAGCAGTAAGCAGTTGACCTTGCATACTAGCCCGACTGTTGCTTAGTCCGCGAGGTGCGAGGCCCATGCCAATGGCTTGGTGACAAGCCAGTCGCCCAGCGGGGAGAGTTACAGTCTGGCGCTCATTGAGTATGTGAATAATTGGAATGATGATGAGTTTATAAACCCATATGATGACCTCCCGGAGAAGTTTGGTCCAGTGGAGTTCAGCGCTCAGATGAACTCCGCTACCAAGGCCATCTCCCTTGCTAGCCGGATGATGGAGATAAGCCCTTTTCCGTTATACCTTTTATATACATAATCACTTAGAGATATACCCACTAGTCCCTGATCCTCCGGGGGAGTAATTCATTACTCGGTCGGATGCTCTTAGATAATTAGCACAAGTCCTTAGTATTTTCAAATATCGACACACCTAGAGCCGGGTTAAGTTCCACTGGGCCCGGATCTTGTAGACTTCGAATATCCACACACCTAGAGCCGAGTTAAGTTTCACTTGGCCCAGATCTTGTGGACTTCAAATATCCACACACCTAGAGCCGGGTTAAGTTACACTTGGCACGGATCTTGTAGACTTCGAATATCCACACACCTAGAGCCCGATTAAGTTCCACTTGGCCCGGATCTTGTAGACTTCGAATATCCACACCTAGAGCCGGGTTAAGTCCCACTTGGCCCGGATCTTGTAGACTTTGAATATCCTTCCTCCTATTTCTGACCTAATATTGGCTTGTTTCAGATCACCACCAACCACCGAACTGCTGAGTTCCAGCGTCTGCTAGACTCATACAAGGATCTTCGCACCAGATATGGCAAGCTATTTGTTGATCACCAGAAGAAGGGTAAATTTCTTTGCTTAGGACCTTTTCATTTTCATTCCATCGAGTCATTCGCTATCCGTATTAACTTATTATCCGAATTATGCAGCCAAGGCCGAGGTTGAGAATGTCATTGTGCACAAGAATTTGGCTGAGATCCAAGGTAACTCATCTTGTTCACTTACCCTTTGCATGCTCTTTCCTTGACTCCGCAGATATTTATACCTCGGCTCTGCTGGGTCAACCCATTATTGCAGTTACACTTCAAGATAGCGTGCCCATCCCTGACATGATGCTTCACTTTCTCGAACAAGCAGGGAAGCACCAGGGCAAGGTGAAGAAAAAGGATGATGAAATTGCCCAGCTCCGCCTCAAGGACAATGAGATTACTCGGCTGAATGCCAAAATCCAGAAGCTCAAGGATCTGCATAAATCCGAGCTGGACAAGGCTGACCAGGAGTTCTCTGAGGAGAAAGAGGGCCTGAAGACTCAGATTGCCAAGGACAAGGATCTGCTGAAGGAAACCGACATAAAACTCAAGTCGGCGACCTCTGAGTACGAGAAGCTCCAGGCGAGGAATGTAGATGAGCACAATGAGCTGACTCGGATTCTCAGTCAAATCACAATGAGTCGACTTTTATTTCTCCGGGTCATGTGCTTTTATTCATTGATACTTTTCGTTTTGATCACATGCAAGTTCCTAGGGAGTGAACCTCTTGCTTCTGCTGCTGTGGCTACATCTCGGCTGCAGTAAGGTATTCAAATTGTCCATGCCACCGGGTCAATTCCATATGACATAGAGGATTTGCTGGTAAGCCTCGCCGCCCGCATTGAACTTATGAAAAACTATGGCATAGACATTATGCCGGTAGCAGTTCGGATGTTCAACGCTCTCTAGCCCACTAAGCCCACTCCCAAAGGAAGCACTACCTTTATATCCAAGGTGATGGAGTGTGAAACTCAGCTGCACTTATGGCAAGAATCTGCTGCACGAGTCGGAGTTGATACGGTGCTGAACTTTGTTCTTTCATGGTATGAAGGGCTGGACCTGGGGTTGCTTGATTGTCTACGCACCAGATCTAAATGGTCCAATGATCTGGAGTGCATCACTCAACGCAAAGCCTGTGCCAATAAGCTTATCCAATACGCCTGCTGCCATAGCTAGAACGAGGGTCCGAGCTACCTCGACGCAGTTGATGACGGCTATGTTTCTGAGGGTGCTGAGGGTGAAGAGGATGAAGAGGAAGCATCCGAGCTTGGCGATGATGTTGAAGACCTGGAGGATGAGGAGGCTAACCTCGAAGACGAGGCCGGGACTAGTGTCCCGCCTATGGATGCTGAAGTATCGCCTCCCTCAACTAATGATCCGTCTCCAGCTACTGCTCCATGAGCTATAAACACTTAACGATATTCATCAGATCCCCGGTATGCCGGGTGCAGATGTATCTATGCACAATGGTTTGTTTTCCTACAATTAGTTATGTTTTTCTTCTAAGTTTTTTAATGCCAGATTAACTTGGGCGAAGTCCCCGAGTTTCCTTTTTCTTGTTCCTCCAATTTTATGAGTCGATTCACGTCTACCTTGATTTGGTTTTTGACTTACGTGTCTGAGATTCAAAAAATTGACTTAACAATACTTGAAACTTCGAGATTAGCTCAAAATAATCCAATGCAATATAGATAAAGTAAATATAGGGTTAGTCCGAGTAATAAATGTCGGCTCGATTACTTTCCTTTCCTTAGTCGTTTTTCATGTGCTTTGCAATTCCAAACTTGTTCTCTTGCTTGCCATGAAGCCAATTCTTGTTGGACAACAGCAAAGTCAAAGAGTTAGGTTTTTGGTGCTTACACACTACTAATCTGGCTAAGGTATAAGCAATTTAAGCCAGCCGACATATAAAGAGGTACATACAGATAAACCAATTATTAAGGCAGTCCCCGAGTTTCTGCTAGGGGTGCCGAAGTTTCATTGATAAGCTCATTGCCGACATACATACCGACATATGAGTAACTCGGATACATTCACCTCTTTGTTAGGTGTAAAATGGACGAAGTTGAGCTACATTCCATGGACGCTTAGAATCGTCTCCGGACCTGTCTGCCTTATTCTTCTCCTGTGGCTGTGCATCTATAAGATAGTAGGAATCATTGTGCAAAGCTTTGCTTATAATGAAAGGTCCTTCCCATGGAGGGGATAACTTATGCATGCCAGCAGTGCGCTGCACCAGCCGAAGTATGAGATCACCTTCCCAGAAGACTCGGGGGTTTACTTTCCGGCTATGGTAGCGTCGAAGATTTTGCTAATATATCATGGATCTGGACAAAGCTAGTTCTCTCGCTTCTTCCAGCAGATCAACATCGTTTTGCAGGTATTCATGCACTTCGGCTTCTGTGTATTAGGTGACTCTTGGCGAATCATGCTCTATGTCGGCTGGTAGTATAGCTTCTGCCCCATATACCATAAAAATGGCGTATAGCCCATTGATCGATTCGGAGTTGTTCTTAAGCTCCACAGTACTGCTGGTAGTTCTTCTATCCACCACCTCACTGATCTTTGTAGTGGCTCAATGATCCGAGGTTTTATCCCGGAAAATTCTAGTCCGTTGGATCTTTCCACTTGTCCGTTCGATGCGGGGTGGGCTACAAAGGCAACATCTAGCCGGATCTTCTTTTCTCGGCAGAATCTCGCAAATGTTACTTCAGCAAAATTTGTGCCGTTATTAGTTATGATACTGTGGGGATAACCATATCTCAGGATTATATCTTTGAGGAACATTACTGCTGTTGCCCCATCAAATTTTCTGATTTGCTTAACTTCAATTCATTTGGTGAACTTGTCCACCATGACCAAGATGTGGGTCATACCTCCCCTTTCCGGCTTAAATGGTCCGACCATATCTAGGCACCACACAGCAAATGGCCAGGTAATGGGGATGGTCTTGAGTTCTGACATTGGCATATGGGTTTTTGTGGCGTATCTCTGACAGCCATTGCATTTTCTCACCAAATCCTCTGCTTGTTCTAGGGCACTTGGACAATGAAATCCATGCCGGAAATATTTGCCACTAACGCTCTTGAAAATGCGTGATGACCACACTCTCCTTGATGAATATCTCAGAGTATATCAAGCCCTTCGTCCGGGTCTACACATCGCTGTAGAACACCAGATTCACTTCTTTTGTATAACTTGGCGTTGATGATAGTGTATTCCTTTGCCCTTCTCTGGACTTGCCTTGATAGTATCTCATCATCCGGCAAATTTCCCTCCTTTATAAATTCAAATATCGGTTTTGCACATGCAGGTATAGCTCGGACGGGGAAAAGCTCCTCATCAACTTCCATTGCATCCACCAACATGACTCCAGCCGGACTAAGCTGAATAGTCCCCGGGTTACGCGGGGCAGTCCCCGGGTCTGCTGAGGCAGTCCCCGGGTTTGTTGAAGGGCTTCCCCAGTCTATTTCCATAGGAGTAGCCTCTAATACGAAGAGGGCCGGGATATAAATTGATTTGAATTCTGGTGATGTTGTAATAGATGGTTTTCTCAAGTTTTCCAATGCAATGCCCGGCAGAATTGGTTGCCGAGATGACCCCAACTTGGATAATACATCAGCTGCTTCATTTTCAATCCTAGGTACGTGATGGAATTCACACCCCTCGAAGAAACCACTTATCTTCTGGACATAAAATCTGTAAAGTGCCATGTTTGCGTCCAGAGCATCCCAATTGCCAGACACTTGCTGTACCACCAAATCCGAATCTCCAAAACATAGTATCCGACGTATGCCTACCTCCTTTGTTACTTTGAGTCCATGCACAAGTGCTTCGTATTTTGCCACATTGTTTGATGTGCTAAAATGGATCTGGAGGACGTATTTCAACTGGTCATTTTTGAGCAAGGTAAGCACTACCCCGGCCCCCAGTCCTTCCTTTAGCTTTGATCCGTGAAAGTGCATTCGCCAGTAATTTGAGTTCGGCAGAGGTGGTTCGTACTGCATCTCAGCCCAATCCACAAAGAAATACGCCACAACTTGTGATTTGATTGCATCTCTTCTATCAAACTATGGTGCATATGGGGCTAGCTCAATCGCCCATTTTGCGATTCGGCCACTAGAATCTTTGTTGCTCATAATTTTGGATATTGGTGCCTCACATATCACCTTGATTGGGTGTTCTTGAAAGTAATGTTTGAGTTTCTTTGCCGCCATGTACACACCATATGCCATCTTCTGATAGTTATGGTAATTCTGTTTTGAAGCCGACAATACTTTGCTCAAATAATACACTGGACTTTGCACCGACTTTCCTTCCTCGTCACGTTCCACCACTACCACTGCACTTACAACTCGGTTGGTCGCGGCGATATAGAGCAGCATTGGCTCTTTAGGTAATGGGGCAGCAAATATTAGTGCAGAGGACAACATCTTTTTTAACTCTCGGAACGCGCTATCATCTTGCGCTGTCCATGTAAACTTATCTGCCCTTTTCATTAACTGGTAAAGGGCCAATGCGTTCTCTCCCAGCCGACTTACAAACCGGCTTAACGATGCTAGGCAACTAGTGAATTTCTGCACATCGTTAAGGCACTTCGGCAGTTCCATTTTCTCTATGGCTCGGATTTTCATGGGATTGGTTTCAATACCTCGACTAGAGACAAGGAAACCGAGTAATTTCCCTGCCGGCACACCAAAGGTACATTTTTCCGGGTAAAGCTTCATCCAAAACCTCCTTAAGTTTGCAAATGTTTGCCGGATATCCTCAATGAGCGTTTTGCTTTCCTTGGTTTTTATCACCACATCATCCACATAAACTTACACATTCCGACCTATTTGGTCATGTAAACATTTTTGCATGCATCATTGATACATTTCTCCTGCATTACGTAATTTGAACGACATAGTGCGATAACAATAAGCCACATACGGGGTGAGAAACGCAATTTTTATTTGATCATTCAGATTCAGGGGTATCTGATGGAAACAAGAATATGCATCTATGAATGACAACAACTCACACCCAGTAGTTGAATCTATGACCCGATCTATCCTTGGCAGCAGAAATGGATCTTTTGGACACGCCTTATTCAGGTTCGTGTAATCGATACACATGCACCATACCACTACCACATCCAGATCATCCTTCTTTTTCTTAGCAAGCACCAGATTAGAGAGCCAATCCGGGTAAAGTACTTCCATGATAAATCTGGCTGCGAGGAATCAAGCTATCTCGTCTCCAATGGATTTCCTCCTGTCTTCGGCAAAGCGGCAGAGAGGTTGCTTCACCGGCTTTGCCCCGGGTCTCACATTCAAAGAGTGCTCGGCCAACTCCCTCGGCACACCTTGCAGGTCCTGTGTAGACCAAGCAAAGATGTTCTGATTCTCACGGTGGAAGTTGACGAGCTCGCTTTCCTATTTGTCACTTTACCAATAGTTACGGTGCACTCCAGAAACTGATCATCCATGGGCACTTTCTTCGTATCTTTCATCGCTTGAAATGAAACACTCCCATGCGGGTTACTCAGAGCCGGCATATGCTGCTACGCGGACTGAGCCAGTGCAACCATTTCCAGGATTTTCCTCTTCTCTTGTGCAATCACGAGTGACTCGGCCAGGTTAGATATCGAGGATGCACACTCAATAGAACGCCTAAAGTCCCTGGCTATGGTAATCACCCCCTTGGTCCGGGTAATTTCATCTTCAGGTAACTGATGTGAGTACTTGCCATAAAAAAGTTCAGAGCAGGCCTGCCGAGTAATGCGTCATATGCACTTTCCAAGTTCACCACTTCAAACTCCAAGTTCTCATTCCGGCAATTATCTCTTGTGCCGAATAACACATCGACCCGGACTTTACCAATTCGCTCACAGGAGATACCCGGCACAATGCCGTGGAAGGTGGTCCTTGTTGCCTGGAGCTTATTCTATGATATCCCCAACTTGTGCATGGTATCCTTGTACATGATGCTAATGCTACTGCCATTGTCTATCAGCACCTTGGAGAACCTCACATTGATATTTGGCCCAATGAACGTCGGATCTAGTACCAGCGCATAGGTCCTAGGACTTGGAATAAGCTTTGGGTGATCTTTTGATGCTCCAAGTAATCTCCTGATCCGACCAAGGCATATACCTCACCACGGCTGGCATTACTACATTCACCTCCATATGCTAGTGCTGCAATCTCTTTCTGTCAGTCTCTTCTGTGGTAAACACATAGTAACTTTGATGATGCTCCATGTACTCATTTATCCCCTTATTGTCATGATATCCTTGGTCTTGTTGTTGCTCGTTATTCACTTGATGCACAACATCCCTCCTTTCCTGATTATCATACCTCGGTGGAGGTGGAGGCAACATCAGCTGCCGTCCATTTCCCTCAGTGAGCAGTTGCTGCCGATGTGCTTCATTCTGAGGTCCATCATCCTGAGGTCCATCGTGCCGAGGTGCCTGAGCATTCCCCAAACTAACTTGCTCTAACTTCCTCATCCGTTCACACTTCTTGGTCGTATGGTTCGCCAGACTATTTGGACTTGGCGTATGGAACATGCATGGCTGATCTAGCATAGACTCAAATGTGTACCTCAGAAGGTCGTTTCTTTCCTGCCACTGTTTCTTCTGTTCCAGGGTCCAAGGCTTCTTCCCATCACTCTTTTGTTGCCATTGTTGTCCTCCAGTTTTCTGGAGCTGACTTGCACCGGCATTGGGCTGATCCGGGTCCACAATGGCTACTTGTCGCAAGCTGTACCGGTAATCCGGACGATCATCTCTTCTTTTACCTTGTAAATCATTCCTCCTAGATGATCCGGAACCATCTCGGTTGTAGTATTCCTCATTCGACTCGCTTGACATTAGCCAGGGTTGTGTTGGGTCTCCCAAGGCATATGAATCTATGATCTGAATCGTCTCAGCTAGGATGGTTGACATATCTAGCTACAACCTTTGCCACAACATACTCCCATACATACAACCTTGGGTGAACCACGCTATAGCTTGCGATTCAATCACTCCTTCGCATGAGTTGTGCACATTGCACCACCGAGTCAAGAATTCTCGATCCGTCTCATTTGGTCTATGCCTGCATAATGCCAAAGTTTGTGGCATATTCGGCCTCTTGTAGGTGCTTGAGAATTTACTGACGAACAGTTCCTCAAAATCCAGCCAGCAATTATACTGCCCGGTGGCAAGTTGTTCAGCCAAACTCTCGATGGTCCTTCCAACATCTGTGGTACATATCTCACAGCCCATCTCAAATTACCTGTTGCAATTTTAACTACAGTTGCGTAATAAGTGAGCCAATCATCTGGATTTGTGCTGCCATCGTATGTCTTTGTATCTCTGGCCAACTGAAAATTCGGCACAGGTGGTTCTCTCATGATCCGAGGTCCAAAGCATGCCGGACCTGGTGGTCCCTGTACCTCGATCATTTCCGACCTATAAATCAGGTCCAGCTTTAGCCTTGCGTCCTCTAGCTAGAGGTTCCTGTTTCCCAATCTTGATCCAATCACATGGTACTCTGGTCTTGGGAATCCGGTGCCTGCCATTGCTGACTAACCATCTTTGTATCTGTCCTGATCATGATGAGCGTTTTGTAGTTGCATTGCTTGGCCTGCACTTCTCTCCTGCTGATCTGCGTATTGCTACTGATGTTGCCGAGGCGCATTTTTCCCTGTTTCCGCCAGATTATGCTATCTGGCAGTGTCGTTGACAACATTCCTCTGACCGACATTGCCTTGGTCGCGGTTACCTCGGCCAGCCTCACCTCGGCTAGCACTACGGTGATCCTCATAAACTTGTACTGCTTTTCCTTTCCCTACCCTTACCGTGTCATACGGGACCATTCATTTATCTCATCTCCTCGAGGTTACCACTTCCTCTCTCCTAGGACCGTGACCTGGGGACGACGTGGCTCTAGCAGATTTTGCCAGGTTATTCCTTGCCAAATGAACCAAATGAGATGCTCCGGGTTGTGCCGAGTTTTCCTTGTTTATTTCCACATTCTGCTGACATGCCACCCTCAACAGGTGGTTAAATATTTCATGTTGCCTCTCTTGGGCTTCTCCGGTTAAACCTTCTAATTCGGAGGAGCTGCATTGGCAGCCCTGAGGGTCTTAGCCGGCGTACTGTATCTCTCTAGTCCATCAGTTACTATTGTATCTGTCTGACCCGGCCTGGGCACATATTCCCTGTCAATTTCAGTAATCAGGTTTCTACCTTGGATTTTCAGTCCATCTATATGGTTTGCCTTTGCATAGGCCCGCAGAGTGTTGTTTAGTGACTGCTGCAACTCAGCTACTTTCTTTGCACCAGCTAGCATCTTCTGCCTAGTTTCCTCTAATTTGGCATGTGCCTGAGCCGGATCTACTACTGGCGCTATGGGTGTTGCTAAGCTATCTATTGCCTGCTGCAATACGTTCTCCGGCCTGTATAGAGGAGGAAAACTAGACCTTGCATGCTTTGGCGTTGCCTCCGGCTCTAGCGCCAGGTCCTTGCTTGCTCCTGCATCTGGCGTTGTCATCATGACCTCAACGTAGCTTGCGGGGCGAGTGATACACATGCCGCAAGCCGTGCTAAGAGGCGGTTCGCCTCCCTCAACGACGAGCCGTGGGTGGACACTAGACTCGTCGATGCCAAAGTAGATCTTGTGCGTGCCAAGCTTGATGAAGAGGCTGTTGCATGTAGGAGGGTTCCTGCCGAAGCTCCTCGTGTTGCTGTTGACGTAGTCCAGCGCTTCGAAGCGCTGAACGAGCCCGGAAACGACACGCTCGCCAGTGCCGAAGATGTTTCCCGTCCGGATTTTTACCCCTGCTAGCGCCGCTAGCCCCACGGTGGGCTCCAACTGTCGTGGTGGTGGCATGACAGACTACTCTGACTTGGTCTATGGTGGGCAGGGCTACACTCTTGTTGCACTTGAATTGATGGGGTAAGGTTTCAGAGATATGTTCTACTGTGACTCCAGAACTACTGGTCGTGGTGATGGCTTTCCTAGCACAGTCTATCAGTCCTTTATGCCTTGACATCCAGTCCATACCTAGTACTACTTCCAATACTTTGGTTCCAAGTACAATTAGGTTGGCATAAAAATCTATCCCATGTATTCTGATAGGTACAGCTTTGCAAATTTTTCTAGCTTTTGTAGTTGAACCGGGGATTTCAACTATCATGACATGCTTCAGGTTGGTTGGGTGAATCTTACTAGTGCATGCAAATCCTTCGGTGACAAATGAATGCGATGCTCCAGAATCAAACAATACTCTTGCTAAAACTGAGTTGACAGAAAACATACCCAGCACTACATCTAGCGCTTCCTGGGCTTCTTCTGCGTTCATGTGGAAGAGACGACCATTGCGGTTGTGAGGGTTCCCTGGGGAAAATCTCCGTCCTGGTTGAACACGACGGTGCTGCTGAGCTGGGGCATTCACAAGGGCATTGGCAGCAGTCTTCTTGGGACACTCATTGGAGTAGTGACCCTTCACTCCACACTCAAAACAAGTGATCTGGGACTTGTCCTTGACTGCAATAGGCACAGCATTGCTGCCAGTTCTGGGTGAAGTGTTGTTGTTGTTGTTGTTGCTGTTGGGAGGGGCACGGTTGAAATGGTTGGCATTGCCGGAGTTGTGATTGTTTCCTCCGGACTTCACATTGCCTCCGCTACGGTTGGGGTAGCTTGGGCGAGAATTTGGGGGTCGGTTGTTCCTTGGTGCATATCTTGGTAAAGGGATGGGACGGTACTTTTGGTGACTACTTGATCTAGACTGCTATATCATACGACGCATGCGATCGTCGTTTTCCTGGTTAATCTTCCCTTCCATCTAAATGACAGAGTCGACTAGTTCTTCGAGATCTTTCAAGCGGATATTGACGAGGACAGTCTGCATCTCATCATGCAGTCTGTTCAAGAATCTCTCCTTCTTCTTGGCCTCTGTGTTGATCTCATCAGGTGCATATCTGGCAAGTGACAGGAATCTGTCATGGTACTCCACCACAGTCATTCTTCCTTGCTTCAATTCGTGGAATTCATCTCTCATCCTGTTGACGAGACCTTGCGGCACGTGGGTGCGGCTGAACTTGACTTTGAATGCTTCCCATGTCATAACTTGGCCATGGTTCATATTGCGGATGCTATTCCACCAAGCTCTTGCATCTCCCGCCAGATAGTGGGTGGCAAAGAGGACTTTCTCATTTTCATCAACTCCTGCAACTTCAAGGTTGTTTTCCATCGTCTGTAACCAGTCGTTAGCATCTAATGGGTTTTCAGATTGGTTGAAGATTGGGGGATTGGTATTCTGAAATTTTTTGAGTTTGGATCCATGGTGATCCTGATTTCCATGTCCTTGGTTGTTAAGAGCCATCTGGGTGATCTGCTACAATGTTGCTAAGTTGTCTTGACGCTTGGCCCTGCTTGCTTCACGGTCTGCGATGAGATTCTGCAAGATCTGCAGCATTGGGTCCTGCGACGAGCTGCTGCCTCCTTGGTTTCCACGAGTCATCTAAAGATTGAGATAGATATAGAGGTAAGAGGGAAATTCTAAGGTTCATGGTTTTGGGTTTTCAAAGCTAAAACTTTGAGTTAGACTCAGGTTTTTCAACTAACTTCATTTTCATTCATGCAAGTAAGCACACGATACAACACACACCACAACAAACAAAGGAAAAACAGATGGTTTGTAGAACCATTCTGTAAGCTACGATACAGTGGGACCGATACAACTCATGCTATGACAGTGCTCTAGTGCATATACTCATCATCGATGAAGTCGGATTCCTCATTGTCAGTGTAGAAGTCCACATCATCCTCCTCTAGAAAGTCATCATCGTTGCTGAGGTAAGAATCCATGTCTCCCTGGATGTCTTCACCCTCATCTTCTTCTTCCTTGGCGGCAAGCTGAGCTTCCTGCTCCTTGACAGTCTTCTCGAGGTCGGCCACCTTCTTGCAAAGACGGGCGATGGTGCGATCCTTCTTTGCACGCTGGCGGCGAAGAGACTGGCCATCTTGGACGAGCAGTGCGAAAGTCTGGGCCTTCTAGTCGGCAATGGCACGGTTATGGTTGGCTAACTCCCTGGCATTGTCCAGTTCCTGCTGTCTGTCGTGCAGCAAGAAGTCAAGATTATCCACTTGACGCCTCAACTCTGGGTGACTTGGCATCTCCATCGGCATTCCCATGAAGTCACGTCTTGCATAGTGGGCAAAACGGGTTCCTTGGATCTTGTTGACGCCGAGTGAACATAGGCGTGCGAGAGCTTCATGCATTGCCTGGCTAATCCATCTAGCCAGTTGTTCTCTCTCACGGAGAACTGAATTCTCCCGGAAGTTGGTGCTTCAATGCTTCCTCTAAGATCTGCAGTGACTAGCCACTATAGGTCTCCTCCTGGTGGTCCTGGAAGTTGAGCTCCAAGAAACTCCGGATGTGGGAATCCCAGTAATTCCGATAGTGAATCCAGATCCCTCTCGAAGATCAGCTGACCTCCGTTTCCCAACTGGTAGAACTTGCTGAACTTAGTCTCCATCTACAAGAATTAAGGATGAGGAAGTTAGTGAAGTGATCAAGTGTGTCAAGTTTTAAGTAGTAAGGTAAGAATTTTGAGGAACATGAATTTTTGATAAAGAATGAGTTCACAAGGATAAGTGAGGAAATAGTTTTTCATAAATAATCACTTTGGTTTTGAAACTAAGTTTTTGGTTTATGGTCAGGATGGCTTTGATACCAACTTGTCAACACCCGGATTTTTAATCCCAGATGCCCGTTATGCCATACCTCGCAATCCTAGGATTACCATTTTGCGAGACATAACGGATTCGATATCACAGTACATCATCCATTACAAACCATACATAAGGTCTTACACAAATAAGGATCTCATGATCCAGTCTTAATACAACAAGCAGCGGAAATAAAAGATAAGCGTAGCGGTGGGGTCCATCTTCAGGGGCACAGGCAATGTTGACGAAGGCAGATAGTCCTAGTTATCATAGCCGTCCTGATGACCATCCTCTTGATAGTCTCCTTCATAGTCTGGCCATGAGAATAGCCAGAGAAAAAAGCCATGAGTACTCTTTAAGTACTCGCAAACTACTATTAACAGGTATTATAGTTCTAAGTTAAAGTGCTAAATCTAAGTTTAACTATAAAGTTAAATTTGAAACCTAAGCTGAGTTCTGAAGCAAAGGAAGATAAAGTAAAGTTCTAGAATCACTTAAGTTGGGAAGCTATTGTCATAAACACAACCCTGTTGTGGTCAAGTCAAAGTTCATCATTCATTTCAAGTTATTTGGAAAACATCTGACTACAAAACAGTATGGCCATTCCAACTGTCCATAACCGCGGACGCGGCTATTCGAATAGTTTGACACTCTGCAGAGGTGGTACACTTTCACCACAAGATTCGATACATCTGTCAGGGATAACCCTGTATCATCATACTTAGTATGTAGATAATCAAACATAACTTTCCCTTTACACACCCTAGTATAAGCACCTCCCCTATGAGCATGGCCTCCCAACCATGACCATCAGTCATCTTGGGCACTACATAGGTGGACATCATGAGAGGTAGCCTTAGCTTAAACCTCTCCCGCGAGGGAACTAATACTAATGCATATAAATTTTCAGCTAAGCCTTACCCAATTCAGGTAGTGTGGTTGTACGGTAAATTTGGAATGGTATCGCATCCGAATCCAACAATCAGTTTTATAAAAGGGTTAAGGCTCATGCCTCAACATTTTCATCATCAACCATTTGTGTTTCTAAACACATGTCAAAACATCTCAATAGAATGACTCATCATTCCAAGGTTTTCATAATTCATTTTCACCAAGTGTTCCCATCTAAAGTGACTCAAGTTTTTGATCTACCTTAAACTACTAAGTTAAGAGTGTTCACTAAGGTGGAAGTGATGGGTTCAATCTCATGCCATAGAATGACATCTAAAGTTATCTAAATAGGTCAAGTTTTATACTTTTTATGCTACCTTCAAAACAAGTAAAGAACTTTGGGTAAAGTAAAGGAAGTAAAGCTTGAAAATAATAGTTGGGGTAAATACTAGTCAAAGTGGTATAATCAAGGCATGCTTTAAGCATCTTTGTTAAACCATCTAGTTCAATCCTAGATTGCTAATGGTAGCTTGCATTGTTAATGGTGGCTTGCCTTGGTTGGTGCAGTGGTTGAAGTTTTCTTCGTCTTCGTATTGATAGCACTCCTCCTCCTCGTAAGGTTGGTCGGTACTATCGTCTATAAATACACACGAAGTACACAATCACCAAACAATACTTAGCTAGGCTAGATAGCATTCTAAGACACACAATTGATGATCTATTATCATAACAAGCATCACAAGTTTTAATTCAATAGTTTCCTTCTTTTTAATTTAGAAAAGTAATTTCTACTCATTGAAAAATTAACTAAGATTTAATATTCACCACTCAAAATATGGGATCATGTTTACACATGTCATCACCACATATTCTAACATGTGGGAATGAGATTTAAAGGTTGGATGAAAATTACTTTTGTTTAAATTCAATATTTAATGATTTAAAGTGACTAGAAATGTCTATATAGCATTATTTTGGTACTAGTCCAAAGTCACTGCATGTAAACCTTAATGTAATTACATGTTTGGATAGATATGGTGAAATGTGATTTTTGGGAGTTGGAATCAACTCAAAAGCTATCTTGGTTAATTTTATAAAAATGTTGCAAGGTGGAAATGCTTCTGTTTTGTTATTTTTATTAGGACAGATCTATAATTCTAATTGAATTAAATCCAACGGGCTTGGATATATCATCTCAATACGTTTCATACAAAATTGGTTTCATGCAATTTGGATTCATAAAACTCTCTAAATTGAATTTTAAACTAGTGGACAGAAACTAGATTCAATTTAAAAAAAAATCCAGATTTGAACGGTTGGGCTTGCGCGGGAAAGAACTTGGGCCAGCCCAGTGGCGCTCCGCGGCGCAGGGGTCAGCTGACAGGGGCGTCCCGCTTGTCAGTGGGTCTTAACACGCGAAACGGTACGCACGTTGTGGGCCGTAGGATTAGAAGGGGATCTACGGCTGAAGGTCGTCGTCGACGACGAACAGGTCGCCGACGAGCTCGAACCCGAGCGACTCGGTGGGGGTCTGCTGGGGACGTATCAGGGCTCCAGCGGGGTAGGCCAGGCGGGAAAACGAACTGGAAGATGTTAGCGAGGCGAGGCACGGTTGCGGTGGAGCTTGGGGTGCCCTAAATCGCAGGCGCCCTTCTCCTCCTGCTGCGGCTGCTCCGGCTCCAATTCCGGCGAGGCAGAGCTTGCTTGTCTTTGGCGAGAGGTGGGTGAGGTTCAGTGAGAGGTGGGGAGTTAGTGGGTGTGGAGAGAAGAGGCTGGGGCGGCCGGTTTATATAGGTCCGACGGTGAGACCGAGCGGGATGGGCAGGCGACGGTGGCGACATGGCTAGGGCCGGCTAGAGGCATGGAGGAGGGTGGCAATCGATAGGTGGTCTCCTGGCGGTGCTCTAAGAAGTGAATGCGGGCTTAGGGGCGGTGGTATGCGGTAGGGGCGAGCTGGCGCTCTGAGTGGCAGAAGCAGCAATGTCCACGATGAGTTGTGGCTGTGGTGCGTTGGGAGGCGAACGGGGGTGTCTGGGGTGTTCCCTGGGTCGTGGTGGAGCGGTGGGCGTGGGCGGCGGTCGAGCGGCGGTCTGTGCACGCGTGCCGGGTGCGGTGCTCTGGCGCGTGCTTGGCATGGTGCGGTGGCACTGGGCGCGGGCTTTCCTCGGTGGTCCACGGCGAGGCTCGTCTCGGGCAGGGGACAGAGGGTGGCGGTGAGCTCCTGGCTACCTCCTAGACATGGCGAGGGAGGGGGAGTGGTCTGCTGCAGCAGGGCAAGGTTTGGCCAGCGACTAGGTGCTCGGTTTGACATGGCATGGTGGCTAGGGACAAGGGAGAGGGGTGCTAAGGGCCTGGTTAGACCAAGAGGGGACAGAGGGATCAAATGGGGGCAAAACCCTGTACAGAACAGTGAGCTATGATTTAGAGTTTAAACCTGCCTGCCAAGTGTTTGATTAAATGGACGCAAGAAATAAACTTTTGAATTTTGGTTTCAAAATTTTTGGGTGCTCTCCATTAGTGCTAGGTAATCTCTGGTTGCAAGGGTTTTGAAAGTGGAGCTTGTTTGAATGGTTTTTGAAAAAGTGGGATCTTACCATATGAAATAGATTCAGTTTTGAACTGTCATTTAAAATTAGCATTTGAAAGATTTTTGCAGATCACAAGGTGGGCCTTGGTACCTCATTATGTGTACAAGAAAGGGGTGTAAAGATCCACACATGTTTCTGTTAAGTTTTGAGTACTAGGAATGGCCAAAGTAGGCATGAGAGTTAATTTGGCCAAAATGATCATTCACTTCAAATATTCATTTTGAGTTATTTTTCTTTGGGAAAAGTTTGGGAATGACTTAGATGATGTTTAATTCACCTAGGAAACATTTTACAAGCATTGGATCACTTAAACAAGGCACTTCAATTCAACTCCTATTTTAAATGCACACACATATGAATGCTTTCATTTTTAATTTGGAAAAGTTTTTTGTTAACCCTATTTTTGGATGATTTGATCTTGATAAGCTTGGATTAAAGTTTTGGGATGTTACACTCTCGCTGGTCCTTCCAGCATCTATGGTACATATCTCACAGCCCATCTCAAATTACCTGTTGCAATTTTAACTACAGTTGCGTAATAAGTGAGCCAATCATCTGGCTTTGTGCTGCCATAGTATGTCTTTGTATCTCTGGCCAACTAAAAATTCGGCACAGGTGGTTCTCTCATGATCCGAGGTCCAAAGCATGCCGGACCTGGTGGTCCCTGTACCTCGAACATTTCCGACCTATAAAACAGGTCCAGCTTCAGCCTTGTGTCCTCTGGCTGGAGGTTCCTGTTTCCCAATCTTGATCCAATCACATGGTGCTCTGGTCTTGGGAATCCGGTGCTTGCCATTGCTGAGTAACCATCTTTGTATCTGTCCTGATCATGATGAGCGTTTTGCAGTTGCATTGCTTGGCCTGCACTTCTCTCCTGCCGATCTGCGTACTGCTACTAATGTTGCCGAGGCGCATTTTGCCCTCTTTCCGCCGGATTATGCTATCCGGCATTGTCATTGACAACATTCCTCTGACCGACATTGCCTTGGTCACGGTTACCTCGGCCAGCCTCACCTCGGCTAGCACTGCGGTGATCCTCATCAACTTGTACTGCTTTTCCTTTCCCTACCCTTACCGGGTCATACGGGACCATTCGTTTATCTCGTCTCCCCGAGGTTACCACTTCCTCTCTCCTAGGACCGTGATCCGGGGATGACGTGGCTCTAGTAGAATTTGCCAGGTTGTTCCTTGCCAAATGAACCAAATAAGATGCTCCGGGCTGTGCCGAGTTTTCCTTGTTTATTTTCACATTCTGCTGACATGCCACCCTCAACAAGTGGTTAAATATTTCATGTTGCCTCTCTTGGGCTTCTCCGGTTAAACCTTCTAATTTGGAGGAGCTGTATTGGCAGCCTTGAGGGTCTTAGCTGGCGTACAGTATCTCTCTAGTCCATCAGTTACTATCGTACCTGTCTGACCCGGCCTGGGCACATATTCCCTGTCAATTTCAGTAATCAGGTTTCTACCTCGGATTTTTAGTCCATCTATATGGTTTGCCTTTGCATACTCCTGCAGAGTGTTGTTTAGTGACTACTGCAACTCAGCTACTTTCTTTGCACCAGCTAGCATCTTCTGCCTAGTTTCCTCTAACTCGGCATGTGCCTGAGCCGGATCTACTACTGGCGCTATGGGTGTTTCTAAGCTATCTATTGCCTTGCTGCAATACGTTCTCCGGCCTCTATAGAGGAGGAAAACTAGACCTTGCATGCTTTGGCGTTGCCTCCGGCTCTAGCGCCGGGTCCTTGCTTGCTCCTGCATCTGGCGTTGTCATCATGACCTCAATGTAGCTTGCGGGGCGAGTGATACACATGCCGCAAGCCGTTCTAAGAGGCGGTTCGCCTCCCTCGATGACGAGCCGTGGGTGGACACTCGACTCGTCAATGCCGAAGTAGATCTTGTGCGTGCCAAGCTTGATGAAGAGGCCGTTGCACGTAGGAGGGTTCCTGCCGAAGCTCCTCGTGTTGCTGCTGACGTAGTCCAGCGCTCCAGAGCGCTGAACGATCCCGGAGACGACACGCTCGCCAGTGCCGAAGATGTTTCCCGTCCAGATTTTTACCCCTGCTAGCGCCGCTAGCCCCACGGTGGGATCCAACTGTCGTGGTGGTGGCATGACAGATGCCATGGATAGCCTAAAGATGGGGCAAACGAGCACTAGTGGAATCCAAGGAGGGATAGTGTGGTGATTCCACATACAAGTGTTTATATTTTCACTCTATCAATGTGGGATTACAATGGCTCCTTGAGCTGTTAGTGAGAAGGAGACTAGTTCTCTTACCCCCACTACAATGCTCTAGAGTTCTTCCTAGACAGAATGATCGATCCCCTTCTATAGAGGTCCTGGTGATCCTTATATAGGGAAACCCAGGTTACAAAGTTAGGGCATACGTGGAGGCATATTCCCCGAATATGACCTTTGGTTAAAGCTAGATGCCTCTTTACTCACTTTAAACGGCTAGTCAGTACTACAGACGCAATCCTCTGTGAGCTACTTTGCTTTTGGTGTCACCCGACATTGGTAATGTTAGCTGACATTCGCTACGTCGTCTTTGTCGGCCACGCCCCACTGGTCCTTCCCTCTGCTTCCTTCGCTCACGCTACCATGGACTGAGGCCACTGATGGCTCTGAAATATAGCAATCTACGTCCATGTTTAAACTGGATATTAATCATATTTTTTATGAAATATCTCTCTAAACCCTGCCACTAATCCTAATATTCAGAGGGGTATGCAATCCTTTCTTTTTGTATTTTTCCTGCGCGGATAATATCGTTTAAAGAAGGGAATCACTACATTAAAGTCAAATACGAGATTTCCAACAACCAGAAGAAACCAGGAGCCGAACAACGGAGGAAGACGCTTTAACGACCAACTATACGGACAGAGCAAAAATTCTGACCATATAGCTCCAATCGTATAGTTGGCGCCACCACCTTTACGGCAAATAGAAATCAACTTTCATGAAGGGACCCCTATATAAAGAAGCCTCGGGCAACGAGAAAACAAGCCAAACCTCACCAAAAAGTCTCTCTGCCACAGATCTCCAGCCGCCTCTAGATCTCCAAACTGTTCTCCATCTCCATAGCCATATTCCACCACTTGTAATAGTAGATCTCTTCTCCAATTGGCGACATTGTAAGAATATTGCTATCAATCTTATGATTTTCATTACAATGTTTGTGATTGTTGATCTCATCTCTATGAGTGAGTAATATTCCTTGGGCTAAGAGATTCGGCCTAGCCATGTAGCAATTGTGCATGTGATTTATCATAGATGGGATTGTGTATTAGTTTGTATGACATGATGATTATTGTATCCTCTCTTGCCTCAATCCAAGGACTTGTCAGCTACCCAAGACCCCGAGGGTTGAGCTAGGTATAGGGAGTATGAGTGATGATTGATCTGCAGGTTGGGAACCCTAGTGACAGAAGGGGTAGTACGGCTGTATGTGAGGGATTAGCTTCGGATTAACAGTGACATCACTATGCATATCATTAGTTCTCTTTCTTCTATGGATGAGACTAGTAGGTTATTGTATAAGCGGTTGCGGAGGCAATAGCAATTATAGATGCACTGCCCACATATAATTTATCTTGCTCTAACAAGTACATGCATAATTTATTTCTCTCTTTTATTTCCATAAGATGTTTTTGCATAGCTACAGGTGAAACCGAACGCCCTAGGCCCTCTCTCTCCATCATCAACAACGACAAAAAGAAGCAAGCTATTGGTCCGGTAAAAATACAAAAGGAATTATAAAACTCCTAAAGCTCTATTAAAGTAACTTCACTACACAATCGCTTCCCGTGGATTCGATAACCTAGGTCTACTAGGGAAAAATAGCTATACTACATCCGTAATCCGGATCGAAGGTATCAACCCTTTTTCCCGCGCCGTTGCCGGGGAAGCAATAGCTACCGTGGTGAGGTTATTATGAACCTTGCTAGTTTTAATTCTTGTTTTTAATTTTGTTAGTTTGCTTTCAGTCTTCATTTGATGAACCAAAAAAAATAGTTAGTCTTTAAATTATTGTTTTTACTGTTATAATTCTTTATCAAAGAAAACCCAAAAACATAAGAAGTATGGCTGAAAAGAAGCTTGGGGAGTTTGCTACTCCTAATAATGATTATTTGTGTACTCCTATTAATCAGCCATCAATCACTGCTGATGATTATGAAATTAAGCCCCATTACCTAAGTTTGGTTCAACAAAATCAATTTGGAGGTTCTGTTGTTGAAGACGCAT
The DNA here is from genome assembly GCA_916181665.1 of Avena sativa. Classification (NCBI taxonomy): domain Eukaryota; kingdom Viridiplantae; phylum Streptophyta; class Magnoliopsida; order Poales; family Poaceae; genus Avena; species Avena sativa. Next base: position 266,266,351 of record OV702292.1, on the reverse strand, counting down.
GTATGCACTTAAATACTTTCACTAAAATATGTTATATGATGCGTATAAAAGACGTTGACCCTGATGCAGTCAAACTGCGTCTATTTCCTTTCTACCTAAGAGGGAGAGCTAAAGAATGGTTGCTTTCTTTGCCTAAAAATACTATTCCATCATGGGTGGGATGTCCTTCTTTATTTATGACTAAAATTTTCCCACCTACAAAGACTATGCAACTTTGATATAATATTACTGGTTTAGACAGGAAGAGCGTGAGCCACTAGCGCTTGCATGGGAGAGGATGAAAGAATGCCTAAGAAATTGTCCTAGTCATGGGATGGAAGATTGGTTAATCCTCCATTTATTTTATAATGCTCTTAATGCTGTGTGTAAGTCTATGCTTGATACTGCAGTTGGAGGAACATTTATGGGTAAACATATTACCGAAGCAAAGCAGCTGCTAGACAATATGCAAGACAACCATGCCCAATGGCATGTGGAAATATCAAACACGAAGAAGGTGAACTCTGTCTCACAACAAGAGAAAGAAGATCTCAATGCTAAGTTGGATGATCTCATACTAGCCGTAAAAGGTAAGGAAACTCATTTAAGAGCCACCCCCGAAATAAACATAGAAGAAATAGACTTCATAGCTCATAATGATTACAACCCTTCTTGGAAGAAAAGTTACAATCCTAATTTTCAGAAACATTATGCTAGTCCTGCAAGTAACTCTAATAATAATATGGGAACTAGTAATGGTAGTCTCCAAGAAATGCTTAAATCTTTCATAGACTCACAAAATGAACAAAATAATATTCTAGTCAAAATTACGGAGACCGATGATGCTATGCTTGGTAAATTATCTAACCAAGCTATTAGTTTGAGAAATGATTTGCAGGCCCTTCAAGAAAGAACAAGGATCATTGAGGCACAACTAGGTAAGATAACCGAGAGTCAAACTCTCATTGTAGCTAAATTTGCAGGTAAAGCTAAGCCCAATCCTATTGAAGAACTCAAAATTATGAGGATCCAAAGGGAGGAGCCTGAAGAACTAGATTATAGTAATGCCCCTTCACCAAGCTACACCATCGAAGATCTCGTAAAGAGGATCAACGTCAAAATTCAGTAAGGAAAGGTAACGATGAAGCCATGTATCAACACTTTGTTGATCAGGTAGCAATTAAGGTACGCGAGCTTGAAGAAGAATACACGAAAATTGCTGAAAAGTTACCTGTTAAATTAGATGACATATTTGAGCCTACTATTAAGATAAAGATTGGAACCAATGAGATAGCTGCACTTTGTGATCTAGGTGCAAGAGTCTCAACAATTCCAAAGAGTCTTTTTAACAAGTTAAATCTTTGCTCCTTTGAAATTACTGGATTAAAATTACATCTAGCAGATTCTACCTATAAATAAGCTATAGGGATTAAGGAGAACACTTAAGCTTACATCAAAGGTTGTCCCACTCTCATTATTTCGTTATAGTTGACATGCCTGAAGATACTGTTGCTCCTATAATACTAGGTCGTCCTTTCTTGAGAACTATAAAGGCTTTAATTAACATTCATGAAGGGAAAATGAAGTTGCAATTGCCTTCACGGGATCCTTTTGTTATTCATTTCCCTGGGAAGAATAAAGCCAAACATGACGAGAAGGAGGCCCTCACTTTGAAGGTCAATTACTTTGGAGTGGGTGTTCCACTCATCTAGCCCAAGTGAGTATCATCAAGGTCAAGCTATTGACCATAAAAGAGCACTCCATGGGAGACAACCCATGTTAAATAAGGTTTGAGTTAAGTTTTTAGTTTTAGTTTAAGTTCATGTTTAATAAATAGTGCTAGAAAACTCCATTTGAGGAGAAGAAGTTCGGTAGTACCTAAAATTCTGCTTTATTCATGCTATTGTTGGTTGACAATATTTACTATCAATTTTCTATCAAAAATAAAGTATATCCCTAAGTTACAGAAAAATAAATAGTTTACGAAGAAACATTAATTTTTTGATGCACACAGAGAGTTTAACGACCAACTATACGGCGGGAATAAAAATTCCAGCCATATAGTTCTGGTCGTATAGATATCTTTACCATCGAAATTTTTTCTGCAATATGTACTGAGAGTTTAACGACCAACTATATGGCAGGAATAAAAATTCTTGCCGTATAGTTCCCGTCGTATACATATCAATGCCTCCGTACAATTTCTTTTCATATGTACTAAGAGTTTAACGACCAACTATATGGCAGGAATAAAAATTTCGGCCGTATAGTTCCGGTCATATAGATATTTATGCCTTTGCAAATTTTCTTTTGCAAGGATAGATAGTTTAACAACCAACTATACGGCCGGAACATTTTGTTCCGCCCGTATAGTTGCGTCCGTATAGCTGCGCTGCTAGGAGGAAGCCCTAATATTTTAACAGAACGCCAACTATACGGTCGGAACGCATGTTCCACCCGTATTGTTGCGTCCGACCACAAAATCGCACAGGAAGGTACTCCCAACTCCAAAACTTCAATCCTTTTTCTTTCTTCTACCTCCAAACTCTCTCAAAACCTCAAGGGATCTCCATCTCTACTCAATGTCGTTCGATTTCCTCGCACACAAGTGATACATTGCAAATGTATCTATAATTTTTGATGCTTCATGCTTGGTTTTATCTACTTTCTTGTGTTTTGTCCACACTTTGGAGTACATTTCATATGATTTTGTGGACTAACCTATTAACAAGAGCCACAGTGTCAGTTGCCTGTTTTCTGCTGTTTTTGGTTCTAGGAAGTCAGAAAATGAATATTCTCGGAAATGGACGGGACAAAAGCCAAAGTTATTATTTTACCGGGGGACACTTGGAGCCAGAATACGAGATGGAGAAGGGCTAGAGGGCGGCCACACCACCTGGCCGCATGGCCAGGCTTGGCCCACTCCAGGGGGTGGTGTGGCCAGCCCAGGCACCCCCTCAGCCTCTCCTTCCGCCTATATATTGCCTCTGATACGGAAACCCTAAGTACCCGATCAAAATTCCACGAAAGAGTCTGTAGCCGCCGTCATCTCCATCCCTAGATCGGGAGGGATCTGAAGCTCTTCCCAGCACCCTGCCGGAGAGGGGAATTCACCCTGGAGGCCTTCTTCATCATCATGCAAGCCTCCGGTGTGATGCGTGAGTAGTTCATCTCTGGACTACGGGTCCATGTAGTAGCTAGATGGCTGGTTCTCCTCCTTTGTGCTTTCGTGTTTAGATCTTGTGAGCTCCGTTCATGATCAAGATCATCTATTTGTAATTCTACATGTTGTGTTTGCGGGGATCCGATGGATATTGAGATGCTATTTCAGATTGATTATTGATTCTATCATGTCTTTTTTATTTGTGATCTTGCATGCTTTCCGTTGTTAGTAGCTATCTTGGCCAAGTAGATGCTAGCAACTCCAAGAGTTAGTATTTATGCTCGATAGTGGGTTCATGCCTCTAGTAATCTAGGGAAGTGACAGAAATCTCTAAGGTACTAGATGTGTTGTTGCTACTAGGGAGAAAACAACAATCCTTTGTTCATAAAACAATCGTATTGTTTACTTTACATGCAATTCGTAATGCAATAATCTGTTGTTTGCAACTTAATACTGGAGGGGGTTCGGATGATAACCTGAAGGTGGATTATTAGTCATAGATGCAGTTGGATGGCGGTCTATGTATAATGTTGTAATGCCAATCGAATCTCAAAGGAGTCAGGATGATTAGTATATGCTTGTATGCTTTCTCGATGTTTGTCAAGTGCCCCGCTGCAATTTGTTCACCTAGCATGTTATCTATCTTAAGGAGAGCCACCTCTAGTGAACAATGGACCCCGGTCCTTTCTTTTACATTCAATCTACAATCAACTGTTTACTGCTTTGTGTTTACTTTCTGCAAACTATTACTTCCTTCCATTCGATATGTTTAACCCTTTGTTTTCAGCAAAACCGATGAGATTGACAACCTCATCGCAAGTTGGGGGCAAAGTTCTGTGGTTGTGTTGTGCAGGTCTCCACGTTGCTACTAGCACCAGTAGTGCGCCCTGCCAAGGCTCAGCTAGTGTCAACACCCGAATTTTTAATCCCAGATGCCCGTTATGCCCTACCTCGCAATCCCAGGATTACCATTTTTGCGAGACATAATAGATTGGATATCATAGTACATCATCCATTACAAATCATACATAAGGTTTTACACAAATAAGGATCTCATGATCCAGTCTTTAACACAACAAGCAGCGGAAATAAAAGATAAGCGTAGCGGTGGGGTCCATCTTCAGGGGCACAGGCAATGCTGACGAAGGCAGATAGTCCTAGTTATCATAGTCGTCCTGCTGACCATCATCTTGATAATCTCCTTCATAGTCTGACCATGATAATAGACAGGGAAAAAAGCCATGTGTACTCTTCAAGTACTCGCAAACTACTATTAACAGGTACTATAATTCTAAGTTAAAGTGCTAAATCTAATTTAACTATCAAGTTAAGTTTGAAACCTAAGCTGAGTTCAGAAGCAAAGAAAGATAAAGTAAAGTTCTAGAATCACTTAAGTTGGGAAGGTATTATCATTAACACAACCCTGTTGTGGTCAAGTCAAAGTTCATCATTCATTTCAAGTTATTTAGAAAACATCTGACAACGAAACAGTATGGCCATTCCAACTGTCCATAACCGCGGACGCGGCTATTCGAATAGTTTGACACTCTGCAAAGGTGGTACACTTTCACCACAAGATTCGATACATCTGTCAGGGATAACCCTGAATCATCATACTTAGTATGCAGATAATCAAACATAACCTTCCCTTTACACACCCTAGTAAAGCACCTCTCCTATGAGCATGGCCTCCCAACCATTACCATCAGTCATCTTGGGCACTGCATAGGTGGACAACATTGAGAGGTAGCCTCGTCTCAAACCTCTCCCGTGAGGGAACTAATACTAATGCATATAAATTTCCAGCTAAGCCTTACCCAATTCAGGTAGTGTGGTTGTACGGTAAATTTGGAATGGTATCGCATCCGAATCCAACCATCAGTTTTATAAAAGGGTTAAGGCTCATGCCTCATCATTTTCATCATCATAAACCAGTTGTGTCTCTCAACACATGTCAAAACATCTCAATAGAATGACTCATCATTCCAAGGTTTTCACAATTCATTTTCACCAAGTGCTCCCATCTAAAGTGACTCAAGTTTTTGATCTACTCTAAAATACTAAGTTAAGGGTGTTCACTAAAGGGGAAAGATGGGATCAATCTCGTGCCATAGAATGACATCTAAAGGTTTCTAAGTAGGTCAAGTTCTATACTTTTTATGCTACCTTCAAAATAAGTAAGGAACTTTGCATACTAAGGGGAGTAAAACTTGTAGGTAAGACTTGGGGTACTAATAGTTAAAAGGGGTGTGATCAAAGCATGCCTAAAGCATCCTTGCTCATTCATCTAGCTTAATTCTAGCCTTCTAACAATAGCTTGCCTTGGTTGGTGAAGTGGTTGAAGTTTTCTTCTTCTTCTTGGTAGAACTCCTCCTCCTCCTCGAAAGCTTGGTCGGTACTAGCGTCTATAAATACATAGGGATTAGACAATCACCAAACAATACTTAACTAGGCTAAGTAGCATTCTAAAACACACATTTGATGATCTATTATCATCACAAACATCACAAGTTTAATTCAATAGTTTCAACCTTTTTATTTTAGAAAAGTAATTTCTACTCATTGAAAAATTAACTAACATTTAATATTCACCACTTAAAACATGGGATCATGTTGACACATGTCATCACCACATATTCTAACATGTGGGAATGCGATTTAAGGGTTGGATCAATATTACTTTGGTTTAAGTTCATTATTTAATGATTTAAAGTGACTAGAAATGCCTATATAGCATTATTTTGGTACTAGTCCAAAGTAACTACATGTAAACCTTAATATTATTACATATTTAGATAGATATGATGAAATGTGATTCTTGAGAGTTGGAATCAACTCAAAAGCTAACTTGGTTGATTTTATAAAAATGTTGCAAGTTGCAAAAGCTTCTGTTTTGTTATTTTTTTAGGAGCGATCTATAACTCTAACTGAATTTAATCCAACGGGCTTGGATAGATCATTTTAATACCTTCAGACAAAATTGGTTTCATGCAATTTGGATTTCTAAAACTCTTTGAATTGATTTTCAAACTAGTGGATAGAAACTAGATTTAACTAAAAAGAAAAATCCAGATTTGAATCGATGGTCTAGCGCGGGAAAGGACTTGGGCCGGCCTAGTGGCGCTCCGCGGCGCGGGGCTCAGCTGACAGGGGGGTCCCACGTATCAGCGACACTTAAAACGCGAAATGGTACGCGCGTTGTGGGTCGTAGGATTAGAAGTGAGATCAGCGGCTGAGGGTCGTCGTCAACAACGAACAGGTCGCCGGCGAGCTCGAACCCTAGCGGCTCGGTGGGGGTCTACTGGGGGCGTACCAGGGCTCCAGCGGGGTTGGCGAGGCGGGCAAACGACATGGAAGACGACGGCGAGGCGAGGCGCGGTTGCGGCGGAGCTTGGGGTGGTCGCAATCAACGACGCCCTTCTCCTCCTGCCGCGGCTGCTCCGGCTCCAATTCCGGCGAGCTGCTGCTCCACTTGCTCCGGCTAGAGGTGGGTGAGGTTCAGAGAGGTGAGGGGAGTGGAATGGTGTGGAGAGAAGAGGCTGGGGAGGGCTCCTTTTATAGGCCCGACGGTGAGACCGAGCGGGATGGGCAGGCGACTCCGGCGACAAGGCTATGGCGGGGTAGAGGCATGGCTGGGGGTGGCGATCGATGGGTGGTTCCCTGGCGGTGCTCTAGGAATTGAATGCGGCCGTAGGGGCGGTGGCACGCAGTCTGGGCGAGGTGGCGCTCTACGCGGCCGATGTAGCGGTGTCCACGGCGAGCGGTGGCTGTGAGGCTTTGGGCGGCCAACGGGGATGTCTGGGTGTTCTCCAGGTCGAGGTGGAGCAGCGGGCGCGGGCTGGTGCTAAGGGATGGTCTGTGCGAGCGGGGACAGGGCGTGCTCTGGGGGCGCCGTCGACATGCTCGATCGGCTCCGGGCGCGGCGGTTCCTGGCCGCTCTGCTCTCTGTCTCTGGCCTGGGGCTGGTTGGGCGGTGGAGGTGGACCACTGGCAAGCTGCTAGACATGAGAAGAGAGGCTGGAGAGGGCTGCTGCTGCGAGTGCATTGTCGGCCGGCGGGGTGGTGCTCGGCATGGCATGGCAGTGCAGCTAGGGGTAAGGGAAGAGGCTGGTTAGGCTCTGGTTAGATCAAGAGGGGACAAGGGGATCAATTGGGGGCAAAACCCTGTAGTAAACAGTGAGCTAGGATTAGAGTATAGATTATGCTTGCCAAGTGTTCGATGAAATGGCCACATGAAAGAAAGTTTTGAATTTTGGTTTCAAATTTTTTGAGTGATCTCCACTAGTGATAGGTAGTCTCTGGTTGCAAGGGTTTTGAAAATAGAGCTCAAATAGATGGTTTTTGAAATAGGGGTGATCTATGCATATGCATTAGATTCAATTTTAAACTGTCATTTAAAATAGTTAACAGAATGTTTTTAGCAGATCAAAAGGTGGTCCTTGGTACCTCATTATGTGTACTAGCAAGGGGTGCAAAGACCAAGAATTGTTTCTGTTAAGAATTGAGTACTAGGAATAGCCAAAGTAGGCATGAGAGTTAAATTTGCCAAAATGACCATTCCTTCTTTTTAATTCTTTTTGATTTGATTTTCTTTAGGAAAAGTTTGGGAATGATGTAGATGATGTTTAAATCACCTAAGAAACATTTTACAAGCATTGGATCAATCAATCATGGCAATTCAAACAACTCCTATTTTAAATGCATACATATATGAATGCTTTCATTTTAAATTTGGAAAAGTTTTTGTTAACACTATTTTTGGATGATTTGATCTTGATAACCTTGGATTAAAGCTTTGGGATGTTACAAACCTTCCCCCCTTAAACAAAAATCTCGTCCCGAGATTTACAAAGAAAACTAGGAACTAAAGAGATCTGGGAACTCTGTTCTAGTGTAATCTTTGCGCTCCCAAGTAGCTTCCTCCTCGGTATGGTTGCTCCACTGAAACTTGAGAAACTTGATACTCCTGGTCCTGGTGATTCTGTAGGCTTCTTCTAAGATACGGATGGGTACTTCCCAATAGGTCAGGTCATTGTTGATTTCCACAGCTCTGTGATCGATATTCTTGAAAACTTCAGTCTTCTCAGGCACTTCCAAGCATTTGCGAAGTAACGAGATATGGAACACATTGTGGATGGCTGACATCTCTTTAGGCAGTTCCAGTTGGTACGATACTTCTCCTCGGTGGTTCAGAATCTTGAAAGGTCTGATATATCTGGGAGCTAACATTCCCTTCAAACTAAAGCGTTGAGTTCCCTTCAATGGTGAAACTTTGAGATATACGAAATCTCCGACATTGAAAGTCAGGTCTCTCCTTCTTTTGTCAGCATAACTCTTCTGTCTAGATTGGACGGTCTTGAGGTGCTCACGGACTTTGTGAACTTTCTCTTCTGCTTCTCGGAGAATGTCGGGTCCAAAGATCTGACTCTCTCCTACTTGCGACCAATTCAAAGGGGTACGACACTTTCTTCCCTATAGGAATTCAAATGGTGCCATCTGCAAACTAGCTTGATAGCTATTGTTATATGAGAATTCTGCGAAAGGCAGGCAGTCTTCCCATTTTTATCCGTATTCCAACACACAAGCTATAAGCATATCCTCTAGGATCTGATTGACTCTCTCAGTTTGTCCATCTGTTTGCGGGTGATAAGCGGTACTGAAGATCAACTTGGTTCCTAAACCTTCCAGAACTTTTTGCCAAAATCTTGAAGTAAACTAGGTTCCTCGCCCTAAGACGATGGTCTTGGGGGTTCCATGTAGACTAACAATCCTAGCAATGTACAGCTCTGCTAGTTTTGCATGCTGGTAGGTTGTCTTGACAGGTATAAAGTGGGCTACCTTGGACAGTCGATCAACTATGACCCAGATTGAGTCATTTCCCCTACTAGAAGTAGGTAAACCTGTGATAAAGTCCATTCCGACGGAATCCCATTTCCATTCCAGAATTTGTAATGGTTGCAACAATCCTGCAGGTCTCTGATGCTCTCCTTTGACTCTTTGACAGATGTCACATTTGGCGATGTAGCTTCCGATCTCTCTTTTCATCTTGTGCCACCAAAATTGCTCTTTCAAATCCTGATACATCTTTGTTCCTCCGGGGTGGATAGAATACAGAGTATCATGAGCTTCCTTCATGATAATTTCCTTCAGCTCCGAATCTGCTGGCACACAGATACGTCCTTTGTACCACAGTACTCCTTCTTCGTCTTCGGTGAATCCAGGTACCTTTCCTATACCAATACGACGTTTGATTCCGTCGATACTTTAATTTCCCTTCTGGGCTTCCTTGATTTGGCTAATCAAAGTGGGTTGAAGTTCAATGCTAGCTAGGAATCCTTTGCTAACTAACTCAGTCCTGAACTGCTCCAACTCCTCGTACAAACTTGGTTGCTTCTCTTTGATCATGGTGTTAAGCCTACACGACAATCTGCTAAGAGCATCCGCTACCACATTGGCTTTGCCGGGGTGATAGTGAATGTCAAGGTCATAATCCTTGATTAACTCTATCCATCTTCTTTCCCTCATATTCAGCTCCTTCTGAGTGAAGATATACTTCAAGCTCTTATGATCTAAGTAAATCTCACACCGATTACCCATCAAATAATGACGCCATGTCTTCAACGCTAGAACCATGGCTGCTAGCTCCAGATCATGGGTCGGATAGTTCTGCTCATGTTGCTTCAATTGTCGAGACAGATACGCGATGACTTTGCCTTCTTGCATCAATACACATCCTAGGCCAATCTTGGATGCATCACAATACACATCAAATGGCTTCTTGATGTCTGGCATGATCAAAATTGGGGCGGATATCAATCTCTTCTTCAGCTCCTGGAAACTGGCTTCACACTTGTCTGTCCATTCAAACTTCTTGTCCTTCTTCAACAATTGGGTCATTGGTCGGGCAACACCTTTGGGGTGTTTCCTTGCTCCTACTGGATTGATAACCTTGGTTTTGTACTGAGGGAAAACTTGCTGTTGTGCTCATCATACCTTCCTCTTAGGGTTCCCCAACGAGCTCGATATATTTTGGGCCATCAAGCTCTTTTTCTGGCACCGTTGCCGGGGAGTCAAGGACATCTTCACAAGGGGAGTCCCTCATAACCAATCTCTTTACTTTGTTATTTTTCTTTTGCTTAGTTTACTTTTGCTTTGTTTGCTTGTTTCTTTATCAAAAACACACAAAAAATTAGTCTTACAAGTTTGCTTTCTTTATTAAAAACACAAAAAAATGACAACTCTTGTAAACACTAAGTTGTGTGACTTCACTAGCACCTACAACAATGATTTTATGAGCACACCTATTGCTCCACATGTCCCTGAAGCTACTTTCTTTGAGATTAAACCTGCTTTACTCAATCTTGTTATGAGAGAACAATTTTCTGGTATTGGTAATGAAGATGCTGCTGCTCATTTAAATAACTTTGTTGAACTTTGTGAGATGCAAAAGCATAGGGATATAGATGGAGATATTATTAAGCTTAAATTGTTTCCTTTCTCTTTGAGAGGAAAAGCTAAAGAATGGTTGAATTCCTTAACTAGGAATAGTATAGATTCTTGGACTAAATGCAAAGATGCTTTTATTGGAAAATACTATCCTCCTGCTAAGATTATATCTATGAGAAGTGAAATAATAAAGTTTAAACAATCTGATAATGAACATGTTGCTCAAGCTTGGGAAAGAATGAAATCTTTGGTAAAGAATTGTCCCACTCATGGACTGACTGCTTGGATGATCATCCAAACCTTTTATGCAGGATTGAACTATTCTTCAAGGAACCTATTGGACTCTGCTGCTGGAGGTACCTTTATGACCATTACTTTGGGTGCTGCAACAAAGCTTCTGGATAATATGATGGTTAACTATTCTAAATGGCATACTGAAAGAGCTCCACAAGGTAAGAAGGTAAATTCTGTTGAGGAAACCTCCTCCTTGAGTGATAAGATTGATGTTATTATGTCTATGCTTGTTAATGGGAAAGCCCATATTGGTCCAAATAATGTTCCAATTAGCCTCTTTGGTTGCTCAAGAAGAGAAAGTTTATGTGAACTTTATAAGAAATAATAATTTTGGCAATAATGCTTATGGTAATAACAATTATAGGCCCTATCCTCCTAATAATACTTATGGTTATAATGGCAAACCTGGATTACCTAGTGAAGGAAGAATTCTAGAGGTCGAAAGAGCCACTAAAAGCTTCATGCAAATGCAATATGAGCAAAATAAGTTATTTACTAAAACTATGGAGGAACAATCTACCATTTTGAAGAATATTAGTCATCAACTTGAAAGTTTGAATAGGGAAATTCCTAGTTTGCAACTAAAACTTTCTAATGCTGAATGAAATATATCATCTTTGTTTGAAGCACAGTCCTCTTTGATTAATAAAATGGTTGCTAAACCTGAAACTATTGATAATCCCTTTGCTGCTACAAATGCCATACAAGTAAGAGTTGATGAAAATGTTAGACTATTAGCTGAATTACATGCTAAGTGGGAAAGAGAAGATGAGATTGCTAGAAACATTAGTGTTTCTACTATCACTACCACTAGTGTTGAGGATAGTAATAGCTCTACTACCTTAGATGATAACTATGATTTTGATCTTGATGGTTGCAATATCTCTGAAGTTATTAAGTTCCTACAAAAGCTTGCTAAAAGTCCTAATGCTAGTGCTATGAACATGGCCTTTACAAAACACATTACTGAAGCTCTCATAAAGATTAAAGAAGAAAAGATGAAACATAAAGCTTCTATCCCTATAAAACAAGAAGATGCTTGGGAACCCATCATTAATATGAAATTGAATGATATTGATTTCAAAGCTTTATGTGATCTTGATAGTAGTGTTTCTGTTATGCCTAGAAGGATTTATGATATGCTTGATTTGCCACCACTTGAAGATTGTTATTTGAATGTCCCACTTGATGATAATGCTAAAAAGAAACTCACGGGGAGTATTAATGATGTTCTTAGTATGGTTAACAATGCCTATGTCCCCGTTGATTTCTATGTTTTGGATGTTGAATGCAATGCTTCTTGTCCTATTACTTTGGGAAGACCTTTTTCTTAGAACTGTCCGTGCCATTATTGATACGAAAGAAGGCACCATTAAATACCAACTCCCACTCAAGAAAGGTATAGAACACTTCCCTAAGAAGAGAAAGAAAGATTTCTTTTGCCTCTCCTATGAAAACAAAATTTGGTCTTAATGCTTCTTCATTTGAGAACACTTGATTCTTTCTTGCTTCTTATGCCTAACTTAAAGGCGTTAAAGAAAAGTGAGTAACCTCTAATGAGAGAGAAGTACTGATTGGGAAAGTTGCTGTCCTGAAACAGATTTCTGTGCTTCACCATAAATATTCATGTAAAATATCTGAACGTCCTTTTGAGGCGTGAGTTTTTGTGCTTCTGCCCCAGGTTGTTATCTAACTTTTGTTAGTTCCACACTCTTTGATTTGAGCAACAGAAGGACTTCGAAAAAATTCGTCTTTACCTGCTGGTCTGTTTTGACAGATTTCTGCCATTTTTTTGCATTTGCTTCTTGTTGGTTCCTTTTTGAGTTCTTTTGGGGAATTTAGCTTTTTGAGGGAAGTGCTACAGTAGCTAGTGTTTTAATGGAAGTTTTATTGGTGATTAGAACTGAATCTAAAGATCTATTATCTTGAGTGCACTAATGTTGCTAATAAAGATTGTATGAAGTTTTATATGAAGGAAAAATTTCAGGTGTATGGAAGGAATGAGTAATGAGATGAAGGATGGACTAAAGCTCAAGCTTGGGGATGTCACGCATGTCACCCTAAGAAATATCCAATAAGTACAAGCATCAAAGCTTGGGGATGCCCAAGGCATCCCCTTCTTCATCAATAAAAATCCCAGGTTTCTTCCAAACGCTTCATTTTTATTGTTTCATGCATAGTTGTGTTGTTCTTGGAGCGTCTTCGTTTTCGTTTTGGTTTTTTGTTTGCTTTGTTTGCTTAGTTTGTTGAATAAATTGGTTGGACCCCCTCTTTCATACATTGGTTTTCAAATAGTTTGGTTTGCTTTGGAAAAGAGTAGGAAAGCTCATGCTTAAGTGTTAAAGAGAGTTTCTTTTGATTGTGGCCTATGCTTTGTCATGCCATGCTTGATATTGTTTTGGCTTTATGCTTAGTATTCTTTTCTGTAGCATGACTTGTTATAAACAATTGAGATTGCTTAATGTGCCTTGGATGAATCATGCGTTGTTTTAGCATATTAAAGCATAGTATTGTGGTATTCTCCTTTGATGCTTTATTTGGGTTGACTTGGCGCATGCTCAACCCTGTTATAGCTATCCCAAGTCACCATAGCCTTTATGATCCTTTAGTTTTCAACTTGTAGTATCACTTTATGCTTTGATCAATGATGTTTTGTCGCTCTGCATGATTATGGTCATTATTGCTCTCTTAGTTTGTCGCTCCCAGTCTTTTGCTAGCCTCCACAACCAAGTATGAGTTCCACTCAGGCATCCAACTCCCTAAACCAAATTATTCCAAAGAGTCTACCATACCTACCTATTAGCTTATGCTATTCCAAGTATATTCATGCTTTTGTTTATCTTCCAAATTAAACTTGTTATGAGAAAACTAGTGATTAAAGCTCTCACGAACTTGATGGCACACTTTACTTTTTTTGCATTTAATAAACTTGAACCATTGGGTCCTTCTTTGTTGCATATATGCTTGCGCTTTTATAAGTTGAAATTAGCAGAACCATGTATCATGGGGAACGCTTTCAACATTGCACTTGTACCTTGTACCCTGTTGATATCATGTTCTTTTGCTTATGGATCCCGGTTGTGTGAAATAAAAGTGGAACTTGTAACGTCATGGATTTTGTATGTGTGTTAGAGAAACGCCTGGGCCGCTAGCCTAAGCTATGCCTAATCATGGTGGAAACTTGCAACATCACCATAATGAGCACTCTATGAAGCATCCTTAATAAAACCTATGCAAATAGCAAATAAAAAGATTGCTGAGATGCTCATTGTCTGCTTGCCTTGTCATTTTGATTATGGGATAGCTCCTGTATCATGTGCAAGGGGTACCCCATTGGCGGTTCTTTATGATACACATGTACTTACAATGACAAGAGCTTACTCGTGACTAAAGTTGAGTATCATGAGGTTCGTTCTTCGTAAGTAAGGGGCATGAGATTTTGGTTTATAACTTGTCAAGCATATCCTCTTAGTTGTGTCACTTTAACCTTAATCACCTTCAAGATGCTTATGATAGGGGCAATGAGAGCTGGAAGATATAAGTACCATAATTTTTGGAAGCTCTTTATGAGAATTGAACCCCTACTTCCTTCTATGAAGGCCTTTCTTCCACTTATATATCGAGTCTCCACCTTCTATCTTTATGCACCTACTTTGAGAGCATAGTGGCCATTCTTAGTTCTATGTGCATTGTCCCAAGACTAGTTGATTGATGCATAATTTGATATTGCTTGTTTTAAACTATTTGTATCTAGTCACTCTTATGAACTTTGAAGGTGTCCTATGCATTTATATTTGCTACTCTATGAGGGACAAGCTGAATACTACTATGCTATGTTTTCTTTATGTGAAACAAACAAACGTCTTGCAAAGCATTGTTATTCATGAATCTTTTGTTTATGCCTTTTCATGTTGCATCATAGTTTCTTTGTCTTATTGCTAGAACTTTATCTTTCATGTTATGATTGAAGTACTATGATCCCAACTTTGAATGTTTTACATATACTTTGATCAAGTTTATGATGGTGCATGTCACCTCAAAAATTATTCTTTCTTTTTATCACTTACCTACTCGAGGACGAGCAGGAGTTAAGCTTGGGGATGTTGATACATTGCAAATGTATCTATAATTTTTGATGTTCCATGCTTGGTTTTATCTACTTTCTTGTGTTTTGTCCACACTTTGGTGTACTTTTCATATGATTTCATGGACTAACCTATTAACAAGAGCCATAGTGCCAGCTGCCTGTTTTCTGCTGTTTTTGGTTCCAGGAAGTCAGAAAATGAATATTCTCAGAATTGGACAGGACAAAAGCCAAAGTTATTATTTTACCGGGGGACACTTGGAGCCAGAATACGAGACGGAGAAGGGCCAGAGGGCGGCCACACCACCTGGCCGCACGGCTAGGCTTGGCCCGCACCAGGAGTGGTGTGGCCAGCCTAGGCACCCCCTCGGCCTCTCCTTCCGCCTATATATTGCCTCTGATACGGAAACCCTAAGTACCCGATCAAAATTCCACGAAAGAGTCTGTAGCCGCCATCATCTCCATCCCTAGATCGGGAGGGATCTGAAGCTCTTCCCGGCACCCTGCCAGAGAGGGGAATTCAGCCTAGAGGCCTTCTTCATCATCATGCAAGCCTCCAGTGTGATGCGTGAGTAGTTCATCTCTAGACTACAGGTCCCTATAGTAGCTAGATGGCTGGTTCTCCTCCTTTGTGCTTTCATGTTTAGATCTCGTGAGCTCCGTTCATGATCAGGATCATCTATTTGTAATTCTACATGTTGTGTTTGCAGGGATCCGATGGATATTGAGATGCTATTTCAGATTTATTATTGATTCTATCATGTCTTTGTTATTTGTGATCTTGCATGCTTTCCGTTGTTAGTAGCTATCTTGGCCAAGTAGATGCTAGCAATTCCAAGAGTTACTATTTATGCTCGATAGTGTGGTCATGCCTCTGGTAATCTGGGGAAGTGACAGAAATCTCTAAGGTACTAGATGTGTTGTTGCTACTAGGGATAAAACAACAATCCTTTGTTCATAGAACAATCGTATTGTTTACTTTACACGCAATTCATAATGCAATAATCTGTTGCTTGCAACTTAATACTGGAGGGGGTTCGGATGATAACATGAAGGTGGATTATTAGTCATAGATGCAGTTGGATGGCAGTCTATGTATAATGTTGTAATGCCCAATCGAATCTCAAAGGAGTCAAGATGATTAGTATATGCTTGTATGCTTTCTCGATGTTTGTCAATTGCCCCGCTGTAATTTGTTCACCTAGCATGCTATGTATCTTAAGGAGAGCCACCTCTAGGAACTATGGACCCTGGTTCTTTCTTTTACATTCAATCTACAATCAACTATTTACTGCTTTGTGTTTACTTTCTGCAAACTATTACTTCCTTCCATTTGATACGTTTAATCCTTTGTTTTCAGCAAAACCGGTGAGATTGACAACCTCATCGCAAGTTGGGGGCAAAGTTTTGTGGTTGTGTTGTGCAGGTCTCCACGTTGCTACTAGTACCGGTAGTGTGCCCTGCCAAGGCTCAGCTAGAAACACCTTTGGGGTGTTTCCTTGCTCCTACTGGATTGATAACCTTGGTTTCGTACTGAGGGAAACTTGCTGTTGTGCTCATCATACCTTCCTCTTGGGGTTCCCCAACGAGCTCGATATATTTTGGGCCATCAACAAGTGATCTACGGTATGTTTCTCCTCCGATCCTCCAATTACTTTTTGCAAATTCATCTTCAATCTATTGTCATTGTGAATCTAGGGTGAGACCTACAATGAACCAATTGCCATGATTTTCTTGCCTAGATTATTATCTTGAGGAGATTCTTTGTGTGCTTAGATGAGGAATATATTATACTTACTGTTGTTGGATCAAAGAAGTTTATTTTTGCCTTTCTTCTATGTTTTAGACGATGAACACAAGGAGCCAAACTCATGCTCGTGCCACCGCTAGCGCTTCTCGGGTTGTCGCTCAGGAACGCATGGGGATACGGTTCAGGGATGAGGCCCATCATGATCGCTTCAACAGGATCAAGAACCGCGAAGTGAAGGCCACCAAGTGGGCTTTGCCCCATTATATTGAAGCAACTCGGTATTTCTAATGACTTTAATTGACTTTGCAATAGAGCTAGCCTACAAAACTTTGTGTACAATGATGTACCTACTTATCGCCGCATAACCATTGAATTCCTAAGTTCATTGCAATGCACCGTTAAACAATGGCAAGGAGAGGATACTATTTCTTTCAGTCTTAAAAACAACAACTACACTTTAACATTAGTTGAATGGTGCGCATGCTTTAATTTGCCAAACAACGATGTTCATGCTTTACACGCATCCTTTACTGGCTTAAGTCCTTCCCCCAATCAATACTATAATGGAATGAGATTCACTAGTAGAGTGAACAAGGGGAAGAATATTCAACATCCTGCAATTCGCTATTTGTTCTATGTTATTGCTAACACCTTGCAGACACGTAATGAGTTCATGAGACTCAACGAGGAGGACATCCTAGTCCTCGCAAAGGCTACTTACATCAACTGCAACCTGTCACTCAACTTAGGCACCATCCTTGTGCGCTACCTGGAGCAGCAAGCCTCCCAGAGCCAAGGGCCAATCACAGGAGGAGGCGTCATCACCGTGCTTGCTGCTTCCCTAGACATCGATCTAGGTGAGTTGCAACCCGTACTAGGTGAGACACGTGTTGGTTTCTCCACCTTGAGGGCCCGTGGAATGCTCACTAGGAGAGGTGGTGTTTATTACCTGCATATTGCTGGAGCTGGTCGTATCTACCCCGCTCCTATGCCTAATGGTCTTTTCTCTATCAAGGAAGGACGTTTTCTATATGATTTGTAGGTTGAGCAACACCAACCCGAGGAAGAGATTCCTGAAGAGGATGAGGACCAAGAGGAGGAGAAAGAATTTCCTTATCAAGAGGAGCAGCCACAAACCCGATTCACCACATACCAAGATTTCCAAGGAGATGGAGGGACGGTGGAGAGGATGCACAACCTCTCTTTGAACCTCCGAGAATCAACAAGTAACCTCTCAACTCAATTTGGGAACTGGAGTAATGACTTTTTCCTGCCACCACAATGATTTGAAGAGCTTGCAAAAGCCTAAGCTTGGGGAAGTTTCCTCATGTATTTTTATTTGGTGTTTATTTGCTTTTATTTATTTCAAGGTTACGTTTTTATTTGAGTTTATAAGCACTCGTGTTGGTCACCCCAACACTTTATCGTTAGTCCTTTCTATTTTGCTTTCGAAATTTTCTAGCCAAGCTTTGCCGCCAATTTTCTATTATTTAAATTCCCTCTCTTAAATCACAAAAAGATTTCTCCATTTTTCCTTATTTTCCCTCTTTCTTTTCTTTCCGCCTCGAGGTCTTCATATATTTGCAGGAGAGTGATCCACTTCGAGTTTCCAAGAAACAAATAAAAAAGGAAGAGAGAAGTGGAACCAAACATGACAGGATTGCCTTATGACTCCCCACTTTTGAAGTTTGACAAACCCATGCTAATTAGTAGTAAATGTTGAGATATTTTATTGGTGGAACGAGTCTTTGTATCGTCGTAAGATTGTCATTTGCATGGGTATTTAATTGGGCTCATTTTGTTCCAGCTCTCGTAATTAACCAAGTCTTGCCTAAAAATTGCTAAACAATTGTAATAAGAAAAAGTCTCACAATTGAAGACTTGGGAGTTGTAGTGCTTAGTCTTGAAGGTTTATTTCTAGAGACACTCAACACCACTGAAAATGTTAATTGACTTGATAGCTCTCTTTAAAAGGATTTGTTCGATTGAATTAATGTTTAGCGGTTTTTGTGAGCATGCGAAAGTTTGACTTGTTAATCATAAGAATGATATAGCTTTACGCGTGTCAAACTTCATGGGATGCCAACAACTCCGCTGGCCTACGGACGATTTTCATGGAGGAAACTCCTAGATTTTGGCTATGAGTTGATTAAACACTTGTAGTAGTGATCCTATAGTAGGTAAGATTCTTGGCACTCCCGGGTAGCTATAATCATGATGGAATCACTCATGTAGCTATTGTGAGTAATCATTATGTAAAAGGAACAAAAACCTTAGTGATTCCACGAGTGCCCATCATAGCCCGATAAACTAATAAAAATCTTTGGCATGCTCTCAATTACTTAAAAACTGAAATTCTCTAAGGACAATGAATAGAAAAGTAGTGCTTGGAAAGTATTGATTCATTGATGTGGGAGAATTGATATACTCTAGTATATATGCTTTTCATGACAACTCTCACACCCTTAATTTACATGATTATACTTTATTGCTCAAAGGCAAGCCTATGAGTTGATTACTTGACATGGAATAAAGTTTACTCATTTGAATCATCCATGCTTACAATAATTTTGTTGCGCTATAAGGATGCATGAAACCTGTATGATATGCTTGCCATTCCTCTATCTATGCTGAAGTTTTTCAGATTTATGAAGTGGAGGAAACATGATACTACTAATCATGAGTAAGATAACCATCTCGTTATTTTAGTTTAAATGCTGAGTTCCTTTTTGATTTTCGTTTTCTTCCTCGGGATGATCAAGTTTAATCTTGGGGAGGTTGATGGCTCTGAAATATAGCCATCTACGTCCACATTTAAACAGGATATGAATCATATTTTTTATGAAATGTCTCTCTAAACCCTGCCACCAAAGCTAATATTCAGAGGGGTATGCAATCCTATATTTTTGTATTTTTCCTACGTAGATAATGTCGTTTAAAGAAGGGAATAACTACATTAAAGTCAAAGATACGAGAGTTCCAACAACTAGAAGAAACCAGGAGCCAAACAACGGAGCCAGACGCTTTAACGAACAACTATACGGCCAAAGCAAAAATTCCGACCGTATAGCTCTGGTCGTATAGTTGGTACTGCCACCGTTAGGTCAAACATAATAACTTTCATGAAGGGACCCCTATATAAAGAAGCCTCGGGCGACGAGAAAACAAGCTAGACCTTGCCAAAAAGTCTCTGCCATAGATCTCCAGCCGCCTCTAGATCTCCAAACCCTTCTCCATCTCCATAGCTATATTCCACCACTTGTAATAGTAGATCTCTTCTCTGATTGGCGACATTGTAAGACTATTTCTATCAATCTTATGATTTTCATTACAATGTTTGTGATTGTTGATCTCATCTCTATGTGTGAGTAATTCTCCTTGGGCTAAGGGCTTCGGCCTAGCCATGTAGCAATTGTGCATGTGAATTATCATATCTGGAATCATGTATTAGTTTGTATGCCATGATGATTATTGTATCCTTTCTTGCCTAAATCCAAGGACTTGTCAGGTACCCAAGACCCCGAGGGTTGAGCCAGGTATAGGGAGTACGAGTGATGACTGATCTGCAAGTTGGGAACCAGAGTGACAGAAGGGATATTACGACTATATGTGAGGTATTTGCTTGGGATTAACTGTGACATCACTATGCATATCATTAGTTCTCTTTCTTCTATGGATGAGACTAGTAGGTTATTTCCATAAGCGGCTGTGGAGGCAATATCAATTATGGATGCACTGCCCACATATAATTTATCTTGCTCTAACAAGTACACGCATACTTTATTTCTATCTTTTATTTCCAACAGATGTTTTTGCACAGCTACAGGTGAAACCGAACGCCCTAGACCCTCTCTCTCCATCATCGAAAACAACAAAAAGACGCAAACTATTTGTCCGATAAAAACACAACAGCAATTCTAAAACTCCCGAAGGTCCATTAAAGTTACTTCACTGCGCATTCGCTTCCCATCGATTCGATAACCTAGGACTACTAGGGAAAAGAGCTATACTACATCCATAATCCGGATCGAAGGTATCAACCACCTTTTGACCAGCGGGAGATTCTTTCCTTCTCTTGGAAGCCAAGTGGTAGCCCGGCTAGCGCTTGGCCAACCCAGCTATGAGGATACCTGCATATATGGAAAATCAAGTATAGCCAGCATACGCTTTATGTTGGTCGGGTTAGTGTTAGGTGAATACCCGTCAGGCCGGGTTACCCTGTAAGTCGGCCTGCCTCGAGGAGACCCGGCCAGCACCCGCTTTGACCGTGTTGTACCTTGGCTTACTCGGCCTTTATACCCCAGCGTGACCCTACCCGGGGGTATCCCCCCAACAATCTCCATGAAGGGAACGTGAAGCTTCAATTGCCTTCGCGCGATCCTTTTGTTATTCATGTTCCCAGGAATAAGAAAGCCAAGCATGATGAAAAGGAGGCCATCACTTTGAAGGCCAACTATTTTGGAGTGGGTGTTCCACTCATCTGGCCCAAGTGAGCAACATCAAGGTCAAGCTATTAACCATAAAAGGGCGCTCCATGTGAGGCAACCCATGTGAAATAAAGGTTTGAGTAAAGTTTTTAAGTATTAATTTAAGTTTATGTTTAATAAAGAGTGCTAGAAAACTCCAGATGAGGAGAAAATTTCGGTACTACTACACATCTTGTTATATACATGCTGTTGTTGGCCGATAATTTTAACTATCAACTTTCTGTCAAAAACAAGGTATTTTGCTAAGTTTCAGAATAAGAAGTAATTCTCGAAGAAATGAAAATTTTTTGATGGGTACAGAGAGTTTAACGAGCAACTATATGGCGGGAATAAAAATTCCGGCCGTATAGTTCCGGTCATATAGATACTTTTGCCCTCGACAATTTTTCTTTCAAAAGTACTGATGGTTTAACGACCAACTATACAGCAGGAATAAAAATTTCGGCCGTATAGCTCCGGCCATATAGATATCGGTGTTTTCGTACAAATTTCTTTCCTAGGTACAGACGGTTTGACGACCAACTATACGGTGGGAACCTATTGTTCCGTTCGTATAGCTCCAGCCGTATAGCTGCGCCGCCAGGTGGAAACCCTAAAATTTTGACAGCAGGCCAACTTTACGGCAGGAACACATTTTTCCGGCCATATAGTTCCACCTGTATATTTGTGTTCGACCACAAAAACATCACGGGAGGTACCTCCAACCCCAAAACTTCAATGCTTTTTCTTTCTTCTACCTCCAAACTCTCTCAAAACCTCAAGAGATCTTCATATCTACTCAATTTCGTTTGATTTCCTTGCACACAAGTGATCTACGACATGTTTCTCCTCCTATCCTCCAATTACTTTTTACAAATTCATATTCGATCTATTGTCATTATCAATCTAGGGTAAGACCTACTATGAACTCATTGCCATGGATTTCTTGCCTGGATTATTATTTTGACGAGATTCTTTAGTATGCTATGATGAGGAATATGTTATGCTTATTATTGTTGGATCAAAAAGTTTTATTTTTATTTTTCCTTGTTATTTTTAGATGATGAACACAAGGATCCAAACTCGTGCTCGTGCCGCTGCTAGTGCTTCCCGGGCTGTCACTCAAGAGCGCATGGGGATATGGTTCAGGAATGAGCTCCAACATGATTGCTTCGACGGGATCAAGAACCGAGAAGTGAAGGCAACCAAGTGGGTTTTCCCCATTATATTGAACCAAATCAGTATTTATAATGACTTCAATTTACTTTCCAATAGGGTAGGCCTGGAAAACTTTGTATTCAATGATGTGCCTACCTATCGTCGTTTAACCATTGAATTTTTAAGTTCTTTGCAATGCATCGTTAAACTATGGCATGGAGAAGATCGGATTTCTTTCCAGATTATGAACAACATTTACACTTTATCACTAGATGAATGGTATGCATGCTTTAATTTGCCAAACAATATTGATAATGATTTCCGTGCATCCTATACTGGCTTAGACCCTTCCCTAGAACAATATTATAATAGAATGAGTTTCACTTCTACAGTGAGCAAGGGGAAGAATATTCAACATCCTACAATCCGCTATTTGTTCTATGTTGTTACTAACACCTTACAGGCATGTAATGAGTTCACAAGACTCGATGAGGACATCATAGTCCTTGCAAAGGCTGCTTTCAACAACTGCAACTTGTCACTCAACTTGGGCATAATCCTTGTGCGCTACTTGGAGAATCAATCCTCCCAAAGCCAAGGACCAATCACAGGTGGAGGCATCATCACCGTGCTTGCCACTGCCCTAGGCATCAATCTAGGCGAGTTGCAACCTATGCTAGGTGAGCGACTTGTCGGTTTCTCTACTTTAAAAGCTTGTGGAATGCTCACTAGGAGAGGTGGTGTTTATTACCTCATATTGTTGGAGCTGGGCATATCTACCCCGCTCCTTTGCCTAGTGGTCTTTTCTCTATCGAGGAAGGATGTTTGCTATATGACTTGCAGGTTGAGCAACACCAACCCGAGGAGGAGATTCTGGACAAGGATGAGGACCAAGAAGAGGAGCAAGAAGTTCCTTATCAAAAGGAGCAGCCATCAACCCGGTTCAGTACATACCAAGACTTCCAAGAACTTGGAGGGATTGTGGATAGGATGCATAGCCTCTCTTTGAACCTCCGAGAATCCACTAGTAATTTATCAACTCAATTTGCAAACTGGAGTTCCAACTTTTTCCCGCCACCACAATGATTTGAAGGGCTTGCAAAAGCCTAAGCTCAGGGGAATTTCCTCATTTATCTTTATTTGGCGTTCATTTTGCTTTTATTTATTTCGAGGTTCTGGTTTTAATTCGAGTTTATAAGCACTCGTGTTGGTTTCCCCAACACTTTATATTTATTTATTTATATTTGCTTTCGAGATTTTCTAGCCGAGATTTGCCGCCAATTTTCTATTCTTTAATTCCCTCTCTTAAAAACAACAAAAATATTTCTCCATTTATCTTTATTTTCCCTCTTTCTTTTCTTTCTGCCTCGACATTCTCGTGTATTTGCACGACAGTGATTGACTTTGAGTTTCCAAGAAACTAATCAAAAAGGAAGAGATAATTGGAACCAGACATGATAGGTATGCCTTATGACTCCCCACTTTTGAAGTTTGAGAAACCCATGCTAGTTAGTAGTAAATGTTGAGATATTATATTGGTGGAGTGAGTCTTTGTATTGTAGTAAATTTTTGTTTGCATGGGTATTTAGTCAGGTATGTTTTGTTCCAGCTCCTGTAGTTAACCAAGTCTTGCTAAAACAAATTCTAAACAATTGTAATAAGAAAAAGTCTCACAATTGACGACTTGGGTGTTGTAGTGTTTAGTCTTAAAGGCTTATTTCTAGAGACACTCAACACCACATAATATAATGATTGACTTGATAGCTCTCTTTAAAAGGATTTGTTCGATTGAATTAATGTTTAGCGGTTTTTGTGAGCATGCCAAAGTTTGACTTGTGAATCATAAGAATGATATAGCTTTATGCGTGTCAAACTTCATGGGATGCCAACAACTCCCTAGCCTACCAACGATCTTCACGGAGGAAACTCCTAGATTTCGGCTATGATTTGATTAAACATATGTAGCAACAATGCTATAATTGGTAAGATTCTTGGCACTCGCGGGTAGCTTTGTTCATGATGGAATCACTCCTCTTGTTGTTATGAGAAATCATTGTACAAAAGGAACAAAAACCTTGGTAATACCACGAGTGTCCATTACAGCCTGATAAACTAAATAAAATCTTTGGCATGCTCTCAATTACTTAAGAACTGATATTCTTGAAGGAGAATGAATAGAAAAGTAGTGCTTGAAGAGTCTTGATTTATTGATGTGGGAGAATCGAGATACTCTAGTATATATGCTTTTCATGACAACTCTCACACTCTCAATTTTACATGATTATACTTTATTGTTCAAAGGCAAGCCTATGAGTTGATTACATGACATGGAATAAAGTGTACTCATTTGAATCAGCCATGTTAACAATAATTTTGCTGCGCTATAAGGATGCATGAAACCCGTGTGATATGCTTGCCATTACTCTATCTATGCTGAAGTTTTTCGGATTTATAAAGTGGAGGAAACATGAGACTACCAAACATGAGTAAGATCATCATCTCGTTATTTCAGTTTAAATGTTGAGTTCCTTTTTGGGTTTGGTTTTCTTGCTCGAGGACGATCAAGTTTAAGCTTGGGGAGGTTGTTGGCTCTAAAATATTGCCATCTACGTTCACATTTAAACTAGATATTATTCATATTGTTGATGAAATATCTCTCTAAACCCTGCCACTAATGCCTAATGATCAAAGGGTAAGTAATCCTTTCTTTCTATTTTTCCCTGCACAGATAATGATGTTTGATGATGGGAATTGCTACATTAAAGTCAAAGATACGAGATTTCCAACAACCAGAAGAAACCAGGAGCCGTGAAGAGGAGGTAGACGCTTTAACGACCAACTATACGACTGAAATAAAATTCTGGCCGTATAGTTGCCATCGACACTGCTAGGTCAAACAGAACAACTTTCGTGAAGGGACCCCTATATAAAGAGGCCTCGGGCGACGAGAAAAAGATAGCTCCGGAGACCATCATCCACCTCCAGATCTCCATCCACAACACCGAAGAGCCACCGGAGGAATAGACTTTGATCTAATGTCTCCACCACCATAGCCATATTCCACCACTTGTAATAGTAGAGCTCTTCTTTGATTAGCGACATTGTAAGACTATTGCTATCAATCTCATGATTTCCACTACAATGTTTATGATCTTTGATCTCATCTCTATGTGTGAGTAATTCTCCTTGGGCTAAGCGCTTCGGCCTAGCCATGTAGCTTTTGTGCATGTTATTTATCATAGATAGGATCATGTATTAGTTTGTATGACATGATGATTATTGTATCCTCTCTTTCCTCAATCTAAGGACTTGTCAGGTACCCAAGACCCCGAGGATTGAGACAGGTATAGGGAGTATAAGTAATGACTAATTTGCAGGTTGGGAACCCTAGTGATAGAAGGGGTAGTACGGTTGTATGTGCGGGATTTACTTGGGATTAACGGTGACGTCACTATGCATATCATTAGTTCTGTTTATTCTATGGATGAGACTAGTAGGTTATTGCTATAAGTGGTTGCGGAGGCAATAGCAATTATGGATGCATTGCCCGCATATAATTTATCTTTCTCTAACAATTACATGCATACTTTATTTTTATCTTTTATTCCCATCAGATGTTTTGCACAACTACTGGTGAAACCGAACGCCCTAGGCCCTCTCTCTCCATCATCGACAACAACAAAAAGACGCAAACTCTTGGTCCAGTAAAAACACAAAATGAATTCTAAAACTCCCGAAGGTCTGTTAAAGTAACTTCACTATGCTTCTGCTTCCCGAGGATTTGATAAACCTAGGTATACTAGGGAAAAGAGCTATACTACATCAAGATCGAAGGTATCACCTATGAAGTCATATATTTTCGCTTTGGGTTCGATTTTATTAGGCTGAAGTTTCTTCACATAAACATTCTAACCCCAAACCTTAACAAATGGCAGGGTTAGGTTTGTTTCCAAACCACAATTCATATAGTGTCATTTCAACGGATTTAGATGGTTCCCTATTTAAAGTGAATGCAGCAGTTTCTAGTGCATAACCCCAAAATGACAGTGGCAAGTCAGCTAGAGACATCATAGATCGAACCATATCCAATAAAGTACAATTACGATGTTCCGACACACCATTATGTTGTGGTGTTCTGGCAGGTGTGAGTTGTGAAACTATTCCAAAATCTCTCATGTGTGCGCTAAACTCGTAACTAAGATACTAGCCTCCATGATCAGACTGTAGAAATTTAAGCTTTCTATTACAATGATTTTCCACTTCACTCTAAAATTCCTTGAACTTTTCAAAGGTTTCAGACTTGTGTTTCATCAAATAGATATATCAGTATCTACTCAAATCATCTGTGAAAGTAACAAAATAACAATATCCACCTCGCGCTGACACACTCATTGGACCACATACATCAGTATGTATGATTTCCAATAAATCTGCCACCTGTTCCATTGAACCAGAAAATAGCGTTCTGGTCATATTGCCCATAAGGCATGGCTCACATGTATCAAATGATTCAAAATCAAGTGATTCCAAAAGTCCATAAGAATGGAGTTTCCTCATGTGTTTAACGCCAATATAACCTACACGGTAGTGCCACATATTTGCAGATATATCATCATCAAGTTTAATGCTTTTAGAATCAACATTTTGAATATGTGTAACACTATTATCGAGATCCAATAGAAATAAACCATTCATCACAGGTGTATGACCATAAAAGATATCATTCATATAAATCGAACAACCATTGTTCTCAGACATAAATGAATAACCACTTCGCATCAAACACGATCCGGATACAATGTTCATGCTTAGTGCAGGCACCAAAAATCAATTATATATATTTATCACTAATCCCAACGGTAGGTGGAGAGGTAGCGTTACGATGGCGATCACATCAACTCTTGATCCATTGCCGAAATGCATCTTGACCTCACCCCTTGCTAGCAATCGCTTGTTTCGCAGCCCCTGATTCGAGTTACATATATTAGCAACTGATCCAGTATCAAAACCCAAGGTGCTACTACGAGTACTAGTCAAGTACACATATATAACATGTATATCACATATACCTTTGTTTGCCTTGTCAGCCTTCTTGTCCGCCAAATACTTGGGACAGTTGCGCTTCCAATGGCTAGTCCCCTTGCAATAATAACACTCGGTATCAGACTTAGGGCCAGCTTTGGATCTCTTTTTAGGCGCGGCAAAAGATTTGCCACCCTTCTTTCCCTTCTGTTTACCCTTCTTGTCTTTCTTGATACCGGTGGTCTTATTGATCATCAGCACTTGATGTTCTTTCCTAATATCCACTTCTGCAATTTTAAGCATTGATAGAAGCTCGAGGAGAGACTTCTTCATGCCCTGCATATTGTAGTTCATCACGAAGCTCTTGTAGCTAGGTGGCACAGATTGGAGAACACGACGTATGCCTAAGTCAGTGGGAATCATTATTCCCAAGGACACAAGCTTATCAGCGTACCCAGACGTTTTGTGAACGTGCTCACTAACGGAGTTATTCCCTTCCATCATGCAGCTAAAGAACTTTTCAGAAGCATTATAACTCTCTTTGGCAGCATGGGTATCGAAAATCATTTTCAATTCACCCATGGTATTAAAGGCATTGCCATTTTCGAAACGCTTTCGAAGTTCTGGATCTAGCCCATACAGTATGATGCAATGAACTAAGTTGTGGTCCTCCTGCCGAGTCAAATAGACGTTCTTTTCCTCGTCAGGGCATCAGGAGCTGGTAGGGGTCCTAGCGGCGCCTCTAGCACATATTTCTTTTGTGCAGTAGTGAGGAGAATCCTCAAATTCATGGCCCAATTGGTAAAGTTGCTACCATTTGCCGCAAGTTTCTCTTTCTCCATGAACACATTGAAATTAAAAGCAGGTGGTGCCATCTACAACTGAATTTGTAAAGTTTATACTAATTTTATGATAGATCGAGTTCAACTAATAAAAATTATGAATGAACTCCCACTCAAAAACAACATCCCTTCCGTATTTTTGGTGATTACATGAACCAAATCCACTACACCAAGTTCGATCATCACATGAGTCGGTGTAGCTTCAAAGGCGAGCATCTATGGGGGCATCATATCAACTATATGACTCATGCTTAACCTTTCGGTCCGTGTTCCGAGGCCATGTCTGTATATGCTAGGCTCGCCAAGTAGGAACCTTAGTACTCGCGTGTGTAACACTATCTTACACCCGTTTATGATCGTGGATTCAAGTACACCCGATCATCACGTGATGTATTGAAGCGGCAAAACATAAAACGGTGTGTACTTAAGGGAGAACACATTTTTATCTTCATATCTAAATGAGGGATCATCTTATAATGCTACTAAAACGCCAAACAAGCAATATAAGATGCAAACATCAAATGTGTAAAGTGAAATGATATGGTTCTTGCACTTGATCACTATCATGTGCATCATGGTATGATCTTTATAATTCCTTTGTGTGTAAGTCCAAGGTCTATGGAACTTATACGTTAGGTGTGTTGTAGAGTATCAACTAAACATCAACTTACAACATTACCATATCATGAAACCAACCCAGCAACAATCTAAACTAGACGCTTCTAATTTATAAATTGCAAGTTTTTATGTGGCTGAGGGCTTTCGAAGATAGAACCGTTCTTACCTACGAACATGGAACCACAACGATGATAACCAAATTATTAGCAACTCGTTCTAAATCAGATATTGACAATAGTAGGAGAGACAGACACCCGCTAGCCACTTATGCAAAACTAGTTACATGTCAAGCGTGGAACGGGTCTCATGTGCGAGGACATGTAAAGTTAGTCCGGGCCGCTTCAACCCACTATGACACCAATATCCAAAATACATATAAGATGCAATAATATGATCATCATCGCCTAGATACTCATATGTGTACTACCCGTGCAAAGCACCTACGCATAGATCAGGCTCTGATATCACTATTGGGTTCGCAGCATAGAAAACAAAAAAATTCCTATGATGGGAACTATTATATGCCAAGATCTATCTACTAGATACAAGCAACGGGTGGATATGCATCCATAGAGAACATACCCTCGAAGACCGACAAAGTGTAATAAGATTGAACTCGTGGATGATTTAGTCGAATGCTTGTCGATATCAACATCGTGTGTGAGTCCTAGCACTGCAAATCAGCAGCGCATCTCTCCTCGCACACATGTTCAGGCCACTGAACAACCTCCACCTCCTTGCTCTAGCGATGCAGCGGAAGCAGCAACTCCTTCCAGACAAAATGCTACCGGGAACATGTATCTCGCTAATCAGAGACCATGGGGGAATAATTCTAGAAGGGGAGAGAGATCCTTCACGAGGAGGTGTGCTTTGAGAGGGAGGAGAGGGGGCCTTTTATAGGAGAGGGGGGCTTCCCCCCTCCCATGGCCGGCGCCCATGGGGGGGTGCCCCCACTTCTTCCTCATTCATGTGGTGGAAGCTCCACTCACATCAATTTAGCCTCCACTCAAAATCCCACTCACATGCATTAAATTTCCACCAAATTTAATGCAACTCTCATTTAATAAAACACTTTTATTTATTTTATTCAGAATTTTCTTAATTACTTTAATTAACAAACATTCACATAAAACCCCCTTCAACATAACAATATCACATGCAAAACTAATTTCAGAAATTTACCTGGAACAATTCCGGTGTCTATTGAAATAATTCCAGCGCTTTGCAGTTCTTTCGTCTAGAACATATTTGCTCCAAATGCTGTTGGCAACCCTTAAGTGTCTCACCGTACGGTTCATGAATAAATGCAGACATGATCGAGACCCTTCTCGGATCAATAATCATAAACGGGACCTGGAGATCCATATTAACTCCCACACATTCAACGATGACTTCTGTGATCATGAGAACCTTTAACACTTGTAACTTAATCCCTTTTGTCTCACACTATATTATATGTACGAGATTCGATCATCACTATCCCAATACATAGTTTGCTCTCGTTACCGACATGCACTCTTTTCTTGTTCCCGTGATATAACATTCTAGTGATCACATCACTTGCATGCAACCTATCTTAATGTGATATCACCGAGAGGGCCCAGAGTATATCTATCCATCATCGGGATGGAAAAATTCCACTATTGATACATGAGCCTCAACATAACACCTTCAGAGTATCTGAACCCACCTTTATAATCACCCTTTTATGTTGTGATGTTTGATGTTATCAAGTCACTGTTCCGGTGTTAGCAATTAACATGATCTTATCGTCTAAGGACTAAGATTATTTCGTATAGTGTTATAGCAATATAAACACAATGACTTTGATCGTAATGCTATACTTCGGATCAATGTTCATCACATCATTCACCAATGCTATGACCTCGTTATTAACAACATCCAATGTCCATGATTAGGAAAGTTTGATCATCCTGTTAAACAACGAGCTAGTTTATAGAGAGGCATACCTAGGAAGTATCTATTTGTTTATTAAACACACATGTATTAAGGTTTCCATATTAATATAATTATAGCATGCAAAATAAACATCTATCATATACTTGAAATACATATAATAACAACTTTGTTATTGCCTCTCAAGGCATATCCCCTTCAAAAAGGTACCCTTTTTTAACTAGTATACTATATGATTAATTTATTTTAGCCACTCATCATGCAATAGACGGCCAGGATACGCCATCAAATTTTTTGACCAACATAACCCGCTAAAATTTCGCACGTAGGAGTTAAATTTCGTGCCTGGGATAGACCTATCATCCCTCCAGCACAGCGCCATGCAACATCCGTGTAGAGGGCATTTAGGTAATCTAAAAGAAACCCTCCTTATCCCCTCCCTCACCGAAAGTGGACGAGATCCAATTTTCTTCACCTCGCAATCCTCTGCCTCCTCCCTCGCCCTCACCCTCGTCGCCGTCCGTCCCTCCTCCACTCGCCACCCTTCTTCCCTCTACCCCTCGCCACCTTATGCCCCTCACCATGTCGCCGTCCTTCCCTCCAGTAGACAGCTATCCGTCACCGTAGCCCAAAACCTAG
This sequence comes from Avena sativa, assembly GCA_916181665.1. Classification (NCBI taxonomy): domain Eukaryota; kingdom Viridiplantae; phylum Streptophyta; class Magnoliopsida; order Poales; family Poaceae; genus Avena; species Avena sativa. The sequence goes on along the minus strand of OV702292.1, from coordinate 266,234,973 downwards.
CCCATCGTCACCTTCACGGTTTTCCACCATGCCATTCCAACTGTCGATCTCGCAGGTTTGCAACCTCGCCATCAACCTCAACCACAAGATCTGCTACATGTACGTGCACCTCTCCGTCAAGATCTCCCCACTCTTCGTGCACCTCTCCATCAAGATCTGCTCCCTGGATGCCAAGGTCTTCCCACTCGCGGCCAAGGTCTATTTACTTGACGTGCACCTCGCCGATAAGTTATGCCACCTTGCTGTGCACCTTGTCGACAAGGTCTGCCACCTCGCCGTCAAGGTATTCCCACTATCCGTGCATGTCGTCATCAAGGTCTTCCCATTCGTGGTCAAGGTCTTCTCACTCGACGTGCACCTCGACTACAAGGTACGCCTACTCGCGGTGCACCTCGCTGTCCACCTAGTCGACAAGGTCTGTCACCTTGCCGTCTACAAGGTATGCCACCTCGTTGTCGACAAGGTATGCCTACTCGCCGTGCACCTCATCCACATAGTCTGCCACCATGGTCCGCTGATAAGCCTTGATGCCATGATTTAAGCGTTCCTACAGGAATAGTAGTAAGAAAAAGGCCCCATAGCCTGAAAGCAAGGAAACACTTACCTTGCTTTTCTACTGTTTGTTTATATCGTTTGTTGCAGATAAAGGTTGTATTATCTTGTTTGTTACAATATTTTGGCTGTTTCATAATATGTCTTCTGATCAGAGTATAAATACAAATTGTTCATAGTGGACTATTTTACACTTATGATTACTATTGGACAATCAACAACATATGTTATATTCTGTCTACTTGCCTATTTAGTGGCAAGATATAGATGCATATACTTCTCATGTTGAGTTGTCCTGTCCTCCTTATTATTGCAATCAATTGGTGAATTGTCCAGCTTGTAAACTATTAGGCTTATGATCACTTTGTGTGTGATAAAGGTTGCATTATCTTGTTTGTTGCAATATTTTGGCTACTTCATCATATGTCTTATGATTAGAGTATAAATACAAACAGTGGACTGATTTACATTTACGATTACTATTGGATAATCAACAACATATGTTATATTCTGCCTACTTGCCTATTTAGTGGCAAGATATAGATGCATATACTTCTCATGTTTAATTGTCTTGCCCTCCTTATTATTGCAACCAATTGGTGAATTGTCCAGCTGGTAAACTATTAGGCTTATGATCAGCTTGTGTGTGATAAAGGTTGCATTATCCTGTTTGTTGCAGTACTTTGGCTGCTTCCTGATATGTCTTATGTTCATCATATAAGTAGTTCATAGTTTACTATTTTACATGATGGTTACTATAGGACAATGAGTACCATAGGTTATATTTTTCTTAATTGCCTATTTAATTGCACGGTAGATGCTTGTACTGCTTATGTTTAATCGTCATGCCCTCCTTAATATTGCAGTGTATAATACTAAGTTTGGTAATAGTGGAGAGTAACATATCATGTTACGAGGATATATTACTCCCCACTATGACTTGTCTTTATATTATCTCCATAGTGAGTAGTGTCATAGGTCTTATACCATAGACACCATCATTTAGGTTGGTCATAGTGGGAATTTTGTACACACTAGTATTCTATGTATGATACTAGTGTATAATACTAGCTAGGTTACCCATAGTAGGAGTATCATGCAATCCATGTTGCATTTGTTTTGCTGTTTTGTTGCATGTCTTATGATAAAAGTATGAATTGGTCATAGCAGACAGTTCTACCCCATATGTTATATATTGAGCCATATTTGAAGTTTTGTATACATGCTAGAAACACAAATGTACAATGGAATGTTCTTGTGGTATACACGCTAGAAACACAAAAATAATCCAAGCTTTTTCATAAGAATCAGTGCTTATTTGTATTCGAGAGGTGCTAGTTTAGACATCATCCTGTTATAAATAAGCACCATTGCTTAACCAAAAACCAGTTTATTTCGCTAAGAACTTCTCTAAGCGTCTTGCATTGTACATGGTCTTAGGTTCTTAGCATACGTTGTTTCATCACCAAGTTTATTCACCCCCACCCCCAGAAGTAGAAAAAAGGAAGTCTTTAGACCAGGTTACATTATCCCATGTGTTGCATTAGTTTGGCAGCCTACAATCTTTTTGTTAAATTGCTCATGGCAACCTGTTAAATGATGAGTACTATATACTATATAACATAGGTTGGTATCGCACCCAGTTTTATATTTCTAGATTAATTGGAATTGTTTATTCATGTTAGAACCACAAAATCTACCGATGGAAGAAATTCAGATGAAAACCATCATGAGAAAGAGTCCATGGATGCAACAACTTGGTATTAGGTTCGTAGCTAGTGCTATTGTATCCCCAACTATATTCTGCCCTAAAAAAGCAACAGTGATCCCTCTAGACCTCAGTATGATCCCGAGGGTGGTATCAGTGAAGGTGACCTATCAAGTGATGAAACACTAGTCACTGAGGAGAATGGGCTGCAGTAGTCCCCTTACCTGCTAGCTCACCATCTTGTCATGATTTCTCCACAAATAAGGTGCTGCCAAATCATCTTGTGTGGAATTGTTTGCTTACTCTTTTTGCCATATGTTTTGTTCCTCTTTATTTTCCCCAATTGACTGTTACATGTAAAATGTGTAGCTTAAGCAAGGAAAATCCAAGAAGACAACTCCCTGACGAAGGATGGCTCCTGGTGGTGGATCATATTGCAAGCGCATCATGGCATCAGTACTATCTCCAGACATAGAAAATGAGAGACACACAAGGTCCAAGGGGAATCCGCTAAAAGCAGGACTTCCACCTCTAGGTTCCCCATGGCGAACAAAAAAATCGGCAAGTCCTGTGACCCATTCACAAGAAACTCGGAGTGCAACCCATAAGATTGCCAAAGCCACACTTTTGGATTCCAAGCAAACTACCAAAGTTGCAGTTCCCAATGCCCTAGAGGTGGCTAGAGTTGCACTTCATTCCCCCCGCTAGTGACTGATGATGTAGTTTCCGATGGCAACCTAGTGACCAAATATGCAGTTCTCGATGCCAGGAAAGTAACTAAACCTCAGTTCCTGATGCACACCAAGTGGCCAAAGATGCAGTTCCTGATCCCGGCCAAGTGGCTAAAGCTGCAGTTCCTGATGCCCACCAAGGTGAGAAGCCAGCAGCCATCAATCTACCACCTACCCAAGCCAAGCAGGCAACAACCCAAGGGAAGCATCCAGCTGCCCAAGACGAGTTGGCGGCTATCCAACATGAGCAGCACTCTGCCCAAGGCGAGATGCCCACTCCCTCCAACCCGCTGGTATGCTGGCCGCCACCTCCCCAAAGCCAGAAGCCACCTCCCCAAAGCCAGCATGCATCCCCCCCCCAAAGCCAGCATCCAGCCCCACAAAGCCAGCAGCCACCTCCCCAAAGCCAGCAGCAACCTCCCCAAAGCTAGAACCCACCTCCCCAAAGCTAGCAGCCACCTCCCCAAAGCCAGCAGCCATGTACCCAACATGTGGAACCCCAACCCACATCATGCCGTACTCTGGCACCTCCCAAAGCCAACCTGCCACTTCTACAAATCAAGAAGCCACCTTCCCAAGTGATGAAGTACGCATCCTTCTGCCCATGGACATCCCCCAAAGATGACTTGCCACCTCTCCAAATCTAGAAGCCACCTCCCAACTGTTTGCGGGTACATCCTCGAAGCGACTGTGCACCGTCCCAAATCGATGGGTTAGGTACCCAAGGCGTTGTGTCAGCTACCAAACATTTGTGTTCAGCTACCAACGGCGAGGACTCTGGTACCCAAATTGAGGGTCATGGGTCAGCTACCCAATATGATGAGTCAGCTACCGAATATGGGGAATTTTGATCCTAGTCATGAAGTACCATGCCAAGACTAGAGTGACTGCTCTCAACGTGGTAATATGTTAAATCAATTTCTTGCTCTATAGTAATACATTTAATCCCATCATATTACTGTGGAACACTAACTCAACACATTGTATTCCTATAGATGATGATGGCTACCAGATGTCTCAAGACTTTGATGCACATTGTTCTGAAGACACAGAAACACAGAATTCTGAAGATATAGTTTTGCATAATGGTCAAGCACTAGTGGTGAGGGGGTAAAACATGGGGAAGCGGCTTGACAAGTTGTCCAAAGAAGGGAGGCTTTCACTTAAAGTTCTTCCAGGAAGAACTAGAACAGACGTATCGGGTGTTGCTGCCAGGTTTGCTAGTGAGTGTGCAATCACAGTAAGGACTAGCATGCCTATCTTACCCCACTATAAAGAGTACAAGAAGAGGGTTGATGTCCAAGTAGACTTCATAGGCAAAGTTTATGTATGTTCTGTGACTTAGTTGTCCTTTACTTTCCATTTTTGTGTTCATGCAAATGATGATCCTCCATGTTTTATTTCAGCAAAAGTATTCCATGGACACAAATCACCTTAACATGCGGAATGCTTACACAAATCAGTTTATGAGGCATGCAAGGAATAAACGGCATATTCTGAAGAAGAAGTATTTTGATCCCTACCCTCTGAAACAAGTTAAAAGGAAATGTCTTGATGAAGTGAAACACATGACCGATGCGTAGTGGTGCAAGCTTGTTGATACTTGGTTTGACCGCAAGAAACATGTTACTTTTCGTTTACTCTTATACTATTACTGCCTATGTTTGAATTATTTGATTGGTACTGCCTCTTATATTGTATGGTTTCTACTTGTGTAGAGTACTCGTGTAAAAAACAAGGAGAACATGAGCAAAGTATTATACCATCTTGCCACAGGTTCTCATAGCTACGAGGTTGTGTGCAATGGTGAGGACGATGCCTTCGAACTCTTCAAAAAGACGCATTGCAGCCCAAAAAATGGGTACACTCAGAATGTGGAGGAAGCAATTATAAGTCCTCTTGAATACTTTTCATCTTTGTAAAATTCAATGCTATCTTCATCTCTCAATTGTATACGATATGATTGTAGTTTGCTTGCTATTTTTCTAATGTTCACTTCTATTCCTAATACTATATGAAATCATTGAAAAGAAGATGGCTCCAGATGTCCCGGGGGAAGAACCACTTTCTTCCACCGAGGCTATGCACTTTGCACTCTAGTTGGACAACAGAAAGCTTTTGTTCCTAAAGAACATCGGCCTCCATCCAAGTACATCAAGACAAATCAGGTCTGGCCTTGAAGCGGATCTTTTGGCTGAGAGAGTAGGGAGTGACAAACTGCACTATACCATAGAGGAATTGCAGAGAGCGAAAGAAGCTCCCAAGGCAGAGAGGCTACAGTATGCTAAAGACATGAGAGTAATGCAAAATAATCAAGAAGAGATGAAAGATAAACAAAACCGTACAAATGACTTACTTCAGCAAGTGTTGTCTCAGATGACTCAGTAGAAGCAGCAGCAGCAGCAACAATAGCTTCAGCTGTTGCAAGGTAAGTGAACTTGTGGCTGACACTTTTGAGTTCTTGGGCTAGAAATTTTCTTTGGTGTGGAAACTTGTGAGACTTTTGGGCATGGAAACTTCTGAGGCTTTTGGCTCATAAACTGCCGTGGAAAGTTTTTATTTGTGGAAGCTTGTGAGGCTTTTGGCTCACAAACTGTTGTGGAAATTTATGTGGAAACATGTCCTGAAATTCATTGTAAAATTCTATTATTTGATGCATGTGGTGTTAAATGGATCACAAACGATAATGGCTAGTATAAATTTACGTGCACAAATGTCCCCCTAATCTCACGGTGACGCCAGCATGCATCCACGACAAAAATGAAATCATGTCAGTTGTTCTTGATGAAACATTTCTGGCACAGGTAAATGCCAACATGGCCGCCTTTGATTGGCTAACTATCTAGACGAAACAGAAATGTCAAGGCCAACGATGAGGTCACCACACAGAATTCGTCGTCGGTAGCTGATACATGTCCCATTTTGATTTGTCAATGTGTCGTTCTGTGGCTTACCCACCTGGCCTTGCTCGATTGGTGCAAGCTTGGCCCTGCCAACCATCCATGTGTCAGCACGACATCAAAAGATGGCAACGAACAAAATTCGTCACGGCCCGTGTAACGTCATAAACGAGATGGATGGCGTCATGAACAGTTTGGATGACATCACAGTATGGAGAAAATGGAATCAGGGCATGATGGAAACAAAACGTCATGACGTCGATGATGTCACAGACGATGAACATGATGTCAGCAAACATCGCTGAAAGCCACCCGTGGTGCCATCTGCCACGTGACCTCGATCGTGACAAAAACGTCATGAACGATCGGGCCTGGGCTGTGCCGGTCTAGTTGGACACGACAAAATTATAGGAACGTCGCGATCAGGCGTGACGTTTTTAGACAGGAAAAAGGTCACGAATCAATTATGACATGTGGTCCATGATCTATTTTTTCGTCACAAAATTCATCGCGTATGGCCATCTACAATGTTTTGACCCTCATACACGATGATATCAGATCGTCATGAACTACCCAGATTCTTGTAGTGTATGACTTGTATCCACTTAAGTTTTGGATGTTTACTTTGTTACTTGTCTGTTTTGTGCCAGGATGAACTGATCATGGGATCGTGGTGTATGCATAACAGGGATTCTCGGAGTATAAAAATCTAGGGGGCCCACAAACTTGGTATCAGAACCATCCTTACTGTAGGAGAATCTTAGTTAGCATGGTCGTTATACGGAAAAACTATTTTGGAAAACATCAACTTTCGAAAACTACTTCCTCAAAATCTTTTAGAAAAGTCCTACTTCTTATCCTCTCCTAATTCAAACGATTTAAACAATTGGTTTCCTCTATCTCTCATCCAAAATTCAAATCTACAGAATTCGGCTAATTAGGACCTAGAACCAGGTGAAGACGATAAGTATGAGATGAAGAGAAGCAACTACCAGCAAACACAAGGAGACTACAATATCACCCTACCAACAGAATCCTCGTGACCAAAAGAATCAAGCGTTGCATTATCAAAAAGCGTCCAATGACTCGGCGAAGGCTTCATCCGCAAGATAGAGACCCAGACCACAATAAAGTGACATCTAGGAGTAATAGTCCTAAGATAGGATTCCCCTATATCGCGAGTAGTTAACTCCTTGGTCTCTATAGTAGGTCAGGTTTGCTTGCGTAAGTGCATATCCTGTTGCTTGATGTGTGTTGTTTGAGGAGAACATTGCTACCCCATCGCTCTGTTCACCTTGTATGTGTGTTCTGGTTTGTTTTGACCTTAGTCAAATGTGACTCGAGGATCGATACCCCACCTAGTAACTCAAAAAAAACCTTGCTAGTTATCGCTAACAAGAACCCAGACTAACCTCAGGCGTATATGAGAGGAAAATCATCTCAAGAACTAGGAGTTTGACATCGTCAAGTCAGAACACCTCGAAGACTACTCCTTAGTAGGATGGCATACCCCATCAAACTGTTGGAAATATACCCTAAAGACAAATAGTAATAAAGACTATTATCATATTTCATATAGTTTATGATTAAGTTTTATATCATGTTATAACTATATTGAGTGGAAACATCAATACACGTGTGATATATAAACAACTAGGGGTTCCTAGTGAAACTCTAGTCACTGGTTCATTGGTCAACAGATGATCATGTTTCCTGATCATGTGGCTTTTATGCTAGTTGGAAATGGAGTCAACTGATTCTGAGAATGAGATGATGACCCGATACCCAACCTAAACATCGTGACCCGATCATGTCACGAAGTTCATGTTATGATGATTAGAAATGGATCCTCGTAGACTATTCATTAGACCGTGAGGTGATGTCTACGCACTTCTATTCTTGTAGACAGTTGTTGGGCCTCCAAGTGCAGAGGTTTGAGGAACAGCAGCAAGTTTTCCCTTAAGTGGATCGTCCAAGGTTTATCGAACTCAGGGAGGAAGTGGTCAAAGGTATCCCCTCTCAAGCAATCCTGCAATCAAGATACAAGAAGTCTCTTGTGTCCCCAACACACCCAATACACTTGTCAGGTGTATAGGTGCACTAGTTCAGCGAAGAGATAGTGAAATACAAGTGGTATGGATAATTATAAGTGGTAACTCTGCAAAAAAATAGTTTGCTGGCGTGGAAGAGACTAAAGGCAAACTGAAATAAAGATGGAAGCAAGCAAACATGTAACAGATCTAATTGCAAACGGTGTATCAATGCTTAGAAACAAGGCCTCGGGATCATACTTTCACTAGTGAACACTCTCATATAAATATCTTCTCTTTATGATACTACTCTTAACTACTCTCCGGTTGGATAGTCTAATCGATGGTAGGGCTATAATAGCACACCTCAAACTTCGCTTTCCCCGTCTAGATAACCCCACACTGTCACCTTGAGCACTAGATGGTTCAAACAAACACCACAATTTCGTAAAGACATCCAACTCCAAATATAACTCATAACAAGTATTTGTAATCTCTAGCCTAAGTGCCACATGGTGTGCACACTGTCAACTTCACACACATGGGGAGAGCAGAGATCTATTAAAGCACTTGAGTAGCAAGGTAGATCTATAGATTACAAGCTCATGATCTCAATAAGATCATGCATAGAGATAGAGATGAACACATAGCTACCGGTAGAACCCTTAGCCTCAAGAGAGAACTACTCCCTCCTCATCATGGGAACCATCAATGGTGATGGAGAGGCAGTGGAGATCGATGGCGATGGCTTCGGGGGCACTTCCCCGTCCCGACAGGGTGCCGGAATAGAGACTTTCAGTCCCCCGAATCTCCCCTTCGGTGGCGGCGGCGCTGCGGAACTTTTCGTGGATTTCTGATTAACGATCTAGGGTTTTGGTATCGGGAGGCTCTTATAGGCGAAGGAGGCAAGGTCGGTGGCCAGCCAGGGGGCCCACACCATGCCCTGGCGCGGCCTGGGCTGGCCCGCGCCAAGGGGTGGTGTGGCCACCCTGTGGCCCCCCCTCGTCTCGTCTTCTGGCTCCGTGAGTCTTTCAGAAAAATATGAACTTTGGCTTTTGTCCCGTCCAATTCCGAGAATATTCATTTTCTGACTTTCCTGGAACCAAAAACAGCAGAAAACATGCAACTGGAACTGTGGCTCTTGTTAATAGGTTAGTCCAAGAAATCATATGAAAAGTACTCCAAAGTGTGGACAAAACATAAGAAAGTAGATAAAACCAAGCATGGAACATCAAAAATTATAGATACATTTGCAATGTATCAACATCCCCAAGCTTAACTCCTGCTCGTCCTCGAGTAGGTAAGTGATAAAAAGAAAGAATAATTTTTGAGGTGACATGCACCATTATAAACTTGATCAAAGTATTTGTAAAACATTCAAAGCTAGGATCATAGTACTTCAATCATAACATGAAAGATAAAGTTCTAACAATAAGACAAAGCAACTATGTTGCAACATGAAAATGCACAAACAAAAGATTCATGAATAACAATGCTTTGCAAGACGTTTGTTTGTTTCACATAAGGAAAACATAGCATAATAGCATTCAACTTGTCCCTCATAGAGTAGCAAATATAAATGCATAGGACACCTTCAAAGTTCATAAGAGTGACTAGATACAAATAGTTTAAAACAAGCAATAACAAGTTATGCATCAATCAACTAGTCTTGGGACAATGCACATAGAACTAAGAATGGCCACTATGCTCTCAAAGTAAGTGCATAAAGATAGAAGGTGGAGACTCAATATAATGGTGGAAGAAAGGCCTTCATAGAAGGAATCAGAGATTCAAGTTTCATAAAGAGCTTCCAAAAATTATGGTACTTATTAGCTTTCATCTCTCATTGCCCCTATCATAAGCATCTTGAAGTGATTAAGGTTAAAGTGAACAAACTATGGTGTATATGCTTGACGAAGTATAAGTTAGAAATATCATGTCCCTTGAATACGAGGGCCGCTCCTCATGCTACTCAAGTTTAGTCACCGGTAAGTTCTTGTCATTGTAAGTACATGTGTATCATAGAGAACCGCCAACGGGGTACCCCTTGCCCGATGATACGAAAGAATCCCCATATCAAAATGACAAGGCAAGCAGACAACGAGCATCTCAGCATTCTTCTTATTTACCATGGAATATGGTGCTTTTTTCTCCCTTTCCTCTTTTCATAATCTCTTTTTTTATCTTTTTTTCTTTTTTCCCAATATAGGACTCATTTTTTATAAGAAGAATGCTTCATAGACAGCTCATTATGGTTACGCTGCGGGTTTCCACCATGTCAGCATGGATTAGACCAGCGGCCCAGGCGTTTCTCTAACACATATACATAACTCCATGGACTTACAAGCTCCCCTTTCATTTCACACCGACGACATCCATATACAAAATAGCATGATATCAACTAGGTATAAGTACCAAGTGCAATGTTGAAAGCGTTCCCCATGAAAGCATGGTTAGGCTAATTCCCATCAAATAAGTGCAAGCATATACAACATAGACGACACAATGGTTCAAGTTTATTAAGGGCAAGAAAAGTAAAGTGTGCCATCAAGTTCGTGAGAGCTTTAATCACTAGTTTTCTCATAACAAGTTTAATTCGGGAGGTAAACAAAAGCATGAATATACTTGGAATAGCATAAGCTAGTAGGTAGGTATGGTGGACTCTTTGGAATAACTTGGTTTAGGGAGTTGGATGCATGAGTGGAACTCATACTTGGTTGTGGAGGCTAGCAAAAGACTGGGAGCGACAAACTAAGAGAGCAATAATGGCCATAATCATGCAGAGCGACAAAACATCATTGATCAAAGCATAAAGTGATACTACAAGTTGAAAACTAAAGGATCATAAAGGCTTATGGTGACTTGAGATAGTCATAACATGGTGTGAGCATGCGCCAAGTCAACCCAAATAAAGCATCAAAGGAGAATACCACTATACTATGCTTTATGCTAAAACAACGCATGATTCATCCAAGGCGCATTAAGAAATCTCAATTTTTTATAACAAGTCATGCTGCAGCAAAGAATACTAAGCATAAAGCCAAAACAATATCAAGCATGGCATGACAAAGCATAGGCCACATTCAAAAACAAGCTCTTTTCACCACATAAGCATGAACTTTCCTACTCTTTTCCAAACCAAACCAAACTATTTGAAAACCAATGCATGAAAGAGGGGGTCCAACCAATTTATTCAAAAAACTAAGAAAACCAAGCAAACGAAAAACCAAAACAAAAACGAAAAAGAAGACGCTCCAAGAAAAACACAACTATGCATGAAACAATAAAATGAAGCGTTTGGAAGAAACCTGGGATTTTTATTGATGAAGAAGGGGATGCCTTGGGCATCCCCAAGCTTTGACGCTTGTACTTCTTGGATATTTCTTGGGGTGACACGCGTGGCATCCCCAAGCTTGAGCTTTAGTCCATCCTTCATCTCATTACTCATTCCTTCCATACACCTGAAATTTTTCCTTCATACAAAACTTCACACAATCTTTATTAGCAACATTAGTGCACTCAAGATAAACAAGTCCTAAGGTTCAGTTCTAACACCAAATAAACTTCCTTTCGAACACTAGCTACTGTAGTACTTCCCTCAAAAATCTCAATTCCCCAAAAGAACTCAAAAAGGAACCAACAAGAAGCAAATGCAGAAAATGGCAGAAATCTGTCAAAACAGACCAGCAGGTAAAGATGAATTTTTTCGAAGACCTTATGTTGCTCAAATAAAAATGTTTTAAACTAGCTAAAGTTAGATCACAACCTGGGGCAGAATCACAAAAATTCAAGCCTCAAAAAGACGTTCAGAGATTTTACACGAATTTTTACGGTAAAGCACAGAAATCTGTTTCGGGACAGCAAGTTCTCAATCATTACTTCTCTCTAATTAGAGGTTACTTTTGGCACAAAAAGCAAATAAAAAGGATAAGGAGCGGTTATTACTGAAGTAATAACTTCCAAGACTAATCTAAAACTTTTGGGTTATCTCCCAATAAGTACTTTTCTTTAACGCCTTTAAGTTAGGCATGATAATTTGAGAGGATGCTCACATAAGACATATGAATTGAAGTAAAAGAGAGCATCAAGAAGCAAATTCGAAACACAGTTAAGTCTAACCCACTTCCTATGCATAGGAATCTTGTAAAAAACAAGTCATGAAAGCACAAAGAAACAAGCATAGGAAAGCAAAACAAGTGCAACTTCAAGACTTTCAACATAAAGAGGGGAAACTTAATATTGTTGAGACACATAAAACCATGTTTCCCTCTCTCATAATAACTTTCAGTAGTGTCAAGAATAAAAGTAACAATATAACTAACATAGGAAACATTCTTATCATGAGACACATGCATAAAAGAATTAATACTCCCCACATAAACATAGTCATTCTTATTGATTGTACTGGGAGAAAATTCAACAAAATAGCTATCATTATTATTTTCATCACCATAATCATCAAATATAGGAGGCATATTGTAATCATAATTAATTTCCTACTTAATAGTAGGTGGACTGAAAATATCATAATCATCATTGCAACCATCATATATTGGAGGTATAGTATCATCATAAGCAATAGAATAGTTATCTTCCAAAGTGTGTTCATTTGTAAACAAATCATCATTGGAAGGATCATGGATAGCACTAATAGTATAGCAATTATTAATATCATCATTTTCAGAATTGGTACCGAAGAGATTTTCAATATCAAAGGTAGTGTGCTTTTCCCAATCATGATCACTACTATAGGTAATAGGCATAGGAACATCATCGAGTTCAGACTCATCAAAAACTATAATAGGAGCAACATGCTTAGGGGAAAATACCGTTTCCTCTCTTCTTTTACTCCTCCTCTTCTTCTTTTTCTTCCTCTCTTTAGGAGGGAGGGGCTTGAAAGGAAGCTTCTCCATATACCCTGGTTCATTGTTAGAGACAATAGAAGAAACTTTGGAGGATTCCTCCTTTTCATTAATAAGAACAAAACACATATTAGTCCTGTCATATTTTGGTAAAATCTCATCTTCTATAATATTTTGTATGTAAGTATTTGTGTGACAATTATCAACACAATAAACATGACAACCATGCATGACACTATTCATACCCAAAGCACTCATATCTACCAAAGAAGTTTTTCTTGATAATTCTTCACACCCCAAAAATAATGTAAGTTCATCATCCTGAATAGGAGTGATCATGTCATCACAATACAAACTTGCGGTACTCATTGGATTAGAAGGGATATTATTATGGCCTGAGCATTGAAAATTGAAATGACCCACTTCGAAGCAAATTTCACAAATGAAAGGATAAAGGGCACAAACTTTTTTACCAAGATCATTTAAAGCCCTATACCACATTCTAGTTTTTTCATTCCTGTGGGTGATACAATATTCTTCTTCAATTTTATTATTCTAACAAGGTCTATGTATTCCACAAAAATTAACATGCTTATAAGAAATAGTACTTTCAGAGGTTTAAGCATGTTTATTGCTATCATTAATAACAATTTCATTTTCCATGCAAGTGTCTTTATAAGGCTCATGATACATGTCCCATTTTTATTTAGGAGCATTAATATGAGAAGCAAAGGTTCTATAACAATCAACAAGAATTTCAGGATCAAGACCATATTTAGCACTAAGCTCTTGAAAATCAATAGTTTCAGCAAAAGACTTAATGCAATCATACTCATAGTTTATACCTGGTTCTTTACCTTTGTTGTTATCCCCATCTTCGGTATTGCTTTGAATTGTTTCAAGAAGATCCCACTTAGCTTTGACCTCCTTACTTGTGAAGGATCCCTCTAAACAAGTATCTAGATAGTCCTTGTAATGTCCTGAAAGCCTTGCATAGAAATTATTAATAACAATATTACTGGGAGCTCATGAATGGGACATTTGAGCATTAGTGACTTCAATCTCCCCCATGCTTGGGCAATACATTCTCCATCATGAGGATGAAAATTATAAATGTAATTCCTATCTTTATTAATTTCATGAGGAGGATAAAATTTAGAGTAAAAGAGAGATTCAAGTTCCTTCCACTCCAAAGGTATCCCCTCTCAAGCAATCCTGCAATCAAGATACAAGAAGTCTCTTGTGTCCCCAATACACCCAATACACTTGTCAGGTGTATAGGTGCACTAGTTCGGCGAAGAGATAGTGAAATACAAGTGGTATGGATAATTATAAGTGGTAACTCTGCAAAAAAATAGTTTGCTAGCATGGAAGAGACTAAAGGCAAACTGAAATAAAGATGGAAGCAAGCAAACATGTAACAGATCTAATTGCAAATGGTGTATCAATGCTTAGAAACAAGGCCTAGGGATCAAACTTTCACTAGTGAACACTCTCATATAAATATCTTCTCTTTATGATACTACTCTTAACTACTCTCCGGTTAGACACTCTAATCGATTGTAGGGCTATAACAGCACACCTCAAAGGTCGCTTTCCCCGTCTAGATAACCCCACATTGTCACCTTGAGCACTAGATGGTTCAAACAAACACCAAAATTTCATAAAGACATTGAACTCCAAATATAACTCATAACAAGTATTTGTAATCTCTAGCCTAAGTGCCACCATGGTGTGCACCCTGTCAACTTCACACACATGGGGAGAGCAGAGATCTATTAAAGCACTTGAGTAGCAAGGTAGATCTATAGATTACAAGCTCATGATCTCAATAAGATCATGCATAGAGAGAGATGAACACATAGCTACCGGTAGAACCCTTGGACTCGAGAGAGAACTACTCCCTCCTCATCATGGCAATCAGCAATGGTGATGGAGATGGCGGTGGAGATCGATGGAGATGGTTCCGAGGGCACTTCCCCGTCCCGGCAGGGTGCCGGAACAGAGACTTTCTGTCCCCCGAATCTCCCCTTCGGTGGCGGCGGTGCTGCAGAATTTTTCGTGGATTTCTGATTGACGATCTAGGGTTTTGGTATCGGGAGGCTCTTTTAGGCGAAGGAGGCAAGGTCGGTGGCTGGCCAGGGGGCCCACACCATGCCCTGGCGCGTCCTGGGCTGGACCGTGCCAAGGGGTGGTGTGGCCACCCTGTGGCCCCCCTCCATCTCATCTTCTGGCTCCGTGAGACTTCCAGAAAAATATGAACTTTGGCTTTTGTCCCGTCCAATTCCGAGAATATTCATTTTTTGACTTTCCTGGAACCAAAAACAGCAGAAAACAGGCAACTGGCACTGTGGCTCTTGTTAATAGGTTAGTCCAAGAAATCATATGAAAAGTACTCCAAAGTGTGGACAAAACAGAAGAAAGTAGATAAAACCAAGCATGGAACATCAAAAATTATAGATACATTTGCAATGTATCATGAGGCTATATCAATCACTGTCTCCCGAGAGTGCTTAGAGTAGCATCAAGCGCCATCTGGTAATACGGTGGTTATAAAGGTGTGTTCAGGCACTCGGAGGAAACTGTAGAGGCAATATATGTCAAGACTGGGATTTTTCCGTCCATGTGACAGAAAGATACTCAAGGGCCCACTCGAAGAAGTTATATCCAATAGCTGCACAGCGTGTGATTTGACCATAGGAATATCACTTGTCGGAACGAGTCAAGTAGCATTGTTCGATAACAAGATTGAACACGACATTGTGATGTCATTGATCAGATCTCGAGCAATGCAAGTATCGAGAGACAAAGGGAATAAGACACGACTTTGTCGGTTCAAACGACGAAAGATCTTCGTGGAACGCACAGGGGTCACATGGCCATCTAGGTCCCTCTGTCGATCATTGATCCGGGAGTGTCCCGACCATGTCTAGAGTGTTCCCGAACCGTAGGGTATCACGCTTAAGGGTTTGATGATGCTTAGAGAGTGTTTATAGGATCAGAAGAATCGCCAAAGAATAGTGGAGAGAAAACCGAAAGGGTTTCGGTAAGTCTGAAGGATGTCCGGAGTGGAGGTGGAAGGTGTTCCATAGCCACGGAGATTGAATAATATGTGAATGAATGTTAAATATTGATTTAATCATTTATTCATAATTATTTAATAAAAGAGAAAATCAATTAAATGGTCAAAGGCTTAATGGGACAATTCCCGGAGGGGAGAGGGCCCATTAGGGAAAGGCAAGAGGAGGAAGGGGCCAAGGGGGTGGCCAGCGGCCCTATTGGGCCAGCCCCCCACGTGGGGCCATGAGGGGGTGGCTGGTGGTGCCTCCCCCCACCTCTCCTCTCCTTTAGTCCCACCCCGGGACTTTGAGGGAGGTAGTACCTCCCCTCCCCCTATATATAGTGGGGGTATTTGGCCAGATAAATACACACAATATTCAATAAAGGTCTTCTCACTTTTGGGAAGATCTCCAATTGATATTTTCTCTCTCTCTCTCATGACCGTGGTCCCCAGTTCGGACTGCACGAACGAGAGACATCTTCACCGCGGAGCGCCATCGTGTTGCAGGATTTGGATCCATGAGCTCTACTTCCGCAACTGCTGCTGGATCAGGGAAACGGGAGTCATCGTCAGGCACCGGACGTGTGTAACTCCTCGCGAGGTGTCACACTTGAGGCACTCAATTCGTTGGAGCCGTTGGAGTGCAAGGACTTCATCTCAACCTTGAGGTCGGCTTCGGCTCATCTACATCAACCATGTTCTCCTGAGCGTTGACAACACTTTTCCGTCTTCAAGGGTAAATTCGCGAAAATCCCCTCCCGTTACTGTATTACTAATAGATAGGTCCTGGCAAGCATCAGGGGTTCAGGGGCGTAGGGTAAAATTTATTGTTTTCATACGCAGAACCCCCAGTGGTATTAGAGCTAGATCTATGCATAGTAATGCTAGTACGGGTAGAACACACGAGATGTAGCGTGTGGGTGTTGATCTTTTAGTTGTTACCCTCCCACGTGTACTTGTGTATACCGCAGTAATGCTTGATGAAGTGGCCCCCAACCGACTTTACGCGTTCATTCGCGAGACTGGTCCACGTTTAACATACGGCTTGTACCATATAAAGTGTCTTAGGAGGCTGTCTGTCTCTCTCGCATTAGTTGGTATGACATTTACAACGGAGGGCCCCGAAAGGGGTGTAGTAGAGACAACTACTTGATCAATGTTGTGCTGAAAGTTCATAGGTAAGAACGGTTCTTGTGCGAAGCCCATTCAGCCACGTAAAACATGCAAAGATAAAGTAGAGGCGTATATCTTTGTTTTGCAGGGGGGCGTTGCTTTGTCATATGGTTGTGGCAAAGGTAAAGTGATTACCTTATGTTACGTAGTAGTAGATAGTCACGGAGGTGACAAACTACCACGCCAGAAAGACACCGGTACCCTGGTGTCTGTGGCGCCGGAACCCTAGCGCCGGAATCCGGTGACGATGGATGGAGATCACGACGTGAAGGACCATATCACATCGCATTTACATTCAATGTTATTGTTTGTATATCTTATTGTGTGATAGTATTAGATACTCTACGGTAGCCTAATAAGATGATTCCTGTTAAAATTACCAATGATTGTGTCCACCCTTAGTCTGCACCACCAAGAAAGTTCTTTGATATGAGGCGACCCACGGTGAGTGGGTGTCAGACATATCTACGTTCGCATACACTAGGTGTAAGCCATGTTGCACAGCGAATACACTAAGGTTGAGTTGGCGAGCCTAGCACGTTACAGAGACGTGGCCTCGGAACGCGGATGGTCGAAAGATCGAGCATGAGTCGCATGAATGATGTGACCGACGTTTAGCGTCCACCCTTGAACCCACATTGATGGCCGTGTTGATCGGGGGAGATGTGGCTGATAGGGGTCGTGTTATCACTATAAACCCTTTTTGGGGATAGGTGTTTCTGAGTGGAGTTATTATTAACTCATTTAATTATAAACTTAGTCTAAATTCCTTTTGCAATTGTAAATATAGAAAAGTTCTCCCCGATGCCACCTTTCCTATTGACGATTGATTGGTTAGAAGGAGAGAAGCTCAGATTAGATGGATCAAACTTCTCTATATGGGTTGCACGTCTCCACGTTTTCCTTAACGAGAATGACGTGGTCGACTACATACTCGACGGAATGGATTTGGATCAGCCCATTGACCTAGAGACCCCAGAGCAGCAGGAAGACCACTATCAGCGTCGGGAGATGGCCTCCTTCATTTCAGTTACAATGTGTTTCGGAATGGCGGACGAGCTGTGGCCTTTCGTGGGTGATGTCAACCCTCGTACAGTAATGCTACAACTTAGCACACATTTCGTGGAACAAGCACGCATATGGGAGCATGAGTTGATGGGACATTTCCTCTCCATTAAGATGGAAGAAAACTCGTCACTTGACGACCACTTGGAGCGCATGCATGATGTGTACATGAGGCCTGCATACTTCCTGGATAGCTGGATGTCGGGCTCTTTTGCAAATGGAGTTGTGCTGCAGTCGCTGCCACCAAGCTACCAAGCACAAGTCAGGACTTGCATTATGAGAGGCGACGCAGAATCAATGGAATTCCATAGATTCATATCACATCTCAGGAATGTGTTGGTTGAACCAGATGTCGCTGAGGTCATCAATGACAAAGGTATATATTTGATATACAATTTTATAAATGTTATAATCTTGCAAACACATTTGCAGTGTTAAGTATATTTGATACTTGTTCTGTTTTACTGAAAACAGGTCCTTCTGCATAGAGGTGCTTGCCGGAGAGGAGGTGACGTTGCGTGTTGATGGCGAGCATGATGATGATGGCCAATGACACTCTCCCTCAACATTTATCACTTAGTTTAAGTTCTAGGCTGATTATTGTAATCGAAATATTGTGAACTTCTTTAGTGTGTCTCGCACTTTGTGAGACGGTTATTCATATCAGTTTGTAACAAACAGTTGTTCTACTTTTATGAATGATTTCTATTCGTGTTCATATCTTGTTTGATTATATGTGAATTATCCTTGTTGTTTGAAACTAATTGATAATGCATGAACATTTGTAAAATATTGAAATGCCTTTAAGAAATGCCCAACTTAATGATATGTTCATTAATGAATGAAACCATTGTTTAAATTCAAAAGTTATGTTGATAATATGTGAAAGATATTCGATTTCTTATCACATATAAATCATGCCCAAGTTTGACATAATAACTTGAACACCGTGTATTGCTTGAATACAAAGTGTTTTAATGAATTGTTAAAAGTAAATACATATTCGATGTATTGTGTTTTAACAAAATGGTAATTATCATTATATGATTGTTTAAATGGGTAAAGTAGTTTACCAAAGGAAACATGAATATGAAATTATTTGATATGATCAAATTGTTTCATCCAACAAAGGGTATATATATGAAAGAGAATCTAATTACTATGATTTGATCAACAGTAATGAAATTCGACTTTATAAGAATGGCATAGAAGAAAAATTGTGAAATCCAATGCATTTGAAATGTCAAAATGCGAAGCATCACAATATGATATTAGATATCAAAATGGGTAAATAGATGGCACCAAATAAATCGTTGTAGTGTAGATGTAGAGACCATTAGTTAGAAATAGTTAGCACTCAATTAGAATATATAGTGAACCATCTGGATTCATTAAAGTTTTGGGGTTATTCGATATAACCAAAACAATAGCGAATAAGTCCTTGTAGATTATTCATTGGAAACTTTAAATACGAAATCCATAGCTAAAACCAAAAGGAAAGCAAAACTTGTATTGCTTGGATTTTAGTGCATTCTTGAGGAAGTTCACATTCAGTGATACTTCTCAATTATGAAGCAAATGGAAGATAGTGAAAAACACGATGAGGATTCAAAACCCTGCATTAGAGTGTTGAGAAGTGCAACGGACAACATTCCTGAACGATTCTCTTCACAAAGGAAAGAATCAATGATAATTATCATTGTGATTTTCCCCACTGGTGTTTTCACTACATGAAGTAGGATTCAAAATGTAACCCATATCTTGTATGGAGACATTTGTGAATCATTTGTCATGATTATTGGAATATGACATACCTACGAACTACTAAGGAAATAATGGTAAACTAGAATTATGAGAGATCCTAGAAGCAAAATTCACTTGAGATTAGAAACCAATTCGTTGTTGAATCTCACAAGTAAAAGGGGTTACTTGAATTTTCCCAAATGACTGCAAATCCATAGTGGAAAAAGGGAGTGAATGACAAAAGCACAATTTGTCAAGTATTGGACGAATTCAAATGAATTTGATTCAAGTATGCTAAATGTCTAGTGGATTTAAAACTAGTAAAAGCACTAGTATCTCATAGTAAATCTCCAAGTTTGATATTCTATCGAAGGATTTTTGAAGTTGTTCAAAATAGTGAGTGTACATGCAATTTGCATGAAATTGAGTGGGAGCTATGAAAGTCTTCCTAACACAATATGTGAATGACATATTTTTGAGTGGGGGCAATATAAAGTCTCAAATTCAAATATGTGGGAACATATTTTGAGTGGGAGCTTATAGGAGTGATTCTTAAGTGTGTTAAGAATAAAAGCGCAAGTACCGATAAATAATGATTTACACGGTGTAGAAGTTGATAATAAGTGTATTATGATATTATGTAGTATTCCTTAAGGGATTCTGAAAAGGGTTTCAGAATAGAAGTTAATTAAGGAACTAGTCCTTAATAACTCAAATTAGGAATAGTATTAAGTTTAACATCAATGGTTGAAAGAAAGAAAGGATGATCATCATCCACTATGTTGAGACATAGGTTCTATCTTAGAAAACCATAATGATAACTTAACATAATATATGTTCCAATAAGGAACGTTCAAAAGTGATTAAGTTTGAATCACGGAACGTTGAGCTAAGTTTGTCCATAGTGTCTGATAGAGAACTATAGACATGTTTTCCAAGTCCATAAAGGATGACATATCATAAAATATAAAGGGTTATGTTATAAGGTAATATGTTGGACTCCTGTAATTACTGATTAAAGTCAAGTAGGAAGCGAGGTCAACAAAAACGTCGAAAGTTGCATATAGTGCACTCGAGTTTCGATGATTACATTTATAATAATAGATAAGGGTACCATCTAAAGTGTTGTATAATGTTATGGCGGGGCTAGTTCGCTTTTAACGTAGAATGATGTGTCCTAGGGCACAGTGCCCATGAGAAAGCCCTCGAGCTTGATCTAAAGTCACTATAGGCTCCTGGAATCATGCCTCGTTCTACTGCCATAGCGACATGCATACACACAGATGTTATCATGTGATAATAAAGTACTAATGTCAATCAAGGTGACATTAGTAAGTTGCAAAGGATTTGGGACTGTAAAGTACAGACTCAAGACTCAACCTCTTCCATGAGCAAGCATGTTTAGGGTACCGGTAATATGGTGCCAATGATTAAGAAAAAATGCATCTAGTTTATTTGTACTCTAGTGCAAGTGGCGACTGTTGGAAATATGCCCTAGAGACAAATAGTAATAAGGACTATTATCATATTTCATATAGTTTATGATTAAATTTTATATCATGATATAACTATATTGAGTGGAAACATCAATACACGTGTGATATATAAACAACCAGGGGTTCCTAGTGAAACTCTAGTCACTGGTTCATTGGTCAACGGCATCATGTTTCCTGATCATGTGGCATTTATGCCAGTTGGAAATAGAGTCAACTCATTCTGAGAATGAGATGATGAACCAATACCCAACCTAAACATCATGACCAGATCATGTCACGAAGTTCAAGTTACGATGATTAGAAATGGATCCTCATAGACTATTCCTTAGACCGTGAGGCTATATCAATCACTGTCTCCTAAGAGTGCTTAGATAGCATCGAGCGTCATCTGGTAATATGGTGGTTATAAAGGTGTGTTCAGGTACTCGGATGAAACCATAGAGGCAATATATGTCAAGAGCGGGATTTGTCTATAAATGTGATGAAAAGATACTCAAGGGCCCACTCAGAGAAGTTATATCGAATAGCTGCGTAGCGTGTGATTTGATCACAGGGATATCACTTGTCGGAACGAGTCAAGTAGCATTGTTCGGTAACGAGATTGAACATGACATGGTGATGTCATTGATCAGATATCGGGCAATGCAAGTATAGAGAGACAAAGGGAATAAGACATGACTGTCCCGGTTCAAACAACAAAAGATCTTCGTGGAACGCACAGGGGTCACATGGCCATCTAGGTCCCTTTGTCGATCATTGGTCCGGGAGTGTCCCGACCATGTCTGGAGTGTTCCCGAACCATAGGGTATCATGCTTAAGGGTTTGATGATTCTTAGAGAGTGTTTATAGGATCAGAAGAATCGCCAAAGAATAGTGGAGAGAAAACCGGAACGGTTTCGATAAGTCCGGAGGATGTCCGGAGTGGAGGTGGAAGGTGTTCCATAGCCACGTAGATTGAATAATATGTGAATGAATGTTAAATATTGATTTAATCATTTATTCATAATATTTAATAAAATGGAAAATCAATTAAATGGTCAAAGGCTTAATGGGCCAATTCCTGGAGGGGAGAGGGCCCATTAGGGAAAGGCAAGAGGAGGAAGGGGCCAAGGGTGGCTTGCGGCCCTATTGGTCCAGCCCCCCATGTGGGGCCCATGAGGGGGTGGCCGGCGGCGCCTCCCCCCACCTCTCCTCTCCTTTAGTCCCACCCCAGGACTTTGAGGGAGGTAGTACCTCCCCTCCAGATAAATATGCACAATATTCAATAAAGGTCTTCTCACTTTTGGGAAGACATCCAATTGATATTCTCTCTCTCTCTCTCTCTCTCTCTCTCTCTCTCTCTCTCTCTCTCTCTCTCTCTCTCTCGTGACCGTGTTCCCAAGTTCGGACTGCACGAACGAGAGACATCTTCACCGTGGAGCGCTGTCGTGCTACGGGATTCAGATCCAGGAGCTCTACTTCTGCAACTGATGCTGGATTGGGGAAGCGGGAGTCATCATCAGGCACCGGACGTGTGTAACTCCCCGCGAGGTGTTACACTTGAGGCACTCAAGTCGTTGGAGCAGTTGGAGCGCAAGGACTTCATCATGATTTTGAGGTCGGCTTCGGCTCGTCTACATCAACCACGCTCTCATGAGCGTTGACAACGCTTTTCGGTCTTCAAGGGTATGTTCGCGAAAAGCCCCTCTTGTTACTGTATTACTAATAGATAGGTCCTATAAAGCATCAGGGGTTCAAGAGCGTAGGGTAAAATTTATTGTCTTCATATGCAGAACCCCTACACAAACTCACTCCTCAAGACTCTTCTTCAACACTGCATGCCGCATCTACCTGCCGACAACAGCAAATATCCCGTTGAAGATGGAAGACTACCCCCAAGGGATCCCCCACTATCCGCAAGAAACCAGAAGACTCGCTAACCAAGCCAAGAAGTGACCACCTTACTACACTAACCCCTGGTATATTAGAGCTTCCGACAACCCCAAGAGACTAACTATTTTAGTCGAATCTGCCCAAACTAACCGGAAGTTCCTCACCAAAAAGGCCAGAATACCCCTTTATCCTGAAGACAAGGGTGCATTAGGACAATGAGTCTACTCCACCCTCTAGCAGAAGCAACACCAAGAGTTCAAGTAAAGACATTTTCTCCGAAGTTAGATGCCCTACCGTGAATGAAGACTTGCAAGTATCATTAACCGCTAGCCTTCCCTGAGCTAACTCCATAAGGCTTCATTAGGAAACCACCCCCGACAAGGTTTACGCAATACAACGACACCTGGGGACCTCAACCCAAGACCCAAGGAGATACAGCCTTCTTCAGTATCACGCCATCACTTGAAGATGGGAGATCTGCACCACTCTTGAAGGACTCTATTGAAGCTCTAAGGTGGAAAGACTATGTCTTTCCAACTCAAATCCCAAAGACTATCTACCGGAAGATACTTCAGGAAGATTTCCAAATACGGCATCCTTCTCCAAGAATCAACTTGAGAGTCATGAAAACCTCAGAGGATAGACCTCGTCAACAGCCTAATAAATCTTTCAGTACCAAAGAAGCCCCGATTCAAGACAACTAGAATGTCTGAAGTCGAAAAGACTATGGAAACCAACCAAACTATCTCTCTCAAGGGTTCGAAGTCGACCAACGAGTCAACATCTAAGAAAATCTCCCTTGGTTACTTCTACTAAATACCCCCCTAAAGGATCACTGAACCACTAACCCCCCGTTCTAACTCGTCTAGAATACTTGCGACTTCAACTGCTCCAATGGGCTCAGTATGAGTTAAATAGTATACACGCCTCGTAGGAGTGGCTCACAGACGTCATCAGAAGATTTCCAACTCTAGACGAAAGGTTCACGATAGTGCTCAAGTATCATCCGATGACTCCAAGAAGGATGGACTGGCATATCTCTGAGCTACCCTAGTTTAACCCTAAGGGGGAAAGACTGCATCTTTCCCACTAGATTAGAGTAACCGTCCACCAGAAACAACCTCAGGAGTTGCAACCCTGAGTCATTAATAGGATACGATAGGCCCCTAAGGAAACATCGTGGATCCTTCAAAAAAAGACATCAAGCGGTAGACTCTACCCTTTGTGAAGTTCCACCTAGAAATAGTTCACCCAGCCAAAACCCTCGAGGTATCAAGTCCGAAAGGAAAAGAAGATCATCCATCACAATCAGGACTTGAACTTGCTTAACTCTTCGTGCATCCAAGAAGAGTGAAGTTTAACTTCACTGACACAATAACCCCGTTCAAAGACAATGTCCGAACGTTAGTACGCATGAGATGTATAGTATTACCCCGACTTAGAAATCCCCTAAGCCTACTCTCCTGAATCTCAGGACAAGATTCTTTTAAGGGGGAAAGGTCTGTAACATCCCAATTTCATCAACCCAGATTTGCTGTCCAGAATGCAAAATTCAGGGGGAACAAAAACTTTTTCTTGTTTAGTGATGCGGTGCTTGCTTGATTGTTTCTTAGTGCTTATGATTCTAAAACTGTAGTATATGCTATACTCCTTACCTCACCCTCAGTTTACAATAGCGATTTCACAAAACCGTCTTGGCTTATTTTTCATACTCTCAAATGTTCTAACATTTCAAAAGTTGAGCCAAGATGCCTTTGCAAAACTAACTATTTTAGTAGCTTCTATTGACCAAACTATGGAGAGCTATACAATATAATCTCATTATGTTTTCAAGCCAGAACTGTCAACTACTCTTAACTCTAGATTTCTCCAAAACCTTTTATAATCTTTTGATTTCCACTCTTGGTAGAAATACCAATGACACTTATCTACTTCAAAACCCAACCTTTTCAAAATAACCATACTTACCTCAAGCTAGGCTTTGAGGTATCCATGATAGTAGATTTGTTATTCTTGTAGGATGAATTTCCTTGCTCTGCTAAGATGAGTTGCCTTGATCTGCTAAGATGAATTGCCTTGATCTAATGCTTGAATTGTTTGCTTAGGAGTAGGATGAGCTTCCCTAGGACCTCCTCAACTAACATATAGCAAATCCTAGAGTATCAACCCTAAGAAAGTTAACCCAGCTGGATCTGATCTACATCCACCAGGTGATCATCTAAAACCATTAACTAGATCCCCTATGAAGTTATTCATTCTAGAAGCTTCTAGGTCAATGAAGACCAAATACAAGCATGGATCCTTTCTACTTAATCTATAATTCAACATCATCCAATTGATGAGGCTTTGGTACTCTGCAACCCATCAAAAACATCTTCTCTTATATTCTAGTCCAAAAACCCTAAATCTTCAAAATATGACGAAGTCTGGAAATGTTATCAAGATGCCATCTTTGAGACTCCCTCATTTCCAATCCTTCTACATTTTTGGCAATTCCCTGGAACCATATTTTAGACCATATTATGGACTGCCAAGGCCCACTCTTTCCCTTGGATAGATCATCCTTTAACCTACTTGTTCTTGATGGTTTTGCAGGCAAGAAAGTTATCTTTCCTGCAAATCTTATCAACATGCCTACTTTGGAAGAAGCTCACATCTTCATACTATCTTATTTTGACAAACTCTTGGCATGGTTGTACTCTATTCATGTAGTTCTATACATGCCTACTTCACTAGTTTCAATTGGAGCTTTGTCCTTCCAAAACCCACATGGTTTTGAAGGCTAGTTGATAATCTGTTTTGGCACCCTTATTTTATTCATAGATTTTCATCAATCCTTGAAGATCTCAATCATGTTAAACCTCAAACCCCTGTACCATAATGATCTACATCACTTGGTCTATCTATCCACATAGCGCATGACCCAAGGGGAGTCTGAGCTCCAAGATCCAACAAGGTTTTGATGGTATGATTGTAACTTTGCCCAAAATCATATATTCCATGCACTCATCCAAAATCAAGTTGGATTGCCATAATCCAAGGTTCCAAATGATGGATACACCTTGTGGACTTCATCTACCTTAGATATAAAAATTTAACAAAGGCTTTCCATCACTATTTTCGCCCAAAAATAATTTAATTCCGTGGTTTGACAAAAAACCCCAAAACTTAATCTATAAAGGAAATATTATATTTATCCAAATCATTTATCCAACTTTAGGCTCATTTGGGGCCTATATATCGTATCCTATCTTCCTGCTTCAAAAAAAATATTATTGAAGAGTTTTAATAATTCTTTTTGCCTATTTTTCTAAATAGAAGAAACAAGGAAATAAATGCCTTAAATAGTTTTCTTATCCAATAAATCTTGGGAAAAATCTCCAATGTGTAAATTAATATTTGGGACTATGCAAAACAAAAAACTCACCTTGGCTAATTCACATTTTTCAAAAAATATCAATAAAACACATTCAGCACTTTCTAGAAAATGATAATAAAAATGATCTAGAATATTAAGAAAAATCCCAAATAATTCTAGGTGATGCACATTGACCATAACTATCTACCATTAACATTCTCTCATCATGCAAAGATCAAAAACTAACACCTCTCCTCATGATTATCCAGAAGGCAAATGTTGACATTTTACGAAAACATGAACTAAACCTCCGCCACATCTCTTCAAAACTTGCCAAGCACTTCTCCATCATGCCAGAACTCACTCTGATTGTGAGCTACAATAGAGACACTGTAGCAACCCTAGCTCTTGTCCTTTTCTATTTGGATGAAGGGGAGATAATAGGCTTGTGATTTCTTGCACTTCTTAATTTCCTTACTGCAATAGCTCCTACACCTCTATGTCCCTTAACACAACCATCAGCTACCTCACCACCCTCTCCATCGCCCTTCAGAGTCACACCCCTGCCACCCCTCTTCTCCCCAAGATTCCCATGGACTTTGTTCACCATAGACCACTCTCTTGGGTATATATCCCACAGACCCCCACAACCCATCCTCCATGGCTCATTTGACACTCTTCTCACCCACTAACCCCTCTCCTCACCCAGAGTCGAGATCTCCCCCTGTGTGGCCAGGGATTAGCCAAGATTCCCTTCGGTGCTTAAGCCTTGCACAGAAGGTAGCTAGCAAAACCGACCACCCCTTCCTTTTTGATCCACTCTGCGTGCTCATGTATCTCTAATCTATATATCTCTTTGTGCTCTTATTTTTCTCCTAGAGTTGCCGAAGGCCAGGAACCACCGCATACCCGAGGAAGAACCCTCTCTTGGCCTCACCATTCCTGACGCAGCGTTAACCCCTCCAAGGCTATCCACCAGCCTAGAAGACCCCCGCAGAGCAGTGGGTCACCCCGATTGTTGATTGGAGGTACCTTGGAAAAATCCTGGCGAGCCCTTGAGCAGCAACCACCATGGTGATGCTCGCGACTGAGATCCGTATCAAATCTAGTCATTGTGCCCATCTCCCAAGTCTCCATGCCCTGCATCGATTTGTAGTGTTGCCGACATCCCTATAACGCTTGGTGAGCCCTCCCCACGTCCTCCTACTCACTGTTAGGGTTTCCCATCGCTGCACCCGTTCGAAGATTGAAGACGTCGGGGAACCGTCAGATCCAACTTTATCCGACGTCCCGCACCCTCCCATACCTCTTCGTCGTCGTGTCTCGCTAACCGGTGGTCCCTCCATGTCGGTTTAAACCATGTCATCTTGTGCTGCCCTCCACCTGGGTGGCCCGGATCTCCCCTGGGAGGACCAGCTACATCAGGAATCGGCCCGACTACGGATTCTCCTTCCCCTTTTTTCTTTAAAAATTTCCAGATCTGGTTAAATAATTGTTTGAAATAAATTCAAAATAAAAAGAAAAATGTCTAGAACTTCTCCACTCAAAATTTTTGCAGTTCCGAGTTGTGTCCTACAACACGCAGAACAAAAGTTTGATAAAAATAGTTTCTTCCTTTACAAGAGCAAGAATAATGCCAAAGAGTATCTTTTTCACCCTATAATTATTCCAGGGAGTTATAGGTACCTACATTGTGTGAATCCCCTTTGTGCTGAAATGTATTTGCTATACCTTGCATGCCACCCTGGCCCATCCTAAATTGCTTCCTTCTTTACCTGTTATAAAAATAACAAAAATAGATCATATCTGCCTTTAGGAATTTGTCTAGGCCAAAGAAAAAAATGTTTTTGACCTAATTCCAACTCCTAGTGAAGTGGTACATCAATACCTAATCAAAAATGGAGATCAAGATTTATTGACCCTCTCGGGAATTTTGGTGAATTTAATTCCTATGTGTAGGGTTATTCCACATATCACATCTCTAGATTTACTACTCCCAAATTAGTAACATACCTACCATGTGACCTTAGATTCAACCCAAAAGCTTCTTTATAATAAATCTAGTGAAAAAGACAAATTTACTATAGAACTGACTTTGGGATTTTCCCAAGGGCATTCTATTAACTAATTTGAAGTGATTCCAACTGTCAAAAATCACAAACTCAAATATATGGAATATACTCCGAGCCCAAATTTATTTGATCTACAAATGTTTTCTAGTGATTTATGAACCTAAACAAGGGTTATTTGCACTAGAATATTCATATCTAATTAAAGAAAAGTGCAAAAAAGTAAAACCACTTTTGTTGGCATGACTATTTCAATAACTATCTAATTATATCATACTTGTACATTGATGTCATACAGACCGAAGCCTTAGTTCAAAACCCCCTTATTAGGTGGTATTTGACTTTCAAAACACAAAAGAAGTTCCACAAATGCTTATCCATTACGTCCGTTTTGCAACAAACTCAATCTATCAAAACCTACTGACGTGAATAATGTGTTGAATGTTGTTTGTTGTATTGTAATAATGCTTGTATTCCTTGTGTTGATTGTGGCTTTGTTTGCTTGCATGTGTTATCTTTGACGATGATAGTTGCGATTATATCGGAGACCAGGAGAAGTGGTTATTATTGAATTATTATGGTATTCTTAGAAGAAGTCCATGGACATATATTGCCATATTTCTGATCACAATCAAGCCACCCTCTTTCTCATAAGCCTTGTCCTATTGTTTTACTTATGCATGTTTTACATATTGTTTATTAAAACTGCATTGTTTTATTATATGATGATCTATATCTGGTAGTGGCTTGGCTCCTCCAAATCACTACTCTTTGTTATTAGTAAGTACAACCCCCTTGATGACACCTACTTGAGCCTAGTATGGTATATGGTGTATAATACCATACCCCTTTTGAGGCCCTGTTTTAGCCGAAGCAAAACTAGAGGATGGAAAGACCCCTGAAAAAGTTATACAAAATGTTTTATGGAAAAATCTTGGTGAGGTTTGACCTACCAAGAGATGTTTGAGAAAAGAAAAAGGATTTTGTTTTACAAAAGAAAGCGTAGGAAAACGGTTACGAAAATGCACCCATTTCTTTGCAGTTTGCTAGAACAATTAAACTATGTAACCACATTACTCCTATATGGGAAGTGGCTAGGCTGGAAGCTTGTTTGCTCTAGTATAAGTTGTCTCACAATGACTACAAGAGATTTCGATCTCTAGAGGGTGGGCCTTCTTCGGTTTCCTGTAATGTACCTCAGCATCTAGGAGAAGGAACAAAGGGTCTATGGGCCTCCATCCGTTACTATGATCCTCTCATTGAAAGCATAAAAAGGCGCTCTAGTTGGTCCACGGTACCCGCCATCCTGGTGTTGAGGGGAACGACTCATGGGGTAAGCGCTTTTATTGGAGTGGGCATTCCGAAGGTCTTGAATGATTACTCGACCCACGTTCCGTAGGTGATCAGGGCAGGGAACTCGGATGGTGTGGGTAAAGTGTACAACCTCTATAGAGTGTAAATCTATTCGAATAGATGTATTCATGGTCATGGACGGTTGGGAAAGTTGATGTAGAGTGGTGTTGGTTTTGATTTCAAAAAGGACTTTGGAAAAGAAAATGTTTTGGAATTGTTTAGACCATGAGATGGTCAGAAAGGAAGGAAAGGAGTTTGGTCATGAGATGACTGGAAGAAGGAAACTAATAGGTTACCCAGTCCTAGTGTTTTCAAAATTTTCAAAAAGGTTTCCAAAATGTTTTACAAATGTTTTCAACAAAGATATGTAGATGCTATATCTACTAGAGAAACTATTTTAGAAAAGAACCTCTCATGGAGCCCTCATACTACCACAACTATACTGCACATCCTCTTATTGGTATTCTTTTAAGGTGGTTCGCGAGTACATTCAAAGTACTCACTGGTATTTCCTTGGCTATTAACTTGGCCAGATTTGAAGGAGAAGGTGATGTTGATGACTATGCGAGCTAGGACCTTCTCCCAGTCAGTTTCCGGTAGGTTAAGGCATAGCTCGGTATCTACGCTTGATGAAGTTCCACTAAGATGTTGATTGATGTAGACATAATGTCATTGAAGTATGACTTGTATCCGCTTAAGTTTTGGATGTTTACTTTAGTACTTGTCGGTTATGTGCCACAATGAACTAATCATGGGATCATGGTGTATGCATAACAAGGATTCTCGGAGGATAAAAATCCGGGGGCACCACACCCATCAGCTGGTGGGTCGTGGTACTCCATGTGCCAGGGACCCGACAAACTCCAATGGAACCGTGGGTTCCTCATCCTCGCCGTCGTTGGGGAAATCATAGACCACCTTCTGCACCACCGAATCTGCAATAGCTTCCTCATCGACCTCGTCAACCACCACTTCCTCCTCGACGACGACCTTCGCTTTCTCGGTGACCACCAATCTTGTTCTCTTCATCGTCGCGCCACCAATATTGGAAGAACGAAGGTTGAGCCGAAAATATCACAAGTCTTACCCTCTGGTTCACCCATAGTGGGATTTCCAACTATATATATATATATATATATATATATATATATATATATATATATATATATATGTCCACACCCTTTTCTCTAGTGTTATGTATAGCATGCATTCATGTGCATGTGAACAAGCTCGCACTAGGGGGCTAGGTTCTGCCTATCCCCACATCCACCACACTTTCATACTTCTGATAGTTCCACATCAAAGATATGGAGGGATTTCGACATGGTCTTGTAATTGGTTTCTAGCAAAACCATATAACATAGGGCCCCATAGATCTACCCCTTTGACCGGGCTCCAACAACGGTTGACAAATGCACTTTTATCCCATAGTCTTGTTAGATTTACAGAAACATGGGAACCAAGGTTGATCCCTAATTCCATAGGTTTCCCTCCAGTTCACCTGTAGTGGGAGTTTCTAGCTATATATACATCCGTAACCTTTTCTAGCCAGTGTTATCCTACATGCATATGTGAAAAATCTCACCCAGGGGTTGGGTTCTACGTATCTCTCAACATCCCACCACACGTTCATACTTAGTTCCGCATACAAGATTTGGAGGAATTCTGGCACTGCTTTGTTCGGTTTATTTCTAGCAAAACCCTAAAACATGTGGGCCCCATAGATTAACCCCATTGACCTGCCACAATGACGGTTTACCAATGGGATTTTATCCTGGATTCTTGTTATTTTAGGTCTTAGCAACATGGGAGACCAAGGTTGAGCCCTAATTCCACACGTTTTCCCTCTGGTTCACCCCGCGTGTTTTCCAGCTACGTGCAGAACCTTAATTTACTAGTGTTATCACGCATGCATGTGAAGAGGCTCACCCAGGGGTTGGGTTCCCCCTATCTCAACATCCCATCACACTTTCATACAAATGGTACTGCCTCATGCAAAAATTTGAGGGATTATGGCACCTGTGTGCTCTGTTTCCAACAAAACCGTAAAACCATGGGCCCTTCAGATCTACCCCTTTGACTTGCCACAACGACGGTTGACCAGTGGAATTTTATCCCTTATTCTTGCTAGTTTAGGTCATAGGAACATGAGTGACCAATGTTGATCCCTAATTTCATAGGTTTTCCCTCTGGTTCCGCGCAGTTTTCCAGCTATGTGTCGAACTTTAATTTTCCAGTATTATCATGCATGCATGTGAACAATATCACCTAGGGGTTAGGTTCTTCCTATATCAACATCCCACCATACTTTCATCCATATGGTAGTGCCACATGCAAGATTTGGAGGGATTCTAGCGCTCGTGTGCTCGGTATACACCGAAACCCTAAAACAAGGGCCCCATAGATGTACCCTTTTGACCTGCCACAACGACGGTTGGACAATGGACTTTTATCCCTTATTATTGTTTTTTTAGGTAATAGATACATGGGATACCAAGGTTGAGCCCTAATTTCACAAGTTTTCCCTCCATTTCATCTGCGGAGTTATCCAGCTACGTGTAGAACCTTAATTTTCTAGTGTTATGCATGCATGTGAACAGGCTCACCTAGGGATTGGGTTCTACATATCTCAACATCCTACCACACTTCATACATATGGTAGTGTAACATGCAATATTTGGAGGGAATTTGGCGCCCTCTTGTGCTCGGTTTCTAGCGGAACCCTAAGACATGGCCCTCGTAGATCTACCCCTTTGACCTGCCACAACGACGATTGACCAATATACTTTTATCCATTATTATTGTTAGTTTAGGTCATATCAACATGGGAGACCAATGTAGGTCCTTAATTCCAAAGGTTTTCGCTCCAGTTCACCCGCGGAGTTTTCCAGCTACTATGTGCAGAACCTTAATTTTCGAGTGTTAACATGCATGCATATCATGCTCAACCAGGTTGAGTTATGTGCCTATCTCAACATTTCACCTCACTTTCATACATGTGGTAGTACCACATGCAAGATTTGGAGGGTTTATGGCGCTCGTGTGCTCGGTTTCCAACGAAATTGTAAAACATGGGCACACAGATCTACCCCTTTGACCTGCCACAATGATGCTTGACCAATGGATTTTAATCCCTTATTTTTGTTAGTTAGGTCATAGAAATATGGGAGACCAGTAAGGTTGAGCCCTAATTCTATAGGTTTTTCATCTGGTTCATCCGTGGAGTTTTCCAACTACTACATGTAGAACCTTATATTTTCGAGTGTTATCGTGTGCATGGGAACAGGCTTACTTATGGGTTGGGTTATCTGCCTATCTCAATATCCCACCACACTTTCATACATATGGTACTGCCAGATGCAAGATTTGGTGGGATCCTGGCGTTCTTGTGCTCGGTTTCTAGCGAAACCCTAAAACATGGGCCCCACATATCTACCCCTTTGACCTGCCACAACGGCGGTTGACCAATGGACTTTATCCCTTATTATTGTTAGTTTAGCTCATAGCAACATGGCATACCAAGTTTGAGCCCTAATTGCATAGGTTTTCCTTCCTCTTCACTCGTGGAGTTTTCCAGCTACTACGTGCAGAACCTTGATTTTCAAGTTCTATATCATGGATGCAAATGCATGGGAACAGGCTCACCGAGGGGTTGGGTTATTTTCGTATCTCAAGATCCCAACGCACTTTCATACATATGGTAGTGCCACATGCAAGATTTGGAGGGATTCTATCGCTCGTTTGCTCGGTTTCCAACGAAACCCTAAATCATGGGCCCACAGATATAACCTTTTGAACTGCCACAACGACGGTTGTCCAATGGACCTTTATCCCTTAGTTTTGTTAGTTTACGTCGTAGAAACATGGGAGACCAAGGTTGAGCCGTAATTCCGTAGGTTTGCCCTCCGCTTCACCTGTGCAGTTTTCCAGCTACTTGTAGAACCTTAATTTTCTAGTGTTATGCATGCATGTGAACAATATCACTAGGTGTTGGGTTCTGCCTATCTCAACATCTATCTCACTTCATACATAATGTAGTGGCACATGCAAGATTTGGAGGGATTTTGGCGCGCTCTTGTGCTCGGTTTCCAACGAAACTCTAAAACAAGGGCCCCGTAGATCTACCCCTTTGACCTACCGCAACAAAGGTTGACCAATGGACTTTTATCGATCATTCTTGTTAGTTTAGGTAATAGAAACATGGGAGAACAAGGTTGAGCCCTAATTCCAAAGTTTTTTTCTCTTGTTCACCCGTGGAGTTTTCCAGCTACTACTTCTAGAACCTGAATTTTGAAGTGTTATCATGCATGCATATGCATGGGAACATGGTCACCCAGAGACTGATTTTTGTGCCTATCTCAACATTCCACCACACTTTCATACATATGGTAGTGACACATGGAAGATTTGGAGGGATTCTGGCGCTCGTGTGCTCGGTATCCAATGAAACCCAAAAACAGGGGCACGCAAATCTACCCCTTTGACCTGCCACAATGATGGTTGACCAATGGACTTTTATCCCTTATTCTTGTTAGTTTAGGTCATAGAAACATGGGAGACCAATAAGGTTGATCCCTAATTTCACAGGTTTTCCCTCTGGTTCATTTGTAGGGTTTTCCAGGTACTACATGATCAAGATCCCACCACACTTCCATACATATGGTAGTGCCAATGAAAGATTTTGTGGGATTCTGGTGCTCTTGTGCTCGGTTTCTATCAAAACCCTTAAACATGCCCCCCGCAGATCTACCCCTTTGAACTACCACAACGACGATTGACCAATGTACTTTTATCCCTTATTCTTGTTATTTGATTTTATAGTAACATGGGAGACCAAGGTTGAGCCCTAATTCCATAGGTTTTCCCTCCGGTTTACCCGTAGAGTTCTCCAGCTGCATGTAGAACCTTAATTTTCTAGTGTTATCATGCATGCATGTGAACAGACTCACCTAGGGGTTGGGTTGTACCTATCTCAGCATCCTATCACACTTTCATACTTATGGTAATTCCACATGCAAGATTTGGAGGATTCTGACATGCTCGTGTGCTCGGTATCCAGCAGAACCCTAAAACATGGACCTGATAGATCTACCCTTTGACCTGCCACAATGATAGTCGACCAATGGACTTTTATCGCTTATTCTTGGTAGTCTAGGTCATAACAACATGGGATACCAAGGTTTAGACCAAATTCCATAGGTTTTCCCTCCAGTTCACCCACGGAGTTTTCTAACTACTATGTGCAGAACCTTAATTTTCAAGTATTATATCTGCATGCATATGCATGGGAACAGGTTCACCCAGGAGTTAGATTATCTTCATATATCAACATCTCACCACACTTTCATACATATGGTAGTGCCACAAGAAAGATTTGCTCGTGTGCTCGGTTTCCAACGAAAACCTTAAACATGAGCCCCATAGATCTATTGCAACACCCTTGAATCGCCCCTATGCAGATTTTAGCACTTCCCGCCAAACCCGCATAGAAATGATTCAAAGATGCCCACCAGGCACTTGCGTGCGGGTGGAAAATGAAGTAATTCCATTACACAATAGTCCACGATGGGACCCACAAGAACATATATATATACAACAGCGACTGAGCGAGTCAAGAATACATATATACATTACAAAAATCCAAATCACATTGAAAATGATACACATTCGAGTATGCACAAGATGCAAATTGGACTAAGAGTCCTGAAGATTAACCAATGGCGTCCATAACCCTTCCCAGACAAATACGGAAGGGTAACCTTGTTCACGTCATTGAACTCATACCTGTCAAAGGAAAAGGGGGTGTCGACAAAGGGCAAAGGAAAAAATGGAGCGGTTAGTACTGTGGCCAGTACATGGCAAGTCTTAGAATTTAGTGGCTCTTGCCTACATGGGTGTTGTGGAGTGAAGCGGCAACAAAGCATGCACTAAACAACCAATAGGGACTCGATATAACTTTCTACTATCAGAGAGGGATAAGAGAGACCTATTCGGAACCAACCTGATACTAATAGCAACATAACCCATCCTAGAGTTTCCTCCTCGAGACCAAATGAGGAACTCATTTCGAGGAACTCACACAGCTGGCAGTTTTATAAACCATTCCATTAAAGTTTCAAAACTTACTAGTCAGGTATAGATAGCGGAACACATCCCAATATCACCAGTTGTTGGCACTTTTAATTAACCATCCATTGTAGTAGAGGTTATTACTAGTCAAAACAAAGTCAGATTTATAGCACTACTTTAGTTTGAGTTGTTTATGGTCGAGACATTGTGCTCCAAGTATTCCATAACCACAGACATGGCTTTTCCAAAAGATTTACCCTGTCGAGGTACATAAATAGCAACACACGCACAATCAACCTCGGGAAAAACCAAATAAAATCAATGAGGAATCACGATAAAGCATTCGCATGATTCAACACCGATTTCAGGGGGCCACCCCACTAAGCTACCCGCAACAAAGTCGTCCAAGCTTCGACACAGACCTAGGGTTTGTGCCAGTGGCTATAAATGTCTGGGAACCCAAAAGTGTGACTAGGCTTGTCGTTATCACAAAAAAATTCCACATTCCTAAATAGTACAGTAGTAAACCGCTCCTCGAGCAATAATAGTAAATAAGAAGCAAAGCATGGCATAAGTAAAGGATAGTAGTAAAGCCCCAAACTAGTTTGTGGCCCCCAATATTAATATGTGAAACAAGCTCATACCAAGGGGCTCAATGGGCCCACATGTGGTTAGTGCAATAGTCAAGGAATATGCATCAAGTACTCGGGTCCTAGGTGGACACAAGTGGGTGGGATCAAAGCCAGATCTCAACTATTACCCACTAGTGATGCTTTATTAGTTATATATATTCCCAAAAATTTTATTATCAAGCTATAATCATAACCATGATCATCTCCACCATTAAGAAGGTGCCAACCTTCCAACAACTCTGGAACTTGATAATTCGAACCAACACCTGAGCAAGCAACTACGACTCGCAAGGCCAACTATCTACCAAAACAATCGGCAATGAGAAGTGACCAAGGCAATATAGGCTGCATGGAATATAAATGGTATGGAAGCTAAAGCATCGGAATATGGATAGCAATAGAGAGAATTAAAGCCATAAGGCAAAAAATAGGTTGAAGGGGGAGGATGCTCACCTAGGAAACATTGGAGGATACATTATCCAAAGAACTTGTCGAAGCTCACAACATCTCATCGTCCTATCCAGGAAGAAGCAAAGGACTAGAAAGGAACAAGTGATGCGACAATTATAACTAATGCAGAAGAACCGGCATGATCATGATGTGATGC
The DNA here is from genome assembly GCA_916181665.1 of Avena sativa. Lineage (NCBI taxonomy): Eukaryota > Viridiplantae > Streptophyta > Magnoliopsida > Poales > Poaceae > Avena > Avena sativa. The sequence continues at coordinate 266,197,692 of OV702292.1, read as the reverse complement.
ATGACATGGGAAGATGATGCACTACAACTTAGCAATATTAAGAGCAACCGGAATCCTAGTAATTAATTAGTGATGGCTCTGAAATATAGCCATCTATGTCCACATTTAAACTGGATATTATTCACAATTTTGATGAAACATCTCTCTAAACCCTGCCACTGATGCCTAATATTCAAAGGGGTATGCAATCCTTTCTTTCTATTTTTCCTGCACAGATAATGAAGTTTTATGATGGGAATCAATACATTAAAGTCAAAGATATGAGAATTCCATCAAACAGAAGAAACTAGGAGTCGTGGATCGAAGGCAGACGCTTTAACGACCAACTATACGATCATAATAAAATTCCGGCCATATAGTTCCAGCCGTATAGTTGCCATCGACACCGCTAGGTCAAACAGAACAACTTTCGTGAAGGGACCCTTATATAAAGAAGCCTCGGGCGACGAGAAATAGGCGCTGGCAGAAACCATTAGCCACCCCCAGTTCTCCATCCATAACTCCGACAAGCCGTCGGAGGAATAGACTTAGATCTAATCTCTCCACCACCATAGCCATATTCCACCACTTGTAATAGTAGATCTCTTCTTCGATGGCAACATTGTAAGACTATTTGATATCAATCTCATGATTTCTACTACAATGTTTATGATCTTTGATCTCATCTCTATGTGTGAGTAATTCTCCTTTGGGCTAAAGGCTTTAGCCTAGCCATGTAGCTTTTTGTTCATATTATTTATCATAGATGGGATCATGTATTAGTTTGTATGACATGATGATTATTGTATCCTCTCTTGCCTCAATCTAAGGAATTGTCAGGTACCCAAGACCCCGAGGATTGAGCCAGGTATAGAAAGTATGAGTAATGACTAATCTGCGGGTTGGGAACCCTAGTAATAGAAAGGGTAGTACGGATGTATGTGAGGGATTTACTTGGGATTAACGGTGACATCACTATGCATATCATTAGTTCTCTTTCTTCTATGGATGAGACTAGTAGGTTATTACTATAAGCGGCTGTGAAGGCAATAGCAATTATGGATGCACTGCCCACATATAATTTATCTTGCTCTAACAATTACATGCATACTTTATTTCTATCTTTTATTCCCATCAGATGTTTTGCACAGCTATAGGTGAAACCGAACGACCTAGACCCTCTCTCTTCGTCATCGACAACAACAAAAAGACGCAAACTCTTGGTCCGATAAAAACACAAAAGGAATTCTAAAACCTCGGATTAATCCTCCGAGAATCCCTGTTATGCATACAACCATGATCCCATGATCAGTTAGTCGTGGCACATAACCGACAAGTATCATTACATCATCCGAGATATACCGAAATACAAGACTTACATAAATGCCATTATGGCTATGCCATCTTTAGCAGCGGAACATCATCACGCACAGAGCCCAATCATGCCTCAACCTACAAGCAACTGACTGGGAAGACGTCCTAGCTCGCATAGTCGTCCACTTCACCTCTTCTTGATATCTGACCAAGTTAATAGCCAGGGACAATGCCAGTGAGTACTTTGAGTGTACTCGCAAACCACCTTAAGATAACAATAATAACGAGAGGATATGTATTATGGCTGTGGTAGTAGGAGGGCTTCAAGGGAGGTTCTTTTCTCAATTAGTTTCTCTTGTAGATATAGCATCTACATAGCTTTGTTGAAAAAATTTTGTAAAACATTTCGGAAACCGTTTTGAAAAGTTTTGGAAAACCTTAGGACTGGGTCACCCATTTGTTCCTTTCTTCCGGTCGTCCCACGACCAAACTCCTTTCATCCTGTTCTGACCATCCCATGGTCAGAACAGGTATCCTTTCCGACCATCCCATGGTCAAAACATTTCAAAGCTATTGCTTTTCAGAAATCCTTTTTGAAAACAAAACCAGCACCGCTATATAGCAACCTTCCCAACCGTCCATGACAGCGGACACGACTATTCGAATAGATTTACACTCTGCAGAGGTTGTACACTTTATCCACACCATCCGGATACACTATCCTGATCTCCTCTGATCGTAGGTCGAGTAACCGATCCAGACTCTCCGGATGCCCACTCTAATATAAGTGCCTACCCTATGAGTGTTATTCCCCTCAATACCGGGACGTCGGGTACCGAGGACCAACCGGAGCGCATTTTGCACTTCCCAAGTGTTGCGCTTTCAATGAGGGGCTCATAGTAACGCGTGGAGGTCCGGAAACCCTTCGTTCCTTCTTTAGGTCGATGTCCCACATGGACCCTTATGTGAGAAGGCCCACCCTCCAGGGATTTTTATCCCATGTAGTTGTTGTGAGGCAGCTTATACCAGAATAGACAAACATTAAATCCAGCCATGTCCCATTCCAAAGTAATGTGGTTGCACAGGGTTAATTGTTCTAGCAAAACTGCAAAGAATCGGGTGCGTTTCGTAAACCTTTTTCCTCCATCTTTCCTTCAGCAGTTTGTAAAACAAAACCTTTTTCTTTCTCAACATCTCTTGGATGGTTGCACAGGGTTAATTGTTCTAGCAAAACTGCAAAGAACCAGGTGCATTTTCGTAAACCTTTTTCCTCCATCTTTCCTTCGGCAGTTTGTAAAACAAAACCTTTTTCTCTCTCAACATCTCTTGGAAGGTCCCACCTCACATCAGAAAACGTTTGGTAAAACTTTTTCCAGGGTCTTTCCATCCTCTAGCTTTGCTTTGGCTAAATAGGGGTCTCCAAAGGGGTATGTTGTAATACACCATCTATTCTACTAGGGACAAGTAGGTGTCACCAAGGGGGTTGTACTTAATAGTACAAAAGTGTAATAGTTTGGAGGAGCCAAACCACTACCATATATACATCAACATGTAGTAAAACGGTGCAGTTTTAAATAAACAGTAGATAAAACATGCATAAGTAAAACAGTAGGACAAGGCTTATGATCAAGAAGGTGGCTTGCCTGAGATCAGCAATATGGCAATATGTCCCTGGACTTCTTCTTTAGATAACCAAGAATACAAATAATAATAAGACCTCTTCTTCTCGGTGTCAATACAAGCGCAACTATCGTCGTCACCGAGTATACATGAAAACAAGCAAGACCACAATCAAACAAGGCATTCAAGCATCAAAACCATACAGGAAGCAAATGACAATACAAGATTACAAGTCATTAGTGGTGTTGAGAAAATGGATTAGAAGGATTTGGAGCATGTCTTGGACCATTTGAAGGAAACCATATGGGTTTCATAGTCTAGAAACTAGGAATGAGAGGGTTTTAGACAAAAGAATTATTCTATAAGGTACCATTGTAAAAACATGATACCAACAGATAGGTATTGATAAAATGAAACCAACAAAAGTGGTTTCACCAAATTATCAAATTCCATGAATTTATAATGAATATTCTAGTGGGAAAAACTCTAGTTTTTGGAAATAATTCACCAGAGAGGTTCTGGATTTCCAAAAATTATTTCCTTGGATGGTTCAGTAGGGTTTGATGTACTTGTTCACTGAGTGTTGGAATCAGGTCAAGACAATCACCAGAATGGCCTCAGGAAATTCCTAAGGGCAGTTCTATGCACAACTTGTCTTTTTCACCAGATTAAATCTACAAAAGCTTTTGAGTTGGTTCCAAGGGCACATGGTAGGTGTTTAGAATTACTTCTTGTATAAATTGGAATCAACCTTTTTGGAGTTGTCAAACTACTGGAGTGATTTATTTAGTGAACATACCACTTAAAGAAGTATTTAATTCACTGTAAATCAACTAGAGCTCAATAAAATCTGAGCTACTGGGTTTGATAGATGTTGATATTAGGGTGTACTGGGAGGTGGAATCTGGTCAATACCACATTTGGTTTGACCAAAAGAATTTACCCAAGGAAGATATTGGTTGTTTTTATTATTTTTGCTAAGGGCACACTACTATTCACATTGTCATAAGACCTATGCTAGATGACAGGTATTTCAATTACCTTCCAGTAGAGCTTTGTTCCATCTCATTTGGGTAAGGCTCGCTCACAGAGGAATTTATTTAGTGTACAAGATACAATTGTAGTGGATATAATGCCAATAAATAAAGAAATTTATTTTTGGCAGAGGACCTGTTCTGCATGTTGCATAAAACCCACAGGAACATGGGGGATTTTAAATCTGGTAAGTTGGAGTTGCTTAGCATTTTTGAAATGATTTAAAGTAAGGCCAAACTTCTGGAATTAAATAGATTTATTAAAAATAAAAAGGACAGGGACGCGCCAGGCCGGGATCTATGCCGAGTTGGGTCGGCCTGGGTGAAATCGGCCTACCCGGAGAGGACAGCACGCGCGGCGGTGTGTTTGAACCTGACGGGTGGGGCCCGGGTGCCAATGACAACGGGGAAGCGAAGGGGTATCGAGGCCTGGTGGCCGTTCGATTAAGTGAAGACGGACGGCGGGGCGTCGTCGTCCTCAGCAAAACAGAGCCCGCGGCGGCGGAGCTCGCCGGGGAGGCTTACCAGGGGCTCGGGGAAGGTCGAGGAGGCGACGAGGCGACGCGGTCGACGATGGCGACCTCGTGGATGGGCGGAAGGAGGGGGTTCCTCGACTGGATTTATCCTGCGCGATGACAACCGAGGAGAGCTCATCGGGACTTCGTCGGCGAGGTCGGAGGGGGCGTTCCTGGTCCAAAACAAGCATAGGGTTAGGTAGAGTAGGAAGAGGGGAACTCGAGGGCCAACATGCAGAGGAAGTGGAGCAGGGGAGAGGGAGCCTTGCTCGAATTTCTGAGAGAGACCAAGAGCTCTCTCTCTTCTTCTCGGGCAAGACAACACAGGGGAGGAAGACAGAGTGCTGGGGGAGGTAAGTGGAGGTGGGAGGGAGCAAATGAGACAGGGAGGGATGCTGGGGGTGGCCTCTGGCCTTTATACCAAGGGGGATAGATCCATGGTGTAAATGTCCAATTTGGACATGGGGGAGGGGTGGTGCTGGCCAGGGATTGGCCTAGAGGGAGGTGGGGAGGGGTAAGAAGGAGATTTGGTCGTGCTGGATCTCAGAGAGGGAGGGAGTGGCAGTTGTTCCAATTAATCTCACATGCTTCTCTCTCTCTCTCTACTTCTCACTTCCAAGCACATGGGACAAGGGATTGCTACAGTAGCTTAGCTACAGTGCTGGTCGACCAGAGGAGGGGTGGATGCTGTGGTGCATTGCTTTGCAAGATTGGTGGTGGTTTGATCTTGGTTTAGCTCAATACTAGCTAGATTTTCCAAATTGAGTAAATGGGTGCTTGTGAAGGAAGTTCAAAATTTTGCATAGGATAGAGTGGGGGAGATGGTACTAGAGGATGGGCCTGGTCAGGGTACACTCCTAGGATTTATTTGGGATTTTTATAAGGGGTTTTAGTCTTCATAAACCCATTTATTCAAAAAGGATAGAAGTGGTTTCTAGAAGATCATTTGATATTTTTACATTGGACAAGGTGGTTTTTTGGTTTTAGATGGTCCCAAATGTGTATGCACACCTAGGGGAATTTTCCCAAGATTTATGGAGGCATAGAAGTATTTAAAACAATTATTATTCCATTTCTGCCATTTAAGAAAATAGGCAAAAAGAAATAATAAAGCTTCTCAAAAATATTTATTTTTTAAATGGGAATATGGGGTATGATATATGGAACTCACATGAGCAAAATGTCTGCGGAAGTGTTGTGACAAAAACCAAACTTTCCATTGGGAAAGGGGTTTTGAGATTTTGTATATTAAAGGAATTAAATAGATTTGGAGCCATAATAATTATGGATAAGATTTGATAAATCTTGATTATCAGGGTAGATGAGGTATACAACGTGTAGAAAGCATTTGCAACCTAGGGAAATTTAAATCCAACTTGAATAAGATGGAGAACAAGGAGTTGTGGATCTAGGGAGATGTTATTTTTATACCACCAAAACTTTGTTAGATCTTGGAGCTCAGATCTCACCTTGATGCAAGGGTTGGATTATCAGTTAGAACAAGTCATATAGATGATCATCGCAGAAAGAGTTTGGATTGGTTACCTCTGAGATGGTCTGGAAGTGATGGCAAACTTTGTTGAAATTAAGGCTACCATACCAGATGAGCCATGATGCCTTATAAACTAAGTGGGTTTAAGAAGCACAGAGATCCACTTGGAACAAGTGAAGTAGATTTTTATATAACTATAAGAGTAGAACACAATCATCCAAAGAGTTGGTCCATAGAAAGTTGGATGATGGTGTGAGCTTCTGTCAAAGTCGGCATGATGACTAGAGTTGCAGGAAATGTTATTTTCTTGCCTGCAAAACCATCAAGAACAAGTGGGTTGGAGGAGGCTATAACCAAGGGAAAATGCGGGCCTTATTAGTCCTTAGGATGGTTAACAAGATGGTTCAGGTGAATTTCCAAAAATGCACAGGGTTTGGGAAAGGGAGGCATTCAAAAAGGTGATGTTGAAACAGTTTCCAGACTTGGTCAAATTTGGCAGTTTTGAGGATTTTGACTAGAGTATGAGAGGGAATGTTTTGGAGGTGTTGCAAGGTATCAGGGCATCAATAAGTGGATGATGTTGAAGTGTAGATTGAGTGGAAGTGATCCATGCTTGATATTGGTCTTCATGGAGTTGGAAGCTTCTAGAATGGAAATCTTCAGAATTGATCTGGTTAAGGGTTTTAGATGATCACCTAGTAGTTAGGGATCATAACCAGATTTGTATTCTTGCTTAGGGGGTGGTGATTTGGAATCATCTTGATCCTAGTGATGAGTTCCTAGAGTAGTTCATCCTACTTCCTAAGCAAACAAGTCAAACAGCAGATCAAGGCCACTCATCTTATAACTAAGCAAATCCACTACTTGGGTTACCATCAAGCCTAGCTTGAGGTAAGGTTGGGGCATTTTGAAGTGTTGGAGTTTGAATAAGATGAGAGTTCTTGGTATCTCTACCAAGAGTAGAATTCAAATGCTTTGAGAAGAGGTTTTGGGAAAACTAGGGATAAGATTAGTTGAGGGTTCTATCTTGAAAACATAAGGAGGTTATATTATATATTTCTCCATAGTTTTGTCAATAGAAGCTACAAAAATAGTTTTGGTTACATAAACATCTTGGCTCATGTTTTGAATTGCCAGAACATTTGAGAATATGTAAAATGATCCAGGATAGTTTTGGTAAATAGCTTTTGTCAACCGATGGTGAGGTAAGGGGTAGCATATGGCATACTCTCACATGCACCAGTACAAACAAACAACAAGCAAACACTGCACCCAAGAACAAGAAAAAGTTTTTGTTCTCCCTGATTTTTGCATTCTGGATAACTAATCAGGTTTGCTGAAATTGGGATGTTACAGACCTTTCCTCGTTAAAAGAATCTCGTCCCGAGATTCGGGAGAGTGGATTAGAGGATTTTTTTTGGAGTTTGTGCTATGTGCTTCCCGCGTACTAACTTGTAAGCCTTGTCTTTGAACAGAGTCACTTCAACAGGGAGGTTGAACTTCAATCGTCTTGAAAACACGAGTGTGGAGCAGGCTTCAACCAGGATTGCGAGGAGTGATCTTCCGGCGGTAAGGTTTTACGGCGTCTCTCCTAAGGGATTATCGTATCCTAGCTTGTAGTTTTGGGTCCACTGTTGGACTCCTTCTGGCAGAGGGTTATTCTAGTTTGCAGGAAAGACGCAGTCTTTCCCCCTTAGGATTAGACCAGGGTAGCTCGGAGAGTTACAAACCGGGGACATCCTTATGAGGGTGGCAAAAGATAGTTCTTAAGGTAGCGTACAACGACATAAGGGAGGGTAGCATCATAGGTGTTGTTCCAAGGGGGGAAACATGGACTGGTTTATTACAAGTCGCACTTGCCGATGTTTAGGGAGTTCTAGGGTAAGTTTAGGGAGCTTCTCTCTTGATTGTACTTCAACGGGATGTAGTAGTTTGGAGATGCGAGTTGATTCCTCAATCTTGGGGTGTAGGGTTGCGAGAGGTCGGATGGTCGTCCTTTCTTGGGGGAAGGACCTTGGTGCCTTCGGGCTTCACCTTCGCGGAGGTCTTGACGGGTTTACTTTGGGGGCACTCTCGGCGGAAGTGGCCGGGTTGATCACACGAGAAACAGGTACTTTTCCTTCGGTGTAACTGAGTGGACGACCCGCCTATGCTGACATCGGGAGGTTGACAGGCCTTGCCAATGAGGAGATATATTGGGAAATTGACAGGGACATGGTCTTGGCCTTCACAGAGGAAACAAGTGACAAACCGAGTTGGACAAACTTTGGACGAGTGGGGTTTCCCGCAGTTTGGGCAGTGGCCGGAGCACCTGCTGGCCTGGTGTCTTTCATCTCCGCAACGGCTACATGCTTTCTTCGAGCTTCCGGACTTCATGGCCATCTTGCGGGAGTTCCTGCTGGTGGTACGTGTTCCGGTTATGGGAGTAAGCTATGTTAAACGGTTAGCTATCGGAGTTGCACTCAGAGGGATTAATAGGGTATAGAACTATGGGGTAGCGATTTTGGTCTAACTAGCAGATCTAACCAAGGTTCAAGGTCTCCCGGGGTAGATATAATGGGGTACCTATGATCATCCCGCGTTGAGATCAATACTGGACAACCAGGAGGGGTGAGCATTTGGAGCAGTTTTGTTCCGGGTTGGGTCTGATGCAACGTCTTGGGTAAAATACACAACAAGGAAAGAAAATCAAGCAAGCATAGCAATCCAAGGAAGTTATTACATAACCAACCAATCTGCACCCGAAGGTGTCAACGGTACTTAAGCATTACAAAACGCGTTTAGGGACGTTACATGACTCTACCCTATTGCTAGATGGGCAAGTACCAAGACGCGGGTGATTACTCGAAGGGTGCATCAGTGGAGTCGTGGTTGGCTTCGGGCAGACCAGGGGAGGTTTCCTGCACCTCCTGGATGGGCTTGAACCTACAGAGATACTGACTGGCGGTGATGCACTTCCTTCTTCTCTTGGGGGCGGCTTCCCTCGATGTTCCTTCAGTGGCGGTGGTTCGTGCTTGATTCCTTTGTAGGGTTTCCAGAGCTTCCTTACGGGTGAGAATGGCTTGTAGGCGACGGAGTTCCATCTGGGAGTGGCGGTATTCGTCAACGACTGCTGTTAACACCTCATTGCTAGAGTAGCTGAATTGGGTCTGAAAGGAGAGAGCAGGGTATGCCAGGCTGGGGTCTTGAGATCCTCCGGTGCAGTCGACATTTCCCTTCATGGGGAGGTAGAAGGTTGTGGGCTGTCTCATCTCTGGGAGGGAGCTACGGATGCGCATCAAAGCTTCTCTGGATACCAAATCAACAGCAAGTACGGGACTGGGCATCTGAGGTCCTGTGGAATAGATAGGGCTTCCATTGGTTCCCGGCTTGGCTAGTATGACAATCTGTCCCACATAATCTCCTGATTCCAGTCCCTTGTAGAGAGTGTAGATAGGTTTCTGCTGGTAGCCGCAAAGTTGCAGAGAGTCCTAGAGTAGTCAGGGGAATCCAACCTTCAGCCACTCTTCATCAGTAGGTTCCATCTACAGAAGTGTTTAGGGCCAGGTTGGGTTAGTGGCAAGTGTGCAAGATTTTAAGATTAGAGAATCACATTATTGCAAGTAGTTTTCAAAAATGGAGGGGAAGAGGCATAAGCACTTTTGCAAATAGTCAACTCTTCTCCCTTTGTCTTTTAGAAATTAGGTTTGTCGTTTCCTATCTAACGTCCATGCTAACTAAGGTCTCCTACAGTCAGGATGGCTCTGATACCAAGTCTATGGGGCCCCCGGATTAATCCTCTGAGAATCCCTATTATGCATACAACCACGATCCCATGATCAGTTAGTCGTGGCACATAACCGACAAGTATCATTACATCATCCGAGATATACCGAAATACAAGACTTACATAAATGCCATTATGGCTATGTCATCTTCAGCAGCGGAACATCACCACGCGCAGAGCCCAATCATGCCTCAACCTACAGGCAACTGACTGGGAAGACGTCCTAGCTCGCACAGTCGTCCACTTCACCTCTTCTTGATATCTGACCAAGTTAATAGCCAGGGACAATGCAAGTGAGTACTTTCAGTGTACTCGCAAACCACCTTAAGAAAACAATAATAACGAGAGGATATGCATTATGGCTATGGTAGTAGGAGGGCTTCAAGGGAGGTTCTTTTCTCAATTAGTTTCTCTTGTAGATATAGCATCTACATATCTTTGTTGAAAACTTTTTGTAAAACATTTTGGAAACTGTTTTGAAAAGTTTTGGAAAACCTTAGGACTGGGTCACCCATTTGTTCCTTTCTTCCGGTTGTCCCACGACCAAACTCCTTTCATCCCGTTCTGACCATCCCATGGTCAGAACAGGAATCCTTTCCGACCATCCCATGGTCAAAACATTTCAAAGCCATTGCTTTTCAGAAATCCTTTTTGAAAACAAAACCAGCACCACTCTACAGCAACCTTCCCAACCGTCCATGACCGTGGACACGGCTATTCGAATAGATTTACACTCTGCAGAGGTTGTACACTTTACCCACACCATCCGGGTACACTACCCTGATCTTCACCGATCGTGGGTCGAGTAACCGATCTAGACTCTCCGGATGCCCACTCTAATATAAGTGCCTACCCTATGATAGTTATTCCCCTCAATACCGGGACGTCAGGTACCGAGGACCAACCGGAGCGCAGTTTGCACTTCCCAAGTGTTGCGCTTTCAATGAGGGGCTCATAGTAACGCGTAGAGGTCCGGAAACCCTTCGTTCCTTCTCCAGGTCGATGTCCCACATGGACCCTTATGTGAGAAGGCCCACCCTCTAGGGATTTTTATCCTCTGTAGTTGTTGCGAGGCAGCTTATACCAGAATAGACAAACATCAAATCCAGCCCTGTCCCATTCCAGAGTAATGTGGTTGCACAGGGTTAATTGTTCTAGCAAAACTGCAAAGAATCGGGTGCGTTTTTGTAAACCTTTTTCCTCCATCTTTCCTTTAGCAGTTTGTAAAACAAAACCTTTTTCTTTCTCAACATCTTTTGGGAGGTCCCACCTCACTAAGGTTTTATCATAAAACATTTGGTAAAACTTTTTTCGGGGTCTTCCCATCCTCTAGCTTTGCTTCGGCTAAATAGGGGTCTCCAAAGGGGTATGGTGTAATACACCATCTATTCTACTAGGGACAAGTAGGTGTCACCAAGGGGGTTGTACTTAATAGTACAAAAGTGTAATAGTTTGGAGGAGCCAAACCACTACCATATATACATCAACATGTAGTAAAACGGTGTAGTTTTAAATAAACAGTAGATAAAACATGCATAAGTAAAACAGTAGGACAAGGCTTATGAGCAAGAAGGTGGCTTGCCTGAGATGAGCAATATGGCAATATGTCCATGGACTTCTTCTTTAGATAACCAAGAATACAAATAATAATAAGACCTCTTCTTCTCGGTGTCAATACAAGCGCAACTATCGTCGTCACCGAGTATACATGCAAACAAGCTAGACCACAATCAAACAAGGCATTCAAGCATCAAAACCATACAGCAAGAAAATGACAATACAAGAGTACCAGTCATTAGTGGTGTTGAGAAAATGGATTAGAACGATTGGGACCATGTCTTGGAACATTTGAAGGAAACCATATGGGTTTCATAGTCTAGAAACTAGGGATGAGAGGGTTTTAGACCAAAGACTTATTCTATAAGGTACCATTGTAAAAACATGATACCAACAGATAGGTATTGATAAAATGAAACCAACAAAAGTGGTTTCACCAAATTATCAAATTCCATGGATTTATACTGAATATTCTAGTGGGAAAAACTCTAGTTTTAGGAAATAATTCACCAGAGAGGTTCTGGAGCTCAAAAAATTATTTCCTTGGATGGTTCAGTAGGGTTTGATGTTCTTGTTCACTGAGAGTTGGAATCAGGTCAAGACAATCACCAGAGTGGCCTCAGGAAATTCCCAAGGGCAGTTCTATACATAACTTGTCATTTTCACCAGATTAAATCTACAAAAGCTTTTGAGTTGGTTCCAAGGGAACATGGTAGGTATTTAGAATACCTTCCGTAGAAATTGGAATCAACCTTTTTGGAGTTGTGAAACTCCTGGAGTGATTTATTTAGTGAAAATACCACTTACAGAAATATTTAATTCACTGTAAATCAAACAGAGCTCAATAAAATCTGAGCTACTGGGGTTTGGTAGATGTTGATATTGGGGTATACTAGGAGGTGGAATCTGGTCAATAGCACATTTGGTTTGACCAAAATAATTTACCCAAGGCAGATATTGGTTGTTTTTATTATTTTTGCTAAGGGCACACTACTGTTCACTTTGTCATAAGACCTATGCTAGATGACAGGTATTTCAATTACCTTCTAGTAGAGCTTTGTCCCATCTCATTTGGGTAAGGCTAGCTCACATAGGAATTTATTTAGTGTACAAGATACAATTGTAGTGGATATAATGCCAATAAATAAAGAAATTTATTTTTGGCAGAGGACATGTTCTGCATGTTGCACAAAACCCACAGGAACATGGGGGATTTTAAATCTGGTAAGTTCGAGTTGCTTAGCATTTTTGAAATGATTTAAAGTAAGGACAAACTTCTGGATTTTAATAGATTTATTAAAAAGAAAAAGGACAGGGGCGCGCCAGGCCGGGATCTATGCCGAGTTGGGCCGGCCTAGGCAAAATCAGCCCACCCGGAGGGGACAGCATGCGCGGTGGCGCGTTTGAACCTGACGGGCGGGGCCCGGGTGCCAGCGATAGCGGGGAAGCGAAGGGGTATCGAGGCTTCGTGGCCGTTCGATTAAGTGAAGACGGACGGCGGGGCGTCGTCGTCCTCAGCAAAACAGACCCCGCGGTGGCGGAACCCTATGGGGCGGCGGAGCTCGCCGGGGAGGCTTACCAGGGGCTCGGGGGAGGTCGGGGAGGTGACGGGGCGATGCAGTCGACGACGGCGACCTCGTGGATGGGCGGAAGGAGGGGGTTCCTCGACTGGATCTGGCCTGCACGATGACGACCGAGGAGAGCTCGTTGGGACTTTGTCGGCGAGGTCGGAGGGGGCGTTCCTAGGCCAAAACAAGCATAAGGTTAGGTAGAGTATGAAGAGGGGAACTCGAGGGCCAACATGCAGAGGAAGGGGAGCAGGGGAGAGGGAGCCTTACTCGAATTTCTAAGAGAGGCCGAGAGCTCTCTCTCTCTTCTTCTCGGGCAAGACAAGGCAGGGGAGGAAGAGAGAGTGCTAGGGGAGGTAAGTGGAGGTGGGAGGGAGCAAATGAGACAGGAAGGGATGTTGGGGGTGGCCTCTGGCCTTTATACCAAGGCGGGATAGATCCATGGTGTAAATGTCCAATTTGGACATGGGGGAGGGGTGGTGCTGGCCAGGGATTGGCCTAGAGGGAGGTAGGGAGGGGTAAGAAGGAGATTTGGTCGTGCTGGATCTCAGAGAGGGAGGGAGTCTCACATGCTTCTCTCTCTCTACTTCTCACTTCCAAGCACATGGGACAAGGGATTGCTACAGTAGCGTAGCTATAGTGCTGGTCGACTAGAGGAGGGGTGGATGTTGTGGTGCATTGCTTTGCAAGATTGGTGGTGGTTTGATCTTGGTTTAGCTCAATACTAGCTAGATTTGCCAAATTGAGTAAATGGGTGCTTGTGAAGGAAGATCAAAATTTTGAATAGGATAGAGTGGGGGAGATGGTACTGGAGGATGGGCATGGTCAGGGTACACTCCTAGGATTTATTTGGGATTTTTATAAGGGGTTTTAGTCCTCATAAATCCATTTATTCAAAAAGGGCAGAAGTGGTTTCTAGAAGATCATTTGATATTTTTACATTGGACAAGGTAGGTTTTTGGTTTGAGATGGTCCCAAATGTGTATGCTCACCTAGGGGAATTTTCCCAAGATTCATTGAGGCATAGAAGTATTTAAAACAATTATTATTCCATTTCTGCCATTTAAGAAAATAGGCAAAAAGAAATAATAAAGCCTCTCAAAAATATTTATTTTTGAAATGTGAATATGGGGTATGATATATGGAACTCACATGAGCAAAAAGTTTGGGGAAGTGTTGTGAAAAAAACCAAACTTTCCATTGGGAAAGGGGTTTTGAGATTTTGTATATTAAAGGAATTAAATAGATTTGGAGCCATAATAATTATGGATAAGATTTGATAAATCTTGATGATCAGGATACATGAGGTAGACAAGGTGTAGCAAGCATTTTCAACCTAGGGAAATGGAAATCCAACTTGAATAAGATGGAGAACGAGTTGTGGATCTAGGGAGATGTTATTTTTATACCACCAAAACTTTGTTAGATCTTGGAGCTCGGAGCTCACCTTGATGCAAGGGTTGGATGATTAGTTAGACCAAGTCATATATATGATCATGGCAGAAACAGTTTGGCTTGGTTACCTCTGAGATGGTCTGGAAGTGATGGCAAACTTTGTTGAAATTAAGGCTGCCATACTAGATGAGCCATGATGCCTTATAAACTAAGTGGGTTTAAGAAGCACAGAGATCCACTTGGAACAAGTGAAGTAGATTTTGATATACCTATAAGAGTAGAACAAAACCATGAAAAGAGTTGGTCCATAGAAGGTTGGATGATGGTGTGAGCTTCTGTCAAAGTTGGCATGATGACTAGAGTTGCAGGAAATGTTATTTTCTTACCTGCAAAACCATAAAGAACAAGTGGGTTGGAGGAGGATCTAACCAAGGGAAAATGTGGTCCATGGTAGTCCTTAGTATGGTTAACAAGATGGTTCAGGTGCGTTTCCAAAAATGCACAGGGTTTGGGAAAGGGAGGCATTCAAAAAGGTGGTGTTGAAACAGTTTCCAGACTTAGCCAAATTTGGCAGTTTTGAGGATTCTGACTAGAGTATGAGAGGGAATGTTTTTGGAGGTGTTGCAAGGTATCAGAGCATCAACAATTGTATGATGTTGAAGTGTAGATTGAGTGTAAGTGGTCCATGCTTGATATTTGTCTTCATGGACTTCGAAGCTTCTAGAATGGAAATCTTCAGAATTGATCTGGTTAAGGCTTTTAGATGATCACCTAGTAGTTAGGGATCATAACCAGATTTGTATTCTTGCTTAGGGGGTGGTGATTTGGAATCATCTTGATCCTAGTGATGAGTTCCTAGAGTAGCTCATCCTACTTCCTAAGCGAACAAGTCAAACAGCAGATCAAGGCCGATCATCTTATAACTAACCAAATCCGCTATTGGGGTTACCATCAAGCATAGCTTGAGGTAAGGTTGGGGCATTTTGAAGTGTTGGAGTTTGAATAAGATTAGAGTTCTTGGTATCTCTACCAAGAGTAGAATTCAAATGCTTTGAGAAGAGGTTTTGGGAAAACTACGGATAAGATTAGTTGAGGGTTCTGTCTTGAAAATATAAGGAGGTTATATTATATATTTCTCCATAGTTTTGTCAATAGAAGCTACAAAAATAGTTTTGCTTACATAATCATCTTGGCTCATGTTTTGAATTTCTAGAACATTTGAGAATATGTAAAATGAGCCAGGATAGTTTTGGTAAATAGCTTTGGTCAACTGATGGTGAGGTAAGGGGTAGCATATGGCATACTCTCACATGCACCAGTACAAACAAACAACAAGCAAACACTGCACCCAAGAACAAGAAAAAGTTTTTGTTCCCCCTGATTTTTGCATTCTGGACAACTAATCAGGGTTGCTGATATTGGGATGTTACATATACTACATTCGTAATCCGGATCGAAGGTATTAACCCTTTTTCTGGCACCGTTGTCAGGGAAGCGATAGCTACCCTGGTGAGGTTAGTAGGAACCTTGCTAGTTTTAATTCTTGTTTTTAATATTTAGTTTGTTGTGAGTCTTTATTTGAAAAAGCAAAAAAATAGTTAGTCTTTAAATTCTTGTTTTTATTGTTATCATAAGTTTCTGTTTAAGAAAACCCCAAAACATAGGAAATATGGCTGAAAAGAAGCATCAGGAATTTGCCACTCCCAATAATGATTATTTGCATACTCCTATTACTCAGCCAGCAATCACTAGTGATGACTATGAAATTAAGCCCCATTACTTAAGTCTGGTTCAACAGAATCAATTTGGAGGCTCTGCTATTGAGGACGCATGTATGCACTTGAATACTTTCACTGAAATATGTGATATGATGCGCATAAAAGATGTTGACCCCGATGCGGTCAAATTGCATTTATTTACTTTCTCTCTTAGAGGAAGAGCAAAGAAATGGTTGGTAGATTTGCCTAAAAATACAATTACATCATGGGTGCAATGTACTTCATTATTTATGACTAAATTTTTCCCACCTGCAAAGACTATACAACTAAGGTCTAATATTACTGGTTTTAGACGGGAAGAGCGTGAGCCACTAGCGCTTGCATGGGAGAGGATGAAAGAATGCTTAAGAAACTGTCCCAGCCATACGATGGAAGATTGGGTAATCCTCAATTTGTTTTATAATGCTCTTAATCCTGTGTCTAAGTCTATGCTTGATACTGCAGATGGAGGAACATTCATGGGTAAACATATTACTGAAGCAAAGAAGCCGCTAGACAATATGCAAGATAACCATGCCCAATGGCACGTGGAAAGATCAAACACGAAGAAGGTGAACTCCGTCTCACCACTAGAAAATGAAGAACTCAATGCTAAGTTGGATGAGCTCATATTAGCCGTAAAAGGTAAGGAAACCCAGGTAAGAGCTATTCTCGAAACTAATATTGAAGAAATAGACTTCATAGCTCATAATGATTATAACCCTACTTGGAAGAAAAATTATAATCCTAATTTTCAGAAACATTATTCTAATCCTGCAGGTAACTCTAATAATAATATGGGAACTAGTAATGGTAGTCTCAAAGAAACACTTAAGTGTTTTATAGACTCACAAAATGAACAAAACAATATTCTTGTTAAAATAACGGAGAACCATGATGCTATGTTTGGTAAATTATCTAACCAAGCTATAAGTTTGAGGAATGATTCGCAGGCCCTCCAAGCAAGGACGAGGATTGTTGAGGCATGGCTAGGTAAGATAACTGAGAGTCAAACTCTCATTTTAGCTAAATTTGCAGGTAAATCCGAGCCCAATCTTGTTGAAGAACTCAAAATGATGAGGATCCAAAGAGAGGAGCCTGAAGAGCTCGATTATAGCAATGCCCCTTCACCTAATTTTAAGTTTTAGTTTAAGATTATGTTTAATAAAGAGTGCAAGAAAACTCAATTTGAGGAGAAGAAATTCAGAAGTACTTAAAATTATGTTTTTTACATGCTGTTGTTGGTTGATAATTTTAACTGTCAACTTTCTATCAAAAACAAGGTATTTCGCTAGCTTTCAGTATAATAAGTAACTCATGAAGAAACAGAAATTTTTTGATGGACACAAAGAGTTTAACGACCAACTATACGGCGGGAATAAAAATTCTGGCCATATAGTTCCGGTCGTATAGATATGTCTGCCATCAACAATTTTTCTTTCATATGTACCGACGGTTTAACGACCAACTATATGGCGGGAATAAATATTTTGGCCGTATAGCTCCGGTCGTATAGATATCGGTGCTTTCGTACGAATTGTTCTTCCACGTACTGACGGTTTAACGACCAAATATACGGCGGGAATAAAAATTCCGGCTGTATAGCTCCGGTCGTATAGATATCGATGCCTTTGTACAAATTCTTTCCCAGGTACGGATGGTTTGACGACAAACTATACGGCAGGAACATATTGTTCCGGTCGTATAGTTCCGACCATATAGCTGCGCCGCCAGGTGAAACCCTAAAAAATTGACAGAAGGCCAACTATACGGCGGGAACACATTGTTCTGGCCGTATAGTTGTGTCTGACCACAAAATTGCACGGGAAGTTACCTCCAACTCCAAAACTTCAATCCTTTTTCTCTCTTCTACCTCCAAACTCTCTCAAACCCTCAAGAGATCTTCACATGTACTCTATTTCGTTCGATTTACTCGCAAAGAAGTGATCTACGGTATGTTTCTCCTCTGATCCTCCAATTACTTTTTGCAAATTCATTTTCGATCTATTTTCATTATCAATCTAGGGTAACACCTACTATGAACTAATTTCCATGATTCTCTTACCTAGATTACTATTTAGAGAGGATTCTTTAGTGTGTTATGATGAGGAATATGTTATACTTACTATTGTTGGACCGAAATGTTTTATTTTTGTCTTCCTTTATTGTTTTAGATGATGAACACAAGGAGCCAAACTCGTGCTCGTGTCGCCGCTAGCGCTTCTCGGTCTATCACTCAAGAACGCACGGGGATACGGTTCAGGAATAAGCTCCAACGCAAACGCTTCAACAAGATCAAGAACCACGAAGTGAAGGCCACCAAGTGGGCTTGCCCCATTACATTGAACCAACTCGGTATTTCTGATGACTTCAATTTACTTTGCAATAGAGTTGGCCTGCAAAACTTCGTGTACAATGATGTGCCTACTTATCGCCGGTTAACCATTGAATTCCTAAGTTCATTGCAAAGCACTGTTAAACTATGGCAAGGAGAGGACACAATTTCTTTCCGACTTATGAACAACAACTACACTTTAACACTAGATGAATGGTGCGCATATTTTAATTTCCTAAAATCCTTTCATGGCCTAATTCCTTCCCCTGAACAATATTATAATGGAATGAGGTTCACTACTAGAGTAAGCAAGGGGAAGAATATTTAACATCCTGCAATTCGCTATTTGTTCTATGTTATTGCTAACACCTTGCAAGCACGTAATGAGTTCATGAGACTCAATGAGGAGGACATCTTAGTGCTCGCAAAGGCTGCTTACATCAACTGCAATTTGTCATTCAACTTGGGCACAATCCTTGTGCGCTACCTGGATCACCAATCCTCCCAAAGCCAAGGACCAATCACAGGTGGAGGCGTCATCACTGTGCTCGCCAATGCCCTAGGAATCGACCTAGGTGAGTTGCAACCTGTGCTAGGTGAGCGACGTGTTGGTTTCTCTACTTTGAAATCTTGTGGAATGCTCACTAGGAGAGGTGGTGTTTATTACCTGCATATTGCTGGAGCTGGGCGTATCTACCTCGCTCCTATGTCTAATGGTATTTTCTCTATCGAGGAAGGATGTTTGCTATATGACTTGCAGGCTAAGCAACACCAGCCCGAGGAGGAGATTCGGATGAGGATGAGGACCAAGAACAGGAGCAAGAAGTTCCTCATCAAGAGGAGCATCCATCAACCCGGTTCGCTACATACCAATACTTCCATGAACTTGGAGGGACTGTGGAAAGGAAGCATAGCCTCTCTCTGAACCTCCGAGAATCAACTAGTAACCTCTCAACTCAATTTGCAAACTGGAGTTCCGACTTTTTCCCGCCAACACAATGATTTAAAGGGCTTGCAAAAGCCTAAGCTTGGGGAAGTTTCCTCATGTATCTTTATTTGGCGTTCATTTGCTTTTATTTATTTCGAGGTTGTGTTTTTAATTTGAGTTTATAATCACTCGTGTTGGTTTCCCCAACTCTTTATATTTAGTTATTTCTTTTTTTCTTTTGAGTTTTCTAGCCAAGCTTTGCCACCAATTTTCTATTCTTTAAATTCCCTCTCTTAAAAAATAACAAAAAGATTTCTCCATTTTTCTTTATTTTCCCTCTTCTTTTTCTTTCTGCCTCGAGATTCTCATGTATTTGCAGGAGAGTGATCGACTTCGAGTTTGCAAGAAACAAATAACAAAAGGAAGTGAGAAGTGGAACCAAACATGAGAGGTATGTCTTATGACTCCCCACTTTTGAAGTTTGAGAAACCCATGCTAGTTAGTAAATAGTGAGATATTATATTGGTGGACTGAGTCTTTGTATTGTAGTAAAAAATTTGTTTGCATGGGTATTTAGTTGGGTACATTTTGTTCCAGCTCTCGTAATTAACTGGCTCTTTCCTAAAAATTGCTAAACTAATAAGAAAAAGTCTCACAATTGAAGGCTTGGGTGTTGTAGTATTTAGTCTTGAATGCTTATTTCTAGAGACACTCAACACCACTGAAAATGTTGATTGACTTGATAGCTCTCTTTAAAAAGATTTATTCAATTGAAATAATGTTTAGTGGTTTTTGTGAGCATGCCAAAGTTTGACTTGTTAATCATAAGAATGATATTGCTTTACGCGTGTCAAACTTCATGGGAGGCCAGCAACTCCGCTGGCCTACGAAC
Organism: Avena sativa; assembly: GCA_916181665.1. Taxonomy (NCBI): domain Eukaryota; kingdom Viridiplantae; phylum Streptophyta; class Magnoliopsida; order Poales; family Poaceae; genus Avena; species Avena sativa. Next base: position 266,177,540 of record OV702292.1, on the reverse strand, counting down.
GATCTTCATGGAGGAAACTCCTAGATTTCGGCTATGAATTGATTAAACACATGTAGCAGCAATGCTATAGTGTGTAAGATTCTTGGCACTACCGGGTAGTTGTGTTCATGATGGAATCCCTCCTCTGGCTATTATGAGTAATCATTATATAAAAGGAACAAAAACCTTAGTGATGCCACGAGTGTCCATCACAACCCGATAAACCAAAACAATTTTTTTGGCATGCTCTCAATTACTCAAAAACTAAAATTCTTGAAGGACAATGAATAGAAAAGTAGTGCTTGAAAAGTCTTGATTTATTGATGTGGGAGAATGGAGATACTCTAGTATATATGCTTTTCATGACAACTCTCACACTCTCAATTTACATGATTATACTTTATTGTTCAAAGGAAATCCTATGAGTTGATTACATGACATGGAATAAAGTTTACTCATTTGAATCATCGATGTTAAACAATAATTTTGCTGCGCTATAAGGATGCATAAAACCCGTATGATATGCTTGCAATTATTCTATCTATGCTGAAGTTTTTCAGATTTATGAAGTGGAGGAAACATGAGACTATCAATCATGAGTAAGATCATCATCTCGTTATTTCAGTTTAAATGCTGAGTTCCTTTTTGATTTTAGTTTTCTTTCTCGAGGACGGTCAAGTTTAAGCTTGGGGAGGTTGATGGCTCTAAAATATAGCCATCTACATCCACATTTAAACTGGATATTATTCACAATTTTGATAAAATATCTCTCTAAGCCCTGCCACTAATGCCTAATATTCAAAGGGGGTATGCAATTCTTTCTTTCTATTTTCCTGCGCAGATAATGACGTTTTATGATGGAAATCACTACATTAAAGTAAAAGATACGAGATTTCCAACAACCAGAATAAACTAGGAGTCGTGAAGCGGAGGCAGACACTTTAATAGCCAACTATACGATCGGAATAAAATTCCGGCCGTATAGTTCCAACCATATAGTTGCCATCGACGCTGCTAGGTCAAACAGAACAAATTTTGTGAAGGGACCCCTATATAAAGAAGCCTTGGGCGACGAGAAACAGGCGCTGGTAGAAACCATCAGCCACCCCCAGATCTCCATCCACAACACCGATAAGCTACTGGAGGAATAGACTTAGATCTAATCTCTCCACCACCATAGCCATATTCCACCACTTGTAGTAGTAGATCTCTTCTTTGATTACCGACATTATAAGACTATTTGCTATCAATCTCATGATTTCTACTACAATGTATATGATCTTTGATCTCATCTCTATGTGTGAGTAATTCTCTTTGGGCTAAGGGCTTCAACCTAGCCATGTAGCTCTCTGTGCATATTATTTATCATAGATGGGATCATGTATTAGTTTGTATGACATGATGATTATTGTATCGTCTCTTTCCTCAATCTAAGGACTTGTTAGGTACCCAAGACCCCTAGGATTGAGCCAGGTATAGGGAGTAGTAGTAGTGGCTAATCTGCAGGTTGGGAACCCCAGTGATAGAAAGGGTAGTACGGCTATATGTGAGAGATTTACTTGGGATTAATGGTGACATCACTATGCATATCATTAGTTCTCTTTCTTCTATGGATGAGACTAGTAGGTTATTGATATAAGCGTTTGGGGAGGCAATAGCAATTATGGATGCACTGCCCACATATAATTTATTTTGCTCTAACAATTACATGCATACTTTATTTCTACCTTTTATTCCCATCAGATGTTTTGCACACCTACAGGTCAAACCGAACGCCCTAGACCCTCTCTCTCCATCATCCACAATAACAAAAAGACGCAAACTCTTGGTCCGGTAAAAACATAAAAGGAATTCTAAAACTTCTGAAGGTCCATTAAAGTAACTTCACTATGTTTCTGCTTCCCGAGGATTTGATAAACCTAGGTCTACTAGGGAAAAATAGTTATACTGCATCCGTAATCCGGATCGAAGGTATCAATTAGATGATTTTAGTTTTTTAGGTACCCTGCACTTTAAATGTTGAATTAACAAAGAACAAAAACATGGCATTGGTTCGCTACACAAATTTACATGGAGTCGGAATAAGACATATTATCTTGTACGAACACTCCATATTTAATTAATAGATGAATTGCTATTTAACACAAAACCAAAGAAATATGCTATGCACACATGAATGATTTAATGCGACAAGTTTTATATAGCATTATCAAAATAGGGCATCAGAAAGGGGTCACACACGTGGTTCCGATGATCTTGGGTTCAAGGGGTTCGGGTTCGATCTTCAGATCCGAGAAGGAGAACTTGGGATCCATGTCGAAGGTCATCGGATTCCATGATCGAGAACTTGGGTGATAGGGTTCGTGCTGAAGTCCTTGGTTACGGGGATAGCGTTGGAGACCTTGATGTTCCGTGGAGTTTTCAGAATTTGGCGGTGGTGGTTGGTGGCGGGCTTGGGTTTCGACGCTGGTGTTTCCGGTTTCAATTGCTAGTGGTTTTAGGATTCAACTTCATCCGTTAGTGGTCGGGTTAACTCTTGTGTTCCCTGGAAGTCGGTTGTCATCATAACAGAGTATTCACACTACACCGATCAACACTTCACGGTCATAGCACCGATAGGAAATTATATAAGAACATCACGAATCATCTATCACCACCCCTGCCACTTGCGTGAAGTAGTAGAACAACAACTCCCTCCGTTTTAAAATATAAGATGTTTTGGCTTTGTGAAAAGAGTGTATATATATCTCTTTTAGTGTAGGTTCACTCCAAACCTACGTGAACCTATACACTAAAAGGGGTCTAGATACACCTCTTTCACAAAGCTAAAAAAATTATACTTTGAAACGGAGGGAGTAAGTACAAGAGCACATCGGAAAAAATAAACATGACTGGTTGCACAAACAAAAACATGACAGTGACAACACTAAGGTCGATGCATGCGTGAGGCATGGTGGCATCGGTCGGCTTCAAGCGAAGCAGAAGGGGCCACGGTTGGATGGCCATGCCCACACGAGGTCGACGGAGGGGTTGAGCTGTCGGCGGTGAGAACTCGAGCAGACATGGGGATGACATGGACACGGCCATGGAGCCTGGTTGCGGCATGTGCGGAGCGGCGTTATTGCGAGCGAGGGAGGCATGAGATGAGGATGGCAGCAGGCAGAGGAGCTCGAGGCAGTGCTGCTGCTTGCAGCGGCGAAGATCCACACATAAAGAGAAGTGCTAGAGCTCGGACAAGTGTGGGTCGGCGCCAGGGAGCAACACCGGGGAGGGGAGGAGGTCGAGGCCGGCGATGCTGCTCGAGGTGTCAATGATGATCTCCTGGCAACAGGGCATGGTGATGGAGAGGCCTAAGGCGGCGACATGGAGAGCTCAAAGGGGAGGATGGCACCATCGGGCAGAGAGGAGGAGGAGATCAACATTGGGAGGCGCCACAGAGAGGGGTAGCATGCAGACTCGAGTGGGGAAGGAGATCGATCTGGGCGGCCGGGTTTGGTCTCTTCGTGCGGGAGCAAGAGGATGGTGGTTGGGGACCCGATGGAGAAGGTTTAGGTGGCGGCGGGGTGTTTTGTGCAAAGCTATAACGAGGGTTGGTGGGGATAGGTTTTGGCCATGGTGTGTCATGCGTGCGTGCTAGGTATGTGTGCGTGGTGGTGGATGTGTCCACTGTGACCGTGTGTGTGTTGTGTTACGGCTGTGTGGTGTGGGTTCCAAGCATGCATCGCTATGTGCGTGTTGTGAAGTGGTGGGGTGAGTGCGTGTCTCGAGTTAGGGTTAGGGTGGGTATCGAGGTGGGGGTAGAATGTAGCTGCTGGCTGGGCTATTGGGCCTGGCCGGTGGCTGCTTCCCCTATTTTACAAAAACATTATTGTACTTTAAAACAAAGCATTTTTTAAATAGTCTTTAGACAACTAAAAGAGGGGAAGTAGTGTAGAAATAAAAATAGGGTTGTAGAGAAAATATTTTTAGACACTAAACATGCATTATTATGGCATGATGATGCACAAAATGAAAACAACAAGAAATGTTCTAGTTGTAGATTTCTCGAGGTGCTACAATTCGATACCACTAACTATGGATCTCGTCCCGAGATCCGCTCCATTGTACGGAGAAGAAGGGTGATGGTCGGAGTCTTATTGCTTCATGTGGATCCTCATGACACCACTAACAAGGCTTTTTGCTCTATCATGAAATCATCAACACCACCAACAAAAGTTGTTGCTCATGTTGGTCGAGAGACACTCTGGATAAACAAAGGCGAAGGTAAAGGTCCAAAAAGATAAGGTCACCTTTAACTTTCGTGAAAGGAGTGGAAATTGCATTAATCCACCAATTCAATATACAAGAGTGGATGATAAGAGTAGTGGTATGGTCATGACTCCATCCTGCACTCAAAGTATTAATTCTTACATGAATAGAATAATCGTGCAACCAACTCTCAAAATTCAGACTAAGGATCTCGACAAGCGATGTTTGGAAAGCTTTCGAAAACAAAGGAGTGATGCAGACTCTTTATTGGATCAAACGTAGGTGTTGTCATCATGTTGGAAAACTCCAGAAGGTATAAAGTTTTTTTTCATAATTTCAGTCAAATGAAAAATACAACAGATGAAAGATTCATTAGATTTCACAACACCTAGAGGTAGGAACACCGTTGTAGGATAACGGAATCGAAACCCAGAAGGTATGATGGAAACCCTACCACGAGAAATCCTAGACTTGAAGGAAGGTAAGAGAATAGATTCAAAACATGCAAAGATAAGAGGAGAATAACACAGGGGTAAGAAATAAAAGCAGACCTAATCAGACCTATCCAACTGATTTTGCAAAGTAGTTTTGACACTCTACATCATCCGTTAGCTAGGTTATTCTATAGGCTAGACTACTAGGGTATTGAAAACCAAGCCTCTGATACCACTTGTAACACCTATGCCGATTTTAGCGCTTCCCGCCAAACCCTCATAGAAACGATTCAAAGATACCCAACACGCACTTGCATGTGGGTGGAAAACAAAGTAATACCATTACATAATAGTCCATGATGGGACCCACAAGAATATATATATATATACAACAATGACTCAGCGAGTCAAGAATATGATATACATTACCAGAATCCAAATCACATTGAAAATGATACAACATCCGGGTATGGACAAGATGCAAATTGGACTAAGAGTCCTGGAGAATAACCAATGGCATCCATAACCCTTCCCAAGCCAAGACGAACGGGTAACCTTGCTAACGTCCCTGAACTCATACATGTCAAAGGAAAAGGGGGTGCAGAAAAAGGATAAAGGAAAAATGGAGTGGTGAGTACTAAGGCTAGTACATGACGAGTCTTAGATTTCAGCGGCTCTCGCCTACATGGGTGTGGTGGACTGAACCGGCAACAAAGCACACACTAAACAACCTATAGAGACTCGATATAAATTTCTGCTATCAGAGAGGGATAAGAGAGACCTATTCGGAACGAACCTGATACTACATAAGTCATACGGGATTCGAGACGGACCTAGGGTTTGTGCCAATGGATGTAAATGACCGAGAACCCAAAAGTGTGACTAGGCTTGTCGATATCGCAAAAACATTCCACATTCTTAAATAGTACAGTAGTAAACCACTCCTTGAGCAACACCAGTAAATAAAGTATAGGATAGTAGTAAAGCCCGTAATTAGTTTGTGGCCCCCCAAAATAATATGTGAATCAAGCTCATACCAAGGATTGTGCAATAGTCAAGCAATAGGCATCAAGTACTCGGGTCCTAGGTGGACACAAGTGGGCGGGATAAAAGCCAGATCTCAACTATTGCTCACCAGTGCTTCTTTATTAGTTATATCTATTTCCAACATTTTAATTATCAAGTTGTAAGTATAACCATGATCATCTCCACCATTAAGAAGGTGCCAACCTTTCAACAACTATGGAACTTGACAATTCGAACCAACACCTGAGCATGCAACTATGACTCGCAAGACAAACTATCTACCAAAACAACGGGCAATGAGAAGTGATCAAGGCAATATAGGGTGCAGGGAATATAAATGGTACGGAACCTAAAGCATCAAAACATGGATAGAAATAGAGAGAAGTAAAGCCATAAGGCTGAAAATAGGTAGAAGAGGGAGGATGCTCGCCTAGCAAACATTGTCAAAGATAAATTATCCGAAGAACTTGTCGAATCTCACAACATCTCATCTTCCTATCCGGGAAGAAGTAAAGCATTAGAAAGGAAGAAGCCATGCAACAATTATAACTAATGCAAAAGAACCGTCATGATCATGATATGATGCATGACATGGCAAGATGATGCATTGCAACTTAGCAATATTAACTCGAATAGGAATCCTGATAATTAATTAAACAATTTTAGTTGTTTAGGTACTCCACACTTTAAATGTTTAATTAGCAAAGAAAAACATGGCATCGGTTCGCTACACAAATTTAAATGCAATCAGAATAAGACGTATTATCCCATATAAACACTCCATATTTAATTAATATCTGAATTGCTATTTAACCCAAAACACAAGATATGCGATGCACACATGAATGATTTAATGCGACGAGTTTTAAATAGCATTATCAAAACAGCGCATCGGAAAGGGGTCACACATGTGGTATCAATGATCCTGGGTTCAGAGAGGTTCAGGTTCGGTCTTCGGATCTGAGAAGGAGAACTCAAGATACATATCAAAGGTCATCGGATTCCATGACGGAGAAATCGGGTCATCGGGTTCATGATGAAGTCCTTGGTTTCGGGGGCTAGCGTTGGAGATCTTGATGTTCCATGGTGGAGTTCTCGGAATTTGGCGCCGGTGGTCGGTGGCGGACTGGGTTTTTGATGCTTGTGTTTCTGGCTTCGACTACTAATGGTTTTCCGATTAAAGTTATTCCACCGGTGGTTGGGTTAACTCTTGTGTTTTGTGGTCGTCTGTTGTCATCGGAACAGAGTATTCACACTACACTGATCAACACTTCACGGTCAAAGCACCGATAGGAAATTATAGAAGAACACCACTACACATCTATCACCACCACCTGTGTGAAGCAGTAGAACAACTAACTGCAAGAGCACATGGGAAAAAATAAACATGTCTAGCTGCAGAAAAAAACGGAAGGTGACAACACCAAGGTCGATGCATGGGCGAGGCATGGCAGCATCGGCCGGCTTCAAGCGGAGACAGTAGGGGCCACGGTTGGGTGGCAATTGCCACACGAGGTCGATGGAGGGGGCGTACTACCGTCGGCCAGAGCTCGAGCAGATGTGGGGACGACATGGACATGGCAATGGTGCCTGGTTTGGCAGCCTACATGAAGGGGTGTGATTGCGAGCAAGCGAGACATGCCACAGGGATGGAAGCAGACAGAGGATCTCAAACCAGCGAAGCCGCTTGCGTCTACGAAGATCCGTGTAGGAGGATCTCGGACAAGCGTGGCGTCGGTGGCCAGGGAGCAGCACCGGGTAGGGGAGAAGGCCAAGGCCGACGGTGCTTCTCGAGGTGTCAACGACGAGCTCCTAGCGGCGGGGCGAGGTGACGGAGATACCCAAGACGACGGCATGGAGAGCTCGAAGGGGAGGAGGGCGCCATCAGGCAGAGAGGAGGAGGAGATCAAAACTGGGAGGAGCCACAGAGAGGGGTAGCGTGCAGACTTGAGCTAGGAAGGAGATCGACCCGGGGTAGTCGTGTTTCAGGGTGTAACTGGAAACGGCTGTCCACGGTGCCGCCAAACCGTTACTGTTTAGTTGCGCTCGTAGACACCCACGGGAAAAATCAGAGAATAGGTGGACACCAGCGGCTAAATCTGGAACTGGATCAGAGTCCAGATCCAAATAGCAGATATCCACTTCGTGTCCAATCTAAAGTGGTGAGGTCCAGCTCCAATCCACTCTATATTGCTAGATATCCAAAACCATCCAGATCCAACTAATTATAATGTTGGATATCCAAAGTCCAATGGATCTTAATCCTTACACTAATTCACTTGTGCACCTACGTGCATGTCAGCACAGCCGCAGGTCACTGAGCTTGTACACGTACCTGCATATCAGTACAGCCGCAGGTCACTGAGCTTGTACACGTACCTGCATATCAGTACTACAGCCGCATGTTCTTTGAACAGGAAGAAGCTGCATCTCTGATTTCTAAAACATGCGAGCTTTAATAGAAACTAAAAGTCAGATTTCATAGTACTACAAAAGAAACTAAACTTTTCTCAATACCAATGAAAACCAGAGTCATACATAGTTCTGAATTTGTGATAAATTGACAACTTAAGTTACATCATACATGACAATATTAGACTAAAATTTATCAATCCATCCGTCATGAAACACTAGTAAGAAATGAGATGAAGGTTGTCAGCAATGCACCAATGTGGTCGAAATTTGCATACACCATCTTTATTGAATGATAGCTCCTACAGTTTCAGAAAGCTAGCTATCAGAATGATCAAGAATGTTCAATATAAAGTACTCCCTCCGTCCCAAAATAAGTGACGTGAGTTTGTCTAGATTTTCATGTATCTATATACTAAAACATGTCTAGATTCATCTAAATCTAGACAAAGCCAAGTCACTTATTTTAGGATGGAGGGAGTAGTATCATCTAATGGTTCTAGAATACTACAAGAAGTAGTATCATCTAATGGTTCTTGAATACTACAAGAAGTAGTATCATCTAATGGTTCTTGAATACTACAAGAATGTTCAATATAAAGTAGTATCATCTAATGTTCAATATAAAGCAAGAGCAGAGTATATAGTGCACTAGATACAAGGTGCTTAAATACTACAAGAAGTAGCAGCAGATAAAGTTCAGAAATATTTATGGACTTAGTAAAAGTTTCTGCAAGTTACTTAACAATTTTATCTCAATTGAAGTAGCAACATATAACACTCCAAAAGATAATATAATTCACTAGTTCATAAATAGTTGGTTCTTACTCAAATTCATCAGCTGAACAAGGACGCGACGACCAGCCAAAAACCGATGTCTCGGGCTCCGGTGGCGGCGGACGCTCGTTCGCGGGGGCAGGAGGCGAGGCAGCTGGGAAGGAGCTTGTCATGCTGGAGGACGACGGGCCCGATGCGGAGCCTGGCGAGCTAAAAGTTCCTGGGGAAACAATACTTAAGAAACTAATAAGGCTCCTGAAGAACCAAATTACTTTGCTCTAAAGTTCGAACCAACTGATTTGCAATGGACTACCGGTCTATCTTTATCTCACAAATTGGAACTCGTAAAACTTCAGCCCAACTTGCTAATAAGGCATGACACCCCTTGCAATATTGTGGTACAAATTCTCCAAAACTGTAGGCATCTCATTCAAGAAAAAACAGGCTGTGAGTATTGACTCTCTAAACTGTTGGTGCTTATATTTTCAACTGAATGTTTTTAATAGAGAGGCACACTGAATGTGCATCTCAAATTACCTGACATTGGATACTCCAAAGTTAGGCCTACCTCATGGAGACCCAACTGCTCGTTGAACTGGTAAGCAGTGGGAGTAAATGCTCAAAGCCTAGAACTAATTCTACAGATTGAGATAATTATATCGAATTTCTAAAATATTAGTAAACAACCTGCTTAACTGAGAAAAAATATTGATATCATTAAGTAGATGAAAAATACATTTTTCACATCCACACTATAGTGCTAAGCAATTATCTATTGCTGCTAGTTTTTAGCCACTACGTACGTATGGAATGTGATATCAGCAAACTAAATATGGGCCCTCAATATAAAGTAAAGGAAGAGGAAGACGAAACAACGACATGAATACAGCCTCTAGAAAACATACATTGCACGGAAGGAATTAATATTAGAATATCCTCATCAATATACCAGTGACAGACAGAGCTACCAGTTAGGCCTCCAATACCTGCTGAAAAATCATAGGATCCAAGGTCAACGTTCATGAAAAACTTTCAAAAAAAATTATACATAGGTAGCTTAAAAACATTTTGGCATATCAAGAAAGATTAAACTTAGTTAGCTTAAAAAACATTTTGGAAAAATTCATGGATAGTTAGTAACCATGGTTGATCCAGGGTCAGCGATCATTTGAAATCCAAATTTAAGATATAGCACATAGATCATCTAGGGCGTAAGAACTCTGATTAGCCAATATTTTGATACTACAACTACAAGCAGTAGGCAAACACTAAATCGATACTACAATTACAAGCCTGTAAGTGCTTCTGTCACTACATAACAGGTTCAGAAATGGCGCATGCATTGGAGGCGGGATTGGACATGAATCAAGCATGTCATCTCATCTTATTATAACAACCAAACCAGTGCACATTAAGAAAAATAAAGGGACTTGATTAGGGGAACGGGCAGATCACCTTGAGGTAGGGGGAAAGCGGGTGTCATGGTGCTAGCTGTGGGGAATTAGGGTGCCAGGAACTGGGGCGCCGCCGTCTGCAGGCGGCAACAGAGAGGCTCGTCGAACTCGGGGTTGAGGCGACCACGGAAAGGTCATGACGAGGCTCGGAGCTACGCCGACGAGCAGCGGGGCTCGGGTTGACGGCGATCTGCGAGCATGGGGTGGCCGTCGAAGGGGAGCGAGAGGGAGGCGACGTTGATCTGGTGCGGGAGTGCTTGACGCGATAGGGGCAGAGGGGAGGAGGGGACGAGCGGCGTACCGACGACGGAGCTAAATCTGGAACTGGATCGGTAATGTCCATGGACTTTGGACCTGAAATAAGCTGGACCTTGTTGGATTGGGCGTTATTGGACTTGGACCTAAAGAGGATACTAGGTCCAATAGTATTGGATGGATTTTGGACTTCGTATCTGGATAGTCCATTGGACATGGCCGCCTGCCTCCCAATCAACCGCTCCCTGAATCCCTACGTCGCTCCATCGTCGGTACGCCGCCCGTCCCCTCCTCCCCTCTTCCCCTATCGCGTCAAGCACTCCCGCACCAGATCAACGTCGACTCCCTCTCGCTCCCCTTCGACGGCCACCCCATGCTCGCAGATCACCGTCAACCCGAGCCCCGCCGCTCTTCGGCGTAGCTCCGAGCCTCGTCATGACCTCTCCGTGGTCGCCTCAACCCCGAGTTCGACGAGCCTCTCTATTGCCGCCTGCAGACGGCGGGGCCCCAGTTCCTGGCACCCTGATTCCCCACAGCTAGCACCATGACGCCCGCTTTCCCCCTACCTCAAGGTGATCTGCCCGTTCCCCTAATCAAGTCCCTTTCTTTTTCTTAATGTGCACTGGTTTGGTCGTTATAATAAGATGAGATGACATGCTTGATTCATGTCCAATCCCGCCTCCAATGCATGCGCCATTTCTAAACCTGTTATATAGTGACAGAAGCACTTATAGGCTTGTAATTGTAGTATCGATTTAGTGCTTGCCTGCTGCTTGTAGTTGTAGTATCAAAATATTGGCTAATGAGAGTTCTTACGCCCTAGATGAGCTATGTGCTATATCTTAAATTTGGATTTCAAATGATCGCTTACCTTGGATCAACCATGGTTACTAACTATCCATGATTTTTTCCAAAATGTTTTTTAAGCTAACTAAGTTTAATCTTTCTTGATATGCCAAAATGTTTTAAGCTACCTATGCATAATTTTTCTTGAAATTTTTCCATGAACGTTGACCTTGGATCCTATGATTTTTCTGCAGGTATTGGAGGCCTAAGTGGTAGCTCTGTCTGTCACTGGTATATTGATGAGGATATCCTAATATTAATTTCTTCCGTGCAATGTATGTTTTCTAGAGGCTGTATTCATGTCGTTGTTTCGTCTTCCTCTTTCTTTACTTTATATTGAGGTCCCATATTTAGTTTCCTGATTTTACATTCCATACATACGTAGTGGCTAAAAACTAGCAGCAATAGATAATTGCTTAGCACTACAGTGTGGATGTGACAAATGTATTTTTCATCTGCTTATTGATATCAATATTTTCTCTCAGTTAAGCAGGTTGTTTACTAATATTTTGGAAGTTTGATATAATTATCTCAATCTGTAGAATCCGTTCTAGGCTTTGAGCATTTACTCCCGCTGCTTACGAGTTCAACGAGCAGTTGGGTCTCCATGAGGTAGGCCTAACTCTAGAGTACCCAATGTCAGGTAATTTGAGGTGCACATTTAGTGTGCCTCTCTATTAAAAACATTCAGTTGAAAATATAAGCAGCAACAGTTTAGGGAGTCAATACTCACAGCCTGTTTTTTCTTGAATGAGATGCCTATAGGTTTGAAGAATTTGTACCACAATATTGCAAGGGGTGTCATGCCTTATTAGCAAGTTTGACTGTAGTTTGAAGTTTTACGAGTTCCAATTTATGAGATAAAGATAGGCCGGTAGTCCATTGCAAATCAGTTGGTTCAAACTTTAGAGCAAAGTAATTTGATTATTCAGGAGCCTTATTAGTTTCTTAAGTATTGTTTCTCCAGGAACTTTTAGCTCGCCAGGCTCCGCATCGGGCCCATCGTCCTCCAGCATGACAAGCTCCTTCCTAGCTGTGTCGCCTCCTGTCCCCGCGGACGAGCGTCCGCCGCCACCGGAGCCCGAGACATCGGTTTTCGGCTGGCCGTCGCGTCTTTGTTCAGCTGATGAATTTGAGTAAGAACCAACTATTTATGAACTAGTGAATTATATTATCTTTTGGAACGTTATATGTTGCTACTTCAATTGAGATAAAATTGTTAAGTAACTTGCAGAAACTTTTACCAAGTCTATAAATATTTCTGAACTTTATCTGCTGCTACTTCTTGTAGTATTTAAGCACCTTGTATCTAGTGCACTATGTACTCTGCTCTTGCTTTATATTGAACATTAGATGATACTACTTTATATTGAACATTCTTGTAGTATTCAAGAACCATTAGATGATACTACTTCTTGTAGTATTCAAGAACCATTAGATGATACTACTTCTCGTAGTATTCAAGAACCATTAGATGATACTACTCCCTCCGTCTTAAAATAAGTGACTTGGCTTTGTCTAGATTTGAATGAATCTAGACATGTTTTAGTATATAGATACATGCAAATCTAGACACATTCAAATCTAGACAAACTCATGTCACTTATTTTGGGATGGAGGGAGTACTTTATATTGAACATTCTTGATCATTCTGATAGCTAGCTTTCTGAAACTGCAGGAGCTATCATTCAATAAAGATGGTGTATGCAAATTTCGACCACATTGGTGCATTGCTGACAACCTTCATCTCATTTCTTACTAGTGTTTCATGACGGATGGATTGATAAATTTTAGTCCAATATTGTCATGTATGATGTAACTTAAGTTGTCAATTTATCACAAATTCAGAACTATGTATGACTCTGGTCTTCATTGGTACTGAGAAAAGTTCAGTTTCTTGCGGCTTCTTCCTGTTCAAAGAACATGCGGCTGTACTACTGACATGCAGGTACGTGTACAAGCTCAGTGACATGCGGCTGTACTGACATGCACGTAGGTGCACAAGTGAATTAGTGTAAGGATTAAGATCCATTAGAATTTGGATATCCAACATTATAATTAGTTGGATCTGGATGGTTTTGGATATCTAGCAATATAGAGTGAATTGGAGCTGGACCGCAGCACTTTAGGCCTTGTTCGGTTCTAATGGAAATAATCCCTGCAGGGAATTAACTCCCGCGGTTTTTGGGTGATCCCTCCTCCATCACCCTAATCCCTTTCACTCCTGTAACCCCTTCCACCTCTCTATTCCCTTGCACATAGCTTGTTTGGTTACACCACATAGTTAGCATGGTACGGTGAGTAATTCCATTAGCTTCAAGTCAGATTAACTAGCATATTTACAAAGTGAACATCTTATAACTAGTCTGCAAGTTTTGTACACTCAAAATTAATTGTTACTGTCCTTATAATATCAGAAAATGATGCACATTATTCAACACTTCAAAAACTAAAAATGTAAAAAGAAAAAATGGAAGACAACAGAAAATAGGCTACCAAGACAAACGAGACCAAATACAGAATCCTAGAAAGAACAAAAGCTAGCATATTAAATAAGAGCTGGAAATGCCAGTATCCAACTCCACCATCGCCATCGTCACCGACGCGGCCTTGCTCCGAGACCGTCACCACCCTTGCTCGCCATGACAGTCTCTGACGCACACCGCCATGGAACCCCGCTGAGCATGGCTCTCCTGCTGTGGCCAATCCAGGCTCTAGTGAGCACCTCCGCATTACCACCACATCCATCTTTTCCTCCGCCTTCAATGATTCGCCGTCCTACGCGGAGCTAGCAGCTCAGCAGCCCACTCCGCCTTCATTGCACACTGCAACAACTGCGCCGGCCTCGGCGAACCATGGCCTTGCAGCGGTTACAGAGAGAGGCGCATGTACGAGGTGTCTGTTCGTAAGGAACATGTGCTTGTACAAACAAAAGGCCCCTGTATTGAGGGATGCGTCCGTATAACACCCTGGGCATAACACATACAACAAGATCACATCAATCACTTGAGTTCTGGCTTGAATGGTTTGCTTTACCTAGTGACGCCGCTGAATCTGCCAAGAAAAAACAAATCAGGTGTGTTACATGCAAATAAGTTTCAGCAGATAAGATGCAACAGGTGTTTTACCAGTTGATATGATAAACTGAAGTAATCAAAATTGAAAGAGAAAATTTATTACTTGAGTAAGAAAACATAGGATTACAAGAACGACGATAAGATGACTACCAAGGCTAAGAATCAATCAAACGTCCACAATGTATAAGCATACCTATTGTCAACTTTACATGGATTGGACAGACACAATTGAAGAAAAATGATCTCAAGTAGTACTCTTCCAAAAAAAATACAGTAACTATTTATAGTACTTACCTGTCTATTGTAGCCTTGCAATGGACAAATTCATAAACGAAAAACTCAGAGAGCGAGACAGAGTATTTGCGCTTCCTACAACCTTGCAGATTTTCCGCTTTTTCTTTATTATCCTTTTATTCATAGAAGGATCGATCATGTCTAGCTACACGATGTCCGCAAATGAACATGCCATCCCATGTCTAGGCAATCGAGTTACAGACACAATGATCTGGTCAAAACTAAACTGAAACTAGCTTATCCGACCCCTGAAAACTAGTTGACGCTCTAACTAAAAACGACACTGCTAATTGAACCTGAAAGTGAATCTCAATGACTAGATTAACTGAAACAGTTCATTTGCTTGCTAAATTCCAAATATGAAACACATCCTGTCAATAAAATAATCAACTGATGTGGTAAACCGGGAAATGCATTCATAGAGATAAACATAACGATTACAGAAGGACAACCTTTAAATCATTGTTCAATGGAACTAAATACGGCAAATGAATTTAGGAAGTTGCCAAGTGCATGGTAGAAATAAAATGCATAGATATATAAGAACTTGAAAGGCATAGTATGATCCCACCATGACCAATAATTAAACGCAATCAATGTCTTATGCACTAGTACATCTACACACGACAGGGCTAGTGTTTAAAGTCAAAGTAGGCGGTAGTTTCACACTGATATCTACAAGATTTATACTGTTGGGGTTTTCCATTGTGTTCCCACTCGCTAGTAGATAGATTCTGATTGATTTCTTTTGTTAGAAACAATATTGATCTTGGTGGACTACTCATGCCAAGGGATGGGCTTGGAGAACCTTGCCGGCAACTGGCTTTAGGGTGAAACTGACAGCTGCAGGAGGAGCAAAGCAACGGACCTGCAAACTATCACGCCAAATAGGATTCAATCATCAGGAAACTGCAATGACCAAGATCAGATACTTTGAAGGTATGCAAGAACTACAAGATCGGAAAGAGGGACTCATGTTCTTACCTTGTTTATGGCGCAAGAGCATTTCAAGATCCAGGCGGAGGAGCATTCACATCAAGCAGGCTATGAGAAAATCAACTCCAGAGGGACCAGGACGGACATTTCCAAGAAATCGAAAGAAATGAGATCTCGAACCCCCCAAAATCTCGGCCCTAAGATGCAGATCAGAACGACAGAGTGGGGGATAGAACGCATGGACTGGCTGGCCACCGTAGCAGGGTCGTCGTGGTAACGGCCGCTGGCCCGCCGCCCCGGTTCCTCGTGGTCACGGCCGCCGCCCCGGGTCACCTCCGGGTCGCCTCCTGGTCGTGACAGAAGAGGGATCTCTTCTCTTTTCTGGACGAACGGGAATCGTTCCACGGGTTGAGGGACGATTATTTTTTCCCCGCGAGAATGGCCGGGATCGGGAGGGTTCGTGCCGGGCTGGAATCCCCACGAGGTGTAACCGAACGCACAAGTTTTCCCGGACAGGGACTAATCCCGGGCCGGACAGACCCACGGGGTTTGACGTGGATTACGCCGTGACCTCAGCCAGGGAGGGACTAACCGAACAAGGCCTTAGATTGGACACGAAGTGGATATCTGCTGTTTGGATCTGGACTCTGATCCAGTTCCAGATTTAGCTACAGCCTACGATCGGTGATGTGGTGTTGGAGATAGCCTTTTCTCGACTACCTTTTCTTCCTGCATTTATCCACCTAACTCCCGTCGCTACAACTCGTGGCCATGGAGTTAGAGGTAACCAACGCGCCAACGCCACATAGGTCCTGCCATGGAGTCCTAGGTCGCTGATGCCATGCAGTCCGGCCATGGAGTCCGAGGTTGCCAACGCCACCCATTCCGGCCGTGGGGTCCTAGGTCGCAGACGCCACGCATTCCGGCCATGGAGTCCAAGGTCACCAATGCCACGCAGTCTAGCCGTAGAGTCCGATATATCCGAACAGCCTGGCCGTTGGGTCCTAGGTTGTCGGCGCCACGCATTCCGGCCATGGAGTCCAAGGTCGTCGATGCCACACAGTCTAGCCGTAGAGTCTGATGTCTCCGACGACACATAGTCCGACCATGGGGTCCTAGGTCTCTGACGTCGTGCAGTCCGGCCGTGGGGTCGCCTAGGTCGCCGACACCACGCAGTCCGAACTTAGTTGAGCTTCTCTTCGGTGTCGCCAAGACCACTTCCCGGGCAGATAACGAACATGATGCCTAGCTCGGCGTCGACCGTCAGCGCATCCACAATCGTGCGTTGCCGACATGAGGAGGAGGAGCAAACGGTTGTGGTACCTTCTAGCGCGGCGGCGGCAGTGACTGATTGTGTTTCGAGCAGCACACGAGATGAGACTGCCGGCTAGGCAACGAAGGCCACCAGCGGAGAGGTTGAGATGAGACCGGCGACTAGGTAACGACGATCATACGTTGCGCAAGTCCTGGAGCTGGATCGTACGACTGATTAATTTTCCCTCTTGAACTGGTTGTCCCACGCGAGTATCTGATGGGTTGGTACGATACGAGCAGGGCTGCAGGAGGAGTAGAGGGATAAGAAAACGAACACATCAGAGCTACCTGTCGCTGATTGGTGGGCTTAAGCGAGCTAACGGGGGCCACGGAAATTAGGTGGGACTTAAGCGAGGAAACTCTTAATCTCGATTAATCAAAAGGGCACATGCGGCAAGGTAGCGGACGGCTGTAGGCATGTCAACTTACAGGTTGAATCGCGTTCGGTTTCTCCGCGAAAGCGAGAGGATGGTGGTTGTGGACCCGATGGAGAAGATTTAGGTGGCGGCGGGGTGTTTTGTGCAAAGCTATAGCGAGGGTTGGTGGGGATAGGTTTTGTCCAGGGTGTGTGTGGCATGCATGCGTGCTATGTGTGTGTGCGTGGTGGTGGACGTGTCCACTGTGATCGTGTGTGTGCGTGTGTTGTGATGCGGCTGTGTGGTGTGGGTTACAAGAATGCATCGTTGTGTGTGTTGTGCAGCAGCGGGGTGAGTGTGTGTCTCGAGTTAGGGTCAGGGTGTGGTGGGTATCCCGGTGGGGGTAGTATGTAGCTGTTGGCTAGGCTATTGGGCTTGGCTGATGTATTCCTCTCCTATTTTACAAAACATTTTATTTTACTTTAAAACAAAACCATTTTGAAAATAGTCTGTTATGTCATGATGATGCATAAAATAAAAACAACAAGAAATGTTCTAGTTGTACATTTCTCGGGGTGCTACAATTCGATACCACTAACAATGGATCTCATCCCGAGACCCGCTCCATGGTACGGAGAAGAAGGGTGATGGTCGGAGTCTTCTTGCTTTGTGTGGATCCTCACAACACCACTTACAAGGCTTCTTGCTCAGTCTTCAAATCGTCGACACCACCAAAAAAGTTGTTCCTCACGTTGGTCAAGACACACTCTGGATAAACAAAGACGAAGGAAAAGGTCCCAAAATATAAGGCCACCTTTAACTTCAGTGGAAGGATTAGAAATTGCATTGATCCACCAATTCAATATACACGAGTGAATGATAAGAGTAGTGGTATGGCCATGACTCTATCCCGCACTCAAAGCATTACTTCGTACATGAATAGAAGAATTGTACAACCAACTCTCAGAATTCAGACTAAAGATCTCGACAAGCGATGTTCGGAATGCTTCCGAAAACAAAGGAGTGATGCAGAATATTTATCGGATCTGACATAGGTGATGTCATCATGTTGGAAAACTCCAGAAGGTATAAAGAATTTTTTTCGTGCATTTCGGTCAAATAAAATATACAACATATGAAAGATCCATCAGATTTCACAACACCTAAAGGTAGGAACACCGTTACAGGATAACATAATCGAAACCTAGAAGGTATGATGGAAATCCAACCACGAGAAATCCTGAACTTGAAGGGAGGTAAGAGAACAGATTTAAAACACGCAAAGATAAGAGGAGAATAGTACAGGGGTAAGAAATAAAAGCAGACCTATTCAGACCTATCCAACCGATTTTGCAAAATAGTTTTTACACTCTAGATCGTCTGTTAGCTGGGTTATTCTATAGGCTAGACTAGTGGGGTATCGAAAACCAAGGCTCTGATACCACTTGTAAGACCCTCGAATCGGCCTGTGCAATTTTAGCGCTTCCGGTCAAACCCACATAGAAACGATTCAAAGATGCCCACAATGCACTTGCATGCGGGTGGAAAACAAAGTAATACCATTACACAATAGTCCACGATGGGACCCACAAGAACATATATATACAACAACAACTCAGCGAGTCAAGAATACAAATATACATTAGCAAAATCCAAATCACATTGAAAATGATAAAACACCCGGGTATGGACAAGATGCAAATTGCACTAAGAGTCCTGAAGAATAACTAATGACGTCCATAACCCTTCCCAACCCAAGACGGAAGGGTAACCTTGCTAACATCGCTAAACTCATACATGTCAAAGGAAAAGGGGGTGTCGACAAAGGGCAAAGGAAAAATGGAGTGGTCAGTATTGATGCCAGTACACGGCGAGTCTTAGAATTCAGTGGCTCTCATCTACATGGGCATGGTGAACTAAAGAGGTAGCAAAGCATGCACTAAACAACCTATAGAGACTTGATATAACTTTTTGCTATCAGAGAGGGATAAGAGAAACCTATTCGGAACCAACCTGATACTAACAACAACATAACCCATCCAGGAGTTTCCCCCTCAAGACCAAACGAGGAAGTCATTTTGATGAACTCACACAGTTGGCAGTTTTATTAACCATTTCATTAAAGTTGCAATACTTACTAGTCAAGTATAGATAGTGTAACACATCCCAATATCACTAGCTGTTGGCACTTTTAATTAAGGGATTTCTATTTTCGTGTCCTCGGTTTGTTAGTTGTACTCAGTTTTCCCCAGCCGCTTAGTTTTTCCTCACTTTTCAGCTCCCTCCATTCCGAAACACTCACATGTGCTTGGACGGGGCGATGCCGTCAGGTCAAAGGCTTAACCATTACATACTGACCGGTGGGACCGCGTTGGGGCGGGTCTTGTGTTGAGCGTTATGTTACGTCACCTCGGACATTACTGTAGCACCCCGGTAAAACCACTACTAGAAAATCGTGTGTTATTCTATTTTGTGCATCATCATGACCACATATCGTCATGCCACATTGCATTTGAGCATCGTCATGTCATCATGTATTGGTTTGCCTAAAACTATTTCCTAAAATCCTAGTGTTGTTTTCTAAAATATCCCCCGTCTTTATTCAAATCAAAATTCTAGTCTCTTTCGGATATTTTATTTGTCTAAAAACTAACTACAAAAGTCTGTTCAATAATAAATAAAACTTATATTATTTTTGGGAGGCAGCCAACCAGGCCAAAAAGCCCAGTCGGCCACCTCCAAACCCTAACCCTAATCAATCCAGCCACACCACCTATCTACCCAGCCGCCACCCAGTGCCGCAACGCGCGCGCATCCCGCACCGCGACGCGAGCACACAGCACGCACATGACGTGGTCGCCCCGCCCCGCTGCCCCTGCCTTGTTGCGTGGCCCATCCCATCTCTCCACGACCGACACGGCCTGTAACCCGCATCCCCACCTACCCCGCTGACCCCGTCGCGTCGCACGCCCATCCCCACCTCCCTCCCGCAATACCGCGCCTCCTCGATCGGAGCCAAACCATCTGCGTCGTGTGAGCCTGGCCCCACCCCACCGTCAGCCCCGCACCTGGCCTCGATCTCCTCGCCTCTCACCAACCCATCCCCGACCTCGCCTCTGACCCTGTCCCGCGAACCCTCTGCTCACCGCGTCCGCCGCCAGAGCCCCTGCAGCGCCGCCCCGCGCGCCCTCGTCACCCCGGCTTCCCTCGTGACCTCGGTCGCCTCTGTGCACCTCACCAAGCCCGCCACCGTAGCGGAGCTCAACCGCTCTGCCCCGCCTTCTCCTCACTGCGACCTCGCGCGCCCATGGCCTCCTCGACCTCGACCCGGCGATCGCCGCGCCACCTCCTTCTGTGGCCACCTCGTCATCGTGCCCTCGCCCCGTCCTCCACTTCACCCTGAAGCCTGAGCTTTCTCGCTGCCGCCGCGTTCGCGAGCCCGTTCCGCTGCGCGTGCCCTCCTCTGCACTGTTCGGTCGCCGCCTCCGCGCATCGGCCTTCCGTCTCCCAGGACACCGCCACCTGCACGGGAGGCCAGGGTGCCCCTCTCCTCCGCTCCTGGGCCTAGACCCTCTTCTCTGGCTGGCGTGCACCGTCGCCTGAGCACCTCCCTCCTCCTCGCCATCCGCCGCCGTCAACCCGCGGCCTTGCCGCAGAGCCGCCTAGCGCGGGTCTCCTAAGCAGGCCTGTGCCTCGACCTCGCCCTGGTCGCGCCGCGCTGCCCCCGAGTCATCCCCGGCGACCCCTTCATCGAGATCTCCTGCAAGCCCGCCCTGCTGCGACCCTCTGTTACCGTCCACGCGCATGGCCGCCTCCTGTATCTCACGCCATGAGCTTTGTGCTGGTGCTGGTTGCTCCGTGTTTGTGTTCAAGTCAGGGCATGTCCCGTTACCCACATGTGCGCATGAAGTTCCATCTCGCCATGTTTCTCTTTTGTCCGTACTATGCCAAGAACAACCGAACACGGAAAATACCCACAAAGCGACAGGATCTCCTCGTCTACAAGACCGGCTAGATGCCGAAGAATGTACATGGCATTACTAGAAGACCCCATCATTGGTACCAAGTTCTTCATCCCGGATGCGACAAGATCTCCTTCACAGATCCGAAGATGCCGAGATCTACCTCATGGGTCCGAAGCCGATCCCGGAGTCCGGAGCTCGAGACTAAACCCGAAGACCCCGGGCCCGGATCCGAAGACCGAACCAAACCCCTTGGAACCAAGACCATCGAACCCCGATGTGTGACCCTGATCCTATATCCCTATTTTATAAATGCTATATATAGTTGTTGCATATTAAATCATTCATACTTGCATACATATTTTGTGGGTATTTGGGGGTATATCAATGGTTCACCTAAATTAAATATGGAGCGCATATGCGGGTTATTCCTGTCTATTAACGCCTCCATTGAAATTGTGTAGCGAACCGATGCCATGCTTTGCCTTGTTAATTCCACATTAATTTGCGGGGTAGTTAAACAACATGAACCTTATATTTAATTGTCGGGACCCCGGTTCCGCTTAATATTGCCTAATTGCATTGCACCATTGCCATGTCATACATCATACATGCATCATGCCCAATCTTCTGCCGTAGTATTAAATAGTGCATCTGGTGTTCCTTCTAGTGCTTTGGTTCTTCGCGGATTAGGCTGTTGAGTTGATGCGAGTATCGACAAGTTCTTCGGATAATGAACCTTCGGCTATGTTTTCCAGGTGAGAATTCTCCCCTTTCTACCTATTTTGCAATTATAGTCTTTATTTTCATCCTGTTGATCTATTGCTATCCGTGTCGCGATGCTTTAGGGTTTCGTACCAGATATATTCCGTGCAGCCTTTATATTGCCTTGGACACCTCCTATTACCTATTGTTTGGTAGATAGATGGTCTTGCGAGTCGTAGTCGCTTGCTTAGGTGTGATCCCGTGTCGTGAAGTACCACACAGTTGTTGGAATGTTGTCATATGCTTTACGGTGGAGAGGATCATGACTTTAAATACAACTATTAAATTGCTGGATAACTAATGAAAGAGGCACCGGTGGGACATATATGCTATTTGGTTTTTTATGCCCACTTGTGTCCCGTAGGCCCCGAGTACTTGATATCTGTTCCTTGACTATTCACACTATCCACATACGGGAGAGTCTATGAATCCTCCTTAGCCAGAGCTTGATTCATTTCTTATTTCTTGGGGCCACAAACTAGTTTGGGGCTTTATTAATATCCTGTACTTATGCCATGCTTTATTGCTTTATTTACGATTGTGCGTGGAGCACCTGTACTGTTTTGGATCGTGACACGTTTTTGCTGTATCGACAAGCCCAGTCGCACTTTCGGGTTCCCAGTCGTTTACCGTTGTCTACACAAACCCTGGGTCCGTCTCTGAGCCGGCCAACTTCGTCGCGGGTAGCTTAGTGGTGTGGCCCCCTGAAATATTTTATGAATCCTGTGATTGCTTTGTCGTGAAAGCCTCGTTGGGTTTTGATTTGGTTTTTCCAAGGTTGATCATGTGTGTGTTGCTATTTGTGCACCCCTGCAGGGTAAATCTTTCTGAAAGCCGTGTCCGCGGTTATGGACGACTTGGAGCACACTATCTCGATCATAGACAAGCATAACTAAAGTAGTACTATAAACTTGAATTAATATGTGACTAGTAATCAGCTTCACTACAACGGAATGAGTAAATAAAAGTGCCAACAACTGCCAGGTTTGGTATGTCATATGCTAAATGTATCTGACTAGTAAGTACTGCAACTACAACTGAATGGTTAACTAAAACTACCCACTACTTATGCTATCAGGATGACTCATGCTATCTATATCTGACTAGTAAGTGCTTCAACTATAATGGAATGAATAAAACTGCCAACTGTGTGAGTTCCTTGGTTTGACTTCCTCGTTTGGACTCGAGGGGAAATACCAGGATGGGTATGATTGGTGTTAGTATCAGGTGGTTTCGAATAGGTCTTTCTTATCCCTCTCTATTAGCCGACAGTTGAATCGAGTCTCTATAGATTGTCTAGTGCATGCTTCGCTGCCACTTCAGTCCACCATACCTATGTAGGCGAGAGCCGCCGAATTCTAGCCTCGTGTACTGGCCTCAGTACTGACGCTCCTCTTTTTCCTTTGCCCTTTGTCGGCACCCCTTTTGTTTTAGCAGGTATAAGTTTGATGTCGTTAGCAGGGTTACCCTTCCGGCTTGGCGTGGGCAGGGTTATGGATGCCATTGGTTATTCTTCAGGGCTCTTAGCTCAATTTGCTTCTTATCCGTAGTGGGATGTTTTATCGATTTCAATGTGATTTGGATCTTTGTACTGTACATCTGTATTCTTGACTCAATGAGTCGTTGCTGTATATATATATCTGTTCTGTGGGTTCCATCGTGGACTATTGTGTAATGATATTACTTCGTTTTCCACCCGCACGAAAGTGCCTGGTGGGCGTCCTTGAATCGTTTCTATGCGGGTTTGGCGGGAAGCGCTAAAACTTGCATAGGGCCGATTCGAGGGTGTTACAGAGTGGTATCAGAGCCCAGCAGTTGCGATACCCCACTGGTCCAGCCTGTAGGATAACCTAGCTAACGGCCGATATAGAGTGTCAAAACTATTTCTGCAGAATCGGTTAGATAGATCTGTGTAGGTCTATTTTTACTCCTTACCCTTATGCTATTCTACTCTTATCCTTGCGTGTTTTGAATCTACTCTTATCTTTTCTTCTTCGAGTCTAGGATTTCTCGTGGTTGGGTTTCTGTCGTACCTTCAGGATTTTGCTTTCTCCCTTTTATAATAGTGGAGCTACAATCATCAATCTGCATCTTGTTTGTTGTACTCTTCATCCTATCTTTTATCCTTGGACTCTTTATCTATATCTACACCTTGACGGATATCCATATCGTTGAAAAGCATATCAGAAGGATGAGCATTGGTGAAGTTGGAGTATACCTTGAGCATGTGTTGTTCATGCCAATGGAACCATCACGAATCCTAATCATCGTGTCTTTTGGCACGATTTCTTTTGTATCTTCCGATGGTTTCCAAACAACAACGCCATCTACATCAGAAGAGTCTACATCAATCCTTTGTTTTCGAACATCGCTTGTAAAGATCTTCAGTCTGAATTCCGAGAGTTGGTTGCACGACTCTTTTGTTCATGTACAGAGTAATGCTTTGAGTGCGGGATGGAGTAGCTACCATACCACTACTCTTATCATTCGCTTTTGTACATTGAATGGGGAATGCAATTTTATTCCTTCCATGGAAGTTAAATGTGGCCTTACCTTTCGATACCTTTATCTTCGTCCTTTGTTCTCCGGAGTGTTCCCTCGATGAACATGAGCAACGACCCCTTGTTGGTGGTGTCGCCGATTTCAAGATGGAGCAAGAATCTTTGTTAGTGGTGTCGCGGGGACCTACAGGAAGTGAAAAGATTCAGATCGTCGGCCTTCTTCACCGTACCATGAGGAGGATCTCGAGGGCGAGATCCATTGTTAGTGGTATCGAATTGTAGCACCCCGGTAAAACCACTACTAGAAAATCGCGTGTTATTCTATTTTGTGCATAATCATGACCACATATCATCATGCCACATTGCATTTGAGCATCGTCATGGCATCATGTATTGGTTTGCCTAAAACTATTTTCTAAAAGCCTAGTGTTGTTTTCTAAAATATCCCCCGTCTTTATTCAAATCAAAATTCCGGTCTCTTTCGGATATTTTATTTGTCTAAAAACTAACTACAAAAGTCTGTTCAATAATAAATAAAACTTATATTATTTTTGGGAGGCAGCCAACCAGGCCCAAAAGCCCAGCCGGCCACCTCCAAACCCTAACCCTAATCAATCCAGCCACACCACCTATCTACCCAGCCGCCACCTAGTGCCGCAACGCGCGTGCATCCCGCACCGCGACGCGAGCACACAGCATGCACGCGACGCGGTCGACCCACCCCGCTCCCCCTGCCTTGTTCGTGGCCCACCCCATCTCTCCACGACTGACACGGCCCGTAACCTGCATCCCCACCTACCCCGCTAACCCCGTCGCGTGGGACGCCCATCCCCACCTCCCTCCCGCAATACCGCGACTCCTCGACCGGATCCGAACCATCAGCATCATGCGAGCCTAGCCCCACCCCACCGTCAGCCCCGCACCTGGCCTCGATCTCCTCGCCTCTCACCAAGCCATCCCCGACCTCGCCTCTGACCCTGTCCCGCGAACCCTCTGCTCACCGCCTCCGCCGCCAGAGCCCCTACAGCGCCGCCCCGCATGCCCTCGTCACCCCGGCTTCTCTCGTGACCCCGGTCTCCTCTGTGCGCCTCACCAAGCCTGCCACCGTAGCGGAGCTCAACCGCTTTGCCCCGCCTTCTCCTCACTGCGACCTCGCGCGCCCACGGCCTCCTCGACCTCGACCTGGCGACCGCCGCGCCACCTCCTTCCGTGGCTACCTAGTCATCATGCCCTCGCCTCGTCCTCCTCTTCTCCCTAAAGCCTGAGCTTCCTCGCTGTCACCGTGTTCGCGAGCCTGTTCCGCTGCGCGCGCCCTCCTCTGCACTGTTCGGTCGCCGCCTCCGCGCAATGGCCTTCCGTCTCCCAGGACACCGCCACCTGCACGGGAGGCCAGGGTGCCCCCTCCTCCACTCCTGGGCCTAGCCCCTTGTCTCTGGCCGGCGTGCACCGTCGCCTGAGAACCTCCCTCCTCCTCGCCATCCACCATCGTCAACCCGCGGCCTTGCCGCAGAGTCGCCTAGCGCGGGTCTCCTGAGCAGGCCTGTGCCTCGACCTCACCCTGGTTGCGCCGTGCTGCCGCCGAGTCATCTCCGGCGAGCCCTTCATCGAGATCTCCTGTGAGCCCGCCCTGCTACGACCCTCGGTTGCCGTCTGCGCGCATGGACGCCTCATGTATCTCACGCCATGAGCTTCATGCTGGTGTTGGTTGCTCCGTGTTTGTGTTCAAGTCAGGGCATGTCCCGTTACCCACATGTGCGCATGAAGTTCCATCTCGCCATGTTTCGCTTTTGTCCGTACTATGCCAAGAACAACCGAACACGGAAAATACCCACAAAGCGACAGGATCTCCTCGTCTACAAGACCGGCTAGATGCCGAAGACTGTACATGGCGTTACTAGAAGACACCATCATTGGTACCAAGTTCTTCATCCCGGATGCGACAAGATCTCCTTCACGGATCCGAAGACGCCGAGATCTACCTCATGGATCCGAAGATGATCCCGGAGTCCGGAGCTCGAGAATAAACCCGAAGACCCCGGGCCCGGATCCGAAGACCGAACCAAACCCCTTGGAACCAAGACCGTCGAACCCCGATGTGTGACCCTGATACTATATCCCTATTTTATAAATGCTATATATAGTTGTTGCATATTAAATCATTCATACTTGCATACATATTTTGTGGGTGTTTGGGGGTATATCGACGATTCACCTAAATTAAATATGGAGCGCATATGCGGGTTATTCCTGTCTATTAACGCCTCCATTTAAATTGTGTAGTGAACCGATGTCATGCTTTGCCTTGTTAATTCCACATTTAATTTGCGGGGTAGTTAAACAACATGAACCTTATATTTAATTGTCGGGACCCCGGTTCCGCTTAATATTGCCTAATTGCATTGCACCATTGTCATGTCATAGATCATACATGCATCATGCCCAATCTTCTGCCGTAGTATTAAATAGTGCATCCGGTGTTTCTTCTAGTGCTTTGGTTCTTCGCGGATTAGGCCGTTGAGTTGATGCGAGTATCGACAAGTTCTTCGGATAATGAACCTTCGACTATGTTTTCCAGGCGAGCATTCTCCCCCTTTCTACCTATTTTGCAATTATAGTCTTTATTTTCATCCTGTTGATCTATTGCTATCCGTGTCGTGATGCTTTAGGGTTTCGTACCAGATATATTCCGTGCAGCCTTTATATTGCCTTGGACACCTCCTATTACCTATTGTTTGGTAGATAGATGGTCTTGCGAGTCGTAGTCGCTTGCTTAGGTGTGATCCTGTGTCGTGAAGTACCACACAATTGTTAGAATGTTGTCATATGCTTTACGGTGGAGTGGATCATGACTTTAAATACAACTATTAAATGGCTGGATAACTAATGAAAGAGGCACCGGTGGGCAATATATGCTATTTGGTTTTTTATGCCCACTTGAGTCCCGTAGGCCCCAAGTACTTGATATCTGTTCCTTGACTATTCGCACTATCCACATACGGGAGAGTCTATGAATCCCCCTTAGCCAGAGCTTGATTCATTTCTTATTTCTTGGGGCCACAAACTAGTTTGGGGCTTTATTAATATCCTGTACTTATGCCATGCTTTACTGCTTTATTTATGATTGTGCGTGGTGCACCTATACTGTTTTGGATCATGACACGTTTTTGCTGTATCGACAAGCCCAGTCACACTTTCGGGTTCGCAGTCGTTTACCACCGTCTACACAAACCCTAGGTCCGTCTCGAAGCCGGCCAACTTCGTTGCGGGTAGCTTAGTAGGGTGGCCCCCTGAAATATTTTATGAATCCTGTGATTTATTTGTCGTGAAAGCCGCGTTGGGTTTTGATTTGGTTTTTCCGAGGTTGATCGTGTGTGTGTTGCTATTTGTGCACCCCTGCAGGGTAAATCTTTCTGAAAGCCGTGTCCAGGGTTATGGACGACTTGGAGCACAGTATCTCGATCATAGACAAGCATAACTAAAGTAGTACTATAAACTTGACTTAATATGTGACTAGTAATCAGCTTCACTACAACGGAATGAGTAAATAAAAGTGCCAACAACTGCTGGGTTTGGTATGTCACATGGTAAATGTATCTGACTAGTAAGTACTGCAACTATAACTGAATGGTTAACTAAAACTTCCCACTACTTATGTTATCAGGATGACTCATGCTATCTATATTTGACTAGTAAGTGCTTCAACTATAATGGAATGAATAAAACTGCCAACTGTGTGAGTTCCTCGGTTTGACTTCCTTGTTTGGTCTCGAGGGGGAATACCAGGATGGGTATGATTGGTGTTAGCATCAGGTGGTTTCGAATAGGTCTTTCTTATCCCTCTCTATTAGCCGACAGTTAAATCGAGTCTCTATAGATTGTTTAGTGCATGCTTTGATGCCGCTTCAGTCCACCATACCTATGTAGGCGAGAGCCGCCGAATTCTAGCCTCATTGTGTTCTGGCCTCAGTACTGACGCTCCTCTTTTTCCTTTGCCCTTTGTCGGCACCCCTTTTGTTTTAGCAGGTATAAGTTCGACGTCATTAGCAGGGTTACCCTTCCGGCTTGGCCTGGGCAGGGTTATGGACGCCATTGGTTATTCTTCAGGGCTCTTAGCTCAATTTGCTTCTTATCCGTAGTCGGATGTTTTATCGATTTCAATGTGATTTGGATCTTTGTACTGTACATCTGTATTCTTCACTCAATGAGTCGTTGCTGTATATATATCTGTTCTGTGGGTTCCATCGTGGACTATTGTGTAATGATATTACTTTGTTTTCCACCCGCACGAAGGTGCCTGGTGGGTGTCCTTGAATCGTTTCTATGCGGGTTTGGCGGGAAGCGCTAAAACTTGCATAGGGCCGATTTGAGGGTGTTACAGTTACATGCTGACAGGTGGAGCAAAGATACACGATGGACCAGCCATCCGCCTCTCGCTGACTTGTGGGTCCTGTTTTTCCTGATTGTGTGGCCGGTGCAGCCAATGACAAATGGGGACGTTCTATGGGGTCGTCGAAGCGAATGAACGATGTGGCCGCTATGTGGAGTCGTTCTATGGGGCTTTCGTAGCCAATGACCGGTGGGGCCATCATGTGGGGCTGGAGAGGGGATTTGCATATTTGACACGTTTTACTTTGCAACTTGCATATTTGCCATTTTTGTGTCACTGACATGTGGTGGTCATGTGGCAAATATGCAAATTTCAAACAAAAAGTTTGGCAAATATGCAAACTTGGCAAATATGAAATAATTGACAGGTGGGGTCGTGTATGACACGTCGGTTCTCTCTCTCATCTGCTCCCAGCCCCCAGCCCCGAGCAGCTCCTATCCCACTGGCAGGCAGAGTAGCCATCATCGGCGCAACGGCGCATTGCCGGATCTGTCCTACAGCGGTATCGGACGGACTGCCACGTTGCACCTCAACCACGGCTCGACGCTGGCAGTACCGACAGCAGGCAGGTCCGCCGCCCACGACGACCGGGATTTGGTTCCGCCACCATAGGTCGACGAACAGTCGCAACAATTGCTAGTAGTGTTTGCTAAGACCTCCGCTCCTGCTCCGCCCAGCTTAATCGATTCGGTTCCCGTAATTTCCTCGATATTGTAGGTGCAAATTAGTCCTCAATGTCTGGTCGTAGTGGGTACACCGACAAGGGTGGGGAATCGATCATGTCGTGGCCACATTCTCCTTCTCCTACCACGTCGAACATGCATGTAGCTCCTTCTCTTTATACTACCGTTGAATTTGAAATGCTGACATGGCCTATCGGACTGATTCCAATTTGGTTTGTTTTGGGATTGTTACATTGTGATATGCAGACCGATGATCCATGGTACATTGCATACCAATATGAATCAACTTAGTGGTCTAGCCATAGGATGGATTTGAAGGAGATGGTTGCCAAGTTAGGTGATGAATTGGCCCGTAAAAACTTGTTGATATTCGAGCTGAAGCATACTATCAAGGAAGAATTCAGAGCTTATTCGCAAAGAGAAGTTGACACCTGAGGTTGATCTTCCCGTATCTAATCAAGTCGTAGAAAATCTAAAACATGAACTTCAAGTGAAGAGGGGGGGTAGTAGATTCATGTGGGCAATTTTAGTAGCTGTCATCCGCGTCCTAGCAGTTATAGTATGCGGTTGTGGTGAAGGGTGACACGTGTAATTGTTATTCAATAGATGGTTGTGAGTTCCTGCTAATTTAGTCACTTTGCGGTCCCAAAGTTGTCGAGAGAATGCATTGTGGTGCCCGAGTTGCTTGCCATTGGATCCAGCGGTCCCAAAGTGGTCGAGAGAATGCATTGCGGTACCCGAGTTCCTTGCCATTGGATCTAGCGGTCCCAAAGTTGTCAAGAGAATGCATTGGGGGCCCGAGTTGCTTGCCATTGGATCTAGCTGCCCATGGTTGGCGTGCCAAATGCCTAGATGGTCAAGTTGGGGCCTATCAGTTTTGACTATTCTGTCGCTGCAATCATGGCTGCCATGTAGAGTTGCAGTGACGGCAACATCCATTCCCTGTTCCAAATTAGTGGCTGAGATTTTCAATCCAAGATAGTTGACTCAAATTCCTCAAGATACAATCGAATCTAGTCAAATCTAAATCAACTAATTTGGGTCGGAGGGAGTAGTACTTATGAATCAGCTTTAGAGCATATCCACCGTCCTCACTGCTCAAATACATATCAATTTTGATTCAAATCATACATATTTCGATCAAATTTATACAAGCCCACTGGAGATTGTCAGAGCAAGTACTACTACTTATGAATCATCTTTAGAGCATATCCACCGGTCTCACGGCTCAAATACATGTCAAATTTATTCAAATCATACATATATTTTAAGTCACAGAATGTTGGTTCAAATTGGGCTTAAATTTGTCCCAATTTTAAGTGGACGGTGAGCTAGCCGCCCTTCCTATCGTATGTGTACTCCAAGAAGTACGGGGAAAGTGCTCCCATCCGGCCTTCAGCATCGAAGTGCACCTCGACATGCCAGCCGCGGCCGCGGCCTGCCTCCCACAACTTCGGTTCACGAGGGCTTGATCTGCACCGTCGTAGTGATGTTGTAGATGATGGATTCAATTGTCATTGCAACGATGACCACTATCGGCTCCACATCCATAGATGTTGCGGATGATGGCTTCAATCATCGTCACACCAATGATCATTGTCAAAACCACAGTCGTAGATGTTGTGGATGATGGCTTCCATCGGTGTCTTTCATCGATGGCCACTGTCGGCACCACCGCTATCGCAGTGATGTTGCGGATGATGGCTTCCATCGGTGTCTTTCATCAGCAACGGATCTGAGGATGTGAACGGAAGTGAGACAGATAGAGACAGAAATTTCAGATGGTTAGATCCTCACCACCGCACGCCGTTCTAGCATCCACACTTAGATCTGTGCCGCCTCAAGCCGTTTTGAGCCCCACATGTAGGTCCGTGCCGCCGTCGTCAATAGGAGGGGAGGAGACGTGGCTAGTATACGTGCGATAGGGAATGTGAGGGAGAGACATCTAGCCCGTCGGGCTCTCCTCTCTGTAGCCCAATGGGAGAGAGATACCTCCAGCCCGTCAAATCATCATGTATCCAACGATGGTTGGCCAAGATCCGTGTGACATACATCTCAACCAATCAGAGTGCAACCAAACTGAGCGCTAGTTGATGCGGCTCATATACGTGCGTCAGGGAAAGGGAGGGAGAGACATCTAGCCCGTCGGGCTCTCCTCTCCGTAGCCCAAAGGGAGAGAGATACCTCCAGCCCGTCAGATCATGATGTATCCAACGGTGGTTGGCCGAGATCCGTGTGACATACATCTCTTCCAATCAGAGTGCAATCAAACTGAGTGCTAGTTGATGCAGCTCATATACGTGCGTCAGGGAAAGGGAGGGAGAGACATCCAGCCTGTCAGGCTATCCTGACTGTACAAGGTTAGGTGCGCTCATCGAGAGAGAGAGACCTCAGATCATGATCTATCCAATGGTGGTTGGCCAAGATCCATGTGACATACATCTCGACCATCAGAGCGCTAGCCAAACTGAGACATGAGAGACGGTAAAAATGAGGAAAACTTTAGCGGGAGGGTAAAACTGAGGAAAACTTTAGCGGGAGGGGAAAACTGAGTAGAGCTAAGGAAAACAAGGACACTCAGATAAAAAATGACTAAGGGAATTTCAATCTTTTGGCATAACAAATGGAAAATGTGTTATTTGAACAAAATAATCTATCTTGGCTGACATTATATTGTTTGCAACTCAAATATACACAAGTGTGCCAAATTTGGACTCATTTAGACAAAGTATGTTTTGGGATGGGTTATCTTGGAGGTTGACTGAGTAGAAAGCCATGCATCTTTATAGCTAGTAGCTCATTCCAAGAAGTGGTTTAGGGGAGAAGTCCATTTCTCTTTATTTCCTTTTCCTTCATTATTCATGCTAGGTTTTAGTTAACATAACAAGACACCGTGTGAAGGTTGCACTATGTTTTGACTTCTTTTTTGAATTAAACTAACCCTAAAACCATTTATTTGAATTTAATCACTTAGAAAAAGAAAAATGTGGCTGATTACAAGTAAATCCAAAATTTCCAATTTCATATGGTAAATCGATCCAGGATACACAAGTGTGCCAGATTTTGGATCAATTGGTCAACGTTTGCTATGGTTTAAGACATGAACTAGCTAAACCCCATGTGTTGACCACATGTCGAGGACAAAATTGAGCAGTGCTAAGCAACTAGGTGCATGACAATAGAAACTTGCAATAACACATACATTATGGGGTTATCCAACATACAAACTTGGAAGCGTCACAAACATTGACAGTAGTTCAAATTCAATACAAACATTGACAGTAGTTCAAATTCATCATACAAATTGAAATTAATAATTCAAATTCATTTTTTCTTGCTCCTAGTTTTTTCGTTGGAATATTCTCGGAGTTCACCACCTTCCTCCGGGTGATCCTGGTTGGAATATTCTCAGAGCCAACCATCAGCTTCTTCCTTTTGTTCCCTTTGTTCTTTTTCTCTGCATCAAATGAATCAAGTGCTTCAGTCTGTCATACAATTGGTTCAACCATGTTTGGATTCATTGTATCATACGGTTCAAAACACGTTGGCATCATTTCTTCAATATCCTCTAGTGTAATTCCTTTACTTTTGAACTCTGCTTCCAATGAATAAATTGCTTCAATCTCCCATGCATTTGGTGCAATCTCCCCTTCATTTGGTTCAATCTCCTCTCGATCCATTGGTTCAATCTCCCCTGCATCTGGTTCAATCTCCCCTGCATTTGGTTCAATCTCCCATGTATCTAGTTCAATCGCCTCTCGATCTGTTAGTTCAATCTACAATGTATCCATTTCTTCATTCTCCTCTCGTTCAGATACTTCATTCTCATATGCATTTGTTGCTCCCTCCTGATCATCCATTCGATAAGCTGGGTTCACTGCATTTTTACAAAGCCTAGCAATGTACCCTAGGATCCCACAACATTTTCACTTGCATCGTCGAGGTGGTGCACCACTCTCTGCACTAGCTCTCATCCTATTATTCCTTGGCCTACCTTCTGGTCTAGTAAAAACAGGAGGGTATAGCTAGAAGCCTAGATTCACTTCCATCCATTGGTCTTTTCCCAACAAGGCTGGAACATTCTGAGCATATGCTGCCCTAAATTTGGCAACAGAGAAATACTCCGACACGTACTGATCAACTTCACCCTCTTCACCTCCTAGAACACCCATGAAAAACAATGCATGTATGCAGGGCTTCCCACGAAGCTACCATTGCCTGCAATGGCATATCCTATCAGCCAAACTCACTGGATACCTCCATTGCCTATCTTTACTGTTAGTGTACGTTACCTCAGCCTCCATTCCTTTTCTAATGCATTTCATCTTCAATTGTTTTGCCCTGGCATGTAATGCCATAATCAAAGATGGGAGGATGGGATGGCCAGCATATATTGTTGATGCAATTCTTTGAATCTAATAGATCTTTATCATGATCATTGATACATTGCAAATGTATCTATAATTTTTGATGTTCCATGCTTGGTTTTACCCACTTTCTTGTGTTTTGTTCCAACTTTGGAGTACTTTTATTATGATTTCTTGGACTAACCTATTAACAAGAGCCACAGTGCCAGCTGCCTGTTTTCTGTTGTTTTTGGTTCCAGGAAAGTCAGAAAATGAATATTCTCGGAATTAGACGGGACAAAAGCCAAAGTGCCTATTTTTCCGGAAGAGATTAAGTGCCAGAATACGAGACGGAGAGGGGCCAGGGGCCGGCCACACCACCTGGCCGTGTGGCTAGGCCTGGCTCGCGCTAGGGGGTGGTGTGGTGGCTCCCAGCACCCCCTCGGCCTCTCCTTCCACCTATAAGTTGCCCTCGGGATGAAAACCCTAAGTACTCGATCAAAAATCCACGAAAGAGTCTGTAGCCGCCGTCGTCTCTGTCCCTAGATCGGGGAGGATCTAAAGCTCTTCCCGGCACCCTGCCGGAGAGGGGAAATCACCCTGGAGGCCTTCTTCATCACCATGCAAGCCTCCGGTGTGATGCATGAGTAGTTCATCCTTGGACTATGGATCCATGTAGTAGGTAGATGGCTGGTTTCTCCTCCTTTGTGCTTTCATGTTTAGATCTTGTGAGCTCCGTTCATGATCAAGATCATCTAT
This sequence comes from Avena sativa, assembly GCA_916181665.1. Classification (NCBI taxonomy): domain Eukaryota; kingdom Viridiplantae; phylum Streptophyta; class Magnoliopsida; order Poales; family Poaceae; genus Avena; species Avena sativa. The sequence continues at coordinate 266,142,729 of OV702292.1, read as the reverse complement.
TTGTAATTCATATATGTTGTGTTTGCGGGGATCCGATGGATATTGAGATGCTATTTCAGATTGATTATTGATTCTATCATGTCTTTGTTATTTGAGATCTTGCATGCTTTCCGTTGTTAGTAGCTATCTTGGCCAAGTAGATGCTAGCAACTCCAAGAGTTAGTATTTATGCTCGATAGTGGGTTCATGCCTCTAGTAATCTGGGGAAGTGACCGAAATCTCTAAGGTACTAGATGTGCTGTTGCTACTAGGGAGAAAACAATGATCCTTTATTCATAGAACAATTGTATTGTTTACCTTACACGCAGTTCGTAAAGCAATAATCTGTTGCTTGCAACTTAATACTGGAGGGGGTTCGGATGATAACCTGATGGTGGATTATTAGTCATAGATGCAGTTGGATGGCGGTCTATGTATTATGTTGTAATGCCCAATCAAGTCTCAAAGGAGTCAAGATGATTAGTATATGCATGTATTGCTTTCTCGGTGTTTGTCAATTGCCCCGCTGTAATTTGTTCACCCAGCATGTTATCTATATAAGGAGAGCCACCTGTAGTGAACTATGTGATGGGTTCATAGCATGGAAAACAAAAAAATTTCTACCGCAAGAACGAACAAAACCCAGATCTAATCTAGATAAAAGCCAAGATTTAATCTATTAGATATGTGCAACGAGATAGATCTGTACTAACCCTCATAGATCCGAAAGCGTTACGAGATTAGATCTCGGGATTGATGTAGTCGATCACTTGCCGATCTCAAGATCGTGTGGATGATCCTTCCGGCGCCACGTTCCGGCAGCGCTTCCGCAGTCGGTCACACGTGCGGAGTCGAAGCAGACCTTCCTCTCCCCGTTCTAGCGAGCAGCGGAGGTAGTAGATCTTCTCCACGGAATCCTAGCAGCACGACGGTGTGGTGGTGGTGGTGGAGTAGAGATTTCTGCAGGGCTTCGCCTAAGCCGGAGCAGAATGAAGGAGGTGGAGAGAGGCGGCGACTAGGGTTTGTTATGGGAGAGATCTTGGGGTTGGCGCCCCCTCCCCTCTATTTAAAGGAGGGAGGCGCCATGGGAGGGGGAGTCCTAGTAGGACTCCCCTCCCTCCTTGGCCGGCGGATTGGGAGGGGGGAGGAATCCTCCTCCCCCATGAATCCGTGTCTTGCCCCACAAAGACTCCTTGATTCTTTCTTGGTTTTCAAGCAAACTCCAAGAAATCTTCTAGAACCTTCCAGAACATTCTGACACCTTCTAGAATCTCCATACAAACACTCCGGAACATTTCCTAACTTAGAAAATGATCCCCAATATATGAATCTTATTCTCCGGACAATTCCGGATCTCCTCGTGATGTCCCGGATCCAATCCGAGACTCTAAACAACATTCGGTCTCCAATGCATATTCCATATCTACTTAAAACAACTTCGAACCTTAAGTGTGTCACCCTACGGTTCGTGAACATGTAGACATGACGGAGACACATCTCCGATCAATAACCATTAGCGGGATCTGGAGATCCATAACGGCTCCCACATACTCAACGATGACTTCGTGATCAATAGAACCATTAACATACAAAACCAATTCCCTTTGTCATGTGGTATTCTACTTATCCGAGGTTTGATCGTCGGTATCTCCATACCTAGTTCTACCTCGTTACTGATAAGTACTCTTTACTCGTTCCATGTTATGTCATCCCTTGTGACCTAGTCACATGCTTGCAAGCTAACTAGATGACATTCCACCGAGAGGGCCCAGAGCATATCTATCCGTCATATGGATGGACAAATCCCAATCTTGGTCCATGCGCTTCAACACATACTTTCAGAATACCCAATGACACCTTTATAACCACCCAGTTACAAAGCGGTGTTTGATGTCATCAAAGTATCCATCCGGTGATGGTGATTAACATAACCTCATGGTCGAAGGATTAGGTTACTATGCATTTGAAAGCTTATAGCAATACGAACTTAATGACTTGATCTTATGCTACGCTTACTATGGGTGTGTGTGTCCATCATATCATTCTCCTAATGATATAACCTTGTTATTAATGACATCCAATGTCCATGATCAGGAAACCATGATCATCATTTAATCAACAAGCTAGTTTAACAAGAGGCTTACTAGGGACTCTTTTATGTTTACAAAACACACAAGTATTAATGTTTCCGGTTAATACAATTATAGCATGGGATGTAAACATTTATCATAAACATAAAGATATAATAATAACCACTTTATTATTTCCTCTTGGGCATATCTCCAACAGTCTCCCACTTGCACTAGAGTCAATAATCTAGTTAATAACTTGTGCATTCAACACCTATGGCTTTCTGGTGTTGTATAGACACTATTGCTAGTGGTAAACATAATCTTCGGATCTAACACTTCCAGGTCCGTGTGTATTTGCATGTCCTTGCGTCTCTACGCATTACTCATTCTCCAATGAGATGGCATTGTATAAATTTGGTCCTTTGGTGAGACCTTTAGTTCCTTGGGATTAACTCATGTTTATACAATTGTCATACAATGTTTCTTCATAGTATTATCCCGCTATGAACCACACCTAGTTTGATAACAAACTACTTGACGCAAATGCCCTCATTTGCTGCTACAATAGTAGTCATATACATAGCCTTTTTGTTGTAGTATCTGTCACAATGTTTTAACTTTGGTACTCAACCAAATCCGTTATGGAACTTCCTTTCCATTACATTGTGCCACCCATAGTTTAAATTGAGATAAACTTAATTTGTGACAAAACTAGTATCAATGTAACAATTTACAATGAACTATTTGTCACCACTATATAAATAATATATTCTTAGTTCTTCCAAAGATCATAGGAATATCCCTACTATTGTCCAATGATCATCTTATGAGTCATTCTGGTATATGCTCATAACATTTAGAGCATAGGACATATCTAGATGTGTACATCTCAAAGAATGATTGATCAAAATATTCTTGTGATTTCACCAAGTGTCAAAACACTTGAATCTCATGTCAACACACTTGAATCTTGATTCAGTCCTTTCCGTGCGTCAAGAACCTTTCTTGTTGTTTCCATATTGAACTCATTCAACATCTTATCTATGTACATTTGGCAAAACCATATTAGCGCCTCAATCTATCCATATAGACATTGATGCCTAATTCTTGGGTTATGCTAAGTCTTTCATCGAAATGAAATTCTTAACCTGTGTCAATAAAAGATACATCATTTCTAATCAACAATATGTCTTTCACATAATGTATTAGAAATATGTCTTAGCGCTCCCACTTAATTTCTTGCAAAATACAAACATCTTCATCGTCTCTGATGAAATTAAACCTTTTAACGGTTTCATCACGGTGAAGATTCCAACTCCGCGATGCTCACTTCAACCATTGAAGTTTTGCATACTCTTTTAGCATCCTTTGAATTAACAAAACCCTTTGGACCGTGTCATGGACACATCCTAGGTAACCATTCTATTAGAAGAACTTGTTTTGTTTGTTCAACTACCATATACCAAAATATATGTAGTGGTTGCTACATTAATCCGCCCAGACTAAATATCGCTATGAAAGATCAAATCTTATCATAGTCAATTCCTTGAACATTGTCGTAAACTCTTTCCGACATGTCGACTATTTCATATATGTGAAACATCCATGTCTATTTCTTTATAGATCCATATACGACTGTAAGGTCTTGCACCTTTCTAGAGGGTCTTTCAAATTCAAAGCTTGATTTCTCGTGTATGGAATTATCACGGATTTTATGGCTTCAAGCCACTTAACGAAGTCAGGGCCCATCATTGATTATTTGCATGTAGTCGGTTCATCATTGTCAAACAACAATGATTTAACTCTCAAATCTTGGCATTTGATTACTTACCCGACCTACTTGGTTCAATAGTAACTTAGATCTCCGTGACCACAACCTTTGAGGCATGTGAGCCATGAGCATTGTTGCTGCCTCCGGGACACTTACCGACGCTGCGCAACTCAGCACATATTATCCAAGGTTCAACAACCTTGTCAAAGTTCTATTGTCCTCCCACTTAACTTTTCACCAAAAATTCCTTCTCAAGAAACTCGACATTCTAAGCGACAAACACTTTTGTCTTCGGTGTTATGGAGGAATACCCAATGGTTATTCGAAATAACCTACAAAGACATGCTCATCCGACTTTGGTTGTAAACACTTTACTTATGCCTAGCATACCAAAAAATTTAAGAAAGGACAACCTGGGTTTTATCCCAAACCATGACTTATATGGTGTCATTTCAACGGATCACGATGGAGCTCTTTTCAGTGTAAAAGCGGTAGTCACTAAAGCTTTAATCTTTAAAATATAATGGCAGTTTTATAAATGACACTTTTGATCTTACCATGTCAAACAAGGTTTCATTACATATCTTGAACACTCCATACTCCTATGGTGTTTTGGGAAATGTAAATCCATGGAACGTTTCCTCAAATCTTAGGTGTTTTGCTAAACTTGTAACTCAAACATCTTTCTTTATGATCCAATCATAATTTTTTTTATTTTCTTGTTACAATGATTTTCCACTTCATCTTGAAAGTCTTTGAACATTTTTCAAATGTTTCATACTTCTTCCTAATTGAGTAAGTATATACATATACTCACTCAAATCTTCGGAGAAAACATATGAAGTTTAAATCCATCGCCCATGACTACACATAATGGACTATATACATCAATATGTACAAATTCCAATCAGTTAGTCGTCTGTTCCTCTTTTGGCCTACGAACGGAGTTTTAATTATCTCCAGGAAAGTATCACAAGCGTCATTTGATCAAAATCAAAGACTCCAAAAATCCATCAACATGGAGTTTCTTCATGTATCCCTTTCAATATAATTTAAACGGTGATGTCACTTCGCAAGCGATCTTTCAATCATTTGTCTTGCGACATTTTAGCATTAGTTTTATGGTCGTTATTTCTCCAACCAGACTTGTATATCATCCATCTATTATGGAATATAGTAATTATTTGAACAACCTTTTGTCGTCATAATACCTGATCAAAATAACAATTATTGAAATAAATCTTGAAGGTAAGCTTTGATGTTAACGAGCAACACAACAACCTTTTATTTGTTTTCGATGAACATCATCACATATTCTCTTGCTAGTTACTTAGACCATTGCAGTTCATGAATTGTGTTGTCCTGTATGACATTTCATACCAACCAATTCAGTATCCAATACCGCAGAACCACATTGTTTAACAACCAAGGAATATAGCCATAACATGTATCTTCTATATACCTAAGTTGGATATCTCCAATCTTTTCTTTTCTGCCAAATATTTTATAGATTCTCTTGCAACAATTCCTTTTCTTTTAAAAGAATCTATCAACATCAATAGTGGTGTCATTCACATGACACATAGTACAAAGTGTGTATAGTCGAATACTAAAACCTTTGGACTTACACTTTGAAGTGGATCACCTTCATCAAATGTTTGGCATTCTTTCAAAACTCCATTCTTTAGTAATCTTTTAGTGTAGTAAACATTTTACTTACATCTTCTATTCATCCTTATCATGACAACTTTCATGATCAAGCTGCTATAGCTTATAAAGGTGAATTGCGAGTATAATGTTTCTTTTCCAAAACCTTTTGGAGGATTAGGACGACTAGCGTCTCCAACCTTCACAAATTCTCATCAAATATGAGGACATATACTCTATCATGTTGTAACCAACACATTGTTTTAGATATCACAATACCTTTCACATATGATGGTTTCTGAAACATTGCTTTCAGCTCTTAGATAAACTTGATATTAAAAACAATCTTTTGAGTATCAAGAATCATGGAGGCAAACATGGTACATTAGATACTAACACTGGAATTGTTACTCTTGATTTAATACTGTTTATTAAACTTCACAGAGTAAACGGAGTTTGCTGAAAGTTTGCAATATGACTTTTAAACTTTAGATTGACACTCAAAACAATACGATACCAGTTCGTAAAGCAAATATCCAGAATTTCTATAGTTCTACTATCTCAACTATAACTAAGCGTAAGGTGGTGAACGGATGCCAATGACTATAACAAACTATGCAAATTCACTTTGATTGTGTTTATGATAAATTGAGTTTGACTAATCCAAATTACAAATGAACTCCCAGTCAAAACAACATCCCTCGAGTTGTTTTAGTGATTACACGAACCAAATCCACTACACCAAGTCCGATCATCACATGAGATGATGTAGCTTTAAAGGCGAACAATCAACATGTTCATCATATCATCCATATGACTCATGCTTTACCTTTCGGTATTCCGTGTTCCAAGACCATGTCTGTACATGCTAGGCTCGTCAAGGTTAACCTTAGTATCCGCATGTGCAAATCTGGCTTGCACCCGTCGTATGCACATGTAGAATCTATCACACCCGATCATCACGAGATGCTTCGAAACGACGAGTCTTAGCAATGGTGCCTACTAAGGACGAACACTTTATTACTTGATATTTAGTGAGAGGGATCATCTTATAATGCTACCGTCGCGATCTAAGCAATACAAGATGCATAAAGGATTAACATCACAGGCAATTCATAATTAGTGTGATATGATATGGCCCTTTCTTCTTATGCCTTTGATCTCCATCTCCAAAGCACGGACATGATCTCCATCATCACCAGCATTGCGTCAAGGTCAGTGGCGCCGCTTCATGGTTGTCCATCATCACTAGCAACTATTACAACTACTTGGAATAAAGCTATTACAAGATGAATAGACACGCGGGTCTTAACTGAATTAAAGACAACCATTAGGCTCCTGCCGGTTGCCATATTACAACAAGGATCATTGCATACATCAAATATAATCACAATCACATGATGGCCATATCATATAACAAAACCCCTGCAAAAACAAGTTAGACGCCTCTTATTTTCTTTGCATGTTTTACGTGGTTTGGGGCTTTCGAATAAGAACGGATCTTACCTACGAAACTGAACCACAACGTTGATACAAGTGCTATCAAGTGCAAAGTGTAGATTGGATCTATACTATGATGGGAGAGACAGACACCGGCAAAGCCACTTGTGCAAAGCAAGTTACACGTCAAGCGTGGAGCAAGTCTCATGTGCGATGACATGTAAGGTTAGCCCGGGCCGCTTCATCCCACCATACCGCAAGATGCAAAGTACACAAAGCAAAACACGGGAGGAGCACCAACGCCCACAAAACCATTGTGTTCTACTCATGCAATAGATCTACACATAGATAAGACTCTGATACCACTGATGGGTTCGTAGCATGGAAAACAAAAATTTTCTACCGCAAGAACGAACAAAACCCAGATCTAATCTAGATAAAAGCCAAGGTCTAATCTATTAGATATGTGCAACGAGATAGATCTGTACTAACCCTCGTAGATCCGAAAGCGTTACGAGATTAGATCTCGGGGTTGATGTAGTCGATCACTTGCCGATCTCAAGATCGTGTGGACGATCCTTCCGGCGCCACGTTCCGGCAGCGCTTCCGCAGTCGGTCACACGTGCGGAGTCGAAGCAGACCTTCCTTTCCCCGTTCCAGCGAGCAGCGGAGGTAGCAGATCTTCTCCACGGAATCCCAGCAGCACGACGGTGTGGTGGTGGTGGAGTAGAGATTTCTGCAGGGCTTCGCCTAAGCTGGAGCAGAGCGAAGGAGGAGGAGAGAGGCGGCGCCTAGGGTTTGTTATGCGAGAGGTCTTGGGGTTGGCGCCCCCTCCCCTCTATTTAAAGGAGGGAGGCGCCATGGGAGGGGGAGTCCTAGTAGGACTCCCCTCCCTCCTTGGCCGGCGGATTGGGAGGGGGGAGGAATCCTCCTCCCCCACGAATCCGTGTCTTGCCCCACAAAGACTCCTTGATCCTTTCTTGTTTTTCAAGCAAACTCCAAGAAATCTTCTAGAACCTTCCAGAACATTCCGAAACCTTCTAGAATCTCCATACAAACACTCCGGAACATTTCCTAACTTATAAAATGATCCCCAATATATGAATCTTATTCTCCGGACAATTCCGGATCTCCTCGTGATGTCCCAGATCCAATCCGAGACTCCGAACAACATTCGGTCTCCAACACATATTCCATATCTACTTAAAACAACTTCGAACCTTAAGTGTGTCACCCTACGGTTCGTGAACATGTAGACATGACGGAGACACATCTCTGATCAATAACCATTAGCGGGATCTGGAGATCCATAACGGCTCCCACATACTCAACGATGACTTCGTGATCGATAGAACCATTAACATACGAAACCAATTCCCTTTGTCACGCGATATTCTACTTATCCGAGGTTTGATCGTCGGTATCTCCATACCTAGTTCTACCTCGTTACTGATAAGTACTCTTTACTCGTTCCATGTTATGTCATCCCTTGTGACCTAGTCACATGCTTGCAAGCTAACTAGATGACATTCCACCGAGAGGGCCCAGAGCATATCTATCCGTCATATGGATGGACAAATCCCAATCTTGGTCCATGCGCTTCATCACATACTTTCAGAATACCCAATGACACCTTTATAACCACCCAGTTACGAAGCGGTGTTTGATGTCATCAAAGTATCCATCCGGTGATGGTGATTAACATAACCTCATGGTCGAAGGATTAGGTTACTATGCATTTGAAAGCTTATAGCAATACGAACTTAATGACTTGATCTTATGCTACGCTTACTATGGGTGTGTGTGTCCATCACATCATTCTCCTAATGATATAACCTTGTTATTAATGACATCCAATGTTCATGATCAGGAAACCATGATCATCATTTAATCAACAAGCTAGTTTAACAAGAGGCTTACTAGGGACTCTTTTATGTTTACAAAACACACAAGTATTAATGTTTCCGATTAATACAATTATAGCATGGGATGTAAACATTTATCATAAACATAAAGATATAATAATAACCACTTTATTATTGCCTCTTGGGCATATCTCCAACACTATGGATCCCGGTCCTTTACTTTACATACAATCTATAAACTGTTTCTGCTTTGTGTTTACTTTCTGCAAACTTTTACTTCTTTCCATTCGATACGTTTAATCCTTTGTTTTCTGCAAAACATGGTGAGATTGACAACCTCATCGCAAGTTGGGGACAAAGTTCTGTGGTTGTGTTGTGCAGGTCTCCACGTTGCTACTAGCACCGGTAGTGCGCCCTGCCAAAGCTTAGCTAGTAACACCTTTGGGGTGTTTCCTTGCTCCTACTGGTTCGATTAAACCTTGGTTTCATAACTGAGGGAAACTTGCTGCTGTGCTCATCATACCTTCCTCTTGGGGTTCCCAACGAGCTCTACATCAACACCACGCACCAAGCACTTTTCTGGGCGCCGTGTATTGAGCCATCAAGCATTTTTCTGGCGCCGTTGCCGGGGAGTCAAGGACATCTTCACAAGGGGATTCCCTCATAACCAATCTCTTTACTTTGTTGTTTTTGTTTTTCTTAGCTTCTTTTTGCTTTGTTTGCTTGTTTTGTTCTTCAAAAAACACAAAAAATTAGTTTTACTTGTTTGCTTTCTTATTTGAAAACCCAAAAAAATGACTACTCTTGAAAACACCAAGTTGTGTGACTTCACTAGCACCAACAACAATGATTTTATGAGCACTCCTATTTCTCCACCTATGGCTAAAAATACTTTCTTTGAGATAAAACCTGCTTTGCTCAATCTTGTTATGAGAGAACAATTTTCTGGTATTGGTAACGAAGATGCTGCTTCCCATCTAAATAACTTTGTTGAACTTTGTGCGATGCAAAAGCATAAGGATATAGATGGTGATATTATTAAATTGAAATTGTTTCCTTTCTCTTTGAGAGGAAAAGCTAAAGAGTGGTTGAATTCCTTAACTAGGAATAGTATTGATTCTTGGACTAAGTGCAAAGATGCTTTTATTGGAAAATACTATCCTCCTGCTAAGATTATATCCATGAGAAGTGAAATAATGAAGTTTAAACAACTTGATAATGAGCATGTTGCTCAAGCTTGGGAAAGAATGAAATCTTTGGTAAAGAATTGTCCCACTCATGGACTGACTGCTTGGATGATCATCCAAACTTTTTATGCAGGATTGAACTATTCTTCAAGGAACCTATTGGATTCAGCTGCTGGAGGTACCTTTATGACCATCACTTTGGGTGATGCAACAAAACTATTGGATAATATGATGGTTAATTATTCTGAATGGCATACTGAGAGAGCTCCACAAGGTAAGAAGGTAAATTATGTTGAAGAAACCTCCTCCTTAAGTGATAAGATTGATATTATTATGTCTATGCTTGTTAATGGGAAAGCCCATATTGATCCAAATAATGTTCCTTTAGCCTCTTTGGTTGCTCAAGAAGAGCAAGTTGATGTGAACTTCGTAAGAAATAACAACTTTGGCAACAATGCTTATGGTAATAATGCTTATAGGAACAATTTTGGTAACAAAAATTATAAGCCATATCCTCCCAACAATGGTAATGCTTATAGAAATCCTTACAAAAATAATAAGAGTGCTCCCTCTGAACTTGAAGTTATGCTTAAAGAGTTTATTAGTAAACAAACTGCTTTCAATAAAACTATTGAGGAAAAACTCTCTAATGCTGAAAGAAATATAACATATTTGGCTGAAGCTCAATCTACTTTGAATAAAATGGCTGCTAAACCTGAAACTAATGAGAATCCCTTTGCAACTACTAATGCCATACAAGTAAGAATTGATGAAAATGTTAGACTATTAGCTGAATTACATGCTAAGTGGGAAAGAGAAGATGAAATTGCTAGAAACATTAGTGTTTCTACTATCACCACCACTAGTGTTGAGGCAACTAATAGTTCTACAACTTTAGATGATAAAGTTGATTTTGATATTGATGGTTGCAACATCTCTGAAGTTATTAAGTTCCTACAAAAGCTTGCTAAAAGTCCTAATGCTAGTGCTATGAACATGGCTTTTACAAAACACATTAGTGATGCTCTCATAAAGATTAAAGAAGAAAAGATGAAACATAAAGCTTCTATTCCTATAAAACAAGAAGATGGTTGGGAACCCATCATTAATATGAAAGTGAACGACTTTGATTTCAAAGCTTTGTGTGATCTTGATAGTAGTGTTTCTATTATGCCTAGAAGGATTTATGATATGCTTGATTTGCCTCCTCTTGAAGATTGTTATTTGAATGTCCCACTTGATGCTAATGCTAAAAAGAAACTCATGGGGAGTATTAATGATGTTCTTATTATGGTTAATGATTCCTATGTCCCCGTTGATTTCTATGTTTTGGATGTTGAATACAATGCTTCTTGTCCTATTACTTTGGGAAGACCTTTTCTTAGAACTGTTGGTGCCATCATTGATATGAAAGAAGGCACCATTAAATATCAACTCCCACTCAAGAAAGGTATAGAACACTTACCTAAAAGAGATAGAAAATATTTCTTTTGCTTCTCCTATGAAAACAAAATTTGGTCTTAATGCTTCTTCATTTGAGAACACTTGATTCTTTCTTTGCTTCTTATGCCTAACTTAAAGGCGTTAAAAAAAGTACTTGTTGGGAGATAAACCAAGAGTTTTAGTTGAGTCTTGGAAGTTATTACCTCTGTAATAAACTCTCCTTATCCTTTTTATTTGCTTTTTGTGCCAAGAGTAACCTCTAATGAGAGTGAAGTAATGATTGGGAAAGTTGCTGTCCCGAAACAGATTTCTGTGCTTCACCATAAAAATTCCTGAGAGAGATCTGTACGTCGGAATGAGCTGTAATTTTTTGTGATTCTGCCCCAGGTTGTTATATAACTTTAGTTAGTTTAACACTTTTTGATTTGAGCAACAGAAGGTCTTCGAACAAATTCGTCTTTACCTGCTGGTCTGTTTTGACAGATTTCTGCCATTTTCTGCATTTGCTTCTTGTTTGTTCCTTCTTGAGTTCTTTTGGGGAATTGAGCTTTTTGAGGGAAGTGCTACAGTAGATAGTGTTCTAATGGAAGTTTATTTGGTGTTAGAACTGAACCTTGAGACTTATTTATCTTAAGTGCACTAATATTGCTAATGAGATTGTGTGAAGTTTTGTATGAAGGAAAAATTTCAGGTGTATGGAAGGAATGAGTAACGAGATGAAGGATGGACTAAAGCTCAAGCTTGGGGATGCCACGCGTGTCACCCCAAGAAATATCCAAGAAGTACAAGCGTCAAAGCTTGGGGATGCCCAAGGCATCCCCTTCTTCATCAATAAAAATTCCAGGTTTCTTCCAAACGCTTCATTTTATTGTTTCGTGCACAGTTGTGTTTCTCTTGGAGCGTCTTCTTTTTCGTTTTCATTTTGGTTTTTAGTTTGCTTGGTTTGCTTAGTTTTCTGAATAAGTTGGTTGGACCCCCTCTTTCACACTTTGGTTTGCGAATAGTTTGGTTTGGTTTGGAAAAGAGTAGGAAAGTTCATGCTTATGTGGTAAAAAGAGCTCGTTTTTGACTGTGGCTATGCTTCATCATGCCATGCTTGATATTGTTTTGGCTTTATGCTTAGTATTCTTTGCTGTAGCATGACTTGTTATAAACAATTGAGATTGATTAATGTGCCTTGGATGAATCATGCGTTGTTTTAGCATATTAAAGCATAGTATAGTGGTATTCTCCTTTGATGCTTTATTTGGGTTGACTTGGCGCATGCTCACACCATGTTATGACTATCTCAAGTCACCATAGCCTTTATGATCCTTTAGTTTTCAACTTGTAGTATCACTTTATGCTTTGATCAATGATGTTTTGTCGCTTTGCATGATTATGGCCATTATTGCTCTCTTAGTTTGTCGCTCCCAGTCTTTTGCTAGCCTCCACAACCAAGTATGAGTTCCACTCATGCATCCAACTCCCTAAACCAAGTTTTTCCAAAGAGTCCACCATACCTACCTACTAGCTTATGCTATTCCAAGTATATTCATGCTTTTGTTTACCTTCCACTTGTTATGAGAAAACTAGTGATTAAAGCTCTCACGAACTTGATGGCACACTTTACTTTTTGCCTCTAATAAACTTGAACCATTGGGTCCTTCTTTGTTGCGTATATGCTTGCACTTTATAAGTTGAAATTAGTAGAACCATGTACCATGGGGAATGCTTTCAACATTGCACTTGTACTTTGTACCCCGTTGATATCATGTTCTTTTGCTTGTGGATCCCGGCGGTGTGAAATAAAAGTGGAACTTGTAAGATCATGGAGTTTGTATATGTGTTAGAGAAATGCCTGGGCCGCTAGCCTAAGCCATGCCTAATCATGGTGGAAACTTGCAGCATCACCATAGTGAGCACTCTATGAAGCATCCTCAATAAAAACCTATGCAAATAGCAATAAAAAGATTGCTGAGATGCTCATTGTCTGCTTGCCTTGTCATTTTGATTATGGGAAAGCTCCCGTATCATGTGCAAGGGGTACCCCGTTGGCGGTTCTTAATGATACACATGTACTTACAATGACAAGAGCTTATTCGTGACTGAAGTTGAGTAGCATGAGGATCAGTCTTCATAAGTAAGGGGCATGAGATTTCGGTTTATAACTTGTCAAGCATATCCTCTTAGTTGTGTCACTTTAACCTTAATCACCTTCAAGATGCTTATGATAGGGGCAATGAGAGCTGAAAGCTATAAGTACCATAATTTTTGGAAGCTCTTTATGAGACTTGAATCCCTACTTCCTTTTACAAAAGGCCTTTCTTCCACCATTATATTGAGTCTCCACCTTCTATCTTTATGCAATACTTTGAGAGCATAGTGGCCATTCTTAGTTTTATGTGCATTGTCCCAAGACTAGTTGATTGATGCATAACTTGATATTGCTTGTTTGAAACTATTGTATCTAGTCACTCTTATGAACTTTGAAGGTGTCATATGCATTTATATTTGCTACTCTATTGAGGGACAAGCTGAATACTATTATGCTATGTTTTCTTTATGTGAAACAAACAAACGTCTTGCAAAGCATTGTTATTCATGAATCTTTTGTTTGTGCCTTTTCATGTTGTATCATAGTTTCTTTGCTTATTTCTAGAACTTTGTCTTTCATGTTATGATTGAAGTACTATGATCCCAGCTTTGAGTTTTGCAAATACTTTGATCAAGTCTTTGATGGTGCATGTCACCTCAAAAATTATTTCTTTTTATCACTTACCTACTCGAGGACGAGCAGGAGTTAAGCTTGGGGATGTTGATACATTGCAAATGTATCTATAATTTTTGATGTTCCATGCTTGGTTTTATCCACTTTCTTGTGTTTCGTTCCAACTTTGGAGTACTTTTATTATGATTTCTTGGACTAACCTATTAACAAGAGCCACAGTGCCAGCTGCCTGTTTTCTGTTGTTTTTGGTTCCTGGAAAGTCAGAAAATGAATATTCTCGGAATTGGACGGGACAAAAGCCAAAGTGCCTATTTTTCTGGAAGGGATCAAGTGCCAGAATACGAGACGGAGAGGGGCCAGGGGCCGGCCACACCACCTGGCCGCGCGGCCAGGCCTGGCCCGTGCCAAGGGGTGGTGTGGTGGCTCCCAGCACCCCCTGGGCCTCTCCTTCCGCCTATAAGTTGCCCTCGGGACGAAACCCCTAAGTACCCGATCAAAAATCCAGGAAATAGTCTATAGCCGCCGTCGTCTCTGTCCCTAGATCGGGGGGATCTGAAGCTCTTCCTGGCACCCTGCCAGAGAGGGGAGTTCATCCTGGAGGCCTTCTTCATCACCATGCAAGCCTCCGGTGTGATGCGTGAGTAGTTCATCCTTGGACTACGGATCCATGTAGTAGCTAGATGGCTGGTTTATCCTCCTTTGTGCTTTCATGTTTAGATCTTGTGAGCTCTGTTCATGATCAAGAACATTTATTTGTAATTCATACATGTTGTGTTTGCGGGGATCCGATGGATATTGAGATGCTATTTCAGATTGATTATTGATTCTATCATGTCTTTGTTATTTGAGATCTTGCATGCTTTCCGTTGTTAGTAGCTATCTTGGCCAAGTAGATGCTAGCAACTCGAAGAGTTAGTATTTATGCTCGATAGTGGGTTCATGCCTCTGGTAATCTGGGAAGTGACAGAAATCTCTAAGGTACTAGATGTGCTGTTGCTACTAGGGAGAAAACAACGATCCTTTGTTCATAGAACAATTGTATTGTTTACCTTACACATAGTTCGTAAAGCAATAATCTGTTGCTTGCAACTTAATACTGGAGGGGGTTCGGATGATAACCTGAAGGTGGATTATTAGTCATAGATGCAGTTGGATGGCGGTCTATGTATTATGTTGTAATGCCCAATCAAGTCTCAAAGGAGTCAAGATGATTAGTATATGCATGTATTGCTTTCTCGGTGTTTGTCAATTGCCCCGCTGTAATTTGTTTACCCAGCATGTTATCTATCTAAGGAGAGCCACCTCTAGTGAACTATGGATCCCGGTCCTTTACTTTACATACAATCTATAAACTGTTTCTGCTTTGTGTTTACTTTCTGCAAACTTTTACTTCTTTCCAGTCGATACGTTTAATCCTTTGTTTTCCGCAAAACATGGTGAGATTGACAACCTCATCGCAAGTTGGGGACAAAGTTCTGTGGTTGTGTTGTGCAGGTCTCCATGTTGCTACTAGCACCGGTAGTGCGCCCTGCCAAAGCTCAGCTAGTAACACCTTTGGGGTGTTTCCTTGCTCCTACTGGTTCGATTAAACCTTGGTTTCATAATTGAGGGAAACTTGCTGCTGTGCTCATCATACCTTCCTCTTGGGGTTCCCAACGAGCTCTACATCAACACCACGCACCAAGCACTTTTCTGGGCGCCGTGTATTGAGCCATCAATCATCTACCTAATCTTATCAAATATTTGCCACAACATAAGCCCTTTCAATGACTTGACCTTTGCATTGAAACCCTCTACAAGGTTACTTGTCACATAGTCTACCTTGCAAATTTCATTGAATTGGCTTCTTGACCATATCATTCCATGTTGTGCATCCAAGTACTCCTTCACCGCAGGTTTTTGTTTATACAATACTTGTAAATGATACGGATGCTTCCTCAAACTGCATGTGTATGAAGCTGGCCATAGGTTGTCATTATAAACTTTACCCTTGAATTTCTTTGTAAAATTCTGCACTAAGTGTCGCATACATTCCCTATGCTCCACTCTAGGGAATACTGCTTTTGCAGCTTTCTCCAAACCTTGGCAAGCGTCCGTGTGGATAGTAAGTCCTGGTGGATGACCTATAAGGTCATGCAAATTCTCCAGAAACCAAGTCCAACTTTCCTCTGACTCAATCTCCAAAAATCCAAAAGCAATAGGGAACATCCAATTGTGGCCATCAACTGTAGTAGCAGCTACTAGCTGTCCTTTAAATCTACCATGAAGAGTTGTTGCATCCACCCAAATAAGGCCTGCAACCAACCAGAAACCCTTGCCAACAAGCTTTGAAACAAACAAAATCCCTTCTAAAGCACTCCTTCTCCATTGTCTTCCCTCTTATTTTGTACTGAACTGTATGCATGTCTATCTATACAACCCTACCTGGACTAGGCATCTCCACTTCAGCTTTGAAGCTGTAAAGCAACTGAAAACTTTGATTCCATGGACCATTGATCCTATCAAGAGCCATTTCCTTTGCATAGAACATCCTCATGTAAGGTACTGCAATATTAAACTTTTTAGAAACTTTTTTTATGAGCATTGTTGCACCAAGTGATGGGTTCGCTCTCATCCAATCCATGATTGCATATGCCAGCTACCTAGTCTTTGCTAGTTTTGTTTTGTCCTTTGGCTCTCCCCCTTGAGGTGGACAAAATGTTCGAATCGGTTACCTTTTATCTGAAACATAATGAAAATGTCAGGTACAGTTAACAAATTCTACACAATGATCTAAAATACACAACTGGCTATAATACCTGAACCAAACTGCTCCTGAGCATAGTGGATGCATGCACTGTGAACCTTGCTAGCTCACTCTCAATAACAACATAATCATTATTGGTGCAGATGCAATATATAGTAAGGGCATTACGACAGTCCCGCATCATTTCAAATACGGTTCCTGATGACCCACAAGTATAGGGGGTGTATTGCAGTATTTTCGAGGGAAGTGAAATCCAATTTATTGATTCGACACAAGGGGAGCCAAAGAATATTTATAAGTCTTAACAACTGAGTTGTCAATTCAGCTGCACCTGGAAACAATCTTGCTCACAACAGTTTATCAGTAGCAACAGTTTTGTAGTAGGAATAGTAAAGTCACAGCAGTAGTAAAGTAAAGACAGTAGTAACAATAGCAGTAAACATTAGAATTCGAGTGCGGTAGGCATAGGGATGGATGGACGGGCATTGCATGGACAAGACAATTCACATGGCAATCAAAACATAGGGCAATTGCAGATAAATAAGATAAAGCATCCAAGTACTAGATAATCCTAGGCATGTATTCCATATATAGTCATACGTGCTCGCAATGAGAACTTGCACAACATCATTTGTCCTACCAGCCCGTTTGCAGCGGGGCCTCAAGGGAACTACTGGCAATTAAGGTGCTCCTTTTAATAGAGCACTGGAGCAAAGCATTAACACTCCGTGAACACATGTGATCCTCACATCAAAGTCATTCCCTCCGGTTATCCTGATTTCTATCACTTCGGGGCCATTGGTTCCGGACAACAACGTGTGTATACAACTTGCAGATAAGACCATAAACAATATTTTCATAATGAATCAATAACATGTTCAGTTCTGAAATCATGGCACTCGGGCCCTAGTGACAAGCATTAAGCATAACAAGTTGCAACAAAGTTATAAAGCACTAATAGTAGATACTAGGCACCATGCCCTAACAATCTGATGCCATTACATGAACGATCTCATCCAATCCCTACCATCCCCATAGCCTATAGCGGGGGATTACTCACTCATAGATGGGGGAAACATGGATGGTCGATGGAGAAGCGATGGTGATGATGATGGCAATGATCTCCTTTAATTCCCCGTCCCGGCAGGGTGCTAGAACGGAGTTTCTGGTGCTATTTCATGGAATCTGATGGTGGCGGCGGAGCGGAACTCCTTCTGGAAAAACTTCGAACCCCCCTGAGTTTTTAGGTCAGAAGGCAACTTATAGGCGAAGAGGGAGACCGAGGGGGAGTCTGGGGCGGCCAGACCACCCCCTGGCGCGGCCTGGGCTTGCCCGCGCGGCCAGGTGGTGTGGCCTGGGCCCAGCCCCCCTCCGTCTCATATTCGGGCTCCGGGAGTCTTCTGGTGAAATAGGATTTTCAGCATATTTTCCGGGATTTTTCCTGATAGTTGATTTTCTGCACAAAAAGTAGACATCAGGGAAATTCTGCTAAAAAAAGCGTCAGTCCACATTAGTTGCATCCAAATCACACAAGTTTAGAGGAGAAACAATAGCAAAAGTGTTTGGGAAAGTAGATACGTTTTGGACGTATCAACTCCCCCCAAGCTTAGCTTATTGCCTGTCCTCAAGCAATTCAGTTGAAAACTGAGTTCGATAAAAGAACTTTCATGAACACAATTGCTTCATATGATGTATATATTTTCGGCATGTGATCAACTACTTAGACAATTCCTAATAAGGAGTATGCAACTAAGTTTACTTAATAGGCATTGCAAGCTATGAAGAGATTCCAACTCAAAAATAATAAGTAGCATGAAGCATAAACATAAGCAACATTATAATGCTCATAACAAGGTATGATAGAGTGGTATCTCGCTTGCCTTTGATTGTGAATGCCAAGGCACCTCTGAAGTTCAGGTGAAGACTAGAAGTAAAGATATCAAAGATACAAGCATCAAAGTCATAACACAAATAATCAAGTAATGAGACAGGCACGAAGAATGACAACTATGCTCTCAAGAAGGTGCTCATAGAATAAGTGGAGACTCAACAAGGAAATGAAAAAGGTTTTGAAAAGTTTGAAAGGCTTCCAAATGCTGAAAGTATGGTACTCATTAGCTTTGAGCTCTCATTGCCCCTATCATAAGCATCTTTAATGTGGTTAAGGTGAAAGTGAGGTCCAATCTGAGTTATATGCTTGACAGACTATAAACTGAAAATCCCATGTCCCTTGAGTACGAGGGCCGCTCCTCATGCTACTCAACTTTAGTTCTTGTCACCATAAATATGTGCGTATCATAGAGAACCGCCAACGGGGTACCCCTTGCCCGATGATACAGAAGAATCCCCATATCAAAATGACAAGGCAAGCAGACAATGAGTATCTTAGCAATCTTCTTATTTACCATGGGAAAATGGTGCTTTTTCTCTCTTTCCTCTTTTCATAAATCTCTTTTTTTTCTTTTTCTCAATAGCTATCTCTCTTTTTTTATAAGAAGAATGCTTCATAGATATCATTATGGTTACGCTGCAGGTTTCCACCATGTCAGCATGGATTAGACCAACGGCCCAGGCATTTCTCTAACACACATACATAACTCCATGGACTTACAAGCTCCCCTTTTATTTCACACCGACGACATCCGCAAACAAAAGAGCATGGTATCAACTGGGTATATATTTACAAGTGTTGAAAGCGTTCCCCGTGACAACACGGTTCTGCTAATCCCCAACCTATAATTTGCAAGCATATAACTTTCATGGACAGTCACAATGGTTTAGGTTTATTAAGTGTAGAAAATAAAGTGTGTCATCAAGTTCGTGAGAGCTTTACTAACTAACTTTCTCATAACAAGCAAACATTTTATTCGGAAGAAAACAAGGCATATTGAATATGCACGGAAGTAGCAAATGATGCTACTAGGTAGGTATGGTGGACACTTTGGCAATGTTTGGTTTTAGGGAGTTGGAAACATGAGTAAAATACCAAGTGAAAGTGAAGGCTAGCAATAGTAAGGGGGCGACAAATGAGAGAGCAATAGCTGTCATAATCATGCTTGCAACAAAACAGGACTAAACATGGCATGAAAGTGATTCAAGATCCTTAAGGCAAAATAATTCATCGAGGCTTAACTAATTATTTCAGTCATATGCTAAAGGAAATATGCCCCGAGAGGCAATAATAAAGTTGTTATTATGTATTCCTTGTATATGATAGATGTTTATTTTGCATGCTATAATTGTATTGATAGGAAACGTCAATACATGTGTGTTTAATAAACAAAAAGGGTTCCTAGTTATGCCTCTCTTATAGACTAGCTTGTTGATTAACAAGATGATCAAGCTTTCTTGATCATGGACATTGGATGTTGTTAATAACAAGGTCACAACATTTGTGAAATGATGTGATGAATATTCATCCGAAGTATAGCATTATGATCAAGTCATTATGTTTACATTGCTATAACATCATATGAAGTAATCTTTATCCTTAGACCATGAGATCATGTTAATTGCTAACACCGGAAGAGTATCTTGATAACATCAAACGTCACACCGTAACAGTGTGATTATAAAGGTGGGTTCAGTGCTACGAAGGTGTTATGTTGAGGCTCATGGATCAAGAGTGGAATTTGTCAATCCCGATGACGGATAGATATACTCTGGGCCCTCTCGGTGATATCACCTTAAGATAGCTTGCAAGCAAGTGATGTGATCACTAGAATGTTATATCACGGGAATGAGAAAAGAGTGCATGTCGGCAATGAGATCAAACTAGGTATTTGGATACCGATGATCGAATCTCAGACATGTATTATATCATGAGACAAAGGGATTAAGTTAGTAGCGTTAAAGGTTCTCACGATCACAGAAGTCATCGTTGAATGTGCAGGAGTCAGTATGGATCTCCAGGTCCCGCTTCTGATTATTGATCTGAGAGGAGTCTCAATCATGTCTGCATTGTTCGCGAACCGTAGGGTGACACACTTAAGGGTTGCCGGACACCATTTAGGATCACATATGTTTCAGACAAAAGGTTTGCAAAGCGCAGGAAATGTTTCGATAGAAACCGGAATTATTTCGGGTGAAATTGCAGAAAGTGGTTCTGCATGTGATGTTGAAATGTTGCAAGGGGTTTTATGTGAATGTTTGTTAATTAAAGTAATTAACAAAATTCTGAATAAAATAAATAAAAGAGTTTTATTAAATTGAGAGTTGCATTTAATTTGGTGGAAATTAAATACATGTGAGTGGGATTTTGGGTGGAGGCCATGTTTATGTGAGTGGAGGTTCACCACATGGATGAAGGAGGAGAGGAGTCCCCCCCCCTCATGCGCCGGCTATGGGAGGGGAGGGGTCTCCCTCCCTCCTATATAAAGCCCCCCTCTCCCCTCTCACAAAACACACCTCCTCGTGAAGGATCTCTCTCCCCCTCTAGATATTCCCCCATGGTCTCGAATTAGCGAGATACATGTTCCCGGTGGCCATACATCTGGAAGGAGTTGCTTCTTCCGCTGATTCGCTGGAGCGAGGAGGTGGAGGTTGTCTGGTGGCTTGAACGTGTGTGCGAGGACGGATGCGCTGCTGATTTGCGGCGCTCGGACTTCCACACGATCTTGAGATCGGCAAGCGTACGACTACATCAACCATGAGTTCATACTCGTTAACAAAACTCGTTGTCTTCGAGGGTAAGTTCTCCATGGATGTATGTCCACCCATTGCTCTGTATCTAGTAGATAGATCTTGGCGTAGTTCTCATCGTAGGAATATTTTTGTTTTCTATGCTGCGGACCCAACAGTGGTATCAGAGCCTGATCTATGCGTAGATGCTTTGCACGGGTAGTACACATATGTTTATATGTGGGCGATGATGATCATGTTATTGCATCTTATATGTATTTTGGATATTGGTGGCATAGTGGGATGAAGCGGCCCAGACCAACCTTACATGTCTTCGTACATGAGACCGGTTCCACGACTGACATGCAACTAGTTTTGCATAAGTGGCTAGTGGGTGTCTGTCTCTCCTACTATAGTCAATATCTGATTTACAACGAGTTGCTAATAACTTGGTTATCCTTGTTGTGGTTCATGTTCGTAGGTAAGACCAGTTCTATCTCCGAAAGCCCTAAGCCACATAAAACTCGCAATTGATAAATTAGAGGTGTCTAGTTTAGATCGTTGCTGGGCTAGTGTCTTGATATGGTATTGTTGTAAGTAGATGTATGATAGATACTCTTACAACACACTTAACGTGTAAGTTCCATAGACCTTGGCCTTACACACAAAGGAATGATAGAGATCATACCACGATGCAAATGATAGAGATCAAATGCATGGACCATATCATCTCACTTTACACATTAGATGTTAGCATCTTATACTGCTAGTTTGGCGCTTTTGGTAGCATTGTAGGATGATCCCTCATTTAGATATCAAGATAAAATATGTTCTTCCTTCAGTATGCACCGTTCTATGGATCGTGTTTCGAGACATCACGTGATGATCGGGTGTACTCGACTCCGCGCTTTCATACAACGAGTGTAAGACAGTTTTACACGCGCGGAATACTAAGGTTCTTACTTGACGAGCCTAGCATGTACAGACATGGCCTCGGAACATGGACCGAAAGATTAAGCATGAGTCATATAGTTGATATGATGCCCATATTGATGCTCGCCTTTGAAGCTACACCGACTCACGTGATGATCGGACTTGGTGTAGTGGATTTGGTTCATGTAATCACCAAAAGGGACACGAGGGATGTCGTTTTTGAGTGGAAGTTCATTAGTAATTTGGATTAGTTGAACTCAATCTATCATAAACTTAGTCTAAATAAACTTTACAAATTCTGTTGTAGATGGCACCACATGCTTTTAATTTCAATGTGTTCATGGGGAAAGAGAAGCTTGCTGCGAATGGTAGCAACTTCACCAACTGGGCTATGAATTTGAGGGTTCTCCTCACTGCTGCACAAAAGCAATATGTGCTAGAGGCGTCGCTAGGACCCCCACCAGCTCCTGATGCCCCTGACGAGGAAAACAATGTCTATATAACTCGTCAGGAGGACCACAACTTACTTCATTGCTGCATACTGTATGGGCTAGAGCCAGAACTTCGAAAGCGTTTCGAAAATGGCAATGCCTTTGATACCATGGGAGAATTGAAAATGATTTTCGATACCCATGCTGCCATAGAGAGTTATAATGCTTCTGAAAAGTTCTTTAGCTGCATGATGGAAGAGAACAGCTCCGTTAGTGAGCACGTACTCAAAATGTCTGGGTACGCCGATAAGCTTGTGTCCTTGGGAATAACAATTCCCATTGATTTAGGCATACATCGTGTTCTCCAATCTCTGCCACCTAGATACAAGAGCTTCGTGATGAACTATAATATGCAGGGCATGAAGAAGTCTCTTCCCGAGCTTCTGTCAATGCTTAAGACTGCAGAAGTGGAGATTAGGAAAGAACATCAAGTGTTGATGATCAATAAGACCACCGGTTTCAAGAAGGAGAAGAAAGGCAAGCAGAAGGGAAAGAAGGGCAGCAAATCTGTTGCCGCACCTAAAAAGAAACCCTGAGCTGGCCCTAAGTCTGATACTGAGTGCTACTATTGCAAGGGGTCTGGCCATTGGAAGCGCAACTGCCCCAAGTATTTGGCAGACAAGAAGGCCAGCAAGGCAAACAAAGGTATATGTGTTATACATGTTATTGATGTGTACTTGACTAGTACTCGTAGTAGCACCTGGGTGTTTGATACGGGATCGTTTGCTAATATATGTAACTCGATTCAGGGGCTGCGGAACAAGCGACAGCTAGCAAGGGATGAGGTCACGATGCGGGTCGGCAATGGATCAAGAGTTGTTGTGATCGCCGTCGGAACGCTACGTCTCCATATGCCGTCGGGATTAGTGATAAATCTAAATAATTGTTATTTTGTGCCTACACTGAGCATGAACATTGTATCCGGATCGTGTTTGATGCGAAGTGGTTATTCCTTTAAATCTGAAAACAATGGTTGTTGGATTTATATGGATAATATCTTTTATGGTCATGCACCTGTGTTGAATGGTTTATTTCTATTGGATCTTGATAGTAGTATTATGCATATTCATTGTGTTAATGCTAAAAGGGTTAAACTTGATGATGATATATCTACATATATGTGGCACTGCCATCTAGGTCATATTGGCGTTAAACGCATGCAGAAACTCCATTTTGATGGACTTTTGGGATCACTTGATTTTGAATCATTTGATACATGTGAGCCATGCCTTATGGGCAAGATGACTAGAACGCCATTTTCCGGTTCAATGGAACGGGCGACAGATTTATTGGAAATCATACATACTGATGTGTGTGGACCAATGAGTGTGTCGGCGCGAGGTGGATATCGTTATTTTGTTACTTTCACAGATGATTTGAGTAGATATGGGTATATCTATTTGATGAAACATAAGTCTGAAACTTTTGAAAAGTTCAAGGAATTTTAGAATGAAGTGGAAAATCATCATAACAAAAAGATCAAATTTCTACGGTCCGACCGTGGAGGAGAGTATCTTAGTTACGAGTTTAGCACACATATGAAAAATTGTGGAATAGTTTCACAACTCACGCCTGCCGGAACACCACATCGTAATGGTGTGTCAGAACGTCGTAATCGTACTTTATTGGATATGGTTCAATCTATGATGTCTCTGACTGACTTGCCACTGTCATTTTGGGGTTATGCACTGGAAACCGCTGCATTCACTTTAAATCGGGCACCATCTAAATCCATTGAAACGACACCGGATGAATTATGGTTTGGAGACAAACCTAAGTTGTCATTTCTTAAAGTTTGGGGATGCGATGTTTATGTGAAGAAACTTCAGCCAGATAAACTCGAACCCAAAGTGGAAAAATGCGTCTTCATAGGATACCCTAAGTAAACGATTGGGTATAGCTTCTATCACAGATCCGAGGGCAAGGTTTTTGTTGCCAAGAATGGATCCTTTCTTGAGAAGGAGTTTCTCGCGAAAGGTGTGAGTAGTCGGAAGGTAGAACTCGAAGAGGTTATTGAACCTTCTCTTCATGAAATGATGAGTAGCGCAGCTCCGGAAGTTGTTTCGGAGTTGACTTCACCTAATGAAGAGAGAGCTAATGATATTGATCATCAACCTCCGAAAGAGGACACTACCGAACCTCGCAGGTCAAGTAGGACACATGCAGCTCTTGAACTGTACGACAATCCTATTATGAATTTCATGATTGATGAAATAGATGACCCTACGACGTATCAAGAAGCGATGATGAGCCTGGATTCCAACAAATGGCTAGAAGCCATGAAATCCGAGATGGAATCCATGTACGAAAACTAGGTTTGGACCTTGGTGGACTTACCTCACGATCGAAAGGCCGTTGAGAATAAATGGATTTTCAAAAGAAAAAGTGATGCTGATGGTAATGTGACCATCTATAAGGCTCGACTTGTCGCAAAGGGGTTTCGACAAATTCAAGGAGTTGACTACGATGAGACATTCTCTCCCATAGCGATGCTAAAGTCGGTTAGGATTATGTTAGCAATTGCTACATATTTCGATTATCAATAGATCCAGGAGGTAAATTACTAAACCAAGTTTTAGCTTCTCCTTTCAGTGAAAAGGGGAAAATCTTAGCAACAAAATAAATACGCATCTTAATATCATCAGAAAACAAGCCACTCATGGTAGAAAGTTCATTCATATGTGCTACCGCACTTTCATTCTTAGTCCCACAAAAAGGTTCTTTCTCAACAATAGCTATGTAAGATAGATCGAGAGAGAAATCATAATCTTTATCTATAATGTTTATGGGAGAAGCAGCAAACTTAGCAATAGGAGACAATTTGGGTCTAATAGTACGCCTCTCAAGGAGACTCTTAGCAGCGCTCCTATCATGGGTGTTTTTACATTCATTAATAAATTCATCGGTCATCTCAACATAACCATCTTCAATATCATAACTTTCACTAGACTCAGGTGAACTAACAGGTGTAATAGTGTCTTCATTAGGAGTTTCAGTATTTCCAGCTACAGTTCTAGCAATCTTAGCATCTAGGAAAGGACCTAATGAACCACTCTTATCAAGCACAGTAGAAGCAGCATCATAAGCATCAGAAGTTTCAGATTCAGCAGTAGTAGGAGTGTGTGTAGCATGTGTATGTGGTGGTGTAACGAGCTTACTCATAACAGATGGTGAATCAAGAGCAATATAGGTGTTCAGAACCGTACCTCTTCTTGTAGTGGATGGTAAAATAGGAACCTTGCCATCACGAGACTTACCCATGATGGATGGATAGCAGTGAACAATAGAGAATCCAAGTGAACTTAATAAATAAAGCTATGCTCCCCGGCAACGGCGCCAGAAAATAGTCTTCATGACCCACAAGTATAGGGGGTGTATCGCAGTATTTTCGAGGGAAGTGAAACCCAATTTATTGATTCGACACAAGGGGAGCCAAATAATATTTATAAGCCTTAACAACTGAGTTGTCAATTCAGCTACACCTGGAAACAATCTTGCTCACAGCAGTTTATCAGTAGCAACAGTTTTGTAGTAGGAATAGTAAAGTAGCAGTAGTAGTAAAGTAAAGACAACAGTAACAATAGTAGTAAACAGTAGGATTCGAGTGCAGTAGGCATAGGGATGGATGGACGGGCGTTGCATGGACAAGACAATTCACATGGCAATCAGAACATAGGGCAATTGCAGATAAATAAGATAAAGCATCCAAGTACTAGATAATCCTAGGCATGTGTTCCATATATAGTCATACGTGCTCGCAATGAGAACTTGCACAACATCTTTTGTCCTGCCAGCCTGTTTGCAGCGGGGCCTCAAGGAAACTACTGGCAATTAAGGTGCTCCTTTTAATAGAGCACCAGAGCAAAGCATTAACACTCCATGAACACATGTGATCCTCACATCAAAGCCATTCCCTCCGGTTCTCCCGATTTCTGTCACTTCGGGGCCATTGGTTCTGGACAACAACGTGTGTATACAACTTGCAGATAAGACCATAAACAATACTATCATAATGAATCAATAACATGTTCAGATCTGAAATCATGGCACTCGGGCCCTAGTGACAAGTATTAAGCATAACAAGTTGCAACAAAGTCATAAAGCACTAATAGTAGATACTAGACACCATGCCCTAACAATCTGATGCCATTACATGAACGATCTCATCCAATCCCTACCATCCCCATAGCCTACAATGGGGGATTACTCACTCATAGATGGGGGAAACATGGATGGTCGATGGAGAAGCGATGGTGATGATGATGGCGATGATCTCCTCCAATTCCCCGTCCCGGCAGGGTGCTAGAACAGAGTTTCTAGTGCTGTTTCATGGAATCTGATGGTGGCGGCGGAGCGGAACTCCTTCTGGAAAAACGTCGAACCCCCCTGAGGTTTTAGGTCAGAAGGCAACTTATAGGCGAAGAGGGAGACCGAGGGGGAATCTAGGGCGGCCAGACCACCCCCTGGCGTGGCCTGGGCTTGCCCGCGTGGCCAGGTGGTGTGGCCTGGGCCCAGCCCCCTCCATCTCATATTCTGGCTCCGGGAGTCTTCTGGTGAAATAGGATTTTTGGCATATTTTCCGGGATTTTTCCTGATAGTTGATTATCTACACAAAAAGTAGACACCAGGGCAATTCTGCTGAAAAGCGTCAGTCCGCATTAGTTGCATCCAAATCACACAAGTTTAGAGGAGAAACAATAGCAAAAGTGTTCAGGAAAGTAGATACGTTTTGGACGTATCAGTGCCTTCTAAAATCTTAGGATCGTTCCTATCCCACTCAATTACTGGCAAGTCCTCACCATCGTACTCGGCTAAAATGAGACTGTCATTGTTCTCCTCGTTCTCTTCTTCATCAGTTTCATCAAATCTGGCACTGTGGGCCAATTCCTCTATGTATTGATCCTCCAGTGTCTATTTACTGAATCTATCTACCAATTTAGGAAACATCAAATCATCCTCATCATCTAGTGGAGGCGTTCCCTTGGCAAGCTCTACTTCGTCCTCCACATTGGCCCCACGAATGATTTTTCTTACGCTCGCAGTGCGAATAGATGGTACTGCTGTGGACCTACAAGGAGCGTGGAGGAGCACACTATTAGTAGAGACAACAGAGACACATGATGCCTGACCACCTTATGATGCCTCACCACCTGATGATGCTTTATCCCTCTTTCCCGTGCATTCAACTTTAGGTTGCACATGAAGACGAATTCGACCAACATGTTCGGCAGCATTCAAAGAGAAAAGCATTAATAGATCAGCTTCGCTAGTTAGTGGGAGCAATCTTTGCTCGCTAATGTTAAAATATTGCAAATCAACTGAATCACCATTGCTCTAGGGGAATTTAGAATATATTTTATCTTTCAAATCTCTGAGAGTTATGGAGGTTGCAACCACCACTCGGAAGTAAAATCTAGAGAGATACCATTCACAACCACGAAATACGCTAGTATCCAGTTTAACCACCAGCCAAAATGCCAGCGCTGGATCAATCCTATTCAAAAAGCAAGGCAGTTAGCTAAGCACCAGCGATCCGCGCTCAATTACTGCCTATAATCAATCCACAAAGTGAAACAATACTTACCTAGATGGAACCCATGCGTTAGATCCCTCCGATTCCACCCAATATTCTCTGCGCTCGATGGGGAGGACCGGTACACCCGCTGGCGTCGCATACTCTTCTGTGAAAGGGGTAGACATAGCAGGGGAGGAAGCGGATATGGAGTAGGCTCCGCGGCTAGGGGAGGGGCGGCTCGAGGGCCGAGGATGACATAAGGTAGGAGGGGCTCTCAGGTAGGAGGGCACGACAGCGGGGGAGCGGAGCGGAGGGGCAGTGTGGGAGCTGTTCTAGGCTCGGAGCAAGAATGGCTGGTCCGACGTGTATCCATGTGGCCCCACCCTTCACCACGTATGCAAGACCCATCCCAACGCGGCCCCACCCATCACCACGTATGCAGGACCCGTCCCAACACGGCCCCACCTGTCAGCATGTAATGGTCGAGGCGACGTAACGTAACGCTCAACGCAGGACCCGCCCAATGCGGTCCCACCTGTCAGCATGTAACGGTCAAGCCTTTGACCTGACGGCATCCCCCCGTCCGAGCGCATGTGAGGGTTTTAGAATGGAGGGAGGGGAAGTGAGGAAAACCTAAGCGGCTTGGGAAAACTAAGTACAACTAACGAACTAGGGGCACGAAAATAGAAATCCCTTTAATTAACCATTCCGTTGTAGTACAGCTGATTACTAGTCAAGACAAAGTCAAATTTATAGCACTAATAGCAACACACGCACAATCAACCTCAGGAAAAACCAAATAAAGAGCAACGAGGCATCACGACAAAGCATTCACATGATTCAATAATGATTTCGGGGCCACCCCACTAAGCTACCCGCAACAAAGTCTTCCAGGCTTAGAGATGGACCCAAGGTTTGTGCCAA
The DNA here is from genome assembly GCA_916181665.1 of Avena sativa. Lineage (NCBI taxonomy): Eukaryota > Viridiplantae > Streptophyta > Magnoliopsida > Poales > Poaceae > Avena > Avena sativa. The sequence continues at coordinate 266,113,386 of OV702292.1, read as the reverse complement.
TGGCTGTAAACGACTAGGAACCCCAAAGTGTGACTAGGCTTGTTGATATCACGAAAACATTCCACATTCCTAAATAGTACAGTAGTAAACTGCTCCTCGAGCAACAGTGGTAAATAAGCAGTAAAGCATGGCATAAGTACATGATAGTAGTAAAGCCCGAAACTAGTTTGTGGCCCCCAAAAATAATATGTGAGTCAAGCTCATACCAAGGGGATCCATGGTCCCACATCTGGATAGTACAATAGTCAAGGAACATGAATCAAGTACTCGGGTACTAGGTGGACACAAGTGGGCGAGATAAAAGCTAGATCTGAACTATTGCCCACCGGTGTCGCTTTATTAGTTATATCTATTTCCAACATTTTAATTATCAAGTTGTGAGTATAACCATGATCATATCCACCATTAAGCAGGTGCCAACCTTCCAACAACTATGGAACTCGACAATTCGAACCAACACCTGAGCAAGTAACTACGACTTGCAAGGCCAACTATCTACCAAAACAACAGGCAATGAGAAGTGACCAAGGCAATATAGGCTGCATGGAATATAAATGGTACGGAAACTAAAGCATCACAGCACGGATTGAAATAGAGAGAAGTGAAGCCATAAGGCAGAAAATAGGTAGAAGGGGGAGGATGCTCGCCTAGGAAACATTGCTGAAGATAAATTATCCGAAGAACTTGTCGAAGCTCACAACATCCCATCGTCCTATTCGGAAAGAAGAAAAGCATTAGAAAGGAACAAGCGATGCAACAATTATAACTAATGCGGAAGAACTGTCATGATCATGATATGATGCATGACATGGCAAGATGACACACTGCAACTTAGTAGTATTAAGCGGCATCTGAATCCCAGTAATTAATTAGATGAATTTAGTTGTTTAGGTATCCCACACTTTAAATGTTGAATTAACAAAGCAAAACATGGCATCGGTTCTGTACACAAATTTAAATGCATTCGGAATAAGATATATTATCCCATTTAAACACTCCATATTTAATTAATAGATGAATTTCTATTTAACCCAAAACCACAAGATATGAAATGCACACATGAATGATTTAATGCGACAAAACAGGGCATCAAAAAGGGGTCACACATGTGGTATCGATGATCCTAGGTTCGGAGGGGTTCGGGATCGGTCTTTGGATTCGAGATGGAGAACTCTTGATACATGTCAAAGGTCATCAGATTCCATGATGGAGAACTTGGGTCATTGAGTTTGTGATGAAGTCCTTGGTTTCGGGAGCTAGCGTTGGAGATCTTGATGTTCCATGGTGGAGTTCTCAGAATCTGGCGCCGATGGTCGGTGACGGACTGGATTTTTGATGCCGGTGTTTTCGTCTTGGTTTTTGGATTGAAGTTCTTCCGTTAGTGGTTGGGTTAACTCTTTTGTTTCGTGGTCGTCGGTTGTCATCGGAACGGAGTATTCAAACTACACTGATCAACACTTCACGATCAAAGCACCGATAGGAAATTATAGAAGAACACCACTAAACATCTATCACCACCACATGTGTGAAGCAGTAGAACAACTAACTACAAGAGCATGGGGAAAAATAAACATGTATGGTTGCTGGAAAAAAACCGAACGGTTACAACAACAAGGTCGATGCATGCGCGAGGTATGGCGGCATCGACCAACTTCAAGCGTTGATAGCAGGGGCCATGGTTGGGTGGCTCTAGCCAACAAGGTCGATAGAGGGGCCATACTGCAAGCATCCAGAGCTCAAGTGGATGTGGGTGTGGCACGGACATGACCATGGCGCCTGGTTTGGCAGCCCACGCAAAGGGGCATGATTGCAAGCTAGGGAGGCAGGACACGGGGATGGATGCATGTAGAGGATCTGGAAGCAGCGCTGCCACTTGGGCTATGAAGACCCACGTAGGAAGAGCATTGCTGGAGCTTAGACAAGCGTGCGATCGACGGCCAGGTAGCAGCACCAGGTAGGGGAGGAGGCAGAGGCTAGCGGCATTGCTCGAGGTGTCAACGACGAGCTCATAGTGGCGGGGCGGGGTGATGGAGAGGCCCTGGACGGCGTCATGGAGAGATCGAAGGGGATGAGGGCACCATCAAGCAGAGAGGAAGAGGAAATCGACACTGAGAGGAGCCACAGAGAGGGGTAGCATGCAGACTCGAGCGGGAAAGGAGATCGATCTGGGGTGGTCGGGTTTGGTTTCTCCATGCAGGAGCAACATGATGGTGTTTTGGGACCTTATGGAGAAGGTTTAGGTGGCATCAGGGTGTTTTGTGCCAAGTTGCAGCAGGGGTTGGTGGGGATAGGTATTGGCCAGGGTGTGGCATGCATGCTAGGTGTTTGTGCGTGGTGGTGGACGTGTCCACTATGACCGTATGTATGCTTGTGTTTTGCAGCGGTGGATAGAGTGCATGTGTCGAGTTAGGGTTAGGATGTAGTGGGTATCCAGGTGGGGGTAGTAGGTAGCAACTGGCTGGACTTTTGGGCCTGGCTGGCGGCTGCCTCCCCTATTTTACAAAATATTTTATTTTACTTTAAAACAAAACCATTTTGAAAATAGTTTTTATACTAAAAGGGGGGAAGTAGTGTAGAAACAAAAATAGGGTAGTAGCAAAAATATTTTTAGAGAGTAAACATGCACGACAATGTCATGATGATGCACAAAGTAAAAGACAACAAGCAACGTTCTAGTTGGAGATTTCCGAGGGTGCTATAATTTGACACCACTAACAACCGTCCCGAGATCCGCTCCATAATAAGGGGAAGAAGGGTGATGGTAAGAGTCTTCTTGCTTCTTGTGGATCCTCGCGACACCACTAGCAAGGCTTCTTGCTCTATCTTTAAATCATCAACACCACCAACAAAAGTTGTTGCTCATGTTGGTCGATAGACACTCAGGATAAACAAATGTGAAGCTAAAGGCCCCAAAAGATAATGCCACCTTTAACTTCCATGGAAGGATTAGAAATTGGATTGATCCACCAATTCAATGTACAAGAGTGAATGATAAGAGTAGTGGTTTGGTCATGACTCCACCCTGCACTCAAATAAATACTTCGTACATGAATAGAAGAATCGTGCAACCAACTCTCAAAATTTAGACTAAAGATCTCGACAAGCGATGTTCGGAAAGTTTTGGAAAACAAAGGAGTGATGCAGACTCTTTATCAGATCCGACATAGCAGACGTTGTCGTGTTGGAAAACAGTAGAAGGTATAAAGAATTTTTTTAGTGAATTCCAGTCAAATTAAAGATACAATAGATGAAAGATTCATCAGACTTCACAACACCTAGAGGTAGGAACACCGTTGTAGGAGCATGGAATCCAAACCCTGAAGGTACGACAGAAACCCAACCACAAGAAATCCTGGACTTTAAGGAAGGTAAGAGAACAAATTCAAAACGTGCGAAGATAAGAGGAGAATATCACAAGGGTAAGAAATAAAAGCAGACCTAATCAGGTGTATCCAACGAATTCTTCAAAATAGTTTTGACACTCTACATTATCCATTAACTAGGTTATCCTACATGCTAGACTAGTGTGGTATTGAAAACCAAGGCTCTAGTACTACTTTTAACACCCTCGAATCGGCACTATGCAGATTTTAGTGCTTCCCGCCAAACCCGCATATAAACGATTCAAATATCCCCACCGGGCACTTGCGTGTGGGTGGAAATAAAGTAATACCATTACACAATAGTCCATGATGGGACCCATAAAAACATATATATACAACAGTGACTCAGCGAGCTAAGAATACATATATACATTACAAAGATCCAACATCTGAATACAAATTGTATGGACTTTTATCCCTTATTATTGTTATTTAGGTCATAGAAACATGGGAGACCAGTAAGGTTGAGCCCTAATTCCACAGGTTTTACCTCTGGTTCATCCGCGGAGTTTTCCAGCTACTACATGTAGAACCTTAATTTTCCAGTGTTATCATGCATGCATGCATGTGAACAGGCTCACCCAGGGGTTGGGATCTTCCTATCGCAATGTCCCACCACACTTTCAAACATATGGTAGTGCCACATGCAAGATTTGGAGGGATTCTGGCGCTCTTGTGCTCGATTTCCAGCGAAACCCAAAATCATGGGCACCATAGATCTACCACCTTTTACCTAGCACAACGACAGTTGACCAATGTACTTTTATGCCTTATTTTGTTTAGTTTAGGTCATAGAAACATGGGACACCAATAAGGTTGATACCTAATTCCATAGGTTTTCCCTCTGGATCACCCACAGAGTTTTCTAGCTACTACGTGCAGAACCTTATATTTTCGAGTGTTATCATGCATGCATATGCACGGGAACAGGGTCACCCAGGGGTTGGGTTCTCTTCCTATATCAACATCCCACCACACTTTGATACATATGGTTGTGCAACATGAAAGTTTTGGAGGGATTTTTGTGCTCGTGTGCTCAGTTTCCAAGGACACCCTAAAACATGCGCCCTGCAGATCTACCCCTTTGACCTGCCACACCGATAGTTGGCCAATGGACTTTTATCCCTTATTCTTGTTAGTTTAGGTCATAGAAACATGGGACAGCAATAACGTTGAGCCCTAATTCAACAAGTTTTCACTATGGTTCACCCGCGGATTTTTTTGGCTACTACGTGCAGAACCTTACATTTTCGAGTGTTATCAAGCATGCATATGCATGGGAACAGGCTCAACCAGGGGTTGGTTTCTCTACCTATCTCAACATCCCACTACACTTTCATACATATGGTAGTGCCACATGCAAGAATTTGAGGGATTCTGGTGCTCTTGTTCTCAGTTTCCAGCGAAACCTTAAAACATGGGCCCCGTAGATTTACCCCCTTTGACCTACCACAACGATGGTTGACCAATGGACTTTTATGCCTTATTATTGTTAATTTAGGTCATAGAAACATGGTAGACCAAGATTGAGCCCTAATTTCATAGGTTTTTCCTCCGGTTCACCCGTGGAGTATTCCATCTACATGCAGAACCTTAATTTTCTAGTGTTATCATGCATGCATGTGAACAGGCTCACCTACGGGTTGGGTTCTGTATATCTTAACATCCTACCACAATTCATTTATATGGTTGTTCAACATGCAAGATTTTTAGGATTCTGGTGCGCTCTTGTGATCGGTTTCTAGCAAAACCCTACAAATGGGCCCCGAAGATCTACCCATTTGACCTGCCACAATGATGGTTGTCCAATGGACTTTCACTACAAGAAAAGTTGGATTTTACAAGAGACAATTTTCGTGGATAAAGGCCCATTTTTCGTGGTTAAAAAGTATTCTACGATGGACGTCCTTCATGGTGAAAGCCCCATCATAAATGAATCTACCACGGGTTTTTTCTGACCATGGCAGATCGCATCCTTCAGCCACGAAAGCTTGTTCCGTCATAGATCTATTTGCTCGACGAGTTGACTGCCGACGTCCATGCAAACTGTGAAGTGGCAAACACCGTTAACGCCCAGTTACCACCGTTAACGGTCATAGAAACCGCGGTAGAAGCCAGGCCCAGTCAAGACATGCTAATTATTAAGTGGGTCGGCCCATTACGAGAGCCCTATAAGAAGTCGTTCCATTATTGTTTCGTCCTGCAATGTTTTAAATTGGCCCGTACTACATTCTATTGTGGCCTATACTATCAGGCCCAATACTGTTTTGGCCTTTATGAGGCCCAAGTAATCCCAATAGAAGGCCCACATTGGTCGAATACTGTGCGACCCATTAGTGGCCTGTGTCAAGTTGGTCTGATACTGTTAAGGCATGCGGTTGGCTTGTGACTGTTCTTACAGCCCATGGTGGGCCGCCTACTAATGGCCCTTCTTTGAGAAGGTTCGTTAACGTTCTGGCCTTTTACTATTCCGGTCGTCAACAATTCAGGCCTACAAGCTGCCTGTTACTATTTTGTTTTGGTACTTTTCTAGCCTGGTATTTTTTCCGGCATGTTACTGTTATTGCCTGGTTAATTTTTTTGGCCTATTACTGTTTTGACCCGTTAATGTTCTGTCCTTTTTCTATTTTGGTATGGTACTCTGCTGGCCTGTTACTTTTTAGGCTTGTTGATATTCTGGCCAGCTGCAATTCTAGCTTGTTACTGTTCTAGCCTATTACTGTTATGGCCTATTATTTTTCTGGCATGTTACTGTGATGGCATGTTACTGTTCTGACATGTTATTTTTCTGGCCTATTACTATTCTGGCCTGTTACTGTTGCTAGTTCCCTCCTGTTGGTTGGTCTATGTTTACAATCTTTTACATTTTCAGCCTTTCTGAAGCCCATACCAATATCATAAAAGGTGTATAATTAGCGTTAATCATTTACTATTCATCGTCGGCCCAATACAAGACGGGCTAATAACAAAGCCCAATATTGTTCCCTCGACCTGGCTGGCGCAGTTATGTTACCACCTACCGCCATGTGTGGACGGCGTAAAAAATGCCTACATGGAATATACGAGTTATCTAGATCTTAAATTCGCTTAAAACTTCATAAAATTACTACATATTATCAACTCAAGGGAAAGAAAGTTAGGCATTTTAGTCGACAATCGATTCGATAACAGAGTCCTCAATTTCCTTTCTCAATCTATCACCTGCATCTCCCTTTTGAGTGTGACAGTTACATTGGAAAACCACCTTGAGACATGACCTTGCAGCTCCCTCTTTGGTGGCGATAGCAATAATTGCAGTCCGAAACTAAGTAATAACAAGTTAATACATCAAACAAGGCAAACTACTCATTTAACTGATACAACTAGAGCTATGAACCGAAGTTTTCTACTAGTCAATGGTTCAATTATTGTCCATCACGTCAAACAAACAGGACAAGCAAGCATTAAACAATGTGCATAGATTAGAATTTCAGCAAATATAAACTAACTAGGTAATTTCAACAAATATACTTCATATATGGAAGCAGTTGTATATCCTAGAATGTAAGAGACGTTGGGTGGCTCACAATTTATAGTGATCTGGACAATTGCATGTAGTTACTGTCATAGCTAAGAATCAACCAGATAGAAGTTATATAGGCATCATACGAGAACTAGTAGAGCAGGAATACAAACCATGAGTGAACTATACAATAGAGGATAGTATGTCATTGCTTAGGATGAACTAGAACTAGATACAAAATATAATGGCGTTGCTTGTGAACCTATAGAACAGGAAAAGCATTGATGGCTGTGGAATATAGCCATCTACATCCACATTTGAACTAGACATTATTCATATTTTTGATGAAATATCTCTCTAAATCCTACCACTAATGCCTAATGATCAAAGGGGTATGTAGTCCTTTCTTTCTATTTTTCCCTATGCAGATAATGACGTTTGATGATGGGAATCACAACATTAAAGTCAAAGATACGAGATTTCCAACAACCCAAAGAAACTAGGGGTCTTGAAGTGGAGACAGAAGCTTTAACGACCAACTATATGGCGGGAATAAAATTTTGGCCATATAGTTCCAGCCATATAGTTGCCATCGACACCGCTAGGTCAAATAGAACAAATTTTGTGAAGGGACCCCTATATAAAGAGGCTTCAGGCAACGAGAAACAGAGCCACAGAGACCTGCCGCAGAACCCCAGAAACCTGCATCCACAACACCGAAGAGCCACCAGAGGAATAGGCTTAGATCTAATCTCCAAACCCTTCTCCACCACCATAGCCATGTTCCACCTCTTGTAATATTAGATATCATCTTCGATTGACGACATTGTAAGACTATTTTATATCAATCTCATGATTTCCATTACAATGTTTATGATTGTCGATTTTATCTCTATGCGTGAGTAATTCTCTTTGGGCTAAGGGCTTCGGCCTAGCCATGTAGCTTTTGTGCATGTTATTTATCATAGATGGGATCATGTATTAGTTTGTATGACACGATGATTATTGTACCTCTCTTGCCTCAATCCAAGGACTTGTCAGGTACCCAAGACCCCGAGGATTGAGCCAGGTATAGGGAGTATGAGTAATGACTAATCTGCAGGTTGGGAACCCCAGTGCAAATGTTTCAACAATTCCAAAAAGTCTTTTTAATAAGTTAAATCTTGGCTCTTTGGAAATCACTGAGTTAAAATTACATCTAGCAGATTCTACCTACAAACAAGCTGTAGGGATTAAAGAAAATACTTTAGTGTACATTAAAGGTTGTCCTGCTCTTTTTGATTTTTGTATTGTTGACATGCCTGAAGATGCTATTGCTCCTATTATATTAGGCCATCCATTCTTAAGAACTATTAAGGCTTTGATTAATCTACATGAAGGAAACGTGAAGCTTGAATTGCCTTCGTGGGATCCTTTTGTTATTCATTTTTCTAGGAAGAAGAAACACAAGCATGATGAAAAGGAGGCCATCACTTTGAAGGCCAACTATTTTGGAGTGGGTGTTCCACTCATCTGGCCTACGTGAGCAACATCAAGGTCAAGCTATTGACCATGAAAGAGCATTGCATGGGAGGCAACCCATGTGAAATAAAAGTTTGAGTAAAGTTTTTAAGTTTTAGTTTAAGTTTTATGTTTAATAAAGAGTGTTAGAAAGCTCTAGTTGAGGATAAGAAGATCGGTAGTACTAAAATCCTGCTTTATACATGCTGATGTTGGTCGAAAATTTTTACTGTCATTTTTCTGTCAAAAACAAGGTGTTTCGCTAAGTTTTCAAGATAAGAAAGAAGTCTCGAAGAAATAGAATTTTTTGATGTCTGTATAAGGTTTAACGACCAACTATACGACGGGAATAAAAATTCCAACCGTATAGTTTGGTCGTATAGATATCTTTGCCATCGACCATTTTCTTTCGTAGTGTCGGGGGGATGACCCCCAGATACCCCAACCGGACAAGAAACATGGCAGTCGGATCGCGTCCAGCTGACAAGCGCAGCCGGACAGGGCAAGTCTAACCAGCTACCGTGAGGTAGCCGGAGCGGCGAGAAGCAGCCGGCTATAGCAGCGCAGCCGGAACCAATCAAGGAGACAGTGCGACATGCAGAACAGTGCACGGTACGCCTTGTACGACGACAAGACTGGCAACTACTCGGCCATACCGAAGACTTTGCGGGGATGATGCGGGAACAATGGTCCGATGCCGACGACAGTCTTGCACGATGTTCACTGTGCCCACGACAGCCATACCGCTCGTACTCTGATGGGACATGGTTATACCGGTTACTGTAGATGACCAGTCGGCTGGGACCCGCATGTGGGGCCCGCCAGTCGGATTGGCCAGTGAGACTGTTGCCTCTCTGCCTATATAAGGAGAGGCAAGGCCTCAGTAGAAAGGGTTGGTCTCAGTGCATTTAAGGCAGTAGCTAGAGAATACAGCTCGAGGAACACTTGTAGTTCGTATATCGCTCATAGGTAGATCGGCAGGAGTAGGAGTTTTACCTCACCTTGAGGGCTTCGAACCTAGGTAGTTCCTGTGTCCAGCTACGCTTGCTTGTATCCAATCCCGCATGCGGACGACGTCGATAGCTTCCCTGCTAGTCCCCACACCTCTATCTAACCTTCTTAGGTACTGCCGTTCTCAATACAACGACAGTTGGCGCCCATCGTGGGGCAGATGGATTCGACCGGAGTCACGTTCCGCACGGGACCCCGCACTTCAGCCGGTGAGCGAGTGGCCTCCGGCCTGGTGCTCACGCTTGGCAAATTCGACTGCGTCATCGACAACGCTTCCTGCTTCGCCGGAACCACCTTCCCGGCGAACGGCTCCATCCTGCTTTTCAGCGACCTCCCTGTCTACATCGCCACCGTTCCGGACCGTTTCCCTAGGGAGATCGTCTCCATCGCGGAGCTACCGCATCCGGGCGGCAGCGCCTCCGTCGCTTCCCACGGCGTGGAGGTCATGATTTCCGGCTATAGCTCTCACCCCCGCCAGCCGCGGGAGCAGGGTGCGGAACCTCCGCGCCTCCGCAGCCGCGGAATCCGGTAGAGGAGGCCATTGATCGGCTCCTGACGCCGGTTAACCTCGGGGACAACCCGGAGGAGGCGGAGGCCAACTTCACCTTGGAGAGACAGATCCTCCTCCAGGAGGCCATGGAGCTGGCAGCAACCCGTAAGTAACTCGAGATCACCCGGCGCGAGTACGACCGCGCGCATGGCTTCACTCCAGCTACCACGGAGCCGAGCCGGCGCGGCCAGGTGCGACGCCGGGGTGGCGAGCTGGGCGGAAGGATGGAAAAGGACGGGGAACCGGATCCTGTTCCCGCCCTCATCTGGCCCACCTACAGCACGCCCATCAAGAACCTACGCGTGGCGCGAGCAGCGGCAGAAGAGCTGCCCAACTTGGAGGGCGAGGAGCGAGCTCGCGAGCACGCTCGCGTGCAGGAGCTCCTCCGAATCGCGGATGAGAAGGCCGACTCCAACCGGCAGATGCAGGAGGACCCCAGCTACTCCAGGGGAGCAAGCCGCCTGTCAACAGCAAGGGCGCGCCTCGCGACACCCAACAGGCGTCCTCCCCTCAGCCGACTAAGGCCCGCAGCAAGGGCCGCAACTCTGGCAACAAGGGCCAGCCGCGCTAGGAGCAAATGGTGAACAGCAACCCATCGCCTCCCCCTCCAACAACTGGAGCACCAAGACCCGCCGGTTCCTGTCTCTCGGGCCGGGTGGGAGCGCCCAACTCGGATCGTCCGGATGCCCGTGACCGCATCGAGCTCCTCGCTCAAGCGCGCGCCACGGAGGAAGAAGACTCCACCGGACCGGTTTGTTTTGGACCCCGCATCCGGAACGAGCCGTTTCCGGATAAGTTCACCCTGCCCAGGGACACCCCCAAGTACGATAGCAGCATGAAGCCGGAAGATTGGCTGACCGACTATGCTACGGCAACCAGCATAGCCCATGGGAAGAAGCGCACAGCTGTGCGCTACGTCCCCCTTATGCTAACCGGGTCGGCAAGGACATGGCTCAACAGCCTTGCACCCAACAGCATCAACGCCTGGCCAGACTTCGAGAAGGTGTTCGTCCGCAACTTCAAAGGCACGTACAAGCACCCGGGACGCCCACACGACCTGGCCTTGTGTGTCCAGGGTGACCGCGAGACCGACCGCGAGTACCTCGCCAAGTGGACGGAGCTGCGCAACATGTGCGAGGGCATCCTGGAGAGCCAGGCCATCAGCTTCTTCATCGAGGGATGCCGTGAAGGCACCATGCTTCGCCACCGGCTACTGTGTGACGAGCCGAAAACCATGGCGGAGCTCATGACGGTTGCGGACCAGTACGCCATGGCGGATGCCGCCATGAGGAAGCCCCTCCGAGTAAATGCTGGCGGGCGTCCGACTCCTACGGAGCTGGCTCGCGACCGTCCGAGAAATCCGGCTGGAGAAACCGGATCCTCCAGACGCCACGGCAATGACAACCGGTTCCATGGGGACCGCCAAGCCGGCCAGCAGAAGCCCCGCTACCACGCGCGGCAGGTCAATGCTGTGGAGGGTGCGCCCGATGCACCGGCTAACGATGCAAGGAGGCAGAAGCCGCGGCTCACCTTCGACTAGATGTTTGACGGCCCGTGCAAATGGCACAGCGGTCCCTTCAAACCTGCTACGCACACCACCCGGAATTGCAGCTGGACTCGCCAGCTAAAAGACTAGGGCAGCCAGCCACGTCTTCCCCCGCGCCCTCCTGGTGGACCACCACCACCGTCTAGGGGAGCCGGCAATGATGGTAGCGGCGTCAACAACAACAACGGCTACCCCCAGCTACACACCGCCTACCACATCTTCAAGACAGAGCTGGACGACAAGCACAGCCACAGGCGACGCTCCAAGGAGGTCAACACCATCGTCTCTCTGGTCCCCCAGTACCTGAACTGGTCAGAAACCCCCATCACCTGGAGCCACGAGGACCAGCCGGAGCAGCTGCCGACTCCCGGGGCTACGCCACGGTGCTCGACCCCCTCATTGTCTCCAACAAGCGCACCTGCCGCTTCTCTCACGTCCTCATCGATGGAGGCAGCAGCCTCAACCTCCTCTACTGGTCTTCGCTGGAGAAGCTGGGCATTCGTGAATGCGACCTGCGTCCGACTACCACAACGTTCCACGACGTACTACCGGGGCCGGCTTGTACCCCGCTGGGTAAAATCTAGCTGGACGTCATCTTCGGGACCGAGGAGAAGTTCCGTCGTGAGCCGATTTGGTTCGAGGTGGTAAACCTGACGAGCTCCTACCATGCTCTCCTCGGGCGCCCCGCCATCGCCAAGTTCATTGTCGTCCCCCACTATGCATACCTCAAGACGAAGATGCCGGGACCCAACAGCGTGATCACCATCGCCGGCTGCTTCAGGCGGTCAATGGAGTGCGCCTCAGCCGGTTCCAAATTGGCAGAGGCCCTCATCATAGCCGAAGAGAAGCGCGTGATCATGCGATATATGGCCATGGCCCAGCAAGACATTCCGGCTAGCAGCAAGCCGGCTGGAGAAGGAGCCTTCCAGCCGGCAAAGGAGATGAAGACGATCCTGGTCGACCCCTCCGACCCGACCAAGTTCGTCACCATTGGTGCCAACTTGGACAACAAATAGGAAGGCGCGCTCGTCGACTTCCTCCGTGAGAATCGGGACATCTTTGCATGGTCACCCAAGGACATGCCAGGTGTACCGAGGGAGTTCGCCGAGCACTCACTTCATGTGCGGCCGCATGCCAAGCCGGTTAAGCAACCTCTGCGCCGGTTCGCAGAGGAGAAGAGGAAGATTATCGGTGACGAGATCACCCGGCTCCTTGCAGCCGGGTTCATCATGGAAGTGTACCACCCGGACTGGCTGGCGAACCCAGTCCTAGTGTTGAGGAAGAACAAGACCTAGTGCATGTGTATTGACTACACCAGCCTGAACAAGGCGTGCCCGAAAGATCCATTCGCATTGCCCCGTATCGATCAAGTCATCGATTCCACGGCCGGCTGCGATTTGTTGTCTTTTTTAGATTGCTATTCCGGTTACAATCAGATCCGATTAAACCCGGTTGATTAGATTAAGATATCACCACTATGGGGCTTTTTGCTATGTAATCATGCCTTTCGGTCTGAAGAATGCAGGCGCTACCTATCAGCGCTGCATGCAGAAGTGCTTGCACTCGCAGATAGGCCGAAACATGCACGCCTATGTGGACGATGTGGTCATCAAGACCAAGGAGAAGCACACCCTCCTCGAAGATCTGGGAGAGACATTTGGCAACCTCTAGCAGTACCAGATGAAGCTAAACCTGGAGAAATGCGTCTTCGGAGTCCCATCCGTCCAGCTACTCGGTTTCCTCATATCGCAACCAGGTATCGAGGCGAATCCGGAGAAGATCGTGGCCATCGAAAGGATGCAGCCGCCTAGGAGCCTGCTTGGGGTCTAGAAGTTCACCGGATGCCTAGTCTCCCTCAGCCGTTTCATCAGCCGGTTGGGGGAGAAGGCACTCCCGTTGTACCAGCTGATGAAGAAGACGGACAAGTTCTTCTGGACTTCGCAAGCCGACGCCGCCTTTCACGACCTCAAGTGCATGCTATCCACAGCGCCGGTTCTAGCCACGCCGGCTAGTAAGGAGCCGATGTTGCTCTATATAGCAGCCATCAGCCGGGTCGTCAGCGTCGTCCTGGTGGTGGAGCGCCCCGAGGAAGGCAAGGCTCAGCCAGCTTAGAGGCCCGTCTACTACCTCAGCGAGGTTCTCTCCCTCTCCAAGCAGAACTACCCCCACTATCAGAAGATGTGCTATGGCATGTACCTGGCATGCAAGAAGCTCAAGCACTATTTCCAGGAACATCCGATCAAGGTCGTGTGCACTGCACCCCTTTCGGAAATCATCGGCAACAAAGATGCCACCGGTCGAGTCGCCAAGTGGGCCATCGAGCTCGCCGCCTACTCCATCCAGTACGAGCCCCAACTCACGATCAAGTCGCAGGCGCTGGCGGGCTTCCTTGTCGACTGGGCCGAGACCCAGTACCTCCCACTAGTGCCGGATTCGGACCACTGGAAGATGCACTTCGACGGGTCGAAGATGCTCGGGGGCTTGGGAGCCGGCATAGTGCTCACCTCGCCCAAGGGAGACCGACTGGAGTACATCCTGCAGATCCACTTTAAGGCCTCCAACAACGTAGCCGAATACGAGGCACTGGCGCATGGCCTCCGGATAGCCAGAGAGATCGGTGTCAACCGGATCCTCTGCTTCGGCGATTCGGATCTGGTGGTGCAGCAGGTATCCGGAGAGTGGGACGCCCGCGATGCAAACATGGCTCTCTACCGGTTCCACATACAGAAGCTCAGCGCCTCCTTCGACGGATGCGAATTCCATCACGTCCCTCGTGCCAACAACAAGGCAGCCGATTCGCTCGCACGAATGGGATCCACTAGGAAGGCGATCCCACCCGGGGTCTCCTTGGATCACCTGCGCAAGCCCTCCATCAACCCACCCCCCGAGTCGGATTCCATTATATGGGCAGGGAGCGCTCTGGTTGACGGGGCAACAGATGTAGAGCCGGCAGCACCTCCAAAAAAGAAGTCCCGCACCAACTCCGGCAAATCCGTACCCTCCGGCTCGCAAGACCCGGGGGTTGTCGACTCATCAAGTGGCTCGGGGGCTGCCCTCCCGGGTACCTCATCCGGACGACCCCCCGACGACTGTCAACCGGAAAGCGGAAGCATCCTCGCCATCCGGGAAATACCATCCTGGGCACATCCCTTCATGAACTACATCGCCAACGGGGAGCTTCCAGATGACGAGGTGGAGGCCAAGAAAATCCGGCGCCGCGTGCACATGTACACCATCATCAACAAAGAACTGTACAAGCGTAGCGTATCTGACATCTTCCAAAGGTGTGTCGATGTGGACACATGCTACCAGCTACTCAAGGACATCCACCAGGGCGAGTGCGGGCATCACGCTTCGTCAAGGGCGATAGTCGCCAAGGTGTTTCGCCATGGTTTCTATTGGCCCACCGCCCTCGAGGACGCCGAACAGCTAGTCTGCGCGTGCAATGGGTGCCAGCGCTTCGGGCAGCTCAAGCACATGCAAGCTTTGGTGCTCAAAACCATACCGATTACCTGCCCCTTTGCTGTTTGGGGCCTCGACATGGTCGGTCCCTTCAAGCGAGCGCGCGCTAGCATGACCCATTTGCTGGTGGCGGTGGACAAATTTACAAAGTGGATCGAGGCCAAGCCCATCTGAAAGCTGGACGGGGTGACAGTCATCACCTTCTTCACCGACGTCATCAATCGGTTCGGCTACCCCAACAGCATCATCACCGACAACGGCACGAACTTCGCCAAAGGGGCCTTCACCCGATTCTGCAGCAACAAAGGCATCCGGCTAGACCTTGCTTCCGTCATGCACCCGCAGTCCAACGGGCAAGTCGAAAGGGCAAATGACTTAGTGCTAGCCGGCATCAAGCCACGCCTCATCGAGCCTCTGGAGCGGTCGCCCGGATGCTGGATCGAGGAGCTTCCGGCTGTGCTATGGAGCCTCCGCACCATGCCAAATAGATCAACTGGCTACACCCCGCTCTTCCTGGTCTATGGATCGGAAGCCGTCCTCTCCGCGGATATCGAGTTTGACTCTCCGTGCAAGCTCCTCTACGATGAAAAAGCCAACCAAGAGGCATGGGAAGATGGTGTGGACCTCCTCGAGGAGGCCCGTGAGCTGGCATTGTCCAGATCGGCCCTGTACTAGCAATGACTACGCCACTACCATTCAGGCCGGATCCGCCCAGTCGCGTTCCGCGAGGGCGACCTAGTCCTCCGGCTGGTGTAGGACACGAAGGGCATGCACAAGGTGTCGCCACCCTGGGAGGGTCCCTTCATTGTTAGCCGGGTGCTGCCCAACGACTCCTACTACCTCATCGACGCGCAGCAGCCACGCAAGAACAAAATGGACAAGTCGGACGAGGAGACCGAGCGTCCCTGGAACACGGCCTTGCTGCGCCTGTTTTACACCTAGTCACCACACAGTGAATGTATCCCGCAAACCCTATGAATGAAAATGCGGACCCCTACGAGATGCTCGGGGGCTCCTTGCTAGAAATGTGTATGCATATGTTTTCCGGTTCAGATTTTTCGGCTCCGTCAACCCCTACCCGGGGGCTTGCCGGCTGGCCCGACCTGCTAAGTCAACAAACCAGCTGAGTAGTGTGCGATGATGTCAGAGGCCCACTCTTTGTCTTAGCTACAGACCGCAACCCGCCGGCTAGCAAGAGCAAAAGCCCGAGGCATCCCACATGAAAACGGAGAGGAGACGCGACAGATCGGGCGTCCTAGCCTCGCTACTAGCTTAAGACAATCCGGCTGCTAAGCCGTTAGTACCGTGCGCGATGTACTGTCAGCCCCCTTCGATACCGGCTGCAGACCGCAACCCGGCTGCCCGGCAAGGACGCAGCGAAAATAGCAGAGCACACGGGAAAACGACCAAGTGTCTAGAAAGGCGCAAGCTAGTTTTCAAAAAACAAATCCGCCTTCCGGCTACAGTTTAGCAGACTAACCTATTAACATGTAAGAATGTATGTGTATGTATATTTTGTACGACTACTTCGAGTCGGAATTGAGGAAGAAAGGAGAAAAACATTCGAAGTCCTTGCCTTCATCAAGTGCTCCAAATCTCGGGGGCTACACCCATTGGGTGCGCTCGTGCGCCCCCAGTAGAATCTTGTAGTTTCCCGACCGGCTAAGGGTGTTTAGCCAGATATTTGGAGCCCAAGTGAGGGCAAGGGCAGGAGCAAGAGAAGACGAAGAAGATTCGAAGTACCTGGCTACCCCAGCTACTCCGAATCTCGAGGGCTATACCCAGTGGGTGCGCCCGCGCGCCCCCAATGGAATGTTAGCTCCCTCGGCTAAAGGCGTTCAGCCAGCGGAAGCAACCGACTAAGATTCATCTAGTCGGATAAAGTTAGAGGACTTGAGGAAAGAAAGAAGATTTGAAGTACCTGGCTACGCCAGCTACTCCGAACCTCGGGGGCTACACCCTGTGGGTGCGCTGGCCCGCCCCAACTAGAATTGCGGTTCCCCCGGCTAAAGGCGTTCAGCCGAGCGAAGTCAGTCGGATAAAGTCAGCCGGCCAAATATTGAAAGAGCATGCAAAACACACAAGTTGAAGGAAAACCAAACTAGTTCAAATTGACATTAAAAGGAAAGGGGAGACGAAGCTCCCATAAGTTTACCCGGCGCCAGGCGGCAGGTTCCTGAGGCGACGTGCGACGAGACATTACACTGCCCGCCGTAGAGTAATGATGGCGCGTGCGCGCGTGGCCGGCATCAGCGCTGACGTCATGGGTAGCGCAACCGCCAGGCGTAGCCGGTCAGAAATTCAAAACGAAGAAGGAGCATGCGCACATTTCACCTAAGGGCGAAATCCACATGCGCTCGGGGGCTAGTGTCGGGGGGATAACCCCCAGATACCCCAACCGGACAAGAAACATGGCAGTCGGATCGCGTCCGGCTGACAAGCGCAGCCAGACAGGGCAAGTCTAACCGGCTACCGTGAGGTAGCCGGAGCGGTGAGAAGTAGCCGGCTATAGCAGCGCAGCCGGAACCAATCAAGGAGACAATGCGATGTGCGTAACAGTGCGCGGTACACCCTGTACGACGACAAGACTGGCAACTACTCAGCCATACCGAAGACTTTGCGGGGATGATGCGGTAACAGTGGCCTGATGCTGACGACAGGCTTGCACAGCGTTCACTGTGCCCACGACAGCCATACCGCTCGTACTCTGATGAGACATGGTTTTACTGGTTACTGTAGATGACCAGTCGGCTGGGACCCGCCTGTGGGGCCCGCTAGTCAGATTGGCCAGTGAGACCGTTGCCTATCTGCCTATATAAGGAGAGGCAAGACCTCAGTAGAAAGGGTTGGTCTCAGTGCATTTAAGGCAGTAGCTAGAGAATAAAGCTTGAGGAGCACTTGTAGTTCGTATATCGCTCATAGGTAGATCGGTAGGAGTAGGAGTTTTACCTCACCTCGAGGGCTCCGAACCTGGGTACTTCCTGCGTCCAGCTACGCTTGCTTGTATCCAATCCCGCCTGCGGACATCGTCGATAGATTCCTTGCTAGTCCCCACACCTCTATCTAACCTTCTTTGGTACTGTCGTTCCCAATACAACGACACGTAGATACTGAAGGTTTAACGACCAACTATACGACAAGAATAAAAATTCCAGCCGTATAGCACCGGCCGTATAGTTATCGTTGCCTTTGTAAAATTTCTTTTCTAGGATATAGAAGTTTTGATGACCAACTATACGGCAGGGATAAAAATCCCGGCCGTATAGTTCTGGCCATATAGTTGCACCTCCAGGAGGAAAACCTAATTTTTTTACATCAAACCAACTATACAGCGCGAACAAATTGATCCGACCATATAGTATGGCCGTATAGTTGTGTCCGACCACAAAATCGCCATGGGAAGGTACCCCCACACCAAAACATCAATCCTTTTTCTCTCTTCTACCTCCAAACTCTCTCAAAACCTCAAGAGATCTTCATCTCTACTTAATTATTATTCGATTTCCTTGCACACAAGTGATCTACGATATGTTTCTCCTCCGATCTTCCAATTACTTTTTGCAAATTCATTTTCGATCTGTTATCATTATCAATCTAGGGTGAGACCTACTATGAACTAATTCATTATCAATCTGCCATGATTCTCTTTCCTAGATTATTATTTTGAGGGCACTCTTTAGTGTGCTAAGATGAGGAATATGTTATGCTTATTATTGTTGGATGAAAAAGTTTTGTTTCTTGTCTTTACTTATTATTTTAGATGATGAACAAAAGGATCCAAACTCGTGCTTGTGCCGCCGCTAGTGCTTCTCGGGCAGCCGCTCAAGAACGCATGGGGATACGGTTCAGGGATGAGCTCCAACGTGATCGCTTAAACATGATCAAGAACCGAGAAGTGAAGACAACCAAGTGGGCTTGCCCCATTATATTGAATCAACTCGGTATTTATAATCACTTCAATTTACTTTGCAATAGAGTTGGCCTGCAAAACTTTGTATTCAATGATGTGCCTACTTATCGCCGGTTAACTCTTGAATTTCTATGTTCTTTGCAAAGTACCGTTAAAGCATGGCAAGGAGAGGACATGATTTCTTTCCGACTTATGAACAATAATTTTTCTTTATTATTAGATGAATGGTGCACATGTTTTAATTTTCCAAATAATAATGCTAATGACTTACGCGCATCCTTTACTGGCATACACCCTTCCCTGGAACAGTATTGTAACATCCCAATTTTAGTAACCCTGATTAGTTGTCCAGAATGCAAAAATCAGGGGGAACAAAAAATTTTTATCGTTCATTGGTGCAATGTTTGCTTGTTGTTTGTTTATGCTTGTGCATGAGAGTGTATCTTATGATACTCCTTACCTCACCCTCAGTTGACAAAAGCTATTTAACAAAACTATCCTGGCTCATTTTACATATTCTCAAATGTTGTGGTATTTCAAAGCATGAGCCAAGATGCTTCTGCAACCAAAACTATTTTAGTAGCTTCTATTGACAAAACTATGGAGGGATATATAATATAGCCTCCTTATGTTTTCAGGACAGGACCCTCAACTAAATCTTACCTCTAGTTTCCCCAAAACCTCTTTCAAGGCATTTGAATTCTACTCTTGGTAGAGATACCAAGGAATCTCATCTTACTCAAAATCCAACCTCTTCAAAATTCCCCAACCTTACCTCAAGCTAAGCTTGATGGTAGCCCTAGTAGTAGTTGATGTTTATAAGATGAGTTGCCTTGATCTGTTGTCTAAGGAGTTGCCTTGATCTGTTATTTGACTTGATTGCTTAGGTAGTAGTATGAGCTACTCTAGGAGATCATCACTAGGATCAAGAGGTTCCCAAGTCACCACCTCCTAAGCCAGAAAACAAAGCAAGATCAAATCACCAGATACTAGGTGATCATCTAAAACCCTTAGCCAGATCAATTTTGCAGTGGTCCATTCTAGAAGCTTCCAAGTCCATGAAGACCAATATCAAGTATGGATCCCTTCTACTCAATCTACATTTCAACATCAACCACTTGATGATGCTTGGTACCTTGCAATCCCTCCAAGAACTTTCCCTCCCATACTCTAGTCAAAATCCTCAAAACTGCCAAAATTTGACAAAGTCTGGAAACAGTTTCAACATCACCTTTTTGGATGTCTCCCTTTCTCAACCCTTGTGCATTATTGGAAATGCATCTAAACCATCCTGTTAACCATCCTAAGGACTATCAAGGCCCACTTCTTCCCTTGGTTAGATCATCCTTCAACCTACTTGTTCTTGATGTATTTGCAGGGAAGAAAATAACTTTTCCTGCAAATCTAGTCATCATGCCTATTTTGGTAGAAGCTCACACCATCATCCAAACTTCTATGGACCAACTCTTTGCATGGTTGTGATCTACTCATATTGGTCTATCAACATCTGCTTCATTTGTTCCAATTCGATCCTTGTGCTTATTAAACCCACTTGGTTTATAAGGTATCATAACTCTTTTGGTATGGCAGCCTTATTTTCAACAAAGTTTGCCACCATTTCTAGATCACCTCAAATGCAATTAATTCAAACCCTTCCTGCCATGCTCATATATATGACTTGGTCTATCTACTCATCCAACCCTTGCATCAAGGTGGACTCTAAACTCTAAGATACAACCATGTTTTGATGGTATGAAATTAACACCACCCTAGATCCCTAATCTAGGGTATTCCACCAAAATCACTTGGATTCTCCAATCCCAAGGTTGCAAATGCTTGCTACCCCTTGTACACATCACCTACTTTGATCACCAAGATTTATCAACTACTATCCCTAATTATTATAGCTCCAAATCTATTAAATTCCTTAAATAGTCAAAATCTCCAAAAGTTCTTCCGTAAAGGAAAGTTTGGTTTTTGCCAAAACCCTTCTCCAACTTTTGGCTCAAGTGAATCCAACATCTCATACCCAATCTTCCCATCTCAAAAATAAATATTTTTGAGAATCCTTATTATTTCTTTTTGCCCATTTTCTTAAATGGCTGAATTGGAATAATAATTGTTTTAAATACTTTTAATCCTCAATAAACCTTGGGAAAATTCCCCTAAGTGTGTATTCACATGTGGGACCCTCTCAAACTAGAAACCAACCTTGTCGAATGTAAAAATATCAAATGATCCTTTAGAAACCACTTCTGTCCTTTTGGAATAAATGGATTTATAAGGACTAAAACCCCTTATAAAAACCTCAATTAAATCCTAGGAGTCTACCTTGACCTCATCTATCTACCAGTACCATTTACTCCTCTGGTCCAATGCAAGTTTGTGAACTTCCTTCACATGCCCTCTTGGGATCGAATTTTGCAAACCAAGCAAACTTGAACCAAGCTAGGATCAAATCACCACCAAAGCTTTTCAAGCACTCCCCCTCAGCACCCAACACTCCTCTGGTCATGAGCATTGTAGCTCCACCCCTGCCCCTGCCCATTTTACCCTTGTACTAATAGAAAGAGAGAGAGACAACCCCAAATCTTACAAGGATTGCCACAATTAATTACCATAGATGCCACCCCCTCCCTCTCTGATCCAGCATGACCAAATACCCTTCATACCCCTCCCCACCATCTCCTGGACCAATCCCTGGCCAGCATTCCCTCTCCACCATGTCCAAATTGGTCATTTCCACTATCTACTCCTTCCCCTTAGTATAAAGGCCATAGGCCACCCCTGCAAGCCCCCTGCCCCTCATTTGCTCCCTCTCCCCTCCCACTTACCTCCCCTAGCTCCACTCTCCCTCCCATGCTCTGTGCTATCTGAAGGAAGAAGAAGAGGAGCTCTCGGCCTCCTCAAGAAATCGAGCAAGGCTCTCTCCTCCTTGCCCCCTTCTCTGCATGTCGCATGGTCGACTCCCCTACCTCTCCTCTACCTAACCCTATGCCTATTTTTGCTCAGGACCGACTCCTCCGTCTTCGCCAGTGAGCTCCGATGAGGTCATCCTCAGCCACCATCGCGTGAGCTACTTCCCGGAGACCAACCCCGTTGTGTCGTCCCTTGATGTGCTCGCCGTCATCGACTGCGTCACCCTGCACCCTCCCTGACGCCTCCCAAGCCATTTGTGAGCTCCCGCCTCCCTCTCTGACGAGCTAGGGTTCCACCGTCGTGAGCTCTACTCTACCGAGCACGACGACGCCTAGCCATCCATCTCCACTTAAACCATCGGCCAGATCTGGCCGATACCGCTTTAGCCGCCCCCTCTCGCGGACCGCTAGCCCCCGCCTGGCAGGTTCAAGCCGCGACTCTCGCGCGCCTCACTGCCCGCTGCTGGGCCGATTCTCCCCCTGCAGCCCAGTTCCTCCTCAGATCTAGCCCAACTGCTCTATTGTCTTTTCTTTTTATTTAAAATCCAAATGCAAAGATTCAAATTTTTGGTAGTACCCTGTTGTTTTCTCCATCATGCAGAAGCAACCCCAAGTCAAAAATAAATTCCATTATTTGTTGATAATTATTCTGCTGCCAGGTGTACCTTACCCTAATTAAATTCTTCAGAGAGTTCTACATCTCCATTTGGAGAGAATCAAAGCCGTACTGAGAGGTATTTGATATACCTATCATCTGGCATAGGTCCTATGCCAAGGTGAACAAAAGGGTGTCTTTAACAAAAATAACAAAAATAGCCTTTATCTGCCTTGGATAAATTCTCTAGGTCAAACCAAATGTGGTATTGACCTGATCCCACCTCCCAGTACACCATAACATCAGCATTTATCAAACCCCAGCATCTCAGTTTTATTGAGCTCTAGTTGATTTTTTGTGTTTTAAATACTTCTGTAAGAGGTATTTCCACTAAATAAATCACTCCAGGAATTTGACAACTCCAAAAAGAGTGAAGCCAAATCTCACTGAAAGGTATTCTAAATACCTACCACCTGCCCTTGGAATTCCCAATAGCTTCTATAGAATTTATCTGATGAGAAAGAGAAAAACCTTACAGAACTGCCTTTGGGAATTTCCTGAGGGCATTCTGGTAATTCTTTTGACAAGATTCCAACTCTATATGGTTCAGTACCTCAAACACTACCTAACCACCCAAGTAAATAATTTTTGGAGCTCCAGATAAATTCTGGTGAATTATTCCTCAAACTAGAGTTATTTCCACTATAAAAATCATAATTATGTCTAAATAATTGATAATCAAGTGAAACCACTTGTGTTGGTTTTGTTTTGTCTAGACCTATCTGAGGACACCATTGTTGCACATTCGTATCCTACAAAACTCAGAACCCCACTCCAAGTTCATGGTATTTATCTTAGACAACTATCTTCCAAATGGAAAAACACCTCCATGACAATTTAGTAATTCCATTATCAATACCCAACTCCTCCAAATCCTACTAAGTTAAGTAGGATTCAGTATGTTTGTTTGCTGTATGGTTTGTTGCATGAATGCCTTGTATTGATTGTGGAATTGTCTGCTTGCATGTGTACCCGATGACGACGATAGTATGAGTGTTTGACGACCAGAAGGAAGGGACTTCTTATTATTATTTATTGGGTATTATTGGTTATCTAAAGAAGTCTAGGGACTTATTGTTGATCACAGGCAAGAGACCATTCCTGAACTCTGATACTTGTCCTACTCTCTTTTACCTGTTTTGTATCCCCTTTATAAATTGCATTACTTATCTACCTGTCTTGTTTTATGAATATTGCGCTAATAACTTGGCTCCTCCAAGTTATGACTTTGTGTCCATCGTGGCACCACCCTGATGTACCTACCATTTTATCCCTTTAGACTAAGAGTAAGATGGTCAGCATCCTACCTCGTTGAAAACCCCGGCTTTGAGAAAATGAACTGTTTTGGGATTTACCCCACTACAAATGTTTCAAAACTGTTTCGTAAAACCCTTGGGAAGAGGCATCGTTCCCAGTAGATGTTTTAACGAAAGAAATGGTGATGATGAGAAATGAGAAAGTGAAGGGATGTTCTACGCCTTTACCGGAACAATTTTACCAGTGCAACCTCATTACCCTAGGTGTCGGGGCTTAACTCATAGTTTGTCTGCATTAGCCGAGGCAGCTTGTACAATGCTTACAGGGAGAGATCCCTTGAAGCCCAGTCAGGTGCTACCAGATCTCGGATCTGAAGCCTGTAGCTTGCTTCGGCAAGAGTGCGCCTGTTCTAGCAGGAGGCCGGTGCAACAATTGGGTCTCCCGCGGACGGTATGACTTAGGTGGTACGGAAGGAAGTGGAGTCACTAGATTAAGGTATACGCCAAGTTGAGGCTTGGGTATATGCGTGTACGAAAGGCAGGACTATGGCTGGGAGCCACATACTCGTTGCTAGGGGGAACAAACCCAAAAGGAAAAGCAGCCTTTGCTAGGGTCGACAAGCGAAAGGTTAGGTTTGATTATCTGGACCCCCATCTATAGTGGTAGTGGGCCATGGTTGTATCCCGTCGGATGTATTGATTCTTGTGGGGAAAGTGCGCAAACTCTGCAGAGTATAATCTATTCGGATAGCCGTGTCCATGCTCAAGGACAGTTGTAAAGGTGTTGGCTAGGAGGACCCAAACGATGTTTGTTTGGAAAGAACGGATGAAAGAATGAAGGTTCCGAGGGAACCTGAGTTCAAAAGCTTTGTTTTAACTAGAGGTGGTCAAAGAGGTTTAAAAAGGTTTCTAATCCAAAACTGTTGTCAAAACTCTTTTTCAACAAATATATGGAGATGCCATAACTAAAAGAAGTAGTCTAGGCTTTTCAAAGATAACCCCAGATAGAGCTATCTCGCCACAGCCAGAATTGCATTTCCTTAATTCATTTATCCTAGTAGTTTACGAGTACATTCAAAAGTACTCATGGCTTTGTCCCTGGTTATTTACTTAACCAGACTTTCAGAGGTTCGACATCGAAGGATTCAGGTGATGTCCAGCGAGCTAGGTCGTCTTCCCAGTCAGTTGCCTGTAGGTTGAGGCACGATTGGGCTCTGCATGTATTGATGTTCCGCTGCTGAGGATGTTGTAGCCATGATGGCATTTATGTAAGTCTTGTAATTCGTTATGTTTCGGATGATGTAATGATACTGGTCGGTTATGTCCCACGGCTCACTGATCATGGGAACGTGGATATATGCATAACAGGGATTTCTCGGATGGTTAATCCGGGGAGCCCACAAGCATTATAATGGAATGAGTTTCACTTCTAGAGTAAGCAAGGGGCGAATATTCAACATCCTGCAATTTGCTATTTGTTCTATGTTATTGCTAACACCTTGTAGGCATGAAATGAGTTCACGAGACTCAATGAGGAGGACATCTTAGTCCTTGCAAAAGCTGCTTTCAACAACATCAACTTGTCACTCAACTTGGGCACAATTCTTGTGCTCCACCTAGAGTAGCAATCCTCCCAAAGCGAAGGACCAATCACAGGTGGAGGCGTCATCACCGTGCTTTCCATTGCCCTAGGCATCGACCTAGGTGAGTTGCAACTAGTGCTAGGTGAGCGATGTGTTGGTTTCTCTATTTTAAAAGCTTGTGGAATACTCACTAGTTGAGGTGGTGTTTATTACTTGCATATTGCTGGAGCTGGGTGTCTCTACCCCGCTCCTTTGCCTAATGGTCTTTTCTCTATCGAGGAAGGACGTTTGCTATATGACTTGTAGGTTGAGCAACACCAACCCGAGGAGGAGATTCTGTATGAGGATGAGGACCATGAAGAGGAGCAGCCACCAACCTGGTTCGCTACATACCAAGACTTCCAAGAACTTGGAGGAACTGCTGAGAGGATGCATAACCTCTCCTTGAACCTCCGAGAAACAACTAGTAATTTATCAACGCAATTTGCGAACTGGAGTTACAACTTTTCCGCGCCACCACAATGATTTGAAGGGCTTGCAAAAGCCTAAGCTTGGGGAAGTTTCCTCATTATATTTATTTGGTGTTCATTTGTTTTTATTTATTTTGAGGTTATGCTTTTAATTTGAGTTTATAAGCACGTGTGTTCATCTTCCCAACACTTTATCTGTAGTTATTTCTATTTGTATTCGAGATTTTCTAGATGCTCTTTGCTACCAATTTTCTATTCTTTAAATTCCCTCACTTAAAAACAACAAAAATATTTTTCCATTTATCTTTATTTTCCCTCTTCCTTCATTTCTATTCTCCTTGTCGCTTTCACATGTTTGCAGGAGAGTGATCAAATTCGAGTTTCCAAGAAGCAAATCAAAAGGGAAGAGAGAAGTGAAACCAATCATGAGAGGTATGCCTTAAGACTCCCCACTTTTGAAGTTTGAGAAACCCATGCTAGTTAGTAGTAAATGTTAAGATATTATATTGGTGGAGTGAGTATTTATATTTTAGTAAAATTTTGTTTGCATGGGTATTTAGTTGTTCCAGCTCTTGTAGTTAACCAAGTCTTTCCTAAAAATTTTCTAAACAATTGTAATAAGAAAAAGTCTCACAATTGAAGGCTTGGGTGTTGTAGTGTTTAGTCTTGAAGGCTTATTTCTAGAGACAGTCAACACCACAAAAAATAATGATGGACTTGATAGCTCTCCTTAAAAGGATTTTGTTCGATTGAATTAATGTTTACCAGTTTTTGTGAGCATGCCAAAGTTTGACTTGTGAATCATAAGAATGATATAGCTTTATGCGTGTCAAACTTCATGGGATGCCAACAACTCCGCTAGCCTATGAACGATCTTTAGGGAGGAAACTCCTAGATTTTGGCTATGAGTTGATTAAACATATGTAGCAGCAATGTTATAATGGGTAAGATTCTTGGCATTCCCGGGTAGCTGTGTTCATGATGGAATCACTCCTCTGGATATTATGAGTAATCGTTGTGCAAAAGGAACAAAAACCTTGGTGATGCCACGAGTGTCCATCACAGCTCGATAAACTAATTAAAATCTTTGGCATGCTCTCAATTACTTAAGAACTGAAATTCTTGAAGGACAATGAACAAAAAAGTAGTGCTTGAAAAGTGTTGATTTATTGATATGGGAGAATTGAGATACTCTAGTGTATATGATTTTCATGGCAAACTCTCACACTCTCAATTTTACACGATTATACTTTATTGTTCAAAGGCAAGCCTATGAGTTGATTACACATGACATGGAATAAGGTTTACTCATTTGAATCATCCATGTTAACAATAATTTTGCTGTGCTATAAGGATGCATAAAAAACCCGTATGATATGCTTGCCATTACTCTATCTATGCTGAAGTTTTTCAGATTAATAAAGTGGAGGAAACATGATGCTACCAATCATGAGTAAGATCATCATCTCGTTATTTTAGTTTAAATGCTGAGTTCCTTTTTTATTTTGGTTTTCTTGCTCGAGGATGATCAAGTTTAAGCTTAGGGAGGTTGATGGCTGTGAAATATAGCCATCTACATCCACATTTAAACTGGATATTATTCATATTTTTTATGAAATATCTCTCTAAACCCTGCCACTTATGCCTAATGATCAAAGTGGTATGCAATCCTTTCTTTCTATTTTTCCTGCGCAGATAATTACGTTTGATGATGGGAATCACAAAATTAAAGTCAAAGATACGAGATTTCCAACAACCCGGCGTGAATTGGAGACATAAGCTTTAACAACCAATTATATGGTGGGAATAAAATTCCGGCTGTATAGTTCCGGCTGTATAGTTGCCCTCTACACCGCTAGGTCAAACAGAACAACATTCCTGAAGGGACCCCTATATAAAGAGGCTTCGGGCAACGAGAAATAGAACCACGGAGAGACGCCACAGAACCCTAGAAACCTGCATCCACAACACGGAAGAGCTGCCAGAGTTATAG
Source organism: Avena sativa (assembly GCA_916181665.1). Lineage (NCBI taxonomy): Eukaryota > Viridiplantae > Streptophyta > Magnoliopsida > Poales > Poaceae > Avena > Avena sativa. The sequence goes on along the minus strand of OV702292.1, from coordinate 266,085,647 downwards.
ACTTAGATATAATCTCCAAACCCTTCTCCACCACCATAGCCATATTCCACCTATTGCTCAATGCTGGCTCGTGGTTGATGTCGAGCTCGTTGGGGAACCCCAAGAGGAAGGTATGATGAGCACATTAGTAAGTTTCCCTCAGTTATGATACCAAGGTTATCAATCCAGTAGGAGCAAGGAAACACCCCAAAGGTGTTGCTAGCTGAGCCTTGGCAGGGCGCACTACCGGTGCTAGTAGCAACGCGGAGACCTGCACAACACAACCACAGAACTCTGTCCCCAGCTTGCGATGAGGTTGTCAATCTCACCGGTTTTGCTGAAAACAAAGGATTAAACGTATCGAATGGAAGGAAGTAATAGTTTGCAGAAAGTAAACACAAAGCAGTAAACAGTTTGTAGATTGAATGTAAAATAAAGGACCGGGATCCATAGTTCACTAGAGGTGGCTCTCCTTAAGATAGATAACATGCTGGGTGAACAAATTACAGTGGGGAAATTGACAAACATCGAGAAAGCAATACATGCATATACTAATCATCTTGACTCCTTTGGAACTTGATTGGGCATTACAACATTATACATAGACCACCATCCAACTGCATCTATGACTAATAATCCACCTTCAGGTTATCATCCGAACCCCCTCCAGTATTAAGTTGCAAGCAATAGATTATGGCTTTACAAATTGCGTGTAAAGTAAACAAGACGATTGTTCTATGAACAAAGGATTGTTGTTTTCTCCCTAGTAGCAACAGCACATCTAGTACCTTAGAGATTTCTGTCACTTCCCTAGATTACCAGAGGCATGAACCCACTATCGAGCATAAATACTAACTCTTGGAGTTGCTAGCATCTACTTGGCCAAGATAGCTACTAACAACGGAGCATGCAAGATCACAAATAACAAAGACATGATACAATCAATAATCAATCTAAAATAGCATCTCAATATCCATCGGATCCTCGCAAACACAACATGCAGAATTACAAATAGATGATATTGATCATGAATGGAGCTCACAAGATCTAGACATGAAAGCACAAAGGAGGAGAACCGGCCATCTAGCTACTACATGGACCCGTAGTCTAGAGATGAACTACTCACGCATCACACCGGAGGCTTGCGTGATGATGAAGAAGGCCTCCAGGGTGAATTCCCCTCTCCGGCAGGGTGCCGGGAAGAGCTTCAGATCCCTCCCGATCTAGGGATGGAGATGACGGCGGCTACATACTCTTTCGTGGATTTTTTATCAGGTACTTAGGGTTTTGGCCCCGAGGGCAATATATAGGCGGAAGGAGAGGCTGAGAGGGTGCTGGGGTCGGCCAGACCACCCCCTGGCGCGGGCCAGGCCTGGCCACGCGGCCAGGTGGTGTGGCCGGCCCCCAGCCCTTCTCCGTCTTGTATTCTGGCTACAGATATCTTCCGGAAAAATAGGCACTTTGGCTTTTGTCCCGTCCAATTCCGAGAATATTCATTTTCTAACTTTCCTGGAACCAAAAATAGCAGAAAACAGGCAGCTGACACTGTGGCTCTTGTTAATAGGTTAGTCCAAGAAATCATATGAAAAGTACTCCAAAGTGTGGACAAAACACAAGCAAGTAGATAAAACCAAGCATGGAACATCAAAAATTATAGATACATTTGCAAACTATCACTCATCTTCGATTGGCAACATACTATTCGATATCAATCTCATGATTTCCATTACAATGCTTATGATTGTCGATTTCATCTCTATGAGTGAGTATTTCTCTTTGGGCTAAGGGCTTCGGCCTAGCCATGTCGCTTTTGTGAATGTTATTTATCATAGATGGGATCATGTACTAGTTTGTATGACATGATGATTATTGTATCTTCTCTTGCCTCAATCCAAGGACTTGTCAGCTACCCAATACCCCGAGGATTGAGCCAGGTATAGGGAGTATGAGTAATGACTAATCTACAGGTTGGGAACCCCAGTGACAGAAGGGGTAGTACGACTATATGTGAGGGATTTACTTGGGACTAACGGTGACATCACTATGCATATCATTAGTTCTCTTTCTTCTATGGATGAGACTAGTAGGTTATTGCTATAAGCGGTTGCAGAGGCAATAGCAATTACGGATGCACTACCCACATATAATTATCTTGCTCTAACAATTACGTGCATACTTTATTATTTTCTTTTATTCCCATCAGATGTTTTGCACAGCTACATGTGAAACCGAAAGCCCTAGGCCCTCTCTCTCCATCATCGACAATAACAAAAGACAACAAACTCTTGGTCCGGTAAAACACAAAAAGAATTCTAAAACTCCCAAAGGTCTGTTAAAGTAACTTCACTATGCTTTCTGCTTCCCGAGGATTCGATAACCTAGGTATATTAGGGAAAAGAGCTATACTACATCCGTAATCCGGATAGAAGGTATCAAGCATGCATTACACATGTGTGCCTACAAATGAATTGAGTAATCAAAGAAAGTGTTTCTTAGAATTTCAGCAAATATAAACTAGCCAGGTCATTTCAAGAAATATATATGGAAGCAGTTGTATATCTTGGAATGCAAGAGACGTTGGGTGACTCCGAGTTTGCGGTGAGATACACAATGGCATGTAGTTACTGTCATAGCTAAGAATCAACCAAATGGAAATTATAATGGCATCATAATAGAATTGTAGAGCATGAATGCAAACCACGAGTGAACTACATAGTAGAGGACAATTATGTCGTTGCTTAGGATGAACCATCACTAGATATGGAAATAATGGTGTCGCTTATGAAAATGTAGAAGAGGCCATTCAAACCAACATGTTCCCTGTTCCATTTTGAGATCTATGCCAAAAAAATAAAATAGTTAGTGTTGCAGCTTTTGAAGAACCAAATGACAACAAAAAAATTTTAATTGAATTAGTATGAAGAGTTTAAACGGGTACTACAAGATAGTAGAATGATTCCAAGGAGTAAATAATTACAAGAACTTATCTCAGGATGAACCATATGGCAATAGTAACTGTAGAGCAATGAATCCACTATAATATTTTCCACTGACTTTAGATTTTGCAAGAATTGCACGATAGGAGGCAATTACTATTATACGGAGTAGCTAAGAACATGTGCATGACTTTAAAATTTGTAGAGCAGCGAATGCAAACCAACATGTTTAGTGACCTAGTATGTAGCACAAAGAACATGCGTGCTCATTGATTTGGTGTCTAGCACGATTAAAAAAATGTAGTTCACTGTGACATGCTTGAACCTGTTGTACTATTGACAAAACAAAAAAGAGTTGGACATTTGGTTACCATGGTCAGATAGGATGGTAAGCATCATACGCACCCACGCGGGTGACATCCATGTCACCGAGGGTGATGCGGTTGTGCTGGCTGTTTGCATCGAGGAAGCAGATCTGGGGCACTCGATGCCGGCTTGAGGGCAGTGGACGAGAGCATCGCTGAGGCATAACTGGTGCACTGCATGGTGCATCTGATACAATATGGTTGGGGTGGATGTCGGCGGTGTTGAAGCAGATCTTGGGTAGTCGTTGACGGATTCGGCGCTGTGGACTAGAAACTGCGGAAAGGAAGACATGTTCGGTGGACGACTGACTCAATGACCTGGATCGGGTGCGCTGGACATTGGTGAAGCAGAAATGTTGTGTTGGATGAGACCACAGCTGATGCAGCTCCGGTATACTAGTGGGCGAGGAGTGCATGGTGTCGAGTTCCGGCGGGAAAAGCCAGCTGAAGAAGTGTTGCGGGAGGATCTGGCCGCTGGATGCGGTGGTCGAAGGGCAAGAGAGTGTGAGAGGGGCTAGTTTTTTTGAGGATTTCACTTTATGTGTGTGGGGAAGAATCATTTTTTGAAATATATTGGTACTAGTACCGACCGGACAGGGAAATTGTATTGATTACTATTGTTTGAAATGGAGGGGCGCAAGAAATTTCGTAGTGTTTGAAATGGAGGGTGTGAGGAAGTTGGGACCACGTGATTTTGGACATTTAGAAATCTTGTATGTCCATCCAAAATCAATGGGCCAGAGGGGATACCTTCCCTTTGAAGGCTCTGGCGTAGACTCCTATGCAAGCAATTGCTAGGTGTCCCAAAGTAGACTCTAGCAGTAGATGTGTACGTAACAATGTAGTAGTAGCACACCATCAATCGGGCTAGCTGGGGGCATCTTATTTTGGCGCTCCATGAGTTCAAACTTTTACTAATGTACTTGATGGCTCCAAAAATAGCCATCTTCCACCACGTTTAAACACTATTTTTGGTCAAGCAATTGACAAGAAACTCTCAATCCTTGCCATTGATGACTAATAATTGCAAATATATGCAAAACCTTTCTTTCAATTGTGTTGTGCAGGAAATCACACTTTTTAATGCGAAATCAGGAGTCATAATTAAGGTTTTTCAGGAAGTCCACACATCCAAGTAATTGGGAAGCCATTCCCAGGCGACAGCAAGCTTAACAACCACTAGTACGGGCAGGGCCCGCCCGTACAGTCCGCCCATACCATTTGATGGTGGCTTCGTCTCGTTAAACCCTACAACTTTCATGAAGATGACTATATATTTTGAGGCTCCAGCCGCCGGCCAGAGAGCTGCCATTCTCAGATTACATCAAAACACCACCAAAGGAGATCGACGCCATTGTTCATCCATTGTTCATCACTTCCGTCATCCACCCCCTCCATTAGCCATAGCCATTGCTTTGTACTTTAGATATCCTTGTGATTTGACGACCATTATAAGAATATTCGATTTCAATCTAAGTATTTGCACAATGTTTTCTATCTCCGATCTATTTGTTATGAGTGAGGAATCCTCACGAGCTGTGGGTTGGGGAGAAACCTCGCAACAATTATGTGCATCTAGTTCATGGGAGTATTGTGTTCTGTTTGCTTATAGAGATTTGTATCTTTTGTTTCTTTGTCTCTTGTCTTGATCTGTGGACTTGTAGGTACCCCAGATCCAATAGATTGATAATGGCTTGAGATGAGATACTTGGCTAGCGGGGATCTCATAGGAACCTAGTGACAGAAAGGGTAGTACAGTCTTTGCTTAGCGACCCATTCGGGATCACGACAACATCACCACTTAATGCTTTGATCTGTGTTTTACACTTAATAATCGTGTCTAGCCTATTGCATCAGTGTGCACTCGGTTGGATTAAAATACTATTGCTATGCCCGCTACATCACAGGGGCTCTAGTATATTAGGATGTGTTGCCCACAAGATATTATCCCTATTCAACAATTACACATGACTATGGTTATTATTATCTTTTATCCCATATGATGTGCAGTCGCAGGTGGATCTTCAACCCTAGCCTATCACCATCCATTGATTCATCCCATTATAAAAGTAAACTAGATTGGTCCAATAAACTAAGGTAAAACAAACAAAGTCTTGTAGGCGTGTCCTTTTTATTTCCTTTTAGCATTTATTTCCAAGGTTCGATTAAACCTAGGTCTTCTAGGGAAAAAGCTATTATACTACATCCGTGAATCCAGATCAAAGGTATCAACCCTTTTTCTTTCGTCGTTGCCCGGGAAGCAATTTCGCTATCCTGGGGAGGTCACTAGAGACCTTGTTTTTTAATTTCATTATTAGTTTGTAGTTTATTTATTGTTATTAGTTTACTTTCTTGTTATCTATTTGAAAACCCAAAAAAGTTAGTTACTTGTTATTTTCTTTCATTACTTAAAAATTACCAAAAATATAAGAGCCATGGCTCAAAAGAGACTTGGGGAGGATGCTACTCTCACTTACGATTTTATTCGTGCACCTATCACTCAGCCCGCTGTTTATGCGGAAACCTATGAAATAAAGCCTAACCTTTTTAGTTTGGTTCAACAAAACCAACTTGGGGGCTCATCTTCTGAGGATTTAGGTTTGCACTTAAACACTTTTATTGAAATTTGCAACATGATCCGTATTAAGGTTGTTTCCTTTCTCTCTTAAATTAAGATTGTTTCCTTTCTCTCTTAGAGGAAAAGCTAAGTATTGGTTGCTGGCTCTACCAAAGGGCACTATTAAATCTTGGGACTAATGTACTAATTTTTTTATGACTAAAATTTTCCCCTAGCTAAAACTATGCAGCTAAGATCCAACATTATAAGCTTTAGACAAGAAGACCGTGATCCACTAGCGCTTGTGTTGGAAAGGATGAAAAAATATGTAATGAACTGCCCTAGTCATGGGATGGAACAATGGTTTATAATACATTTGTTTTATAATGGTCTTAACCCAATGTCTATGTCTATGTCTATGCTAGATACTGGAGGAGGAGGAACAATCATGGGAAAGCAAGTGAGTGTGGCAAAGAATCTACTTGATGATATGCAAAATAATCATGCCCAATGGAATGTTGAGAGAACCTCGAAGAAAATAAGTTCAATTACCGAGGTAAATAATGAAGAGCTTACATCTAAGGTAATTGAGCTACTTAATATAGTAAAGGGTTGATATATCCATTTTGCATCACTATTCTATATCATAATTCACTACTATTCATTGATATATTTCATATTAAGAGATGATACTTATGTTATTTCATCTGTTTTTGCATGGTTGATGACTTTTGGAGCATGGACCGCTGCAGTCAGGATGCTGATGGAAAAGGTGTTGTTTGGAGGCAAAATTCACGAAGATCAGAAAATCCGGGAAAATATACGGAAAATCCTATTTTTCCAGAAGACGAAGGCTGTTAGAAGGAGGAGTGGAGATGGGCCACAGGGGGCTCACACCACCCCTGGTGCGGGCCAGCCTAGGCCACGCCACCAGGTGGTGTGGCTGCCCTGGCCCACCTCTGGCTCTCCCCTCTGGTGTATATAATCCTCCCGAAACCCTAATACTCGGGGAGCAACCACAAAAAGATTCTGCCGCCTCTGCGGGGCGGAAAACACCGAGAGATAAAGATCTCTCCAGCAGACAGATTTCTGCCGGGGGAATTCCTTCCCGGAGAGGGGAGATCGTCGCCATCAACACCACCATCAAGCTGGACTTCATCGGGATCATCATCATCATCATCACCACCATCATCAGCAGCAGCACCCTCATCACCATCTCCATATTGATGTAACAATTGTGTTGAATCTTGCATAGTTCTTAGGGGAAACTTTCTCGGTGTTGATTACTCTTTGTACTTGATGCTATTGAGTGAACCATTGAATTATCGTTTATGTTCAGATTGTTATACATCATTATTCCATCTCTGATCATGATCCATATGATGCCTTGTGAGTAGTTCGTTTTGTTCTTGAGGACATGGGAGAAGTCATGTTGTTAGTAGTGGAATTGTTTTGAGAAAGATTCAATAGTTTGATATTTAAGTTGTGGTGTACTTCTTCTAGTGGTGTCATGTGAACATCGACTACATGACACTTCACCTATATGGGCCTAGGGGATGCATTGTGTATTTGGCTACTAGTCGTAGGGGTTGCCGGAGTGACAGAAACCTGAACCCCCGTTAGGAAACCATTGCACAAGGGACGTAAGGGTCTTAGAGTTTAAAGCTGTGGTTAGGTTTCTACCTTAATTACTTTCTTGTACTTACGCATGTTTGCAAGGGGTATAATCACAAGTATGTATTAGTCCTAGGAAGGTCGGTACATTAGCATAGGTTCACCCACACAACACTTAGCAAGCTAAAGAAGATTAATCAACTATATGAAGCGAAAGCACTTGATAGTCTTCCCATGTGTCCTCGAGAACGTTTGGTAACCTTAAGTAATACAACCGGCTTGTCCTTTGCTGCATAAAGGATTGGGCCACTTGTTGTATTTATTCTTATTGTCTTTTGTTTACTCGTACTTTGTTTACTTGCTTTATCAAAAAACCCTAAAAATCTATTTGCTAAGTATTTGTAGAGAATTCCTGATCCATACCACTAGCCAGCATCTTCTGCTCCTCGTTGGGTTTGACACTCTTACTTATTGAAAATATTGCGATACACCCCCTATACTTGTGGGTCATCAAGAGTTAAGAAGATATCCAAGTTAATGATATCGCTACCGATGTTAATGATGTCAATTTTATAGCTCACACTCCTTTTAATCCTTGATGGAAAAATAATAATTATGCTTCTAATGTTCAAAAACATTATTCTATTCCTATAGGAGCTCCTTACAATAATTATGATAATAATAATGGATAAAATCATGGCAATCTCTTGTTTGAGAAAACTGTTAGAAATTTTATACAAGCTCAAACCGAGAAAAATAATATGCTTATTAAAATCACGGAGAACCATCAAAGTTGTATAGGAAAATTATCTAACCAAGTCGTTGCAATAAGAAATGATGTGCAGGCTCTAAATGAAAGAACAAAGACTATGGAGGCTCAGCTGGGCAAAGTAGCTGACATCCAAGTTCTCATACTAGAAAAATTTGCTGGAAAGCCCGAGCCAAATCTGGAAGAAGACCTCAAGATGATGAGGGTGGTAACCAATGAAGAAAAGCATGAAGAGTTAGATTATAGCAACACGCCAACACCGAAATATACCATGGAATATGTACAAAAGATGATCACCATAAAGAATCCCGGTTTAGAACAAGGTAATGATGCTATGTACCAATAATTTATACAACAAGTAGCCTCTAAAGTTCAAGATTTAGATATGGAGTATACAAGACTAGCTGATAAGCTTCCTGCTAAGCTAGATGATATATTTGAGCCCACTATTCAAATTAAGCTAGGAGTTAATGATATATCCACACTTTGTGATCTTCATGCAAGCATCTCAACAATTTCTAAAAGCCTATTTGATAAATTAAACTTGGCGCCATTTGTAACTACTAAATTGAGACTCCATCTAGCGGATTCAACTTATAAACAAGATGTTGGGATAAAAGAAAATATAGTTGTAGAAATCAAAGGTAGTCTCGCTCTTATTGATCTTGTTATTGTGGACATGCCTGAAGATCCCATAGCACCGATAATTTTAGGTAGGCCATTCCTAAGAACTATTAAAGCTTAAATTAATTTACATGAGTGGAATGTGATAATAGGGCTACCATCTAGAGATCCTTTTATAGTCCACTTCCCTAGGAAGAAGAAGGCCAAGCCTAATGATGACGATGGTATAATTACTTTGAAAGCCAATTACTTTGGAGTGGGCATTCCACTCATTAAACCTAAATGATTGCCATCAGGGTCAAGCTAATTGACCTTAACTAGAAGCGCTTCATGGGAGACAACCCATGTGAAATAAAGGTTTTACTTATGTGTTAGTCTTGTTAATTTTTTTGTTTTGTTTTGTTTTTGTTTTGCTTTGTTTGTTTCTAATAAAGAGTGTCCAAGTAGACCTTTGGAGAGAGGATAAGAAATAAGGTAAACCTTGATCTTTTATTTTACTAACATATGGCCTAAGAGGTATTGCTGATTTTTATATAGTATACTTGCTGTTATCTTGTCCTTTGATAAGATGTGCAAAGATGCACGGAGCTACTAATCAAATTCTTTGAATTTTGCAGCTCACGGGCCATTGAACGACCAACGGTATGGATGGAAGGGCCCGTACCGTGTGCCCGTACCACATTGAGGATCGAGAAGATATAAATTTTGATTTTTTTGTAGAAAACAGTGCTCTTAACGACCAGCAGTACGGTCGGGACGTGCCCGTACTGCGCACCCGTACTGTACCCCGAGCAAACCATCAGATTTCAAGCAAAGTTACTAAACAGATAAAGACCAGTAGTATGGGCACGCGCGACCGTACCATGCTTCCGTACCGAGTGCATCACCGGAAGGGTTCATCACCCCAAGGTATGTTACCCGGTATGGGCGGGCTCCAGCCATACCACCCGCCCGTACCATGTACGCGGTCTCCATAAACACCACAAGGAGGTAACCTAAAAATTCCCAAAACAAACCTTTATCTTTCTTGTTCCTCCAAACTCCAAACCACCTCCATATGATCTTCAAATTTACTCGTTCTTTCTTCTATTCCTCGCACTCAATCGATCTAAGGTATGATTCTCCTCCGATCTTCAACTTATTTTTGCTAAAGCTTTTGTCAATCTTTCAGCATTATCAATCTAGACTTAGGTCTTGTTCTTGATCTAATCTTGATATTGAGGATGCTTAGCATTGTTTTAGAGGAGTTTCTTTTGTAACTAGTATAGAGAATCGTTTATGCTGTGTTTCTATTGGATTAAAATCTTTTGTTAGCAATCTTTATTTATTTTGTTTTAGATGAACATGAGGATCCGTACACATGTGATGGCTGCAGAACCTTCTGCACCACCCGTTGATACGTTGACCCCCCGAGTCACTTGGTATTGAGTTCACCGAGGAGTTTCAGCTGAACCGTTTCAACCATCTCAAGCTCCAGGAAAACAAGTCCACCGGGTGGGAATGTCCCTATATCCTAAACTAACTTGGCATTTGTGTTGATTTCGATTTACTTTGCAACAATGTTGGTTTGTATGACTTTGTCTTTCAGGATGTCGCCACGTACCGCCGCTTGACACTTGAGTTCATAAGCACCTTGATGCATACGGTGGGGCCTCACTATTGTTCCGAGGATCCAAGTCCTGGAGTTGATCGCAGCAACTTCTATCTTATGAACCGTGAGTACTCCTCGACACTCGACCAATGGGCTAAACATTTTGGGGTTGCCAACAACGCTACTGACATACGATCCACTACTTTTGTTTTAAATCCTACACCTTGGCAGAACTTTAATTTAATGAGAATTCATGGAAACACACCTAAGGGAAACCAAATTGATCATCCTGCTATTCGCTATTTGTTTTATGTGATTGCTAACACCCTACAGGAACGTGGTGAGTTTACTAGAGTTAATGAGGAGTACATGATGATCCTCGCAAAGGCTGCTATTATTAATTATAACTTAATGCAAAATTTGGGCTCTCTTCTTGTGTTTTACCTTAAGCATTAGGCTCTTCAATCTCGAGGACCCATATGCGGAGGAGGAGTTTTAACCGTTCTTGCATGCGCACTTCACATCAACTTAGGTAACATCCAACCGTTGACAGGAAGTCACCGTCTAGGCCTTTCTAATCTAAGAGCATGTGGTATGATTTCTAGAACTGATGGTAAATACTTCCTTGATATACCTGGAGCGGATCACTTGATTACAGCTCCGCTACCTAATGGTCTATTCTCTATCGAGGATGGACGTTTGCATTTTGACTCGCGTGTTGAGGGAAATCTACCCCATCAAGAAATACCCGTGGGAGTAGGAGGAGAAGATGAAGAAGTAGAATAAGAGGGACCTGAACAAGATGTGTAGCCACCAAACCACTACACCACCTATGAAGATATCTATGTGCTCGAAGGGAATATTCAAAACATGAATAACCTCTCCATAAATCTTTGAGATGCTTCTACAAACCTCGCCACCTAGTTTCATGATTGGAGCAGCCAATGGAACATGGGAGACTATCCACCGCCACCACAATTGTCGGGGCCCTGGCAACCGGGGTGCCATGACCTGACGGTCAGCGGTCCCCAGCGCCCCAAGGCAGCGTCCCTCCGAGGGACTCCGGCGCCTCCGGAGACATGCGTGACCGGTTTAGCCCTCGCGAGGGGACGTCCTCCCAGGCAAGAACATCTACGGAGCCCTACTGCAGGAGTCTCGAAGCGTACCTGGGCCTCTTCGATAACACCACCAAGTAGGCAGCAGGCAAGGCATGTCCCGACAAGGGGCATGGTTTCTGTGTGCGATGCGTTCGCCTTGATAAAAGAAGATCTGGTCTACCCACCTTTTCTGCAGGGGAAGGACCGTCTACCTTAGCATGGAAGGCGCTCGGCCTTGCCGTTTGAGTGTTATGGAGACATCTAGTGGCGCCGGACAAAGACAAACGGAAAAAGGGGAAGGCCGCTTTACCAAAAGACGGGAGAATGCCAAGAGGCCAAGACCTAGTCATTCAAAAAGTAGTCTTGTAGACCAAGACCTCAGGGAATGGCACTGTGGAGACCGTTTTTGTCCATAGATCGGGGCAATAGGCCCGATGCCGCCCTATAAAAGGGAGAATATCATTTCGCGGCCCGAAAGTTGAGGCGCCTAGGCAACGCGGTACCCAAGTTGCCTATAATCAGCCGCGATGACCATAGTTGGCGTGCCAAATACTCAGAGGGTCTTTTCGGTACGAATTTAACTTTACGTTTCAATACAAAATATCAGGCTAACAGCCGTCAAGTTAGGCCCCCCTTGTCAGTTCTTGTCGTTATGTCGCTCCCATCGTGACTGCCATGTAGGCTTGCAGCGTTGGTGCCTGCATCCATTACGCATCTTCTTCTTCCCCGGAGCGGCAATCTGTGGTGGCGTCGCAGCCATGGCGTGGAGCTGGAACATGGACGAACCTGCTCGGCCCCGCTCTCCTCCCTACAGGCTTGCAGCGTTGGCACATGCATCCATTACACGTCTTCTTCTTCCCCGGAGCGGCAATCTATGGTCGCGGCCATGCCGCCATGGCGTGGAGCTTGAATGTGGACGAACCTGCTCGGCCCCGCTCTCCTCCCCATCCCGAGTCAAAGCTCACCCTCACCATGGCCGCACCCATGGCATTGCACGGGGACGAGAATTGGTTCCCGGTGAGATCTGTCACCGTGTCGACCATGCTCGGTCCTGTTTTCCTCCTCCAGAATCCAACCTCGCCATCGCCATGGTCGCACCCGCACCAGCCATGGTGCCTTACTGTCCGAACCCCAAAGCCACATCCACCCAGTTCGGCACAATGCCAACAAGGTGAAAATGCATCAAGTTGTCTTCTTGTGATTGTAGAAAAACATGTATGTACCATGTCCGTATCATACTCGAACAATGTACACATATGTCGCTTACTAGATTTTCATTTGAAATTAGTAGCTCCGTGATGACAAAACATAGAGAACCTAAATGGAATGTTGATGAAGACCATGTTATGTACTTTGCATTGCATCAACAAGTGCTTGCTGAAGAAGCATGTTACCAAGAGAGTGGAGTTCATCAGCCATTGCCAAAAATATGTGAACAAATCAATGAGCGATTTAATGCAAATACACGTAGAAAAGCTAGATCCATGTCATTAATCATCAATAGGTGACACATTCTAGTGATGCGTCCAAATGCGTACACCATGTATCATTTACTTGAAGTGGTTGTTATCCTGAGCAAAAATGCCTAGTATGCACATTACCTTTGTTTGTTCTATGCTGCAATTCTTGTCGTGGTGTGGAACACGGCAGTGCCATCGGGGATGGCATGAAGGGGAAAATCAGGATGCTATCGGTGGGTACTCGCAATGGGTTCGGCACAGATACTGCTAACACAGCAATGTACCCAGGTTCGGAGCCCTCTTGGCGAGGTAAAACTCCTACTCCTGCAAGGATCTACTATCAAAGGGGGCGAATGCCCAATACAAGTGCTCCTTGAGCTGTTTCCTTAGCTACTTGTTGCTTGGAATTTTCTATGTCCTTCTTCTTCTATCTATTTTCTGCCTACCTAGAACCCTAGCACTACCCCCCTTATATAAAGGTTGAGGAGGTAGCTTACAATGTGGGTTCTAGGGTTTACTATTTGGATTTGGGCCTTACAAAGTGGGCCGGCTGGACAGGGCCAAACGGTAGGCCCGGGTCTAGTCAAGCCTCCAGTACAGGGGAGGTCCACGCTTTAGTGTCCAGCGCCCCTGCTTTACTCGTCATCTGGCTCTTTATCTGTCAGCCAGTTCTTTATACGCAAGCTGGGCTTTCCTCGTTAGCCCTTGCTTTGCTCGTCAGCCTCCAGCTTTGGCGTAGTTGTCCGGTAGCGCTGGCCAGGCCAGCCAGCCTGTCCGTTCAAGGGTGCGCTCAGCAAGGAGCATCATCCCCCTTGTACCATGACCAGCGGATCCGAGGCGGACGGCTAGGAGCGGCCTCCCAGCCGGTTCTTCTGGCTACCCGGCTAGACGAGCTAGCCGGGGAAATTTGAATGTGGACCGGGTGGGGATTCCACCCGGCTCTGGTTCCTTGATCTGGGTCCAGCCGGCATGTGCTCCTTGGAGCCTACCGGTTGGTCCTGTCTTGGCCTACCCAGGGGTCATTCCCCCGACACTAGTCCCCAAGCACATTAGGACTTGGCCCTGTGGAGAAGTTCTTGCGTTCTCATTTGAAATGATTGATGATGTAGATGCTTTGTCCTTTTCATTTGTCTCGTAGTCTTTGTTTTGTAGTCTTTGTCCTGTAGTCTTTGTCCTATATTGGCTTGAGATTCCGTACTGTTTTCCCGGTTGGGGTTCACCAGCTACAAAGCCAATGGTCCCACCCACAAAGTGTGAGCGGTGATCCTTGTGACCGGCTGCCTCACCCGGCCGGGAGAGGGATCACCAGTTTGCTATCGTCGATGCTCGCATCAGCCACGCCTGCCGTTTCTCGCGCGTGTCACGTCAGTCATGCCTGCCATTTCTGGCACGCGTCGCGTTAGTTTGACTTCTAGGTCTGCTGCGGCAGTTTTTTGGTAACGGCGCGCATGCCTTCATCATTGTGTCCTCTTGGAGATCGTGGGCGCGGTTTGCCTCCCGCATTAACTTCCGCTTGATCTTCTGTGCGTGTGGCGCTGGCACACGCGATCCGCCCCAAACCGTCATGGGGTGGTGGGGTGGTTGCTTGCTACGTGGCCCAGAGGGAGGGGAACCAGCGTGGTGGAGTGGGGGCTGTTGCTTGCCATGTGGTGCGGAGGTAGGGGAACCGTCGTGGCTGTTCTTCCCTGATAAATACGTGTGCCAAGGAGCAGTGGTTCCTCACTTTGTCTCCCTGCGCCTGCCATCCTTGTTCTCCCTTGCGCTCTAGCCTCTCACTACCCCTCTACGCCACCACTCCTTGGTCGCCGGCGCCGCTTCTCTTCCTCGACAACGGGACCCCGCGCCTCCATCACGGCTACCTTTCTAGGCAACATGCTGCTCGAAGTCGCCGGCGGCTGGTGCGGCTCGTACGTTACCAAAGAGTTGGTGAAGAAGTACAGGTGGGGGAATTTCCTCCCGTCGAAACGGCTGGTGAAGCACCGCCTCGCGCCGGAGGGCGAGCGGGTGCCCAAACCCTAGCCTGGAGAGGCCGTCGTTTTCCTCGCCCACTTCGCTCGCAGCCTTGGGCTGCCGCTTCGTCCTAGAGCTGCAGGTCCACCACCTCGGAGGCAACGCCGTGTTGATGTTGTTGCATCACGTGGCTTGCTGCGAGGCGTTCCTCGGCGTCTGCCCCGACGCCGTGAATTTCTTGAAGTTCTTCTACTTCAAGGGTCAGGTGGTGGGGAAGGACGGCCCGCTGACAGAGACGGGCTGCTGCGCCATCTACCCGCGGCCATCAGGTGGACTTCATCCAGGTCCCCGCCTTCGCCAACGTCCCCTCTAGCCGGAAGGCCTGGACCGTCCAGCACTTGGGTGCCCAGGGCGACATCGACCGGATGGGCGCCCGGTTGGCCGTCCTCGTGGAGAAGGAGTGGCTCACTGCCTGGGATATTCTGCTATCCTGGATGGTGAACCGCGTGCTCCCGCTGCAGCACCGGTCACACAAGATGTGCCACCTCTCCGGCCATCTGGATCCCTCCCGGGTGTCCCGGCTGGAGGTGCCGTGCACCGCCCTCCGCGAGTGGCTCTCCACCATTTCGAAGGAGGCACTAGAGAAGGACTGGGTGTTCTCCTGCCGGCCGTACCACCACAGCCGGCTTCCGCCGAAGGTATGTTTTTATTGCTCTTCTTCAGGTGGATTTTCCTGAGGGACTCCCATTTCGTGCCTCTTATCTTCCCTTGTTGAGTAGCTTTTCACGGCACAGCTAGCGGAGGATGGTATGGGGGACACCGAGCTCCCCAACTTCACCGCGAACTTCAAGCCAGCGAAGGCTCCGCCGGCGGAGGCAGAGCGGTTCCCCATGCGGGCTGACGAGGGCTGCGAGTTTCCACCTGGTGAGAATTTGTCCTCTGCCCTTGTCTGCCTTGCCCTTGTTATGCCTGTAGTCGTAATCTTGACGTTCTGCTTGCACTTGGAATAGCCGCCCATGGAGAGGATGTGGACCTAGTCAAGGTTGCCGCGCCCAGGGGAAGGGGGAAGCGGGCCGCTACCACCAGCGCCGCTCCAGCCAGAGGTGGCGCCAAGAAGGCGCGCCGCCCCCGCCCTGCGGCCACCATGCCGAGTGTTGCCGGGTAGGTGTCGTTGTCCTCTTGGTGCTTGTATTGACTTACTCGTATTTGTGTTGCTCACTCCTTGTGTTTCTGTAGCGAGGCTATGTCCTTGACCGGCTCCGCAACCATCGCCACCGCGTCCGCCCCTCTGCCTGCTGCGGAGGCGAGCGCGTTGGCTCTGGCATCCAAGGTCGCGCCGGCTCCGGCGTCCGAGGCTGCACCGGCTCTGGCCCCGAGGATGCGCCGGCTCCGGCTCCCGAGGCGGCAGCGATGGAGGTGGTGCCGCCGGCTACGTGCGCGACGCTTCACCGGGCCGGGGCCGTGTCTCAGCTTGCTGAGGGTCTCCTCTTTGGGCGCGCCGGCATGGCCGTGCCTTCCCATGGCTCGACGGTGGGTGATGACTCTAGCACCTATCGGGTTGAGGAGCAGGTGGAGGTGTGGCAGCCGGAGGCCCCCGTCCAGCCGGAAGGCGAACCCTCTACGGCTCCGGTGAGCGACGATGACCTCCAGGTGACCGGCTGGACACCGGCTCGGGCTGCGTCGTCGCTGGACGCTCTCCTGGCGCAGTTGTTAGAGGCGGCGCTCCTGGCCATTGGCCAGGCCCACCAGCTGGTGGGGGCGCTGGAGCAGGGGCTCGGCCAAGCCAGGGCGCTGGGGGCCTCCGTCGAGGTATGTGCTCTGTCGCCAATCTTGGTGCTTTTTTGCCGTCTTGCGACACAGCTGGTTCTTTTGATCCTTATCTCCCTTTTTTTGTACAGAGGGATCTCGCTGTTGCCACCAAGACCTCGTGGGACCTGGGCCGTAAGATTGCTCGGTCTGCCGTATCTTCTCAATTGCGCGATTTCTCGCGCTTCTTGTTGAGTATTGGTTACCCTCCTGCAGCTCTGCTGGCGGACCGGGACCGCGAGGTGGCCCGGCTGAAGGAGGTGGTCGCCCAGCTGGAGGAATCCAACAAGACCCGCTAGGACCAGATCGCCAAACTGACTGCACAACAGCAGCAGATGGAGATCAAGGCTGGTAGGGCGAAGAAGACGGCGGACACCCGGGCCGAGGCGCTGAAGAACCTAGAGGGGCTTTACGCCACCCAGGCAGATGCCCTCAAGGCTTCTAAGGCCAAGGAGGCAGTGGCACTGTCGGAGCTTTGCCAGATCGCTGAGATCGTTGTCGGTAAGTGCCCTTGACTTGAGACAATTTTGTAGCTTTTCCCTTTGTAGTCAGTACTGACGTTTCTTTTTCCGGCTACAGCTCAGTATCCTGAGGCGACAGATCAGGCGCTGGGAAGGATTCCTGAGACGGATCCAGACCGGGATCTCCACCCGGGGGAGCTGGTGGTGGTCGTCAGCGAGGAGGCGAACAGGCTTCACGCCGCCGCTCTAGAGGTCTTCGACTACGTCTGGCCCGAGGTCACCCCGCCCGCCACCATGGATGTCTTGGCCAAGCATCTTATGGGCGCCCTGAACCTTATTAATGTGGCCCGGGAGTGGGTGGCTCGGGGCGGCGCGGAGATGGTGCTAGCGCTGCTGAAGTCCTGGTATCCGGACGTGGATCTGCGGAGCCTTTCCCGCGGGTTTCGCCAAGGGACCAGTTATGACCAACTTCGCACTGAGATTCCTGACATCCACTCCTTTGGCGTGACGATCAGGAGCTTCATTGCACTGGACAGGGACTTCAGTGACCCAGCCGGCATGGAGCGGTACTATCACAGCCCGGATGCACCACGCACTAATGCTCCGGCTGCACTGCAGACCGCCTCGACGGACGTTGCATCCAGCAGCCGCGCTCTAGCTGATGCCACCGGCCCTTCTGCACCACAGTGAACTTGATCCCTGGTATGCCGGGAGTATTTGTGATTTACAAACTTTTCTTCCCTTTGTGCCTATGTGAACAATTGTCTGTGTTTCGGTTATTGAACTTTTGTGGGAGCATCGCCTCCCTCTGTATATTTGCTTGTGCTCTTTTGCTTGCACTTTCTGTTCTGCATTTTCTGCATGCTTGTTTCTGTGTGGGGGCACGCGAGCGCACCCACAGGGTGTAGTCCCCGAGGTTCGAGCCGGCTGGAGAATACAGCCGGGTCAAAGCTCCTTTGTGTTGTCTTGTTTGCAGGTTTCTGTGTGGGGGCGCGCGAGCGCACCCACAAGGTGTAGTCCCCGAGGTTCGGGCCGGCTGGAGAATACAGCTGGGTCGAAGCTCCTTGACCTGCTCTGCTGCCGCCTGGAAGCTACTTGCCTCTGGCTTGGGTGTTCGTCGTTGAACTTTGGCTCATGCAAGCATAGAAAAAACAAATTGTTTGCCTGGTTAAGCATATGCAAGTTCAGACTGTAATCTTAATGTTACTAGTTTTGAATTTTTTGTTGTTTCGCACAAATCCAATGTCTCTGCCCTTTTCTTAGTGAGCACTGGCCAGTTTTGATGCCGTTCCCTTGATGGCTTTTAGCCGGAGTCAAAGGGTTAGCTTAGTAGGCGTACTGCATGATACTTCGGGTTTGGGTCATTGTCTTTGGGCGAGCTAGCGCAACCAGGTCGTCCAGACGTTTTTGTTATCCTTGTGGCTTTTTCGTGTAGGGGCCTTTTAGCGTTCTGCTCTTGCCAGATCTGTCAGCCGGCTTGCAGTCTGCAGCCAGAAACAAAGAGGAAGCCTTAGGAACCGCGTACAGTACTTTGCCGCGTGTGTCGTGTAGCCGTCTAGGCCAACCGGCAAGTCCCCGAGACGGATCGCCAGCTCTGGGGTTAAAGTAATGCAGCCGGAAAACTAACTTGTGCAGCATGACTTGTTTATTTATTGCGGAGTCCCCGAGACTATGTCGAGGCTCCCATGCTTGTTCGTTACATGAGGGTAAGATACATACACTTCTTGCTCAAGTGTAAAATAGGCGAAGCAGGCTTGTGTTCCATGGACGTTCAGTTTCTTCGCCTGAGCGATCCATCTTGTTCTTTTCCGGCTTGCGGGCGTCGATGAGGTAGTACGAGTTGTTCTGTAGTGCCCGGCTAATGATGAATGGGCCGTCCCAAGGCGGAGACAGCTTGTGCATCCCCTTGGTGTCTTGAACTAGCCTTAGTACCAGGTCACCCTCACAGAACGAGACGATGTGTATCCGGCTGGCGTGGTAGCGATGCAAGTTTTTCTGGTAGATGGCGGATCTGGACAAGGCCAGCTCGCGCGCCTCTTCAAGGAGATCGACATTGTCTTCCCATGCCTATTCGGCTTGCTGGTCTGTGTAGAGCAGTTTGTGGGGTGCGTTTAACTTGATGCCAGTGGACAAAACTGCCTCCGCCCCGTAGACGAGGAAGAAAGGGGTATAGCCAATGGACCGATTTGGTGTGGTGCGAAGGCTCCATAGTAGAGCTGGCAGCTCCTCAATCTAGCAGCCGGGAGATCGCATTAGTGGTTTGATCAGCCGAGGCTTGATTCCGGCTAGGACCAGGCCATTTGCTCGTTCGCACTGCCTGTTGGACTGGGGGTGTGCCACAGATGCGAGGTCCAGGCGGATGCCCTTATCTCCGCAGAATCGCACGAAAGCTCCCTTGGCGAAGTTTGTGCCGTTGTCGGTTATGATGCTGGTTGGGTAGCCAAAGCGTGTAATTATGTCTGTGAAGAACTTGACCATTGTTGGTCCATCCAGCTTATTTATTGGCTTTGCCTCTATCCACTTGGTTAACTTGTCCATCGCCACCAGCAAGTGGGTCATGCCGGATCTGGCCGTCTTGAAAGGGCCAACCATGTCCAGCCCCCAGATGGCGAACGGCCAAGTGATGGGGATCGTCTTGAGTGCTGCGGACGGAGTGTGCTTCTGCTGGCTGAACCACTAACACCCGTTGCATGATTTGACGATCTGCTCCGCATCTTCTAGTGCCGTGGGCCAGTGAACCCGTGGCGGAATGCCTTTGCCACTATGGCTCGTGATGATGCGTGGTGTCCGCATTCGCCCTGGTGGATGTCGACCAGCAGCCGGATTCCTTCCTCTTGGCTCACACATTGTTGATAGATACCGCCAATGCTGCGCTTGTAGAGCTCGTTGTTGATGATGGTGTATGCGCTGGCTCTACGCTTCACCTGTCTTGTGTGTACCTCTTCTTCGGACAGCTCCCCTTTGGCCAGGAAATCCATGAACGGCTTGGCCCATGTTGGGGTTTCTCGGATGGCGTACACCTCCTGCATCAGCATATTTACTTCTGCTCGGATGACCGAGTCGGGCTCGTCCGGAGGCCGACCGGGTGGAGCAGCGGAGCCGACAGCCTCTAGGCTGGAGGCGGCAGTCCCCGGGTGTGGTGCAGCCGTTGCGGAGGTCTTGGAGCCAGCAGTCCCCGGGTGCGGCGAAGTAGTTCCTGGGTGCGGTGCATCCGTTGTGGAGGTGTTGGAGTCGGCAGTCCCTAGGTGCGGCGAAGCAGTCCCCGGGTGTTGTGTAGCGGTCGTGGAGGTCTTGGAGCCGGCAGTCCCTGGGTCCGCGTCCAACATTATGGAGTCAGATTCAGGAGATGGCGTGATTGATGGATTGCGCAGGTGCTCAAGGGAGACTCCAAGCGGAATTGGCTGTCTTGTTGACCCAATGCGAGCGAGCGTGTCCGCGGCCTCGTTGTTTACCCTGGGAACATGGTGAAACTCGCACCCTTCAAAATAGGCGCATAGCTGTTGTATGAAGAAACGATATAGAGCCATGTTTGCATCTCTGGCGTCCCAATCGCCTGACACTTGCTACACCACCATATCAGAATCGCCGAAGCATAGGATGCGTCGGATGTCTATTTCCTTTGCCATCTTGAGGCCGTGGACGAGCACTTCATACTCAGCGACGTTGTTGGACGCGCGGAAGTGGATTTGGAGCACATATTCCAGGTGGTCTCCTTTTGGAGAGCTGATGACCACTCGGCTCCGAGCCCTCCGTACATCTTGGAGCCATCGAAATGCAGCTTCCAATGCATGGAGTCAGGGCAAGGTGGCAGGTACTGTGTTTCTGCCCAATCAACGAGGAAATCTGCCAAGGCCTGAGACGTGACCGCTGTTCTTGGCTCGTACTGTATGTTGTGGGCGGCGAGCTCCATGGCCCATTTCGCCACCCGGCATGTGGCATCTCTGTTGCCGATGATCTCTGATAGTGGCGCTAGTGCCACCGCCCCGATGGAATGCTGTTGGAAGTAGTGCTTCAACTTCTTGGCGGCCATGTACACACCGTACACCAGCCTCTAGTAATGAGGGTAATTCTGCTTCGAGAGCGAGAGCACCTCACTCAGGTAATACATCGGTCGTTGCACCGGCTGCACCTTTCCTTCTTCTGGCCTCTCCACCACCAACACCACACTGACAACCCTGTTTGTTGCCGCGATGTACATCAACATGGGTTCCTTTGCTGCTGGTGCTGCCAGAATAGGTGGTGAAGTTAGCATGCGCTTGAGGACGTGGAAGGGTTCATCCGCCTGCGATGTCTAGACGAATTTGTCCATCTTCTTCATGAGCTGGTATAGTGGGAGTGCTTTCTCGCCCAGCCGGCTGATGAACCGGCTGAGGGAGGCCAGGCATCCGGTGAACTTCTGTACATCTCTCAAGTTCTTGGGCGGCTGCATGCGCTCGATTGCGCCGATCTTCTCTGGGTTCGCCTCGATTCCTCGCTCATACACGAGAAAACTGAGGAGTTGGTCGGCTGGGACGCTGAACACACACTTCTCTGGGTTCAGCTTCATCTGGAACCGGCGGAGGTTGGGGAATGTTTCCTTCAGATCTTCAAGGTGTGTCTGGTGCTCCTTGGTCTTGACCACCACATCATCCATGTAGGCATGTATGTTTCTACCAATCTGGGTCTGCAAGCACTTCTGCATGCAGCGCTGGTATGTTGTCCCAGCGTTCTTTAGTCCGAACGGCATTGTGGTGTAGCAGTAGGCTCCATAAGGAGTGATGAATTCTATCTTTATTTGATCAGCAGGCTTCAGCCGGATCTGGTGGTAGCTGGAATACGCATCCAGAAACGACAACAACTCGCAGCCGGCCATGGAATCAATCACTTGGTCTATCCTTGGCAGGGCGAATGGATCTTTGGGGCATGCCTTGTTCAGACTGGTGTAGTCCACACACATGCGCCAAGTCTTGTTCTTCTTCAACACTAGTACGGGGTTTGCCAGCCATTCCGGGTGGAAAACCTCCATGATGAATCCGGCTGCGAGCAGCCGAGTGATCTCCTCACCAATTGTTCTTCTTTTTTCTTCCGCGAAGCGGCACAGTGACTGTTTGACCGGCTTTGCATCCGGCCTGACATGTAAAGAGTGCTTGGCGAGCTCCCTCGGAACACCTGGCATGTCCTTGGGGGACCATGCAAAGATATCCCGATTCTCATGGAGGAACTAGACGAGCGCGCTTTCCTATTTGCTGTCAAGGCCATCTCCGACCAGGACGAACTTGTCCGGCTCAGCCTCGTTCAGTAGGATCTTCCTCTTTCCCTTAGATGACATGAGTTGTGCCTCTCTGGCTGGCTTGGGCTCGCCAGCCGGCATGTCCTTCTGCAGGGCTGCCACGTTCTGCATGATTACACATTTTTCTTCCGCGATGATCATGGCCTCTGCTATTTTGGACCTGTTTGTGGCACATTCCACAGACCTTCTGTAGCAACCAGCCACGGTGATGACGCCCTTGGGCCCAGGTAACTTCATCTTGAGGTACGCGTAATGTGGTACCACCATGAACTTGGTAAGCGTTGGGCGTCCCAGGATTTCGTGGTACACGCTACAGAGGTTGACCACCTCGAACCATATGGGCTCGCGGTGGAAGTTGTCCTCCGTGCTGAAGATGACGTCCAGCCGGATCTTTCCGATTGGGGAGTGCAACGGGCCTGGGACGGCTCTGTGGAAGGAGTTGCTTGATGGCTCCAGTTGTGACTCATTGATACCGAGCCGGTCGAGCGAGCTACGGTATAGGAGGTTGATGTTGCTCCCTCCGTCTACGAGGACACAGGAGAATCTGCAGGAATGCTTCTTGGAGACAATGATAGGATCCAGAACCATCGCGTAGGTGCCTGGGTTAGGCAGCTCAGCTGGCTGGTCCTTCCGGCTGCATGCAACTTCTTGCTCCGACCAGTTGAGGTACTGAGGAACGGGAGGAACGACTGCGTTCACTTCCGCCTCGCGACGCCTCTTGTTGTGCTTGGTTTCCGGCTCCGTGGTGAAGACGTGGTAGTTTCCCACCTGGCAGGGGTAGTTGTTGTCGTCGTCTTCCCTTTGACGCTGGTAATTGCGATCGCTTGGTGGCCCGCCGGCTGGAGGTGGTGGCACCTGTCCAGCCGATGCATCAGCAATCTCCGCCATTTTCTTCGTCGAGGTGCACTAGTGTGTGGTATGCATGGCCGGCTTGTTGCCTCCGATATGGAACTTGCATGGCCCATTAAGAATCGACTCGATGGTGTACTTGGGCCTTGGAGGCCGGTCATCAGGCTTCTGTCTCCGGCTTCCGCCTGCAGTCGGATCCTCCTGCACTACCGCCACCTGTCTAGAGCCATATTGGTTGTCCGGCTGGTCGTCCTTCCTTTTGTCGTGGCAGTTATCATGCCGCCTGGAATTGTGGACATTTCCCTCCGGCTGGAGCTGATCTATAGCGACGACGACGATTATTTTCCCTTGGTCGTCCACCCAGACGGATCTTTTCTTTGTCGCGTCGGCCGTGGTGTACTTGTTCGTGATGGCCATGGTCTATGCCATGGTTGTGGGTTCCACCCGGTGAAGCTTATGCTTGAGCATAGTGCCGTCTCTGCAGCCGTTGATGAAGAAATCAACCGCTTGATGCTCACGTACCCCCTCACATGAGTTGTGCATGCTCGTCCATCGGGTGATGTAGGAGCGATCAGATTCATCCGGGACCCGCACACAGAGAGCAAGCTCACCAGGCTGGCCTAGGCGCTTATAGGTGCCGGTGAAGTTGCGAACGAACACCTTCTCGAAATTGATCCAAGCATTGATGCTATTGTCGGGAAGGCTGTTGAGCCACGTCCTGGCTGAGTCGAGGAGCATGAGAGGGTTGTAGCGTACTACTACCCGGCGGTTGCCGTTGGTGATGCCTACGGCGGTGGTGTAATCCACCAGCCAGTCCTCCGGCTTGACCGAGCCATTGTACTTTGGCGTATCCCTTGGGAGGGAAAATCCCTTTGGAAATGGCTCATTCCGGATGCGCGGTCTGAAGCATCTTGGACCGGCTGGACTTTCTTCCTCCAGCGCGCATGACTGGACCAGCAGGTCGATTCGCGCGCACGCATCTTGCTATTGATCTGGCTCGAGCGGTCCTAGCCGGCCAGATAGGCAGGACTTGGGCAGCGCTTGGCCTTTTCCGGCTTCATCATCTGGCTCGCGGTTTTTGTTGGTAACAGCTGTCGCGTCACGGCATTGTGCCCACGGCCTGTAGATCCACCGCGTGGGTGGTTGCTCTGCCTCGCTCTGTTTGGGGAAGATGCATTGCTGCCCCCTGCAGCCGGATTCGCCATCTGGCGAGCCGGTTGGGTTCTACTGTTGCCAGTCATGCTAAGTTCTGCCTCGGCCTGCTACTTGTTCGCTGTGACCACAAGGAGCTGGACACGCGCCAGTTAACGGATCGGTTCTTCACCCTCTAGGTGGCTTAGCTCTGCAAATGCTACCTCCGTGGCCCTCATGTTTTTGGCGGGGGTGTTGTAGACCGGCTGCACCACGGGTGTGCATGGATTAGCGGCACGATCCATCTCCGAACCAAGGTTCCGACCTTGTGTCTGGGCTAAGAGGCTGGTGCCAGGCAGGCGCGCGAATCCATGCACGATGTTGTACTCCCGCATGGTGGCGTTCATCTATCGCTGGGCGGCCACCACCTTGCCAGCTTCCTCTAGAAGGTTCTAGCGGGTAGTCTCCCGGGCCGCCGCAGCTGCAGTTGGATCCGCCTCGATGGGGGTGATGGGGTTGCGGAGGTGCTCGATGGATGCGTTGATCAGGTCCGGGTTTGGGAGGCGTGAGTTAGTGGCGCGACTGTCCATGTTGCGCTCTAGAGGTGGGCGACGGTTCTCCATCGAGCCTGCCATCATGACCTCGACGCTGCCGCTGGCGATGCGCGAGGTGGAGAATCCAGGGGCGCGCCGAAGATGGTGATGACCTCACGAGGGAAGGCCTCAGGGACGGTGACAACGTAGACGCGGTGCTCGCCGAAGTGCATGATGGAGCCCCAGCTTGGGAAAACCGCCTCAGCAGAGCAGGACACATTGTCGAGGATGCAGTCATAGGAGCCGAGGGTGAGGGAGAGGCCGGAGGCGACTCGCTCACCGGCGATGAGTGGAAGTCCCGTGCGAAAGATGATCCCAGCCGAAGCACTGTGCCCCACGATGGGCGCCAACTATCGTGGTGTGGAACACGGCAGTGCCATCGGGGATGGCATGAAGGGGACAATCAGGATGCTATCGGTGGCTACTCGCAACGGGTTGGGCACAGATACTGCTAACACAGCGATGTACCCAAGTTCGGAGCCCTCTTGGCGAGGTAAAACTCCTACTCCTGCAAGGATCTACTATCAAAGGGGGTGAATGCCCAATACAGGTGCTCCTTGAGCTGTTTCCTTAGCTACTTGTTGCTTGGAATTGTCTAAGTCCTTCTTATTCTATCTATTTTCTGCCTACCTAGAACCCTAGCACTACCCCCCCCTTATATAAAGGTTGAGGAGGTAGCTTACAAGGTGGGTTCTAGGGTTTACTGTTTGGATTTGGGCCTTACAAAGTGGGCCGGCTAGACAGGGTCAAACGGTAGGCCCGGGTCTAGTCAAGCCTCTAGTACAGGGGAGGTCCATGCTTTAGTGTCCAACGCCCCTACTTTACTCGTCATCTGGCTCTTTATCCGTCAGCCAGTTCTTTATGCGTAAGCCGGGGCTTTCCTCATCAGCCCTTGCTTTGCTCGTCAGCCTCCAGCTTCGGCGTAGTTGTCCGGTAGCGCTGGCCAGGGCAGCTAGCCTGTCCGGTCAAAGGTGCGCTCAGCAAGGAGTGTCATCCCCCCCGTACCATGACCAGCGGATCCGAGGCGGCCGGCTAGGAGTGGCCTCCCAGCCGGTTCTTCTGGCTACCCGGCTAGACGGGCTAGCCGGGGAAACTTGAATGTGGACCGGGTGGGGATTCTACCCGGCTTTGGTTCCTTGATCTGGGTCCAGATGGCATGTGCTCCTTGGTGCCTGCCGGTTGGTCCCGTCTTGGCCTACCCGGGGTCATCCCCCCGAGAATTGTGCTATTATGGGCGTGGAAAGAAAAGCTGGGCTTCAGCAAATATTACGCAGTTAGGCCTAACTTAGTCTTACATAAATAAGCACAGCTTAGTCTTTACACAAATAAGCATAACTAAAGATAAAGATAAAGACAAATGGTTCATCAGATCTGCCAGTATGAGCACTAGGTCCCTGGAGCTGGTGGTATCGTCGGAACGAACTAGAATGTTGCGTTTGGCCATCTGTCATTCTCCATCAAATTGTATGACCCCACTGATGAGCCAATTGTAGGCCCCCTCCCCCCAACGTGGATTCGGCTCTAGGTCAGATATGGAGTGTCAACATGATAGGTGCATGAGTGTGCAGCAGACACACAGTCTGCTATCAACACTGGAAGTGCTGGAACCTTAGCAACAACACCAGCATGTTCTTCCTGGACTCCGGCAGCAGCCTCAGTAGGTATTTCGTCAACTTCACCAGCAGCAGCCTCAGCAAGTATTTCGTCAGTTTCACTAGCAGCAGCATTAGCGAGTATTTCGTTAGCTTCACCAGTAGCAGTATCACCAAGTATGTCGTCAACTTCACCAGGAGCAGCAGCAGCTAGTTCTTCGTCATCTCCACCACCACCAGCAGCAGCAGCATCAGGAGCCAGGGTTGTCTGAGCAATTACAGGTTCAACAGCTCCAGGGGCTCCAACAAAGAAAGGGTAGTTGATCCCAAGAAACACAGATTGTCCCTTCAGATTGTCGACTCTGCTCCAGAGTTGGTCTACTGGGTCTTTGGATGGGCATGTGGATCTCGAGAAAACATGAACCACAGCGATGTGTATGAACAAAGTTGTGTCCCCATATGTTCTATTGTATCACCAACGCTGTTTAGTGCTCCCCTGATATGAATCCACATGAGTTCAACATCATGTTTTGTGTCACCTCCGAGAGGTGCCAGGAACCAACATCGTGTCCCAAGTTCAGCATCTGCTACTGCGTCTTCAATCACCGGAGCTGGAATGATGCGCGAGGCTGCGTTGGTACCTGCGCGTTACTTATAGTCAGTAAGCAGAATTTTGAATGGTATTTTACATGATATATGACACCATGACTCACCCTAGATGAACGGCTCCCAAACACGCACGTCACCGCTAGGTTCAGTGACCGCATAAATGCGTTGTGGTTTGTCGGAATGGTAGCTAGAGGTGAAGACGGCATCGACATACTTCTCCGGCCGCAGGAAGTCGTCGCGCAAGACTGTCCATTCCTTGTCTTCTGGGCATCTAATGAATGTGATTGCCTTGTCGAACACCGCTAAGAGGTCGTACTCCCAGGTCTTCCACACCTCCCACGGTCTATGTGGGAGTTGTACCTTCAAGAGCTCAAGTTCTGCCATGTTGAACCTGTAAGCGAATTCGGATATGGGCGGCGGCCACCCGTTGTTGAATGCAGTAATGCCGACACCTTCCAAAGATGGCAATGTAAATATCAATGACCTGTAGCCATTTTTTAGAGTCCAAGTACTCCCATCCTGGGATAAAAGGACTAGCCACTCGTCGTTGCCACCCACCCAGTTCTAGTCATCTCCCATTTTCGTCTCTTATTCTTCCTTGATATTCACCAATACTGATTCCGACCACTTATCCAGTAGCATCATTTTTGCATGAATATTCTGCAGAGTTTGTTGTCAGTTGGTACAATCACCTAGAATGGATTCCATTGCAAATACAATTTGACAACTGGATCTTCAGATTAAAGTACCCAAAATATCTCCTAAATATGAGTGTCTCCTCAGATATCGCCTAAATTGTGCATGTGTCACTACGAAGATACTCAATATATGGAGTAGGAGCAGAGCCCCCCAAAACAAACTCCTGATGATGATCATAAGCAGCTCGGGGCATAACAGCCTTAAATCGTCTAATCTGTTTATTTTTATTTTAGGAAACAGAATATCACCTAGCAGGCATTCCATTGCAAATCGAAAATGACAACTCGTCTATCACCTAAAATTAAGACTGTGTCACTATGAAAATACTAGAATATCAGGTACGAGAAGAGCTCCGCTGTACAGAATAGTCTTAAATGGTTCAATTTGTTCAAACCGCCCGTGCAGACAACACGTTCGACGAAAGGAACATAGGATTCCGATGAGAGTTCAGCACAAATGAATCAACAATATGACTGAACCAATAAGAAAGATACTGGAACTTACATCACCATCGCGGTCGTTTGGCCATTTGCTGGTATCGGGGTAAAGAAGGCCTGGCATGCCGAACGGTTGTTCGTCCATGTCCAGCATCGTGAAGGGCTAGGGATGCAGCGAGCGAGGCGGCCGTCAGAGATGATGTCCAACCCCGTGGTGATCCTGTGCACGTTCGCGGCGCTGAGTTTCGGCCATCCCCAATCCTCATGATGGCGGTTGCCCTAGCCATCCGCGTCGTCATCGCCCTTTCGCTTCAGCCTGCTGCTACCCCAAGCTCTACCCATAGCGGCAAATGGAATTTGGAATCCAGTAGATTAATGGAGGCGTTGTGATAAGGAGGCGAATGGATTCGAGAGGGGATGGAATCAGGGATGGGGGAAGTTATTTGAGTAGGGAGTGACCCAATGAGGATCCACCGCCGCCGCCGGTTCTTGTCCGTGTGAAAGACAAGGAAGGGGGCATAATTATTGAGGGCATGCACCGGAACCGTCTAGAGGAAGTGAAAAAATAAATCGTAAGAGAGAAAAATGTGTGGCCTACCTGTCAGTGAGTGAAGGTCGGCACGTGCAAATGTGACTACGTTTGACTTGGATCGTGCATGGCAGACCTCGATTCCACCGCATGCAAGTGGCGTAGAACAAATTTTACGCAGCACTAGCGTCGATGTGTAAAACTGCCATTTTTCTCCACCTTCACCCTACTATGAACGGTTGTGCACCATTCCAGATATTAGTAAGGGCGGTTCCAATCTTGCAATTAGCAGTTTCACTTCTCCATCTCATTTCCTCCTTCACGGCCTCACCGTCTTTCTTCTCCACGGCCTCATCCATTTCCTTCGCCACGACATCACCCTCTTCCTCCGTATCTTTTCCTCTTGCCTGTAGTCATGGACTTGTCGGATGTCCGAAACAACGGAAGGCAAGAGATTGCGTACTTCGACATAGAAGTACATGGTGGGAAGAAGATCAATGTCATCTACACCACCGACCCTCAGACAGTGAGGAACACTCTGAATAATTACACGAGTTGTCTACGGTTCGAAGAAAACAGGTTCGTAGGTCTCTACCTCGAGTACAGCCGCAATCACCGTAGGATCACCATGGTGCAACTCTCCATGAAGGGTCACGTCCTCATATACCAGCCTTTTTGCAAGATGGGGGGCTGACGGGAACAGGTAGACTTTGCTGTCTTTTTGTTCCTGAACCGTCTATTTGCAAAAGTTATTGCTATATTATTTGTCTGAATTCATTTTCATGCAGGTGGGGTGAAAGGATTAGGTCATTGTTTCATGACTTTCTAATGAATCAGTAGATAACATTTACTAGTGTTGACATCATGAATGACACTAAACTGCTTGATAGCCCGACTGTTAACATTAAAATCCCAAAGGAGTGCAGAGTGGACATCCAGAAAATTTACTGGATCCCAGGGACGAAGGGCGGTAGGACCGGGATGGCTGATCTTGCTGCTGAACTCATCGACCCGTGGTACGTTGACATGAAGGGCAAATTGCCGAGATGTTGGTGGAGGCGTTTAGGGTACGATTACTAGAAGGATAAGCTACTTTCTGAACCTAATCTGAAGTACGCTGCAATTGACGGGTATGTTAGTCACGAGCTGTACCGCCAGATTGTAAATTTTCATTCCAGAAATCGCACCATTGAACCACCACCAAGGCAAGTTGTTTGCCCCAGATGCTGGAGTGTAGATGAATCTACAAGCTGGGGCAAGCGACCAAAGGCATCCTGGGATCGGTTGCCTTCTCCAACAGGCTAGGATGTAGACTTTTACTGCATGATTGTTGTGTTTGTATGGGGCTTGTTATGTTTATGAAAACATGTTATTTCAGAAGTACACTATGTGGGCATTTACAAACTGCTGTGTATTACCTTTGTCGAACTATAATCTGGATTTGGTTATGACTATCTCCTTCACTATAATCTGGGTTTGGTTATGACTTATGACTATATCCCACCTTATGCATGTCAGTCCTAGATTCTGCCGCATGTAAATGGCACAGACAGAATTTGTAAGTATGAATGTTGAGCATACAAAAGGGGATATGTAATTCATACAGGTTAACTAGCTAATAGCACAGCGATCATACAAGCTCGGTTCTTACACACAGAATGCTTAGAAAATACATGCAAGATAAAATACAGGTGAGATAAAACTAGGAACGGAATGTGAAACTAGTAGTGGTAAACAACACACTCACCCACCCGCTAGATCCTGTTGAGCATCTCGTAGCAGACATACGCGTCCCTGGCTGCATACTTGATCGCATCGTAATTTAGGTGCCTCCACTCCCATTGGTCGTGCAGGTGCTTCGGGAACTCGACTTTCATGCCAGCGTACTCGTGGTCGATGATGTCGGCAGCGAGTCTAGCCATGCCGGCTTTCCTGTATCACCATCCGGGTACCTCCACAAACATTGGAGATCGACATGATTGACAACATGAATGAAAAGATCCCGCTCTAGCTTCGGAGTGTCATTCTTGATGTCGACACTAGCGAAGTAGATCTCCCTCCTGTGTAAGAACTCGCGAAGCTCCGGGCATACAGATTTGGCCCTACATACATGGTATAGGAAGCAGTGGTTGCGCATGGATAGCTGCAAAAGCGCCGCCATCTTCCTATCTCCGGTATACTCGAGGTCAAGGCTGACGATCTTGTACCTTTCCATTGGCTCCTGTAGCCACCGCTCGTACATTGCGGTGACCTTGGCAACCTCTGCTGACGCATTTGTGTGGATGACCATCAGCTTGGTGGTGCCATGGGCGGTGACGGTGTACTCGTCGGTGAAGTCGCTCCCGTCGCTGAACACGCTGTACTATGCGTTCATGGCAGCAGCAAATGCGGCGGCGGTGGCCTAGGGTCGGTAGCGGTGGCTGGGACTGGGCGTAGTGGTGGAGTGATCTGTTGCGGTGGTATGGCCCAGCAGAGGCGGTGCCTGCGGCAGCATCGATGGTTCTTGCGGTGGCTGCGTCGGCGGTGTAAGGAGTTGGGGATTTTTGCACAGTGATGTGCTATGGAGACGGAAGGCGATGCTTAAATTGCATTTACCAATATTCCGGTCATACCCAAGCGGAAGCAAGTTTGACCAGGCGAGCACTGTTGGTTTCCAATCCTAGCGATTAAATTCGGCAGTTGTGCCCGGTAGGCGATGGGACTGGTGTGCGATGTGGCTTTGGCATGGCAGAGACCGGTCACGGAGACCACCATCCCGTTGCCGATCCGTAGCGGGTGCATGGTGCTGACACGACGTAACATGACAGGACAGAAGGAAGTGTACAACTATTTGTGATTATTATTTCCAACAAGTTTAAGAGGTGTAAGCATAGATAGGGACCTAGCATCCCTACACCCCGGGGCAGCCACCCAGCCGCTCAGGCCTGCCAGTTGCGCAAAGCTTACAATTTCCTTTCTTTAATTTGGTGATTTTGTCCAGAATTTGCCAAATTGAAGCTTGTTTGCGCATGCTTCTATAAGTTTCTAGGTAGGCCACTGGTGTAAGCATGCACGATCAAGCAACTTCGCAATACACGTGTCGGTTGAAATGCATGAGGTTTCAACGCACCATATCGTTTAGGGATTTCTATTTTCGTGCCCCTGGTTCGTTAGATATACTCAGTTTTTCCCAGCCGCTTAGTTTTTCCTCACTTTTGCCCTCCCTCCATTCCAAAACCCTCACATGCGTTCGGATGGGTGGTGCCACCTTCGGGCGGGTCGTGCGTTGAGCGTTACATTACGTTGCCTCGATCATTACATGCAGACAGGTGGGGCCAGGATACACAGCAGACCAGCCATCCATCTCTCGCTGATTATGGGGGACGTGGTGGGGGACCATGTGGGGCACGTTTGGTGGTTACGTGCACCCTATCGCCTAAATTCGAAGTTTTTTTGTTATTTGGCCTTTTTAAGAGCGCCTTTTCCCCTATATCTTACTAACAGTTGAGTTTTTCCCCAAAAAGGTAGCGAATCTAGAGCAGCTTCTCTCTTCATTCATTGTTCCTTTTGCCCTCGTTTTCCCCAATCTGGTAGCAAATCTAGAGTAGCAAAACTAACCAGCACCATAAATAAATTCAGTAAATAGAGCAGATGTAGATAAAGCATATAATATAGGTTATATAGTATGGTACTTAATGAGGTTCGACAATTAGGCTGCTCAGCAGCAGCAGCTGACAAGTTCAACATAGACAAGACAAAAGAAGCTGCTTTACAGCAGCAGCAGTAGATCAGTGGCCCCTCGTGGCCTCTTCCAGGAGGGCATCCGCCTCCTCCCTCTGGCGCCTCCAACACTTCTTGCTGCCCAGTCCCTTGACCTTGGGTGCCTTGGGTTTGATCAGGGGCATGCGACCCTCCTTGATAGCCACCTTCTAGAGGTTGCGGAGGTGAAGACCTAGTGCCTGGTGCTTGGCTATGAAGCCGTGGACGTTCATGGACTCGCCGCAGGTCCTCACGTCCTCGGCATGCTTCATGAGGGAGTTGAAGTCTGTGGCGCGGAGCCTCCTGGTGAGGCAGAAGGGGCACCTATACACGTTGCCGGCAAAAAAGTTGTTGTACTAGCTGGACTTCAGCCTCCTCAGCACATGACGAGTCTTGGTGTCCTTGGACTCGTCGTCGCTACGGACATCGCTGTTATCCTCCTGTTGAAAAAAACAGTAGAGTGCAATAAGGACATGATTGAGATACTTTGATTATTGAGATTGATTATTTGCATAAATTAACCGATTGAGATCTCCTGATTATTCCCCAAATCTCAAACCAAATCGAATACTGATCCCAACTACGAACAGGGGGTTCAAATATGAATAGGTGGATTCATCGAAATACGAGATCTAACACAAGAGGCGATTAGCTACTATAAAAATATGAACAGCCAAGCCCTAATAACATACGAACTAGCATCCAACGATGGGAACGGGGGAAGAACAAGGGAAGGGGAGAAAACCCTGGTTACCTCCAACCATGGGTCGGCGATGCTGGTGTCGTAGGGGTTCTCCGGCCTTATGTAGACAACCTCCTCGTAGGGGTCCCAGCCGAGCGGGATCTGTCCGAGACCGGCGGGGGTCTCCTCGCCGGCGGCTACGGCAGATGCAGGGACGGGGACGGGGACGGGGGCCTCCTCGCCCGCGGCCTTGGAGGCACCGATGGCCACCACGCCATTCTTCACCATCGCTGGCATGGTTGGGGTTTTCTTGGGGGTTTGTAGAAGGTGATGGGACAGTGGAGACGGTTGAGTGAGCAAGGGACAGTGGGGAGGCCTCTATTAAAGGAGAAGGGAAGCGATGTTTCGTTGCACTACCGTGCACCGCGTACGCTACTGCACCGTGCAGGGCCACACATGTCTGCTACCGCCCCGTGCACCGCACACGCATACCGTGAGTCACGTTTTTCCCTCGTGTCTAACCCTGGCGATTCAGTTGTACTTAGTTTTGAAGGGAACGTGTTCGAAGGTGTATAATTTGAAGGGAATGTGTTCGAAGGTGTATAATTTGTGCATTACATTCCACTCTATAAACGTAATATTCTCTCAAGATTTTCTTAGCACAATATTATCACGTATTCAGTGCGATTTCAAAGAGTTGAAATGTGTACAATTTTTGTATATGCAAGTTTATGCATTACTTTCCACTCCACATAAATGATAAATGATCAGGATTTTATTAGCACAACATTATTATGACACGACCCCACTTGTCAGCACGTAACGACAAGGCTAATGGATGGCAAGTTTCAGACCATGTGAGAGTTTCCGACAAGGAGATGGGCAAAAGTGAGGAAAAACTAAGCGGCTGGGGAAAACGGAGTACAACTAACGAACCGAGGATACGAAAATAAAAATCTCCATAGTTTAAGGGTCTAGAAACGGTAAGAGAATTAAGTATTATTAGTGGCCGAGCTAGCAAAGTGACGGGTTGGTCGGCTAGAAGTTGTTGATTCCTATGTAATGGGACACCAGGCCAGTCTTGACATACTCCCTCGGGAATTTTCCATAAGCAGCATGCTTAGCCTTAGTGGCCAACTTGTGTTTACTAGCCGGGATTTTACCGATGCCAACCACATGCGGAATCAAGCTAGCAATCCTCGGGTTGACTCCTTTCTTACAGAAAGGGCACCTGAGCTCCCCAAGTCGAGTGCGGAAAGGGATTATCCCGCTCTTGAGCTTCTTCATGACATGGCAGCTCTTGTTGTCCATGTTCTCCTTGTCAGAGTCCATCTCACTTGAATCTACCTGTAATGTATGAAATGTAAACCGAAATGAGCAAAATAATAAATATATACTCATCCCACCATCCGAGTTACTTTCAACACAATAACCTATCTTTACAGGTTTAGTGGTTCATTATGGTTGTCTCCCAAGCTCGCACCTAAATTAATGCGGTTTGTGTTCTTGATAACTTATTAATAAATAAATAATGTGGATTCATTCAGAACAGACTAGATCTTTCCATGTATCGGTTCATACGGTGCATCTAATCATTAGGACTAGATTTTTTATGAAGCCAGGATAGATTAAGCTCGAGCAGAAAATATGAAACATGTAGAAATAGATGTACCTCCAGGTACACGAGCGGAGCGTGTTCGTCGCACGCCCTCATCAGGGCCTCCGAAGTCGTCAGCACTAGCAAGCACATGGTCCCCCAAGGGGTTGAACTACACGTCCTCCTCGCCTTATGCTACGTGATGCTCCTCTAGATATGCCCCATGAAGCACCACCCCGACGGTGATGCCCGCACACTCACCCCCACGCACTGGTTTCATGGAGAAGGTTTGTGGCTGTACGTTGAAGATTGTGGGGTTTTGCTAGATAGGGAAGAGAGAGGAGTGGATGAATGCGAATGGAGGACCTGATAGGCTGGGTTTTTAATGCGGGGATGTTTAGGCTTCCCCGAGGGCCCCGGTAGGCAGCTCTTCTGGCTGCGGCTTCTGCGTGGAAGGTTCATGTGGTGGGGGCCTGTCGGAAGTGAGAGTGTAGGCGTGCTGCGTAGTAAAAATGGGATAGCTCGTGGGTCATGGATGACCAGTTGCCGTATAGTAAACTTGTAGCCTTTGTAGACTAGATTAAACGTGACATGACCACTTGACGACTTTTTCCATGGATGGCATCGTGTTCCTTTTTTGTAGAAGTCTCACTGAGGGAGATGTCCGTGCTGTCTCATGCTGTACTGTGAAGGGCAAGACGTGTGCAACGAGCCTTGTTGGATCACATAGGATCAACGGTTGGTGCGCATGATCCGCGTGACAACTATGACAACCAATCAGGGCATAGCAGACAGAGTGCGCACAGGTTTGGGCTTCTACGAAAGAGAGAGGGGGGAAAAACTAAGATAAACTGACTAGTATCAAAAAACCAAGGGAAAACATCTCAAAAAAAAACCAAGGGCAAACCTGAGTAGTATAAAAATGGAAAGTGAGTGTCTTTTACAATTAAATACATCGTGGCATACATCAAATTATGCCAAGATAGATCCACTAGAGTTCATTGGATGTGTGTTCTTCTCATAAACCACATATGGATCCACCGCAGTCATTGCATGTGTGTTATTGTCACAAACCACATATGGATCCACTAGTGTTCATTGCATGTGTGTTCTTTTCACAAACCACATATGGATCCACCAGTGTCATTGCGTGTGTGTTATTGTCACAAAACACATATGGATCCACCAATGTCATTGAAATGTGTGTTCGTTTCACAAACCACATATGGATCCACCAGAGTCAGTGCATGTCTGTTCTTTTCATAAAACACATGGATCCACCAATGTCATTGCATGTGTGTTCTTTTCACAAACCACATATGGATCCACTAGAGTCATTGCATGTATGTTCTTTTCACAAACCACATGGATCCACCAATGCCATTGCATGTATGTTCTTTTTACAAACCACATATGGATCAACCAATGTCATTGCATGTGTGTTCTTCTCACAAACCACATATGGATCCACCAGAGTCATTGCATGTATGTTCTTTTCACAAACCACATATGGACCAACCAATGTCATTGCATGTGTGTTCTTTTCATGAACCACATATGGATCCATCAATGTCACTGCATGTGTGTTCTTCCACAAACCACATATGGATCCACCAGAGTCATTTCATGCGTGTTCTTTCCCTAAACCACATATGGATCCACCAGACTCATTACATGTGTGTTCTTTTCATAAAACACAGCTAGAGTCCACTAGTGTCATTGCATGTGTGTTCTTTTCATGAACCGTAGCTAGATTCATTGCATGTATGTTCTTCTCATAAACCACATGGATCCACTAGAGTTATTTCATGTGTGTTCTATTCACAAACCACATATGGATCCACTAGAGTCATTGCATGTGTGTTCTTATCCTAAACCAGTACTAGAGTTCACTGCATGTGTGTTCTTTTCCTAATCCACATATGGATCCACCAGAGTCATTGCATGTCTGTTCTTTTCATAAACCACATATGGATCAACCAGTGTCATTGCACGTGAGTTATTTTACTAAACCACAGCTATAGTCATTGCATGTATGTTCTTTTCATAAACCACATTGATCCACTAGAGTCATTGCATGTGTGTTGTTTTCATAAACCACATGGATCCACCAGTGCCATTGCATGTGTGTTCTTTTCATAAACCATAGCTAGAGTCCAGAAGTATCATTGCATGTGTGTTCTTATCCTAAACCAGCACTAGAGTTTACTACATGTGTGTTCTTTTCCTATACCACATATGGATCCACAATACTCATTTCATGTGTGTTCTTTTTATGAACCACAGCTAGAGTCATTGTATGTCTATTCTTTTCATAAACCATATGGACCCACTAGAGTCATTGCATGTGTGTTCTTTTCACAAACCACATATGGATCCACTAGAGCCATTGCATCTGTGTTCTGTCCACTAGAGTCATTGCATGTGTGTTTTTATCCTAAACTAGCACTAGAGTCATTACATGTGTGTTCTTTTCCTAAACCACATATGGATCCACCAGAGCCATTGCATGTGTGTTCTTTTTGTAAACATAGCTAGAGTCATTGTATGTCTGTTCTTTTCATAAACCACATGGATCCACTAGAGTCATTACATGTGTGTTCTTTTCACAAACCATATATGGATCAACTAGAGTCATTGCATGTGTCTTCTTTTCATGAACTACATATGGATCCACTAGAATCATTGCATGTGTGTTCTTTTCATGAACTACATATGGATCCAGTAGTCATTGCATGTGTGTTCTTTCCACAAACCACAGCTAGAGTCCACTAGTGTCATTGCATGTGTGTTCTTTTCATAAACCACATTGATCCACCAGAGTCATTGCATGTGTGTTCTTTTCACAAACCACATATGCATCTACCAGTGTCATTGCATGTGTGTTCTTTTCATAAACCATATCCAGAGTCTACTAGAGTCATTGCATGTGTATTTTTATCCTAAACTAGCACTAGAGTCATTGCATGTGTGTTCTTTTCCTAAACCACATGTGGATCCACCAGAGGAATTGCATGTGTGTTCTTTTCATCAACCACATGGATCCACCAGTGTCATTGCATGTGTGTTCTTTTCTTAATACCTAGCTAGAGTCCAGAAGTATCATTGCATGTGTGTTCTTATCCTAAACCAGCACTAGAGTTTACTGCATGTGTGTTCTTTTCCTAAACCACATATGGATCCACCAGAGTCAGTGTATGTGTGTTCTTTTCATAAACCATAGCTAGAGTCATTGCATTTATGTTCTTTGCAAAAACCACATATGGATCCACTAGAGTCATTGCATGTGTGTTCTTTTCATGAACCACATATGGATCCACTAGAGTCATTGCATGTGTGTTCTTTTCATAAACCACATGGATCCACCAGTGCCATTGCATGTGTGTTCTTTTCATAAACCATAGCTAGAGTCTACTAGAGTCATTCCATGTGTGTTTTTATCCTACACCAGCACTAGAGTCATTGCATGTGTGTTCTTTTCCTAAACCACATATGGATCCACCAGAATCATTGCATGTGTGTTCTTTTCATAAACCACACCTAGAGTCATTGTATGTCTGTTATTTTCATAAACCACATAGATCCAATAGAGTCATTGCATGTGTTTTCTTTTCACAAACCACATATGGATCAACTAGAGTCATTGCATGTGTGTTCTTTTCATGAACGACATATGGATCCACGAGAGTCATTGAATACGTGCTCTTTTCATGAACCACATATGGATCCACTAGAGTCATTGCATGTGTGTTCTTTCCAAAAACCATAGCTAGAGTCCACCAGTGTCATCACATGTGTGTTCTTTTCATAAACCACAAGTAGAGTCCACTAGTGTCATTGCATTTGTGTTCTTCTCCTAAACTAGCACTAGAGTCATTGCATGTGTGTTCTTTTCCTAAACCACGTATGGATCCAACAGACTCATTGCATGTGTGTTCTTTTGATAAAACACAGCTAGAGTCCACCAGTGTCATTACATGTGTGTTCTTTTCATGAACCACAGCTAGACTCATTGCATGTATGTTCTTTTCATAAACCACATGGATCCACTAGAGTCATTGCATGTGTGTTCTATTCACAAATCACATATGGATCCACAAGAGTCATTGCATGTGTGTTCTTATCCTAAACCAGCACTAGAGTTCACTGCATGTGTGTTCTTTCCACAAACCACATATGGATCCACTAGAGTTCATTGCATGTGTGTTATTTCCCTAAACCACATATGGATCCACCATATTCATTGCATGTGCATTATTTTCATAAATCACAGCTATAGTCATTGTATGTCTGTTCTTTTTATAAACCACATGGATCCACTAGAGTCATTGCATGTGTGTTGGTTTCACAAACCACATATGGATCCACTAGAGTCATTGCATGTGTGTTCTTTTGATGAACCACATATGGATCCACCAGAGTCATTGCATGTGTGTTCTTTTATTAAACCACATGGATCCACCAGTGCCATTGCATGTGTGTTCTTTTCAAAAACCATAGCTAGAGTCCACTAGAGTCATTACATGTGTGTTTTTATCCTAAACCAGCACTAGAGTCATTGCGTGTGTGTTCTTTTCCTAAACCACATATGGATCCACCAGAGTCATTGCATGTGTGTTATTTTCACAAACCACGGCTAGAGTCATTGTATGTCTGTTCTTTTCATAAACCACATGGATCCAGTAGAGTCATTGCATGTGTGTTCTTTTCACAAACCACATTTGGATCAACTAGAGTCGTTGCATGTGTGTTCTTTTCAAGAACCACATATGGATCCACGAGAGTCATTGCATGTGTGTTATTTTCATGAACCACATATGGATCCGCTAGAGTCATTGCATGTGTGTTCTTTCCATAAACCAGAGCTAGAGTGCACCAGTGTCATTGCATGTGTGTTCTTTTCATACACCACAGCTAGAGTCCACCAGTGTCATTGCATGTGTTCTCTTCTCCTATACCAGCACTAGAGTCATTGCATGTGTGTTTTTTTCCTAAACCACATATGGATCCACCAGACTCATTGCATGTGTGTTCTTTTTATAAACCAGAGCTAGAGTCATTGTATGTCTGTTCTTTTCATAAACCACATGGATCCACTAGAATTATTGCATGTGTGTTCTTTTTACAAACCACATATGGATCCACTAGAGTCATTGGATGTGTGTTCTTTTCATGAACCACATATGGATCCACCAGAGTCATTGCATGTGTGTTCTTTTCATAAACCACATGGATCCACCAGTGTCATTGCATGTGTGTTCTTTTCATAAACAATAGCTAGAGTCTACTAGAGTCATTGCATGTGTGTTTTTATCCTAAACTAGCACTAGAGTCATTGCATGTGTGTTCTTTTCCTAAACCGCATATGGATCCACCAGAGTCATTGCATGTGTGTTCTTTTAATAAACCACGTGGACCCACAAGTGTCATTGCATGTGTGTTCTTTTCATAAACCATAGCTAGAGTCCAGAAGTATCACTACATGTGTGTTCTTATCATAAACAAGCACTAGAGTTCACTGCATGTTTGTTCTTTTCATAAACCACAGATGGATCCACCAGAGTCATTGCATGTGTGTTCTTATCATAGACCATAGCTAGAGTCATTGTATGTCTGTTCTTTTCATAAGCCACATGGATCCACTAGAGTCATTGCATGTGTGTTCTTTTCACAAACCACATATGGATCCACTAGAGTCACTGCCTTTTGTGCTCTTTCCACAAACCACATATGGATCCACCAGAGTCATTGCATGTGTGTTCTTTCCCGAAACCACATATGGATCCAGCAAACTCACTGCATGTGTGTTCTTTTCATAAAACACAGCTAGAGTCCACCAGTGTCATTGCATGTGTGTTCTTTTCATGAACCACAGGTAGAGTCATTGCATGTCTATTATTTTCATAAACCACATGGATCCACTAGAGTTATTTCATGTGTGTTCTATTCACAAACCACATATGGATCCACTAGAGTCATTGCATGTTTGTTCTTATCCTAAATCAGTACTAGAGTTCAATGCATGTGTGTTCTTTTCCTAAACCACATATGGATCCACCAGAGTTATTGCATGTCTGTTCTTTTCATAAACCACATATGGAACAACCAGTGTCATTGCATGTGTGTTCTTTTCCTAAACCACAGTTATCGTCCTTGCATGGATGATCTTTTCATAAACCACATTGATCCACCAGAGTCATTGCATGTGTTTTCTTTTCATAAACCACATGGATCCACCAGTGTCATTGCATGTGTGTTCTTTTCATAAACCATAGCTTGAGTCCAAAAGTATCATTGCATGTGTGTTCTTATCCTAAACCCGCACTAGAGTTCCCTGCATGTATGTTCTTTTCCTAAACCACATATGGATCCACCAGAGTCATTGCATGTGTGTTATTTTCATAAACCACAGCTAGAGTCATTGCATGTCTATTCTTTTCATAAACTAGATGGATCCACTAGAGTCATTGCATGTGTGTTCTTTTCCTAAACCACATATGGATCCATGAGAGTCATTGCATGTGTGTTATTTTCATAAACCACAGCTACAGTCATTGGATGTCTATTCTTTTCATAAACCACATGGGCCCACTAGAGTCATTGCACGTGTGTTCTTTTCACAAACCACATATGGATCAACTAGAGTCATTGCATGTGTATTCTTTTCATGAACCACATATGGATCCACTAGAGTCATTTCATGTGTGTTCTTTTCATGAACCACATATAGATCCACCAAAGTCATTGCATGTTAGTTCTTTTCATAAACCACATGGCTCCACCAGTGCCATTGCATGTGTATTCTTTTCATAAACCATAGCTAGAGTCCACTAGAGTCATTGCATGTGTGTTTTTATCCTAAACCAGCACTAGAGGCATTGCATGTGTGTTCTTTTCCTAAACCACGTATGGATCCACCAGAGTCATTGCATGTGTGTTCTTTTCATAAACCACAGCTAGATATTGTATGTCTATTCTTTTCATAAACCACATGGATCCACTAGAGTCATTGCACGTTTGTTCTTTTCGCATACCACATATGGATCAACTGGAGTCATTGTATGTGTGTTCTTCTCATGAACCACATATGGATCCACTAGAGTCATTGCATGCGTGTTCTTTTCATGAACCACATATGGACCCACTAGAGTCAGTGCATGTGTGTTCTTTCCACAAACCACAGATAGAGTCCAGCAGTTTCATTACATGTGTGTTCTTTTCATAAACCACAGCTAGAGTCCACCAGTGCCATTGCATGTGTGTTCTTCTCCTAAACCAGGACTAGAGTCATTGCATGTGTGTTCTTTTCATAAACCACCTATGGATCCACCAGACTCATTGCATGTTTGTTCTTTTCATAAAACACAACTACAGTCATTGCATGTCTGTTATTTTCATAAACCACATGGTTCCACTAGAGTCATTGCATATGTGTTCTATTCACAAACCACATATGGATCCACAAGAGTCATTGCATGTGTGTTCTTATCCTAAACCAGCACTAGAGTTCACTGCGTGTGTTCTTTCCAAACCACATATTGATCCACTAGAGTTCACTGCATGTGTGTTCTTTTCCTAAACCACATATGGATCCACCAAAGTCATTGCATGTGTGTTCTCTTCATAAACCACTGCTGGAGTCATTTATGTTTGTTCTTTTCATAAACCACATGGATCCACTAGAGTCATTGCATGTGTGTTCTTTTCACAAACCACATATGGATCCACTAGAGTCATTGCATGTGTGTTATTTTCATGAACCACATATGGGTCGACAAGAGTCAATGCATGTGTGTTCTTTTCATAAACCACATGGATCCACCAGTGCCATTGCATGTGTGTTCTTTTCATAAACCATAGCTAGAATCCACCAGAGTCATTGCATGTGTGTCTTTATCCTAAACCAACACTAGAGTCATTGCATGTGTGTTCTTTTCCTAAACCACATATGGATCCACCAGAGTCATTGCATGTGTGTTCTTTTCATAAAAGGCTGCGTCTTTCCTGCAAAAAAAGATTACCCCTCTGCCAAAAGAAAATCCAACCGTGGGACCCGTAGACACCGATTCTAAGACACAGACTTGGATTCAACGACCCACTTAAGAGAAGCGACGTAGACCCATACAGAAGGGCGACCCCTCCCCGCAATCATGATTGAAGCCAGCTCGACCCCCACCCCCCCGAGTTTCAAGAGGATTGAAGTTCAACCTCCCTGTCAAGGTGTTTCTGTTTAAAGACAAAGTCGGCAAGTTAGTCCGCAAGAAACGCATAACACTAACTAAGACAATCCCCTAAACTTACTCTCCTGAATCTCGGGACGAGATTCTTTCAAGGGGGAAAGGTCTGTAACATCCCAATTTCAGCAACCCTGATTGTTGTCCAGAATGCAAAAATCAGGGGGAACAAAACCTTTTTCTTGTACTTTGGTACAGTGCTTGCTTGTTGTTTGTTTGCACTTGTGCTTATGAAAGTGTATCTTAGGATACTCCTTACCTCACCATCAGTTGTCAAAAGCTATATACCAAAACTATCTTGGCTTACTTTACATATTCTCAAATGTTCTGGCATTTCAAAACATGAGCCAAGATGCCTATGTAACTAAAACTATTTTGGTAGCTTATATTAACAAAACTATGGAGAGATATATAATACAATCTCCGTATGTTTTCAAGACAGAACACTCAACTAATCTTACCTCTAGTTTTCCCAAAACTTCTATTCAAAGCATTTGAATTCTACTCTTGGTAGAGATACCAAGGACTCTCATCTTATTCAAAACTCAACCTCTTAAAAATGCCCCAACCTTACCTCAAGCTAAGCTTGATGGTAACCCTAGTAGTAGTTGTATAGTTATAAGATGAGTTGCCTTGATCTGCTGTCTGATGAGTTGCTTTGATCTGCTGTTTGACTTGCTTGCTTAGGAAGTAGTATGAGCCACCCTAGGAGCTCATCACTAGGATCTAGAGGTTTCCAAATCATCAATCCCTAACCAAGAATACAAACCTAGATATGATCCCTAACCACTAGGTGATCATCTAAAACCCTTAACCAGATCAATTATGAGGATCTTGATTCTAGATGTTTCCAAGTCCTTGAAGA
The DNA here is from genome assembly GCA_916181665.1 of Avena sativa. Classification (NCBI taxonomy): domain Eukaryota; kingdom Viridiplantae; phylum Streptophyta; class Magnoliopsida; order Poales; family Poaceae; genus Avena; species Avena sativa. The sequence goes on along the minus strand of OV702292.1, from coordinate 266,041,614 downwards.
CCATTATTCAGCTTGGAACCCTTCCACCCAATCTACTCATCTATGTCATCCACTTGTTAATGCTCTGATACTTTGCAACTCCTCCAAGAACCTTCCCTCTCATACTCTAGTCAAAATCCTCAAAACTGCCAAATTTGACTAAGTGTGGAAATAGTTTCAACATCACCTTTTTGAATGCCTCCTTTTCTCAAACCATATGCATTTTAGGAAATGCTCTTGCACCATCTTTTTAACCATCCTAAGGACTACCAAGGCCCACATTTTCCTATGGTTAAATCCTCCTCCAACCCACTTGTCCTTGTTGGTTTTGTAGACAAGAAAATAACAATTCCTGCAAAACTAGTCATCATGCCTACTTTGGTAGAAACCCACACCCTCATACAACCTCCTATGGACCAACATTCTGCATGGTTCTGATCTACTCAGTGATGTCTATCAAAACCTACTTCACTTTCCCCAAGTGGATCTCTGTGCTGCTTAAACCCACATGGTTTATAAGGCATCATGACTCACATTGCATGGCAGCCTAATTTCAACAAAGTTTGCCATCACTTCTAGATCACCTCAAATGCTATTAATTCAAACTCTTCCTGCCATGATCATCTATATGACTTGGTCTACCTGCCCATCTATCCCTTGCACTAAGGTGAGCTCTGAGCTCCAAGATGCAAGCATGCTTGGTGGTATAAAAATAACGTCACCCTAGATCACCAACTCCTTGCTTTCTATCTTATTCAAGTTGGAATTTCATTCCACAAGGTTGCAAATGCTTGCTACACCTTATCTACACCACCTACCTTGATCATGAAGATTTCTCAAATATTATCCATAATTATTATGGCCCCAAAACTATTTAATTCCTTTAATAGCCAAAATCTCTAAAACTCCCTCCCTATAGGAAAGTTTGGTTTTGGCCAAAACACCTCTCTAACTTTTGGCTCAAGTAAGTTACATATATCATACCTCACCTTCCCTTCTCAAAAAATAAATATTTTTGAGAAGCTTTATTATTTATTTTTGCCCATTCCCTTAAATGGCTGAATTGGAATAATAATTGTTTTAAATACTTTTAAGCCTCAATAAATCTTGGGAAAATTCCCCTAAGTGTGTATTCACCTCTGGGACCCTCCCACATCAAAACCCAACCTTGTCCAATGGAAACTTATCAAATGATCTTCTAGAAACCACTTCTGCCCTTTTTGAGTAAATAGATTTAAGAACACTAAAACCCCACATAAAGATCTCAATTAAATCCCAGGAGTCTGCCGTGACCTCATCTATCCACCAGTACCATTTCCTCCTCTGGTCCAATGCAAGATTTTGGACTTCCTTCACAATCATCAATTGGATCAAAATTGCCAATTAAGCAATTCCACTACTCCAACCCTTTCCAAATTCCCTCAAAACTTGTTCAATGCTTATCCTCAACATCAAGACACACCCCTGGCCGACTAGCACTGTAGCACCACCTCAGCCTTCCCCATTCTACCCTTGCACTAGTATTAAGAGAGAGAGACAACACGATCTTACAAAGATTTACCCCTACTTAATTACCCCATCTGCCACCACCTCCCTCTTTGATCCAGCATGACCAAGTACCCTTCTTACCCCTCCCCACCGTCCCCTGGACCAATCCCTGGCCAGCAATCCTCTCCCCCTTGTCCAATGGAAACTTATCAAATGATCTTCTAGAAACCACTTCTGCCCTTTTTGAGTAAATAGATTTAAGTGGACTAAAACCCCACATAAAGATCTCAATTAAATCCTAGGAGTCTGCCTTTACCTCATCTATCCACCAGTACCATTTCCTTCTCTAGTCCAATGCAAGATTTTGGACTTCCTTCACAACCATCAATTGGATCAAAATTGCCAATTAAGCAATTCCACTACTCCAACCCTTTCCAAATTCCCTCAAAACTTGTTCAAGCTTATCCTCAACATCAAGACACACCCCTGGCCGACTGGCACTGGAGCACCACCTCAGCCTTCCCCATTCTACCCTTGCACTAGTATTAAGAGAGAGAGAGAGACAACACAATCTTACAAAGATTTACCCCTACTTAATTACCCCAGCTGCCACCACCTCCCTCTCCGTCCCTCTCATCATTCTCGACGAGACCTAGATTCCGGCTAGGGAGCCCGTGACTGCCTACACCATCATGTCTTTTGGCGAGATCGATGTTTACATCGGCTTTGCTAAACCTGCCCCACCCACCCCAGCGGTGATGATAGAGGCAGAAGAAATTTCTAGGTCCCCTTTGTCCACGAAGGCGGCAGAGTTCCGGATCTCAGAAACCCCTAATCCCACCCAGCCCGCACCAATCACAGAGATAGTGGAGAAAGCTGAGCCTGAAGCAGAACTTGCGGTTCAAGTCAAATCTGGAGTGGATCTCCTGGGTGAGGTCAAATCCCAGATCGATCTGACTACTGAGGTCGAGATCCAGGAAGAGCACAGTAACAACCATGGTTCTGGCTCTGCCAACGCTGGAACAGATCAACCGTTCCTGAGGCACACGTTGAGGCGCATGATACTACAAGACACAAGCGTGAATGAGGTCCTCGAAACCATCAGGATCTTGGAGGAAGCCCACGAGGAAAGCCGCAACTACCTCAGGACCTACACGTCACACTTCATCAGATACATTGGATCCGGATCCAGCTCTGTCGATGCTGGAGAAAACACCGACTCAGTGCTGGAGGCGATCGAAAAAAACGCCGACGTACTCGCATCCTCGGATGATTCGATGACGTCGGCAGATTTCCGAAAGTTCTCCGCGGAGTATGAAGACGAGTGTAACTCCGAAGCCACAGAGGAAGAAGAAGCCATGGATGAAGAACCCGGGGAAAACTCTCCCAAAGCGCAGGATGACATGGAAATCAGTGATAATCCTGAAGTCCAGATGTACGAAAGTACCGATTAGAGCTTGACTCCGGGAAACGGACCCAAAGCCATCTTTGCTACCGGCGCTACCAAGAAGGCAAAGAAGAAGAACAAGACCCCGACAAAAGATCTCCCGGCAGAGGAAGTGATTGCCGAGGAATACGAATAAGACTCGGATGGAGCACTTATCCCAGATGAGCCAAAAGAAGAATCAGTGGATGGACACGTGATCACTGAAGGTGCGCGTAAACCCATCGATGCTGCATTAACCACACCTATCCCTACAGCTGCAAAACTTACTACCGAAGAACTGGATGAAAGGGCCCATGCCCTAGAAGCACCTCGTCAAGTACTCCTGGGTGAAGCCAAAAACATCGAGGAGGAGAAGAAACGCATGGCAACTATGGAGAAGTACATCTCTCGGCAACATCAGAAGACCCGGAAACGTCACACACGTGACGATCAATTCCCGGAAGTACACAAGGTTCTCTTCAAAGGAGACCTAGGGATGCCTCGTCTCGACAGCAAGGGAGATCTAGTGTATCCAACACCGGTACAGAACACTGTTGCAGCTCGAGATATCCTGTCCAATAATCCAGGCCCAGAATAGGTTCGATTGGGCATCAAGCTACTCACCAAGGGTCTGGAACAGCAAAGGGCCGTGAAATCCGGAAGCGGAAAACTGGTCTCCAAATCCGACCAATGTCGCATGGACTCAGCCTAGAATGATATAAGGCCCCAACATGTTCTGGAACAGCACCATCGTTCCGACCGATGGGAAGACAACTACTCAAGAACCGGATCATCAGGACAACATCACAAAGCTGCATGTGATTGGCACAATGTCGCTCCAGCTGCCGAGCAAGAAGCAATTGCTGCACTGTATCCGAGAACCCCCCCCCCCTGACGAGAGTCAAACGATCGTAGGGGAGAAGACAAAGAGGAAACGTCGGCAGGAGGATCGTCAAAGGATGCCACCTCCTAGACCTACAAACCGTTCGGCTGAGCCCCACCATGGTGGGAGTGACAGACGAAGGAACGATGGAAACCATGCCGAGACAAGCCTGCAGGGGGCTCGTCGTAATGAAGACCGTACCCGAAACCGGAATAATGACACTCCAGATGGAGGCCGGCGTTCAGCCGAAATAATCCAGCTGCTCCACCCTCTCTGCCAAGTAGCCATCACAACGGCTCCTAGGGAGGCCAAGGAGGGCGTCATGGTGGAGGAGGTGGTGGCATAAGACAAAGTCTGGCTCCAAGGCACCGCAGCCATAGCCGTCATTCGGGACGATCTTTATCCCCAAACGACGCAAGGCACAGGATTAACAGCCTAGTCGCAACCCGATATCTCCCACTCATGTTGCGAAAGACGACACGATCATGGCTCAATGAACTTCCAGAGAACACCATCCACAACTGGTATGACATGCAAAGTGCGTTCTTTCGGAATTTCGAAGGCACATACCGGAGGCCCTGTACGGTTGGAGACCTGCAGCGTTGCACCTAGAAAGCCGTGAAGGAGTAAATGACCAAACTGCGATTGAAGCTTTCATTGCAGGTCTCCCAATTGGTTTACTACGTCATCGCTTGAAGTGTGACAAAGTCACTGACTTGGGAGAGATGATAGAAATAGCGAGCAAGTATGCAGATGCTGACGATGATGCAGAGGGATTACTGAACGCCCTAGTTGTGCCACAGTCGGCAAAACAACCAAAGCAACAAGCTTAGAAGCGCAATACCTCGGAAGAAAAGCCCAACGCGGAAACGGCAGTGGTCACTACTACTTTCGGGTCTGGAGGACGAGGAGGACGTGGGTGGCCGCGGACGCGGTCGTGGGACGTCAAGAGTTCAAGGTAGAGGAGACCAGCAACCTGGCAAAACCTACTGTTGGGCCAACATTGCCAATAACCCATGTGTGCATCACTTAGACGCCAATGGGGGCTCGTCCCACACAAATGTCGAGTGTCTTTTTAATGACGACATTAAGAGATATGATACCGCTGGCTACAGGGCTAAGCGGAAGAAGGGAAAGAAAAATCCTGAAAAAGATAAAGAGACCAAGGAAGATTCTGACATGGAGGAAGTTGATGCTTCAAATACCAACCCGAAAGGGAAGAAATTTTTTCCGACCAAGAAAGACACTTACGTCACCTTCCTCGGATCTCAACCAGCAAAGGTCAAGAAGGCAAATCTACATGAGCTCAATGCAATAGTTCCGGCTGTCCCTCAATTCCTGGACTAGTCGGAAGTGGCAATCGCGTTTGACCGCACTGATCATCCGCCTAAGTTGCACAGGCGAGGAAAATACGCCTTAATCGTCAATCCACTTATTGATGGTTATGGTTTCTCCAAGACTCTCATGGACGGTGGCAGCAGCATTAACATTCTGTATGTCGAAACGCTACGCCAGATGAAGATCTCGGAGACCCAGCTGAACCACAGCTCTGTGATCTTTCATGGGGTTGTCCCAGGAAGACAAGCAAATTCCCTAGGAGAAATCACTTTGGATGTTACCTTTGGAACTCCAAAGAACTATCGGACGGAGGCACTTTCCTTCGAAGTGGTCCCATTCAAGAACGCGTACCACGCTATATTCGAACGTCCGGCTTATTGGGCTTTTATGGCTCGTCCGTGTTACATTTACAATATGATGAAAATTCCAGGTCCCAACGGCCATAATCACCATCAGGGGAGACCCAAAGAAAGCACGAGAGTGCGAGGATGGAAATACCGCCTTTGCTGAAGCCGTGCTGCACGCCCAGGAGTACCAGGAGATCAAGAAGAGCATAGATCTGTCCGAGATGCCCGCAACGAAGAAGGAGGTGACAAAGCCGAATCCGGAGTTCAAGGAATCAGAAGAGACGAAGAAGACGCCGTTGAAGGATGATGACCCCTCCAAGGTGACCCCGATAGGCGTAGGCCTAGATAGCGCATAGGAAAGCGCGCTCGTCAAGTTCCTCAAAGCAAATCAAGATATCTTTGCATGGCTGCCATCTGACATGACCAGAGTACCTAGGGAACTTGCCGAGCACTCTTTAAATGTAAACCCAAATGCTAAACCCGTCAAACAGTCCTTATGATGTTTCGGCGATGAAAAGCATAAGGCAATAGCTAAGGAACTAGCATGGCTCGAGTTAGCCGGATTCATAGAAGAGGTCATCCACACTAAGTGGTCGGCCAATCCTATAATGGTCCCTAAAAAGGACACCACTGATTTAAGGATGTGTGTTGATTATACTGCCTTGAACAAGGCTTGCCCCAAAGATCCGTTCACTCTGCCTAGGATTGATCAAGTTATCGATTCTACGGCAGGCTCAGAACTCCTCTGTTTTGTCGACGCATATTCCGGTTATCACCAAATCCGGATGAAGGAATCTGACAAAGTCAAAACCTCATTCATAACTCCCTTCGGAACCTTCTGTTTTGTTATGATGCCCTTTGGGCTGAAGAACGCAGGAGCCACGTACCAACGCAATATGCAGCATTGCCTCCATGATCAAATCGGACGCAATGTACATGCATATGTTGATGATATTGTGGTGATGTCCAAAAAGAAGGAAACATTAATTTTCGACTTAGAGGAAACGTTCGCCAATCTACGAAAATACAACATAATGCTTATTTAAACCCGAAGAAATACTTCTTTGGAATCCCATCCGGAAAATTGTTAGGTTTTATCGTGTCTCAAATAGGCATAGAGGTGAACCGAGACAAAATCAAGGCTATACTCAATATTTTCAGGACAACTCACCTGAAGGACGTATAAAGACTAACTGGTTGCATTGCCGCAGTCAGTCGGCTTGTAAGCCGACTCGGTGAAAGAGCTGCACCATTATACAAACTCCTGAAAAAGACCAAGGATTTTGTATGGATCGACGAAGCTGAAGCTGCACTGCAAGACCTGAAAGCAGTACTCTCATCTGCTCCCATCCTTGCTGCACCGGAACCACTGGAACCAATGTTGCTCTATCTTGCTGCGACAAACAAAGTCGTCAGTATCGTCATGCTGGTCGAGAGACCGGAGGAAAATCAGGAACATTGGGTGCAGCGTCTGACTTATTTTCTCAACGAGGTCTTAACAAAATCAAAACAGCGGTATCCGCACTATCAAAAGTTGGCTTACGGTGTGTTCTTGGCATCTCGTAAGCTACGACATTATTTTCAGAAACATCCAATTACCGTGGTGAGAACAGCTCCCATGAGAGATATAATCAACAATAGTGACGCCACATGATGCGTCGCCAAATGGGGCATAGAGCTTTCGGCTTTTGATATTGAGTATAAACCTCAGATAGCAATCAAATCCCAAATCCTTGCTGACTTTGTTGCTGATTGGACAGAGACAAAGGAGAATATGACCCTCCCTGAGTCGGAATATTGGACCATATATTTTGATGGGTCTAAGGCTCATGGGGGCTCGGGGCTGGCGTGGTGCTCAAATCACCCCAAGGAGATAAACTTTTATACATGTTGCAGATCCACTTCACAGTGACAAATAATATTGCCGAGTATGAAGCACTGTTGCATGGAATCCGGATTGCTAAGGTTATCGGCATCCGGCGTTTGATGTGTTACGGAGATTCGGATCTTGTTGCTCAACAAGTGTCGGATATTTGTAATGCAAATAAGCACATGGCAGCATATAAAGCTGTCGTGGATGATCTATCTAAATCGTTCGAAGGGTTTGAGGTTCAACACATCCCACGAGCAGAAAATGAGGAAGCAGATGCATTATCTCGAATAGGCTCTGCACGGAAAGAGGTCCCGGATGGCGCTTTTTTAGATCACCTCAAAGTTCCCTCAATAAAGGGAGTGGACGTGGAATATCCGACCAAATCGGACACACCTCTAATAGCAGTTCTGGTTGTAATTCCTAGCTGGACTCAACCCTACCTTGACTATTTGGTAGATGGCAAATTACCCGAAGACGAAGTCCTGAGCCAACAGATCATCCGACGAGCAAAATCATATACTGTAGTTAGTGGTGAGCTCTATAAGCAGAGTGTATCTGGGGTCTTCCAGCGCTGCGTATCTCCGGAAGAAGGAGTGGAAATCTTAAGAGAAATCCACGAAGGCAAGTGTGGTCACCATGCTGCAGCCAAATCTTTAGTGGCAAAAGCTTTTCGATACGGTTTTTTCTGGCTTACAACCAAGGCAGATGCCCGAACGGCTGGTCAAGACGTGCAAGGGCTGACAAAAGTACGCCAAACAAGCTCACGTTCTGGGTGATCAGCTGCGAACAATACCTATAACATGGCCTTTCGCGGTCTAGGGGCTTGACAGGGTAGGACCGTTCAAATGGGCTCCAAGTGGATTTACTCACCTCTTAGTGATGGTGGATAAATTCACCAAATGGATTGAGGCTAAACCCATCACTAGTTGTGATGGAGCAACAGCCAAAAGATTTGTCAAGGATGTTATAATCCGGTATGGTTATCTGCATAATATTATCACGGACAACGGTAGTAATTTCTCTATGGGAGAACTTGCCGAATTTTGCAACGAACAAAATATCCGGCTTGGCATTGTGTCAGTCAAACATCCGCAAGCTAATGGACAAATCGAAAGAGCAAATGGTTTAATCCTACAAGGCCTAAAACCGAGACTCGAAGCACCACTACGACGTGCTGCGGGGGCTTGGGGCAGAGGAATTACCTTCTGTAATATGGAGTTTACGAACAACTCTAAATAGGTCAACTAGATACACACCTTTCTTCTTGGTCTATGGCGCAGAAGCAATTCTTCCTAGTGATTTGATTCACACTTTTCCTAGAGTGGCCGCATATATCGAAGAGGATGCTGAGGTTTCTCAACAAAATGATCTCGAATTAGTCGAAGAAGTTCGCGTCGTTGCTGAAATGAGATCAACAGCCTATCAGCAGAAGTTACGCAAGTATCATAGCAAGAGAGTCAGAAACCGGTCTTTCAACAAGGGCGATTTGGTTCTCCGGCTTGTGCAACAAAGAAAGCACAAACTTTCCCCAGTATGGAAAGGGCCATTTTTAGTTAGTCGAGTATTACACAATGGTTCATACTACCTAACTGATATGCGGCCAGTCAAAGAAAGACCTGCTACTAAGAAGAGAAAGAGAGCTAGAGGAAGTACTAATCCGGATGAGTTAGACAGACCATGGAATATTGCTCAGATAGGTCCCTTTTATTCTTAGTTTATCCTTCTTTGTAATCATATATGTGTACATGTTCTGTGAGAAATAAAAATTTTGGTTGCCTCAAGTTTTTCTGAGAAGTTTTTACCATCTTATTTCCGAATGATCATGTCACAGCGTCGAAAATCCCAGAATACTTGAAAGTACTTTATGCTCATGTTTGTTCTAGTTTAGATTTCCGATTCTAAAATTGTTACCCTTGTGTATAAATCTAAATTTTCTAGTCTATACTTTGGTTATTTGTCTGATTGCCGGATGCGGGTATTTTCTGAGTAGTGAATTGTTGGTACTGGAAGCCGACTTTGTTTTCGAGTTTAAACTGGTTTAGCATTTGAGCTCCATTGCTCAGCAAAGTTTCCGTGCTAAAGGTTTAGCCGGCTCACGAAAGGGACGAGGCGGAAAGCCAGATAAACGATAAGTATAGACAAAAAATACAAGTGATTATGCAAAACATTTCAGGAACACAAAAACTTAGCACTATCAAAAGTATTACACTACTTAATTACAGATCCATAATGTTTTCAGAATAACACATATGTTTCTTTCTAATGACTTATGATGCAGGGGGAGAGGTAGGAGCTGCCGGCTCGCTGGATACATCGCCTTGATAACTTTTCGTGATGTCCACATCCAACATGGTGTGGTCATCATCGGAAACTTCTGATGTTTCCTCTGTAGGTGGAGGTGCCGTGTCCACACGGGTGAAGAATGGAGTGTCGTAGGTGGGTAACTCAGCTACGTGACACCCGTATCCGGCGCACAAGTCCATGATGGCCTTGATATCTTGCTCCTATCCGTCTTCATCCACTTTGCAATACCCTCTGGTTACTTGCCAGATTTCCATGTTTCCATGGTGGCTCATGACCATGGTGAGAGCGTTTTGCGCTGCGGTTCGCGCATAGGAAATGTTCCAGTCCTGGACAAGCTGCGGCATCTCCTTGGCCTTGTCCCGCACCTGAAAGCTGGACATGCTATGCATATCTGGAACCTTGAGAGCTTCGCCAATATCCTCGATCGATTGGCGGAAGTCATGAAGAAGATCTCCGGCTTGTGCGAGACTCGGAAGAGGTGGAGTCCAGTAAGTTCAGAGGACCTATGCATATAATGCAAAATGGTTAGTAGAAGAAATCCGACATCGAAAAAGTCGAAGAATGTACACAAGTCAGAAAGATGGAACCATACCAAAGATGACATCGTCAACTTTGGTTTTCTCTTCACGAAGGCTCTGGAGTTCAGCCCGGAGTGCCTCGGAAATGTCCCTCTCTCTGAACAAGTCATTGTTGAGATCCGAGATTTTCTTCTCGTGGAGTGCAATCTTGCAATCACGCTCCATGGTGGCCATGGAGGAGGATTCGAGAACTTGAGCAATGCTCTTCTCATTATCCGCCTTAAGCTGGTCTAGCTCTCGGCGGAGATCCTTGTTTTCCACCACCAAGGTCTTCAGATTCTCAGCCTCTTCAATCATAGCACAGGACTATTTCACCAGTGTTGTAAGTCAAAAAGAACAATAGTTCAACAAAAATATTCGACTATGAAAAAGCAAGAGAAGGTTTGAGTCTCAGAAAGTTTACCTTCGGCCTCATCCTTGGAAACTTTAAGCTCAGCATTTTCAAGTCGGAGAGCTTTGAACTCTCTCCGCTTATTGCAGATATTCTTCAACAATTCCTGGTTATATGAATTAACTTTCTGTTAGTCAGAATACCCAGAGTCAGAAGTCTACTAAAGACTCGGGCTAATATTGTAGCTAATATCAGCACGAGCCTTGGGGACTACACTAGTTCATTCTTTGGCATCCTAAGGAAGCATAAACCCGGATTGTCTATCCAACTTCATGCTTGGGGGCTATAGGATACATATAAAGTACCATAAAGAAAAACATGAGTTGGAATTCCGACTTACATGATGTTCATGTGTGAGCTTGCTCAGGCACATGTTCACTTCAGTAGTAACCTTCTCGGCGAGGGTGAGTGGAATAATTGGAGGTGGTGGAAGCACACCAGCTCTTAACCCCTCGTCGCGAAGGCAGACTTGTTCAAGAAGTTGGGAGTACTTGACGTCCTCCGCTTCTTGTGCTTCTTCTTTGGTAGAAATGGTTTGGCTTTCAAGGCATTCCTTGGCCAACTGTTGGATCTCCTCTGCAGATTTCCGAGATAAGCCAAATTTGGCAAGGCCCGGATTGCTCAGGAGGTTGTCGGTGAAAACTTCTGTCGAGGTATCATTACCCGAAGAGGGTTCACCCTTATATAAACCTGAGTCACCGATGGTGACGTCAGTCTGCGATTCAAGGATCGCTAGCTCTGCTGAGGGAGCCGGATCTTCTGCAACAATCGGAGATGGAGTAATCTCCAGCGCTGCAGAAGGTTGAGGGGCAGGAGTCGGAGGAGCCACGGCAGGAGAAGCCATAGTTAGCTTCGTCTGATGCAGGGGCTTTGAAGTAGTTCCCTTCCCCTTGCCCTTGATGAGCTGTTTAGCTCTGAGAAGGTAATAGAAGAAAGAACATTATATCTCAAAAGAAATCATGAGTAAAAGTACAAAGGCGGAAGTTGTGTGGAAAGTTACCTCTTCACAACTGGCACTTCCTTTGTGCCGATAGCCACTATCGGAGCTTTGCGCTTTCTCGGTACAACATCTGGCAGTGGGACCAATTCTTCCTCCTGAGAAAACTCGGGAGGATATCCCTTGATAGGAGCTAGTTCCGACTCGGGGAGGTTGGCAAGCTGAAAAGAAGATAATATCTCAGTGTTGCAAAATAATGTGAAGGTGAAACACATAAAAAGGGTTTATTGCTAAAAGCTTACTAGCACTACAGGGTCTTCCGCTGTATGCATGTCCAGGGACAAATCCGGAATCTTTCTGTCAATCCGCTCCTTTATCAGCCATTTGATTTGGCTTATATAATCTTGTGGGTTTAGGGCCTTGGGGCTGATGCAGAGGGAGTCCTGTTTCGATGCCGTGATGGAACACATCAGTCGGTCGCCGTGGTGCTGGAGAGGCTAGATCTGGCATGCCACCTAGCATTGGACTAAGTCAGACCCTTTCAGGCCCTTGTGCTTCATCAGGTATCCGATCCGTCTCTTGGCGAGAATCAGATCGTCACTGAGAGCCGAAGCGACCTTGTCCCAAGATGCTCGGGGCGTGGCGGCTCCATCGATGAAAGCCGGAAAAGCAGTAGCCTTGCCGAGAGCGGGAATATCCTTGTGATAGAAAAAGGTAGCTGGCCACTATTTGACCGACTCCCTAGCTAAAATCCGAGGATAAACGCGCTCACGTCTAACCGAAAGACTAATCATACCCATAATGTAACGATTACCGGCGGTGATGGAATTTCTCCGGACATGGAAATAGTACCGGAAGAGAGTGAGACTCGGCCTAATGCCGAGATACCCCTCACACAAAGACGCATAGGCGCTCATCTCTAAGATGGAGTTCGGGGGGAGATGGTGAAGTTGAACGCCGTAATGATCTATCACCTCAGAAAAGAAATCTGAGGGTGGAAAGGAGAAACCTCTGTCGAGGTGGGGAATGGCTTCACCATTGCGAGGGTGGGGGACGGCTTCGCCGAAGCCGCTCCGCCAGTCACCGGCACGGAGGAGACCTTCTTCTTCGATGCCGCGGAGCTTCTTGTCGTCGAGGACGCACGAGATCCAAACCCCACGATTGCTCTCCTTTTCCACCTCCGCTGGTGTCGCTGTTGCGCTGGAAGTTGAAGTGGAAGCCATTTTCCGGGTGCGCCGGTGACCTTGGATGGGCGGTGCTAGGAATTTTGGGGGGCAAGGGAGCTCTGTGCGCATGGGAGAAGTGGAGGAGAAGGAAACGGTGCGAGGAATAGGTGAAGAAGATGAGAGGAAGGAATCCTCACCCCTTATAACCACCGACTGCGCCAAGATTCGTGCAAATACCACGGTAACCGTGCCACACGTCGTGGAAAGAACAGGGAAACCTTTGCGCGATGATTATGTCGCCTCGATCTCCATGCACACATTAAAATGACGCCTCGGTTCCACGAAAGGCGGACCCACCAACGGTCGTGCTGACAGGAAATGTCTGTCAGTGACGTGACTTGACCATGACTGGTGTCAGATAACGTCAGAGACCAAGTTCTGGCTTAGTTTGAATATCAAGATGGAAATCCAAATAACGTACTAATAGGTCCGACTTATTTTTGAGACTCGGATCGTATCTTTTGTTTTGAAGTTTCAGGAACCCTTCAAGATTCTGCAAGCCGAAGATCAAGCTAGATGATGATGAATCCGACTTTGGATCTTGGAGACTTCCGGGGGCTGCTGTTGGGGATATACTTTTTGGGTATCCTCATAGTTCCTCAACGACTAGGGTGGCCCACTCGGGTTAGAGCTTTGCTTCACGGGCGACCCAGTCAGGGAGAAGAGACGGAGTCCAGTCCGGCTACGGGAAGGCCCAGAAGACTTACCGACATAGGCCCATAGTGTTACTTGTAGTTCAAGATGTACTCTGTAACCGACTCTTAGTCGTAGCCGGATAGATCTCTCCTATAAACCCTAGGCCGGATATCTATATAAGCCGTCCTAGGGAGAGCCTTTAGGGCAACACAATAGTCTACAATCTCAACTCGCACAATCGAACCCCTTATAACCCATATTCCGGCTCTGCCGTATTACTGGATTGCTAGCAGGAGTAGGATCCGTCCAAAGCCGGCGGATTCGAACCTGGGTAAACTTGTGTGCTCACCGTCCCGGAACACCGTACGTCTCACACCCCTCTCTTCCGCACGCCTCGAGGACCCCCAACGACAGTGTCGTCTTCAAGGACCAACCCTGTCAAGCCCCCATACTGTAAATAGCCAAGTAATTGGTATTGTTCACAATTCTTCAGCTAGAACACGTGGTTGCCTTGCATAGAACTTACATCCAATACAAGTCTGCACTAGCTTCTCGGTGTCCACCTTGGCGGTTGTCCAGTAGAATCCTTGTCGAAAGGCTTTGGAGACCACCGATCGGGGAGTGGCATGATGCCCGCAATCTCCGAGATGAATATCTCTAAGGATTTCCATACCTTGCTGCTGGGAGATGCGCCGTAGGAATACTCCTGCGGTGCTTATTTTGTATAACTAGCCATCTATTATAGTATAGCCCTTTGCTCTGCGTACTATCTGTCGGCTTTCGACTTCATCAGTGGGCAGTGTTCTGTCTTGATGGTAGTCCATGAACGGTTTCTTCCAAGCCGGAGAGCTCACTGTAACTGAGTTAACAAATGAATTAATTCTATCTAGGTTGTTGGGGTCTCCTCCTTTCACGGAAGGTGTTCGTAGATGCTCTAGGAAAACACCAGGTGGAATTCGTTTGTGAGCCGATCCAATCTTTGACACTAGATCTACCGCCTCATTATCCTCCCTCTTGACATACCTAACTTTGTAGCCGTCAAAGCACTTGGCTATCTTGTCTGCTTCATCTCGATATGCCACCATCATAGTGTTCCGTGTGTTCCAGGTACCAGCCACCTACTAGAAAACCAAGTCGGAATCTCCACAACAAACTATGCGTTTGATGCCAATATCCTTGGCCACACAAAGTCCATGAATGAGAGCTTCATATTCTGCCATGTTGTTCATAGCGTTGAAGTGGATCTGGAGGACGTACTGCAGCTTCTCTCATGTTGGTAATTGCAACAATACACCAGCCCCTAAGCCATTGAGCAACTTAGATCCATCAAAATGCATGACCCAAAACTCTGGCTCTGGCACAAGAGTATCTTATGGCAGTTCTGGAGCTCCACCATGATGACTATGCTGATAACCTGGTTGGCTGCGGCCATGTATACTACAATTGGCTCCATTGACTCCGGTGCTACAAGTATTAGTGCGAAGGAGAGTTTTCTCTTCAACTCCTTAAGTGTTGCATCTGCCTTGTCTATCCATACAAATTTGTCCACCTTTTTGAGCAACTTGTAGAGCGGCATTGCCTTCTCACCAAGTCAGAAGATGAACTGGCTTACTACTGCAACACATCCTATGAGCCATTGGATGTCCTTAAAGCATGTCTGGCATTTGATGCCGAGGATGGCCTTGATCTTATCCAGGTTGACCTAAATTCCGTGATGTGAAACAATGAAGCCCAACAATTTAGTTTCTTAGGGTTGAGCATCATGTTGTACTTCTAGGGGTTATCGAAGGTTTCCTATAAATCAGCGATGAGGTCATTTAGTTTCTTTGACATCACCGCGATGTCATCCACGTAAGCGTGTATGTTGCGACCTATTTAGTCATGTAGGCAATGCTACATCATCTGCTGCTACATAGCACCTGTGTTTTTAGCCCAAAGGGCATCGTGACGTAGAAGTATGTGCCATAAGGTGTGATGAATGAAGTGGCCAATTGGTTTGACTTATGCATCTTAATTTGGTGGTATCCTGAGTATGCATCTAGAAAACACAAAAGTTCCGAGCCAGCCGTCGAGTCAATGACTTGGTCAATGCGAGGTAAAGCAAACGGATCTTTCGGGCACAATTTTTTCAAGCCAATGTAATCAACGCACATTATTTATTCTTTGGTTCCCTTCTTGGGCAGGATTAGCCATGCACTAGGTGTGGATAACTTCTCGAATAAAACTAGCTTTAAGTAACCTAGCTAGATCCTTGCCTATGGCTCGTCGTTTTTCATCATTGAAGCGTCATAGAGTTTGTTTCACCAGTTTTGCTTTACGATCGATGCTTAAGCTGTGCTCAGCAAGTTCCCTAGGTACACCCTTCATGTCGGCAGGTTGCTAGGCGAAGATGTCCTATTCTCATGGAGGAACTCGATGAGCATGCTTTCCTATTTGGGATTCAGGTCCGTGCCAATGGCGGTGGTCTTGGAGTAATCACCTTCCACAAGTTGCACCAGCATGATATTGATGGTGGCCTTGAAGGCGGGTTCGGAGTCAGAAATCTTCTTCTTCGAAGCCGGCATCTCTGAAGCGTCGACTTGGCACTAGATATCCTTGAACTCTTCACCGTAGAGGACGGCTTTAGCGAAGGTGGCTTCACTCAGCTTGCACTCCCTTGCCTTGTTGAAGCTTCCGGCAATGGTGATGGTGCCGTTTGGTCCGGGTATCTTGAGCTTGTTGAGACGAAACATGGCCTAGCATGGAAGGCATGGAATATGTTGCGTCCGAATATGATGTGATACATGGGCTTGTTGGTTTGCGGCCCCAAAGTTGTCGGGCAAGTGCATAGCAAGGTTTGAGTTGCCTGTAATTGCCGTGTTTCGCAAAGTTGGGCTACCAACTATCAAGAGGGGCCATTTCGAGGCAAACTCATCTCACCCCTACCAAATTCAAACATTCTGTCAAACTGCCCCGTGAATTAGACGGTCAGGACCCTCATGTCAGTACTCTGTCTGTGAGGCGAGTGCCAACACGGCAACCACGTAGGCAAAACGAGGAACTAAGGGCCTTGGTGTGTTGACCAAATTCACAAGTTCACTCCCTCCTTTCGCATGAACCCTAACACCGGCAGCGTCGAAATCCACCCTCCAACCAGAACGATCCCTTTGGACATTTGACTTTTGGCGCCAAGTTGCTGCGCCCACTCACTAATACCATGCTCCAATGTCACATGGCATGCCCGCCGTTGCGAGGATCTAGCCCGGCTCCACCGTCGACGAGCTGAGTAGCACGGAGGATGGCATATCCTACTACCGAGGAAGAAGAAGTTCTGGCTACATGCGGCTGAGCTACTCTTCTCTTTTCTATTCACACTAACTATAACTGCTGGCTGACAATTGATATTAAAGAGATAGATCGAACCTAGAATTGTTTGCTAGCCCAACACTGACAAATGATTCTTATCTTTTGTCCCGAATGTTTTGTCACGTAGAATCCCCGCGGACCACCCTTACATGGTTTCGATAACCCTTGGCAAGTACCACTCTAAATTAGCGAATGGGAAGGGCAAGTCGTATCGACTTCATTGTTTCAGGATGGAAGAAGCGCCAGTGCAGATCTGCACTATCCCTGCTATGGTTACTGATGTGCGTAAACATGCTGAAATAGGGTCGAAGCAGACTGTACAGTTCAGCTTCATGGATGAATGAGACATCATGGTTACTCTAACGTGTGACAGTCAGCTAACCGAGATGATGAAAAAGTCTCTTAAGATTCGCATGTTTGTGCTGAATTGTAAAATATGGAAGCTGCTGCTACTAGGAGTTGCCCTACTATTCTTGGACAAGGTGGTCTAACTCGAACCCCTGCTACTGGTAATAAAAATGTGTTTCGTCCTGCGTGCCATGCTTCTGTCGGGCAACCTCCTTGTAGGATTCCCCGTATTGCCATTGTGCAAACCCCTTCAATGGAATCTGCTGGTACTGGTCATCCCCGTGGTGTTGTTGCTCAGGCTGCTGCTGACCCAATTCCTGCGGCCGTTGTGCAAACTAAGGCTTCCAGAGTATCCCCCGATGTTGTTGCCAAAACTGTTGTCTAGGGTGCTTCTCCTCCTCGAACCCATTCTCAAGTTCAGTGGCATGCTATTGCGGCTACTGAAGAAGGATTGGGCCAATGTTCCATCCTGAAACTGTTGTCTGGGGTGCTTCTCCTCCTCGAACCCATCCTCTATACAGTTGATATGAAATAGAATCTGACTGATGTTTGTCTACTGAAGAACATGGGATACGTGGAAATGTAAGACTACCCATTGTGGTTGCAGAAGAACCAATAGAGCATCTGGGAGAAAATAGAGTTGCTGGTGAGGTAGATTGGGCCAATGTTCTGGTCCATCCGAGTGGAGATGATGGTGCAGCCCCACCCCTAGGAGTCAATATGATGTGTGCAATATTAGGCACCGGAGACAATGGCCAAGATTCTGAATCGGATGTAGAAGAGGGAACTATAGAGGACCAAGAATCTGGTCATGATGAAATTGATGAGACATTTAATGGTGAGGATGGCATTCCAGTCGATGATTTGGGTTCCGGTGTAGAAGATATGAAACATGACCACAAGTATCCTATAATTTTGGTTGGCACCGAATTCAGGAGCACGAATGAGTTTAGGATGTTGTTCCAGCATTTTTGTATCAAGGGGGAGTTCAATGTTCATAGACTAAAGAACACTTCCTAGAGGTATGAGGCCGTTTGCAGGTTAATGTGGAAGAATGGACAGGTGGTGGTACCTTGTCCATGGAGGGTTGCAGCTAGAGCCTTACATGCGTTAAAGGAAATTAGGGTATTCGGGCAATGATGCAGCAAACGTTTTGAACTTTCTCTTTTTCACTCTATAACTACAATTGTTGTGCAAGATCTTTCTGGCAACAAGTCGACTCCACTTATCTTGTAAATGAATCTATGTTACAGGTGAACAAAATGGGCCCTCCCCACATGTGTCCGACAGGCAGCATGCTGAAATCCTCAATGGCTGATACGGAGTGGGTGGCTTTACAAGCTATGTCCATACTAAAGGATAACACTAAGGAGACGCTAAGAACATTTAGACTAGCCTCCGTGCTAAAAACAACATTGTCCTACCGTATTACATGGTTTGGAAAGGTAAAGAGAAAGCTCTAAAAGTCTTGCACGTGGATTTTTTTTGAAGCTCTTGACAGTAGGTGTGATCCTACTGTCTTTAAATTACTTTAGGATTCCCCAAGTTGGGGAAGCCTAGCACAGTTACATATGTTCCTGAGACTGATACAGGGGGGTGTAAGGAGCAGAAAGTTACAAAGCGCTTATAAAGAGCTACAGAGAGTTACAAGTATTATGTATCTCCTGATGATATTCAGATTTGGTCCTATGTACTAGCAACCTAAAGTCTTGCTGAAATCTGTTCTTCCAAGAGTCAGTAGAGGGAGTAATATTGTTAAAGCACAAGTCATTCCTCTCTTTCCAGATGCTCCAGGTTGCTACGATAATAGTCTCCATAAACAACTTGCTTGTTGAGTATTTTTTCCCTTTTTCAATAATGTGCAGACGGTCCACATTATCATCCCATTGCAGACCAAGAGCCTGCCAGCATTGTTTGCTGAAATAGCAGGCGAAAAATAGGTGTTCCACTATTTCCTCAAAGTTATTGATGCAAATTAAACAATCATAATTAGACACACTATTGTAGTGTCTTCGTTTGAGCATCTTTTTAGTATTCAATCTATCAGAGAGTAATAGCCAGAAGAAAAACTTGAACTTTGGTGTACATTTACTCTTCCATAACTAGTTGAAGGAAATGTGTGCTTCCATCTCTCTGAAACAGAATTGATAGAATGCTTTAGCCTGGTATTTGTCTGATCCCCAATTATAACTCCAAATGTATTTTATAGAATCATTAATTTCTATATTTGTGACTTTTTGCTGCAATTCCTTTAGCTCATCCATGGCTTGAGGCGAAATAGGCAGAGAAAATTCGTGGCAAGGTCAGGGGCACTGAGAAATTCTTCCACTGAAGAGTCCTCTTTAGATGTAAAAGAAAATGCTCTTGGGAACATTTCAGCTGCCACCCCTTCCAACCAGTTATCCTTCCACATCAGCACTGTATTCCCAGTTTTAACAGTACAATGAGTAATCCCTCTGTAAATTGGGAATAGTTTAACAATATCCTTCCACCAGAAAGACCCACATGTTTCAGAAGCATGTGGAATTGTCCCAATATAATATGTGTTCCAGATTAGAGATACCCATGGGATGCCAATTTTGTTGTAAAACTTACGTAAAAACTTCAAAAGCAGTGCATCATTCTGTATTTTAAGATTCAGAACACCCATACCTCCTTTCTTCTTTGGCCTACACACCTTGTCCCAGGCAATTAAGGCATTACAATGCTCTCCTGCCTCATCCTTCTTATTCCACAAGCAATGTCTCCTGATTTTGTCCACATGTTCAATTATTCTTGGTGGTATCTTAAGAGTACACATAGGGAACATGAGAATAGAAGTTAACAGAGAGTTTATAAGAGTTGTTCTACCACTGTAAGAGATCAGCATGTAATTAGCAGAGAGATTCCTCTCAATGCTGTCTACAAGTGGCAAAAGATCAGTCACAGCAGGTCTGGTGGTTCCTAGAGGCAGTCCCAAATAAGTAAAAGGCATTTTCCCAATTACACAGACAAGAAGGGATGCCAGCTCATTAGTAAGTTGATCATTGACATTCAAAGGGATCATAATAGATTTACTATAGTTGATATGAAGACCAGTGGATGCAGCATAGGTATCAAGAATGTTTTTCATTGTAACAACTTGATTAATCTTGGCAGGCATGATAATGATGGTATCATCAGCATGTTGTACCACTGGATAATTCATACTTGGGTTGCAAGTAATTGGTGACTCCAGTGTATTAGTAGCTAGGGTCTATTGATTGCAGACTGGAGGAGGTCAGCAGCAAGAACAAAAATAAGGGGTGAAAGAGGATCTCCTTGTCTGACACCTCTTATGCAGTGAAATTGCCTTCCAGGGACACCATTGAGAAGTACAGAAGATTTCCCAGAGTCAAATATTATTTCAATCCACTTAAGCCACTTATCATCAAATCCCATTTGTGCCATTATTTTAATCATTGCCTAGTGATCAATTGTGTCAAATGCCTTGGCAAATTCTAGTTTGAGTAAAATTATTTCCTTCTTGGATTGTTCACATTGATGGATAAATTCAAATGCCCAGGCTAAGCAATCTTGAATGGATATTCCTTTAAGAAAACCATATTGATTCTAATGTACAATTCCAAGTACCACCTTCTATAGTCTATTGGCAAGAATTTTTGTGATGATTTTGAGGCAGCAATTTAATAAGGTAATAGGTCTATAATCATTAATAGACTCAGGTGTACCTTTTTTGGGGATCAGAGTAATATATCCAACATTTATACTTTCCAAATTCATGTTCGTAGAGTGAAATTCCTGACATAATTTGTAGATATCATCTTTAATGATATGCCAACAAGTCTTGACAAAGTGCCCATTAAAGCCATCAGGACCAGGAGCTTTGTATGCAGGCATTTGTTTGACCACTAAATTAATCTCATTTACTGTGAAAGGCTCAGAGAGTTTCTCAAGTCCCTCAACTGGCTTAATGAGGTCAGTCAGATTCATGATCATCTGAGGATTTTGTATAGTACCCAGTCTTTCCTTGAAAGCATTAAAGATAGCCTCCTCTTTGTCCTCATGAGTGGTTATCACAGTGTCCTCATTCAATTTCAAATGAGATATGTTGTTTATTCTGTATCTATCAGTAGCCATGACATGGAAGAATTTGGAATTTTCATCTCCAAACTTTGTCCATCTAATGGTACATCTAGCTTTCCAATATTGTCTTTTATACTCAAGTAATTTGATGATATGCTTCTTGATGATCTATCTAAAATTTTCTTCAGGAATTGTTAAATGCCTTATGTCTTCAATTTTATCTAGTTCCATGAGAGCTCTATTCGAATTATCAATACAGATAGATAATTTGGATATAGATTTGCTCCAAAATTTCAGATCATGTCGAAGTCTTTTAAATTTGGCATTCAGAACCGTAGCAATGTTACCCTTATAAACCGGCTTAATCCAACTAGCAGCCACAGTGTCAAAGAACCCGGAATGAGCAGTCCAAAAAGATTCAAACCTAAAGATCTTAGATCTAGGAATTGAAGTTTGTACAGAAATCACACATGGTGTGTGATCAGAAGTGGGTTTACCCTATGCAAGAACAGAAGTAGCAGGGTAAGATTATGTCCAATGAAGAGAAGAGAAAACCCAATCTAACTATTCCAACAGAGGATCTGATTGCATATTACTCCAAGTATACTTTATGCCTTTTATTGGTAATTCAGTTAGTTGTTGTATACTAATGAATTCATTGAAAGTGAACATATCTTGGACACTCCCACCAGGTTTATTTCTATTTTCTGGTGATCTTATGAAGTTAAAATCACCCATGATTAGCCAATCCTCATTATCTGGGATGTGAAGGTTCATTAACCAGTCAAAAAAATCATCCCTGAGAGTACCATGGCAAGGGCCATACACATTCACCAAAGTCCAGGACTCAGCAGATTGAGTTGATGTGAAATGCACAGAGATAGCAAAGGGCTCACAATGCATAATCATACCAGAAAAGACAGAGCTATTCCAAATAATAATCAGACCACCAAATGCACCATTAGAAGGAATATAAACAAATTCATCAAATCTCTTAGGGGAACATGACTTGATAAAGGTGGAATCAAAATGATGTTTCTTGGTTTCTTGCAGACATACTACAGCACAACCACTAGAATTTATGGCATTAAACAAAGCCAACTGCTTCTTCCTAGCATTAAGTCCTCTGATGTTCCAACACAAGATAATCCATTGTTTGTGATTATTCATTACAAAAGGAATAAAGATTATTTCTTAGATGCCAAAAGCTCCTTGGTAGTGAGCTCAGCTTCAGGGATACCACACAGCTTCACACCAATGTTCTGCAGTACAGCAATAGGAGTAGGTGGAGGAAGATCATCCTCATCAACATCATTCACCTCCTGAACTTGTCCTGCAGAGATATGTAAGTCCTTGGCTTCAATAGCAGTAGGAACTTTCCTAGGCTTGACCTTAGATTTGTATTTCTTCCCATCAACAGGCATGTGGACCTTGAAGCCATCATATTTTGTGCTTCTAGGACTCCTTCTAACCTGAGAATTCATCAGGGGCATAATGGAATTATTAACATCAGTAACTCTGTCAAGAAATTGCTGCTTATCAAAATTATGATGAACACCAGAGATGACCACCTCCTGAAATCCCAAGTCCTCATGCATAGCCCCTGAAAGATGACTCAGCCCCATGGATGGAGATAAGTTAAGATCCACCTTCCTAGCAACATTCCTGGGCCAGGGACCAGAGGAGAGTCTTTTTCCAAGCACCACATTCACATTATTAAAAGCAGGCATTGAAGATAAGAGTCCCATGTCAACCCAAATATTCCTATTCAATTTCTGCATGATAATGTTCTGAATCATAGATAGCTTAAGCCTTGTATTAGAATCAAGTGGGTTCAAACCACAAACCAAAGCTTTTGCAAAATCCAGACTGTCCACATCACTAGATGAGAGGGTCTTCCAGTGGGGTAAAAAGGAACTAACTCTAGACAGAGCTGAGATGTTAGCCGCAAAAACAGATCCAGAAGCAGTCTGGAAAGCATTCACAATGACAGTGTTAGAAGAGGATGAATCTTCACACATAGGACTGTCAACATTTTCATTCCATGCAGATAAAGGGCTATCATGAATATTGGTAATAGGAGGTGGGATCCCAGCTTCAACAGTGACACCTTGTTCAAGAAGAATAGCCTGGAAATTGTAAAGGGGGGAGAAGCAATGTCACTATCAACATCAGCAGCCATCTCCTGGTCTAGCTGATGATTCTGAACAGGTGCATGCTGATGTCCCCGATTATGATTATGACCCTGTCCTCCATGAGCACCATTCTGCTGGAGCCAAGCAGCCAATTGTTGTTGATAAATTTGTTCAGCAGATTGTTCAAGGCCATAGAAAGGATGAGGGTTCCTATCTTCAGGTTCTGGGTCCTCATGAGGTGGTGGTAGGTCATGTATGTGTGCATTCCAATCACTAGTGCGAAGGATATAAACTGGTACAGTCCAAGAGTTTCTTGCCCCACCTAATTGAGAAATTACGAGACTTTTGGGGATGAACTTTGGGTTTGCCACAGTCACCTTAACTAGGACATATTTGAGGTGTTCCCTAGGTCTGTGCCACATAGTGAGTAATCCAAAATCCTCAACAACACTACAAATGTAAGAATTAGTTTGATAATCTGCAGGGAAACCTAGGAAAAGTATCCAAGTCTGTCGACCAAAGGAGGCTAATCTGCGGTTTCTAGCTTGGTCATGTCTCACAAAAGTGACAGTGGTGATTTCATCAATTTCAAAGGTGGTTCCAACAACAGTGTCAGCTATCAGAGTATCAACCAGAGTAAAGCTACCCAGGCCAAAAGGATGATCATCACATTGAGCAACCTCAAATCCACTTTCATTCAGCAACCCCTCAATCGTGTTCCTCATGTCAGATCTAAACTGAATCGTAATAAAACGGTTGGGTTCAGCAATGACCACATTGTCATGGTTCAGAGGAGCAATAGGATCAACCACAAGAACCGAGCGAACATGGCGATCAGAAGGGCCATGGTCAATAGACATACCGTTCGGGATGAAAGCTAGAGGATTCACCGGGAAGTTCGCCATTGCAATCTCTCTGTCAGGGATTACTGTAGGGGGTTCCGCCGGGAGCTCCGAAGACGAAGAGGCAAGTGTTTGGGGAATATCTGTGCACGGTTTAGTTTGTTTCTTAACAACCCAGATATTCCGACCCAATAAATCTGTCCGATTTTGTCTGATACGGTTCGGCTTTGGTACCCAAATTTGTCGGACCAACTTTCTGCTCACGTTACAATGCTTGGCCCAATGACCAAGGTCTTTGCAAAGCAGACATCGGAGCCCAATATCGCAATCTCCAGATAAGTGTCCCAGGGCCAGGCAGGAGACGCAGCAGATCCCACGGTCCCGGTAGCAGAACCTACATTTGCGGCCCAGTTTGCGACAACCAAAACACATGCCAGGGCAGTTTGCAGATTTATGGTCCGATAGCCCACAGCGAGAGCATCGGCCCAAATATTCAAACACCAGGTCCTTTGGAGGCAAAGCAGGTAAATTAAGAATTTCCATAATATCTTTATCAGCGTATCCACAGGATCGAAAATCTTCTAATTGTTCCAGCACCAAGATAGGTAACCGATCGCAGACTTTACGGAAGAATCTATCATTAACAAATTTCGAATTTGAAAAAATCTTCTGATCCACCAAAATCGGATTGCTGAACGTACCAAAGAGAATATGATCAGAAGATCGCAACGGAAGATTCACAGCGTTAGACTCCCTTTTCTGATTAGAAAAATCTCGAACAATCACTGAATTATGCAGATCAAACTTTGATAAAACTTGAGCAGATCGATCAGTAGTATCTGTCCTTGCATTTTTCTTCAGAACACTCAAATTATGTTTCAGATTAGTATGACTTCGCTGAGAGATATCCAAGATTTCCTTAGAAGTTTGATCCAATGTAATATCCGAATGAAGAAAACCAGAGATCGTAGGATGTGTTCCTCTAAACAGAGAGAAGTGACAAATGAAATCCGGCCAAATTCAATCTCGAAGCCCATAGATAAAATGCCCCACTTGATTAGAAGCCACCGAGAATCTGAATCTGCGATCACTTAACTGGAAAACCTTGTATAGTCGGCAATTACCCCCCAGACAACATTGCAAAGCCAGACAAAGGTCTTCCTCGGTGAGAGGAAAAGATGCGCAGGAGAACGAGACCACCAAAAAGAATTCCTTGCCACCAGAAGGAGAGAAATGGACCAATGTTCCAAAACGTCGACGTACCTGATCTTCCAAGGCCAGCCATGGGGAGAAGTCCCAATGTAGAAGCCCTTCCATGGATGCTATACAACTTCAAGGCTGAGGTACAAGTAACGTGTCCGGGGAGTGTTGTGGAGATTAACACTAAATCAGAAGGTGGGATAATTTATTTCAACGGATTTTTCATGGCACTTAAACCTTGCATCCAGGGATTCAAGGACGGGTATAGGCCATATCTGAGTGTAGACATCATTGTCCTAGCTGGCAAATGGAAAGGCTGCTAGCATCTACGACAACACTTGATGGTCACAACTGGATGTTCCCAGTGGCTTTTAGGTTGTTCGATACAGAAACAGAGGCAAACTAGGTCTGGTTTATGAGGCAGCTCAGGAGAACAATAGGCCACATGGCTCCATTGGCTATATCCATGGGCATGCAAAGGGATAACGAATGCAGTGAAGGAGGTGTTCCCACGAGATGAAGGTAGAGAATTCCATGCCCATTTGATGCTCAACTTGTACTCACACTACGTAGTCAGCATATTTGGTTACATGTTTCCTGCTTCTAGAGCTTACAAAGCCAGATATTTCATGAGCAAGATTTTTGCGGAAGCCCCTGATCTTCCGCAGTACTTAGCCTCCCATCATTTGCAGCTATGGAAGAGGAGTCAATTCAACCATGACATCAAAGTTGATTACATAAAAAACAACCTTGCTGAATGCCTAAATAACTAGGTGAAGGGCATAAAAGTCCATCTTGTTCATATCTTGATGGACAACATACATGGTATAATCATGAAGCTGTTAAATATAAGGAGAGAGATCGGTAGGAAACTTAGAGGACATATGCTACCGCCTATTGTATAGCAACTACATAAGAGAAGCCGAGGACTTGGTCATCTTAGGGTTCTCCTGTCAGACAACAACAGTTGTGAGGTGGTCCATATGTCCAATAATGGCCACAGTGATGTTGTGAACATCGAGCAGCGAGAATGCACCTGCTTAGAGTGGCAGCATACTAGGAAACCTTGCAACCACACCTTGGTCTTCTTGGTGAAGAAAAGAACTCTGCCACATTTGGATCAATATTTGTCCGACTACTACTCTCTAGAAAAGTTCAGGGTTGTGTACGCGGGTTCCGTCGAGCCCTGTACAGACCCATCTCAATGGCCTCAAGTGCAACTGAGTTTCGAGCTATGCCAGCCAGTTACAAAAAAGGACAGAGGAAGACCTCAGGGGTTTAAGAATTTTCTCGAGAAGAAGGGTTCGACTTTTAGTGCTAGCAAGAAGGGAAAAACTGATGCAAGACCTGCCATCTTATAGGCCATAGAGCAGCGGGATGTTCCCTTAATGCTCCCAAACCTAGGTATGAGATGGTACCTTCAATTTTTAATTTTTTTGTTTACTCTATAGATATTAGGGAGTTAGTCATGTGTTGTTTCTTTGGCAGGAAGCGCAAGGTTAGAAACAAGACTCCTGACTCATTGATTTTGATACGGGAAGAAAATCAAAACGATTGGAGTGATGATGGTGAACATGATTCTGGTGCTGATTGGCCTGACTTCCCTCGACCCGGAGATGCAGAGTACGTGAGGGAAAGAAAATTGCCACCTAGGCAGAGGAAGAAGCCAGGAAATGAAGAAGCCAGAGGACGTGAATGCAAGAAAGTTGGCACCCAGGCAGATGAAGAAAGCTAGCAATGAAGGAACCTGCTAATGTGTTGAACCAGAACCTATATATGTAATTCGGTTAAATTCCAGAGCTGTGTGCATGGAACTTGTCGGGCAAAACAATCTGGACCCGTTCTCTAAGTAAAATTTATCGCGACTTGAGGTTTGGACATGGACAAGCCACTATTTTAAGCCGAAATTGTGACTGTGCCACTACTATCTGAACAATCGTAGCACCGGAACCATGATTGCTGAGGGGTGAGGGGATCTGCAAATTTATTTAATGTTAGTGGCACAGACATTAATCTATTTAAGCGCTTAATAAATCCCTACTTTTGGCATTACACTTATGATAAGGTTCTGACCTGAAAAAGAAGTTTTAAAAAGTCTGCTACACTCCATGAAGTAGCAACGTGTTTTCAGCTGCTGGACAATGACATGGCAACATAAACTGCAAAGGCAACAGATAATGCCCAGATAATGAGAAAATTGTTTCCACTTTCTGGCCTAATCTTGAGCCCGCCTATCTCACCACCTCTCTGCTCCTGCCTCCCCTACATCTGGCGAAGCTCCCGGATCTCTCTCTCCAACGCACGAATCTCCTCTTTCTTGTCCCACACAGCATCATGAAGATCCTAAACAAGCTCTTTGTGAAAACCTGTCAGGGGCTTTTCGATCCACACAAACTTTTCAGAGCCAATTCCCCTCCCTTCCTATGAACAATCAAAGGAAACAAACAAAGAATTACACTATGCTTCCCAAATCTGGGTTACTATTGTACCTAGCATAAGAAGTTATCGCTCTGATGCTATACTTGCTGAATTTTCCTGTAGTATTTTTGTTTATCCACGAAATCCATCTCGGCATCTTCTCACTACACAAACACAGCATCTCGGGGTAGTAATCATAGGGCATCTTCCGGTACCTGATGGGGGCACCATCCTGTCGATGTTGAGCCAGCCCTGATTCCGCTTGAGACGAACTGCATGAGCCGCGAGCCATGAGCGAGGGGAGCGAGGGTGAGGGAAGAGGAAAGAGGAGCCTTTGGAGATCAAAGCAGGGGCATGGTGAAACGTGATTTATCTCCCCTTAACTCGGGTAGAATCCTACCGTCCACATTCAGCTGACATATAGGGGACCTAGCGTGCGGACTTGTCAACCAAACCTCACGCCTTCGTGGTTCAAAGCCCCTCCCACACGCATTGACCGAATTTTTTTGGCACCATGCCCGCGTACATATCACTGGGAGGCCTTGCCCAGGAACCAGACATGCTTGGCCCACACACTTACACCCTCGGAACTTGGCATTGCTCGCGGCGTTAGATACATCCGCTCCAATGCTCGCGGTCGCGCTCGCCACGGTGGATCCACTCAAAGATCCTACCGTCGCAATATCAAATGGCCATGGTTGCTTGAGCTAAATGGCTACGCTCCATTTCCAAGCTCGGCCCCTCGTATCTGTAGAAGGACTAGTGTGGTGTCAAGCTCGAGTAGGAGCCACCAGGCATGACGGGGCTCGGTCGATGCCACCCCCGTTCTCTTCATCATTGTCGATTCCAGTGTGGAGGACGACGGCGATGAAGCAAAGCATAACGCCATTGTTACCTCCTTGGCGAAGGGAAAGCCACGGGGAGGAGTGGATGTCGCTAGGAAGGGCACGACAGGGTCACCAACCAAGGTTGACTCCGATGATAGTGTCGTGATATGGCTTTAGATGTTGTTTAGGCTAGTTGCAATTCGGTTATGTTTAGTGCGAGTAAAATTATTGTAATGGGTTTGGCGAACTATATTGAGAAATATGGATAGTTGCGTTTAGTGCAATAACAGGGTGTGGGTGCTTCCACTTTAGAAATTGTGTCTGTGCCATTTGTATGCGGCAGGATCCACGTAGATTACATATAAACAAACCACCAAATTCAGATTACAACCAATAGACAAAAGGAAGAAATGAAGGGTTGCATGAGCGATCGCTGGAGGCGCCGTCAGCTTGCGGTGACACCTACGGCGGGATGGAAGAGAAGTGGAGATAGTGGCTTCGACGAAAAGGAAGAGAAGTAAAGGGGACGTGGCACTAGCTGGTGGGCCCACGGGACACGTGACACTGACAAGTGGGAGCACACGGTATTGCCAGTTTGTCCAGAGTAAGTGGACTTTGCAACATGACAATAACAAGCTATTACGAGTTATTATTATCCGTCAGATAAGTAAACTCGTCAAGTTATTAAGGAGTACCAAAAACTTTAACTGGGATACATTCGCACAACACGTATGCTCTCCATACCGGAGTAGCATCGCTTTAGTCTTACACTTAATGACAACATAAGTACTACAACTCCCTGTCGGTCTTCTCGATACAAATTTAGAAATGCATATGTTTGTACGGTCCAACACCGACAAGGTACTGCGATGGCACCCATAGGACCGACCTTAGGTCCGCAAACTCAACCTCGTGCAGCGTCGGGCAGCTCGGTGCCTCGGCTGTCACATGCATGGTATCGGATGATGGCCGCTGGGAGTGCACCCACATGCGCACCATGTATAGGGGCTAGGCGCTCGAGATCGACCTGACGCATACTGCACACACGATGGTAGGCCTAGCTTCGGTTCTCGGAATGTCAGCGGTGATGTTCAGGATGAAAAAAGAGCCGTCCTCGCCCTCGCAAATGAGCCGGTGGCATGCCGAGTCAAGGAATGTCACCTTCTCTTGGATAAGTTGGTCGTGTCCGTACGAGATCCTACTCACTTCGATCAAGGTGGACCATGAGCTCTATCGGCGGGACGGTGTAGTTTTAGCCGAGCTCCCTGCAGCTGCACGCGCCGTGCGGGCACACGAGCTCGTGGTTGGGGAGCTCGTAGTAGGAGTAACGACGAAAGCATCCTAGGTGGGAGCACATGAGCAGGTACGTTGACCGGATGTTACACGTGATGATCTCCAGATTCTTGGGCTGCAGTAGCTCGCACTCCTCATTCGGTGGCTCCCACGTCTGAACTTCATTGAGAAATCGGATAAAAGATCTGTAGTTATTTAAGCCAATAGCAGGAATATGTAAGATAAATTCAAATGCTTGTTAAATGATTTCTTACCTGAAGGTAGCGTCCTGAAAGACAGCGGTTGTCGTTCGGGCACGGCGCACGAAAGTCGATGGCATCTTCCGGGCACGAGGAGTGGGGTGGAGGAGGGGGTTGTGGAGGAGACGTGCTCACTCTCGAGCTCTATGCTACTACTATAGGCTAGAGGGGATTGGAAATAATAATAATATAAGTGAAAAGTAAGCGCGGACAATCATGTCACAAAACAGCCTACACGTGGATCGCTCTTACAAAGAACCATCCTAATCGTAAACGCGCCTCGATTGAACGATCTGTAACAATCAGGACAGACGACAAGTTCTTCATGAGGATGGGCCTTCTAGAAGACTCGATCTAATGGCCAACATTGGATGCTAAGGTTATGATCAAACCTCAATGATCCACATGTTGGAGTATCATTGCATTCAAATGTTGCACTCCATTGAATTCAAATGTTGCACTCCATTGTTGCACTCCAGCATATTCTATGGCTTTATAGCCATGGTCTGACACATATTGGAGTGTCATTGCATGTGTTCTTTTCCAAACCACAATGATCCACATGACCACACACACACAAGTGGGTGTGTCGATGCAACCTCTGTCACACTAGTGCTCCATTGCATTCCAATGTTGCACTTAAACATGTTCTAGGGCTTTCTGGTCATGGTCTGACACATGTTGGAGTGGAATCGCATGTGTTCTTTTCCAAACCACAATGATACACATGACCACACACACTCAAGTGGGTGTGGTGATGCAACCTCTATCACACTAATGCTCCATTGCATTCAGATGTTGCAGTCCAGCATGTTCTAGGGTTTTCCGGCCATGGTTTGACACATGTTGGAGTGTCATTGCATGTGTTCTTTTACAAACCACAATGATGCACATACCACACACACTCAAGTGGGTGTGGTGATGTAACCTCTGTCAAACTAGTGCTCCATTGCATTGAAATGTTGCACTCCGGCATGTTCTAGGGCTTTCTGGCCATGGTTTGACACATGTTGGAGTATCATTGCATGTGTCCTTTTTGAAACCACAATGATACGCATGACCACACACACTCAAGTGGGTGTGTTGATGCAACCTCTGTCACACTGGTGCTCTATTGCATTCCAATTTGCACTCTAGCATGTTCTAGGGCTTCCCGGCCATGCTCTAACACATGTTGGAGTGTCATTGCATGTGTTATTTTCCAAACCACAAAAATCCACATGACCACACACACTCAAGTGGGTGTTGTGATGGAACCTCTGACATACTGGTGCTCCGTTGCATTCCAATGTTGCACTCCGGCATGTTCCAGGGCTTTCTGCCATGGCCTAACACATTTTGGTGTGTCATTGCATTTGTTCTTTTCCAAACCACAATGATACACATGACCACGCACACTCAAGTGGGTGTGGTGGTGCAACCTCTATGACACCAGTGCTCCATTGCATTCCAATGTTGCACTCCAGCATGTTCTAGGGATTTCTGGCCATGGCCTGACACATGTTGGAGTGTGAATGCATGTGTTCTTTTCTAAACCACAATGATCCACATGACCATATACACTCAAGTGGGTGTGATGATGGAACCTCTGTCACAATGGTGCTCCATTGCATTCCAATGTTGCACTCCAGCATGTTCTAGGGCTTTCTAGCCATGTTCTAACACATTGGAGCGTAACGACCTGAATCGTTAAGATTCGAAGTCTCTATGTTTATAGTGATATCCCTGGATCATAGCTATCACACAATAACAAAATGAAATACCAAGATATAACATATATCATTTAATTTCTCATCGACAAATCTAGAGTTTACATAATACAAGTTGCACAACATATAGTGGTTGGCTCATTTTACAGTGGAAACATAATCGATAATCTTGGGCTCCATCAACGCCATAGGGCTTGTTGGTATCTGTAATACCTTGGACATTACGCTCTAAGTTCAAGCCTGGACAAACCAAAAGTGGATAAGTGATTCTAACGCGGAGGCCCAAGGCCACCCACATGCAGGCCCGTCGAAGCGGAGCAGGGCACGGTACCGGCCGACCACCTTATCCACTTTCAAGAACATCGGGACAAGAGCGAGCAGCATAAGCGACAGGTAGCGCGACCATGACATACACAAATGATTATGTATGTCTGCAACTTACAGTAGACATCAGAGTCACACCATCTAGAAATAATGGAAACAGAAATATTCAATGCCATACGACAAGATCCAAATATCCTAGATAGATATAATAGTTTAGGCTACATCCTCATACATCATGCAACAGAGTATCAAGCGAAAGCAGAAAAAATGATCGGAGTACGGATAAGAAGGAAATCGGCATAATATGCCCTAAAAGTAAGCACATATCGCCCACAGATCTCATGGATCTCCAACCCCGAAATCTCTACACCGGATAGTCGTTGCCACCATCATCCGTCTCCTCAACCCAGTAGCCTTCCTGAGAGTAA
This sequence comes from Avena sativa, assembly GCA_916181665.1. Taxonomy (NCBI): domain Eukaryota; kingdom Viridiplantae; phylum Streptophyta; class Magnoliopsida; order Poales; family Poaceae; genus Avena; species Avena sativa. Next base: position 266,009,035 of record OV702292.1, on the reverse strand, counting down.
ACCTGTCTACCTAAACCAAATATTTATCGTGTGAGACCCTAGGGGTACTCATCAAGTCTTAATGCATCTAAAGGGAACAACCTGGGGGTGACGCAATTGCAGCGAAAGATAATAGCTACAAATTTCTATAGAGACACGCTACACATCCGCCCAACCAAAGATGGACGGACGCTCATTAATTAAAAACAATAGTTATATAAGAAACATAATTTAACCTTGCTCGTCCTCCTTCTCGCTTACCGATGAGAAGGCGGAAGAACAACCTATCCGTTGGCAATTTTATTAACCATTCCATGAATGTTGTACTAATTACTAGTCATGTCTTAGTCAAATTAAAGGCGGTATTTTAGTTATGCTTGTGTATGATCGAGAAACTGTGCTCCAAGTCGTCCATAACCGCGGACACGGCTTTCAGAAAGATTTACCCTACAGGGGTGCACAAATAGCAACACACACACGATCAACCTCGGGAACAACCAAATAAAACACAACGAGGCCTCACGACAAAGCATTCACAGGATTCATAAATCATTTCAGGGAGCCACCCCAGTAAGCTACCCGCAATGAAGTTGGCCGGCTCCGAGGCGGACCCAGGGTTTGTGCCAATGCTTGTAAACGACTGGGAACCCGAAAATGTGACTGGGCTTGTCGATACCGTGAAAACATTCCACATTCCTAAACAGTACAAGTGCTCCACGCACAATCGTAAATAAAGAAGTAAGGCATGGCATAAGTACAGGATAGTAATAAAGCCCCAAACTATTTTGTGTCCCCAAGAAATAAAGTGCGAATCAAGATCAGGCAAAAGGGGATTCATAGGGTCTCCTGTATGTGGATAGTGCGAATAGTCAAGGAACAGGAATCAAGTACTCGGGGTCCTACGGGACACAAGTGAGCTTAAAGAACCAAATAGCAGATAATGCTCACCGATGCATCTTTCATTAGTTCTCTACTCAAATTAAGTTATTTAGGTACCTCATTATCCAAAGACTCGCACAAACCACACATGCAATTCTACGACTCGCATGGCTCAAACAACTCCTATAGTAATGGCTCATGGGATAGAAGTACAAGCTTCGGTGGGGTTTAAAAGTAAAGGCTATGCAATACTTGTGATTCTATTTAATGCAATCACGACTCAATGATGCAAGAGTAAGATAGAATCATAGGTACTATATGTATGCAAGCATGGGGAAATGCTTGCCTAGTAGTTCAGTTGCCAAATAGGAAGGATCTGGGTAATACTCCTGAGGCTCCTGGTATTCTCCTTGCTCAGTGTCTATCTGGATAAAAACCAAACACACAAGGAGCCGAAATAAATACATTGCATAATCATATAAATAATATGCAACAAGCAAATAAGTATGCCATGATGGAATGATGCACAATTTACATGGCATAGCATAGCATGACATGGGTCAAGTGTGGGTATAAGAACAAAGCATTTTATTAAATTTTTAGTCATGTTTTGCTCCCATAAACATTGATGTATACTTAATATTTATATGATGCATGCTTTAGTTCATATCATGGAATGCATAGTTAGAACGGGCTCGTCGCGCTGATCGATTTAGACATATTATTTGTCAAATTCGAAAATACGGTGTAAAAGTTATGAATTATTCTGGTTTTTAATCAAAAAGGCAAAGAGTTTAATAGTTTGACTAATTAGGATTAACCGAACAGTTTATTATGAATATTTGAACAATTTCATTAAGTTTCCATTTTGAAAACATTTTGATTTAGAGCTAGCATAGTTTGCAAGATAAAATATTTGATAGGGGAGGGGTCTTCAGCCAGGAATTCATGACCAGGGACGCAGATGTATTCATGCTTACAAGTACATGGGTGTCCTTGCTAAAGGTTCTTAACTGAATTTGTGTCACCGGGTTTTAGGTTCAAAACATGGTCAAAAATTCAGAGTTAAAAAGAGGATTTAAAAGGGGCTTCAAATTATGACGCCGGTGGGACTTGACCAAAGGATCTCATCTCAGTGATGCAAGAACCAAGGTCACAACCACTGGAGTATACTCGAATTCATGTTAGAGGAAAGACACGATGTCAATCTATAGGGGACTGCTGATGTTGTTCCTGATGAACTGAATTTTGCAGAGGACAGCTGCAATGTTCCTTCGAATTTGTTTTCAGAAAAACCAAAAAAAGAGATTGTAGGACGTAGCTGAGATTTGATCCCAAGACGAATCGTTGAAGGAACTCCAGGGTAGCCAATAAGCTAATGATCTGCTGGTCCTCAGGAGACAGAACAAAAAGAGGCGGCGCTGCTATTATTCCAAACTGAAACTGTGTCCGGTGTTAACTGAATTTCTGAAAGTATCCGACAGTGTTCGACAGAGATCGAGTTTTCAAAGAGACAAAACAAAATTTTAAAGACGGGATTTAATCTAGCCATGGGTGGGGTTTGAACCTGCGCTTCTGAGTTGATGATCGGGGCAACAGCCACTAGAGCACCACTCGATTTGTGTTAGGAAGAAAGTTCCACCACTCAAGAACAATGCAGGCCGAAACTAGCTGATGAACTGAACCAACAAGTACTATGAACATGAAGGGGAACGCGTGCGCGGTGGTGAATTCATCAGCGCATCCACTAATTGGGACAGGAGAGAATGCAAGAAGGACAAGGGAGGGATGGGGTTCCTCACCTCGACCGATTCCCGCGGGAATTGGGGTCCGAAAGGGCTACAGTCTTGGGAAGGCGTGTAGGCGGCGATGGCGGCTCCAGGTACTGCCGGGAGGAAGAAGACGTTGACGCTCCCTGCGTCTCCGGTCTCCCTGCTGCTGCAGAATCGTCGCGGATGAGGATGGGATAGCTTCTCCCCTACCCAACGGTCCTGGGCGGCTACTGGGTTAACGGCGGGAAGCGGCCCATGCTGGTAGCCATGGTGGAGGCGGTGGAAACAGAGGAGGAAAGAAGTATGGGGTGAGCTAGAGTTCTGTGGGGCTGCGGCTTAAGAAGGGGAAGGGCTGTTGGGTCCCCAGCATAGAAAACAAAAAATTTCCTACGATGAGAACTATACGCCAAGATCTCTCTACTAGATACAGAGCAACGGGTGGACATACATCTATGGATAACTTACCCTCGAAGACAACGAGTTTTGTTAACGAGTAGGAACTCGTGGTTGATGTAGTCGTATGCTTGCCGATCTCAAGATCGTGTGGAAGTCCGAGCACCACAAATCAGCAGCGCATCCGTCCTCGCACACACGCTCAAGCCACCGGACAACCTCCACCTCCTCGCTCCAGCGATCCAGCGGAAGCAACAACTCCTTCCAAACAAAATGCCACCGGGAACATGTATCTCGCTAATCCGAGACCATGGGGGAATAATTCTAGAGGGGGAGAGAGATCCTTCACAAGGAGGTGTGTGGATGAAGGAGGGAATGGGTGGCCTTTTATAGGAGGAGGGGGGTGCCCCCTCTCTCCATGGCCGGCACATGGGGGGTGACCCCTCACCTCCCCCATTCATGTGGTGGTAACCCCTCCACATTAAAATGCCTCTTCACATTCCCTTTTAAAGTCTCCATTTTAAATGCATTAAATTTCTCCAAATTTAATGCTCTCTAATTTAATAAAACTCTTTTTATTAAATTTATTCAGAATTTTGTTAATTACTTTAATTAACAAACATTCACATATAGCCCCTTGCAATATTTCAATATCACATGCAGAACCACCTTCTGCAATTTCACCCGAAACAATTTCCGGTTTCTATTGAAACAATTCCTATGCTTTGCAATTCTTTCGTCTGAAACATATGTGCTCCAAAATGGTGTCCGGTAACTCTTAAGTGTGCCACCCTACGGTTCGCGAATAATGCAGACATGATCGAGACCCTTCTCCGATCAATAATCAGCAGCGGGACCTGGAGATCCGTACTGACTCCTACACATTCAACGATGACTCCTGTGATCGTGAGAACCTTTAACGCTTGTAACTAAATCCCTTTGTCTCTCGATATATTACATGTCCGAGATTCGATCATCGGTATATCCATACCTAGTTTGATCTCGTTACCGACATGCACTCTTTTCTCGTTCCCGTGATATAACATTCTAGTGATCACATCACTTGCTTGCAAGCTATCCTAATGTGATATCATCGAGAGGGACCAGAGTTTATCTATCCGTCATCTGGATTGACAAATTCCACTCTTGATCCATGAGCCTCAACATAACACCTTCGTAGTACTGAACCCATCTTTATAGTCACCCTGTTACGGTGTGACGTTTGATGTTATCAAGATACTCTTCCGGTGTTAGCAATTAACATGATCTCATGGTCTAAGGATAAAGATTACTTCGTATGATGTTATCGCAATATAAACATAATGACTTGATCGTAATGCTATACTTCGGATGAATGTTCATCACATCATTTCACAAATGTTGTGACCTTGTTATTAACAACATCCAATGTCCATGATCAGGAAACCTTGATCATCTTGTTAATCAACAAGCTAGTCTATAAGAGAGGCATAACTAGGAACCCTTTTTGTTTATTAAACACACATGTATTGATGTTTCCTATCAATAAAATTATAGCATGCAAAATAAACATCTATCATATACAAGGAATACATAATAACAACTTTATTATTGCCTTTCAGGGCATATTTCCTTCAGTCTCCCACTTGCACTAGAGACAATAATCTAGTTGGTGGGGGGCCTAGCGGCTCCTCTAGCACATATTGCTTTTGTGCAGTAGTGAGGAGAATCCTCAAATTCATAGCCCAGTGGGTGAAGTTGCTACCATTCGCAGCAAGCTTCTCTTTCTCCATGAACACATTGAAATTAAAAGCAGGTGGTGCCATCTACAATAGAATTTGTAAAATATATTTAGACTAAGTTTATGATAGATTGAGTTCAACTAATCCAAATTACTAATGAACTCCCACTCAAAAACGACATCCCTCGTGTCCTTTTGGTGATTACATGAACCAAATCCACTACACCAAGTCTGATCATCACGTGAGTCGGTGTAGCTTCAAAGGCGAGCATCTATATGGGCATCATATCAACTATATGATGCATGCTTAACCTTTCAGTCCGTGTTCCGAGGCCATGTCTGTACATGCTAGGCTCGTCAAGTAAGAACCTTAGTATTTGCATGTGTAAAACTGTCTTACACCCGTTGTATGAAAGCGTAGAGTCGAGAACACCCGATCATCACGTGATGCCTCAAAACACGATACACAAAACAGTGCATACTTAAGGAAGAACACATTTTATCTTGATATCTAAATGAGGGATCATCTTATAATGCTACCAAAAGCGCCAAACTAGCAATATAATATGCTAATGTGTGAAGTGAGGTGATATGGTCAATGCATTTGATCTCTATCATTTGCATCGTGGTATGATCTCTATCATTCCTTTGTGTGTAAGGCCAAGGTCTATGGAACTTACACGTTAAGTGAGTTGTAAGAGTATCTATCATACATCTACTTACAAGAATACCATATCAAGACACTAGCCCAACAACGATCTAAACTAGACGCCTCTAATTTATCAATTGCAAGTTTTACGTGGCTTAGGGCTTTCGGAGATAGAACCAGTCTTACCTACGAACATGAACCACAACGAGGATAACCAAGTTATTAGCAACTCGTTGTAAATCAGATATTGACTATAGTAGGAGAGACAGACACCCGCTAGCCACTTATGCAAAACTAGTTGCATGTTAGTCGTGGAACCGGTCTCATGTACGATGACATGTAAGGTTGGTCCGGGCCGCTTCATCCCACTATGCCACCAATATCCAAAGTACATATAAGATGCAATAACATGATCATCATCGCCCACATATAAACATATGTGTACTACCCGTGTAAAGCACCTACGCATAGATCAGGCTCTGATACCACTGTTGGGTCCGCAACATAGAAAACAAAAAAATTCCTACGATGAGAACTATACGCCAAGATCTATCTACTAGATATAGAGCAACGGGTGGACATACATCCATGGAGAACTTACCCTCGAAGACAACGAGTTTTGTTAACGACTAGGAATTCGTGGTTGATGTAGTCGTATGCTTGCCGATCTCAAGATCGTGTGGAAGTCCGAGCGCCGCAAATCAGCAGTGCATCTGTCCTCGCACACACGTTCAAGCCACCGGACAACCTCCACCTCCTCGCTCCAGCGATCCAGCGGAAGCAGCAACTCCTTCCAGACTAAATGCCACCGGGAACATGTATCTCGCTAATCCGAGACCATGGGGGAATAATTCTAGAGGGGGAGAGAGATCCTTCACAAGGAGGTGTGTGTATGAAGGAGGGAATGGGTGGCCTTTTATAGGAGGAGGGGGTGCCCCCTCTCTCCATGGCCGGCGCATAATGCAGACATGATCGAGACCCTTCTCCGATCAATAATCAGCAGCGGGACCTGGAGATCCGTACTGACTCCTACACATTCAACAATGACTCCTGTGATCGTGAGAACCTTTAACGCTTGTAACTAAATCCTTTGTCTCTCGATATATTACATGTCCGAGATTCGATCATCGGTATCTCCATACCTAGTTTGATCTCGTTACCGACATGCACTCTTTTCTTGTTCCCGTGATATAACATTCTAGTGATCACATCACTTGCTTGCAAGCTATCCTAATGTGATATCACCGAGAGGGCCCAGAGTATATCTATCCGTCATCTGGATTGACAAATTCCACTCTTGATCCATGAGCCTCAACATAACACCTTCGTAGTACTGAACCCATCTTTATAGTCACCCTGTTACGGTGTGACGTTTGATGTTATCAAGATACTCTTCCGGTGTTAGCAATTAACATGATCTCATGGTCTAAGGATAAAGATTATTTCGTATGATGTTATAGCAATATAAACATAATAACTTGATCATAATGCTATACTTCGGATGAATGTTCATCACATCATTTCACAAATGCTATGACCTTGTTATTAACAACATCCAATGTCCATGATCAGGAAACCTTGATCATCTTGTTAATCAACAAGCTAGTGTATAAGAGAGGCATAACTAGGAACCCTTTTGTTTATTAAACACACATGTATTGATGTTTCCTATCAATACAATTATAGCATGCAAAATAAACATCTATCATATACAAGGAATACATAATAACAACTTTATTATTGCCGCTCAAGGCATATTTCCTTCAAGGGCAAGCTCGGCATGACGTGGAAGACGGTGCAGACGGTCACCTGCTACCTTCTGTATACCTGCAGAGACAAAGGAAAGGTACGGAGAGAAAATGGAGAAGAAGAACAGGTACTATCAATCTCTACTTCAGAGGTTAGTAGGCCACAAGGAGAAACGAGCTGGGCCAAGCTAGCGATGGGCTGCAGCCTAGGTTGCTGACTGCTGCTGCTGCTTGCAATCGTCGCTTCTTCTCAATGCTCTATGAACCTGAAAACTGTCGATGCTATGCAGTTGTACTAGCACAGGAGCTGAACCAAAAAGCCCCGGTTTGACTAATATTTGAAAAGATCAAGGATTTGGTAACAGCACCGTATAAAACAAGGCTACTGCTAGAAGATCTGGTGCGAGCAAAAAAACAAGATTTGACAAATATGGGGTATTTGCAAGAATAAGAACGAATGGCCCGATTTTGGAGAATTGACATGATGATGTTTTCTAGCAAAAGAAAAATAGTTTGAACTGTCTTGAATCTGCTATAGGAAAGAGAATGGAGAGAAAAAAATGATAGCCATGTAAAAGGAAGGTAGGAAAGATAAAAGGATGCCCACAATACAATTTGGCATCTTACAAGAATACAAGAAAAGGAAGACAAGCAGATCCATATGAATCTATATGTGAGCTAAGAACTAAAATGCCAAGAGAATATACAATGCCCACATATAGAAGATATGGTAGAGGTAGATGGTATCAAAGGAAGTTGCGTTATCAAGTTAGTAGGTGGAAGGATTTTAAAAGAGATGCCCTCAACTCAACTTAGGCATGTAACAATAACCAAGAAACAAATACAATATATCAAGAAGCCAATTGTTAATGAGACAATGCAATATGAAGAGAAGAACCAAATGAAATAGGTTTTAATATGATGCTCAAATGCAATGTGGCATGATGACATGAGCATGATATTATGATGATGCATTAATTATTATGTAGGGTAGTATTATATTGATTGAAACCATGTAGCATTACAATGTTAGACATTTGGGATGCTACAACTCTCCCCCACTATACAAGAATCTTGCCTTGAGATTCTAGGAAGAAGAAGACTCAAAGAGGGCAGGATACTCGGAACGGAGGTCATCCTCACACTCCCAAGTGGCTTCATCAACGGAATGGTGTGGGCACTGCACCTTGAAGAACTTGATAGACTTGTTGCGAGTCTTCCGTTGTGTGAATTCAAGAATTTTGACGGGGTGTTCTTTATAGGAGAGATCCTCTTGGAGGTTGATGAGCTCGTGATCCACGGTCCTGCCGGGATCCTTCAAGCACTTCTTGAGTTGAGAGATGTGGAACACATAATGAACCTTGAGTTGTTCAGGAAGCTCGAGAGCATAAGCCACTTCTCCACTTTTGCCACGGATTTTGAAAGGACTGATGTATCTAGGCACTAGCTTGCCTTTGATACCAAAGCGATGGGTGCCTCTCATGGGAGTAACACGAAGGTAAACAAGATCACCAGGAACGTACTCCATGTCCATGTGTTTTCTGTCATAGTTGCTTTTCTGACGACTCTGAGCAACTTTCAAGTTCTCAAGAATGATAAGAACCTTCTCTTCTGCTTGAGTGACAATGTTGGGGCCAAAAAAATTCTTTCACCTGCCCCTGACCAACCAATCGGAGTCCGACACTTGCGACCATAGAGGACCTCAAAGGGTGCCATCTGGAGACTCTTCTGATAGCTGTTGTTATAAGAGAATTTAGCATATGGGAGGCACTCTTCCCACTTCATTCCAAAAGAAATGACACAAGCGCGAAGCATATCTTCTAGAATCTGGTTGATCCTTTCAACTTGCCCTTGCGACTGAGGATGGTAAGTTGTGCTGATGTTTAGCTTTGTTCCCAAGCATTGTTGCAAACTTTCCCAATAATTGGAGGTAAAGATACTCCCACGGTCTAAGCTATTACAAGAGTAACCCCATACAACGAGACAATTCTGTTGATATAGACCTTGGCCAGCTGACTACCAGAAATTGTTTCCTTTACTGGAAAGAAGTGAGCCACTTTTGAGAGCCTATCAATGACAACAAAGTTTGCATTGTTGCCTTTTTGCAACCTTAGAAAGCCAGTTATGAAGTCCATCTCTACTTTCTCCCATTTCCATTCTGGAGGCTTCAAAGGTTGAAGAAGGCCAGAAGGTTTTTGATGAACGGCTTTCACTCTACGGCAGACATCACACTCTGAGACATACTTGGCACAACATCATTTCAAACCAGGCCACTGACCAATCCCTAGCCAGCAATCCTCTCCCCCTTGTCCTAAATGGTCATTTACATCATCTACCCCTCTCTCTTGGTATAAAGGCCAGCAGCCCACCCCAGAATGCCCCTTGCCCCTCATTTGCCCCCTCTCCTCCTCACTCACCTCCCCCGAGCTCCCCATCCCTTCCTTCCCTCTCCTCAGGCCCCCAAGAAGAAAAAAAACCACCCCTCTCGGCCATTTTGAGGTCAATCTTGCAGTACCTTCTCCCCTGCTCCCCTCCACTTGCATGTGGCCTCACTGCAACCCTCTACCCCAGATCCACCTCCCCAAGCTCCAGAGCTCCTCCCAACACCTATTTCGGCCTAGAGAAGGAGAGAGCCTCCTTTCGGTTTTCCCCAAGGACTCGACCTGGTGGTCTCCCTCCCACTCCCCTACTCTCTACATTGGCGTTCTTGGCCTCCTAGGAGCCAACCCTAACCTCCCCAGCCCTTCTCTTCGACATGCAGGCACCCCAGCAGCGGCATCGGAGAGCCGCCGAGTGTGCACCGCCATCGTCATCGTGCGAGGCTCCTGCCGAGGTAGAACCTGCCCATGCCGACCATCCCCGGGCTCGTCAAGGACCACCGCATCGTCTACGCCCTTCCCCTTTGCCGGAGACGGCCTTAGGTGAGCTCCCCGCACCTCCCCCGTCGTCCTCTAAGGTTTCTGCGTGCTGCCGCTCGTCGGAGGTGGACGACGAGCTCCCAGCCGTCGATCCCCTCTCTAATCTAACGGCCAGGAATCTCTGGTACCTCTTCACCCGCCGCCCTCACTGACCACTAGGCCCCACCCAGCGGGATTCAAATTCCACTCCTGCTGGTGACCCCCTCCTCTGCTGGGCCGAATTGGCTCGGCAGCCCACCTACTCGCGCAAATCAAGCCCACACCACCTAGTTTGCCCTTTTTCTTTTGTTTTTCCACCAGATCTGCTGAAAGGCTGTTTGGTTTAAATCAAAACAAAATTGTAAACCAAGTCCAAATGCTAAGATCTAAATTTCTGGTTGTTCCCTGGTGTTTTCTCAAACATGCAGAGTCAACCCCAAGTCCAAATTAAATTACATTAATTATTGGAATTTATTCTGCTAAAATGTATCTGTTGCACTAAGGAATTTCCAAAGAGAGTTCCACATCTCCATTTCAGATGCACCAAAGTCCTACTGAGAGGTATTTGACATACCTATAATCCAGCACAGGTCCTATGCCAAGGTGAATAGTATGCTGCCTTTAGCAAAAATAACAAAAACAGCAACTTTCTGTCTTAGATAAATTCACCAGGTCTAACCAAATGTGGTATTGACCTGATTCCAATTCCTAGTACCTCCTAGGACCAGTACCTGTCCAACCCCAGCATCTCAGAATTTATTGAGCTGTGGTTGAATTTTATTGATTTAAATACTTCTATGATTGGTATTTTCACTAAATAAATCACTCCAGGAGTTTGGTAACTCCAAAAAGGGTGAATCCAATTCCTACAGAATGTGGTATTGACCTGATTCCAATTCGCAGTACCTCCTAGGATCAGTATCTGTCCAACCCCAGCAGCTCAGAATTTATTGAACTCTGATTGAATTTTAGTGATTTAAATACTTCTGTGATGGGTATTTTCACTAAATAAATCACTCCAGGAGTTTGGCAACCCCCAAAAGGGTGAATCCAACACCTATAGAAAGATATTTTCAATACCTATCCCATGTCCTTGAAATCAGCTCAAGATCATATGTAGAATTAATCTGGTGAAAAAGAGAAAAACTAGACAGAACTACCTTTGGGAATTTCCTGAGGGCATTCTGGTAATTCTTTTGACTTGACTCCAACTTGAGGTGGTTCAGTACATCAAATACAACCAAACCATCAAAGGAAATAATTTTTGGATCTCCAGAACTCTTCTGGTGAATTATCTCCTCAAACTAGAGTTTAATCCACTATAAAAAGCATAACTAAATCTAGGAAATTGATAATCAAGTGAAACCACTTGTGATGGTTTTGTCTTGTCAATACCTATCTGAGGATATCACTTTTGCACATTGGTATCCTACTGACCTCAGAACCCTAATCCAAATGCTTTGTACCTAGCCTTGACCACTATCTTCCAAGAAAAATCATTAAAGTGGCAATTTAGTAATTCCACTATCAATACCCAACATCTCCAAAACCTCCCAAGTTCAATAGTAATTCTTATGTTTGTTTGCTGTATGGTTTGATGCATGAATGTCTTGTATTGATTGTGGATATTGTCTGCTTGCATGTGTACCCGATGACGACGATAGTGTGAGTGTTTGACGACAAGAAGGAAAGGACTTCTTATTATTATATATTTGGGTATTCTTGGGCATCTGAAGAAGTCCAGGGACTTATTGCTGATCACAGGCAAGCCACCATTCCTGAACTTGGATATATGTCCTACTCTCGTTTACCTGTTTTGTATCCTCTTTGTAAATTGCATAATCTACCTGCATGTTTTGTTTTACAAATACTGCGATAGTAACTTGGCTCCTCCAAGTTATCACTTCGTGTCCTTCGAGGCACCACCCCGATGTACCTACCATTTTATCCCTTTAGATCGAGAGTATGATGGTTAGCATCCTACCCCGTTGGAAAAACCCCGGTTCTGAGAAAATAAACTGTTTTGGGATTTACCCCACTACAAATGTTTCAAAACCCTTTTGTAAAACCCTTGGAAAAAGGCATCGTTCCAAGCGGATGTTTTAGCAAAAGAAATGGCGATGATGAGAAGTGAGAATGTGATGGGATGTTATACGCCTTTACTGGAACAGTTTTTATCCGTGTAACCACATTACCCTAGGTGCTGGGGCTTAACTCGTAGTTTGTCCGCATTAGCCGAGGCAACTTCTACCATGCTTATAGGGAGAGATCTCTGGAATTCCGGGAAGGCACCACCAGATCACGGATCTAAAGTGTGTTGCTTGTTTCGGCAAGAGTGAGCCTGAACTGGCAGGAGGCCGGTGCAACAATTGGGTCCCGCGGACAGTATGACTTGGAGTATAGAAGGAAGTGGAGTCACCAGATTTAAGGTATACGCCAATTTGCGGCTTGGGTATGCGCGTGTACAGAAGGCAGGACTATGGCTGGGAGCCACATTCTCGTTGCCGGGAGAACAAACCCAAAAGGAAAAGCATGCCTTTGCTAGGGTAGATAAGCGAAAGGTTAGGTTTGATTATCCGGACCCCCATCTATAGTGGTAGTGGGCCATGGTTGTATCCCAGTGGATGTATTGATTCCTGTGGGGAAAGTGCGCAAACTCTGCAGAGTATAACCTATTCGAATAGCCGTGTCCACGGTCAAGGGCGGTTGGAAAGGTGTTGAATAGGAGTACCCAAACTATGCTTGTGTGGGACACAAGGACGAAGAGGACGAATGTTCCAGGGGAACGCGAGTTTGAAAGCTTTGTTTTGACCCGAGGGGTCGAAGATGTTTAAAAAGGGTTTTAACTACAAAACTGTTTTCAAAACTCTTTTCCAACAAAGATATGGAGATGTCTTGATTTACAAAACCGAAGCATGTTTTCAAAACTCTTTTTCAACAAAGATATGGAGATGCCATAACGTCAAAAGTTAGTTTAGGCTTTTCAAAAGCAACCCTGGATAGAGCTATCTCGCCACAGCCAGAATTGCATTTCCTTATTTCACTTATCCTGGTGGTTTGCGAGTACATAAAACGTACTCACGGCTGTGTCCCTAGCTATTTACTTGGCAAGACTTTTAGAGGTTCGACTTCGGAAGATTCCGGTGACATCTAGCGAGCTAGGCCGTCTTCCCAGTTAGCTGCCTGTAGGTTGAGGCACGATTGGGCTCTGCGCTTGGCAATGTTCCGCTGCTAATGATGGTGTAGCCATAATGGCATTTATGTAAGTCTTGTAATTCATATGTTTCGGATGTTGTAATGGTACTTGTTGGTTATGTTCCATGGCTCACTGATCATGGGAACATGGATGTATGCATAACAGGGATTTCTCGGATGATTAATCCGGGGAGCCCACAAACTGCTTAATGTGCCTTGGATGAATCATGCGTTGTTTGAGCATATTAAATCATAGTATAGTGGTATTCTCCTTTGATGCTTTATTTGGGTTGACTTGGCACATGCTCACACCATGTTATGACTATCACAAGTCACCATAAGCCTTTATGATCCTTTAGTTTTCAACTTGCAGTATCACTCTATGCTTTGATCAATGATGTTTTGTCGCTCTGCATGATTATGGCCATTATTGCTCTCTTAGTTTGTTGCTCCCAGTCTTTTGCAAGCCTCCACAACCAAGTATGAGTTCCACTCATGCATCCAACTCCCTAAACCAAGTTATTCCAAAGAGTCCACCATACCTACCTACTAGCTTATGCTATTCCAAGTATATTCATGATTTTGTTTACCTTCCGAATTAAACTTGTTATGAGAAAACTAGTGATTAAAGCTCTCACGAACTTGATGGCACACTTTACTTTTCTTGCCCTTAATAAACTTGAACCATTGTGTCGTCTATGTTGTATATGCTTGCACTTATTTGTTGGGAATTAGCAGAACCATGGTTTCATGGGGAACGCTTTCAACATTGCACTTGGTACTTGTACCTAGTTGATATTATGCTCTTTTGTATATGGATGTCATCAGTGTGAAATGAAAGGGGAGCTTGTAAGTCCATGGAGTTATGTATATGTGTTAGAGAAACGCCTAGGCCCCTGGTCTAATCCATGCTGACATGGTGGAAACCTGCAGCGTAACCATAATGAGTTGTCTATGAAGCATTCTTCTTATAAATAAAAGAGTCCTATATTGAGAAAAAAGAGAAAAGAGAAAAAAATGAGATTATGAAAATAGGAAAGAGAGAAAAAAAGCACCATATTCCCATGGTAAATAAGAAGATTGCTGAGATGCTCGTTGTCTGTTTGCCTTGTCATTTTGATATGGGGGTTCTTCCGTATCATCGGGCAAGGGGTACCCCGTTGGCGGTTCTCTATGATACACATGTACTTACAATGACAAGAACTTACCGGTGACTATACTTGAGTAGCATGAGGAGCGACCCTCGTATACAAGGGACATGAGATTCCTAACTTATACTTCGTCAAGCATGTACACCATAGTTTGTTCACTTTAACCTTAATCACTTCAAGATGCTTATGATAGGGGAAATGAGAGCTAAAAGCTATTAAGTACCATAATTTTTGAAAGCTCTTTATGAGACTTGAATCCCTACTTCCTTCTATGAAGGCCTTTCTCCCACCATTATATTGAGTCTCCACCTTCTACCTTTATGCACTTACTTTGAGAGCATAGTGGCCATTCTTAGTTCTATGTGCATTGTCCCAAGACTAGTTGATTGATGCATAACTTGATATTGCTTGTTTTAAACTAAGTTGATACATTGCAATTGTATCTATAATTTTTGATGTTCCATGCTTAGTTTTATCCACTTTCTTGTGTTTTGTCCACACTTTGGAGTACTTTTCATATGATTTCTTGGACTAACCTATTAACAAGAGCCACAGTGTCAGCTGCCTGTTTTCTACTGTTTTTTGTTCCAGGAAAGTCAGAAAATGAATATTATCGGAATTGGATGGGACAAAAGTCAAAGTGCCTATTTTTCCGGAAGTCATCAGATGCCAGAATACGAGACGGAGAAGGGCCAGAAGGCGGCCACACCACCTGGCCGCACGGCTAGGCTTGGCCCGCGTCAGGGGGTGGTGTGGCCAGCCCAGGCACCCCCTCGGCCTCCCCTTCCGCCTATAAGATGCCCTCGGGACGAAAACCCTAAGTACCCGATCAAAAATCCACGAAAGAGTCTATAGCCACCATAATCTCCATCCCAAGATCGGGAGGGATCTGAAGCTCTTCCCGGCACCCTGCCGGAGAGGGGAATTCACCCTGGAGGCCTTCATCATCATCATGCAAGCCTCTGGTGTGATGCGTGAGTAGTTCATCCTTGGATTACGGATCCATGTAGTAGCTAGATGGTTGGTTCTCCTCCTTTGTGCTTTCATGTCTAGATCTTGTGAGCTCCGTTCATGATCAAGATCATCTATTTGTAATTCTGCATGTTGTGTTTGCGGGGATCCGATGGATATTGAGATGCTATTTCAGATTGATTATTGATTCTATCATGTCTATGTTATTTGTGATCTTGCATGCTTTCCGTTGTTAGTAGCTATCTTGGCCAAGTAGATGCTAGCAACTCCAAGAGTTAGTATTTATGCTCGATAGTGGGTTCATGCCTCTGGTAATCTGGGAAGTGACAGAAATCTCTACGGTACTAGATGTGCTGTTGCTACTAGGGAGAAAACAACGATCCTTTGTTCATAGAACAATTGTATTGTTTACCTTACACATAGTTCGTAAAGCAATAATCTGTTGCTTGCAACTTAATACTGGAGGGGGTTCGGATGATAACCTGAAGGTGGATTATTAGTCATAGATGCAGTTGGATGGCGGTCTATGTATTATGTTGTAATGCCCAATCAAGTCTCAAAGGAGTCAAGATGATTAGTATATGCATGTATTGCTTTCTCGGTGTTTGTCAATTGCCCCGCTGTAATTTGTTTACCCAGCATGTTATCTATCTAAGGAGAGCCACCTCTAGTGAACTATGGATCCCGGTCCTTTACTTTACATACAATCTATAAACTGTTTCTGCTTTGTGTTTACTCTCTGCAAACTTTTACTTCTTTCCAGTCGATACGTTTAATCCTTTGTTTTCCGCAAAACATGGTGAGATTGACAACCTCATCGCAAGTTGGGGACAAAGTTCTGTGGTTGTGTTGTGCAGGTCTCCATGTTGCTACTAGCACCGGTAGTGCGCCCTGCCAAAGCTCAGCTAGCAACACCTTTGGGGTGTTTCCTTGCTCCTACTGGTTCGATTAAACCTTGGTTTCATAACTGAGGGAAACTTGCTGCTGTGCTCATCATACCTTCCTCTTGGGGTTCCCAACGAGCTCTACATCAACACCGTTTTGCATAAGTGGCTGGCGGGTGTCTGTCTCTCCTACTATAGTCAATATCTGATTTACAACGAGTTGCTAATAACTTGGTTATCCTCGTTGTGGTTCATGTTCGTAGGTTAGACATGTTCTATCTCCGAAAGCCCTAAGCCACGTAAAACTTGCAATTGATAAATTAGAGGCGTCTAGTTTAGATTGTTGCTGGGCTAGTGTTTTGATATGGTATTGTTGTAAGTAGATGTATGATAGATACTCTTACAACTCACTTAATGTGTAAGTTCCATAGACCTTGGCCTTACACACAAAGGAATGATAGAGATCATACCACGATGCAAATGATAGAGATCAAATGCATGGACCATATCACCTCACTTCACACATTAGATGTTAGCATCTTATACTGCTAGTTTGGCACGTTTGGTAGCATTATAAGATGATCCCTCATTTAGATATCAAGATAAAATGTGTTCTTCCTTAAGTATGCACCGTTTTGTGGATCGTGTTTTGAGGCATCACGTGATGATCGGGTGTTCTCAACTCTACGCTTTCATACAACGGGTGTAAGACAGTTTTACACACGCAAATACTAAGGTTCTTACTTGACGAGCCTAGCATGTACAGACATGGCCTCGGAACACGGACCGAAAGGTTAAGCATGAGTCATATAGTTGATATGATGCCCATATAGATGCTCGCCTTTGAAGCTACACCGACTCACGTGATGATCGGACTTGGTGTAGTGGATTTGGTTCATGTAATCACCAAAAGGACACGAGGGATGTCGTTTTTGAGTGGGAGTTCATTAGTAATTTGGATTAGTTGAACTCAATCTATCATAAACTTAGTCTAAATATACTTTACAAATTCTGTTGTAGATGGCACCACCTGCTTTTAATTTCAATGTGTTCATAGAGAAAGAGAAACTTGCTGCGAATGGTAGCAACTTCACCAACTGGGCTATGAATTTGAGGATTCTCCTCACTGCTGCACAAAAGCAATATGTGCTAGATGCGCCGCTAGGCCCCCCACCAGATCTTGATGCCCCTGACGAGGAAAAGAACGTCTATATAACTCGTCAGGAGGACCACAACTTAGTCCATTGCGGCATACTGTATGGGCTAGAGCCAGAACTTCGAAAGCGTTTCGAAAATGGCAATGCCTTTGATACCATGGGAGAATTGAAAATGATTTTCGATATCCATGCTGCCATAGAGAGTTATAATGCTACAGAAAAGTTCTTTAGCTGCATGATGGAGGAAAACAACTCCGTTAGTGAGCACGTACTCAAAATGTCTGGGTACGCCGATAAGCTTGTGTCCTTGGGAATAACGATTCCCATTGACTTAGGCATACATCGTGTTCTCCAATCTCTGCCACCTAGCTACAAGAGCTTCATGATGAACTATAATATGCAGGGCATGAAGAATTCTCTTCCCGAGCTTCTGTCAATGCTTAAGACTGCAGAAGTGGAGATTAGGAAAGAACATCAAGTGTTGATGATCAATAGGACCACCGGTTTCAAGAAGGACAAGAAAGGCAAGCACAAGGGAAAGAAGGGTGGCAAGTCTGTTGCCACGCCTAAAAAGAAACCCCGAGATGGCCCTAAGTCTGACACCGAGTGCTACTATTGCAAGGGGACTGGCCATTGGAAGCGCAACTGCCCCAAGTATTTGGCGGACAAGAAGTCCGGCAAGGCAAATAAAGGTATATGTGATATACATGTTATTGATGTGTACTTGACTAGTACTCGCAGTAGCACTTGGGTATTTGATACGGGATCGGTTGCTAATATATGTAACTCGGTTCAGGGGCTGCGGAACAAGCGACAACTAGCAAGGGATGAGGTCACGATGCGGGTCGGCAATGGATCAAGAGTTGATGTGATCGCCGTCGGAACACTGCCTCTCCATATGCCATCGGGATTAGTTATAAACCTAAATAATTGTTATTTAGTGCCTGCACTGAGCATGAACATTGTATCTGGATCGTGTTTGATGCAAAGTGGTTATTCATTTAAGTCTGAAAACAATGGTTGTTCGATTTATATGAATAATATCTTTTATGGTCATGCACCTCTATTGAATGGTTTGTTTCTGTTGGATCTCGATAGTAGTATTACGCATATTCATAATGTTGATGCTAAAAGGATTAAACTTGATAATGATATATCTACATATATGTGGCACTGCCGTCTAGGTCATATTGGCGTTAAACGCATGAAGAAACTCCATTCTGATGGACTTTTGGAATCACTTGATTTTGAATCATTTGATACATGTGAGCCATGCCTTATGGGCAAGATGACTAGAATGCTGTTTTCCGGTTCAATGGAACGGGCGACAGATCTATTGGAAATCATACATACTGATGTGTGTGGACCAATGAGTGTGTCGGCGCGAGGTGGATATCGTTATTTTGTTACTTTCACGGATGATTTAAATAGATATGGGTATCTCTATTTGATGAAACACAAGTCTGAAACTTTTGAAAAGTTCAAAGAATTTCAGAATGAAGTGGAAAATCATCATAACAGAAAGATCAAATTTCTGCGGTTCGACCGTGGAGGAGAGTATCTTAGTTACGAGTTTAGCACACATATGAAAGACTATGGAATAGTTTCACAACTCACGCCTGCCGGAACACCACAACGTAATGGTGTGTCAGAACGTTGTAATCGTACTTTATTGGATATGGTTCGATCTATGATGTCTCTGACTGACATGCCACTGTCATTTTGGGGTTATGCACTGGAAACAACTACATTCACTTTAAATCGGGCACCATCTAAATCCATTGAAACAACACCATATGAATTATGGTTTGGAAACAAACCTAAGCTGTCATTTCTTAAGGTTTGGGGATGCGATGTTTATGTGAAGAAACTTCAACCGGATAAACTCGAACCCAAAGCGGAAAAATGCGTCTTCATAGGATACCCTAAGGAAACGATTGGGTATACCTTCTATCACAGATCCGAGGGCAAGGTTTTTGTTGCCAAGAATGGATCCTTTCTTGAGAAGGAGTTTCTCGCGAAAGGTGTGAGTAGTCGGAAGGTAGAACTCGAAGAGGTTATTGAACCTTCTCTTCATGGAATGGCGAGTGGCGCAGCACCGGAAGTTGTTTCGGAGTTGACTTCACCTAATGAAGAGAGTGCTAATGATATTGATCATGAAACTCTGAAAGAGGACACTACTGAACCTCGCAGGTCAAGCAGGACACGTGCAGCTCCTGAACTGTACGGCAATCCTGTTGTGAATTTCATGGTTGATGAAATGGATGACCCTGCGACGTATGAAGAAGCGATGATGAGCCCAGATTCCAACAAATGGCTAGAAGCCATGAAACCCGAGATGGAATCCATGTACGAAAACCAGGTTTGGACCTTGGTGGACTTACCTCACGACCGAAAGGCCATTGAGAATAAATGAATTTTCAAAAGGAAAACTGATGCTGATGGTAATGTGACCATCTATAAGGCTCGACTTGTCGCAAAGGGGTTTCGACAAATTCAAGGAGTTGACTATGATGAGACATTCTCTCCCGTAGCGATGCTTAAGTCGGTTAGGATTATGTTAGCAATTGCTGCATATTTTGATTATGAAATATGGCAGATGGATGTCAAAACTGCGTTCCTCAATGGTAATATTGAAGAAGAGTTGTATATGATACAACCTAAGGGTTTTGTCGATCCTAAGGATGCTAATAAGGTGTGCAAACTTCAGCGATCCATCTATGGACTGAAGCAAGCATCACGAAGTTGGAATCTCCGCTTTGATGAGGTGATCAAAGAGTTTGGATTTGTCCAAACTTATGGAGAGGCTTGTATTTACAAGAAAGTGAGTGGGAGCAATGTGGCATTTCTGATATTATATGTGGATGACATATTATAGATTGGAAATGATTTAGATCTTTTAAACAGTGTTAAAAGTTATCTAAACAACAAATTTTCGATGAAGGACCTTGGTGAAGCTTCATATATATTAGGCATTAAAATCTATAGAGATAGATCAAGATGCCTAATTGGGCTATCGCAGAGTACATACCTTGATAAGATATTAAAGAAGTTTAATATGGACGGAAGTAAGAAGGGGTTCTTACCTATGTTGCAAGGCAAGACATTGAGTAAGACTCAAAGTCCGGCTACGGCGGAAGAAAGAGAGATAATGGATAAGATCCCCTATGCCTCAGCCATAGGCTCTATAATGTATGCCATGCTATGTACAAGACCGGATGTGCTATTAGTTTGACTAGTAGGTACCAATCTGATTCAGGTTCGGAACACTGGATAGCGGTCAAGAATATCCTTAAGTACTTGAGAAGAACTAAGGATATGTTTCTTATATACGGAGGTGAAGAAGAGCTAGTCGCTAAGTGTTATGTCGATGCTACCTTTGACACTGATCCGGATGACTCTAAGTCTCAATCCGGATACGTATTTCTCTTGAACGGAGCAGCAGTTAGTTGGAGGAGCTCCAAACAACCTGTGGTGGCTGGATCAACAACGGAGGCGGAATATGTTGCTGCTTCAGAAGCAGCGCATGAAGCGGTTTGGATGAAGGAGTTCATAACGGAACTGGGTGTGGTTCCCAGTGCGTTGGACCCGATGGTGATCTATTATGACAACAATGGAGCCATAGCCAACGCAAAGGAACCAAGGTCTCACAAGAATTCCAAGCATATTAAGCGCCGGTTTCACTCCATCCGCGAGCATGTCAAGGATGGAGATATAAAGATTTTTAAAGTGCACACGGACCTGAATGTAGCAGATCCGTTGACTAAAGTACTCCCTAGGGCAAAACATGATCAACACCGGAACTCCATGGGTGTTAGATTTATCACTATGTGAACTAGATTATTGTCTCTAGTGCAAGTGGTAGACTGAAGGAAATATGCCCTGAGAGGCAATAATAAAGTTGTTATTATGTATTCCTTGTATATGATAGATGTTTATTTTGCATGCTAAAATTGTATTGATAGGAAACATCAATACATGTGTGTTTAATAAACAAAAAGGGTTCCTAGTCATGCCTCTCTTATAGACTAGCTTGTTGATTAACAGGATGATCAAGGTTTCCTGATCATGGACATTGGATGTTGTTAATAACAAGGTCACACCATTGGTGGAATGATGTGATGAACATTCATCCGAAGTATAGCATTACGATCAAGTCATTGTGTTTATATTGCTATAACATCATACGAAGTAATCTTTATCCTTAGACCATGAGATCATGTTAATTGCTAACACCGGAAGAGTATCTTGATAACATCAAACGTCACACCGTAACAGGGTGACTATAAAGATGGGTTCTGTGCTACGAAGGTGTTATGTTGAGGCTCATGCATCAAGAGTGGAATTTGTCAATCCAGATGACGGATAGATATACTCTGGGCCCTCTCGGTGTTATCACATTAGGATAGCTTGCAAGCAAGTGATGTGATCACTAGAATGTTATATCACGGGAACGAGAAAAGAGTGCATGTCGGTAACAAGATCAAACTAGGTATGGAGATACCGATGATCGAATCTCGGACATTTAATATATCGAGAGACAAAGGGATTTAGTTACAAGCGTTAAAGGTTCTCACGATCACAGGAGTCATCGTTGAATGTGTAGGAGTCAGTAAGGATCTCCAGGTCCCGCTGCTGATTATTGATCGGAGAAGGGTCTCGATCATGTCTGCATTATTCGCAAACCGTAGGGTGGCACACTTAAGAGTTACCGGACACCATTTTGGAGCACATATGTTTCAGACGAAAGAATTGCAAAGCGCAGGAATTGTTTCAAATAGAAACCGGAAATTGTTTCGGGTGAAATTGCAGAAGGTGGTTCTACATGTGATATTGAAATATTGCAAGGGGCTATATGTGAATGTTTGTTAATTAAAGTAATTAACAAAATTCTGAATAAATTTAGTAAAAGAGTTTTATTAAATGAGAGAGCATTAAATTTGGAGAAACTTAATGCATTTAAAGTGGAGACTTTAAAAGGGAATGTGAAGAGGCATTTTAATGTGGAGGAGTTACCACCACATGAATGGGGGAGGTGAGGGGTCACCCCCCCATGCGCCGGCCATGGAGAGAGGGGGCACCCCCCTCCTCCTATAAAAGGCCACCCATTCCCTCCTTCATCCTCACACCTCCTTGTGAAGGATCTCTCTCCCCCTCTAGAATTATTCCCCCATGGTCTCGGATTAGCGAGATACATGTTCCCGGTGGCATTTCGTCTGGAAGGAGTTGCTGCTTCCGCTGGATCGCTGGAGCGAGGAGGTGGAGGTTGTCCGGTGGCTTGAACGTGTGTGCGAGTGCGGATGCGCTGCTAAGTTGCGGCGCTCGGACTTCCTCACGATCTTGAGATCGGCAAGTGTACGACTACATCAACCACGAGTTCCTACTCGTTAACAAAGCTCGTTGTCTTCGAGGGTAAGTTCTCTATGGATGTATGTCCACCCGTTTGCTTTGTACCTAGTAGAATAGATCTTGGCGTGTAGTTCACACTGTAGGAAAAGTTTTGTTTTCTATGCTGCGGACCCAACACACCCCTGCAGGGTAAAACTTTCTGAAAGCCATGTCCGCGGTTATGGACGACTTGGAGCACAATATCTCGATCATAGACAATCATAACTAAAGTAGTGCTATAAATTTGACTTTGACATGTCTAGTAATCAGTTTCACTACAACGCAATGAGTAAATAAAAGTGCCAAGAACTGCTGGATTTGGGATGCCTCATTCTAATTGTATCTGACTAGTAAGTATTGCGACTACAACAGAATGGTTAACTAAAACTACCCACTGCTTAAAATATCAGGATGACTCATGCTATCTATATTTTACTAGTAAGTGTTGCAACTATAATTGAATGAATAAAACTGCCAACTGTGTGAGTTTCCTCAACATGACATCCTCGTTTGGTCTGCGTGTATAACATACACAAATGAGTATGTATGCCAGTGACATACACCAATACATCAGAGAAATTTCATCTATAAAGAAGTAGAAATATATTGCAACGCCATTACGGTAAGAACCAAAATATATAGATAGTAGTAATAATAATTTAGGATCATATCTTCATACATCACTCATAAAAACATCAAGAGAAAGCGTAAAACACAAATCTGGGTACGGATTATGAGTCAAATCGACATAAGATGCCATGGAAATAAGCACATTCCCGCCCATAGATCTCAGAGATATCCATCCCTAGAATCTCTATGCAAGAGGGTCGTTGCCTCCATCATCGGCCTCATCGACGTAGTAGCTTCCATAAGGATATACCTGACAATCTGGTAAATAAAGTGTGAGATCCTAGGGGCACACTCAACAAGTATTTATGCAACTAAAGGGATAACCTTGGGGTGACGCAACTGCAGTGAAAGATAAATAGCTAAGCAGTCCTATAGAGACACGCTACAACATTCTCCCAACCAGATATGGACGGACACTCGTTAATTGAAACCAACAGTTATATAAACAATATAAGTAAACATAACTCATCCTACTTCTTGCTTACCGAACAAGAAGGGGGAAGAATATCCCATCCGTTGGCAGTTTTATTAACCATTCCATGAGGATTGCACTAATTACTAGTCATGTGTAGGAAAGTTAAACACGATACTTTAGTTATAGTTATCTATGATCGAGAAACTGTGCTCCAAGTAGTCCATTACAGCAGACACGGCTTTTAGAAAGATTTACCCTACAGGGGTGCAGAAATAACAACACACGCATGATTAACCTTGGGAAAAACCAAATGAAAAGCAACGAGGCATCACGACAAAGCATTTACAAGATTCATAACTGATTTCAGGGGGTGTAAGAGCATCTCCACTCGTTGGTCGTTCCCAGGCCAAAATAAGGAGCTAAATAGCGCTGGACGGAGGAAGTTTTTAGCCTAGGAATGGCCGATTTCCCACTCGCATTCTCAGGCCGAGTTCCCAGATTTGGACAAATTTTAACAAAACTCGGCAAACTTTGGGCGAATATAGGCAGATTTCACTAAAAGATGGCCGATTCATACATATTACATCGAATTCGGGCAGACACCCGAATTCCAACTTCATTTAGGATAAAATACTAAAAAAAGCCGAGGTGGGGGTTGTTGCCGGCATGGATGTGCTCGAGAACAGTGTCGAGTGTCCAGCCAGGCACACTCCACCAGCGGCGGTGGCCCGCCGTGTTGTTGCGCATTGTCGGCGAGACTAGAGGTCCTTGGTGGGCGGCTAGTTCGGTGAGCAGGCATTGGGCAAAGAACTGTTCCCAATGCACAAGGTTGCCGGCGTCTTCGACGAGCTCGGGATCCGGCATCGCCGCTATGGCGGCCTGGTTCGCTTTGACCATTTCATCGCCTTCGAGGACCAGCGGCACAGGCATGCCACCGGCGCTGAGCTTCCACCCACGCGGGCAGCGGATGTCTGGCGGCGCCATGTAGCCGGCGGCGTGGAGCATCCGCGCCTCCCATGGCTGGAGCATCCGCCGGCCGAAGGCACTGCTTTCGGCCATCGTCTTCGCCGAGTGGTCCGTTTAGCCAGAGTTCATGGTGGAATGGGGTGGCCAGGGGTAGTGTGTAGTGAACCAACGACAGAGCCGTGGTTTATAGGCCGAGCGTGGGCGGCGAAGGCGGGAGGGGTGTAGCGGCGTGGCAGAAAAAAGGAGGGAAGCCAAGGCAGCACTGGCGTGTCGCCAACGCGGGAGCCGTGGCGGAAGGATGATGATGATCGGCCTTTAGTCACTGACTAGGAACGACCTGGGATCTTCGGACGTATTTTGGGCCAAATTCGGACGAAACCGGTGTCCTGGGAACATGACTGGGCCAATTTTTGGCGTCTGGACGAAAAAATGACCTGGGAACGGCCTGCTGGGAACCTGAGTGGAGATGCTCTAACACCCCGTCCACTGGGCCCTGGGGGTGTCACTCCTGGAAGCTTAATAGGATATGTAGACTGAGCCCACAGACCAACACTAGTCTTTTCTGCGCACTTTGTCCTCACTCGTGCGCACCCGGTACCCACTTCGTGGTCGGTCACCCATCCTAGAATTGCTCTAGGCCAAGCACGCTTAACCTTTGAGTTCTTTTCGAATGAGCTTCCGGAAAGGAAGTTGCAACTTGTTGGTATGAGTATCCTATCAATCCTATTAAGCCATGTGCCTGGATCTCACAGGGGCCACCCCGCTAAGCTACCCTCTACAAAGTCATCCAGGCTTCGAGCCAGACCAAGGGGTTTGCGAGAACGGCTGAGAAAGACTGAAAACCCGAAAGTGTGACTGGGCTTGTCCAAACATCATAATCATGCCATGATCCAAAACAGTACAGTAGTAAAGCGCTCCTTGAGCAATAGTAATAAATAAGCAGTAAAACATGGCATAAGTACAAGATAGTAATAACACCTCAAACTAACTATGGCCCCAAGAAATAAGATGTGAATCAAGCTCAAGCAAAGGGGATTCATGGTCCCACATGCGGATAGTGCGATAGTCAAGGAACAAGAATCAAATACTCGGGTCCTATGGGACACAAGTGAGTAGATAAAAAACCAGATCTCAGATATTGCCCACCGGTGCCTCTTTCTTTATGTCGTGGCATTGCCAACAAGTACACCATGTAAGGGGTCCTCACAGAGCGTGTTTAGAGAGGTGGGGGAAGGCGGTGAGTTGGTGGGTACGAGGTAACACAACTTACCCTGGTTCAGGCCACACAACAGTGGCGGAACCCTAGTCCTGCTATAAATCACTATAATGACAATACGTCGAGTTACAGAGATCGGTTCGATGTGCGAGTTGATATGAATTGTTTCCCTAAAGGCTCCCACAGGTCTAGCTTATAAAGGCACCAAAACCTGGGGTTGCAGGGAAAGATCCTTGCCGGACAGGTTATATCCTACACTAATACTAACTAGTCTTCATGAACTCCAAGGCTCCTAGTTGGTTGGTGACCACACCATAGCCTTCCTTCTTCCAGCATGGGCCTCCCTTTGGGATCCATCTAACTGGGCCGCCCAGCAGGCCATAGGACTTGCTACCAACTGTGGGCCACCCGGGATAGCCGGATTAGAGACATGCAATGGTTATACCCATTTAGCATATCCCCAACAGTAGCCCCCGGAGGACTTTAATATCTTATGTCATCTTGCCCGTTAGTCTTGAATGCTCCGTCTAGGTGATGCTGGAAATTCGTCAAGAAATATTTCAAAGTCTTGCCAAAGAACCCTGCAATCTTCTCTGTATTCAACATGAAGACGGAGAATTTTTAATTCTTTAGACTTCCTTTCATAGTCGGATAGTATCCGTCCATACTGGAATCTTCAGATGTGACTACTCCCCTGCCACTGTTAGTAGGGTGACTTAGGCTACAACCTATATATGCTTCCTTGAAACTCACATATGGAAGTGGTTAATCGTAGAGATTTTCTCGTGCGTGAAATCTAAAATGTTAAGGGGCAAACGAGGGACGTGGCGAAATCACTGCACACGTTTGCACACACGTTGTCAATTCTTATACCATTAGATCCCATGCGCACGAATCTTGACGCCAGGGATTATAAATAGTTATTGCGGCCGAAGATTATTCTTTTACCTGCATTCTTCCTACGTCTTCTTCTTCCTCTCGCCTTGTGACCCTTCGAGCTCTAGTGAAAACCCTAACAGAGAAATCCCATCTCTCATTTTCTTGCAATCCAATTCAATGGCGAGCAACAACAACACTCCATCGATGGTGGGGGTTCCTGAGTCCACTAAGGAGCCATCGAGGGATGTCCCTATCCCATTGAAGGGGCTGGTGATTCCAGTCTCCGCCGTGGTGGAATCCACTGGCGATGACCAAAAACAAGCGGCCGTCAAAGCCACCGAGGAGGAAGATGACTCCCATAAAGGAGTGTGGAGGGGGTTTGAGCTTACTACAGAGCAACTGAAGGAACTCATCAACGAGGGATACCTCTCCTCGATGGAGGGGCTAGTCTGGCAGCCGACACCATCCGGTGAGGTCGTCCCCTCTCCCCAAGCTAGAGAGAAGGTCTACCTCAAAGCGCAGCTGGTACGCATCGTTTCCCTCCTAGTCTCCGACTTCTTCCTTGAGGTCCTAAATCACTTCTGGGTTCTTCCTCACATCCTTAACCCCAATAGCATCCTAGTACTTAGCAATTATGTAGCTATGTGTGAAGGATACCTAGGGATTAAGACGAGGTTAGATTTGTTTATCTATTTATTCACCGTGAAGAGAGTCTGGAGATTCCAAGGATGAACTTCAGAATTGCGGAACCATTAGTTTTAATATCTGTCTTAGCCAGCGATTCCCTAACATAGGTGGCCATGAGTCTTGCAAGAACTGGCGGAAAAAATATTTCTTTAGCCTAGATATTCCTCTGGCCTACCGATAAGGCGCATACCCTGACTTTGTTGACGGAGCTCCTGCTGAGGCCAGTACCTGGAGGTCCCAAGCCCTTCTCCCTTTAGACGATGAAGCCTCCCGCGCTCTAAGGCGGATAGAGTGACTAGTAGATTAAGGTCTGACTGGTTTGGACCTGGCCATGTGTTGGTTTGTAAGGCGGAGCCAGCCTCTACAACACCGCGCCAAGATGATGCATGAGTACTCCAAGGAGAGAAATGATCCAATGAGAATCTCTAAGGACAACTTCTCCAATGACTCCATCAAGTTCCGACTTAAGGACATCGTGAGGATGAAGGACAAGAAGTGTGGCTCCATTATCACCTTAGGCATGTTCGAATGCAGTAAATGCCCAGAGGTAACCCTGTTTCCTTCATTGCTTAAGTTCTCCGTCTTGGATGCATCAATCATCTAACATGTTTCTATCCCCATCAGCTGGCAAACTTGGCCGACGAAAACATGGCCTCGCAAGTTTACGATCCGAAACTGAAGGATGTGCATATTGTGTCCGATGATGAGGACTCCAAGGATCATCTAGCTCTGGCAAGGCAAAAGCAGAAGAGCTCCACCTCTAACGATGCTACAGAGGGTAAGAAGAAGAACAAATTGGAGAATGGAGTCTCCAAGAAATCTAGTGCCACCTTAGAGGCGGAGAATAAAAAGTCCGCTAACATCCCCTTGTCCAAGGCATCTGCCACACTGTAAGTACTTTACTTCTCCGACTTTGATTTGTGCCCATTCATTCTTGTACTTATACTTTGTACATTTCAGAAGAAATCAGGTATTAGTCTAAAGCGCACCTCCAAAGATGTTGGTTATTCTAAAAATATTCGTGAGACGCTGACCAAGTCCTCCCCCGCTATCGCTCCCTCTACTCCTGCCGCCAAGCCTGCATCAGGCTCCGCCAGAAGCTCGTCCGTCGTTGCACCTGAGACCTCCATCAAGGAGACAAACATCAATCCTACACATATGTCTCAGGTTCTGCCGGCATGGACATTGTTCCTGGTGGCCAGGCAACACAGTAGAGCACATCTTCTCCAATGGTTGAATCTGCGGCTTATGATGCCACCGTAAAAGGGAAGCAACTAGAAGAGGGATCAGATGCAACGACAACAACAACAACCAAGTCTGGAACTTCTATGCCGTCAACTTCTATAATATATCAAAAGACGGCTAGAGCTTCATCCGTTCCTCTTGCTGGTGCGCCTGCTATGCCTCTAACTGCTTTGACGCGGAGTTTGGATGATCTTGTCTGGCAACCAGATGTTATTATAACAATGCCATGACCATCCATGATGCATACGCCACTACAAAAAACAATCTAAAGATTATTTGCATCACGATTCTTTGATATTTATGTTTCACTTTATAATATATCCCACTATAGCCCCCGAGCTCTTAGGCGGAAAACCATAAGTTATTGGCATGAGTGCTCCAAAATGAACTAAGTGTAAAACTTGATAGTGTTGCCCCTGAGTTTCTAGGTAGAATAAATAATTCCGGCTATATACTCTAAGAGAAGCATACATAGATTAAAATATGATACTGTATCCCTCGAGCCTCTAGGTGAAACTGATAAAGTTCCGGCTAGATGCTCTAGATAAACTAAGCATGCTTTTTATCCGGAATGAGAATAATCGGAGGAAGGCCACCAATGAAAGGTTTTCCTAGATGCAAAAGCTCTAGATCTTGAAAAGGTTAAAACAACCTTTTTGAAGGATCAGATCAAAAATAACAAGCATATGTTCTCTTCCGACATCTCCCTGATCCATTATGTGTAACTATTTCTTCCAAATACTCATAATGCTTCACTGTTTCGACTTGTAGAAGTTGTTGCCAAGGCTAAAAGCATTGTTGAACAATCCAAGCACATCCAGGAATTGGATGATGAGAATAATATCATGAAAAATGATCTAGCTAAAGCTGTCAAAATGCATGAAGATGCGATGAAGGTCATGCAAGAATCCGCAAACACCGAGATGGAGCGCGTAAAGAAGGAGATTGAAGATCTCAAGGAACGGAACCAAGCTACCACATAGAAGATTACTTGAGGCCTTGAAATGTTCAAGAAACTTTAGAAGGAGCATGACATCTTGGCGGAGACATGCCAACAAGCTGAAACTAACATCTTCGGTAACTTTCTTCCGTATTTCTCAAATTCTGTAAGTCGGATATTTTATATCATTGCAATACTCATGAACTTTGTCTCTTATGAACACACAACCCCCATTGGTTTAACCAACATGGGTGAAGATGCTTGGGATTCAAAGGAATGCATGATTCTTGTGGGTAACTTCATCAACACTGCCATCACCTAGGCTAAGGAAATAGCTCGGCCCCTAGACATCAACATCAAGGCGGCAGACTCTATCGCCAAGTACTCAGAAATCCTCCATAGAGCCCCCAGAAGATAGAGAGCTGGAAAGCATCCTCCATTTGTTCTGGTGCTAGGATGGCCTTGTCCTTGGTGAAAGCACACTACGACGATGCCGACATGGATTTGGTAACCTTCGGTATGCCAAACGTTGATGAGGAAGGCAACAAGGTTGATAGCACTACTATCTGGAATTCCCTCACGGATATGATACCAAGGTTACCAAGCTAGTCAAGGCTAATGTCTTCGTGCCTGCTGAGGGGATGGATGACGAGCCAGTGGAGTCGGATTCTTCCTTCAGGATTGTCTCTGACCTTGATGATATGTCCAAGGTTGCTTCTCCCACTACCGATGATGCAGAAGAAAAGTCACTTGTAGCAGAGGCATAAAACACTTTGTTGTATTAAATGTGTCTTTGTCATTTTGTATGCATGCGGAAAAACAATGTAGAAGTAAGGCGAAAAACTTGGCTACAAGCCTCCTGCTACTTATCTATGTCTGACATGTATATATTTTTTAAGCAAGTGCTAGATTATCCATTATTCTAGTTCTTATGCTTGACCTTTCATGAGAAGGAAGACTCGCAGCATAGAACCATGTTCTCAAGTGATGATGCTTAATAACACCGTCTAGAACCCAAGAACAAAATTTTCGGCTTTGAGTGCTGAAATGTCATTACTCCGGAAATCCACATAAAAACAAGAGAAAACATGTAGACCAGAAAACTTAAGCTAATGCCCATAGGCAGAATTTTCACAAGTGCAAATGCAAACTTGCGCATAAAGGGTTTATATAATCAAAAATAAACACTAAATGAGGTAAAATACTCAGAAAATATGAGTGAACCAAATGCTTTATTTCATTTTCATATAAGGTACTTATTACATAACAGAAAATAAGCTAAGTCTAAAATGGACATAGATGTGCTATGTTCCATAGCCGATCAGTATCCGGGTAGTCATCATCGGGGTCACGTCGCTTATACTTGCGATCTTTTTCTGGCGTATCTTTCAACTCGTGAATATCGACGAGGTAATAGGAACCATTGAGCAGTGCTTTGCTTATGACGAATGGTCCTTCCCAAGGTAGGGATGGTTTATGTGACTTTTTCTGCTTGAGGAGAAGTGTCGTTGTATTGGGAACGGCAGTACCTAAACAGGTTAGATAGAGGTGTGGGGACTCGCAGGGAAGCTCTCGACAGCGTCCACAAGCGGGATTGGATACGAGCAAGTCTATCGAGACACAAGAAGTATACAGGTTCAGAGCCCTCGTGGTGAGGTAAAGCTCCTACTCCTGCCGATCTGACCATGTGTGATATACGGGCTACAATCGCTCCTCGAGCTGTATTCACTAGCTACTGCCTTAAATGAACTCAGACCAACCCACTCTACTAGAACCTTGCCTCTCCTTATATAGGCAGAGAGGCAACGGTCTTACTGGCCAGTCCGGCTGGCGAGCCCCACAGGCGGGTCCCAGCCGGCTGGTCATCTACAGTACTCAGTACACTTACATCCATTCAGAGTACAAACGATATGGTCGTCGTGGGTACAGTGAACGCCGTGCGAGGCTGTCGTCAACATCTGGACATTGTTCCCGCATCATCCTAGAAAGTCTTCGGTATGGCTGGGTGGTTGAGAGTCTTGTCATCGTACCAGGGCGTACCGTGCACTGTGCAGCACGTCGCACTATCCTCCTTATTGAGTCCGGCTACGCTAATGTAGCCGGTTGCTTCTCGCCGTTCCGGCTATCGTGAGGTAGCCAGCTTGACCTTCTTCTGTTTGGCTGCGCTCGGCCAGCCGGACGCGATCCGACTGTCGTGATTCTTGTCTGGTTGGGGAATCCGGAGGTCATCCCCCCGACACCAGCCCCCGAGAGCGTGTAGATTTTGCCCTTAGGCAAAATGTGCGCGCGCTCATCACTAACTTTGAATTTTCTGGCCGGCTATGCCTGGCAGTTGCGCTACCCATGACATCAGTGCTGACGCCGGCCACGCGCGCACACGCAATCATTACACTGCGGCGGGCAGCGTAACGTCCCATCGCACGTCGCCTCGGGAACCGCCGCCTGCCTGTTCGGTTTCTGCTCCGGGATCATCTGCGCATCCCGTGCATGCGCAAAGGATCCTGCGCCATGGGGGAGCGGGATGCGGCTGGCTGGGCGCCACGTGGCACCGCAGACAGTTCCACTTTCGGGTCTTTAAAGGGCCGCCCCAGGGGAGTGGTTCGTCCTTCCGTTCGCTGCTTCTCCACTTTTCCCCTGCGCCCTTGCCTTCCTCGCATTGCCTTGCTTGCTGCTGCTACTGTAGTCCGCTGTGTCGCTAGTTTCGTGTCGTCGGTCGTACGGGCCACCGTCTTTCTTCAACCGGAGCTCCTCATCGCGAGCCGGAGATGGCTGCTGAATGCGGGGCCTAGTGCGGCTCCTCCGTGATGGAGGAGCACATCCAGAAGTACCACGCCACCCGCGTGCTGCTGCCGGAGACGGAGGCGGGGGTGCGGCTGGCACCAGAGGGGGAAGAATCACCGCACCCGGAGGAGGGAGAGCGGGTGATCTTCCTGTCGCATCTTGCCCGCGGCCTCACGCTGCCGGTGCATCCTTTCTTCCTCACATTTCTTGCTTTCTTCGACCTCCGCCTTCACCACCTAGGTGCCAACACTGTCAGGACACTAGCACACTTCGTGGCCTTCTGTGAAAGCTATCTCGAGATCCAGCCAGATCTCGGGCTCTTTTGCCGGCTCTTTCGAGTCCGGCCGCAGGTCCAATTCACCAAGGGGCCGCTGGTGACGTGCGATGGCGCCTCCATCTACTCCCGCATGCAGACTGGCTACCCCAAGTTCCGGCTGCAGGACATGGTGCGACTGTGGCAACAGTCGTACTTCTACGTCCGCAACCTCACCGCCGAGGATCGGATCAACCTGCCGGCTTTCTAGGACGTAAAATCTAGCCGGCAGCAGTGGGATCTGAAGATCTACGGCAAGAAGGCGGAGTCAGATGTGATGCTGCATCGCATGCGCGCCCTCGTCACCGCCGGCTTGACTGGCCTGGACATCACCCTCAGCTGGATGTACCGGCTGTTGATGTCGCTGCAGTAGCAGGCACATAAAATGTGCTTCTACTCCGGTCGGCTAGACCCAACCTGGCTGTCCTGCCGGACGATCACGAAGGAGCGGCTGCTGGAGGGCTGGATGTTCGGCTGGCGCCTTACCACCACGACAACCGCGCGCCCCGGGTAAGTCTTTTCAGCCGGATACAACTTCAGTCTTTCGTTTTTTTGCTGATAGTCGGTTTCCGCAGCCATCATGGTGTGCACCCAGCGGGAGATCGATTGCCCGAAGAAGGTGAACGACCGGCTAAACAAGTCCAATTCCATGATTCGACTGCAAAATAAGGACTGGCATGCCAAGATGGACGTGCTAGAGGCCACCGCGAAGGAGCGCGACGCCACCCTCGCTAGCCAGGCCCAAGCCTTTGACCTCCTCGAAGCCCAGAACAAGGATCAGGAGAAGGAGGTCAACCGGCTGACGACCCGGGAGAAGGCCTTGGAGGAGGAGCTGATGCAGGTCAAGCATACGACAAAGGGTAAGTTTTCTCTCCGACTCCCTTCGTCTTTCCGGATCCAGTAGCTGGATCTAATGTTCTTTCTTCTGACAACTTTTTATCCCGGCGTAGACCTGCTGGCATATAACCGCCTACAGGAGAACTGGCCGGCGGAGCAGCCGACTGCCTAGGAGTTGGTTGTCCTTCTTGGCGAGGAGGCTGCCAAGCTTCGCCAGGTGACACAGGCTGTCTTCACGTTACTGTGGCCGGATGCACCTATCCCGGGGACGATTGCGCAGCTGGCGGCTAAGGTGGCGGAGGTGCCGGCCATCATCGACCATCTGTGGGACTTGGCGGCGCGGGCTGGGGCAGAGATGGCCCTTGCCTTGATGCTCTCCTAGTACAAGGACGCCCGTGTCGAGAAGATGGACGGGGGCTTCCGTGCTGGTGCCGACCTCGCCGCCATCCGCCAGGCCCATCCAGAGCTCCGGGCCTCCGCCATCAAGATCGCCATTTACACGGACGTCGACGAGGTCCTCACCGACTCGGAGTCTGCTGGCACTCTGGATGCGGAAGCTTCATCGTAGCCGACCGGTGGGGACGCCGTAGCCAGATTAGCCAACGCGCCTCCTCCTCCTCCTCCCGAGACTGCCTCCAGCCAGGATCCTCCGCACGGCAAAGGCCCTGCTGCCTAGATATGATCCCCAGAATGTCGGGTGTACTTGTTATTTGTCTTGTCTTGTTTAAACCTTGTTGTCTGTGCCGGCTGTCTCTGACGCCGGGTGAACTCATGGGAGCTTCTTCTCCCCCTTTTTATATCCGACTGAACTATTTGGCTTGCTTCCGACTTGAGTTTTTTGTTCGTTTCGAAGTTTTGATATTTTGCTGATTGAATTTATCCGGCTGAACACCTTTAGCCGGGGGAACTCCAATCCCAGTGGGGGGGTGCTAGTGCACCCACTGGGTGTAGCCCCCGAGATTCGGAGTAGCTAGCGTAGCCAGGTGCTTCGAATCTTCTCTTTTCTTCAAGTCTTTAGCTTCCTCCGACTAGACGCCTCTACCCGGTTTCTTTCACTGGCTGGGCGCCTGCAGCCGGGGGAACTCCAATTCTAGTGGGGGCGTGCTAGCGCACCCACTGGGTGTAGCCCCCGAGATTCGGAGTAGCTGGCATAGCCAGGTGCTTCGAATCTTCTTCTTTCTTTTCTTCCTGCCCTTGCCCTCACCTAGGCTCCAAATATCCGGCTAAACGCCTTTTGCCGGTCGGAAACTACAGGATTCCACTAGGGGCGCGCGAGCGCACCTAGTGGGTGTAGCCCTCGAGATTCGGAGCGCTTGATGAAGGCAAGGACTTCGAATCTTCTTTCTTCCTAAATTCTGACTTAGCGTAGTCGTGCAAAACAGTCATGTATATATTCCCACCTGTTAATAGGTTAGTCGGTAAAAATTTAGCCGGAAGGCGGATTTGTTTTTTGAAAACTAGCTTGTGCTTCTCTGGACACTTAGTCATTTTCCCGTGTGCTCTTCTGTTTCCGCTGCGTCCTTGCCGAGCAGCCGGGTTGCGGTCTGCAGCCGGAATCGAAGGGAGCTGACAGTACATTGCGCACGGTACTGATGGCTTAGTAGCCGGATCATCTCAAACTAGTTGCGAGGCTAGGACACCCAATCTATCGTATCTTCTCCCTGTTTTTCATGTGGGATGCCTCGGGCTTTTGCTCTTACTAGCCAGACAGTCGGGTTGCAGTCTGTAGCTGAGACGAAGAGTGGGCCTTTGACACCATCGCACACTACTCAGTCAGTTTGTTGATTTAGCAGGTCGGGCCAGCCGGCGAGCCCCCGGGTAGGGGTTGCCGGATCCGGAAAAACTGAACCGGAAACAGATACACACGAATTTCTAGCAAGGAGCCCCCGAGCATCTCGTGGGGTCCGCATTTTCATTCATAGGGTTTGCGGGATACATACACTATCTGATGACTAGGTGTAAAACGGGCGGAGCAGTGCCGTGTTCTAGGGGCGCTCTGTCTCCTCATCCTACTTGTCCATCTTGTTCCTGCGCGGCTGCTACGTGTCGATGAGGTAGTAGGAGTCATTGGGCAACTCCCGGCTGATGATGAAGGGACCCTCCCAAGGCGGCGATAGCTTGTGCATGCCCTTCGTGTCTTGCACCAGCCGGAGGACCAGATCTCCCTCACGGTACGCGACGGGGCGGATCCGGCTAGAATGGTAACGTCGCAGGCGCTGCTGGTACAAGGCTAATCTGGATAGTGCCAGCTCGCGGGCTTCCTCGAGGAGGTCCATGCCATCCTCCCACGCCTCCTAGTTGGCCTTTTCATCGTAGAGGAGCTTGCGTGGTGAGTCGAACTCGATGTCCGCGGAGAGGACGGCTTCCGAGCCGTAGACGAGGAAGAACAGGGTGAAGCCGGCGTGGTGCAGAGACTCCACAGCACAGCCGGAAGTTCTTCAATCCAGCATCTGGGCGACCACTCCAAAGGCTCGATGAGGCGCGGCTTGATGCCGGCTAGCACTAGGCCGTTTGCCCTTTCGACTTGCCCATTGGACTGTGGGTGTGCGATGGAGGCGAGGTCCTGTCGGATGCCCTTGTTGTTGTTGCAGAACCGGGCGAACGCCCCCTTGGCGAAGTTCGTGCCGTTGTCGGTGATGATGCTATTGGGGTAGCCGAACCGGTTAATGATGTCGGTGAAGAAGGTGACGACTGTCGCGCCGTCCAGCTTCCAGATAGGCTTGGCCTCTATCCACTTTGTAAACTTGTTCACCGCCACCAGTAGATGGGTCATGCCTACGCGTGCCTGCTTGAAGGGGCCGACCATGTCGACGCCCCAGACAGCGAAGGGATAGGTGATCGGTATGGTCTTGAGCACCATAGTCGGCATGTGCCTGAGCTGCCTGAAGCGTTGGCACCCGTTGCACGCGTGAACTAGCTGCTCGGCATCCTCGAGGGCGGTGGGCTAATAGAAGCCGTGGCGGAATGCCTTGGCGACTATTGCCCTGGATGAAGCGTGATGCCCACACTCGGCCTGGTGGATGTCCTTGAGCAGCCGGTAGCCTGTGTCCACATCGACACATCTCTGGAAGATGCCGGATATGCTGCGCTTGTACAACTCTTTGTTGATGATGTTGTACATGTGCGCACGCTGCCGGATTTGCCTGGCCTCCACCTCGTCATCCAGAAGCTCCCCATCGGTGATGTAGCTTATGAAGGGCTGCGCCCAGGATGGTATCTCCCGTATAGTGAGGACGCTTCCGCTCTCTGGTTGAGGGGTGTCGGGGGGTCGTCTGGATGAGGTACCCGGAACGGCAGCCACCGAGCCACTTGATGAGTCGGCAGCCCTCGGGTCTTGCGAGCCGGAGGGTATGGGCTTGCCGGAATTTGTGCGAGCTTTGTTCTTCGTGGGCTCTGCCGGTTCTGCTTCTGCCGCAGCATCAGCCGGGACGCTCCCCGCCCAGATGATGGAATCCGACTCGGGATATGGGTTGATGGAGGGCTTGCGCAGATGCTCCAAGGAGACCCTGGTGGGATTGCCTGCCTGGTGGATCCGATTCGCACGAGCGATTCGGCTGCATCGTTGTTGACGCAAGGGACGTGATGGTACTCACATCCATCTAAACAGGCGCTGAGCTTCTGTATGTGGAATCGGTAGAGGGCCATGTTTGCATCGCGGGCATCCCACTCTCCGAATACCTGCTGCACCACCAGATCCGAATCGCTGAAGCAAAGGATACGGTTGACACCAATCTCTCTGGCTAACCAGAGGCCATGTGCCAATGCCTCGTATTCGGCAAAATTGTTGGAGGCCTTGAAGTGGATCTGGAGGACGTACTCCAGTCGGTCTCCTTTGGGCGAGGTGAGCATGATGCCGGCTCCCAAGCCCCCGAGCATCTTCGAGCCGTCGAAGTGCATCTTCCAGTGGTCCAAATCGGGAACCGGTGGGAGGTACTGGGTATAGGCAGAGAGGCAACGGTCTTACTGGCCAGTCCGGCTGGCTGGCCCCACAGGCGGGTCCTAGCCGGCTGGTCATCTACGGTACTCAGTACACTTACATCCATTCAGAGTACAAACGATATGGTCGTCGTGGGTACAGTGAACGCCGTGCGAGGCTGTTGTCAACATCCGGCCACTGTTCCCGCGTCATCCCACAAAGTCTTCAGTACGGCTGGGTGGTTGCGAGTCTTGTCATCGTACCAGGGCGTACCATGCACTATTCAGCACGTCGCACTGTCCTCCTGATTGAGTCTAGCTACGCTAATGTAGCCGGTTGCTTCTCGCCGTTCCGGCTATCGTGAGGTATCCGACTTGACCTGCTTCTGTCCGGCTGCGCTCGGCGAGCCAGACGCAATCCAACTGCCGTGATTCTTGTCTGGTTGGGGTATCCGGAGGTCATCCCCTGACAAGAAGCAAAATATCCCTGCATAGCTTCTACTGGTAGATGGCAGATCTCTAGCATGACAAGACGTGTTCTTCCTTGAGCTGGTCCACAAATAAGCGTATAGATTCTTCAACGTCATCTTCGTCATAGGTAGCGACTCTCGGTGCATCATGGAGTATGTCAGATGGTAGGACTACTTCTTCTCCATAAACCATGAAGAAGGGGTCAAGCCGGTTCCCCCTTAGGATTGGACTTGGGTAGGGCGGAGAATTACCAGTCGAGGGCATCCTTATAAGGGGTGGCAAAAGATAGTTCTCGAGGTAGCGTATGACAACATAAGGGAGGGTGGCATCGTAGGTGTCTTTCCAGGGGGGGGACATGGGCTAGTTTATTACTGGCTGCACTTGCTGACGTGCAGGGAGTCCTAGGGTGAGTTAAGGAGCTTCTCTCTTGATCCTTACTTCCACGGGGTGTTGTCGCCTATCGAAGCACGGAAAATCTTCAGTCTTGAGCTACGGGGCAGCGAGCGGTAAGGTGACCATCTTTTCTGAAGGAGGGGACCTTGGGTGCCTTTGGGATGAGCTTTCGCGGGAGTCTTGACGGGTTTACCCTCGGGGCATTCTCGGCTGAAGTGACTGTGTAGTCCACACGTGAAGCAGGTAGCTATTCTTCGGCGTAACGGTTTTGGCGACTTGCCTTTGATGGTACCGGGAGGTTGATGGGCCTTGCAAATGAGGGGATATATTGGGCATTTGATGGGGACATGGTCTTGGCCTTCGCAGAGGAAACAAGTGATAAGTCGAGTTGGGCAAACTTTGGGCGAATGGGGTTCTCCACAGTTGGGGCAGTGGCCGGAGCACCTATTGGCTTGGTGTCTTCCATCTCCGCAACGGCTACAGGCCTTCTCCGAGTTTCCATTCTCCAAGGCCATCCTGGGGGGTCCTGTTGGTGGCAGACGTTTCGGGTGGGGTCTAATGCAACGACTTGGGTAAAACACGCAAGAAGGAAAAACAATTTAAGCAAGCATAGAAAATTAAGAAAGTCATTACATACCAACCAAATCTGCACATGAGGGTGCTAATAGTACTTAGGCATTACAAAACGCGTTCAGGGGCGATACATGACTCTACCCTACTGCTAGTTGGGCGAGTACCGCGACGCGGGTGATTGCTTGGAGTGTGCATCTACGGGGTCGCGGCTGACTCCGGGGTTTCAACTACTGCAGATCCTCTAGGGTTTGTGGGATATTCAGCTCATCTTCGGTGAAGGTGAGAGTGGTGCCTTACCATGGTGCAGGGTTGGATGCTGACTTGGTCACAGCAGGTGACTGGACGATAGGGTGGTACTCATTGAGGAAGGAGAGTTCGTCGTCAGTCTTAGGATTCTCGTCTTTAGGAGTTGGGGGGTACTTCAATGATAAGCTTCTTCGCCAAGCGGGCATTGGTGGCTTGGAGACTTCTTTCGCGCTTATGGAGTAGGTTGATATCCATCTTTAGGAGCAGATTCTTGCGTATGGCCTTGTCAAGATCTTCCTGGAAGCATTGGAGTACGTATTCCATATTCTCCAGCTGATTCCCGATGCAGCAGGTGAGGAAAGACTTCGTAGGTAGTCCATCTTCATCTCGCTTTCCAAACAAGTGGTAGGGAGTATCTTTCAACTCATCTTTGTGGATCTTGCAGAGGCGCGCCATGATCTCCTGTATGGCTCGCACCACGCCATCTACCCAGTTGCTCTCGAGGAAGGTGAAGATTATGGGCGCGGTGTCCTCATCGGGGGAAGGAATGACAGCCTTGATGACCCATTGCATCACATTTGTGTTACTGCGAGGAAGTTCGGTTCCTTCAATAGTTGGCGAGGGCCTGTTGACTATCTTCAATAGGTTGTGAAGCTGCTCTTCGAAGGGCCAGAAACTGTCTCCAACGATGATGCGCTCTAAGCGGAAGGAGGCCATCTACAGTAGATTTGTGAGATGGGGTCGGGTTAGTGATAGTGTGCAGGATTTTAAGCTTATGAAATCATATTAATGCAAGTAGTTTTTCGAAATAGAGGGGGAGAAGACATAAGCACTTTTGCAAATAGTCATCTTTTCTCCCTTGTCTTTTGGAAAATAGGTTTGTCGTTTCCTGTCTAACGTCCATGCTAACTAAGGTCACCTACAGTCAGGATGGCTCTGATACCATGTCTATGGGCTCCCCGGATTAATCATCCGAGAAATCCCTGTTATGCATACATCCATGTTCCCATGATCACTGAGCCATGGAACATAACCGACAAGTACCATTACAACATCCGAAACATACGAATTACAAGACTTACATAAATGCCATTATGGCTACACCATCATTAGCAGCGGAACATTGCCAAGCGCAGAGCCCAATCGTGCCTCAACCTACAGGCAGCTGACTGGGAAGACGGCCTAGCTCGCTGGACGTCACCGGAATCTTCCGAAGTCGAACCTCTGAAAGTCTAGCCAAGTAAGTAGCCAGGGACACAGCTGTGAGTACATTGAATGTACTCGCAAACCACCAGGATAAGTGAAATAAGGAAATGCAATTATGGCTGTGGCGAGATAGCTCTATTCGGGGTTGCTTTTGAAAAGCCTAAACTAACTTTTGACGTTATGGCATCTACATATCTTTGTTGAAAAAGAGTTTTGAAAACATGCTTCGGTTTTGTAAATCAAGACATCTCCATATCTTTGTTGAAAAAGAGTTTTGAAAATAGTTTTGTAGTTAAAACCCTTTTTAAACATCTTTGACCCCTCGGGTCAAAACAAAGCTTTCGAACTCGGGTTCCCCCGGAACCTTCGTCCTCTTCATCCTTGTGTCCCACACAAGCACAGTTTGGGTACTCCTAGCCAACACCTTTCCAACCGTCCTTGACCGTGGACATGGCTATTCGAATAGGTTGTACTCTGCAGAGTTTGCGCACTTTCCCCACAGGAATCAATACATCTGCCAGGATACAACCACGACCCACTACCACTGTAGATGGGGGTCCGGATAATCAAACCTAACCTTTCGCTTGTCTACCCAAAAGGCATGCTTTTCCTTTTGGGTTTGTTCTCCCCGGCAACGAGTATGTGGCTCCCAGCCATAGTCCTGCCTTCCGTACACGCGCATACCCAAGCCGCAATTTGGCGTATACCTTAAATTTGGTGACTCCACTTCCTTCCGTACTCCAAGTCATACCGTCTGCGGGAGACCCAATTGTTGCACCGGCCTCCTGCCAGTTCAGGCTCACTCTTGCCAAAACAAGCAACAGACTTCAGATCCGTGATCTGGTGGTGCCTTCCCGGAATTCCAGGGATCTCTCCCTATAAGCATGGTAGAAGTTGCCTCGGCTAATGCGGACAAACTACGAGTTAAGCCCCAGCACCTAGAGTAATGTGGTTGCGCGGATAAAAATTGTTCCAGTAAAGGCGTAGAACATCCCATCACATTCTCACTTCTCATCATCGCCATTTCTTTTGCTAAAACATCCGCTTGGAACGATGCCTTTTTCCAAGGGTTTTACAAAAGGGTTTTGGAACATTTGTAGTGGGGTAAATCCCAAAACAGTTTATTTTCTCAAAACTGGGGTTTTTCCAACGGGGTAGGATGCTAACCATCATACTCGATCTAAAGGGATACAATGGTAGGTACATCAGGGTGGTGCCTCGAAGGACACAAAGTGATAACTTGGAGGAGCCAAGTTACTATCGCAGTATTTGTAAAACAAAACATGCAGGTAGATTATGCAATTTATAAAGAGGATATAAAACAGGTAAACGAGAGTAGGACATATATCCAAGTTCAGGAATGGTGGCTTTCCTGTGATCAGAAATAAGTCCCTGGACTTCTTCAGATGCCCAAGAATACCCAAATATATAATAATAAGAAGTCCTTTCCTTCTTGACGTCAGACACTCACACTATCGTCGTCATCGGGTACACATGCAAGCAGACAATGTCCACAATCAATACAAGAAATTCATGCATCAAACCATACAGCAAACAAACATAAGAATTACTACTGAACTTGGGAGGTTTTGGAGATGTTGGGTATTGATAGTGGCTAAATTGCCACTTTAGTGATTTTTCTTGGAAGATAGTGGTCAAGGCTAGGTACAAAGCATTTGGATTAGGGTTCTGAGGTCAGTAGGATACCAATGTGCAAAATTGATATCCTCAGATAGGTCTTGACAAGACAAAACCATGACAAGTGGTTTCACTTGATTATCAATTTCCTAGATTTAGTTATGCTTTTTATAGTGGATTAAAGTCTAGTTTGAGGAGATAATTCACCAGAAGAGCTCTGGAGCTCCAAAAAATATTTCGTTGGATGGTTTGGTTGCATTTGATGTACTGAACCACCTAGAATTGGAATCAAGTCAAAAGAATTACCATAATGCCCTCAGAAAATTCCTAAAGGCAGTTCTGTCTGGTTTTTCTCTTTTTCACCAGATTAATTCTACAGACGATGTTGATCTGATTTCAAGGACATGGGATAGGTATTGAAAATATCTTTCTGTAGGAATTGGATTCACCCTTTTTGGAGTTACCAAACTCCTGGAGTGATTTATATAGTGAAAATACCAATCATAGAAGTATTTAAATCAATAAAATTCAACCAGAGCTCAATAAATTCTGAGATGCTGGGGTCGGACAGGTACTGATCCTAGGAGGTACTAGGAATTGGAATCAGGTCAATACCACATTTGGTTAGACCTGGTGAATTTATCTAAGACAGAAAGTTGTTGTTTTTGTTATTTTTGCTAAAGGCAGCATACTATTCACCTTGGCATAGGACCTATGCTGGATTATAGGTATGTCAAATACCTCTTAGTAGGACTTTGGTGCATCTCAAATGGAGATGTGGAACTCTCTTTGGAAATTCCTTAGTGCAACAGATACATTTTAGCAGAATAAATTCCAGTAATTAATGTAATTTAATTTGGACTTGGGGGTGACTCTGCATGTTTGAGAAAACATCAGGGAACAACCAGAAATTTAGATCTTAGCATTTGGACTTGGTTTACAATTTTGTTTGGATTTAAACAAAACAGCCTTTCAGCAGATCTGGTGGAAAAACAAAAGAAAAAGGGCAAACTAGGTGGTGTGGGATTGATTTACACGAGTAGGTGGACCACCGAGCCAATTCAGCCCAGCAGAGGAGAGGGTCGCCGGCGGGAGTGGAATTTGAATCCCTCTAGGCAGGGCCTAGTGGTCAGTGAGGGCGGCGGGTGAAGAGGTACCGGAGATTCCTGACCGTTAGATTAGAGAGGGGATCGACGGCTGGGAGCTCGTCGTCCACCTCCGATGAGCGGTGGCACGCAGAAACCCTAGAGGGCGACGGGGGAAGTGCGGGGAGCTCACCTGAGGCCGTCTCCGGCGAAGGGGAAGGGCGTAGACGACGCGGTGGTCCTTGATGAGCCTGGGGATGGTCGGCAGGGGCAGGTTCTACCTCGGTAGGAGCCTCGCACGATGATGATGGCGGTGCACACTCGGCGGCTCTCCGATGCCGCTGCTGGGGTGCCTGCATGCCGAAGAGAAGGGCTGGGAGGTTAGGATTGACTCCTAGGAGGCCAAGAACGCCAATGCAGAGAGTAGGGGAGTGGGAGGGAGACCACCAGGTCGAGTCCTTGGAAAAAACCGAGAGGAGGCTCTCTCCTTCTCTAGGCCGAGATAGGTGCTAGGAGGAGCTCTAGAGCTTGGGGAGGTGGATCTGGGGTAGAGGGTTGCAGTGAGGCCACATGTAAGTGGAGGGGAGCAGGGGAGAAGGTACTACAAGCTTGAGCTCAAAAATGGCCGAGAGGGGTGGTTTTTTTTCTTCTTGGGGGCCAGAGGAGAGGGGAGGAAGGGATGGGGAGCTCGGGGGAGGTGAGTGAGGAGGAGAGGGGAAAATGAGGGGAAGGGGGTGTGCTGGGGTGGGCTGCTGGCCTTTATACCAAGAGGGAGGGGTAGATGATGTAAATGACCATTTAGGACAAGGGGGAGAGGATTGCTGGCCAGGGATTGGTCCAGGGGACGGTGGGGAGGGGTAAGAAGGGTACTTGGTCATGCTGGATAAGAGAGGGAGGTGGTGGCAGCTGGGGTAATTAAGTAGGGGTAAATCTTTGTAAGATTGTGTTGTCTCTCTCTCTTAATACTAGTACAAGGGTAGAATGGGGAAGGCTGAGGAGGTGCTACAGTGCTAGTCGTCCAGGGGTGTGTCTTGATGTTGAGGATAAGCATTGAACAAGTTTTGAGGGAATTTGGAAAGGGTTGGAGTAGTGGAATTAATTAATTGGCAATTTTGATCCAATTGATGGTTGTGAAGGAAGTCCAAAATCTTGCATTGGACTAGAGAAGGAAATGGTACTGGTGGATAGATGAGGTCAAGGTAGACTCCTAGGATTTAATTGAGATCTTTATGTGGGGTTTTAGTCCACTTAAATCTATTTACTCAAAAAGGGCAGAAGTGGTTTCTAGAAGATCATTTGATAAGTTTCCATTGGACAAGGT
The DNA here is from genome assembly GCA_916181665.1 of Avena sativa. NCBI lineage: Eukaryota > Viridiplantae > Streptophyta > Magnoliopsida > Poales > Poaceae > Avena > Avena sativa. Next base: position 265,964,494 of record OV702292.1, on the reverse strand, counting down.
TGGGTTTTGATGTGGGAGGGTCCCAGAGGTGAATACACACTTAGGGGAATTTTCCCAAGATTTATTGAGGCTTAAAAGTATTTAAAACAATTATTATTCCAATTCAGCCATTTAAGGGAATGGGCAAAAATAAATAATAAAGCTTCTCAAAAATATTTTTGAGAAGGGAAGGTGAGGTATGATATATGGAACTTACTTGAGCCAAAAGTTAGAGAGGTGTTTTGGTAAAAACCAAACTTTCCTATAGGGAGGGAGTTTTGGAGATTTTGGCTATTAAAGGAATTAAATAGTTTTGGGGCCATAATAATTATGGATAATATTTGAGAAATCTTGATGATCAAGGTAGGTGTTGTAGATAAGGTGTATCAAGCATTTTCAACCTTGTGGAATGAAATTCCAACTTGAATAAGATAGAAAGCAAGGAGTTGGTGATCTAGGGTGATGTTATTTTTATACTTGCATCTTGGAGCTCAGAGCTCACCTTGGTGCAAGGGATAGATGGGCAGGTAGACCAATTCATATAGATGATCATGGCATGAAGAGTTTGAATTAATAGCATTTGAGGTGATCTAGAAGTGATGGCAAACTTTGTTGAAATTTAGGCTGCCGTGCAAAGTGAGTCATGATGCCTTATAAACCATGTGGGTTTAAGCAGCACAGAGATCCACTTGGGGCAATTGAAGTAGGTTTTGATAGATATCACTGACTAGATCACAACCATGCATAAAGTTGGTCCATAGGAGGTTGTATGAGGGTGTAGGTTTCTACCAAAGTAGGCATGATGACTAGTTTTGCAGGAAATGTTATTTTCTTGTCTGCAAAACCAACAAGGACAAGTGGGTTGGAGGAGGATTTAACCATAGGAAAATCTGGGCCTTGGTAGTCCTTAGGATGGTTAACAAGATGGTGCAAGAGCATTTCCAAAAATGCACATGGTTTGAGAAAAGGAGGCATTCAAAAAGGTGATGTTGAAACTATTTCCAGACTTAGTCAAATTTGGCAGTTCTGAGGATTTTGACTAGAGTATGAGAGGGAAGGTTCTTGGAGGAGTTGAAAAGTATCAGAGCATTAACAAGTGGATGACATAGATGAGTAGATTGGGTGGAAGGGTTCCAAGCTGAATATTGGTCTTCAAGGACTTGGAAACATCTAGAATGGAGATCTTCAGAATTGATCTGGTTAAGGGTTTTATATGATCACCTAGTGGCTAGCGATCATATCTAGGTTTGTATTCTTGGTTAGGGATTGATGATTTGGAAACCTCTAGATCCTAGTGATGAGCTCCTAGGGTGGATCATACTACTTCCTAAGCAAGCAAGTCAAACAGCAGATCAAACCAACTCATCAGACAGCAGATCAAGGCAACTCATCTTATAACTATCCAACTACTACTAGGGTTACCATCAAGGTTAGCTTGAGGTAAGGTTGGGGCATTTTTAAGAGGTTGAGTTTTGAATAAGATGAGACTCCTTGGTATCTCTACCAAGAGTAGAATTCAAATGCTTTGAACAGAAGTTTTGGGAAAACTAGAGGTAAGATTAGTTGAGTGTTCTGTCTTGAAAACATAGGGAGATTGTATTATATATCTCTCCATAGTTTTTTTAATAGAAGCTACCAAAATAGTTTTGGTTACATAGGCATCTTGGCTCATGTTTTGAAATGCTAGAACATTTGAGAATATGTAAAGTAAGCCAAGATAGTTTTGGTAAATAGCTTTTGACAACTGATGGTGAGGTAAGGAGTAACCTAAGATACACTTTCATAAGCAAAAGTGCAAACAAACAACAAGCAAGCATTGTACCAAAGCACAAGAAAAAGTTTTTGTTCCCCTGATTTTTTGCATTCTGGACAACAAATCAGGGTTGTTGAAATTGGGATGTTACACAATCTCAATTGTTTATAACAAGTCATGCTACAACAAAGAATACTAAGCATAAAGCCAAAAAAATATCAAACATGGCATGACAAAGCATAGGCCATAGTAAAAAACAAGCTCTTTTTACCACATAAGCATGAACTTTCCTACTCTTTTCCAATACAAACCAAACTATTTGCAAACCAAAGTATGAAAGAGGGGGTCCAACCAATTTATTCAAAAAACTAAGAAAACCAAAGCAAACGAAAAACCAAAACAAAAACGGAAAAGAAGACGCTCCAAGAACAACCCAATTGTGCATGAAACAATAAAAATGAAGCGTTTGGAAGAAACATGGGATTTTTATTGATGAAGAGGGGGATGCCTTGGGCATCCCCAAGCTTTGACGCTTGTACTTCTTGGATATTTCTTGGGGTGACACGCGTGGCATCCCCAAGCTTGAGCTTTAGTCCATCCTTCATCTCATTACTCATTCCTTCCATACACCCAAAATTTTTCCTTTATACAAAACTTCACACAATCTTTATTAGCAACATTAGTGCACTCAAGATAAATAAGTCTTAAGGTTCAGTTATAACACCAAATAAACTTCCATTAGAACACTAGCTACTGTAGCACTTCCCTCAAAAATCTCAATTCCCCAAAAGAACTCAACAAGGAACCAACAAGAAGCAAATGCAGAAAATGGCAGAAATCTGTCAAAACAGACCAGCAGGTAAAGTCGAATTTTTTCGAAGACCTTCTGTTGCTCAAATCAAAAAGTGTTGAACTAACAAAAGTTATATAACAACCTGGGGCAGAAGCACAAAAATTAACGCCTCAAAAAGACGTTCATAGATTTTACATGAATTTTTACGGTGAAGCACAGAAATTTGTTTCGGGACAGCAACTTTTCCAATCATTATTTCTCTCTCATTAGAGGTTACTCTTGGCACAAAAAGCAAATAAAAAAGGATAAGGAGCGGTTATTACTGAAGTAATAACTTCCAAGACTCATCTAAAACTTTTGAGTTATCTCCCAATAAGTACTTTTCTTTAACGCCTTTAAGTTAGGCATAAGAAGCAAGAAAGAATCAAGTGTTCTCAAATGAAGAAGCATTAAAACCAAATTTCTTGCCCTTACCTCTCTTACTTTTATTCTTAACCTTAGGGAAAATATAATTGTTTGGTGGAGAAGAAAGGTGCATGGTCCCCTTTCCCACATCTATTATTGCTCCAAGGAGTTCTAATAGGGACCTTCCAAGTGTAATTTGTCCTTTTCCTGCACATTCAATAACAAGATAATCAGTAGAAATCATTTTACCAAGGATCTTTGTAAACACTCCTTCAGCTATTCCAATAGGTAATATGGTAGCATTATTAGCAAGAGATATTTCTTTTCCTCCTTCAGTAAGTCCCCAAGTATTCAAAGATTCATAAATATCTTTGGGCATCAGACAAAATTCAGACATGATATCACACCGAGCTTGAAAAGTTTCAGTGTTTATCTCAATCTTTATTGTAGCGAGCCACTTTGATGGTTCAGAATTCATTGGAACATAATTGTGATGCTCCCTAAGCGTATTATAGCAATCGTTTAAGCTAGTAGTGCTAGTCTCAAGAGTGTTCAATCTAGCAAATATTTTTGTGAAAGAAATATCAGTTTGGCTAGGAAAGTTGTAAGTGAGGATCAATTTCTTTATAGCATTTATAGCATCATCCTCATTACATTGGAGGAAATATCCTCCTACAACAGCATCTAAAGCATATCTATAGCAAAGAGCAATTCCCAGGTAAAAACTGCTAGGGAACAAGCTTTGAGTCATTTTAGGCTCAGTTTTTTCATGTAGATCAGAGATTCTAGACCAAACTTCCTTGAAACTCTCTTCCATTCCTTGTTTAAAAGTGAAAATCAATTCCTCGGGTGACATAGAGATTGGAGCAAGGCTAGACATAGTGGCAACTCAAGATAGGAACTAATTTTTTAGTGTTTTCAAATAAGAAAGCAAACTTGTAAAACTAATTTTTTTGTGTTTTTGATAAAGAAAGCAAACTTGTAAAACTAATTTTTTTGTGTTTTTGATAACAAAACAAGAAAACAAAGCAAAAAGAAACTAAGCAAAACAAAAATAACAAAGTAAAGAGATTGGTTATGAGGGACTCCCCTTGTGAAGATGTCCTTGACTCCCCGGCAACGGCGCCAGATAAATGCTTGATGGCTCGGTGTTGATGTAGAGCTTGATGGGAACCCCAAGAGGAAGGTATGATGAGCACAGTAGCAAGTTTCCCTCAGTTATGAAACCAAGGTTTAATCGAACTAGTAGGAGCAAGGAAACACCCCAAAGGTGTTGCTAGCTGAGCCTTGGCAGGGCGCACTACCGGTGCTAGTAGCAACGTGGAGACCTGCACAACACAACCACAGAACTCTGTCCCCAACTTGTGATGAGGTTGTCAATCTCACCGTGTTTTGCTAAAAACAAAGGATTAAACATATCGAATGGAAAGAAGTAATAGTTTGCAGAGAGTAAACACAAAGCAGTAACAGTTTGTAGATTGTACGTAAAAGAAAAGGACCGGGATCCATAGTTCACTAGAGGTGGCTCTCCGTAAGATAGATAACATGCTGGGTGAACAAATTACAGCGGGGCAATTGACAAACATCAAGAAAGCAATACATGCATATACTAATCATCTTGACTCCTTTGGAACTTGATTGGGCATTACAACATTATACATAGACCGCCATCCAACTGCATCTATGACTAATAATCCACCTTCAGGTTATCATCTGAACCCCCTCCAGTATTAAGTTGCAAGCAACAGATTATTGCTTTACGAATTGCGTGTAAAGTAAACAATATGATTGTTCTATGAACAAAGGATTGTTGTTTTCTCCCTAGTAGCAACAGCACATCTAGTACCTTAGAGATTTCTGTCACTTCCCCAGATTACCAGAGGCATGAACCCACTATCGAGCATAAATACTAACTCTTGGAGTTTCTAGCATCTACTTGGCCAAGATAGCTACTAACAACGGAAAGCATGCAAGATCACAAATAACAAAGACATGATAGAATCAATAATCAATCTGAAATAGCATCTCAATATCCATCGGATCCCCACAAACACAACATGCAGAATTACAAATAGATGATCTTGATCATGAACGGAGCTCACAAGATCTAGAGATGAAAGCACAAAGGAGGAGAACCAGCCATCTAGCTACTACATGGATCCGTAGTCCAAGGATGAACTACTCACGCATCACACCGGAGGCTTGCATGATGATGAAGAAGGCCTCCAGGGTGAATTTCCCTCTCTAGAAGGGTGCCAGGAAGAGCTTCAGATCCCTCCCAATCTAGGGATGGAGATGACTGCGGCTACATACTCTTTCGTGGATTTTTGATCGGGTACTTAGGGTTTTCGTACCGAGGGCATGTTATAGGCGGAAGGGGAGGCCGAGGGGGTGCCTGGGCTGGCCACACCACCCCCTGGCACGGGCCAAGCCTGGCCACGCGGCCAGGTGGTGTGGCCGCCTTTTGGCCCTTCTCCGTCTCATATTCTGGCATCTGATGACTTCCGGAAAAATGGGCACTTTGGCTTTTGTCCCGTCCAATTTCGAGAATATTCATTTTCTGACGTTCCTAGAACCAAAAACAGCAGAAAATAGGCAGCTGGCACTGTGGTTCTTGTTAATAGGTTAGTCCAAGAAATCATATGAAAAGTACACCAAAGTGTGGACAAAACACAAGAAAGTGGATAAAACTAAGCATGGAACATCAAAAATTATAGATACATTTGCAATGTATCAGCCACCAATATTGTGTTTTCAAGTCCATGTACATCTTTGTGCTGCAAGGGTGGATAGAAAGAACAGAATCATGCACCTCCTTAAGAACTTGCTCTCGCAAACCCGGGTAGTTTGGAACAAACATCCAGTGCTTGTAGAATAGAGTGCCTTGATCATCGAGGTGGAAGGGCTCATACTTTGGAAACTGAATCTTGGAGATGATGTTTTTAGTGTAAGCATCACCGAGCTGAATGGAGCGAACCTTTTCTTCTAAGAGAGGGGTTGCTATCAGGTTCAAAAGATATCCTTGAGGCACAAGTTCAAGGTTGAGCTGACGGAATTCCTTGCACAAGAGAGGTTGTTGTTCTTCCACCATGAGGTTATTGACATAAGCTTTTCGGCGGAGAACGTCGTCCATGACATTAGCTTTACCGAGAGTGTAGTTAATGGTGAGGTCGAAGTCAGTAATTGCTTCAATCCATCTCCTTTGATGAAGGTTGAGGTCTGGTTGTGTGAAGATATACTTTAGACTTTTGTGATCAGAGAAGATCTCACAACGGTTCCCAAGCAAGTAGTGTCTCCACACTTTCAAAGCAAAGACAACTACTACTAGCTCAATATCATGAGTTGGGTAATTGATCTCATGGATTTTCAAATGATGAGAGGCATAGGCAACCACTTGTTTATCTTGCATGAGGACCGCACCCAATCCTTCCAAGGAGGCATCACAGAAGATCTGAAAAGGATTTGATGTATCTAGAGGAATCAAGACTGGAGTGGAAGTGAGCTTCTCTTTGAGGGTTTTAAAGCTTGCTTGACATGCATGAGACCAAAGGTATTTATTGCCTTTCTTGAGGAGATCGGTAAGAGGTTTTGCAATCTTCGAGAAGTTCTGAACGAACTGATAGCAATATCTAGCCAATCCAAGAAAACTCCGGACTTCTTTCACATTTTTGGGTGGAAGCCACTCAACAATTGTCCGAACAGTTTCTGGGTTGACGGCAATGACCTTAGCAAAAATGACGTGGCCAAGATAGGTGACTTTAGGGAGCCAGAACTCACACTTTGAGAACTTTGTGTAAAGGCGGTTCTCATGAAGCTTGTTAAGGACACAACAAAGATGCTCTTCATGTTCTTCTTTTGACTTAGAATAGACCAAAATATCACCAAGATAGACCACGACGAACTTATCAAGGTACTCCATGAAAACTGAGTTCATAAGCCTTGAGAAGGTAGCATGTGCATTGGTGAGACCAAAGGATATGACCGTGTACTCGTACAGGTCATAGCGGGTGGTGAAAGCTGTTTTAGGAACATCTTCCTTGCGAATCTTGATCTGATGATATCCACTTCTCAAGTCAAGCTTGGAGAATACCACTGCTCCTGCAAGCTGATCGAATATATTCTTCATGGTTTTTGCATTGAGAGCTCGGTAGTCAACACAAAGTCGATCCATCCGGTCTCGCTTCTTCACAAAGATTGTTGGGCTTCCCCAAGAGGAAGTGCTATGCTGAATGAAACCCAACTTTTCTTGTTCATCAATCTGTCGTTTGAGTTCGGCCAATTCTGCAAGACCCATTTTATAAGGCCGCTTGGAGATAGGAGCGGTTCCAGGTTCAAGATCAATCACAAACTCGACCTCTCGGTCAGGAGGCATACTTGGTAGCTCTTCTGGAAAAACATCTGGGAATTCACAAACCACGGGGACACTTTGCAAGTCTTCCATAACATCAATGTTTTGGACACCCAAAGAGTAGAGCTGAATGAAGGAGTTTGCCTTGGAGAATAGACTATATGGCCTTCAGGAATTTTCAAAGAAACCAAGTGTTCAGCACAATCAATCATAGATTCATTGGCTTTTAACCAATCCATGCCCAATACATGCAGGGACTGAGTTAACAGGGAGCGTACCCATCATAATTCCAGGTGCATGTTCATCTTGAACCATGTTGACGTTGTTGGTGCGAGCAACAATGGACCCGGACTTAGTGTTGATGTTGAGAGCCTGTGGTGCAGGTGCGTGAGGAGCAATTGTCGAAGCAGGTCTTGGAGGTGGAGGAGGAAGAGCCTTGTTGTACATAGGACAGTTGCACTGCTGGTGTCCAGTGTTCCCACACGAGAAACAAGCGCCACTCGGACGAGGAGTAGAGTATCCAGGGACTCCACCATATGGCGTTCTAGGGTAGTTGTGGTTGTAGCCCCTAGGAGCGGTGTTGAAGGAGTTTGGTGGCCTTGTCGAGTAGCTTGAGGGTCTTGGCGGAGCAGAGAGCGGCGGTGCGGTATTAGGAACCCACACACGGCGCTTAGAAGGAGTTTCCATTGCTGAAGAACCAACTGTGTCCCGGCTATGTTTCTTGGAATCATCATATGCCTGTTTACTTGCCTCCTCTTGAAGAGCTGCTTGCTGAAGCTTGAGCAATGAGCATGGAGTGGTGTGAGTGAGAGCATATTTGATTGAAGCATTTAGCCCTTGATGGAACCTCTTCTGTCTTTTCTTATCATCAGAGACCTCATCACCCCCATAGCGAGATAAGTTTGCAAAGTTTTTGATGTAGGTGTTGACATTGTCATTGCCCTGCTTAAGATTCAAGAACACCTCCTTCATGTGTTCCATGACAATTTTAGGCAGGTACTGCTCCTTGAAAGCATCAGTGAATTACCCCCATGTTGGCTGAAATCCAGGAGGACTTGCTCTCAAATAGCTCTCCCACCAAAGAGCGGATTCCCCACGCAGAAGGTGAGTAGCACACTTGACCTTGTCGTGCTCAGCAACATCTGCGGTATCCAGTAACCTCGTGATCTCCTGGAGCTAATCATCGGCATCCAGTGGCTTGGTGGTCACGTCGAAGTGCCGTGGGGTGAACTTCCGAAAGTCCTTCAAGCTTCCATGCTGGGGAGGTAGTGGAGGTGGTGCGAACTCATTCCTCCTGACACTCTCCTCGAACCTCTGCTAGTTTTGCTGCATAGCTCCCAGAGTATTCGCCAAACTGACAAGCATAGCACCCAGCTCTAGCAAACCCAGGACATCATCATTACAGCGAGGCATCCTGTTATTGATGGAAAAACTTGCGTTAATACCATAATGGAGAATTATTAATAATCCAAAATAGCACTAAAATAGAATTAACTGAGATTAAAGGATACAATTTACTAAGATGATATTAAAATATCAAACAAAGTTCATAGCACCTAGAAGATAGTTAGCATATCGCACTTCACTGAAAAGGAGTGTGGAACATAAATCTACAAAAGAAAAAAATTCCACAAATTTTGGCATTAAAATACCAACTAGATGCGCAAAACCACTTAACAGTTAGAGCTGAGCAGCTTCACCCATTCAATGTACAAGAGTGAATGATAAAAGTAGTGGTATGGTGATGACTCCATCCCGTACTCAAAGCATTACTTCGCACAAGAATAGGAAAAACACGTAACCCAACTCTTATCCTTCTTACGAACAACCGAAGAGATTAATAGATACAGAACGAACACCCCTAACTAGAACGCATCGGTTACCAAGAGTAAGACATATCATATCGGTTTACAAAGAATAGGATAGATCGCGTCGGTTTACACATAAGCCTGTCGGTATGGAATGTACCAACAGTTGATAACCAAAAGCAGATTGCGACAACAAGGTTGGATGCAACAGATAGACAAAGAATTACACACACATCCTATGGTACTATGGAAACCCCAAACACGTGAATCCTAGTTTGAATTTTTAGAAGAGGATTGATAAACGTTACACTTCCTTACCAGAAAAGGGTGGGTGGGTGGGTGGGTAAGAGAAAAATGGAAGCACTCCTACTCTCACGTTTAGTTTTTTCCTAGTATATACATAGCTACCAAAATATTTTCTAGACTGACAACGACCATCTGGCTGAGACCCTGAAGGACGGAATGGCTTTGATACCAATTGTAATACCGCGGACATTATGCTCTAAGTTCAAGCCTGGATGAACCAAAGTGGATAAGTGATTCTACCGCGGAGGCCCAAGGCCACCCACATGCAGGCCCTTCGAAGCGGAGCAGGGCACGGTACCAGCCGACCACCTTATCCACCTTCAAGAACATTGGGACAAGAGCGAGCGGTGTAAGTGACAGGTAGCGCAACCACGACATACACAAATGAGTATGTATGTCTGCGACTTACAATAGACATTAGAGTCACACCATCTAGAAACAATGGAAACAGAAATATTCAATGCCATACGGCAAGATCCAAATATCCTAGATAGATATAATAGTTTAGGATACATCCTCATACATCACGCAACAGAGTATCAAGCGAAAGCAGAAAACATGATCCGAGTACGGATAAGAAGCAAATCGGCATAAGATGCCCTAAAAGTAACAAATCCCACCCACAGATCTCATGGATCTCCAACCCCAGAATCTCTACACCGGATAGTGGTTGCCACCGTCATCCGTCTCCTCAACCCAGTAGCCTTCCTGAGAGTAAACCTGTCCACCTAAGCCAAATATTTATCGTGTGAGACCCTAGGGGTACTTAGCAAGTCTTAATGCATCTAAAGGGAACAACCTGGGGGTGACGCAATTGCAGCAAAAGATAATAGCTACAAATTTCTATAGAGACACACTACACATCGTTAATTAAAAAAACAGTTATATAAGCAACATAATTTAACCTCGGTCATCCTCCTTCTCGCTTACCGATGAGAAGGCGGAAGAACAACCCATCCATTGGCAATTTTATTAACCATTCCATGAGTTTTGTACTAATTACTAGTCATGTCTTAGTCAAATTAAAAGTGGTACTTTAGTTATGCTTGTCTATGATCAAGAAACTGTGCTCTAAGTCATCCATAACCGCGGACACGGCTTTCAGAAAGATTTATCCTGCAGGGGTACACAAATAGCAACACACACACGATCAACCTCGGGAAGAACCAAATAAAACACAACGAGGCCTCACGACAAAGCATTCACAGGATTCATAAATCATTTCAGGGGGCCACCCCACTAAGCTACCCGCAAAGAAGTTGGCCGGCTCCAAGACGGACCCAGGGTTTGTGCCAATGGCTGTAAATGACTGGGAACCCGAAAATGTGACTAGGCTTGTCGATACCGTGAAATCATTCCACATTCCTAAATAGTACAGGTGCTCCACGCACAATCGTAAATAAAGAAGTAAGGCATCGCATAAGTATATGATAGTAATAAAGCCCCAAACTACTTTGTGGCCCCAAAAAATAAAGTGCGAATCAAGCTCAGGTAAAGGGGGATTCATAGGGTCTCCCGTATGTGGATAGCGCGAATAGTCAAGGAACATGAATCAAGTACTCGGGGTCCTACGGGACACAAGTGAGCTTAAAGAACCAAATAGCAGATAATGCTCACCGATGCCTCTTTCATTAGTTCTCTACTAAAATTAAGTTGTTTAGGTACCTTATTATCCAAAGACTCGCACAAACCCTACACATGCAATTATACGACTCACATGGCTCAAACAACTCTTGTAGTAATAGCTCATGGGATGGAAGTACAAGCTTCAGTGGGGTTTAAAAGTAAAGGCTATGCAATACTTGGGATTCAATTTAATGCAATCGTGACTCAATGATGCAAGAGTAAGATAGAAGCATAGGTACTATATGTATGCAAGCATGGGGAAATGCTTGTCTGGTAGTTCTGTTGTCGAATAGAAAGGATCCGGGTAATACTCCTGAGGCTCCTGGTATTCTCCTTGCTCAGTGTCTATCTAGATAAAAACCAAACACACAAGGGGCTGAAATAAATACATTGCACAATCATATAAATAATATGCAACCAGCAAACAAGTATGCCATGATGGAATGATGCACAATTTACATCGCATAGCATAGCATGGCATGGGTGAGGTGTGGGGTACAAGAACAAAGCATTTAATTAAATTTTTAGTCATGTTTTGCTCCCATAAACATTGATGTATACTTAATATTTATATGATGCATGCTTCAGTTCATATCATGAATGCATAGTTAAAACGGGCTCGTCGTGCTAATCGATTTATACATATTATTTTTCAAATTCGGAAATACGGTTTAAAAGTTATGAATTATTCCAATTTTTAATCGAAAATGCAAAGAGTTTAATAGTTTGACTAATTAGGATTAACCAAACAGTTTATTTTGTTTCAAGTTTATATTCTGAATATTTGAACAATTTCATTAAGTTTTCATTTTGAAAATATTTTGAATTAGAGCTAGCATAGTTTGCGAGATAAAATATTTAATAGGGGAGGGGTCTTCAGCAAGGAATTCATGACCAGGGGCGCAGATGTATTCTTGCTTACAAGTACATGGGTGTCCTTGCTAAAGGTTCTTAACTGAATTTGTGTCACCGGGTTTCAGGTTCAGAACATGGTAAAAAATTCAGAGTTAAAAAGAGGATTTAAAAGGGGCTTCAAAATATGACGCCGGTGGGACTTGAACAAAGGATCTCAGGGATGCAAGAACCAAGGTCACAACCACTGGAATATACTCGAATTCATGATAGAGGGAGGACACGATGCCAATCTATAGGGGACTGCTGATGTTGTTCCTGGTGAACTGAATTAGTGAATTTTACAGAGGACAGCTACAATGTTTCTTCGAATTTGTTTTCAGAAAAGCCAAAAAGAAGAGATTGTAGGACGTAGCTGAGATTTGATCCCAGGACGAATCGCTGAGGGAACTCCAGGGTAGCCAATAAGCTAATGATCTGCTGGTGCTCAGGAGACAGAACAAAAAGAGGCGGCGCTGCTATTATTCCAAACTGAAACTGTGTCCGGTGTTAACTGAATTTATGAAAGTATCCAACAGTGTTCGATAGAGATCGAGTTTTGAAAGAGACAAAACAAAATTTTAAAAACGGGATTTAATCTGGCAATGGGTGGGGTTTGAACCTGCGCTTCTGGGTTGACGATCGGGGCAACAGCCACTACAGCACCACTCAATTTGTGTTAGGAAGAAAGTTCCATCACTCAAGAACACTGCAGGCCGAAACTAGCTGACGAACTAAACCAACAAGTACTCTGAACATGAAGGGGAACGCGCGCGCGGCGGTGAATTCGTTAGCGCATCCACTAATTGGGACCGGAGAGAACGCTAGAAGGACAAGGGAGGGACGGTGTTCCTCACCTCGACCGATTCCCGTGGGAATTGGGGTCCGGAAGGGCTGTAGCCTTGGGAAGGCGTGTAGGCGGCGGCGGCTCTAGGTAATGCCGGGAGGGAGAAGACGTTAACGCTCCCTGCGGCTCCGGCCTCCCTGCTGCTATAAAATTTTCACGGACGAGGACGGGGCAGCTTCTCCCCTACCCAACGGTCCTGGGCGGCTACTAGGCTGACGGCGGGAAGCGGCCCACGCCGGTAGCCATGGTGGAGGCGGTGGAAACAGAGGAGGAAAGAAATATGGGGTGAGCTAGGGTTCTGCGGGGCTGCGGCTTAAGAAGGGGAAGGGCAAGCTCGGCGTGTCGTGGAAGACGGTGCAGACGCTCACCTGCTACCTTCCGTCTACATGCAGAGACAGAGGAAAGGGACGAAGAGAAAACGGAGAAGAAGAACAGGTACTATCAATCTCCACTTCACGTTAGTAGGCCACAAGGAGAAACGAGCTGGGCCAAGCTAGCGATGGGCTGCAGCCTAGGTTGCTGACTGCTGCTGCTGCTTGCGATCGTCGCTGCTTCTCAATGCTCTCTGAACCTGAAAACTGTCGATGCTATGCAGTTGTACTAGCACATGAGCTGAACCAAAAATCCCCGGTTTGATTAGTATTTGAAAAGAGCAAGAATTTGGTAACAGCACCGTATAAAACAAGGCTACTGCTAGAAGATCTGGTGCGAGCAAAAAACAAGATTTGAAAGATATGGAGTATTTGCAATAAGAAAGAATGGCCTGATTTTGGAGAATTGACACGATGATGTTTTCTAGCAAAAGAAAAACAGTTGGAACTGTCTTGAATCTGCTATAGGAAAGAGAATAGAGAGAAAAAATGATAGCCATGTAAAAGAAAGGTAGGGAAGATAAAAGGATGCCCACAAAACAATTTGGCATCTGACAAGAATACAAGAAAAGGAAGACAAACAGATCCATATGTATCTATATGTGAGCTAAGAATTGAAATGCCAAGAGAATATACAATGCCCACATATAGAAGATATGGTAGAGGTAGATGCTGTCAAAAGGAAGTTGGCATTATCAAGTTAGTAGGTTAAAGGATTTTAAAAGAGATGCCCTCAACTCAACTTAGGCATGTAACAATAATCAAGAGACAACTACAATATATCAAGAAGCCAATTGTTAAGGAGACAATGCAATATGAAGAGAAGAACCAAATGAAATAGGTTTTAATATGATGCTCAAATGCAATATGGCATGATGACATGAGCATGATATTATGATGATGCATTAATTATTATGTAGGGGTAGTATTATATTGATTGAAACCATGTAGCATTATAATGTTAGACATTTGGGATGCTACAGTATAGGCCCGCGATCCTAGTCGTCCTCACTCGTCATTACATCATTCTGGAACATGACACGTTGCAGCCAACAAAGTTAATCAATACATTGAATGTATTGGCAAGTTACACCACCTATGCCTATTTCTACAAGCATAAGGCTATATGTGGAGGTCATATGGTTTTATTTGCGTAAAGCCAATTTTGTTTGCATAAAACTTTTTAAAACATCCTTCATTCTTTATTCATTTTCAAATCAAAAAAATAGAGGTCAGAACACAAGGAATCCTCCAAGGTTCACCAACCTATACCCGTCCCAAATACGGCTAAACTAGATTCAAACACTCTCTTAATAGAGCCAGCATGTTATTTTTTAGGTACACCAATCCTTCATGCGCTCTCTGGATGAAGGTGGTGTCTCAAAACATTATTTTAAAGGTTTTGAAAAGAGAGGAGAACCTTCTGAGGCTTCAATCTTTAGTTGCTCAAATTGCTCATATCCGGGAGCACGGCTAATTGATTAGATCATACACTCTATAGAGGTTGTACACTTCCCCGACATGTCACAATCCATTCCCATCGTTTTCACTCCATTCATGGATCGTGACGAAGTCTTCCATAGAAGCCCCCTATGCATGTAGACGATCCGCCCTCTACCATGATCCGAAGACCCCTCTCTAATGGCGGTACCGATGCAAGGGTTTTCCTCCATGGTTGTAACATCCCAAAATTTTAATCCAAGCTTATCAAGATCTAAATCATCAAATTTGGGGTTAACAAAAACTTTTTCAAATTGAAAGTAAAAGCATTCATATATGTGTGCATTTAAAATAGGAGTTGTTTTGAATTGCCATGATTGTGTGAGCCTTTGCTTCTAAAATGTTTCTGAAGTGAATTAAATATCATCTACATCATTCCCAAACTTTTCCTAAAAAAAATCAAACCAAAAAGAATTAAAGAGGAATGGTCATTTTGGCCATTTTAATCCACTACACTACTTTGAGTGTTCCTAGCACTCATTTCTTAACAGAAACAATTCTTGATCTTTGTACCCCTTGCTAGTACACATAATAAGGTACCAAGGCCCACCTTTGGATCTGCTAAAAACATTCTGTTAACTATTTTAATTGGCATTTGAAAATTGAATCTAATGCATATGCATAGATCACCCTATTTCAAAAACCATCTTTTTGAGATCCACTTTCAAAACCCTTGCAACCAGAGGCTACCTAGCACTAGTGTAGATCACCTAAAAATTTTGAAACCAAAATTCAAAAGTTTATTTCTTGCGGCCATTTCATCAAACACTTGGCAGACAGATTTCAAACAAAACAAATTTCACTATTTTAAATAGTGTTCTGGCCAAACTTGTCTCCCATTTGGCCCCTTTTTACTCCCTTTGTATCTAGATGATCTAGCAAATCCATTTAAACCCACTCCCCTAGCCCCTAGTGGCATTGTCATGCCATGCCGAGCCACCCCTCGCCGGCCGACCATACACCCGCTGCAGCAGACCACTCCCCTCTCCCTCTCCATGTCTAGGAGGTAGCCAGGAGCTCACCGCCACCCTCTGTCCCCTGCCCGAGCCGAGCCTCGCCGTGGACGACCGAGGAAAGCCCGCACCCAGTGCCATCGCACCATGCCGAGCACGCGCCAGAGCACCGCACCCGGCACGCATGCACAGACTGCCGCTCGACCACAGCCCACGCCCACCGCTCCGCCATGACCCTGGGAACACCCCAGACACCCCCGTTCGCCGCCTAACTCACCACAGCCAGCGCTCGCCGTGGACACCGCCGCCTCTGCCGCTCAGAGCATCACCTTGCCCAGACCGCATACCACCGCCCCTACGCTCGCATTCACTTCCTAGAGCACCGCCAGGAGACCGCCTGTCGATTGCCACCCTTAGCCATGCCGCTAGCCGGCCATAGCCTTGTCGCCACCGTCGCCTGCCCATCCCGCTCGGTCTCACCGTCGGGCCTATAAAAGGAAGCCTCCCCAGTCTGTTCTCTCCACACCACTCCACTCCCCTCACCTCACTGAACCTCACCCACCTCTAGCCGGAGCAAGGGGAGCAGCAGCTTGCCGGAATTGGAGCCGGAGCAGCCGCAACAGGAGGAGAAGGGCGCCGCTGATTGCGACCACCCCAAGCTCCGCCGCAACCGCGCCTCGCCTTGTCGTCGTCTTCTAGTTCGTTTGCCCGCCTCGTCGACCTTGTTGGAGACCTGGTACGTCCCCAACAGACCCCCACCGAGCCGCTAGGGTTCAAGCTCGCCGGCGACCTGTTCGTCGTTGATGACGACTCTCAGCCGTAGATCCCCCTTATAATCCTACGGCCCACAGCGCGCATACCGTTTCGCGTGTTAAAACCCACTGATAAGCGGGACCCCCTGTCAGCTGAGCCCCGCGCCACGGAGCGCCACTGGGCCGGCCCAAGTTCTTTCCCGCGCTAGCCCACCCGTTCAAATCTGGATTTTTCTTTTTAGTTAAATCTAGTTTCTATCCACTAGTGTAAAATTCAATTCTGGGAGTTTTACAAATCCAAATTGTATGAAACCAATTTTGTCTGAAAGGTATTGAAATTATCTATCCAAGACCGTTGGATTTAATTCAATTAGAGTTATAGATCTCTCCTAATAAAAATAACAAAACAGAAGCATTTGCACCTTGCAACATTTTTATAAAATCAACCAAGATAGCTTTTGAGTTGATTCCACCTCTCAAAAATCACATTTCACCATATCTATCTAAATATGTAATAATATTAAGTTTTACATGCAGTGACTTTGGACTAGTACCAAATTAATGCTATATAGGCATTTCTAGTCACTTTATATCATTAAATAATAAACTTAAACCAAAGTAATTATGATCCAACCTTTAAATCTCATTCCCACATGTTATAATATGTGGTGATGACATGTGTACACATGATCCCATATTTTAAGTGGTGAATATTAAATCTTAGTTAAAATTTTCAATGAGTAGAAATTACTTTTCTAAATTAAAAAAGAATGAAACTATTGAACTAAACTTGTGATGCTTGTGATGATAATAGATCATCAAATGTGTGCCTTAGAATGCTCCTTAGCCTAGTTAAGTATTGTTTGGTGATTGTGTACTCCATATGTATTCTTATAGACGATAGTACTGACCAAGTCTACGAAGAGGAGGAGTGATATCAAGATGAAGAAGAAGAAGAAAACTTCAACCACTACACCAACCAAGGCAAGCCACCATTAACAGTGCAAGCTAATGTAGTAAACTGGATTTAAGCTAGTTAACTTGATCCAAGATGGTTTAGGCATGCTTTGATCACACCCCTTTAACTATTAGTTACCCCATGTCTTTGTTTACAAGATTTACCTCCCTTAGTTTACACAAAATTCTTTACTTGTTTTGAAGGTAGCATAAAAAGTATAAAACTTGACCTATTTAGATAACTTTAGATGTCATTCTATGGCATGAGATTGATCCCACCATTTCCCACCTTAGTGAACACTCTTAACTTAGTATTTTAGAGTAGAAACTTGAGTCACTTTAGATGGGAACACTTGGTGAAAATGAATTATGAAAACCTTGGAATGATGAGTCATTCTATTGATATGTTTTGACATGTGTTGAGAAACACCAATGGTTTATGATGATGAAAATGTTGAGGCATGAGCCTTAACCCTTCTATAAAACTGATGGTTGGATTCGGATGCGATACCATTCCAAATTTACCGTACAACCACATTACCTCAATTGGGTAAGGCTTAGCTAGAAATTTATATGCATTAGTATTAGTTCCCTCGCGGGAGAGGTTTGAGCTGAGGCTACCTCTCATGATGTCCACCTATGCAGTGCCCAAGATGACTGATGGTCATGGTTGGGAGACCATGCTCATAGGAGAGGTGCTTATACTAGCGTGTGTAAAGGGAAGGTTATGTTTGATTATTTGCATACTAAGTATGATGATTCAGGGTTATCCCTGACAGATGTATCGAATCTTGTGGTGAAAGTGTACCACCTCTGCAGAGTGTCAAACTATTTGAATAGTCGTGTTCGCGGTTATGGACAGTTGGAATGGCCATATTGTTTCGTTGTCAGATGTTTTCCAATTAACTTGAAAAGAATGATGAATCTTGACTTGACCATAACAGGGTTGTGTTTATGACATTAGTTTCCCAACTTAAGTGATTCTAGAACTTTACTTCACCTTTCTTTGCTTCAGAACTCAGCTTAGGTTTCAAACTTAACTTTATAGTTAAACTTAGATTTAGAACTTTAACTTAGAACTATAGTACCTGTTAATGGTAGTTTGCGAGTACTTAAAGAGTACTCATGGCTTTTGTCCCTGGCTATTCTCATGGCCAGACTATGAAGGAGACTATCAAGATGATGGTCAGCAGGACGGCTATGATAACTAGGACTATTTGCCTTCGTCAGAATTGCCTGTGCCCTTGAAGATGGACCCCACCGCTACACTTATCTTTTATTTCCGCTGCTTGTTGTATTAAAGACTGGATCATGAGATCCTTATTTGTGTAAGACCTTATGTATGGTTTGTAATGGATGATGTACTGTGATATCCAATCCATTATGTCTCGCAAAAATGGTAATCCTGGGATTGCGAGGTATGGCATAATGGGCATCTGGGATTAAAAATCCGGGTGTTGACAATGGTCAACTAAGCCAGGGCCCCAATAGCATGTGGCTGTACTAGAAGCTCCCTTCAAAAGAAACTCTAAAGATCTCTTTGACCCTGGGCGGTGGTCCCCACCAATTCTTGGGTCTGCAGACCCACTCTCTGACTACATCCCTTATAGATGCTCCCATCATACCACTCCGTCGAGAGGAAAACGTTTTATTTTATTTTTTCTTTGTAAACACTTTTGTAAAACCTAAGCTCTTTACTCAAGCTAAAACATTTTAGAGCATTGTTTTGCTTTTAACCCCATCAAAATCCTTTTAGCACAGCAATTGCATAGTACAAAAGAGCAAATCATAATTTTACCTAAGGTGTCAAGGAGTATATGTAGGGGACCTAAGCTTATAACTATTCTGGGTTATAACTATAAGTTTGCAAAGCGCTTAGTTTGCAAATATACTTGTACCAAAAATACTACTCCCTCCTACACATGCATACTACCATTTGATAAACAAAGCATGCATTGTTGAAAACATAGGTGATGAAAATGGAGGATGGTATAACTTGCCTTTTTGGATGGAAGGAATCCAATAATAATTCCTTAATAATTTATCCTCAATAATATATATCCTTAATAACTTATCCTCAATTGTTTATCCTTGATTATTTATCCTCGTCACTCTTCGTGGAATCTATCGCAACGAAAAAAATACAACGACATACATAAACACACATACACACAAGCATAACATTCAAAGATAGAAATATTTATCAAAGATAAGAGCATGGCAAATATTCATAAATTCCAAATAAAACGAAATTATTGCATTTAGCATCCAGTGTTTCTAATTACATAACAAGTTAAAATTAAGCCTAAGACTAGAATATTATTTATATGGTCACGAAAATGTTTGGAAAAAATGTTTATATGGTACTAGTGGATGGGTATGGTCATGGGGTCCAACTTTGTAGAAGGAATTATATTGAAAAGACTTATGGAATTTAAGTTATGACAAAAAATACTCGATATATCCCATTTAAAATTCGAATATTTTATAATTTTCAAAAAAAAATATAATGGTTCCATTTGATTATATATTTCCTAAGGATTTGAGGGATATAAAGTTTGTAAAATTTGGCCAAACAGATCAAGAGATATGATTTATTGAAGTTCATAAGAATTTTTGTCCAAATATGCGAAAATAGGAAGAAAATACTTGACAAGTGGCGTGATTTTAGTGGTTGATACCCCTTCGAGTAAGTCAGCTACTGTAGGACGTCGGATGCTGATCTAATGTCCTAGAAGATAGAGAGATATAAAAACAAAGTGATGTTGCATACGTACGAGAGTCAGTTTCTTCCTTCAGTAAACTACACACTCAAGTGAGTGTTGTGATGCAATCTCTATTACACTAGTGCTCCATTGCATTCCAATATTGCACTCCAGCATGTTTTAGGGCTTCCTGGCCATGGTCTGACATATGTTGGAGTGCCATTGCATTTTTTTTCTAAACCACAATGATCCACATGACCAGACACACTCAAGTGGGTGTGGTGATGCAACCTCTGTCATACTGGTGCTCTATTGTATTCCAATGTTGCACTCCAGCATGTTCTAGGGCTTTCTGGCCATGGTCTGACACATGTTGGAGTGTCATTGCATGTGTTTTTTCAAAATCACAATGATCCACATGACCACACACACTCAAGTGGGTGTGGTGATGCAACCTCTGTCACACTGGTGCTCCATTGTATTCCAGTGTTACACTCCAGCATGTTCTAGGGCTTTCTGGCCATGGTCTGACACATGTTAGAGTGTCATTGCATGTGTTCTTTTCAAAACCATAATGATCCACATGATCACACACACTCAAGTGGGTGTGGTGAAGCAATCTCTATCACAATGGTTCTCAATTGCATTCAAATGTTGCACTCTAGGATGTTTTAGGGCTTTCTGGCCATGGTCTCACACATGTTAGAGTGTCATTGCATGTGTTCTTTTCCAAACCACAATAATCCACATGACCATACATACTCAAGTTGGTGTGGTGATGCAACTTCTGTCACACCGGTGCGCCATTGCATTCCAATGTTGCACTCCAGCATGTTCTAGGGCTTTCTGGTCAAGGTCTGACACGTGTTGCAACATGTGATGCAACTTCTGTCACATTGGTGCAACATGCAATGTGGAAGGTGCTTTCCTAAGTATTTTCTGGCTTCTCTGACCATGGTTTGACACATGGAGTCCCTAGAGTCATTACATGTGTTCTTTTCCAAAACGACGTTGATCCACATGACCACACACACTCCAGTGGATTCTATGAAGCAAATTCTATCACATTGGTGCAACATTCCATGATATCCATATAATATCATAGACCTTTATGAAATATATAACCTATGATACATCATGACACATATTTTAACATGATATCTATATAATATCATTGTTCTTTATTGTTTTTTCAATTGCTGATAATTTGATGTAGGCCAGTGTGTATTACATTGTGAAAAACACACATTTTCCATATATAAATCTGATTCTATTTTCTATTTGAATCCCTTAGTCTGTTTTGCCCTTGGTTTTTTCATTCTACTTAGTTTTTCCCTCTCCTGTAGTCACAAACTCTCACAAAAGACCAAACGTGTGCTCACTTTCCCTGTACACGCTGATTGGTACACATAGTTGTCAATCGGATCATTCTCCCCTACCGTTGATCTTCTCTGATCCAACACGGACCGTTGCACGATGCCGTGCCCTTCACACTACATCGTGAGAATGCACGTAAGTCGGCTTGCCATCTAGCCCCCTGTTTTATCCATTGGGTTTTAAGAGGCGCGTCTCTCTCTCAGTGACACTTCTACAAGAAGGAACACTAAGCCATACATTAAATAATTTGTCGACTAGTCATTTCACGTGTAATCTCGTCTGAAAAGCTTACTACTCCACAACACACCAATAGGTCATCCATGGGCTATCCCATTTTTATGCACCGCACATGCAGTCTCACTTCCAACAGGGCCCCGCCGCATGAACCTTCCACGCGTCAGCCAGAGGCCGAAGAGTTGCCTACCGGGGCCCCAATTGGGCCCCTCGAGGAGATCGAAACATCCCCGCATTAAAAACCCAGCCGTCTTCATCGTGTCCTCCCCTCGCACGCC
Source organism: Avena sativa (assembly GCA_916181665.1). Classification (NCBI taxonomy): domain Eukaryota; kingdom Viridiplantae; phylum Streptophyta; class Magnoliopsida; order Poales; family Poaceae; genus Avena; species Avena sativa. Next base: position 265,942,611 of record OV702292.1, on the reverse strand, counting down.
CTCAACCACTCCTCCATGTGCCCGATCTAGCAAAACCCCACAATACTCACCGTACAACCACCAACCTTCTCCATTCCGACGCCATGAAGCTAGTGGGTGGAGGTGAGTCTGTGGGCATCGCCACCGGGGTGGTTGCTCCTGCTACGTGTGATGAGGTTCTTCCTGCCGCAGATCTATTGGAGCAGCATGCAGGCAAGGGCGTGGAGGAGGTCCAGTTCTACCCCTATGGGGACTATGTGCGCGCTGGTAAACATGACTTAGGAGCCCCCGATGAGGGCGAGGAGTTCGACGAACACGCTCCGCTCGTGTACCGAAGGTACATCTATTTCTCCATGTTTCATATTTTCTGCTCAGGTTGTAGATGTACCTTTTAATCTATTCATGTACTACATAATTTGTTCATGTACTCCTTAATCTAGTCCTAATGATTAGATGCACCGTAGAAACCGGTGCATGTAGAGATTTAGTCTGTTCTGAATGAATCCACATTATATATTTATTAAGTTATCAAGAACACAAACAATCTTAATTTAGGTGGGAGCTAGGGAGATAGCCATAATGAACTATTGAACCTGTATAATTATGTTATTGGTTTCAAGGTAACCTAGAATGGTTGTTCGAATGTCTATTCATTATTTTGCTCATTTCTCCTTGCACTTTATCCATTATAGGTAGATTCTAGTGATGTGGACTATGACAAGGAGGACAGGGACAACAAGATCCTCCATGTCATGAAGAAGCTCAAGAGCGGGAGAATCTCTTTCCAAACTTGAATTGGGGAGCTCAGGTGCCCTTTCTGTAAGAAAGGAGTCAACCCGAGGATTGACAACTTGATTTTGCATGCGGTTGGCATCAGTAAAAGCCCGACGAGTAAACACAAATCGGCGACCAAGGCTAAGCACGCTCCTATGGAAAATTCCTGAGGGAGTATGTCAAGACCGCCCTAGTGTCTCCTTACCTAGGAATTGTGGCCAGGATGGGCAACTTCTAGCCAGCGAACCTGTGATTGTGCTGCCCCGGCCAATAATAATGTTTAATTGTCTTGCCGTTGCTAGAATCTGAAACTATGTGGTGTGTTGAAACCTGGTGATATGCTACCGACATGTGTGTTGCAAAGTTGCTTGATCGTGCTTGCTTACACCAGTGGTGGACCCAGGAACTTCTAGAAGCATGGGCAAACGAGTTTAAGTTACCAAATTCTGGACAAAATCACTATAATTTTTTTAGAAATTGCAAGCTTTGCGCAATCGGCGAGCCTGGGTGGCTGCCCGCGGTGTAGAGATGCTAAGTCCTTTTATGCTTACATGTCCTTTAAATTAGTGGGGCATAATAATCATAAATAGTTGTCCACTGCCTTTTGTCCTGTCACGTTACATCGTGTCAGCACTATGCACCCGCTGCATAGCAGAAACGGGACGCTGGTCTCCTAGACCAGTCTACGCCACGTCGCACATGCGTCCCATCCCCTATCGGGCACAACCACCCAAATTAAGCCCTAGGATTGGAAACCGACGGTGCTCACTCGGTCAAACGTGCTTCCAATTTGGTAAGACCAGAATATTGTTAAATGCAATTTACAACCTAGCCAACCTCCCCCATTCCCCTTTTACGCATTGCCTCCCATCCTCACAACACAATACTTTGCAAAAATCCCCAACTCCTACTACCGTTGCTGGAGCAGCCACCGCAAGAACCATCGACGTCACCGTTGTCTCTGCCACCGCAATAGATCTCTCCATCGCCAAGCTCCAGTCCCAGCCACCGCCACGCCCAGTCCCAGCCTCCACCACTGACACTAGGCCACCGCCGCCACATTAGCTGCTACCATGGACGCAGAGTATGGCATGTTCGCGACGGGAGCGACTTCACCGACAAGTACATCGTCAAAGCCCATGGCACCACCGAGCTAACGGTCGTCCACACCAATGCATCAGTGGAGGTGGCCAAGGTCATCGCAATGTACGAGCGGTGGCTAGAGGAGCCGATGGACAAGTATAAGATCGTCGGCCTAGACCTGGAGTATACTGGCAATAGGAAGAGGGCGGCGGTTTTGCAGCTGTCCATGCGCAACCGCTGCCTCCTATACCATGTATGCAGGGCCAAAGGGGTATGCCCGGAGCTTCACGAGTTCCTGCGCAGGAGGTGAAATGGATCGTATGGGAACCTAGAGGGGAGTGAATAGGTGCTACACCAAATTTTTAGTTATTTTTAAATTTCAGGCTTAACACAAAGGTAAATTGTCTAGATATGCAACTACGCGAAATTTCCCTATATGTAAACCTAACTACTAAGCAAGTAAAGGCGGAGAGAGTGGAACGAGGTAACCGAGTGAAGCACGCAGAGACACAGGAATTGTTTTACCGTAGTTCCTTCCTTATTAAGGGAAGTACGTCTGCGTTGGAGGGGTGGGCGTTACTAAGACCACCATGCCACAATAGGCCTCACCCTGTTCTCTGATGGATCTCGCCACCAAAGGCCTGATCCACCTTCCACTATTTGGCACCCTTCTAGGTGGGAACCGGTACCTTTACAACTCTAACGGGGCACACATCAACAACTGAATTGGAGGCTCCCGTGATGACAACAAGCTGCCACAAGAACAAGTTAATTAATAACCAAAATTGAGATCTAGAGATTTGCAAGAAACCCTAGATGAAGAATCCTCCAAGTGAATGGAGGGGAAGTGAAGATCTTGATGGATGCGATGTAGATCAAAGTCTCCTCCTTCGATTCCCCAAAGCCCAGAGACTTTGAGTGGTTGAAGATGGAGATTGCGCTTGAATCGATATGAACTGGGCAGATCTTGTTCGGAGGATCCAAGGGATTTGAAATAGGGATCTGAGGGGCTATTTATAGCCCCACTCGAAAAGCTGTCGTTGGACGATTTGGGGGCTGGATTATCCGGCCTAAGTGGGGGACGGATTATACGACCGGGGAAAACATCCGGCCCTAACACGGACAATCCGGACTAGAAGTCTAGCCCGACACAGCGTGACTCGCCTTGGTTGCCTTTACCAAAAATCATGGAGGGGCGGATTATCCAGCCTGGGCGAATGCTCTGGTCCTAGCCAGTTAATCCGGGGAGAATCTCTTCCCCCATATAGCGTGACGCGCCTTGGTGGCGTTGGAAAACTCCTGGGGTCGGATTATTTGGCACCCTAGAGGGGCGGATTATCCGGCCTGGTGAATGTTGCGGCCTTGGCCGGTTAATCCGGGGGAAACTCCACCCCCCTTATCACATGACGCGCATTGTTGGCTTTGGCGAACTTGGAGGGGAAGATAATCCGGCCCTTGGGCGGATAATCCGCCCCCCAAAACTCTGGTTTAGCTATATTTGGGTGGAAACATTGTTCTGCACACTAAACACACAATTAAATAATCCTTGGCATTGTTATCTAACACACAAAATAATAGGGATCATAAATATTGTTTCAATCTCCCCCTTTTTGTTATTAGATGGGAATACTAGGATTTGCAATATAGCCCTACTAACACATCATTCCAAGGATGCAAAAGGACCGCCCCCTACATGTGTGCATATATTAAGTTTGCATTTGAATACAAATACACGCTGATAGGCTCAATACCTTTTCATGAATTGGAAGCTAAGGAACAAATGATGAGTTAGGGAGAGAGATGTAACATACCACCATAATGAAGTCCTCAATAAGATAATGATAGATACTTTTGAAGAAACCCCATATTGAGACTTCCAAGAATAAAGATATAACAATACATCCACATAGATAATTCAAGAAATCCATAGAGATAAATCCATAGTCTCATGACACAATATGGACCAATATAGTCTCACACAAACAAACCAAATTGCAAATAGGAGAGTTCAACACAAAATGGTGTTGGGTCCGCAGCATAGGAAACAAAAAATTTCCTACAATGAGAACTACATGCCAAGATCTATCTACTAGGTACAAAGCAACGGGTGGACATACATCCATCGAGAACTTACCCTCAAAGACAACGAGTTTTGTTAACGAGTAGGAACTCGTGGTTGATGTAGTCGTACACTTGCCGATCTCAAGATCGTGAGAAAGTCCGAGCGCCGCAACTCAGCAGCGCATCCATACTCGCACACACGTTCAAGCCACCGGACAACCTCCACCTCTTCGCTCCAGCGATCTAGCGGAAGCAGCAACTCCTTCCAGACGAAATGCCACCGGGAACATGTATCTCGCTAATCCGACACCATGGGGAAATAATTCTAGAGGGGGGAGAGAGATCCTTCACAAGGAGGTGTGAGGAAGAAGGAGGGAGAGGGTGGCCTTTTATAGGAGGAGGGGGGTACCCCCTTCCCCATGGCCGGCGCATCGGGGGTGACCACTCACCTCCCCCATTCATGTGGTGGTAACCCCTCCACATTAAAATGCCTCTTCACATTCCCTTTTAAAGTCCCCACTTTAAATGCATTGAAATTCTCCAAGTTTAATGCTCTCTCATTTAATAAAACTCTTTTATTAAATTTAATCAGAATTTTGTTAATTACTTTAATTAACAAACATTCACATATAACCCCTTGCAATATTTCAATATCACATGCAGAACCACTTTCTGCAACACCCGAAACAATTTCTGGTTTCTATCGAAACAATTCTTGCGCTTTGCAATTCTTTCGTCTGAAACATATGTGCTCCAAAATGGTGTCTGGTAACTCTTAAGTGTGTCACCCTATGGTTTGCGAATAATGCAGACATGATTGAGACTCCTCTCAGATCAATAGTCAGAAGCGGGACCTGGAGATCCATACTGACTCCTGCATATTCAACGATGACTTCTGTGATCGTGAGAACCTTTAATGCTTGTAATTTAATCCCTTTGTCTCATGATATAATACATGTCCAAGATTCGATCATCGGTATCCAAATACCTAGTTTGATCTCGTTACCGACATGCACTCTTTTCTCGTTCCCGTGATATAACATTCTAGTGATCACATCACTTGCTTGCAAGCTATCTCAATGTGATATCACCGAGAGGGCCCAGAGTATATCTATCAGTCATCGGGATTGACAAATTCCACTCTTGATCCATGAGCCTCAACATAACACCTTCGTAGCACTGAGCCCATCTTTATAGTCACCCTGTTACGGTGTGACATTTGATGTTATCAAGATACTCTTCAGGTGTTAGCAATTAACATGATCTCATGGTCTAAGGATAAAGATTACTTCGTATGATGTTATAGCAATATAAACATAATGACTTGATCGTAATGCTATACTTCGGATGAATGTTCATCACATCATTTCACAAATGTTGTGACCTTGTTATTAACAACATCCAATGTCTATGATCAGGAAACCTTGATCATCTTGTTAATCAACAAGCTAGTCTATAAGAGAGTCATAACTAGGAACCGTTTTTGTTTATTAAACACACATGTATTGATGTTTCCGATCAATACAATTCTAGCATGCAAAATAAACATCTATCATATATAAGGAATACATAATAACAACTTTATTATTGCCTCTGAGGGCATATTTCCTTCAGTCTCCCACTTGCACTAGAGACAATAATCTAGTTCACATAGTGATAAATCTAACACCCATGGAGTTCTGGTGTTGATTATGTTTTGCCCTAGGGAGAGTTTTAGTCAACGGATCTGCTACATTTAGGTCCGTGTGTACTTTACAAATCTTTATATCTCCATCCTTGACATGCTCACGGATGGAGTGAAACCGGTGCTTAATATGCTTGGAATTCTTGTGAGACCTCGGTTTCTTTGCGTTGGCTATGGCTCCATTGTTTTCACAATAGATCACCATTGGGTCCAATGCACTAGGAACCACACCTAGTTCCGTAATGAACTCTTTCATCCAAACCGCTTCCTGCGCCGCTTCTGAAGCAGCAACATATTCCGCCTCCGTCGTTGATCCAGCCACCACAGGTTGTTTGGAACTCCTCCAACTAACTGCTACTCCGTTCAAGAGAAATACGTATCCGGATTGAGACTTAGAGTCATCCGGATCGGTGTCAAAACTAGCATCAACATAACACTTAGCGACTAGCTCTTCTTCACCTCCGTATATAAGAAACATATCCCTAGTTCTTCTCAAGTACTTGAGGATGTTCTTGACTGCTATCCAGTGTTCCGAACCTGGATCAGATTGGTACCTACTAGTCAAACTAATAGCATGTGCCACATCTGGTCTTGTACATAGCATGGCATACATAATAGAGCCTATGGCCGAGGCATAGGGGATCTTATCCATCATCTCTCTTTCTTCCGCCGTAGCCGGACTTTGAGTCTTACTCAATGTCTTGCCTTGCAACATAGGTAAGAACCCCTTCTTACTTCTGTCCATATTAAACTTCTTTAATATCTTATCAAGGTATGTACTCTGCGATAGCCCAATTAGGCGCCTTGATCTATCTCTATAGATTTTAATGCCTAATATATATGACGCTTCACCAAGGTCTTTCATCGAAAATTTGCTGTTTAGATAACTTTTAACACTGTTTAAAAGATCTATATCATTTCCAACCAATAATATGTCATCCACATATAATATCAAAAATGCCACATTGCTCCCACTCACTTTCTTGTAAATACAAGCCTCTCCATAAGTTTGGACAAATCCAAACTCTATGATCACCTCATCAAAGCGGAGATTCCAACTCCGGGATGCTTGCTTCAGTCCATAGATGGATCGCTGAAGTTTGCATACCTTATTAGCATCCTTAGGATCGACAAAACCCTTAGGTTGTATCATATACAACTCTTCTTCAATATTACCATTGAGGAACGTAGTTTTAACATCCATCTGCCATATTTCATAATCGAAATATGTAGCAATTGCTAACATAATCCTAACAGACTTAAGCATCACTACGGGAGAGAATGTCTCATTGTAGTCAACTCCTTGAATTTGTCGAAACCCCTTCGCGACAAGTCGGGCCTTATAGATGGTCACATTACCATCAGCATCAGTTTTTCTTTCAAAAATCCATTTATTCTCAATGGCCTTTTGATCGTGAGGTAACTCCACCAAGGTCCAAACTTGGTTCTCATACATGGATTGCATCTCGAATTCCATGGCTTCTAGCCATTTGATGGAATCCGGGATCATCATCGCTTCTTCATACGTCGCAGGGTTATCCATTTCATCAACCATGAAATACACAACAGGATTGTCGTACAGTTCAGGAGCTGCACGTGTCCTGCTTGACCTGTGAGGTTCGGTAGTGTCCTCTTTCGGAGTTTCATGATCAATATCATTAGCTCTCTCTTCATTAGGTGAAGTCAACTCCAAAACAACTTCTGGTGCTATGCTACTCGCCATTTCATGAAGAGAAGGTTCAATAACCTCTTCAAGTTCTACCTTCCGACTACTCACACCTTTCACGAGAAACTCCTTCTCAAGAAAGGATCCATTCTTGGCAAAAAAAACCTTGCCCTCGGATCTGTGATAGAAGGTATACCCAATCGTTTCCTTAGGGTATCCTATGACGACGCATTTTTCCGCTTTGGGTTCGAGTTTTATCCGGCTGAAGTTTCTTCACATAAACATCGCATCCCCAAACTTTAAGAAATGACAGGTTAGGTTTGTTTCCAAACCATAATTCATACGGTGTTGTTTCAACGGATTTAGATGGTGCCTGATTTAAAGTGAATACAGTTGTTTCCAGTGCATAACCCCAAAATGACAGTGGCAAGTCAGTCAGAGACATCATAGATCGAACCATATCCAATAAGTTATGATTACGACGTTCCGACACACCATTATGTTGTGGTGTTCCGGCAGGCGTGAGTTGTGAAACTATTCCACACTCTTTCATGTGTGTGCTAAACTCATAACTTAGATACTCTCCTTCACGGTCAGACCGTAGAAATTTGATCTTTCTATTACGATGATTTTCCACTTCATTCTGAAATTCTTTGAACTTTTCGAAAGTTTCAGACTTGTGTTTCATCAAATAGATATACCCGTATCTACTCAAATCATCCGTGAAAGTAACAAAATAACGATATCCACCTTGGGCCGACACACTCATTGGTCCACACACATTAGTATGTATGATTTCCAATAAATCTGTCGCCCGTTCCATTGAACCGGAAAACGCATTCTAGTCATCTTGCCCATAAGGCATGGCTCACATGTATCAAATGATTCAAAATCAAGTGATTACAAAAGTCCATCAGAATGGAGTTTATTCATGCGTTTAACGCCAATATGACCTAGACGGCAGTGCCACATATATGCAGATATATCATCATCAAGTTTAATCTTTTTAGTATCAACATTATGAATGTGCGTAATATTACTATCGAGATCCAACAGAAATAAACCATTCAACACAGGTGCATGACCATAAAAGATATTATCCATATAAATCGAACAACCATTGTTTTCAGATTTAAACGAATAACCACTTTGCATCAAACACGATCCAGATACAATGTTCATGCTAAGTGCAGGCACCAAATAACAATTATTCAGGTTTATAACTAATCCCGATGGCATATGGAGAGGTAGCATTCCGACGGTGATCACATCAACTCTTGATCCATTGCCGACCCGCATTGTGACCTCATCCCTTGCTAGTTGTCGCTTGTTCCGCAGCCCCTGAATCGAGTTACATATATTAGCAACCGATCCCGTATCAAATACCTAGGTGTTACTGTGAGTACTATTCAAGTACACATCAATAACATGTATATCATATATACCTTTGTTTGCCTTGCCGGACTTCTTGTCCGCCAAATACTTGGGGCAGTTGCGCTTCCAATGGCCAGTCCCCTTGCAATAGTAGCACTCGGTATCGTACTTAGGGCCAGCTCAGGGTTTCTTTTCAGGCGCGGCAACAGATTTGCCACCCTTCTTTCCCTTGTGCTTGCCTTTCTTGTCCTTCTTGAAACCGGTGGTCCTATTGATCATCAACACTTGATGTTCTTTCCTAATCTCCACTTCTGCAATCTTAAGCATTGACAGAAGCTCGGGAAGAGTCTTCTTCATGCCCTGCATATTATAGTTCATCACGAAGCTCTTATAGCTAGGTGGCAGAGATTGGAGAACACGATGTATGCCTAAGTCAATGGGAATCGTTATTCCCAAGGACACAAGCTTATCGGTGTACCTAGACATTTTGAGTACATGCTCACTAACGGAGCTGTTCTCCTCCATCATGCAGCTAAAGAACTTTTCAGTAGCATTATAACTCTCTACGGCAGCATGGGTATCGAAAATCATTTTCAATTCTCCAATGGTATCAAAGGCATTGCCATTTTCGAAACGCTTTCGAAGTTCTGGCTCTAGCCCATATAGTATGCCGCAATGAACTAAGTTGTGGGCCTCCTGACGAGTCACATATACATTCTTTTCCTCGTCAGGGGCATCAGGAGCTGGTGGGGGGCCTAGCGGCGCATCTAGCACATATTGCTTTTGTGCAGCAGTGAGGAGAATCCTCAAATTCATAGCCCAGTTGGTGAAGTTGCTACCATTCGCAGCAAGTTTCTCTTTCTCCATGAACACATTGAAATTAAAAGCAGGTGGTGCCATCTACAACAGAATTTGTAAAGTTTATTTAGACTAAGTTTATGATAGATTGAGTTCAACTAATCCAAATTAATAATAAACTCCCACTCAAAAACGAAATCCCTCGTGTCCTTTTGGTGATTACATGAACCAAATCCACTACACCAAGTCTGATCATCACGTGAGTCGGTGTAGCTTCAAAGGCGAGCATATATATGGGCATCATATCAACTATATGACTCATGCTTAACCTTTCGGTCCGTGTTCCGAGGCCATGGCTGTACATGCTAGGCTCGCCAAGTAAGAACCTTAGTACTCGCGTGTGTAAAATTGTCTTACACCCGTTGTATGAAAGCGTAGAGTCGAGTACACCCGATCATCACGTGATGTCTCGAAACATGATCCATAGAACGGTGCATACTCAAGGAAGAACACATTTTATCTTGATATCTAAATGAGGGATCATCTTACAATGCTACCAAAAGCGCCAAACTAGCAGTATAAGATGCAAACATCTAATGTGTAAGGTGATATGGTCCATGCATTTGATCTCTATCATTTGCATGGTGGTATGATCTCTATCATTCCTTTGTGTGTAAGTCCAAGGTCTATGGAACTTACACGTTGAATGTGTTGTAAGAGTATCTATCATACATCTACTTACAACAATACCATATCAATACACTAGCCCAGCAACGATCTAAACTAGACGGCTCTAATTTATCAATTGCAAGTTTTACGTGGCTTAGGGCTTTCGGAGATAGAACCGTTCTCACCTATGAACATGAACCACAACGAGGATAACCAAGTTATTAGCAACTCGTTGTAAATAATATATTGACTATAGTAGGAGAGACAGACACCCGCCAGCCACTTATGCAAAACAAGTTGCATGTCAGTCGTGAAACCGGTCTCATGTACGATGACATGTAAGGTTGGTCCGGGCCGCTTCATCCCACTATGACACCAATATCCAAAGTACATAGAAGATGCAATAACATGATCATCATCGCCCACATATAAACATATTTACTACCCATGCAAAGCACCTACGCATAGATCAGGCTCTGATACCACTGTTGGGTCCGCAGCATAGAAAACAAAAGTTTTCCTATGATGAGAACTACACGCTAAGATCTATCTAATAGGTACAAAGCAACGGGTGGACATACAACCATCGAGAACTTACCCTCGAAGACAACGAGTTTTGTTAACGAGTAGGAACTCGTGGTTGATGTAGTCGTACACTTGCCGATCTCAAGATCGTGAGGAAGTCCGAGCGCCACAACTCAGCAGCGCATCCATACTCGCACACACGTTCAAGCCACCGGACAACCTCCACCTCCTTGCTCCAGCGATCAGCGGAAGCAGCAACTCCCAGACGAAATGCCACCGGGAACATGTATCTCGCTAATCCGAGACCATGGGGAAATAATTCTAGAGGGGGAGAGAGATCCTTCACAAGGAGGTGTGAGGAAGAAGGAGGGAGAGGGTGGCATTTTATAGGAGGAGGGGGTACCCCCTTCCCCATGGCCGACGCATGGGGGTGACCCCTCACCTCCCCCATTCATGTGGTGGTAACCCCTCCACATTAAAATGCCTCTTCACATTCCCTTTTAAAGTCCCCACTTTAAATGCATTAAAATTCTCCAAGTTTAATGCTCTCTCACTTAATAAAACTCTTTTATTAAATTTATTAAGAATTTTGTTAATTACCTTAATTAACAAACATTCACATATAACCCCTTGCAATATTTCAATATCACATGCAGAACCACTTTCTGCAATATCACCCGAAACAATTTCCGATTTCTATCGAAACAATTCCTGCGCTTTGCAATTCTTTTGTCTGAAACATATGTGATCCAAAATGGTGTCCGATAACTCTTAAGTGTGTCACCCTACGGTTCGCGAATAATGCAGACATGCTTGAGACTCCTCTCAGATCAATAGTCAGAAGCGGGACCTGGAGATCCATACCGACTCCTGCATATTCAACGATGACTTCTGTGATCGTGAGAACCTTTAACACTTGTAATTTAATCCCTTTGTCTCATGATATAATACATGTCCGAGATTTGATCATCGGTATCCAAATACCTAGTTTGATCTCGTTACCGACATGCACTCTTTTCTTGTTCCCGTGATATAACATTCTAGTGATCACATCACTTGCTTGCAAGCTATCTCAATGTGATATCACCGAGAGGGCCCAGAGTATATCTATCCGTCATCGGGATTGACAAATTCCACTCTTGATCCATGAGCCTCAACATAACACCTTCGTAGCACTGAACCCATCTTTATAGTCACCCTGTTACGGTGTGACGTTTGATGTTATCAAGATACTCTTCAGGTGTTAGCAATTAACATGATCTCATGGTCTAAGGATAAAGATTACTTCGTATGATGTTATAGCAATATAAACATAATGACTTGATCGTAATGCTATACTTCGGATGAATGTTCATCACATCATTTCACAAATGTTGTGACCTTGTTATTAACAACATCCAATGTCTATGATCAATAAACCTTGATCATCTTGTTAATCAACAAGCTAGTCTATAAGAGAGGCATAACTAGGAACACTTTTTTTTTATTAAACACACATGTATTGATGTTTCCGATCAATACAATTCTAGCATGCAAAATAAACATCTATCATATATAAGGAATACATAATAACAACTTTATTATTGCCTCTCAGGGCATATTTCCTTCAAATGGGCACAAGAAAGAATGAAGAAAAATGATAAAATGTCAAATGTGCTTGTGCCTGACCAATGCAAATCCCCCTCGACACCTACTAGAACAACTTCTCCCCCTTTGGTATCAGAACGCCAAAAAGGGAAAAGAGCGATGTTAGTATCCCTAGAGATCACTCCTCATCCTCATCTACGTCTTCATTCTCTTCCTCTTCCTTGCCATAGGCACCCTCATCATCATCATACTCCTCATTTCCATCCTCATCATCTGCGGTTGGGGAAGTAGGCTCTCTCAGAAACAAGTGATGCTCGAGCTCACCATAGTAGGTGCCTGAAGTGTTCCACTTATCATACGGAGTAGGAGATGCCTTGGTAGGAGGAGGGCCTGATTCCCCAGAGACATGGTGGCGAATAAGATGTTGAGTCTGAGCCATGTCATGATGCTGCTAGTACGCCTCATACTGCCCCTTGTGGATATCAACTCCCATGCAAAGAATGTTGCGCTGGAACCAATTTAGTTGCTTCACTTCCCTGGCAATAGAAGGCACTGGGGGCCTCCTCCCACTCTCCCTAACATCTCCCATAAAGGACTCAGGAGCTATAGAGGAGTGAGAGGTCTTCCTAGTCTTGTAGATCTTCTTGACTTTGTGAACACCATCAAGATTGTCACCGAAATCCTCATGTGGGAGCATATGCTTGATCAGCATCATGATGTAGGGAGCATACGGGATAGAGAGCCTGTTGTACATAGAATCAGTCATCTCGTGGAAGATGAAATCCATCACATCCATCTGGTAGCTCAGAGCAGGGTCTTTAGAAGATGCCACCTCATAAGCAAAGCCCAACAGCTGAACAAGGTGACCACGGATGCTATCATTGTTGCCGCCACTCGGAGTGATGCAATCGTTGGACATACCAACTAGCTGAGCATATAGTGGAGAGAGACCGGCAAACTTACCAACAACACCATTGGGACCACAACAAGGTGAAAGAAGTGTGTCTTTATTAGGCTTGATAGCAGAGATGATGCGATACCCATAAGATTGATCGTGGCTAGCAAAAGAGTAACCAAGAACCTCAACAAACATGTAGAAATCAGACTCCAGATAGTTCCCGCCTATCATCCACTTCATCATGCGACACTCATCCCCGCACACCACGAGAGTGGAGAAAAGTGCTTCACCACGGAAGTATCATAAGAACACTAGAGCTCCATGAGATGATGCAGCCCCATCTTCTCAGTCACAACCAAAGATTCAGCACATTGAGGCATACGGACTTCCTCGGTCAGATCGATAGGATGCATGGGACAAATATGCAGGTGGTCATAAACATCATCAAAGATAAACTTGTGGTGAGCACATCAAAACTAGGGGTCCCCAAGATCCTCATCAATATTAGCCTCCACATACGGGTCGCGCTGACAAATAGCTGAATATGAAATGGTGTCCATGTCCTTATAGCTGACCCTAGGCTGCTTACCCTTTTTCAAGGAACCATCCCGAGACCTCTTGTCCTTCTTAGCCCTTTCTGCCATCCTATCAGCCTCTCATTTCTACCTCCTCAACTCAACCTCGTCAATAAGAACACCTTCTTCATTGGGCCCGAAATAGCAAGCATGAGGACGGCGCTTGTACATCTGAGAGACCCCACGAGAGCCACATCTGAAGTGAATGAGGTAGATAGCAAGTCCAGGAGGAGGAACAACCACATGTCACACCATAGTTTAAGATTAACTGCAGTAGGTGCAAACCTTCCAGGCCAAATAATCCGTCTGAGTTAGGGGCGGATAATCTGGTCGGCCGGATAATCCGGCCGAGCCAGGGGGCGGATAATTCGGCCCTGGCAAATTTCTGCAGATCATCTCAGATGCATAGTTCAAACATAGATCGGGCAGCATGGTTGCTGGCCTACAATTTCTAACAAGCAAAAAGAGCACAAGAGCAACTTCTAGACCGAGTTCCAACAACAAACAACAACATCTATAATAGATGAGAGTGGGGAATTTACCCCCACTCATTGGAGGAAGAACTCAGAGGAGAAGGTACCCGGAGGAGTTACGAAAAATATCCGGTGTCCCAATAGGCACCAGTGAGGGTCGGGGAGGCCGGTAGCGGCTGGGAGAGAGGTTCGGGGTCGGGGTGGACTGGCTGCTCTGTTTGAGCCCTTCCACTCGATGCCAAACCCTAAGTACATGAAACTGCCCGGGCCAGATAATCCGGCCACCACTAGGGGCACATAATCCATCGGGGAGGACAATCCGGCCACCCAGGGGGCGGATAATCCGGCTTTCACCAATTATTCTGTTTACACAAAAATTGGGCCAGCATAACCCCTCAAAACCCTCACAAGATAAACAGTGGACTTGTGTGAAAGATAGATGGTTCATGGTGGGAGAAAGGATTAGGTTAGAGAATCAAACTGAGATGGTACTGCACACCACAAATTGCAAAAACCAAGAGAGTGAAAATCCAATTGTTGGTGTGTTTTCCATAAGAACACAATATGGGCAAGTAAAAACCAATTAAAGAACCTCAAAGAACCAACTCTTCATAAAGAAGAGGGGGGTGGCTGAAGTCACCATGTAGGAGTAGATGGCATGAGACCGCAAAGATGTATCTTGGGTTCATAGACAATACTCATCAATAAACTCACATATCACAAAATGATATTAAGAGAAATGATATATCTTGCTTTCGGCATTATGGGGGAGGGTTAGCCCAATAATTAGGACCCCCCTATATCCATGCCCACACCTAAACCAAATAAAGGAAGAAATATTGGGGAGTACGCAAGGGAGATCAAGTCAAGCTCCTTGAATCAATGATATTTAGCTCATTCCTCAAATAACAAAACCTTGCTTCATCAAGTGGCTTTGTGAAAATATCCTTAAGATGATTCTTTGTGCTCACAAAAGATAAGTCAATTTCTCCATGAGCAACATGGTATCGAATAAAATGATTACGGATCTCAATATGTTTAGTCCTTGTGTGCTACACCAGATTGTAAGCAATTTCAATGGCACTTTCCTTATCACATAAAAGAGGCACTTTATCACAATTGACACCGTATTCCTTTAAAGTTTGCCTCATCCATAGTAATTGTGCATGCACTTGCAGCAGCTACATATTCCTCTTTGGCAGTGGAGAGTGATATGCAATTTTGATTTTTAGAAGACCACCATACCAAAGACCTTCCCAAAAATTGACAAGCTCCAGAAGTTTACATCCTATCATCCTTGTCACCAGCCCAATCGGAATCCGTATAACCACATAAAGAGAAATTAAAGCCCTTGGTATACCATAGACCAAAATTAGGGGAACGAACCAAATATCGGAAGATTCTCTTGACTGCCGCAAAGTGGCTGTAACACCCTCGAATCGGCCCTATGTGAGTTTTAGCCCTTTCCGCCAAACCCGCATAGAAACGATTCAAGGACGCCCACCAGGCACTTTCGTGCGGGTGGAAAACGAAGTAGTAACATTACACAATAGTCCTCTATGGGACCCACAGAACAGATATGTATACAGCATGACTCCAAGAGTCAAGAATACATATATACACTACAAAGATCCAAATCACCTTGAAAACGATACAACGTCCGAGTACGGACAAGATGCAAATGGGACTAAGAGCCCTGAAGAATAACCAATGGCGTCCATAGCCCTGCCCAGGCCAAGCCAGAAGGGTAACCCTGCTAATGACGTCGATCTCAAACCTGCTAAAACAAAAGGGGTGCCGACAACGGGCAGAGGGAAAAAGAGGAGCGTCAGTACTGAGGCCAGTACACGGCGAGGCTAGAATTCGGCGGCTCTCGCCTACATAGGTATGGTGGACTGAAGCGGCAGCGC
Source organism: Avena sativa (assembly GCA_916181665.1). Classification (NCBI taxonomy): domain Eukaryota; kingdom Viridiplantae; phylum Streptophyta; class Magnoliopsida; order Poales; family Poaceae; genus Avena; species Avena sativa. The sequence continues at coordinate 265,926,555 of OV702292.1, read as the reverse complement.
AGCGGCACTAAACAACCTATAGAGACTCGGTACGACTGTCGGCTATTAGAGAGAGATAAGAAAGACCTATTCGGAACCACCTGATACTAACACCAATCATACGAATCCTGGTATTTCCCCTCGAGACCAAACGAGGAAGTCAAACCGAGGAACTCACACAGTTGGCAGTTTTATTCATTCCATTATAGTTGAAGCTCTTACTAATCAGATATAGATAGCATGAGTCATCCTGAAGCATAAGTAGTGGGAATTTTTAATTAACCATTCCGTCATAGTTGGAACAGTTACTAGTCAGATATAATTGTCCTGAGGAATCCCAAAACCCAGCAGTTGTTGGCACTTTTATCACATTCCGTTGGAGTTGCAATACTTACTAGGCAGGTATAGTATGACACGGATCACCACAGATCCAGCAGTTGTTGGCATTTTTATTATCCATTCCACTATAGTGAAGCTGAATTACTAGTCACATATTTAGTCAAATTTATAGCACTACTTTAGTTATGCTTGTCTATGATCGAGATACTATGCTCCAAGTCGTCCATAACCGCGGACACGGCTTTCAGAAAGTTTTACCCTGCAGGGGTGCACAAATAGCAACACACACTCGATCAACCTCGGAAAAACCAACTCAAAACCCAACGAGGCATTCACGACAAAGCGATCATAGGATTCATAAAATATTTCAGGGTGCCACCCCACTAAGCTACCCACAACAAAGTTGGCCGGCTCTGGAACGGACCCAGGGTTTGTGTGGACTGCTATAAACGACTGGGAACTCGAAAGTGTGATTGGGCTTGTCGATACAGCGAAAACGTGTCACGATCCTAAACAGTACAGGTGCTCCACGCACAATCTTAAATAAAGCAGTAAAGCATGGCATAAGTACAAGATAGTAATAAAACCCCAAACTAGTTTTTGGCCCCAAGAAATAGAAATTAATCAAGCTCTAGCTCAGGGGGGTCCACAAGGCCTCCCGGATATGGATAGTGCGAAAAATCAAGGAACAGGTATCAAGTACTTGGGGTCCTACGGGACACAAGTGAGCATGGAAGAACCAAATAACATATATTGCCCACCGATGCATCTACATTAGTTATATCTAGCAATTTAATAGTTGTGTTTAAAGTCATGATCATCTCCACCATAAACATCTGGCAGCATTCCAACAACTGTGGTACTCGACAACACGAGATCGCACCTGAGCAAGCAACTACGACTCGCAAGGCCAGCTATCTACCAAACACAGGTAATAGGAGGTGTCCAAGGCAATATAGAGGCTGCACGGGATATAACTGGTGCATGGAAACTAAAGCATCGCGACACGGATATCAATAGATCAATAGGAGAAAATAAAGAGTATAAATGCAAAATAGGTAGAAGGGGAAGAGATGCTCGCCTGGGAAACACTGTCGAAGGTTCATATCCGGAGAACTTGTCGGAGCTCACAACATCTCATTGTCCTATCCGGAAAGAAGCAAAACACTAAAAGGAACAAGCGATGCAACAATTACAACTAATGCAAAAGAATCGGCATGATCATGATATGATGTGGAACATGGCAAGTTAATGATACGACTCATGATGGAATGATGTCATTTGCATAGCACAGTGATGATACAACATTGGTGGAACATTTCTAGCAATCAAGAACCAATTCCAATTTCATTTGTTCATTTTATTAATGGATTTCCTTGCAGTAATGTTTTATAAAGGCATGAAATGAGATGCAAAAAGGATGTACGAATAGCATAGCTAGAAGGGGCTCGTCGAGCTGATCGATTTAGACATATTATTTGTTAAAATTGGAGTTACAGAATTAAAGTTATTAATTTATTAAGAAAAAGGCATTTATTGCAATTTAAATAATTTCGAAAATTTAAATTGCTCAAATATTATTTTGGATGGCATATTTGTAATCCTCACATTTTTCTGATTCAAAAACATATATTATTTTTATTATATGGAATTTTCAAATAAAAGATATGAATTATTATTTATAAAAGATTATCTGGAATTTTTATTATTTGGAAAAAGAAATGCTGGAAACTTTTGTTACTCAGGGCTATCCTAGCCACAGACATGGCAGGTGGGGTTGTTTCTGACTCAGAGCCGCGTGGGTCATCAACCGCTGCGCGCGGAGTTTCTAACTCTGGAAGACCTACCCACTCTCACTGATGGGTGGGTCTGGGGCGTGTCGGGTCCACGCGCGCAGGCTGACTGGTGGGGCGCGGCGAGGATCGGTGTTTGATCGACACCAAACTACAAGGGGGTTTTCGCAAACTGAGTCGCCCTGCTAACTGAATTCTATTTCCCTGAACTCCGACGGACACCGACAACGGCGACACTTCCCGGCGAGGAGGGCGGCCAAACCGAGGCACGAAAAGGGGAGGCGAAAGAACTAAAGACGGAGAGGGTTGTAAGGGCTACGATTTTGATCTAGAAGGTTTTGTCAGAGGTGAACTGTGGCGTCGACTAGGACGAGCGGTACATGGGCAAAACAACCGCTGCTACAACTGTGTCTGCAGCGGTGATATCGCCGATAACGAATATGTCGGGCGCTCTGGTGGGGTGGTGGTGTTGGGGAGGTGCACGTAGGTAGCGAAGAGAGAGGTGGAGCTCACCACGATCGATTCCCATCGGAATCGGGGCAGGAGGTGGTCGGAGGAAAAGGGGACGGTGATGACTGCATGGTTCTCCGACGGCCATTGTCGTGGCGATGCCCCAACACGTACTGCTCCTTCTTTTGCTGCAAGATAGACACAAGCGAGGTCGACGAAGCGGCCCGTGCCTCCAATGCTCCGGAAGGTCACTGCATCAGTAGCACAGAGCTGGCCACGCCGACGGCCATGGTGGTTTCTCTCTCTAGTCTTGGATCCAGCGGAAAACAGAGGTGGGAAAAATACCTGGCAGCGGTGAGGAGAGGGAGGATGGATAGGGTTTACCCTGGGGGATTGGTTATGGGGATTAAAGAGGGGGAAGAGGAGGTGGAACACGACGCTGTGGTGGGTGGTGGCGATGACGTCGGCCACGGGAGAGGAGCACGCTGTCTGCGTGTGCCTGGAAGGGAAGATGATAGAAGAGAGGTAAAAGGGCGAGGGAGAGGATGTTCGGCCCAAGAGAAAAAGGAAGGACCCCGGGTGGGCTTGGCTTCGGCCAGAGGTGGGCCAAGTTAGAGGGTTGGCTACTGTTACTCTCTCCCTCTCTACTATTTTATTTCCTTTTTATTTTATTTTATTGTTTTGCTTTTTGTTTTGTTTCAGATTTAAACAAGCCAATAAATAAACCCTTTTGAAATTTTTGCAAGATGTTGAATAGAGGGATTTAACCAAGTGAGAGAAGAGAGGGAAAATAGAAAGAGGAAAAGTGATGCCCACAAATAAAATCCATTTGGGCATTTTACGAGTATTTGAGGTTTATGGTTTTAGAAAAAGAACAAGTACATTTACAAATAGTGGACCCTATACTTGGATCCCAACTTTGTAGAAAACCAAATAGGGAGGTTTCAAAAGGGGAAGAGAGTAATGTGATATCAAGACACCGAAGCAAGGTTCCAACAAGTACAATGCAATGCAATGCAACATAACAAATGCAACAATTTATAACATGATCCATGCAAGGAGGCATGATGAACATGAGCATGCTAAAGATGATGCAACAAAAATAAAATAACAAGGGAATTTTCTAGTAGTGGTTTTAGCGGGATGCCACAATTCGACACCACTAACAAGGGATCTCGCCCTCGAGATCCGCCTCATGGTACCGGGAAGAAGGCCGGCGATCATAATCTTCTCGCTTCGTGTAAATCCTCGCGACACCACTACCAAAGATTCTTGGTCCCTCTTGAAAAACGACAACACCACCAACAAGGGGTGTTGTTCACATCCATCGAGAGAAATCTCCGAAGAACAAAGGACGAAGGTAAAGGCATCAGAAGATAAGGCCACCTCTAACTTCTATGGAAGGAGTAAAATTGCTTGATCCACCGACTCGATGTACAAGAGCGAATGATAAGAGTAGTCGGATGGTGATCAGTCCATCGCGCACCCAGAGCATTACTTTGTACATGAATATGAGAATTATGCAACCAACTCTCGGAATCAGACTGAAGATCTCGACAAACGAGGTCCAGGAACAAAAGAGTGATGCAGGCTCTGCATCGGATCTAGCGTAGATGACATTGTCACGTTGAAAATACCGGAAGGAACAAGAAGGAACAGAGAGAAGTCAAACAGATGAAGGATTCCTCAGATAGCACGAAGACCGGATGTAGAAGCACCGTTATCAAAGGAGGAAGCGAAACCCTAAAGGTACGACGAAAACCCAACCACGAGAATTCCTGGACTCGAAGAAAAGATAAGAGAGCAGATTCAAAACACACCGAGGTAAGAGGAGAATAGCAGAGGGGTAAGGAGTAAAATCAGACCTAATCAGATCGATCCAACCGATTTTGAAAAATAGTTTTGACACTCTAGATCGTCCGTTAGCTAGGTTATCCTACAGGCTGGACTTGTGGGGTATCGTAACTGCTGAGCTCTGATACCACTCTGTAACACCCTTGAATCGGCCCTATGCGAGTTTTAGCCCTTTTCGCCAAACCCGTATAGAAACGATTCAAGGACGCCCACCAGGCACTTTCGTGCGGGTGGAAAACAAAGTAATAACATTACACAACGGTCCTTGATGGGACCCACAGAACAGATATATATACAGCACGACTCGAAGAGTCAAGAATACCGATATACACTACAAAGATCCAAATCACCTTGAAAACGATACAACGTCCGAGTACGGACAAGATGCAAATGGGGCTAAGAGCCCTGAAGAATAACCAATGGCGTCCATAACCCTGTCCAGGCCAAGCCGGAAGGGTAACCCTACTAACGACATCAATCTCAAACCTGCTAAAACAAAAGGGGTGCCGACAACAGGCAGAGGGAAAAAGAGGAGCGTCAGTACTGAGGCCAGTACACGGCGAGGCTAGAATTCGGTGGCTCTCGCCTACATAGGTATGGTGGACTGAAGCGGCAACGCAACGGCACTAAACAACCTATAGAGACTCGGTACGACTGTCGGCTATTAGAGAGAGATAAGAAAGACCTATTCGGAACCACCTGATACTAACACTAATCATACCCATCCTGGTATTTCCCCTCGAGACCAAACGAGGAAGTCAAACCGAGGAACTCACACAGTTGGCAGTTTTATTCATTCCATTATAGTTGAAGCTCTTACTAATTAGATATAGATAGCATGAGTCATCCTAAAGCATAAGTAGTGGGCAGTTTTAATTAACCATTCCGTGGTAGTTGGAACAGTTACTAGTCAGATATAATTGTCCCGAGGAATCCCAAAACCCAGCAGTTGTTGGCACTTTTATCACATTCCATTGGAGTTGCAATACTTACTAGGCAGGTATAGTATGACACGGATCACCACAGATCCAGCAGTTGTTGGCATTTTTATTATCCATTCCATTATAGTGAAGCTGAATTACTAGTCACATATTTAGTCAAATTTATAGCACTACTTTAGTTATGCTTGTCTATGATCGAGATACTGTGCTCCAAGTCATCCATAACCGCGGACACGGCTTTCAGAAAGTTTTACCCTGCAGGGGTGCACAAATAGCAACACACACTCGATCAACTTCGGAAAAACCAACTCAAAACCCCACGAGGCATTCATGACAAAGTGATCACAGGATTCATAAAATATTTCAGGGGGCCACCCCACTAAGCTACCCGCAACGAAGTTGGCCGGCTCCGGAACGGACCCAGGGTTTGTGTGGACGGCTGTAAATGACTGGGAACCCGAAACTATGACTGGGCTTGTCGATACAGCGAAAACGTGTCACGATCCTAAACAGTACAGGTGCTCCACGCACAATCTTAAATAAAGCAGTAAAGCATGGTATAAGTACATGATAGTAATAAAACCCCAAACTAGTTTGTGGCCCCAAGAAATAGAAATGAATCAAGCTCTGGCTCAGGGGGGTCCATAAGGCCTCCCGGATGTGGATAGTGCGAAAAATCAAGGAACAGGTATCAAGTACTCGGGGTCCTACGGGACACAATTGAGCGTGGAAGAACCAAATAACATATATTTCCCACCGATGCCTCTGCATTAGTTATATCTAGCAATTTAATAGTTGTGTTTAAAGTCATGATCATCTCCACCATAAACATCTGGCAGCATTCCAACAACTGTGGTACTCGACAACACGAGATCGCACCTGAGTTGGCAACTATGACTCGCAAGGCCAGCTATCTACCAAACACAGGTAATAGAGGCGTCCAAGGCAATATAGAGGCTGCACGGGATATAACTGGTGCACGGAAACTAAAGCATCGCGACACGGATAGCAATAGATCAATAGGAGGAAATAAAGACTATAAATGTAAAATAGGTAGAAGGGGAAGAGATGCTCGCCTGGGAAACACTGCCGAAGGTTCATATCCGAACAACTTGTCGGAGCTCACAACATCTCATCGTCCTATCCGGGAAGAAGCAAAACACTAAAAGGAACAAGCGATGCAACAATTACAACTAATGCGGAATAATCGGCATGATCATGATATGATGCGGAACATGGCAAGTTAATGATATGACTCATGATGGAATGATGTCATTTGCATAGCATAGTGATGATACAACATTGGTGGAACATTTCTAGCAATCAAGAACCAATTCCAATTTTATTTGTTCATTTTATTAATGGATTTTCTTGCAGTAATGTTTTATAAAGGCATGAAATGAGATGAAAAAAGGATGTATGAATAGCATAGCTAGAAGGGCCTCGTCGAGCTGATCGATTTAGACATATTATTTGTCAAAATTGGAGTTACAGAATTAAAGTTATTAATTTATTTAAAAAAGGCATTAATTGCAATTTAAATAATTTCGAAAATTTAAATTGCTCAAATATTATTTTGGATGGCATATTTGTAATCCTCACATTTTTCTGATTCAAAAACATATATTATTTGTATTATATGGAATTTTCAAATAAAAGATATGAATTATTATTTGTAAAAGATTATCTGGAATTTTTATTATTTGGAAAAAGAAATGCTGGAAACTTTTGTTACTCAGGGCTATCCTAGCCATAGACATGGCAGGTGAGGTCGTTGCTGACTCAGAGCCGCGTGGGTCATCAACCGCTGCGCGTGGAGTTTCTAACTCGGGAAGACCTACCCACTCTCACTGATGGGTGGGTCTGGGGCGTGCCGGGTCCACACGCGCAGGCTGACTGGTGGGGCGCGGCGAGGATCGGTGTTTGATCGACACCAAACTACAGGGGGTTTTTGCAAACTGAGTCGCCCTGCTAACTGAATTCTATTTCCCTGAACTCCAACGGACACCGACGGCGGCGACACTTCCCGGCGAGGAGGGCGGCCAAACCGAGGCACGAAAAGGGGAGGCGAAAGAACTAAAGATGGAGAGGGTTGCAAGGGCTACGATTTTGATCTAGAAGGTTTCCTCGGAGGTGAACTGTGGCCTCGACTAGGACGAGCGGTACACAGGCAAAACAACCGCTGCTGCAACTGTGTCTGCAGCGGTGATATCGCCGATAACGAAGATGTCGGGCGCTCTGGTGGCGGTGGTGGTGTTGGGGAGGTGCACGTAGGTAGCGAAGAGAGAGGTGGATCTCACCTCTATCTATTCCCACCGGAATCGGGGCAGGAGGTGGTCGGAGGAAAAGGGGACGGTGATGACTGCATGGTTCTCCGACGGCCGTTGTCGTGGCGATGCCCCAGCACGTACTGCTCCTTCTTTTGCTGCAAGATAGACACGAGCGAGGTCTACGAGGCGGCCCATGCCTCCAATGCTCCGGAAGGTCACTACAACAGCAACACAGAGCTGGCCACGCCGACGGCCATGGTGGTTTCTCTCTCTAGTCTTGGATCCAGCAGAAAACAGAGGTGGGAAAAATACCTGGCGGCGGGGAGGAGAGGGAGGATGGATAGGGTTTACCCTGGGGGATTGGTTCTGGGGATTAAAGAGGGGGAATAGGAGGTGGAACACGACGCTGTGGTGGGTGGTGGCGATGACGTCGGCCACGGGAGAGGAGCACGCTGTCTGCGTGTGCCTGGAAGGGAAGACAACATAAGAGAGGTAAAAGGGCTAGGGAGAGGAAGTTCGGCCCAAGAGAAAATGGAAGGACCCCGGGTGGGCTTGGCTTCGGCCAGAGGTGGGCCAGGTTAGAGGGCTGGCTGCTGTTACTCTCTCCCTCTCTACTATTTTATTTCCTTTTTATTTTATTTGATTGTTTTGCTTTTTGTTTTGTTTCAGATTCAAACAAGCCAATAAATAAACCCTTTTGAAATTTTTGCAAGATGTTGAATAGAGGGATTTAACCAAGTGATGTGGACTATGACAAGGAGGACAGGGACAACAAGATCCTCCATGTCATGAAGAAGCTCAAGAGCGGGAGAATCTCTTTCCAAACTTGAATTGGGGAGCTCAGGTGCCCTTTCTGTAAGAAAGGAGTCAACCCGAGGATTGACAACTTGATTTTGCATGCGGTTGGCATCAGTAAAAGCCCGACGAGTAAACACAAATCGGCGACCAAGGCTAAGCACGCTCCTATGGAAAATTCCTGAGGGAGTATGTCAAGACCGCCCTAGTGTCTCCTTACCTAGGAATTGTGGCCAGGATGGGCAACTTCTAGCCAGCGAACCTGTGATTGTGCTGCCCCGGCCAATAATAATGTTTAATTGTCTTGCCGTTGCTAGAATCTGAAACTATGTGGTGTGTTGAAACCTGGTGATATGCTACCGACATGTGTGTTGCAAAGTTGCTTGATCGTGCTTGCTTACACCAGTGGTGGACCCAGGAACTTCTAGAAGCATGGGCAAACGAGTTTAAGTTACCAAATTCTGGACAAAATCACTATAATTTTTTTAGAAATTGCAAGCTTTGCGCAATCGGCGAGCCTGGGTGGCTGCCCGCGGTGTAGAGATGCTAAGTCCTTTTATGCTTACATGTCCTTTAAATTAGTGGGGCATAATAATCATAAATAGTTGTCCACTGCCTTTTGTCCTGTCACGTTACATCGTGTCAGCACTATGCACCCGCTGCATAGCAGAAACGGGACGCTGGTCTCCTAGACCAGTCTACGCCACGTCGCACATGCGTCCCATCCCCTATCGGGCACAACCACCCAAATTAAGCCCTAGGATTGGAAACCGACGGTGCTCACTCGGTCAAACGTGCTTCCAATTTGGTAAGACCAGAATATTGTTAAATGCAATTTACAACCTAGCCAACCTCCCCCATTCCCCTTTTACGCATTGCCTCCCATCCTCACAACACAATACTTTGCAAAAATCCCCAACTCCTACTACCGTTGCTGGCGCAGCCACCGCAAGAACCATCGACGTCACCGTTGTCTCTGCCACCGCAATAGATCTCTCCATCGCCAAGCTCCAGTCCCAGCCACCGCCACGCCCAGTCCCAGCCTCCACCACTGACACTAGGCCACCGCCGCCACATTAGCTGCTACCATGGACGCAGAGTATGGCATGTTCGCGACGGGAGCGACTTCACCGACAAGTACATCGTCAAAGCCCATGGCACCACCGAGCTAACGGTCGTCCACACCAATGCATCAGTGGAGGTGGCCAAGGTCATCGCAATGTACGAGCGGTGGCTAGAGGAGCCGATGGACAAGTATAAGATCGTCGGCCTAGACCTGGAGTATACTGGCAATAGGAAGAGGGCGGCGGTTTTGCAGCTGTCCATGCGCAACCGCTGCCTCCTATACCATGTATGCAGGGCCAAAGGGGTATGCCCGGAGCTTCACGAGTTCCTGCGCAGGAGGTGAAATGGATCGTATGGGAACCTAGAGGGGAGTGAATAGGTGCTACACCAAATTTTTAGTTATTTTTAAATTTCAGGCTTAACACAAAGGTAAATTGTCTAGATATGCAACTACGCGAAATTTCCCTATATGTAAACCTAACTACTAAGCAAGTAAAGGCGGAGAGAGTGGAACGAGGTAACCGAGTGAAGCACGCAGAGACACAGGAATTGTTTTACCGTAGTTCCTTCCTTATTAAGGGAAGTACGTCTGCGTTGGAGGGGTGGGCGTTACTAAGACCACCATGCCACAATAGGCCTCACCCTGTTCTCTGATGGATCTCGCCACCAAAGGCCTGATCCACCTTCCACTATTTGGCACCCTTCTAGGTGGGAACCGGTACCTTTACAACTCTAACGGGGCACACATCAACAACTGAATTGGAGGCTCCCGTGATGACAACAAGCTGCCACAAGAACAAGTTAATTAATAACCAAAATTGAGATCTAGAGATTTGCAAGAAACCCTAGATGAAGAATCCTCCAAGTGAATGGAGGGGAAGTGAAGATCTTGATGGATGCGATGTAGATCAAAGTCTCCTCCTTCGATTCCCCAAAGCCCAGAGACTTTGAGTGGTTGAAGATGGAGATTGCGCTTGAATCGATATGAACTGGGCAGATCTTGTTCGGAGGATCCAAGGGATTTGAAATAGGGATCTGAGGGGCTATTTATAGCCCCACTCGAAAAGCTGTCGTTGGACGATTTGGGGGCTGGATTATCCGGCCTAAGTGGGGGACGGATTATACGACCGGGGAAAACATCCGGCCCTAACACGGACAATCCGGACTAGAAGTCTAGCCCGACACAGCGTGACTCGCCTTGGTTGCCTTTACCAAAAATCATGGAGGGGCGGATTATCCAGCCTGGGCGAATGCTCTGGTCCTAGCCAGTTAATCCGGGGAGAATCTCTTCCCCCATATAGCGTGACGCGCCTTGGTGGCGTTGGAAAACTCCTGGGGTCGGATTATTTGGCACCCTAGAGGGGCGGATTATCCGGCCTGGTGAATGTTGCGGCCTTGGCCGGTTAATCCGGGGGAAACTCCACCCCCCTTATCACATGACGCGCATTGTTGGCTTTGGCGAACTTGGAGGGGAAGATAATCCGGCCCTTGGGCGGATAATCCGCCCCCCAAAACTCTGGTTTAGCTATATTTGGGTGGAAACATTGTTCTGCACACTAAACACACAATTAAATAATCCTTGGCATTGTTATCTAACACACAAAATAATAGGGATCATAAATATTGTTTCAATCTCCCCCTTTTTGTTATTAGATGGGAATACTAGGATTTGCAATATAGCCCTACTAACACATCATTCCAAGGATGCAAAAGGACCGCCCCCTACATGTGTGCATATATTAAGTTTGCATTTGAATACAAATACACGCTGATAGGCTCAATACCTTTTCATGAATTGGAAGCTAAGGAACAAATGATGAGTTAGGGAGAGAGATGTAACATACCACCATAATGAAGTCCTCAATAAGATAATGATAGATACTTTTGAAGAAACCCCATATTGAGACTTCCAAGAATAAAGATATAACAATACATCCACATAGATAATTCAAGAAATCCATAGAGATAAATCCATAGTCTCATGACACAATATGGACCAATATAGTCTCACACAAACAAACCAAATTGCAAATAGGAGAGTTCAACACAAAATGGTGTTGGGTCCGCAGCATAGGAAACAAAAAATTTCCTACAATGAGAACTACATGCCAAGATCTATCTACTAGGTACAAAGCAACGGGTGGACATACATCCATCGAGAACTTACCCTCAAAGACAACGAGTTTTGTTAACGAGTAGGAACTCGTGGTTGATGTAGTCGTACACTTGCCGATCTCAAGATCGTGAGAAAGTCCGAGCGCCGCAACTCAGCAGCGCATCCATACTCGCACACACGTTCAAGCCACCGGACAACCTCCACCTCTTCGCTCCAGCGATCTAGCGGAAGCAGCAACTCCTTCCAGACGAAATGCCACCGGGAACATGTATCTCGCTAATCCGACACCATGGGGAAATAATTCTAGAGGGGGGAGAGAGATCCTTCACAAGGAGGTGTGAGGAAGAAGGAGGGAGAGGGTGGCCTTTTATAGGAGGAGGGGGGTACCCCCTTCCCCATGGCCGGCGCATCGGGGGTGACCCCTCACCTCCCCCATTCATGTGGTGGTAACCCCTCCACATTAAAATGCCTCTTCACATTCCCTTTTAAAGTCCCCACTTTAAATGCATTGAAATTCTCCAAGTTTAATGCTCTCTCATTTAATAAAACTCTTTTATTAAATTTAATCAGAATTTTGTTAATTACTTTAATTAACAAACATTCACATATAACCCCTTGCAATATTTCAATATCACATGCAGAACCACTTTCTGCAACACCCGAAACAATTTCTGGTTTCTATCGAAACAATTCTTGCGCTTTGCAATTCTTTCGTCTGAAACATATGTGCTCCAAAATGGTGTCTGGTAACTCTTAAGTGTGTCACCCTATGGTTTGCGAATAATGCAGACATGATTGAGACTCCTCTCAGATCAATAGTCAGAAGCGGGACCTGGAGATCCATACTGACTCCTGCATATTCAACGATGACTTCTGTGATCGTGAGAACCTTTAATGCTTGTAATTTAATCCCTTTGTCTCATGATATAATACATGTCCAAGATTCGATCATCGGTATCCAAATACCTAGTTTGATCTCGTTACCGACATGCACTCTTTTCTCGTTCCCGTGATATAACATTCTAGTGATCACATCACTTGCTTGCAAGCTATCTCAATGTGATATCACCGAGAGGGCCCAGAGTATATCTATCAGTCATCGGGATTGACAAATTCCACTCTTGATCCATGAGCCTCAACATAACACCTTCGTAGCACTGAGCCCATCTTTATAGTCACCCTGTTACGGTGTGACATTTGATGTTATCAAGATACTCTTCAGGTGTTAGCAATTAACATGATCTCATGGTCTAAGGATAAAGATTACTTCGTATGATGTTATAGCAATATAAACATAATGACTTGATCGTAATGCTATACTTCGGATGAATGTTCATCACATCATTTCACAAATGTTGTGACCTTGTTATTAACAACATCCAATGTCTATGATCAGGAAACCTTGATCATCTTGTTAATCAACAAGCTAGTCTATAAGAGAGTCATAACTAGGAACCGTTTTTGTTTATTAAACACACATGTATTGATGTTTCCGATCAATACAATTCTAGCATGCAAAATAAACATCTATCATATATAAGGAATACATAATAACAACTTTATTATTGCCTCTGAGGGCATATTTCCTTCAGTCTCCCACTTGCACTAGAGACAATAATCTAGTTCACATAGTGATAAATCTAACACCCATGGAGTTCTGGTGTTGATTATGTTTTGCCCTAGGGAGAGTTTTAGTCAACGGATCTGCTACATTTAGGTCCGTGTGTACTTTACAAATCTTTATATCTCCATCCTTGACATGCTCACGGATGGAGTGAAACCGGTGCTTAATATGCTTGGAATTCTTGTGAGACCTCGGTTTCTTTGCGTTGGCTATGGCTCCATTGTTTTCACAATAGATCACCATTGGGTCCAATGCACTAGGAACCACACCTAGTTCTGTAATGAACTCTTTCATCCAAACCGCTTCCTGCGCCGCTTCTGAAGCAGCAACATATTCCGCCTCCGTCGTTGATCCAGCCACCACAGGTTGTTTGGAACTCCTCCAACTAACTGCTACTCCGTTCAAGAGAAATACGTATCCGGATTGAGACTTAGAGTCATCCGGATCGGTGTCAAAACTAGCATCAACATAACACTTAGCGACTAGCTCTTCTTCACCTCCGTATATAAGAAACATATCCCTAGTTCTTCTCAAGTACTTGAGGATGTTCTTGACTGCTATCCAGTGTTCCGAACCTGGATCAGATTGGTACCTACTAGTCAAACTAATAGCATGTGCCACATCTGGTCTTGTACATAGCATGGCATACATAATAGAGCCTATGGCCGAGGCATAGGGGATCTTATCCATCATCTCTCTTTCTTCCGCCGTAGCCGGACTTTGAGTCTTACTCAATGTCTTGCCTTGCAACATAGGTAAGAACCCCTTCTTACTTCTGTCCATATTAAACTTCTTTAATATCTTATCAAGGTATGTACTCTGCGATAGCCCAATTAGGCGCCTTGATCTATCTCTATAGATTTTAATGCCTAATATATATGACGCTTCACCAAGGTCTTTCATCGAAAATTTGCTGTTTAGATAACTTTTAACACTGTTTAAAAGATCTATATCATTTCCAACCAATAATATGTCATCCACATATAATATCAAAAATGCCACATTGCTCCCACTCACTTTCTTGTAAATACAAGCCTCTCCATAAGTTTGGACAAATCCAAACTCTATGATCACCTCATCAAAGCGGAGATTCCAACTCCGGGATGCTTGCTTCAGTCCATAGATGGATCGCTGAAGTTTGCATACCTTATTAGCATCCTTAGGATCGACAAAACCCTTAGGTTGTATCATATACAACTCTTCTTCAATATTACCATTGAGGAACGTAGTTTTAACATCCATCTGCCATATTTCATAATCGAAATATGTAGCAATTGCTAACATAATCCTAACAGACTTAAGCATCACTACGGGAGAGAATGTCTCATTGTAGTCAACTCCTTGAATTTGTCGAAACCCCTTCGCGACAAGTCGGGCCTTATAGATGGTCACATTACCATCAGCATCAGTTTTTCTTTCAAAAATCCATTTATTCTCAACGGCCTTTTGATCGTGAGGTAACTCCACCAAGGTCCAAACTTGGTTCTCATACATGGATTGCATCTCGAATTCCATGGCTTCTAGCCATTTGATGGAATCCGGGATCATCATCGCTTCTTCATACGTCGCAGGGTTATCCATTTCATCAACCATGAAATACACAACAGGATTGTCGTACAGTTCAGGAGCTGCACGTGTCCTGCTTGACCTGTGAGGTTCGGTAGTGTCCTCTTTCGGAGTTTCATGATCAATATCATTAGCTCTCTCTTCATTAGGTGAAGTCAACTCCGAAACAACTTCTGGTGCTATGCTACTCGCCATTTCATGAAGAGAAGGTTCAATAACCTCTTCAAGTTCTACCTTCCGACTACTCACACCTTTCACGAGAAACTCCTTCTCAAGAAAGGATCCATTCTTGGCAAAAAAAACCTTGCCCTCGGATCTGTGATAGAAGGTATACCCAATCGTTTCCTTAGGGTATCCTATGACGACGCATTTTTCCGCTTTGGGTTCGAGTTTTATCCGGCTGAAGTTTCTTCACATAAACATCGCATCCCCAAACTTTAAGAAATGACAGGTTAGGTTTGTTTCCAAACCATAATTCATACGGTGTTGTTTCAACGGATTTAGATGGTGCCTGATTTAAAGTGAATACAGTTGTTTCCAGTGCATAACCCCAAAATGACAGTGGCAAGTCAGTCAGAGACATCATAGATCGAACCATATCCAATAAGTTATGATTACGACGTTCCGACACACCATTATGTTGTGGTGTTCCGGCAGGCGTGAGTTGTGAAACTATTCCACACTCTTTCATGTGTGTGCTAAACTCATAACTTAGATACTCTCCTTCACGGTCAGACCGTAGAAATTTGATCTTTCTATTACGATGATTTTCCACTTCATTCTGAAATTCTTTGAACTTTTCGAAAGTTTCAGACTTGTGTTTCATCAAATAGATATACCCGTATCTACTCAAATCATCCGTGAAAGTAACAAAATAACGATATCCACCTTGGGCCGACACACTCATTGGTCCACACACATTAGTATGTATGATTTCCAATAAATCTGTCGCCCGTTCCATTGAACCGGAAAACGCATTCTAGTCATCTTGCCCATAAGGCATGGCTCACATGTATCAAATGATTCAAAATCAAGTGATTACAAAAGTCCATCAGAATGGAGTTTATTCATGCGTTTAACGCCAATATGACCTAGACGGCAGTGCCACATATATGCAGATATATCATCATCAAGTTTAATCTTTTTAGTATCAACATTATGAATGTGCGTAATATTACTATCGAGATCCAACAGAAATAAACCATTCAACACAGGTGCATGACCATAAAAGATATTATCCATATAAATCGAACAACCATTGTTTTCAGATTTAAACGAATAACCACTTTGCATCAAACACGATCCAGATACAATGTTCATGCTAAGTGCAGGCACCAAATAACAATTATTCAGGTTTATAACTAATCCCGATGGCATATGGAGAGGTAGCATTCCGACGGTGATCACATCAACTCTTGATCCATTGCCGACCCGCATTGTGACCTCATCCCTTGCTAGTTGTCGCTTGTTCCGCAGCCCCTGAATCGAGTTACATATATTAGCAACCGATCCCGTATCAAATACCTAGGTGTTACTGTGAGTACTATTCAAGTACACATCAATAACATGTATATCATATATACCTTTGTTTGCCTTGCCGGACTTCTTGTCCGCCAAATACTTGGGGCAGTTGCGCTTCCAATGGCCAGTCCCCTTGCAATAGTAGCACTCGGTATCGTACTTAGGGCCAGCTCAGGGTTTCTTTTCAGGCGCGGCAACAGATTTGCCACCCTTCTTTCCCTTGTGCTTGCCTTTCTTGTCCTTCTTCAAACCGGTGGTCCTATTGATCATCAACACTTGATGTTCTTTCCTAATCTCCACTTCTGCAATCTTAAGCATTGACAGAAGCTCGGGAAGAGTCTTCTTCATGCCCTGCATATTATAGTTCATCACGAAGCTCTTATAGCTAGGTGGCAGAGATTGGAGAACACGATGTATGCCTAAGTCAATGGGAATCGTTATTCCCAAGGACACAAGCTTATCGGTGTACCTAGACATTTTGAGTACATGCTCACTAACGGAGCTGTTCTCCTCCATCATGCAGCTAAAGAACTTTTCAGTAGCATTATAACTCTCTACGGCAGCATGGGTATCGAAAATCATTTTCAATTCTCCAATGGTATCAAAGGCATTGCCATTTTCGAAACGCTTTCGAAGTTCTGGCTCTAGCCCATATAGTATGCCGCAATGAACTAAGTTGTGGGCCTCCTGACGAGTCACATATACATTATTTTCCTCGTCAGGGGCATCAGGAGCTGGTGGGGGGCCTAGCGGCGCATCTAGCACATATTGCTTTTGTGCAGCAGTGAGGAGAATCCTCAAATTCATAGCCCAGTTGGTGAAGTTGCTACCATTCGCAGCAAGTTTCTCTTTCTCCATGAACACATTGAAATTAAAAGCAGGTGGTGCCATCTACAACAGAATTTGTAAAGTTTATTTAGACTAAGTTTATGATAGATTGAGTTCAACTAATCCAAATTAATAATAAACTCCCACTCAAAAACGAAATCCCTCGTGTCCTTTTGGTGATTACATGAACCAAATCCACTACACCAAGTCTGATCATCACGCGAGTCGGTGTAGCTTCAAAGGCGAGCATCTATATGGGCATCATATCAACTATATGACTCATGCTTAACCTTTCGGTCCGTGTTCCGAGGCCATGGCTGTACATGCTAGGCTCGCCAAGTAAGAACCTTAGTACTCGCGTGTGTAAAATTGTCTTACACCCGTTGTATGAAAGCGTAGAGTCGAGTACACCCGATCATCACGTGATGTCTCGAAACATGATCCATAGAACGGTGCATACTCAAGGAAGAACACATTTTATCTTGATATCTAAATGAGGGATCATCTTACAATGCTACCAAAAGCGCCAAACTAGCAGTATAAGATGCAAACATCTAATGTGTAAGGTGATATGGTCCATGCATTTGATCTCTATCATTTGCATGGTGGTATGATCTCTATCATTCCTTTGTGTGTAAGTCCAAGGTCTATGGAACTTACACGTTGAATGTGTTGTAAGAGTATCTATCATACATCTACTTACAACAATACCATATCAATACACTAGCCCAGCAACGATCTAAACTAGACGGCTCTAATTTATCAATTGCAAGTTTTACGTGGCTTAGGGCTTTCGGAGATAGAACCGTTCTCACCTATGAACATGAACCACAACGAGGATAACCAAGTTATTAGCAACTCGTTGTAAATAATATATTGACTATAGTAGGAGAGACAGACACCCGCCAGCCACTTATGCAAAACAAGTTGCATGTCAGTCGTGAAACCGGTCTCATGTACGATGACATGTAAGGTTGGTCCGGGCCGCTTCATCCCACTATGACACCAATATCCAAAGTACATAGAAGATGCAATAACATGATCATCATCGCCCACATATAAACATATTTACTACCCATGCAAAGCACCTACGCATAGATCAGGCTCTGATACCACTGTTGGGTCCGCAGCATAGAAAACAAAAGTTTTCCTATGATGAGAACTACACGCTAAGATCTATCTAATAGGTACAAAGCAACGGGTGGACATACAACCATCGAGAACTTACCCTCGAAGACAACGAGTTTTGTTAACGAGTAGGAACTCGTGGTTGATGTAGTCGTACACTTGCCGATCTCAAGATCGTGAGGAAGTCCGAGCGCCACAACTCAGCAGCGCATCCATACTCGCACACACGTTCAAGCCACCGGACAACCTCCACCTCCTTGCTCCAGCGATCAGCGGAAGCAGCAACTCCCAGACGAAATGCCACCGGGAACATGTATCTCGCTAATCCGAGACCATGGGGAAATAATTCTAGAGGGGGAGAGAGATCCTTCACAAGGAGGTGTGAGGAAGAAGGAGGGAGAGGGTGGCATTTTATAGGAGGAGGGGGTACCCCCTACCCCATGGCCGACGCATGGGGGTGACCCCTCACCTCCCCCATTCATGTGGTGGTAACCCCTCCACATTAAAATGCCTCTTCACATTCCCTTTTAAAGTCCCCACTTTAAATGCATTAAAATTCTCCAAGTTTAATGCTCTCTCACTTAATAAAACTCTTTTATTAAATTTATTAAGAATTTTGTTAATTACCTTAATTAACAAACATTCACATATAACCCCTTGCAATATTTCAATATCACATGCAGAACCACTTTCTGCAATATCACCCGAAACAATTTCCGATTTCTATCGAAACAATTCCTGCGCTTTGCAATTCTTTTGTCTGAAACATATGTGATCCAAAATGGTGTCCGATAACTCTTAAGTGTGTCACCCTACGGTTCGCGAATAATGCAGACATGCTTGAGACTCCTCTCAGATCAATAGTCAGAAGCGGGACCTGGAGATCCATACCGACTCCTGCATATTCAACGATGACTTCTGTGATCGTGAGAACCTTTAACACTTGTAATTTAATCCCTTTGTCTCATGATATAATACATGTCCGAGATTTGATCATCGGTATCCAAATACCTAGTTTGATCTCGTTACCGACATGCACTCTTTTCTTGTTCCCGTGATATAACATTCTAGTGATCACATCACTTGCTTGCAAGCTATCTCAATGTGATATCACCGAGAGGGCCCAGAGTATATCTATCCGTCATCGGGATTGACAAATTCCACTCTTGATCCATGAGCCTCAACATAACACCTTCGTAGCACTGAACCCATCTTTATAGTCACCCTGTTACGGTGTGACGTTTGATGTTATCAAGATACTCTTCAGGTGTTAGCAATTAACATGATCTCATGGTCTAAGGATAAAGATTACTTCGTATGATGTTATAGCAATATAAACATAATGACTTGATCGTAATGCTATACTTCGGATGAATGTTCATCACATCATTTCACAAATGTTGTGACCTTGTTATTAACAACATCCAATGTCTATGATCAATAAACCTTGATCATCTTGTTAATCAACAAGCTAGTCTATAAGAGAGGCATAACTAGGAACACTTTTTTTTATTAAACACACATGTATTGATGTTTCCGATCAATACAATTCTAGCATGCAAAATAAACATCTATCATATATAAGGAATACATAATAACAACTTTATTATTGCCTCTCAGGGCATATTTCCTTCAAATGGGCACAAGAAAGAATGAAGAAAAATGATAAAATGTCAAATGTGCTTGTGCCTGACCAATGCAAATCCCCCTCGACACCTACTAGAACAACTTCTCCCCCTTTGGTATCAGAACGCCAAAAAGGGAAAAGAGCGATGTTAGTATCCCTAGAGATCACTCCTCATCCTCATCTACGTCTTCATTCTCTTCCTCTTCCTTGCCATAGGCACCCTCATCATCATCATACTCCTCATTTCCATCCTCATCATCTGCGGTTGGGGAAGTAGGCTCTCTCAGAAACAAGTGATGCTCGAGCTCACCATAGTAGGTGCCTGAAGTGTTCCACTTATCATACGGAGTAGGAGATGCCTTGGTAGGAGGAGGGCCTGATTCCCCAGAGACATGGTGGCGAATAAGATGTTGAGTCTGAGCCATGTCATGATGCTGCTAGTACGCCTCATACTGCCCCTTGTGGATATCAACTCCCATGCAAAGAATGTTGCGCTGGAACCAATTTAGTTGCTTCACTTCCCTGGCAATAGAAGGCACTGGGGGCCTCCTCCCACTCTCCCTAACATCTCCCATAAAGGACTCAGGAGCTATAGAGGAGTGAGAGGTCTTCCTAGTCTTGTAGATCTTCTTGACTTTGTGAACACCATCAAGATTGTCACCGAAATCCTCATGTGGGAGCATATGCTTGATCAGCATCATGATGTAGGGAGCATACGGGATAGAGAGCCTGTTGTACATAGAATCAGTCATCTCGTGGAAGATGAAATCCATCACATCCATCTGGTAGCTCAGAGCAGGGTATTTAGAAGATGCCACCTCATAAGCAAAGCCCAACAGCTGAACAAGGTGACCACGGATGCTATCATTGTTGCCGCCACTCGGAGTGATGCAATCGTTGGACATACCAACTAGCTGAGCATATAGTGGAGAGAGACCGGCAAACTTACCAACAACACCATTGGGACCACAACAAGGTGAAAGAAGTGTGTCTTTATTAGGCTTGATAGCAGAGATGATGCGATACCCATAAGATTGATCGCGGCTAGCAAAAGAGTAACCAAGAACCTCAACAAACATGTAGAAATCAGACTCCAGATAGTTCCCGCCTATCATCCACTTCATCATGCGACACTCATCCCCGCACACCACGAGAGTGGAGAAAAGTGCTTCACCACGGAAGTATCATAAGAACACTAGAGCTCCATGAGATGATGCAGCCCCATCTTCTCAGTCACAACCAAAGATTCAGCACATTGAGGCATACGGACTTCCTCGGTCAGATCGATAGGATGCATGGGACAAATCTGCAGGTGGTCATAAACATCATCAAAGATAAACTTGTGGTGAGCACATCAAAACTAGGGGTCCCCAAGATCCTCATCAATATTAGCCTCCACATACGGGTCGCGCTGACAAATAGCTGAATATGAAATGGTGTCCATGTCCTTATAGCTGACCCTAGGCTGCTTACCCTTTTTCAAGGAACCATCCCGAGACCTCTTGTCCTTCTTAGCCCTTTCTGCCATCCTATCAGCCTCTCATTTCTACCTCCTCAACTCAACCTCGTCAATAAGAACACCTTCTTCATTGGGCCCGAAATAGCAAGCATGAGGACGGCGCTTGTACATCTGAGAGACCCCACGAGAGCCACATCTGAAGTGAATGAGGTAGATAGCAAGTCCAGGAGGAGGAACAACCACATGTCACACCATAGTTTAAGATTAACTGCAGTAGGTGCAAACCTTCTAGGCCAAATAATCCGTCTGAGTTAGGGGCGGATAATCTGGTCGGCCGGATAATCCGGCCGAGCCAGGGGGCGGATAATTCGGCCCTGGCAAATTTCTGCAGATCATCTCAGATGCATAGTTCAAACATAGATCGGGCAGCATGGTTGCTGGCCTACAATTTCTAACAAGCAAAAAGAGCACAAGAGCAACTTCTAGACCGAGTTCCAACAACAAACAACAACATCTATAATAGATGAGAGTGGGGAATTTACCCCCACTCATTGGAGGAAGAACTCGGAGGAGAAGGTACCCGGAGGAGTTACGAAAAATATCCGGTGTCCCAATAGGCACCAGTGAGGGTCGGGGAGGCCGGTAGCGGCTGGGAGAGAGGTTCGGGGTCGGGGTGGACTGGCTGCTCTGTTTGAGCCCTTCCACTCGATGCCAAACCCTAAGTACATGAAACTGCCCGGGCCAGATAATCCGGCCACCACTAGGGGCACATAATCCGTCGGGGAGGACAATCCGGCCACCCAGGGGGCGGATAATCCGGCTTTCACCAATTATTCTGTTTACACAAAAATTGGGCCAGCATAACCCCTCAAAACCCTCACAAGATAAACAGTGGACTTGTGTGAAAGATAGATGGTTCATGGTGGGAGAAAGGATTAGGTTAGAGAATCAAACTGAGATGGTACTGCACACCACAAATTGCAAAAACCAAGAGAGTGAAAATCCAATTGTTGGTGTGTTTTCCATAAGAACACAATATGGGCAAGTAAAAACCAATTAAAGAACCTCAAAGAACCAACTCTTCATAAAGAAGAGGGGGGTGGCTGAAGTCACCATGTAGGAGTAGATGGCATGAGACCGCAAAGATGTATCTTGGGTTCATAGACAATACTCATCAATAAACTCACATATCACAAAATGATATTAAGAGAAATGATATATCTTGCTTTCGGCATTATGGGGGAGGGTTAGCCCAATAATTAGGACCCCCCTATATCCATGCCCACACCTAAACCAAATAAAGGAAGAAATATTGGGGAGTACGCAAGGGAGATCAAGTCAAGCTCCTTGAATCAATGATATTTAGCTCATTCCTCAAATAACAAAACCTTGCTTCATCAAGTGGCTTTGTGAAAATATCCTTAAGATGATTCTTTGTGCTCACAAAATATAAGTCAATTTCTCCATGAGCAACATGGTATCGAATAAAATGATTACGGATCTCAATATGTTTAGTCCTTGTGTGCTACACCAGATTGTAAGCAATTTCAATGGCACTTTCCTTATCACATAAAAGAGGCACTTTATCACAATTGACACCGTATTCCTTTAAAGTTTGCCTCATCCATAGTAATTGTGCATGCACTTGCAGCAGCTACATATTCCTCTTTGGCAGTGGAGAGTGATATGCAATTTTGATTTTTAGAAGACCACCATACCAAAGACCTTCCCAAAAATTGACAAGCTCCAGAAGTTTACATCCTATCATCCTTGTCACCAGCCCAATCGGAATCCGTATAACCACATAAAGAGAAATTAAAGCCCTTGGTATACCATAGACCAAAATTAGGGGAACGAACCAAATATCGGAAGATTCTCTTGACTGCCGCAAAGTGGCTGTAACACCCTCGAATCGGCCCTATGTGAGTTTTAGACCTTTCCGCCAAACCCGCATAGAAACGATTCAAGGACGCCCACCAGGCACTTTCGTGCGGGTGGAAAACGAAGTAGTAACATTACACAATAGTCCTCTATGGGACCCACAGAACAGATATGTATACAGCATGACTCCAAGAGTCAAGAATACATATATACACTACAAAGATCCAAATCACCTTGAAAACGATACAACGTCCGAGTACGGACAAGATGCAAATGGGACTAAGAGCCCTGAAGAATAACCAATGGCGTCCATAGCCCTGCCCAGGCCAAGCCAGAAGGGTAACCCTGCTAACGACGTCGATCTCAAACCTGCTAAAACAAAAGGGGTGCCGACAACGGGCAGAGGGAAAAAGAGGAGCGTCAGTACTGAGGCCAGTACACGGCGAGGCTAGAATTCGGCGGCTCTCGCCTACATAGGTATGGTGGACTGAAGCGGCAGCGCAGCGGCACTAAACAACCTATAGAGACTCGGTACGACTGTCGGCTATTAGAGAGAGATAAGAAAGACCTATTCGGAACCACCTGATACTAACACCAATCATACGAATCCTGGTATTTCCCCTCGAGACCAAACGAGGAAGTCAAACCGAGGAACTCACACAGTTGGCAGTTTTATTCATTCCATTATAGTTGAAGCTCTTACTAATCAGATATAGATAGCATGAGTCATCCTGAAGCATAAGTAGTGGGAATTTTTAATTAACCATTCCGTCATAGTTGGAACAGTTACTAGTCAGATATAATTGTCCTGAGGAATCCCAAAACCCAGCAGTTGTTGGCACTTTTATCACATTCCGTTGGAGTTGCAATACTTACTAGGCAGGTATAGTATGACACGGATCACCACAGATCCAGCAGTTGTTGGCATTTTTATTATCCATTCCACTATAGTGAAGCTGAATTACTAGTCACATATTTAGTCAAATTTATAGCACTACTTTAGTTATGCTTGTCTATGATCGAGATACTATGCTCCAAGTCGTCCATAACCGCGGACACGGCTTTCAGAAAGTTTTACCCTGCAGGGGTGCACAAATAGCAACACACACTCGATCAACCTCGGAAAAACCAACTCAAAACCCAACGAGGCATTCACGACAAAGCGATCATAGGATTCATAAAATATTTCAGGGTGCCACCCCACTAAGCTACCCACAACAAAGTTGGCCGGCTCTGGAACGGACCCAGGGTTTGTGTGGACTGCTATAAACGACTGGGAACTCGAAAGTGTGATTGGGCTTGTCGATACAGCGAAAACGTGTCACGATCCTAAACAGTACAGGTGCTCCACGCACAATCTTAAATAAAGCAGTAAAGCATGGCATAAGTACAAGATAGTAATAAAACCCCAAACTAGTTTTTGGCCCCAAGAAATAGAAATTAATCAAGCTCTAGCTCAGGGGGGTCCACAAGGCCTCCCGGATATGGATAGTGCGAAAAATCAAGGAACAGGTATCAAGTACTTGGGGTCCTACGGGACACAAGTGAGCATGGAAGAACCAAATAACATATATTGCCCACCGATGCATCTACATTAGTTATATCTAGCAATTTAATAGTTGTGTTTAAAGTCATGATCATCTCCACCATAAACATCTGGAAGCATTCCAACAACTGTGGTACTCGACAACACGAGATCGCACCTGAGCAAGCAACTACGACTCGCAAGGCCAGCTATCTACCAAACACAGGTAATAGGAGGTGTCCAAGGCAATATAGAGGCTGCACGGGATATAACTGGTGCATGGAAACTAAAGCATCGCGACACGGATATCAATAGATCAATAGGAGAAAATAAAGAGTATAAATGCAAAATAGGTAGAAGGGGAAGAGATGCTCGCCTGGGAAACACTGTCGAAGGTTCATATCCGGAGAACTTGTCGGAGCTCACAACATCTCATTGTCCTATCCGGAAAGAAGCAAAACACTAAAAGGAACAAGCGATGCAACAATTACAACTAATGCAAAAGAATCGGCATGATCATGATATGATGTGGAACATGGCAAGTTAATGATACGACTCATGATGGAATGATGTCATTTGCATAGCACAGTGATGATACAACATTGGTGGAACATTTCTAGCAATCAAGAACCAATTCCAATTTCATTTGTTCATTTTATTAATGGATTTCCTTGCAGTAATGTTTTATAAAGGCATGAAATGAGATGCAAAAAGGATGTACGAATAGCATAGCTAGAAGGGGCTCGTCGAGCTGATCGATTTAGACATATTATTTGTTAAAATTGGAGTTACAGAATTAAAGTTATTAATTTATTAAGAAAAAGGCATTTATTGCAATTTAAATAATTTCGAAAATTTAAATTGCTCAAATATTATTTTGGATGGCATATTTGTAATCCTCACATTTTTCTGATTCAAAAACATATATTATTTTTATTATATGGAATTTTCAAATAAAAGATATGAATTATTATTTATAAAAGATTATCTGGAATTTTTATTATTTGGAAAAAGAAATGCTGGAAACTTTTGTTACTCAGGGCTATCCTAGCCACAGACATGGCAGGTGGGGTTGTTTCTGACTCAGAGCCGCGTGGGTCATCAACCGCTGCGCGCGGAGTTTCTAACTCGGGAAGACCTACCCACTCTCACTGATGGGTGGGTCTGGGGCGTGTCGGGTCCACGCGCGCAGGCTGACTGGTGGGGCGCGGCGAGGATCGGTGTTTGATCGACACCAAACTACAAGGGGGTTTTCGCAAACTGAGTCGCCCTGCTAACTGAATTCTATTTCCCTGAACTCCGACGGACACCGACAACGGCGACACTTCCCGGCGAGGAGGGCGGCCAAACCGAGGCACGAAAAGGGGAGGCGAAAGAACTAAAGACGGAGAGGGTTGTAAGGGCTACGATTTTGATCTAGAAGGTTTTGTCAGAGGTGAACTGTGGCGTCGACTAGGACGAGCGGTACATGGGCAAAACAACCGCTGCTACAACTGTGTCTGCAGCGGTGATATCGCCGATAACGAATATGTCGGGCGCTCTGGTGGGGTGGTGGTGTTGGGGAGGTGCACGTAGGTAGCGAAGAGAGAGGTGGAGCTCACCACGATCGATTCCCATCGGAATCGGGGCAGGAGGTGGTCGGAGGAAAAGGGGACGGTGATGACTGCATGGTTCTCCGACGGCCATTGTCGTGGCGATGCCCCAACACGTACTGCTCCTTCTTTTGCTGCAAGATAGACACAAGCGAGGTCGACGAAGCGGCCCGTGCCTCCAATGCTCCGGAAGGTCACTGCATCAGTAGCACAGAGCTGGCCACGCCGACGGCCATGGTGGTTTCTCTCTCTAGTCTTGGATCCAGCGGAAAACAGAGGTGGGAAAAATACCTGGCAGCGGTGAGGAGAGGGAGGATGGATAGGGTTTACCCTGGGGGATTGGTTATGGGGATTAAAGAGGGGGAAGAGGAGGTGGAACACGACGCTGTGGTGGGTGGTGGCGATGACGTCGGCCACGGGAGAGGAGCACGCTGTCTGCGTGTGCCTGGAAGGGAAGATGATAGAAGAGAGGTAAAAGGGCGAGGGAGAGGATGTTCGGCCCAAGAGAAAAAGGAAGGACCCCGGGTGGGCTTGGCTTCGGCCAGAGGTGGGCCAAGTTAGAGGGTTGGCTACTGTTACTCTCTCCCTCTCTACTATTTTATTTCCTTTTTATTTTATTTTATTGTTTTGCTTTTTGTTTTGTTTCAGATTTAAACAAGCCAATAAATAAACCCTTTTGAAATTTTTGCAAGATGTTGAATAGAGGGATTTAACCAAGTGAGAGAAGAGAGGGAAAATAGAAAGAGGAAAAGTGATGCCCACAAATAAAATCCATTTGGGCATTTTACGAGTATTTGAGGTTTATGGTTTTAGAAAAAGAACAAGTACATTTACAAATAGTGGACCCTATACTTGGATCCCAACTTTGTAGAAAACCAAATAGGGAGGTTTCAAAAGGGGAAGAGAGTAATGTGATATCAAGACACCGAAGCAAGGTTCCAACAAGTACAATGCAATGCAATGCAACATAACAAATGCAACAATTTATAACATGATCCATGCAAGGAGGCATGATGAACATGAGCATGCTAAAGATGATGCAACAAAAATAAAATAACAAGGGAATTTTCTAGTAGTGGTTTTAGCGGGATGCCACAATTCGACACCACTAACAAGGGATCTCGCCCTCGAGATCCGCCTCATGGTACCGGGAAGAAGGCCGGCGATCATAATCTTCTCGCTTCGTGTAAATCCTCGCGACACCACTACCAAAGATTCTTGGTCCCTCTTGAAAAACGACAACACCACCAACAAGGGGTGTTGTTCACATCCATCGAGAGAAATCTCCGAAGAACAAAGGACGAAGGTAAAGGCATCAGAAGATAAGGCCACCTCTAACTTCTATGGAAGGAGTAAAATTGCTTGATCCACCGACTCGATGTACAAGAGCGAATGATAAGAGTAGTCGGATGGTGATCAGTACATCGCGCACCCAGAGCATTACTTTGTACATGAATATGAGAATTATGCAACCAACTCTCGGAATCAGACTGAAGATCTCGACAAACGAGGTCCAGGAACAAAAGAGTGATGCAGGCTCTGCATCGGATCTAGCGTAGATGACATTGTCACGTTGAAAATACCGGAAGGAACAAGAAGGAACAGAGAGAAGTCAAACAGATGAAGGATTCCTCAGATAGCACGAAGACCGGATGTAGAAGCACCGTTATCAAAGGAGGAAGCGAAACCCTAAAGGTACGACGAAAACCCAACCACGAGAATTCCTGGACTCGAAGAAAAGATAAGAGAGCAGATTCAAAACACACCGAGGTAAGAGGAGAATAGCAGAGGGGTAAGGAGTAAAATCAGACCTAATCAGATCGATCCAACCAATTTTGAAAAATAGTTTTGACACTCTAGATCGTCCGTTAGCTAGGTTATCCTACAGGCTGGACTTGTGGGGTATCGTAACTGCTGAGCTCTGATACCACTCTGTAACACCCTTGAATCGGCCCTATGCGAGTTTTAGCCCTTTTCGCCAAACCCGTATAGAAACGATTCAAGGACGCCCACCAGGCACTTTCGTGCGGGTGGAAAACAAAGTAATAACATTACACAACGGTCCTTGATGGGACCCACAGAACAGATATATATACAGCACGACTCGAAGAGTCAAGAATACCGATATACACTACAAAGATCCAAATCACCTTGAAAACGATACAACGTCCGAGTACGGACAAGATGCAAATGGGGCTAAGAGCCCTGAAGAATAACCAATGGCGTCCATAACCCTGTCCAGGCCAAGCCGGAAGGGTAACCCTACTAACGACGTCAATCTCAAACCTGCTAAAACAAAAGGGGTGCCGACAACAGGCAGAGGGAAAAAGAGGAGCGTCAGTACTGAGGCCAGTACACGGCGAGGCTAGAATTCGGTGGCTCTCGCCTACATAGGTATGGTGGACTGAAGCGGCAACGCAACGGCACTAAACAACCTATAGAGACTCGGTACGACTGTCGGCTATTAGAGAGAGATAAGAAAGACCTATTCGGAACCACCTGATACTAACACTAATCATACCCATCCTGGTATTTCCCCTCGAGACCAAACGAGGAAGTCAAACCGAGGAACTCACACAGTTGGCAGTTTTATTCATTCCATTATAGTTGAAGCTCTTACTAATTAGATATAGATAGCATGAGTCATCCTAAAGCATAAGTAGTGGGCAGTTTTAATTAACCATTCCGTGGTAGTTGGAACAGTTACTAGTCAGATATAATTGTCCCGAGGAATCCCAAAACCCAGCAGTTGTTGGCACTTTTATCACATTCCATTGGAGTTGCAATACTTACTAGGCAGGTATAGTATGACACGGATCACCACAGATCCAGCAGTTGTTGGCATTTTTATTATCCATTCCATTATAGTGAAGCTGAATTACTAGTCACATATTTAGTCAAATTTATAGCACTACTTTAGTTATGCTTGTCTATGATCGAGATACTGTGCTCCAAGTCATCCATAACCGCGGACACGGCTTTCAGAAAGTTTTACCCTGCAGGGGTGCACAAATAGCAACACACACTCGATCAACTTCGGAAAAACCAACTCAAAACCCCACGAGGCATTCATGACAAAGTGATCACAGGATTCATAAAATATTTCAGGGGGCCACCCCACTAAGCTACCCGCAACGAAGTTGGCCGGCTCCGGAACGGACCCAGGGTTTGTGTGGACGGCTGTAAATGACTGGGAACCCGAAACTATGACTGGGCTTGTCGATACAGCGAAAACGTGTCACGATCCTAAACAGTACAGGTGCTCCACGCACAATCTTAAATAAAGCAGTAAAGCATGGTATAAGTACATGATAGTAATAAAACCCCAAACTAGTTTGTGGCCCCAAGAAATAGAAATGAATCAAGCTCTGGCTCAGGGGGGTCCATAAGGCCTCCCGGATGTGGATAGTGCGAAAAATCAAGGAACAGGTATCAAGTACTCGGGGTCCTACGGGACACAATTGAGCGTGGAAGAACCAAATAACATATATTTCCCACCGATGCCTCTGCATTAGTTATATCTAGCAATTTAATAGTTGTGTTTAAAGTCATGATCATCTCCACCATAAACATCTGGCAGCATTCCAACAACTGTGGTACTCGACAACACGAGATCGCACCTGAGTTGGCAACTATGACTCGCAAGGCCAGCTATCTACCAAACACAGGTAATAGAGGCGTCCAAGGCAGTATAGAGGCTGCACGGGATATAACTGGTGCACAAAAACTAAAGCATCGCGACACGGATAGCAATAGATCAATAGGAGGAAATAAAGACTATAAATGTAAAATAGGTAGAAGGGGAAGAGATGCTCGCCTGGGAAACACTGCCGAAGGTTCATATCCGAACAACTTGTCGGAGCTCACAACATCTCATCGTCCTATCCGGGAAGAAGCAAAACACTAAAAGGAACAAGCGATGCAACAATTACAACTAATGCGGAATAATCGGCATGATCATGATATGATGCGGAACATGGCAAGTTAATGATATGACTCATGATGGAATGATGTCATTTGCATAGCATAGTGATGATACAACATTGGTGGAACATTTCTAGCAATCAAGAACCAATTCCAATTTTATTTGTTCATTTTATTAATGGATTTTCTTGCAGTAATGTTTTATAAAGGCATGAAATGAGATGAAAAAAGGATGCATGAATAGCATAGCTAGAAGGGCCTCGTCGAGCTGATCGATTTAGACATATTATTTGTCAAAATTGGAGTTACAGAATTAAAGTTATTAATTTATTTAAAAAAGGCATTAATTGCAATTTAAATAATTTCGAAAATTTAAATTGCTCAAATATTATTTTGGATGGCATATTTGTAATCCTCACATTTTTCTGATTCAAAAACATATATTATTTGTATTATATGGAATTTTCAAATAAAAGATATGAATTATTATTTGTAAAAGATTATCTGGAATTTTTATTATTTGGAAAAAGAAATGCTGGAAACTTTTGTTACTCAGGGCTATCCTAGCCATAGACATGGCAGGTGAGGTCGTTGCTGACTCAGAGCCGCGTGGGTCATCAACCGCTGCGCGTGGAGTTTCTAACTCGGGAAGACCTACCCACTCTCACTGATGGGTGGGTCTGGGGCGTGCCGGGTCCACACGCGCAGGCTGACTGGTGGGGCGCGACGAGGATCGGTGTTTGATCGACACCAAACTACAGGGGGTTTTTGCAAACTGAGTCGCCCTGCTAACTGAATTCTATTTCCCTGAACTCCAACGGACACCGACGGCGGCGACACTTCCCGGCGAGGAGGGCGGCCAAACCGAGGCACGAAAAGGGGAGGCGAAAGAACTAAAGATGGAGAGGGTTGCAAGGGCTACGATTTTGATCTAGAAGGTTTCCTCGGAGGTGAACTGTGGCCTCGACTAGGACGAGCGGTACACAGGCAAAACAACCGCTGCTGCAACTGTGTCTGCAGCGGTGATATCGCCGATAACGAAGATGTCGGGCGCTCTGGTGGCGGTGGTGGTGTTGGGGAGGTGCACGTAGGTAGCGAAGAGAGAGGTGGATCTCACCTCGATCTATTCCCACCGGAATCGGGGCAGGAGGTGGTCGGAGGAAAAGGGGACGGTGATGACTGCATGGTTCTCCGACGGCCGTTGTCGTGGCGATGCCCCAGCACGTACTGCTCCTTCTTTTGCTGCAAGATAGACACGAGCGAGGTCTACGAGGCGGCCCATGCCTCCAATGCTCCGGAAGGTCACTACAACAGCAACACAGAGCTGGCCACGCCGACGGCCATGGTGGTTTCTCTCTCTAGTCTTGGATCCAGCAGAAAACAGAGGTGGGAAAAATACCTGGCGGCGGGGAGGAGAGGGAGGATGGATAGGGTTTACCCTGGGGGATTGGTTCTGGGGATTAAAGAGGGGGAATAGGAGGTGGAACACGACGCTGTGGTGGGTGGTGGCGATGACGTCGGCCACGGGAGAGGAGCACGCTGTCTGCGTGTGCCTGGAAGGGAAGACAACATAAGAGAGGTAAAAGGGCTAGGGAGAGGAAGTTCGGCCCAAGAGAAAATGGAAGGACCCCGGGTGGGCTTGGCTTCGGCCAGAGGTGGGCCAGGTTAGAGGGCTGGCTGCTGTTACTCTCTCCCTCTCTACTATTTTATTTCCTTTTTATTTTATTTGATTGTTTTGCTTTTTGTTTTGTTTCAGATTCAAACAAGCCAATAAATAAACCCTTTTGAAATTTTTGCAAGATGTTGAATAGAGGGATTTAACCAAGTGAGATAAGAGAGGGAAAAGAGAAAGAGGAAAAGTGATGCCCACAAATAAAATCCATTTGGGCATTTTACAAGTATTTGAGGTTTATGGTTTTAGAAAAAGAACAAGTACATTTACAAATAGTGGACCCTATACTTGGATCCCAACTTTGTAGAAAACCAAATAGGGAGGTTCAAAAGGGGAAGAGAGTAATGTGATATCAAGACACACAAGCAAGGTTCCAACAAGTACAATGCAATGCAATGCAACATAACAAATGCAACAATTTATAACATGATCCATGCAAGGAGGCATGATGAACATGAGCATGCTAAAGATGATGCAACAAAAATAAAATAACAAGCGATTTTCTAGTAGTGGTTTTAGCGGGAGGCCACAAAGGGGTACCCCGTTGGCAGCTCTCTATGATACACATGTACTTACAATGACAAGAACTTACTTGTGACTAAAGTTGAGTAGCATGAGGAACGGTACTCGTAAGCAAGGGGCATGAGATTTTCAGCTTATAACTTGTCAAGCATATCCTCATATTTGCTCACTTTAACCTGAATCACCTAAAGATGCTTATTATAGGGGAAATGAGAGCTAAAAGCTAATAAGTACCATAATTTTTGGAAGCTCTTTATGAGACTTGAATGCCTGCTTCCTTCTATGAAGGGCCTTTCTTTTACTTTTATGTTGAGTCTCCATCTTCTATCTTTATGCACCTATTGAGAGAGCATAGTGGTCATTCTTAGTTTAATGTGCATTGTCCCAAAACTTGTTGATTAATTCATAACTTTGATATTGCTTGTTCTTAAACTATTTGTATCTAGTCACCCTTATGAACTTTGAAGGTGTCCTATGCATTTATATTTTGCTACACTATGAGGGACAAGCTGAATACCATTCTCATTGTGTTTTCTATATGTGAAACAAACAAACATCTTTCAGAGCATTGTTATTCATGAATCGTTTGTTTGTACCTTTTCATGTTACAACATAGTTGCTATGTCTTATTATTAGAACTATATCTTTCATGTCTATGTTAGAGTACTATGATCCTAGCTATCAATGTTTTACAAATACCTTGATCAAGATTGTGATGGTGCATGTCACCTCAAAAATTATTCTTTTTTATCACTTACCTACTCGAGGACGAGCAGGAGTTAAGCTTGGGGATGCTGATACGTCGTAAACGTATCTATATTTTTTTATGTTCCATGCTTGTTTAAGCTTGGGGATGCTGATACGTCATAAACGTATCTATAATTTTTATGTTCCATGCTTGTTTAGTATCTACTTTCTTATGTTTTGTTCATACTTTGATATATTTTTATACATTTTCTAGAACTACCCTATTAACAATATACCATGGTGCAAGTTGCCTATTTTCTGCTGGTTTTGGTTTCAGAAAAGTTAGTAAGGAAATATTCTTGAAATTGGCCGGGACAAAAGCCAAAGTCAATATTTTACCAAAAGGAACACGGAGTCTGGAGGGAAGCCAAAGGAGGGCCAGGGGCTAGCCACACCCTATGGTGGCGCGGGTACCCCCTGGCCGTGCCACCAGGTGGTGTGAGCCCCTCGGGCCTCCACCGACCTTGCCCCTTCACCTATATATTCACCCCGGGATGAAAACCCTATACACCAGATTAGATTTCCACGAAAAGTTCCGCAGCGCCGCTGCCACCGAAGAGGAGTTTCGAGGGACAGAAGTCTCTGTTCCGGCACCCTGTCGAGACGGGGAAGTGTCCTCAGAGCCATCTCCATTGACTCCACCGCCATCTCCATCGTCGTTGCTGACTCCCGTGATAAGGAGGGAGTAGTTCTCTCTCGAGGCTAAGGGCTCTACCGGTATCTATGTGTTCATCTCTCTCTCTCTATGCGTGATCTTATGAGATCATGAGCTTTGTAATCTATAGATCTATTCTGCTACTCAAGTGCTTTAATGAATCTCTGCTTATCCCCACGTGTGTGAAGTTGACAGTGTGCACACTGTGTGGCACTTTGGCTAAGATTACATAAATACTTATCATGATTATAATTTGAGTTGTATGTCTCTATGAGATTGTGGTGTTTGTTGGAATCATGTAGTGCTCAAGGTGACATTGAGGGGTTATCTAGATGGGGAATGCGAACTTTAAGGTGTGTTGTTATAGCCCTACGTCGTCCAACCAGAGAGTAGTTCAGGGTAGAATAATGAAGAGAATATATTTATATGAGAGTGTCCACTAGTGAAAGTATGATCCCTAGGCCTTGTTTCTAAGCATTGAAACACCGTTTACAATTAGTCATATTACATGTTTGCTTGCTGCCACTCTTATTTCAGATTGCAATTACCACTCTTATTTCAGAAGGACGATGGCAGCGGAGCAGTGAGGGGAGCTCGGCAAGGACAAAGGCTGATGGTGGTGACCGGACGCGGGAGAGGTCGAGGAAGAGCTTGGCTTGGGGATGATAGGGGCCGCGTAGGTCGATGAGGCGTTGAGCTCGGGACGAAGGACGGCGATGATAGCGCGGAGGAGCTTGCGGGAGAGGGGGCCGGCCAATGATGAGGAGAAGGGCGCGGTGGCGGGTTCGAGCCGGCAAGGTCGCCGGGTGGCCAGGCATGGAGCGGCTCGGTGGCGGAAGCCTCGCCAGGGAGAGGAGAGGGAGCAGGGTCACGGCAGGGTGCGAGGATCGCGGCGATGGTTGGGCCCACCAGGGGAGAGACGCGGTGGCTTGCGGGACGGAACGAGGGACGGGACGCGGTGTTGGTGGCGAGGATGCGGACAAAGGAAGCGGGGTGTGCGTGATGGGGTGGTGGGCCAGGCGGGGAGCGCACCGGCTGCGAAGCAAGCATGGTCGCGCTTGGGTTGGGTCGTTGCGGTACATGTGAGAAGGTGGGGCACGAGGGTGGGACGTGTACCGTGGGGCTATGGGGTGGTTTTGGTGGCTCGGTCGGTCGGCTGCGCAGGGAGGTGCGCTGGTGGTTTGGGTCACTCGTGTGTACGTTGCTGCGCACGTAGCGCATCGTGTAGCTGGGTGGCGGCAGCTAGGGTAGGTAGGTGTGTCTAGGTTAGGTTAGGGTTAGGGTTTTAGTTTGGAGGTGGTCAGCTGGTCTTTTGGGTCTGGCTGGCTGGCTGCCTCCCAAAAATAATATAAGTTTCATTTATTTAATTAAAAGACTTTTGTAGATAGTTTTTAGATAAATAAAATATTCAGGTAGACCCAAAGTTTTAATTTGAAGTAAAGACGGAGATATCTAGAAAACAAAGATAGGCTTTTAGAGAAATAGTTTTAGGAGAATTATATGCATGCAAACATGAAGATGATCAAATGCAATATGGCATGATGACATGAGCATGCAGTCATGATGGTGCGAAAAAATAAACAACAAACAATTTCTAGTAGTGATTTTACCCAGGGTGCTACACTCTATCTCCGCAAAATCTTGGACAATACTCCGTATGAAATACTTACCGGTAACAAGTCAAACATCTCCTACTTCCGAGTATTTGGTTGTAAGTGTTTCTTTCTCATCAAAGGAGTTCGTCTATCTAAATTCGAGTCTAAGGCTTTAGAAGGTATTTTTGTTGGATATGGTACCGAATCCCACACTTATAGAGTCTACAATAAGCTCTCCGGAACTGTTGTATAATCTTGTAGTGTGGTGTCCGAGGAAAATGATGGCTCCCGTGCGAGGCAAGTTGATGTTTGTGATGCAGATATTGAAATACCCCAAGATGCCATAAGAAGAATGGGCGTGGGATTTTTCCGCCCCATTGAGGAACCCCTTGTGGCGGATCAGGAAGGACAATGCTCTACTCAAGTAGAGCCCTCATCGACACAAGCTCAACATGCTCCAAAAGCTGGAGAAACTTCTACACCAACACCTCCAACTACTGAAGATCATCCTTCTTGTGCTCCAGAATGCTCTAGGCCGGATTATCCGGTGGACACCGGATTATCCGGTCAGTCTACCTCAACTACCAGGACTGAACAGACGAATAAAGAAACCGATGCATCTCCCAGGCCGGATTTTCTCGGTGACACCGGATTATCTGACCCTTCTCCATCTCGGGCTAGAGGCAACCAAGGCAGTCAAACTGGTCCAAGTACTCCCAGACCGGATTATCCGGCCACTCCCTCGACCAGATTATCCGGCCCTGAAACTACAAAACAGCTGCATCCTCTTGTTATGACTGTTGATCAACATCAAGGGCAAGGTTCTTCATCTTCTATTCTCACTGATCAAACTGAAGATCAAGGTCAAGCGAGTAGTCCCAACAAAGATTCAAATGATGAAGAAATTCCTCCAAGAAACAACAAGATGATTGAACTTCACCGGAAAGCTCGTGTAGACCAGAATCTTGAATTGAGAGGTCACACTCTTGATAAAGTTGTAGGTGATCTCAAACGGAGGGTGTCTATAAGAAAGGAGCTAGCAAGATTCGGTGAGCATCAAGCTCACATTTCCACGGTGGAACCCAAGAAAGTGTTTGAAGCTCTGGAAGATCCGGACTGGGTTGTTGGTATGCATGAAGAGTTAAATAATTTCGAGCACAACAAGGTCTAGAAATTAGTAGAGAAGCACAAGGATTCCCGCAATGTTATCGGCACAAAGTGGATTTTCAAGAATAAGCAAGATGAGAATGGCATTGATGTAACGAACAAGGCAAGACTCGTGGCACAAGGCTATTCCCAAGTTGAAGGCATCGACTTCGACGAGACCTATGCTCATGTGGCTCGTCTTGAGTCCATCAGTATCCTTCTTGCTTATGAAGCTCATAATAACTTTAAATTACAGCAAATGGACGTTAAGAGTGATTTTATTAATGGTCCTCTACATGAGTTGGTATATGTAAAGCAACCCCCGGTATTTGAGGATCCCAATTTCCCGAACCATGTCTACAAACTCGATAAGGCACTCTATGGCCTTAAACAAGCCCCATGTGCGAGGTATGAGCACCTTAAAGAGCTTTTGCTAGACCGTGGTTTCGAAGTTGGGCAAATTGATCCCACTCTTTTTACTAAGAAGGTTAAGGGGGAGCTCTTCCTATGCCAACTATATGTAGATGCCATTATCTTTGGCTCTACTAATAAAGCTTTTAATGATGAATTTTCAAAGCTTATGACTGACAGGTTTGAGATGTCTATGATGGGGGAATTACGGTTCTTTCTAGGATTTGAGATCAAACAACTTAGAGAAGGAACCTTCATAAATCAAGCAAAATACATCCAAGACATGCTCAAGAGGTTCAAGATGACGGATCTTAATGCCGTTGCCACATCGATGCAAACTAAATGCCATCCTGAACTTATTGTGTTGAGTGTAGGTGTGTGTGCAAGGTATCAAGCAACTCGTAAAGAAAGCCACTTAGTGACGGTCAAGAGAATCTTCTGATATTTGGTTCATTCCCCTAATTTTGGTTTATGGTATCCCAAGGGCTCCAATTTCTCTCTTTATGGTTATACTGATTCAGATTGGGCTGGTGACAAGGATGATAGGAAATCAACTTCTAGAGCTTGTCAATTCTTGGGAAGGTCTTTGGTATGTTGGTCTTCTAAGAAGTAGAATTGTATATCTCTCTCCACCACCGAGGCTGAATATGTAGCTGTTGCAAGTGCATGTACTCAATTATTGTGGATGAGGCAAACTTTAAAGGAATACGGTGTCAATTGTGACAAAGTGCCTCTTTTATATGATAATGAAAGTGCAATCGAAATTGCGTACAATCCGGTGCAGCATACAAGGACAAAACATATTGAGATTCGAAATCATTTTATTCAGGACCATGTTGCTCATGGTGATATTGATCTATCTTTTGTGAGCACGAAGAACCACCTTGCTGATATTTTCACAAAGCCACTTGATGAATCAAGATTTTTTTATTTGAGGAATGAGCTAAATATCGTTGATTCAAGGAGTTTGTCTTGATTACCCATGCACACACTCTTATATCTCCTCCTTATATGGTTTAGGTGTGGGCATGGATATAGGGGGAGTGTGGTCCTAATTTATTGGGCTAACCCTCCCCCGTGATGCCAAAAGCAAGTAAAATCATTTCTCTTAATATCATTTTGTGATATGTGAGCTTATTGATGAGTATTGTGAAGGAAATATGCCCTGAGTGGCAATAATAAAGTTGTTATTATGTATTCCTTGTATATGATAGATGTTTATTTTGCATGCTATAATTGTATTGATAGGAAACATCAATACATGTGTGTTTAATAAACAAAAAAAAGGATTCCTAGTCATGCCTCTCTTATAGACTAGCTTATTGATTAACAGGATGATCAAGGTTTCCTGATCATGGACATTGGATGTTGTTAATAACAAGATCACACCATTGGTGGAATGATGTGATGAACATTCATCCGAAGTATAGCATTACGATCAAGTCATTGTGTTTATATTTCTATAACATCATACGAAGTAATCTTTATCCTTAGACCATGAGATCATGTTAATTGCTAACACCGGAAGAGTATCTTGATAACATCAAACGTCACACCGTAACAGGGTGACTATAAAGATGGGTTCAGTGCTACGAAGGTGTTATGTTGAGGCCCATGGATCAAGAGAGGAATTTGTCAATCCAGATGACGGATAGATATACTATGGGCCCTCTCGGTGATATCACATTAGGATAGCCTGCAAGCAAGTGATGTGATCACTAGAATGTTATATCACGGGAACGAGAAAAGAGTGCATGTCGGTAACGAGATCAAACTAGGTATGGAGATACCGATGATCGAATCTCGGACATGTAATATATCGAGAGACAAAGGGATTTAGTTACAAGCGTTAAAGGTTCTCACGATCACAGGAGTCATCGTTGAATGTGTAGGAGTCAGTACGGATCTCCAGGTCCCGCTGCTGATTATTGATCGGAGAAGGGTCTCGATCATGTCTGCATTATTCGCGAACCGTAGGGTGGCACACTTAAGAGTTACCGGACACCATTTTGGAGCACATATGTTTCAGACGAAAGAATTGCAAAGCGCAGGAATTGTTTCAATAGAAACCGGAAATTGTTTTGGATGAAATTGCAGAAGGTGGTTCTGCATGTGATATTAAAATATTGCAAGGGGCTATATGTGAATGTTTGTTAATTAAAGTAATTAACAAAATTCTGAATAAATTTAGTAAAAGAGTTTTATTAAATGAGAGAGCATTAAATTTGGAGAAACTTAATGCATTTAAAGTGGAGACTTTAAAAGGGAATGTGAAGAGGCATTTTAATGTGGAGGAGTTACCACCACATGAATGGGGGAGGTGAGGGGTCACCCCCCCCATGCGCCGGCCATGGAGAGAGGGGGCACCCCCCCTCCTATAAAAGGCCACCCATTCCCTCCTTCATCCACACACCTCCTTGTGAAGGATCTCTCTCCCCCTCTAGAATTATTCCCCCATGGTCTCGGATTAGCGAGATACTTGTTCCCGGTGGAATTTCGTCTAGAAGGAGTTGCTGCTTCCGCTGGATCGCTGGAGCGAGGAGATGGAGGTTGTCCGGTGGCTTGAACGTGTGTGCGAGTACGGATGCGCTGCTGAGTTGCGACGCTCGGACTTCCTCACGATCTTGAGATCGGCAAGTGTACGACTACATCAACCACGAGTTCCTACTCGTTAACAAAGCTCGTTGTCTTCGAGGGTAAGTTCTCTATGGATGTATGTCCACCCGTTTGCTTTGTACCTAGTAGATAGATCTTGGCGTGTAGTTCACACCGTAGGCATTTTTTTGTTTTCTATGCTGCGGACCCAACAGTGGTATCAGAGCCTGATCTATGCGTAGGTGCTTTG
Organism: Avena sativa; assembly: GCA_916181665.1. Lineage (NCBI taxonomy): Eukaryota > Viridiplantae > Streptophyta > Magnoliopsida > Poales > Poaceae > Avena > Avena sativa. The sequence goes on along the minus strand of OV702292.1, from coordinate 265,886,685 downwards.
CACGGGTAGTACACATATGTTTATATGTGGGCGATGATGATCATATTATTGCATCTTCTATGTAGTTTGGATATTGGTGGCATAGTGGGATGAAGCGGCCCGGACCAACCTTACATGTCATCGTACATGAGACCGGTTCCACGACTGACATGCAACTTGTTTTGCATAAGTGGCTGGCGGGAGTCTGTCTCTCCTACTATAGTAAATATCTGATTTACAACGAGTTGCTAATAACTTGGTTATCCTCGTTGTGGTTCATGTTCGTAGGTTAGACAGGTTCTATCTCCAAAATCCCTAAGCCACGTAAAACTTGCAATTGATAAATTAGAGGCGTCTAGTTTAGATCGTTGCTGGGCTAGTGTTTTGATATGGTATTGTTGTAAGTAGATGTATGATAGATACTCTTACAACTCACTTAACGTGTAAGTTCCATAGACCTTGGCCTTACACACAAAGGAATGATAGAGATCATACCATGATGCAAATGATAGAGATCAAATGCATGGACCATATCACCTCACTTCACACATTAGATGTTAGCATCTTATACTGCTAGTTTGGCGCGTTTGGTAGCATTATAAGATGATCCCTCATTTAGATATCAAGATAAAATGTGTTCTTCCTTAAGTATGCACCGTTTTGTGGATCGTGTTTTGAGGCATCACGTGATGATCAGGTGTTCTCAACTCTACGCTTTCATACAACGGGTGTAAGACAGTTTTACACACGCAAATACTAAGGTTCTTACTTGACGAGCCTAGCATGTACAGACATGGCCTCGGAACACGGACCGAAAGGTTAAGCATGAGTCATATAGTTGATATGATGCCCATATAGATGCTCGCCTTTGAAGCTACACCGACTCACGTGATGATCGGACTTGGTATAGTGGATTTGGTTCATGTAATCACCAAAAGGACACGAGGGATGTCGTTTTTGAGTGGGAGTTCATTAGTAATTTGGATTAGTTGAACTCAATCTATCATAAACTTAGTCTAAATATACTTTACAAATTCTGTTGTAGATGGCACCACCTGCTTTTGATTTCAATGTGTTCATGGAGAAAGAGAAACTTGCTGCGAATGGTAGCAACTTCACCAACTGGGCTATGAATTTGAGGATTCTCCTCACTGCTGCACAAAAGCAATATGTGCTAGATACGCCGCTAGGCCCCCCACCATCTCCTGATGCCCCTGACGAGGAAATGAACGTCTATATAACTCGTCAGGAGGACCACAACTTAGTTCATTACGGCATACTGTATGGGCTAGAGCCAGAAATTCGAAAACGTTTCGAAAATGGCAATGCCTTTGATACCATGGGAGAATTGAAAATGATTTTCGATACCCATGCTGTCGTAGAGAGTTATAATGCTACAGAAAAGTTCTTTAGCTGCATGATGGAGGAAAACAGCTCCGTTAGTGAGCACGTACTCAAAATGTCTGGGTACTCCGATAAGCTTGTGTCCTTGGGAATAACGATTCCCATTGACTTAGGCATACATCGCGTTCTCCAATCTCTGCCACCTAGCTACAAGAGCTTCGTGATGAACTATAATATGCAGGGCATGAAGAAGTCTCTTCCCGAGCTTCTGTCAATGCTTAAGACTGCAGAAGTGGAGATTAGGAAAGAACATCAAGTGTTGATGATCAATAGGACCCCCGGTTTCAAGAAGGACAAGAAAGGCAAGCACAAGGGAAAGAAGGGTGGCAAGTCTGTTGCCACGCCTGAAAAGAAACCCCGAGCTGTCCCTAAGTCTGACACCGAGTGCTACTATTGCAAGGGGACTGGCCATTGGAAGCGCAACTGCCCCAAGTATTTGGCGGACAAGAAGTCCGGCAAGGCAAACAAAGGTATATGTGATATACATGTTATTGATGTGTACTTGACTAGTACTCGCAGTAGCACCTGGGTATTTGATACGGGATCGGTTGCTAATATATGTAACTTGCTTCAGGGGCTGCGGAACAAGCGACAACTTGCAAGGGATGAGGTCACGATGCGGGTCGGCAATGGATCAAGAGTTGATGTGATCACCGTCGGAACGCTGCCTCTCCATATGCCATCGGGATTAGTTATAAACCTAAATAATTGTTATTTGGTGGCTGCACTGAGCATGAACATTGTATCCGGATCGTGTTTGATGCAAAGTGGTTATTCATTTAAGTCTGAAAACAATGGTTGTTCGATTTATATGGATAATATCTTTTATGGTCATGCACCTGTGTTGAATGGTTTATTTCTGTTGGATCTCGATGGTAATATTACGCACATTCATAATGTTGATACTAAAGAGATTAAACTTGATGATGATATATCTGCATATATGTGGCACTGCCGTCTAGGTCATATTGGCGTTAAACGCATGAATAAACTCCATTCTGATGGACTTTTGTAATCACTTGATTTTGAATCATTTGATACATGTGAGCCATGCCTTATGGGCAAGATGACTAGAATGCGTTTTCCGGTTCAATGGAACGGGCAACAGATCTATTGGAAATCATACATACTGATGTGTGTGGACCAATGAGTGTGTCGGCGCGAGGTGGATATCGTTATTTTGTTACTTTCACGGATGATTTGAGTAGATATGGGTATATCTATTTGATGAAACACAAGTCTGAAACTTTTGAAAAGTTCAAAGAATTTCAGAATGAAGTGGAAAATCATCATAATAGAAAGATCAAATTTCTGCGTTCCGACCGTGGAGGAGAGTATCTTAGTTACGAGTTTAGCACACATATGAAAGACTGTGGAATAGTTTCACAACTCACGCCTGCCAGAACACCACAACGTAATGGTGTGTCAGAACGTCGTAATCGTACTTTATTGGATATGGTTCGATCTATGATGTCTCTGACTGACTTGCCACTGTCATTTTGGGGTTATGCACTGGAAACCGCTACATTCACTTTAAATAGGGCACCATCTAAATCCGTTGAAAAGACACCGTATGAATTATGGTTTGGAAACAAACCTAAGATGTCATTTCTTAAGGTTTGGGGATGCGATGTTTATGTGAAGAAACTTCAACCGGATAAACTCGAACCCAAAGCGGAAAAATGCGTCTTCATAGGATACCCTACGGAAACGATTGGGTATACCTTCTATCACAAATCCGAGGGCCAGGTTTTTGTTGCCAAGAATGGATCCTTTCTTGAGAAGGAGTTTCTCGCGAAAGGTGTGAGTAGTCGGAAGGTAGAACTCGAAGAGGTTATTGAACCTTCTCTTCATGGAATGGCGAGTGGCGCAGCACTGGAAGTTGTTTCGGAGTTGACTTCACCTAATGAAGAGAGAGCTAATGATATTGATCATGAAACTCTGAAAGAGGACACTACCGAACCTCGCAGGTCAAGCAGGACACGTGCAGCTTCTGAACTGTACGGCAATCCTGTTGTGAATTTCATGGTTGATGAAATGGATGACCCTGCGATGTATGAAGAAGCGATGATGAGCCCAGATTCCAACAAATGGCTAGAAGCCATGAAACCCGAGATGGAATCCATGTACGAAAACCAGGTTTGGACCTTGGTGGACTTACCTCACGACCGAAAGGCCGTTGAGAATAAATGAATTTTCAAAAGGAAAATTGATGCTGATGGTAATGTGACCATCTATAAGGCTCGACTTGTCGCAAAGGGGTTTCGACAAATTCAAGGAGTTGACTATGATGAGACATTCTCTCCCGTAGCGATGCTTAAGTCGGTTAGGATTATGTTAGCAATTGCTGCATATTTCGATTATGAAATATGGCAGATGGATGTCAAAACTGCGTTCCTCAATGGTAATATTGAAGAAGAGTTGTATATGATACAACCTAAGGGTTTTGTCGATCCTAAGGATGCTAATAAGGTGTGCAAACTTCAGCGATCCATCTATGGACTGAAGCAAGCATCACGAAGTTGGAATCTCTGCTTTGATGAGGTGATCAAAGAGTTTGGATTTGTCCAAACTTATGGAGAGGCTTGTATTTACAAGAAAGTGAGTGGGAGCAATGTGGAATTTCTGATATTATATGTGGATGACATATTATAGATTGGAAATGATTTAGATCTTTTAGACAGTGTTAAAAGTTATCTAAACAGCAAATTTTCGACGAAGGACCTTGGTGAAGCTTCATATATATTAGGCATTAAAATCTATAGAGATAGATCAAGACGCCTAATTGGGCTATCGCAGAGTACATACCTTGATAAGATATTAAAGAAGTTTAATATGGACAAAAGTAAGAAGGGGTTCTTACCTATGTTGCAAGGCAAGACATTGAGTAAGACTCAAAGTCCGGCTACGGCGGAAGAAAGAGAGATAATGGATAAGATCCCCTATGCCTCAGCCATAGGCTCTATAATGTATGCCATGCTATGTACAAGACCGGATGTGGCACATGCTATTAGTTTGACTAGTAGGTACCAATCTGATCCAGGTTCGGAACACTGGATAGCGGTCAAGAATATCCTTAAGTACTTGAGAAGAACTAAGGATATGTTTCTTATATACGGAGGTGAAGAAGAGATAGTCGCTAAGTGTTATGTCGATGCTACCTTTGACACTGATCCGGATGACTCTAAGTCTCAATCTGGATACGTATTTCTCTTGAACGGAGCAACAGTTAGTTGGAGGAGCTCCAAACAACCTGTGGTGGCTGGATCAACAACGGAGGCGGAATATGTTGCTGCTTCAGAAGCAGCGCATGAAGCGGTTTGGATGAAGGAGTTCATAACGGAACTGGGTGTGGTTCCCAGTGCGTTGGACACGATGGTGATCTATTGTGACAACAATGGAGCCATAGCCAACGCAAAGGAACCAAGGTCTCACAAGAATTCCAAGCATATTAAGCGCCGGTTTCACTCCATCCGCGAGCATGTCAAGGATGGAGATATAAAGATTTTTAAAGTGCACACGGACCTGAATGTAGCAGATCCGTTGACTAAAGTACTCCCTAGGGCAAAACATGATCAACACCATAACTCCATGGGTGTTCGATTTATCACTATGTGAACTAGATTATTGTCTCTAGTGCAAGTGGGAGACTGAAGGAAATATGTCCTGAGAGGCAATAATAAAGTTGTTATTATGTATTCCTTGTATATGATAGATGTTTATTTTGCATGCTAAAATTGTATTGATAGGAAACATCAATACATGTGTGTTTAATAAACAAAAAGGGTTCCTAGTCATGCCTCTCTTATAGACTAGCTTGTTGATTAACAGGATGATCAAGGTTTCCTGATCATGGACATTGGATGTTGTTAATAACAAGGTCACACCATTGGTGGAATGATGTGATGAACATTCATCTGAAGTATAGCATTACGATCAAGTCATTGTGTTTATATTGCTATAACATCATACGAAGTAATCTTTATCCTTAGACCATGAGATCATGTTAATTGCTAACACCGGAAGAGTATCTTGATAACATCAAACGGCACACCGTAACAGGGTGACTATAAAGATGGGTTCAGTGCTACGAAGGTGTTATGTTGAGGCTCATGCATCAAGAGTGGAATTTGTCAATCCAGATGACGGATAGATATACTCTGGGCCCTCTCGGTGATATCACATTAGGATAGCTTGCAAGCAAGTGATGTGATCACTAGAATGTTATATCACGAGAACGAGAAAAGAGTGCATGTCGGTAACGAGATCAAACTAGGTATGGAGATACCGATGATCGAATCTCGGACATGTAATATATCGAGAGACAAAGGGATTTAGTTACAAGCGTTAAAGGTTCTCACGATCACAGGAGTCATCGTTGAATGTGTAGGAGTCAGTACGGATCTCCAGGTCCCGCTGCTGATTATTGATCGGAGAAGGGTCTCGATCATGTCTGCATTATTCGCAAACCGTAGGGTGGCACACTTAAGAGTTACCGGACACCATTTTGGAGCACATATGTTTCAGACGAAAGAATTGCAAAGCGCAGGAATTGTTTCAAATAGAAACCGGAAATTGTTTCGGGTGAAATTGCAGAAGGTGGTTCTATATGTGATATTGAAATATTGTAAGGGGCTATATGTGAATGTTTGTTAATTAAAGTAATTAACAAAATTCTGAATAAATTTAGTAAAAGAGTTTTATTAAATGAGAGAGCATTAAATTTGGAGAAACTTAATGCATTTAAAGTGGAGACTTTAAAAGGGAATGTGAAGAGGCATTTTAATGTGGAGGAGTTACCACCACACGAATGGGGGAGGTGAGCGGTCACCCCCCCATGCGCCGGCAATGGAGAGAGGGGGCACCCCCCTCCTCCTATAAAAGGCCACCCATTCCCTCCTTCATCCTCACACCTCCTTGTGAAGGATCTCTCTCCCCCTCTAGAATTATTCCCCCATGGTCTCGGATTAGCGAGATACATGTTCCCGGTGGCATTTCATCTGGAAGGAGTTGCTGCTTCCACTAGATCGCTGGAGCGAGGAGGTAGAGGTTGTCCGGTGGCTTGAACGTGTGTGCGAGTGCGGATGCGCTGCTAAGTTGCGGCGCTCGGACTTCCTCACGATCTTGAGATCGGCAAGTGTACGACTACATCAACCACGAGTTCCTACTCGTTAACAAAGCTCGTTGTATTCGAGGGTAAGTTCTCTATGGATGTATGTCCACCCGTTTGCTTTGTACCTAGTAGAATAGATCTTGGCGTGTAGTTCACACTGTAGGAAAAGTTTTGTTTTCTATGCTGCGGAGCCAACACACCCCTGCAGGGTAAAACTTTCTGAAAGCCATGTCCGCGGTTATGGACGACTTAGAGCACAATATCTTGATCATAGACAATCATAACTAAAGTAGTGCTATAAATTTGACTTTGACATGTCTAGTAATCAGTTTCACTACAACGCAATGAGTAAATAATAGTGCCAAGAACTGCTGGATTTGGGATGCCTCATTCTAATTGTATCTGACTAGTAAGTATTGCGACTACAACAGAATGGTTAACTAAAACTACCCACTGCTTAAAATATCAGGATGACTCATGCTATCTATATTTTACTAGTAAGTGTTGCAACTATAATTGAATGAATAAAACTGCCAACTGTGTGAGTTTCTTCAACATGACATCTTCGTTTGGTCTGCGTGTATAACATACACAAATGAGTATGTATGCCAGTGACATACACCAATACATCAGAGAAATTTCATCTATAAAGAAGTAGAAATATATTGCAACGCCATTACGGCAAGAACCAAAATATATAGATAGTGGTAATAATAATTTAGGATCATATCTTCATACATCACTCATAAAAACATCAAGAGAAAGCGTAAAACACAAATCCGGGTACGGATTATGAGTCAAATCGACATAAGATGCCATGGAAATAAGCACATTCCCGCCCATAGATCTCAGAGATATCCATCCCTAGAATCTCTATGCAAGAGGGTCGTTTGCTCCATCATCGGCCTCATCGACGTAGTAGCTTCCATAAGGATATACCTGACAATCTGGTAAATAAAGTGTGAGATCCTAGGGGCACACTCAACAAGTATTTATGCAACTAAAGGGATAACCTTGGGGTGACGCAACTGCAGTGAAAGATAAATAGCTAAGCAGTCCTATAGGGACACGCTACAACATTCTCCCAACCAGATATGGACGAACACTCGTTAATTGAAACCAACAGTTATATAAACAATATAAGTAAACATAACTCATCCTACTTCTTGCTTACCGAACAAGAAGGGGGAAGAATATCCCATCCGTTGGCAGTTTTATTAACCATTCCATGAGGATTACACTAATTACTAGTCATGTGTAGGAAAGTTAAACACGGTACTTTAGTTATAGTTGTCTATGATCGAGAAACTGTGCTCCAAGTAGTCCATTACAGCAGACACGGCTTTTAGAAAGATTTACCCTACAGGGGTGCACAAATAACAACACACGCATGATTAACCTTGGGAAAAACCAAATGAAAAGCAACGAGGCATCAAGACAAAGCATTTACAAGATTCATAACTGATTTCAGGGGGTGTAAGAGCATCTCCACTCGTTGGTCGTTCCCAGGCCAAAATAAGGAGCTAAATAGCGTTGGACGGAGGAAGTTTTTAGCCAAGGAATGGCCGATTTCCCACTCGCATTCTCAGGCCGAGTTCCCAGATTTGGACAAATTTTAACAAAACTCGGCAAACTTTGGGCGAATATAGGCAGATTTCACTAAAAGATGGCCGATTCATACATATTACATCGAATTCGGGCAGACACCCGAATTCCAACTTCATTTAGGATAAAATACTAAAAAAAGCCGAGGCGGGGGTTGTTGCCGGCATGGATGTGCTCGAGAACAGCGTCGAGTGTCCGGCCAGGCACACTCCACTAGCGGCGGTGGCCCGCCGTGTTGTTGCGCGTTGTCGGCGAGACTAGAGGTCCTTGGTGGGCGGCTAGTTCGGTGAGCAGGCATTGGGCGAAGAACTGTTCCCAATGCACAAGGTTGCCGGCGTCTTCGACGAGCTCGGGATCCGGCATCGCCGCTATGGCGGCCTGGTTCGCTTCGACCATTTTGTCGCCTTCGAGGACCAGCGGCACAGGCACGCCACCGGCGCTGAGCTTCCACCTGCGCGGACATCGGATGTCTGGCGGCGCCATGTAGCCGGCGGCGTGGAGCATCCGCGCCTCCCATGGCTGGAGCATCTGCCGGCCGAAGGCACTGCTTTCGGCCATCGTCTTCGCCGAGTGGTCCTTTTAGCCAGAGTTCATGGTGGAATGGGGTGGCCAGGGGTAGTGTGTAGTGAACCAACGACAGAGCCGTGGTTTATAGGCCGAGCGCGGGCGGCGAAGGCGGGAGGGGTGTAGCGGTGTGGCAGAAAAAAGGCGGGAAGCCAAGGCAGCATTGGCGTGTCGCCAACGCGGGAGCCGTGGCGGAAGGATGATGATGATCGGCCTTCAGTCGCTGACTAGGAACGACCTGGGATCTTCGGACGTATTTTGGGCCAAATTCGGACGAAACCGGTGTCCTGGGAACATGACTGGGCCAATTTTCGGCGTCTGGACGAAAAAATGACCTGGGAATGGCCTGCTGGGAACCTGAGTGGAGATGCTCTAACACCCCGTCCACTGGGCCCTGGGGGTGTCACTCCTGGAAGCTTAATAGGATATGTAGACTGAGCCCACAGACCAACACTAGTCTTTTCTGCGCACTTTGTCCTCACTCGTGCGCACCCGGTACCCACTTCCTGGTCGGTCACCCATCCTAGAATTGCTCTAGGCCAAGCACGCTTAACCTTTGAGTTCTTTTCGAATGATCTTCCGGAAAGGAAGTTGCAACTTGTTGGTATGAGTATCCTATCAATCCTATTAAGCCATGTGCCTGGATCTCACAGGGGCCACCCCGCTAAGCTACCCTCTACAAAGTCATCCAGGCTCCGAGCCAGACCAAGGGGTTTGCGAGAACGGCTGAGAAAGACTGAAAACCCGAAAGTGTGACTGGGCTTGTCCAAACATCATAATCATGCCATGATCCAAAACAGTATAGTAGTAAAGCGCTCCTTGAGCAATAGTAATAAATAAGCAGTAAAACATGGCATAAGTACAAGATAGTAATAACACCTCAAACTAACTATGGCCCCAAGAAATAAGATGTGAATCAAGCTCAAGCAAAGGGGATTCATGGTCCCACATGCGGATAGTGCGATAGTCAAGGAACAAGAATCAAATACTCGGGTCCTATGGGACACAAGTGAGTAGATAAAAGCCAGATCTCAGATATTGCCCACCGGTGCCTCTTTCTTTATGTCGTGGCATTGCCAACAAGTACACCATGTAAGGGGTCCTCACAGAGCGTGTTTAGAGAGGTGGGGGAAGGCGGTGAGTTGGTGGGTACGAGGTAACACAACTTACCCTGGTTCAGGCCACACAACGGTGGCGGAACCCTACTCCTGCTATAAATCACTATAATGACAATACGCCGAGTTACAGAGATCGGTTCGATGTGCGAGTTGATATGAATTGTTTCCCTAAAGGCTCCCACAGGTCTAGCTTATAAAGGCAGCAAAACCTGGGGTTGTAGGGAAAGATCCTTGCCGGACAAGTTATATCCTACACTAATACTAACTAGTCTTCATGAACTCCAAGGCTCCGAGTTGGTTGGTGACCACACCATAGCCTTCCTTCTTCCAGCATGGGCCTCCCTTCGGGATCCATCTAACTGGGCCGCCCAGTAGGCCATAGGACTTGCTACCAACTGTGGGCCACCCGGGATAGCCGGATTAGAGACATGCAATGGTTATACCCATTTAGCATATCCCCAACAGTAGCCCCCGGAGGACTTTAATATCTTGTGTCATCTTGCCCGTTAGTCTTGAATGCTCTGTCTAGGTGATGCTGGAAATTCGTCAAGAAATATTTCAAAGTCTTGCCAAAGAACCCTACAATCTTCTCTGTATTCAACATGAAGACGGAGAATTTTTAATTCTTTAGACTTCCTTTCATAGTCGGATAGTATCCGTCCATACTGGAACCTTCAGATGTGACTACTCCCCTGCCACTGTTAGTAGGGTGACTTAGGCTACAACCTATATATGCTTCCTTGAAACTCACATATGGAAGTGGTTAATCGTAGAGATTTTCCCGTGCGTGAAATCTAAAATGTTAAGGGGCAAACGAGGGACGTGGCGAAATCACTGCGCACGTTTGCACACACGTTGTCAATTCTTATACCATTAGATCCCATGCGCACGAATCTTGACGCCAGGGATTATAAATAGTTATTGCGGCCGAAGATTATTCTTTTACCTGCATTCTTCCTACGTCTTCTTCTTCCTCTCGTCTTGTGACCCTTCGAGCTCTAGTGAAAACCCTAACAGAGAAATCCCATCTCTCATTTTCTTGCAATCCAGTTCAATGGCGAGCAACAACAACACTCCATCGATGGTGGGGGTTCCTGAGTCCACTAAGGAGCCATCGAGGGATGTCCCTATCCCATTGAAGGGGCTGGTGATTCCAGTCTCCGCCGTGGTGGAATCCACTAGCGATGACCAAAAACAAGCGGCCGTCAAAGCCACCGAGGAGGAAGATGACTCCCATAAAGGAGTGTGGAGGGGGTTTGAGCTTACTACAGAGCAACTGAAGGAACTCATCAACGAGGGATATCTCCCCTTGATGGAGGGGCTAGTCTGGCAGCCGACACCATCCGGTGAGGTCGTCCCCTCTCCCCAAGCTGGAGAGAAGGTCTACCTCAAAGCGCAGCTGGTACGCATCGTTTCCCTCCTAGTCTCCGACTTCTTCCTTGAGGTCCTAAATCACTTCTGGGTTCTTCCTCACATCCTTAACCCCAATAGCATCCTAGTACTTAGAAATTATGTAGCTATGTGTGAAGGATACCTAGGGATTAAGACGAGGTTAGATTTGTTTATCTATTTATTCACTGTGAAGAGAGTCTGGAGATTCCAAGGATGAACTTCAGAATTGCGGAACCATTAGTTCTAATATCTGTCTTAGCCAGCGATTCCCTGACATAGGTGGCCATGAGTCTTGCAAGAACTGGCAGAAAAATTATTTCTATAGCCTAGATATTCCTCTGGCCTACCGATAAGGCTCATACCCTGACTTTGTTGACGGAGCTCCTGCTGAGGCCAGTACCTGGAGGTCCCAAGCCCTTCTCCCTTTAGACGATGAAGCCTCCCGCGCTCTAAGGCGGATAGAGTGACTAGTAGATTAAGGTCTGACTGGTTTGGACCTAGCCATGTGTTGGTTTGTAAGGCGGAGCCAGCCTCTACAACACCGCGCCAAGATGATGCATGAGTACTCCAAGGAGAGAAATGATCCAATGAGAATCTCTAAGGACAACTTCTCCAATGACTCCATCAAGCTCCGACTTAAGGACATCGTGAGGATGAAGGACAAGAAGTGTGGCTCCATTATCACCTTAGGCATGTTCGAATGCAGTAAATGCCCAGAGGTAACCCTGTTTCCTTCATTGCTTAAGTTCTCCGTCTTGGATGCATCAATCATCTAACATGTTTCTATCCCCATCAGCTGGCAAAGTTGGCCGACGAAAACATGGCCTCGCAAGTTTACGATCCGAAACTGAAGGATGTGCATATTGTGTCCGATGATGAGGACTCCAAGGATCATCTAGCTCTGGCAAGGCAAAAGCAGAAGAGCTCCACCTCTAACGATGCTACAGAGGGTAAGAAGAAGAACAAATTGGAGAATGGAGTCTCCAAGAAATCTAGTGCCACCTTAGAGGCGGAGAATAAAAAGTCCGCTAACATCCCCTTGTCCAAGGCATCTGCCACACTGTAAGTACTTTACTTCTCCGACTTTGATTTGTGCCCATTCATTCTTGTACTTATACTTTATACATTTCAGGAGAAATCAGGTATTAGTCTGAAGCGCACCTCCAAAGATGTTGGTTATTCTAAAAATATTCGTGAGACGCTGACCAAGTCCTCCCCCGCTATCGCTCCCTCTACTCCTGCCGCCAAGCCTGCATCAGGCTCCGTCAGAAGCTCGTCCGTCGTTGCACCTGAGACCTCCATCAAGGAGACAAACATCAATCCTACACATATGTCTCAGGTTCTGCCGGCATGGACATTGTTCCTGGTGGCCAGGCAACACAGTAGAGCACATCTTCTCCAATGGTTGAATCTACGGCTTATGATGCCACCGTAAAAGGGAAGCAACTAGAAGAGGGATCAGATGCAACGGCAACAACAACAACCAAGTCTGGAACTTCTATGTTGTCAACTTCTATAATATATCAAAAGACGGCTAGAGCTTCATCCGTTCCTCTTGCTGGTGCGCCTGCTATGCCTCTAACTGCTTTGACACGGAGTTTGGATGATCTTGTCTGGCAACCAGATGTTATTATAACAATGCCATGACCATCCATGATGCATACGCCACTACAAAAAACAATCTAAAGATTATTTGCATCGTGATTCTTCGATATTTATGTTTCACTTTATAATATATCCCACTATAGCCCCCGAGCTCTTAGGCGTAAAACCATAAGTTATTGGCATGAGTGCTCTAAAAGGAACTAAGTGTAAAACTTGATAGTGTTGCCCCTGAGTTTCTAGGTAGAATGAATAATTCCGGCTAGATACTCTAAGAGAAGCATACATAGGTTAAAATATGATACTGTATCCCTCGAGCCTCTAGGTGAAACTGATAAAGTTCCGGCTAGATGCTCTAGATAAACTAAGCATGCTTTTTATCCGGAATGAGAATAATCGGAGGAAGGCCACCAATGAAAGGTTTGCCTAGATGCAAAAGCGCTAGATCTTGAAAAGGTTAAAACAACCTTTTTGAAGGATCAGATCAAAAATAACAAGCATATGTTCTCTTCCGACATCTCCCTGATCCATTATGTGTAACTATTTCTTCCAAATACTCATAATGCTTCACTGTTTCGACTTGTAGAAGTTGTTGCCAAGGCTAAAAGCATTGTTGAACAATCCAAGCACATCCAGGAATTGGATGATGAGAATAAGATCCTGAAGAATGATCTAGCTAAAGCTGTCAAAATGCATGAAGATGCGATGAAGGTCATGCAAGAATCCGCAAACACCGAGATGGAGCGCGTAAAGAAGGAGATTGAATATCTCAAGGAACGGAACCAAGCTACCACAGAGAAGATTACTTGAGGCCTTGAAATGTTCAAGAAACTTTAGAAGGAGCATGACATCTTGGCGGAGACATGCCAACAAGCTGAAACTAGCATCTTCGGTAACTTTCTTCCGTATTCTCAAATTCTGTAAGTCGGATATTTTATATCATTGCAATACTCATGAACTTTGTCTCTTATGAACACACAACCCCCATTGGTTTAACCAACATGGGTGAAGATGCTTGGGATTCAAAGGAATGCATGATTCTTGCGGGTAACTTCATCAACACTGCCATCACCTAGGCTAAGGAAATAGCTCGGCCCCTAGACATCAACATCAAGGCGGCATACTCTATCGCCAAGTACTCAGAAATCCTCCATAGAGCCCCCAGAAGATAGAGAGCTGGAAAGCATCCTCCATTTGTTCTGGTGCTAGGATGGCCTTGTCCTTGGTGAAAGCACACTACGACGATGCCGACATGGATTTGGTAACCTTAGGTATGCCAAACATCGACGAGGAAAGCAACAAGGTTGATAGCACTACTATCTGGAATTCCCTCATGGATATGATACCAAGGTTACCAAGCTAGTCAAGGCTAATGTCTTCGTGCCTGCTGAGGGGATGGATGACGAGCCAGTGGAGTCAGATTCTTCCTTCAGGATTGTCTCTGACCATGATGATATGTCCAAGGTTGCTTCTCCCACTACCGATGATGCAGAAGAAAAGTCACTTGTAGCAGAGGCATAAAACACTTTGTTGTATTAAATGTGTCTTTGTCATTTTGTATGCATGCGGAAAAACAATGTAGAAGTAAGGAAAAAAAACTTGGCTACAAGCCTCCTGCTACTTTTCTATGTCCGACATGTATATATTTTTTAAGCAAGTGCTAGATTATCCATTATTCTGGTTCTTATGCTTGACCTTTCATGAGAAGGAAGACTCACAGCATAGAACAATGTTCTCAGGTGATGATGCTTAATAACACCGTCTAGAACCCAAGAACAAAATTGTCGGCTTTGAGTGCTGAAATGTCACTACTCCGGAAATCCACATAAAAACAAGAGAAAACATGTAGACCAGAAAACTTAAGCTAATGCCCATAGGCAGAATTTTCACAAGTGCAAATGCAAACTTGCACATAAAGGGTTTATATAATCAAAAATAAACACTAAATGAGGTAAAATACTCAGAAAATATGAGTGAACCAAATGCTTTATTTCATTGTCATATAAGGTACTTATTACATAACAGAAAATAAGCTAAGTCTAAAATGGACGTAGATGTGCTATGTTCCATAGCCGATCAGTATCCGGGTAGTCATCATCGGGGTCACGTCGCTTATACTTGCGATCTTTTTCTAGCGTATCTTTCAACTCGTGAATATCGACGAGGTAATAGGAACCATTGAGCAGTGCTTTGCTTATGACGAATGGTCCTTCCCAAGGTAGGGATGGTTTGTGTGACTTTTTCTGCTTGAGGAGAAGTGTCGTTGTATTGGGAACGGCAGTACCTAAATAGGTTAGATAGAGGTGTGGGGACTAGCAGGGAAGCTCTCGACGGCATCCACAAGCGGGATTGGATACGAGCAAGTTTATCGAGACACAAGAAGTATACAGGTTCGGAGCCCTCGTGGTGAGGTAAAGCTCCTACTCCTGCCGATCTGACTATGTGTGATATACAGGCTACAATTGCTCCTCGAGTTGTATTCACTAGCTACTGCCTTAAATGAACTCAGACCAACCCACTCTACTAGAACCTTGCCTCTCCTTATATAGGCAAAGAGGCAACGGTCTTACTGGCCAGTCTAGCTGGCGGGCCCCACAGGCGGGTCCCAGCCGGCTGGTCATCTACAGTACTTAGTACACTTACATCCATTCAGAGTACAAACGATATGGTCGTCGTGGGTACAGTGAACACCGTGCGAGGCTGTCGTCAACATCCGGCCACTGTTCCCGCGTCATCCCAGAAAGTCTTCGGTATGGCTGGGTGGTTAAGAGTCTTGTCATCATACCAGGGCGTACCGTGCACTGTGCAGCACGTCGCACTATCCTCCTTATTGAGTCCGGCTACGCTAATGTAGCCGGTTGCTTCTCGCCGTTCCGGCTATCGTGAGGTAGCCAGCTTGACTTTCTTCTGTTCGGCTGCGCTCGGCCAGCCGGACGCGATCCGACTGTCGTGATTCTTGTCTGGTTGGGGAATCCGGAGGTCATCCCCCCCGACACCAGCCCCCAAGAGCGTGTAGATTTTGCCCTTAGGCAAAATGTGCACGCGCTCATCACTAACTTTGAATTTTCTGGCCGGCTATGCCTGGCAGTTGCGCTACCCATGACATCAGTGCTGACGCCAGCCACGCGCGCACACGCAATCATTACACTGCGGGCAGCGTAACGTCCCGTCGCACGTCGCCTCGGGAACCGCCGCCTGCCTGTTCGGTTTCTGCTCCGGGATCATCTGCGCATCCCGTGCATGCGCAAAGGATCCTGCGCCATGGGGGAGCGGGATGTGGCTGGCTGGGCGCCACGTGGCACCGCAGACAGTTCCACTTTTGGGTCTTTAAAGGGCCGCCCCAGGGGAGTGGTTCGTCCTTCCGTTCGCTGCTTCTCCACTTTTCCCCTGCGCCCTTGCCTTCCTCGCATTGCCTTGCTCGCTGCTGCTACTGTAGTCCGCTGTGCCGCTAGTTTCGTGTCGTCGGTGGTACGGGCCACCGTCTTTCTTCAACCGGAGCTCCTCATCGCGAGCCGGAGATGGCTGCTGAACGCGGGGCCTAGTGCGGCTCCTTCGTGATGGAGGAGCACATCCAGAAGTACCACGCCACCCGCGTGCTGCTGTCGGAGACGGAGGCGGGGGTGCGGCTGGCACCAGAGGGGGAAGAATCACCGCACCCGGAGGAGGGGGAGCGGGTGATCTTCCTGTCGCATCTTGTCCGCGGCTTCACGCTGCCGGTGCATCCTTTCTTCCTCACATTTCTTGCTTTCTTCGACCTCCGCCTTCACCACCTAGGTGCCAACACTGTCAGGACACTAGCACACTTCGTGGCCTTCTGTGAAAGCTATCTAGAGATCCAGCCGGATCTCGGGCTCTTTTGCCGGCTCTTTCGAGTCCGGCCGCAGGTCCAATTCACCAAGGGGCCGCTGGTGACGTGCGACGGCGCCTCCATCTACTCCCGCATGCAGAATGGCTACCCCAAGTTCCGGCTGCAGGACACGGTGCGACTGTGGCAACAGTCGTACTTCTACGTCTGCAACCTCACCGCCGAGGATCGGATCAACCTGCCGGTTTTCCAGGACGTAGAATCTAGCCGGCAGCAGTGGGATCTAAAGATCTACGGCAAGAAGGCGGAGTCAGATGTGATGCTGCATCGCATGCGCGCCCTCGTCACCGCCGGCTTGACTGGCCTGGACATCACCCTCAGCTGGATGTCCCGGCTGTTGATGCCGCTGCAGCAGCAGGCACATAAAATGTGCTTCTACTCCGGCCGGCTAGACCCAACCTGGCTGTCCTGCCGGACGATCACGAAGGAGCGGCTGCTGGAGGGCTGGACGTTCGGGCTGGCGCCTTACCACCGCGACAACCGCGCGCCCCGGGTAAGTCTTTTCCGCCGGATACAACTTCAGTCTTTCGTTTTTTTGTTGATAGTCGGTTTCCGTAGCCATCATGGTGTGCACTTAGCGGGAGATCGATTGCCTGAAGAAGGTGAACGACCGGCTAAACAAGTCCAATTCCATGCTTCGACTGTAAAATAAGGACTGGCATGCCAAGCTGGACACGCTGGAGGCCACCGCGAAGGAGCGCGACGCCACCCTCGCTAGCCAGGCCCAAGCCTTTGACCTCCTCGAAGCCCAGAACAAGGATCAGGAGAAGGAGGTCAACCGGCTGACGACCCGGGAGAAGGCCTTGGTGGAGGAGCTGATGCAGGTCAAGCATACGACAAAGGGTAAGTTTTCTCTCCGACTCCCTTCGTCTTTCCGGATCCAGTAGCTGGATCTAATGTTCTTTCTTCTGACAACTTTTTATCCCGGCGTAGACCTGCTGGCATATAACCGTCTGCAGGAGAACTGGCCGGGGGAGCAGCCGACTGCCTAGGAGTTGGTTGTCCTTCTTGGCGAGGAGGCTGCCAAGCTTCGCCAGGTGACACAGGCTGTCTTAACGTTACTGTGGCCGGATGCACCTATCCCGGGGACGATTGCGCAGCTGGCGGCTAAGGTGGTGGAGGTGCCATCATCGACCATCTGTGGGACTTGGCGGCGTGGGCTGGGGCAGAGATGGCCCTTGCCTTGATGCTCTCCTAGTACAAGGACGCCCGTGTCGAGAAGATGGACGGGGGCTTTCATGCTGGTGCCGACCTCGCCGCCATCCGCCAGGCCCATCCAGAGCTCCGGGCCTCCGCCATCAAGATCGCCATTTACGCGGACGTCGACGAGGTCCTCACCGACTCGGAGTCCGTCGGCACTCCGGATGCGGAAGCTTCATCGTAGCCGACCGGTGGGGACGCCGTAGCCGGATTAGCCAACGCGCCTCCTCCTCCTCCCGGGACTGCCTCCAGCCAGGATCCTCCGCACGGCAAAGTCCCTACTGCCTAGATATGATCCCCGGAATGTCGGGTGTACTTGTTATTTGTCTTGTCTTGTTTAAACCTTGTTGTCTGTGCCGGCTGTCTCTGACGCCGGGTGAACTCATGGGAGCTTCTTCTCCCCCTTTTTATATTCGACTGAACTGTTTGGCTTTCTTCCGACTTGAGTTTTTTGTTCGTTTCGAAGTTTTGATATTTTGCTGATTGAATTTATCCGGCTGAACACCTTTAGCCGGGGGAACTCCAATCCCAGTGGGGGCGTGCTAGCGCACCCACTGGGTGTAGCCCCCGAGATTCGGAGTAGCTAGCATAGCCAGGTGCTTCGAATCTTCTCTTTTCTTCAAGTCTTTAGCTTCCTCCGACTAGACGCCTCTACCCGGTTTCTTTCACTGGCTGGGCGCCTGCAGCCGGGGGAACTACAATTCTAGTGGGGGCATGCTAGCGCACCCACTGGGTGTAGCCCCCGAGATTCGGAGTAGCTGGCATAGCCAGGTGCTTCGAATCTTCTTCTTTCTTTTCTTCCTGCCCTTGCCCTCACCTAGGCTCCAAATATCCGGCTAAACGCCTTTTGCCGGTCGGAAACTACAGGATTCCACTAGGGGCGCGCGAGCGCACCCAGTGGGTGTAGCCCTCGAGATTCGGAGCGCTTGATGAAGGCAAGGACTTCGAATCTTCTTTCTTCCTAAATTCTGACTTAGTGTAGTCGTGCAAAACAATCATGTATATATTCCCACATGTTAATAGGTTAGTCGGTAAAACTTTAGCCGGAAGGCGGATTTGTTTTTTGAAAACTAGCTTGTGCTTCTCTGGACACTTAGTCATTTTCCCGTGAGCTCTGCTGTTTCCGCTGCGTCCTTGCCGGGCAGCCGGGTTGCGGTCTGCAGCCGGAATCGAAGGGAGCTGACAGTGCATTGCGCACGGTACCGATGGCTTAGTAGCCGGATCATCTCAAACTAGTTGCGAGGCCAGGACACCCAATCTATCGTATCTTCTCCCTGTTTTTCATGTGGGATGCCTCGGGCTTTTGCTCTTACTAGCCAGACAGTCGGGTTGCAGTCTGTAGCTGAGACGAAGAGTGGGCCTCTGACACCATCGCACACTACTCAGTCGGTTTGTTGATTTAGCAGGTCGGGCCAGCCGGCGAGCCCCCGGGTAGGGGTTGCCGGATCCGGAAAAACTGAACTGGAAACAGATACACACGAATTTCTAGCAAGGAGCCCCCGAGCATCTCGTGGGGTCCGCATTTTCATTCTCGGGCGGAGCAGTGCCGTGTTCCAGGGGCGCTCTGTCTCCTCATCCTACTTGTCCATCTTGTTCCTGCGCGGCTACTGCGCGTCGATGAGGTAGTAGGAGTCGTTGGGCAACGCCCGGCTGATGATGAAGGGACCCTCCCAAGGCGGCGATAGCTTGTGCATGCCCTTCGTGTCTTGCACCAGCCGGAGGACCAGATCTCCCTCACGGTACGCGACGGGGCGGATCCGGCTAGAATGGTAGCGTCGCAGGCGCTGCTGGTACAAGGCTGATCTGGATAGTGCCAGCTCGCGGGCTTCCTCGAGGAGGTCCATGCCATCCTCCCGCGCCTCCTAGTTGGCCTTTTCATCGTAGAGGAGCTTGCGTGGTGAGTCGAACTCGATGTCCGCGGAGAGGACGGCTTCCGAGCCATAGACGAGGAAGAACGGGGTGAAGCCGGCGTGGTGCAGAGACTCCACAGCACAGCCGGAAGTTCTTCAATCCAGCATCTGGGTGACCACTCCAAAGGCTCGATGAGGCGCGGCTTGATGCCGGCTAGCACTAGGCCGTTTGCCCTTTCGACTTGCCCGTTGGACTGTGGGTGTGCGACGGAGGCGAGGTCCTGTCGGATGCCCTTGTTGTTGCAGAACCGGGCGAACGCCCCCTTGGCGAAGTTCGTGCCGTTGTCGGTGATGATGCTATTGGGGTAGCCGAACCGGTTAATGATGTCGGTGAAGAAGGTGACGACTGTCGCGCCGTCCAGCTTCCAGATAGGCTTGGCCTCTATCCACTTTGTAAACTTGTTCACCGCCACCAGTAGATGGGTCATGCCTACGCGTCCCTCCTTGAAGGGGCCGACCATGTCGACGCCCAGACAGCGAAGGGCTAGGTGATCGGTATGGTCTTGAGCACCATAGTCGGCATGTGCCTGAGCTGCCTGAAGCGTTGGCACCCGTTGCACGCGTGAACTAGCTGCTCGGCATCCTCGAGGGCGGTGGGATAATAGAAGTCGTGGCGGAATGCCTTGGCGACTATTGCCCTGGATGAAGCGTGATGCCCACACTCGGCCTGGTGGATGTCCTTGAGCAGCCGGTAGCCTGTGTCCACATCGACACATCTCTGGAAGATGCCGGATATGCTGCGCTTGTACAACTCTTTGTTGATGATGTTGTACGTGTGCGCACGCTGCCGGATTTGCCTGGCCTCCACCTCGTCATCCAGAAGCTCCCCATCGGTGATGTAGCTTATGAAGGGCTGCGCCCAGGATGGTATCTCCCATATAGTGAGGACGCTTCCGCTCTCCGGTTGAGGGGTGTCGGGGGGTCGTCTGGATGAGGTACCCGGAACGGAAGCCACCGAGCCACTTGATGAGTCGGCAGCCCTCGGGTCTTGCGAGCCAGAGGGTATGGGCTTGCCGGAATTTGTGCGAGCCTTCTTCTTCGCGGGCTCTGCCGGTTCCGCTTCTGCCGCAGCGTCAGTCGGGACGCTCCCCGCCCAGATGATGGAATCCGACTCGGGATATGGGTTGATGGAGGGCTTGCGCAGATGCTCCAAGGAGACCCCTGGTGGGATCGCCTGCCTGGTGGATCCGATTCGCACGAGCGATTCGGCTGCCTCGTTGTTGACGCAAGGGACGTGATGGTACTCACATCCATCGAAACAGGCGCTGAGCTTCTGTATGTGGAACCGGTAGAGGGCCATGTTTGCATCACGGGCATCCCACTCTCCGGATACCTGCTGCACCACCAGATCCGAATCGCCGAAGCAAAGGATACGGTTGACACCAATCTCTCTGGCTAACCAGAGGCCATGTACCAATGCCTCGTATTCGGCAAAATTGTTGGAGGCCTTGAAGTGGATCTGGAGGACGTACTCCAGTCGGTCTCCTTTGGGCGAGGTGAGCACAATGCCGGCTCCCAAGCCCCCGAGCATCTTCGAGTCGTCGAAGTGCATCTTCCAGTGGTCCAAATCGGGAACCGGTGGGAGGTACTGGGTATCGACCCAGTAGACGAGGAAGTCCGCAAGAGCTTGCGACTTGATCATGAGATGGGCCTCGTACTGGATGGAGTAGATGGCAAGCTCGATGGCCCACTTGGCGACTCAGCCGGTGGCGTCCTTATTGCCGATAATTTCCGAAAGGGGTGCGGTGCACACAACCTTAATCGGATGCTCCTGGAAGTAGTGCTTGAGCTTCTTGCACGCCAGGTACACACCATAACATATCTTCTGGTAGTGGGGGTAGTTCTGCTTGGAGAGGGAGAGAAACTCGCTGAGGTAGTAGACGGGTCGCTGAACCGGCTGAGCCTTGCCTTCCTCGGGGCGCTCCACCACCAGGACGATGCTGACGACCCGGCTGATGGCTGCTATATAGAGCAACATCAGCTCCTTGCTAGCCGGCGTGGCTAGAATCGGCGTTGTGGATAGCATGCGCTTGAGGTCGTGGAAAGCGGCATCGGCCTGCGAGGTCCAGGAGAACTTGTCCGTCTTCTTCATCAACTGGTACAACGGAAGTGCCTTCTCCCCCAACCGGCTGATGAAACAACTAAGGGAGGCCAGGCATCCGGTGAACTTCTGCACTCCAAGCAAGCTTCTGGGCGGCTGCTTTCTCTCGATAGCCACGATATTCTTTGGATTTGCCTCGATCCCTCGTTGTGAAACTAGGAAACCGAGGAGCTGGCCGGATGGGACTCCGAAGACACACTTCTCTGGGTTCAGCTTCATCTGGTACTGCCGGAGGTTGCCGAATGTCTCTCCAAGTCCTCAAGGAGGGTGCGCTTCTCCTTGGTCTTGATGACCACATCGTCCACATAGGCGTGCATGTTTCAGCCGATCTGCGAGTGCAA
Organism: Avena sativa; assembly: GCA_916181665.1. Lineage (NCBI taxonomy): Eukaryota > Viridiplantae > Streptophyta > Magnoliopsida > Poales > Poaceae > Avena > Avena sativa. Next base: position 265,864,491 of record OV702292.1, on the reverse strand, counting down.
GCACTTCTGCATGTAGTGCTGATAGGTACCACCTACATTCTTCAGACAGAAAGCCCCGTATGGGGTGATAAACTATGTCTTTATCTGGTCAGCCGGATTAAGCCGGATCTGATTGTAACCAGAATAACAATCCAAGAAGGATAACAAATCGCAGCCGGTCGTGGAATCGATAACCTGATCGATACGGGGCAAGGAGAAAGGGTCTTTCAGGCACGCCTTGTTCGGGCTAGTGTGGTTGATACACATGCGCCATGTCTTGTTCTTCTTTAACACCAGGACTTGGTTGGCGAGCCAGTCCGGGTGGTACGCCTCCATAATGAACTCATCTCGTCACCAATAATCTTTCTTTTCTCTTCTTTGAACCGACGCAGAGGCTGCTTGACCGGCTTGGCATCTGGTCGTACGTGGAGTGAGTGCTCGGCGAACTCCCTCGACACACCTGGCATATCCTTGGGCGACCACGCGAAGATGTCCCGATTCTCATGGAGGAAGTCGATGAGCGCGCCTTCCTATTTGCTGTTCAAGCCGGCACCAATGGTGACGAACTTGGTCAGGTCGGAGGGGTCGAGCAGAATGCTCTTTGTCTCCTTTGCCGACTGGAAAGCTGCTTCCCCAGCTGGCTTGCTACTAGTTGGCATTTCTTGCTGGGCCATGGCCACATTGCTCATGATCACGCGCTTTTCTTCGGCTATGATGAGGGCCTCTGCCAGCTTGGAGCCGGCTGAGGCGCACTCCATCAACCGCCTGAAGCAGCCGGCAACGGTGATCACGCTGTTTGGTCCTGGCATCTTCGTCTTGAGATACGCGTAGTGGGTGACGGCCATCAACTTGGCAAAGGCGGGGCGCCTGAGGAGAGCATGGTAAGAACTAGGCAGGTTCACACCTCGAACCATACTGGCTCACGCCAGAAGTTCTCCTCGGTCATGAAAATGATGTCCAGCTTGATCTTGCCCAGCGGAGCGCAAGCCGGTCCTGGCAGTACGTCGTGGAATGTCGTGGTAGTCGGGCGCAGGTCGCGCTCGCGGATGCCAAGTTTCTCCAGGGAAGACCGGTAGAGGAGGTTGAGGATGCTGCCTCCATCGATGAGGATGCGCAAGAAGCGGCAGGTGCGCTCATTGGAGACGATGAGGGGGTCAAGCACCATGGCGTAGCCCCGAGAGTCGGAAGCTCTCTCAGCTGGTCCTCGCAGGTCCAGGTGATGGGGGTCTCCGACCAGTTCAGGAACTGGGGGATGGGAGAGGCAATGGTGTTAACCTCCCTAGAGCGTCGCCTGCGGCTGTGCTTGTCGTCTTGCTCCGTCTCGAAGATGTGGTAGGCAACGTGCGGCTGGGGGTAGTTGTTGTTGTTGCCGCCATTGCCGCCATTTCCATCATTGCCGGTTCCCCTAGCCGGTGGTGGGGGTCCGCCAGGAGGGGGTGGGGGGAGACGTTGTTGGTTGCCTTGGTCCTTTAGCTGGCGGGTCCAGCTGCAGTTCCTCGTGGTGTGCGTAGCTGGTTTGAAGGGACCGCTATGCCACTTGCACGGGCCGTCAAACATTTGGTCGAAGGTGAGCCGGGGCTTCTGGTTCTTGTGTCATTAGCCGGTGCGTCGGGCGCACCCTCCACAGCATTGACCTGCCGCGCATGGTAGCGAGGCTTCTGCTGTCCGGCTTGGCGGTCCCCATGGAATCGGTTGTCATTGCCGTTCCGCCTGGAGGATCCGGCTTCTCCAGCCGGATTGCTCGGACGGTCGCGGGCAGGCTCCGTTGGAGTCAGGTGCCCGTCAGCACTTACTCGGAGGGGTTTCTTCATGGCGCCGTCCGCCATGGCATACTAGTCCGCAACCGTCATGAGCTCCGCCATGGTTTTCAGCTCGTCACACAGTAGCCGATGGAGAAGCATGGTGCCTTCTCGGTACCCCTCGACGAAGAAGCCGATGGCCTGGCTCTCCAGGATTCCTTCACAGGTGTTGTGCAGCTCCGTCCACCTGGCGAGGTACTCGCGGTCCATTTCGCGGTCGCCCTGAACGCACAAGGCCAGGTCGCGCAGGCGCCCCGGACGCTTGTACATGCCGTTGAAGTTGTGGACAAATACCTTCTCGAAGTCTGGCCAGGCGTTGATGCTGTTGGGTGCGAGGCTGTTGAGCCATGTCCTCGCAGACCCAGTTAGCATGAGGGGGACGTAGCACGCAGCTGTGCACTTGTTCCCATGGGCTATGCCGACTGCCGTGGCGTAGTCGGTCAGCCAGTCTTCCGGTTTCATGCTGTTGTCGTACTTGGGGGTGTCCCTAGGCAGGGTGAACTTATCCGGAAACGGCTCGTTCGGATGCAGGGTCCGAAACAAACCGGTCCGGTGGAGTCTTCCTCTTCCGTGACGCGCGCTTGAGCGAGGAGCTCGATGCGGTCGCGGGCATCCGGACGATCCGGGTTGGGTGCTCCTACCCGGCCCGAGAGATGGGAGCCGGTAGGTTTTGGCGCACCGGTTGGTGGAGGGGGAGGCGGTGGGTTGCTGTTCACCGTCTGCTCCTGGCGCGGCTGGCCCTTGTTGCCAGAGCTGCGATGCTTGCTGCGAGCTTTAGCCGGAGGAGAGGATGCCTGCTGGGTCTCGCGGGGCGCGCCCTTGGTGTTGGCATGTGGCTTACTCCCTTTGGAGCAGCTGGGGTCCTCCTGCATCTACCGGTTGGCATCTGCCTGCTCGTCCGCGATCTGGAGGAGCTCCTGCACCCGGGCATTCTGCCGGTTTCGCTCCTCGCGCTCTAGGTTGGGAAGTTCGTCTGCCGCGGCTCGTGCCATGCGTAGATTCTTGATGGTTGTGTTGTAGGTGGGCCAGATGAGAGCGGGTAGCAGATTCGGCTCTCCATCCCTCTCCATCCTGCTGCCCAGCTCGCTGCCCTGGCGCTGTATCTGTCTGTGCCGGCTCGGCTCCGCGGTAGCCGGTGTGTGGCCGTGCGCGCGGTCGTACTCGTGCCAGGTGATCTCGATCTTCTTGTGGGTCGCAACTAGCTCCATGGCCTCCTGTAGAAGAAGCTGCCTCTCCATGGCAAAGTTAGCCTCCACCTACTCGGGGTTGTCCCCGAGGTTAACCGGCGTGAGGAGCCGGTCGATGGCCTCCTCCACCGGGTTCCTAGGCAGCAGAGGGGCGGAAGTTTCGACCTCGTCCGCGCCCTTCTCCCGAGGCTGGTAGGGATGAGAGCTGGAGCCGGTCATCATCACCTCGACACTACGAGGAGCGACGGGGGTGCCGCTGTCAGAGTGCAGCGGCTCCATGATGGAAACGATTTCCCTAGGGAAACGCTCTGGCACGGTGGTGACATATATGGGGAGGTCGCCGAAGAGCACAATCGAACCGTTTGTCGGAAACGTGATTCTGGCGAAGCAGGAAGCGTTGTTGATGACACAGTCGAACGTGCCGAGCGTAAGCACTAGGTCGGAGGCCACTCGCTCACCGACTGAAGTGCGGGGTCTCGTGTGGAACGTGACTCCAGTCGAAGCCATATAGCCCCACGGTGGGTGCCAACTGTCGTTGTATTGGGAACGACAGTACCTAAACATGTTAGATAGAGGTGTGGGGACTAGCAGGGAAGCTCTCGACAGCGTCCACAAGCGGGATTGGATACGAGCAAGTTTATCGAGACACAAGAAGTACACATGTTCGGAGCCCTCGTGGTGAGGTAAAGCTCCTACTCCTGCCGATCTGACTATGTGTGATATACGGGCTACAATCGCTCCTCGAGTTGTATTCACTAGCTACTGCCTTAAATGAACTCAGACCAACCCACTCTACTAGAACCTTGCCTCTCCTTATATAGGCAGAGAGGCAACGGTCTTACAGGCCAGTCCGGCTGGCGGGCCCCACAGGCGGGTCCTAGCCGGCTGGTCATCTACGGTACTTAGTACACTTACATCCATTCAGAGTACAAATGATATGGTCGTCGTGGGTACAGTGAACGCCGTGCGAGGCTGTTGTCAACATCCGGCCACTGTTCCCGCGTCATCCCACAAAGTCTTCAGTATGGCTGGGTGGTTGCGAGTCTTGTCATCGTACCAGGGCGTACCATGCACTATTCAGCACGTCGCACTGTCCTCCTGATTGAGTCTAGCTACGCTAATGTAGCCGGTTTCTTCTCGCTGTTCCGGCTATCGTGAGGTAGCCGGCTTGACCTGCTTCTGTCCGGCTGCGCTCGGCGAGCCAGACGCAATCCAACTGCCGTGATTCTTGTCTGGTTGGGGTATCCGGAGGTCATCCCCCCGACAAGAAGCAAAATATCCCTGCATAGCTTCTACTGGTAGATGGCAGATCTCTAGCATGACAAGACGTGTTCTTCCTTGAGCTGGTCCACAAATAAGCGTCTAGATTCTTCAACGTCATATTCGTCATAGGTAGCGACTCTCGGTGCATCATGGAGTATGTCAGATGGTAGGACTACTTCTTGTCCATAAACCATGAAGAAGGGGTCAAGTCAGTGGATCTATTAGGTCTCATTCATAAACTCCACAAAACAAATGGTAATTCCTCCGCCCAGGCTCCAGCTGCTCTATCTAGCAGTGCCTGTAAGCATGGCTTGATTCCTTGTAGAATTAGTCAATTGTCCCTTTCAACTTTCCATTAGATTGTGGATGTGCCATAAACACTAGGTCAGGCGGATGCCTTTGTCGTGACAGTAATCCTCTACTTCTCCGAGTGATAAGTTGCTGCCATTGTTGGTGATGATGCTATGCGGGAGACCAAATCTCACCACTAGATTCTAGACAAATTTCAGGGTTGTTTCCCCATCGAGCTTTCTAATGGGTTTAGCATCAATCAATTTATGAATTTATCAATTGAAACCAGCAGATGCGTAAACCCACAAGGTGTCTATTGGGGATATACTTTCCGGGTATCCTCACAGTTCCTCACCGACCAGGGTGGCCCACTTCGGGTTAGAGCTTTGCTTCACGGATGGCCCAGTCAGGGAGAAGAGACGGAGTCTAGTCCGGCTACGGGAAGGCCCAGAAGACTTACCGACATAGGCCCATAGTGTTACTTGTAGTTCAAGATGTACTCTGTAACCGACTCTTAGTCGTAGCCGGATAGATCTCTCCTGTAAACCCTAGGCCGGATGTCTATATAAGCCATCCTAGGGAGAGCCTTTAGGGCAACACAATAGTCTACAATGTCAACTCGCACAGGCGAACCCCTTGTAACCCATATTCCGGCTCTGCCATATGACTGGATTGCTAGCAGGAGTAGGATCTGTCCAAAGCCGGCGGATTCGAACATGGGTAAACTTGTGTGCTCACCGTCCCGGAATACCATACGTCTCACACCCCTCTCTTCCGCACGCCTCGAGGACCCCCTCATGGCGTACTTGTCATCAATCCGACGACAGGTGGCACCCACCGTGGGGCAAGTGAGCTTTGGATCTGCGTTCTGAGCGGAATCTGCAAGAATCGGAATCAGCGAGACTATCACCGTCGGTCGCATCCTCTACGCCAGCGACGTCCCTCTCATCGTTCTCGACGAGACCTAGATTCCAGCTAGGGAGCCCGTGACTGCCTACACCATCATGTCTTTTGGCGAGATCGATGTTTACATCGGCTTTGCTGAACCTGCCCCACCCACCCCAGCGGTGATGATAGAGGCAGAAGAAATTTCTGGGTCCCCTTTGTCCACGAAGGCGGTAGAGTTCCGGATCTCAGAAACCCCTAATCCCACCCAGACCGCACCAATCACGGAGATAGTGGAGAAAGCTGAGCCTAAAGCAGAACTTGCGGTTCAAGTCGAATCTGGAGTGGATCTCCTGGGTGAGGTCAAATCCCAGATCGATCTGACTGCTGAGGTCGAGATCCAGGAAGAGCACAGTAACAACCATGGTTCTGGCTCTGCCAACGCTGGAACAGATCAACCGTTCCTGAGGCACACGTTGAGGCGCATGATACTACAAGACACAAGTGTGGATGAGGTCCTCGAAACCATCAGGATCTTGGAGGAAGCCCACGAGGAAATCCGCAACTACCTCAGGACCTACACGTCACACTTCGTCAGATACATTGGATCCGGATCCAGCTCTGTCGATGCTGGAGAAAACACCGACTCAGTGCTGGAGGCGATCGAAAAAAACGCCGACGTACTCGCATCCTCGGATGATTCGATGACGTCGGCAGATTTCCAAAAGTTCTCCGCGGAGTATGAAGAGGAGTGTAACTCCGAAGCCACAGAGGAAGAAGAAGCCATGGATGAAGGACCCGGGGAAAACTCTCCCAAAGCGCAGGATGACATGGAAATCGGTGATAATCCTGAAGTCCAGATGTACGAAAGTACCGATTAGAGCTTGACTCCGGGAAACGGACCCAAAGCCATCTTTGCTACCGGCGCTACCAAGAAGGCAAAGAAGAAGAACAAGACCCCGGCAAAAGATCTCCCGGCAGAGGAAGTGATTGCCGAGGAATACGAATAAGACTCGGATGGAGCACTTATCCCAGATGAGCCAAAAGAAGAATCAGTGGATGGACACGTGATCACTGAAGGTGTGCGTAAACCCATCGATGCTGCATTAACCACACCTATCCCTACAGCTGCAAAACTTACTGCCGAAGAACTGGATGAAAGGGCCCATGCCCTAGAAGCACCTTGTCAAGTACTCCTGGGTGAAGCCAAAAACATCGAGGAGGAGAAGAAACGCATGGCAACTACGGAGAAGTACATCTCTCGGCAACATCAGAAGACCCGGAAACTTCACACACGTGACGATCAATTCCCGGAAGTACACAAGGTTCTCTTCAAAGGAGACCTAGGGATGCCTCGTCTCGACAGCAAGGGAGATCTGGTGTATCCAACACCGGTACAGAACACTGTTGCAACTCGAGATATCCTGTCCAATAATCCAGGCCCAGAACAGGTTCGATTGGGGATCAAGCTACTCACCAAGGGTCTGGAACAGCAAAGGGCCATGAAATCCGGAAGCGGAAAACTGGTCTCCAAATCCGACCAATGTCGCACGGACTCAGCCTAGAATGATATAAGGCCCCAACGTGTTCTGGAACAGCACCATCGTTCCCACCGATGGGAAGACAACTACTCAAGAACCGGATCATCAGGACAGCATCACAAAGCTGCATGTGACTGGCACAATGTCGCTCCAGCTGCCGAGCAAGAAGCAATTGTTGCACTGTATCCGAGAATCCCCCCCCCTGATGAGAGTCAAACGATCGTAGGGAGAAGGCAAAGAGAAACGTCGACAGGAGGATCGTCAAAGGATGCCACCTCCTAGACCTACAAACCGTTCGGCTGAGCCCCACCATGGTGGGAGTGACAGACGAAGGAACGATGGAAACCATGCCGAGACAAGCCTGCAGGGGGCTCGTCGTAATGAAGACCGTCCCCGAAACCGGAATAATGACACTCCAGATGGAGGCCAGCGTTCAGCTGAAATAATCTAGCTGCTCCACCCTCTCTGCTAAGTAGCCATCACAACAGCTCCTAGGGAGGCCAAGGAGGGCGTCATGGTGGAGGAGGTGGTGGCATAAGACAAAGTCTGGCTCCAAGGCACCGCAACCATAGCCGTCATTCGGGACGATCTTTATCCCTAAACGACGCAAGGCACAGGATTAACAGCCTGGTCGCAACCCGATATCTCCCACTCATGTTGCAAAAGACGGCACGATCATGGCTCAATGAACTTCCAGAGAACACCATCCACAACTGGTATGACATGCAAAGTGCGTTCTTTCGGAATTTCGAAGGCACATACCGGAGGCCCTGTACGGTTGGAGACCTGCAGCGTTGCACCCAGAAAGCCGTGAAGGAGTAAATGACCAAACTGTGATTGAAGCTTTCATTGCAGGTCTCCCAATTGGTTTACTACGTCATCGCTTGAAGTGCGACAAAGTCACTGATTTGGGAGAGATGATAGAAACAGCGAGCAAGTATGCTGATGCTGACGATGATGCAGAGGGATTACTGAACGCCCTAGTTGTGCCACAGTCGGCAAAACAACCAAAGCAACAAGCTTAGAAGCGCAATACCTCGGAAGAAAAGCCCAACGCGGAAACGGCAGTGGTCACTACTACTTTCGGGTCTGGAGGACGAGGAGGACGTGGGTGGCCGCGGACGCGGTCGTGGGACGTCAAGAGTTCAAGGTAGAGGAGACCAGCAACCTGGCAAAACCTACTATTGGGCCGACATTGCCAATAACCCATGTGTGCATCACTTAGACGCCAATGGGGGCTCGTCCCACACAAATGTCGAGTGTCTTTTTAATGACGACATTAAGAGATATGATACCGCTGGCTACAGGGCTAAGCGGAAGAAGGGAAAGAAAAATCCCGAAAAAGATAAAGAGACCAAGGAAGATTCTGACATGGAGGAAGTTGATGCTTCAAATACCAACCCGAAAGGGAAGAAATTTTTTCCGACCAAGAAAGACACTTACGTCACCTTCCTCGGATCTCAACCAGCAAAGGTCAAGAAGGCAAATCTACATGAGCTCAATGCAATAGTTCCGGCTGTCCCTCAATTCCTGGACTAGTCGGAAGTGGCAATCACGTTTGACCGCGCTGATCATCCGCCTAAGTTGCACAGGCAAGGAAAATACGCCTTAATCGTCAATCCACTTATTGATGGTTATGGTTTCTCCAAGACTCTCATGGACGGTGGCAGCAGCATTAACATTCTGTATGTCGAAACGCTACGCCAGATGAAGATCTCAGAGACCCAGCTGAACCACAGCTCTGTGATCTTTCACGGGGTTGTCCCAGGAAGACAAGCAAATTCCCTAGGAGAAATCACTTTGGATGTTACCTTTGGAACTCCAAAGAACTATCGGACAGAGGCACTTTCCTTCGAAGTGGTCCCGTTCAAGAGCGCGTACCACGCTATATTCGGACGTCCGACTTATTGGGATTTTATGGCTCGTCCGTGTTACATTTACAATATGATGAAAATTCCAGGTCCCAACGGCCATAATCACCATCAGGGGAGACCCGAAGAAAGCACGAGAGTGCAAGGATGGAAATACCGCCTTTGCTGAAGCCGTGCTGCACGCCCAAGAGTACCAGGAGATCAAGAAGAGCATAGATCTGTCCGAGATGCCCGCAACGAAGAAGGAGGTGACAAAGCCGAATCCGGAGTTCAAGGAATCAGAAGAGACGAAGAAGACGCCGTTGAAGGATGATGACCCCTCCAAGGTGACCCAGATAGGCGTAGGCCTAGATAGCGCATAGGAAAGCGCGCTCGTCATGTTCCTCAAAGCAAATCAAGATATCTTCGCATGGCTGCCATCTGACATGACCAGAGTACCTAGGGAACTTGCCGAGCACTCTTTAAATGTAAACCCGAACGCTAAACCCGTCAAACAGTCCTTATGATGTTTCGGTGATGAAAAGCATAAGGCAATAGCTAAGGAACTAGCACGGCTCGAGTTAGCCGGATTCATAGAAGAGGTCATCCACACTAAGTGGTCGGCCAATCCTGTAATGGTCCCTAAAAAGGACACCACTGATTTAAGGATGTGTGTTGATTATACTGCCTTGAACAAGGCTTGCCCCAAAGATCCGTTCACTCTGCCTAGGATTGATCAAGTTATCGATTCTACGGCAGGCTCAGAACTCCTCTGTTTTCTAGACGCATATTCCGGTTATCACCAAATCCGGATGAAGGAATCTGACAAAGTCAAAACCTCATTCATAACTCCCTTCGGAACCTTCTGTTTTGTTATGATGCCCTTTGGGCTGAAGAACGCAGGAGCCACGTACCAACGCACTATGCAGCGTTGCCTCCATGATCAAATCGGACGCAATGTACATGCATATGTGGATGATATTGTGGTGATGTCCAAAAAGAAGGAAACATTAATTTTCGACTTAGAGGAAACGTTCGCCAATCTACGAAAATACAACATAATGCTTATTTAAACCCGAAGAAATGCTTCTTTGGAATCCCATCCGGAAAATTGTTAGGTTTTATCGTGTCTCAAATAGGCATAGAGGTGAACCGAGACAAAATCAAGGCTATACTCAATATTTTTAGGCCAACTCACCTAAAGGACGTATAAAGACTAACTGGTTGCATTGCCGCAGTCAGTCGGTTTGTAAGCCGGCTCGGTGAAAGAGCTGCACCATTATACAAACTCCTGAAAAAGACCAAGGATTTTGTATGGATCGACGAAGCTGAAGCTGCACTGCAAGACCTGAAAGCAGTACTCTCATCTGCTCCCATCCTTGCTGCACCGAAACCACAGGAACCAATGTTGCTCTATCTTGCTGCGACAAACAAAGTCGTCAGTATCGTCATGCTGGTCGAGAGACCGGAGGAAAATCAGGAACATTGGGTGCAGCGTCTGACTTATTTTCTCAACGAGGTCTTAACAAAATCAAAACAGCGGTATCCGCACTATCAAAAGTTGGCTTACGGCGTGTTCTTGGCATCTCGTAAGCTACGACATCATTTTTAGAAACATCCAATTACCATGGTGAGAACAACTCCCATGAGAGATATAATCAACAATAGTGATGCCACAGGATGCGTCGCCAAATGGGGCATAGAGCTTTCGGCTTTTGATATTGAGTATAAACCTCAGATAGCAATCAAATCCCAAATCCTTGCTGACTTTGTTGTTGATTAGACAGAGACAAAGGAGAACATAACCCTCCCTGAGTCGGAATATTGGACCCTATATTTTGATGGGTCTAAGGCTCATGGGGGCTCGGGGCTGGCGTGGTGCTCAAATCACCCCAACGAGATAAACTTTCATACATGTTGCAGATCCACTTCACAGTGACAAATAATATTGCCGAGTATGAAGCACTGTTGCATGGAATCCGGATTGCTAAGGTTATCGGCATCCGGCGTTTGATGTGTTACGGAGATTCGGATCTTGTTGCTCAACAAGTGTCGGATATTTGTAATGCAAATAAGCACATGGCAGCATATAAAGTTGTCGTGGATGATCTATCTAAATCGTTCGAAGGGTTTGAGGTTCAACACATCCCACGAGCAGAAAATGAGGAAGCAGATGCATTGTCTCGAATAGGCTCTGCACGGAAAGAGGTCCCGGATGGCGCTTTTTTAGATCACCTCAAAGTTCCCTCAATAAAGGGAGTGGACGAGGAATATCCGACCAAATCGGACACACCTCTAATAGCAGTTTTGGCTGTAATTCCTAGCTGGACTCAACCCTACCTTGACTATTTGGTAGATGGCAAATTACCCGAAGACGAAGTCCTGAGCCAACAGATCATCCGACGAGCAAAATCATATACTGTAGTTAGTGGTGAGCTCTATAAGCAGAGTGTATCTAGGGTCTTCCAGCACTGCGTATCTCCGGAAGAAGGAGTGGAAATCTTAAGAGAAATCCACGAAGGCAAGTGTGGTCACCATGCTGCAGCCAAATCTTTAGTGGCAAAAGCTTTTCGATACGGTTTTTTCTGGCTTACAGCCAACGCAGATGCCGAACGGCTGGTCAAGACGTGCAAGGGCTGACAAAAGTACGCCAAACAAGCTCACGTTCCGGCTGATCAGCTGTGAACAATACCTATAACATGGCCTTTCGCGGTCTAGGGGATTGACAGGGTAGGACCGTTCAAATGGGCTCCAAGTGGATTTACTCACCTCTTAGTGATGGTGGATAAATTCACCAAATGGATTGAGGCTAAACCCATCACTAGTTGTGATGGAGCAACAGCCAAAAGATTTGTCAAGGACGTTATAATCCGGTATGGTTATCTGCATAATATTATCACGGACAACGGGAGTAATTTCTCTATGGGAGAACTTGCCGAATTCTGCAACGAACAAAATATCCGGCTTGGCATTGTGTCAGTCAAACATCCGCAAGCTAATGGACAAATCGAAAGAGCAAATGGTTTAATCCTACAAGGCCTAAAACCGAGACTCGAAGCACCACTACGACGTGCTGCGGGGGCTTGGGGCAGAGGAATTACCTTCTGTAATATGGAGTTTACGAACAACTCTAAATAGGTCAACCAGATACACACCTTTCTTCTTGGTCTACGGCGCAAAAGCAATTCTTCCTAGTGATTTGATTCACACTTTTCCTAGAGTGGCCGCATATATCGAAGAGGATGCCGAGGTTTCTCAACAAAATGATCTCGACTTAGTCGAAGAAGTTTGCGTCGTTGCTGAAATGAGATCAACAGCCTATCAGCAGAAGTTACGCAAGTATCATAGCCAGAGAGTCAGAAACTGGTCTTTCAACAAGGGCGATTTGGTTCTCTGGCTTGTGCAACAAAGAAAGCACAAACTTTCCCTAGTATGGGAAGGGCCATTTTTAGTTAGTCGAGTATTACACAATGGTTCATACTACCTAACTGATATGCGGCCAGTCAAAGAAAGACCTGCTACTAAGAAGAGAAAGAGAGCTAGAGGAAGTACTAATCCGGATGAGTTAGACAGACCATGGAATATTGCTCAGATACGTCCCTTTTATTCTTAGTTTATCCTTCTTTGTAATCATATATGTGTACATGTTCTGTGAGAAATAAAATTTTTGGTTGCCTCAAGTTTTTCTGAGAAGTTTTTACCATCTTATTTCCGAATGATCATGTCACAGCGTCGAAAATCTCAGAATACTTGAAAGTACTTTATGCTCATGTTTGTTCTAGTTTAGATTTCCGATTCTAAAATTGTTACCCTTGTGTATAAATCTAAATTTTCTAGTCTATACTTTGGTTATTTGTCTGATTGCCGGATGCGGGTATTTTCTGAGTAGTGAATTGTTGGTACTGGAAGCCGACTTTGTTTCCGAGTTTAAACTGGTTTAGCATTTGAGCTCCATTGCTCGGCAAAGTTTCCGTGCTAAAGGTTTAGCCGGCTCACGAAAGGGACGAGGCGGAAAGCCAGATAAACGATAAGTATAGACAAAAAATACAAGTGATTATGCAAAACATTTCAGGAACACAAAAACTTAGAACTATCAAAAGTATTACACTACTTAATTACAGATCCATAATGTTTTCAGAATAACACATATGTTTCTTTCTGATGACTTATGATGCAGGGGGAGAGGTAGGAGCTGCCGGCTCGCTGGATACATCGCCTTGATAACGTTTCGTGATGTCCACATCCAACATGGTGTGTTCATCATCGGAAACTTCTGATGTTTCCTCTGTAGGTGGAGGTGCCGTGTCCACACGGGTGAAGAACGGAGTGTCGTAGCTGGGTAACTCAACTACGTGACACCCGTATCCGGCGCACGAGTCCATGATGGCCTTGATATCTTGCTCCTGTCCGTCTTCATCCACTTTGCAGTACCCTCTGGTTACTTGCCAGATTTCCATGTTTCCATGGTGGCTCATGACCATGGTGAGAGCGTTTTGCGCTGCGGTTCGCGCATAGGAAATGTTCCAGTCCTGGACAAGCTGCGGCATCTCCTTGGCCTTGTCCCGCACCTGAAAGCTGGACATGCTATGCATATCCGGAACCTTGAGAGCTTCGCCAATATCCTCGATCGATTGGCGGAAGTCATGAAGAAGATCTCCGGCTTGTGCGAGACTCGGAAGAGGTGGAGTCCAGTAAGTTCAGAGGACCTATGCATATAATGCAAAATGGTTAGTAGAAGAAATCCGACATCGAAAAAGTCGAAGAATGTACACAAGTCAGAAAGATGGAAACATACCAAAGATGACATCGTCAACATTGGTTTTCTCTTCACGAAGGCTCTGGAGTTCACCCCGGAGTGCCTCGGAAATGTCCCTCTCTCTGAACAAGTCATTGTTGAGATCCGAGATTTTCTTCTCGTGGAGTGCAATCTTGCAATCACACTCCATGGTGGACATGGAGGAGGATTCGAGAACTTGAGCAATTCTCTTCTCATTATCCGCCTTAAGCTGGTCTAGCTCTCGGCGGAGATCCTTGTTTTCCACCACCAAGGTCTTCAGATTCTCAGCCTCTTCAATGATAGCACAGGACAATTTCACCAGTGCTGTAAGTCAAAAAGAACAACAGTTCAACAAAAATATTCGACTATGAAAAAGAAAGAGAAGGTTTGAGTCTCAGAAAGTTTACCTTCGGCCTCATCCTTGGAAACTTTAAGCTCAGCATTTTCAAGTCGGAGAGCTTTGAACTCTCTCCGCTTATTGCAGATATTCTTCAACAATTCCTGGTTATATGAATTAACTTTCTGTTAGTCAGAATACCCAGAGTCAGAAGTCTACTAAAGACTCGGGCTAATATTGTAGCTAATATCAGCACGAGCCTTGGGGACTACACTAGTTCATTCTTTGGCATCCTAAGGAAGCATAAACCCGGATTGTCTATCCAACTTCATGCTTGGGGGCTAGAGGATACGATATAAAGTACCATAAAGAAAAACGTGAGTTGGAATTCCGACTTACATGATGTTCATGTGTGAGCTTGCTCAGGCACATGTTCACTTCAGTAGTAACCTTCTCGGCGAGGGTGAGTGGAATAATTGGAGGTGGTGGAAGCACACCAGCTCTTAACCCCTCGTCGTGAAGGCGGAGTTGTTCAAGAAGTTGGGAGTACTTGACGTCCTCCGCTTCTTGTGCTTCTTCTTTGGCAGAAATGGTTTGGCTTTCAAGGCATTCCTTGGCCAACTGTTGGATCTCCTCTGCAGATTTCCGAGATAAGCCAAATTTGGCAAGGCCCGGATTGCTCAGGAGGTTGTCGGTGAAAACTTCTGTCGAGGTATCATTACCCGAAGAGGGTTCACCCTTATATAAACCTGAGTCACCGATGGTGACGTCAGTTTGCGATTCAAGGATCGCTAGCTCTGCTGAGGGAGCCAGATCTTCTGCAACAATCGGAGATGGAGTAATCTCCAGCGCTGCAGAAGGTTGAGGGGCAGGAGTCGGAGGAGCCACGGCAGGAGAAGCCATAGTTAGCTTCGTCTGATGCAGGGGCTTTGAAGTAGTTCCCTTCCCCTTGCCCTTGATGAGCTGTTTAGCTCTGAGAAGGTAATAGAAGAAAGAACATTATATCTCAGAAGAAATCATGAGTAAAAGTACAAAGGCGGAAGTTGTGTGGAAAGTTACCTCTTCACAACTGGCACTTCCTTTGTGCCGATAGCCACTATCGGAGCTTTGCGCTTTCTCGGTACAACATCCGGCAGTGGGACCAATTCCTCCTCCTGAGAAAACTCGGGAGGATATCCCTTGATAGGAGCTAGTTCCGACTCGGGGAGGTCGGCAAGCTGAAAAGAAGATAATATCTCAGTGTTGCAAAATAATGTGAAGGTGAAACACATAAAAAGGGTTTATTGCTAAAAGCTTACTAGCACTACAGGGTCTTCCGTTGTATGCATGTCCAGGGACAAATCCGGAAACTTTCTCTCAATCCGCTCCTTTATCAGCCATTTGATTTGGCTTATATAATCTGGTGGGTTTAGGGCCTTGTGGCTGATGGAGAGGGAGTCCTGTTTCGACGCCGTGATGGAACGCATCAGTCGGTCGCCGTGGTGCTGGAGAGGCTAGATCTGGCATGCCACCTAGCATTGGACTAAGTCGGACCCTTTCAGGCCCTTGTGCTTCATCAGGTATCCGATCCGTCTCTTGGCGAGAATCAGATCGTCACTGAGAGCCAAAGCGACCTTGTCCCAAGATGCTCGGGGCGTGGCGGCTCCATCGATGAAAGCCGGAAAAGCAGTAGCCTTGCCGAGAGCGGGAATATCCTTGTGATAGAAAAAGGTAGCTGGCCACTATTTGACCGACTCCCTAGCTAAAATCCGAGGATAAACGCGCTCATGTCTAACCGAAAGACTAATCATACCCGTAATGTAAGGATTACCGGCGGTGATGGAATTTCTACGGACATGGAAATAGTACCGGAAGAGAGTGAGACTCGGCCTAATGCCGAGATACCCCTCACACAAAGACGCATAGGCGCTCATCTCTAAGATGGAGTTCGGGGGGAGATGGTGAAGTTGAACGCCGTAATGATCTATCACCTCAGAAAATAAATCTGAGGGTGGAAAGGAGAAACCTCTGTCGAGGTGGGTAATGGCTTCACCATTGCGAGGGTGGGGGACGGCTTCGCCGAAGCCGCTCCGCTAGTCACCGGCACGGAGGAGACCTTCTTCTTCGATGTCGTGGAGCTTCTCGTCATCCAGGACGCACGAGATCCAAACCCCACGATTGCTCTCCTTTTCCGCCGCCGCTGGTGTCGCTGCTGCGGAAGTTGAAGTGGAAGCCATTTTCCGGGTGCGCCGGTGACCTTGGATGGGCGGTGCTGGGAATTTTGGGGGGCAAGGGAGCTCTGTGCGCATGGGAGAAGTGGAGGAGAAGGAAACGGTGCGAGGAATAGGTGAAGAAGATGAGAGGAAGGAATCCTCACCCCTTATAACCACCGACCGCGCCAAGATTCGTGCAAATACCACGGTAACCGTGCCACGCGTCGTGGAAAGAACAGGGAAACCTTTGCGCGATGATTACGTCGCCTCGATCTCCATGCACGCATTAAAATGATGCCTCGGTTCCACGAAAGGCGGACCCACCAACGGTCGTGCTGACAGGAAATGTCTGTCAGTGACGTGACTTGACCATGACTGGTGTCAGATAACATCAGAGACCAAGTTCTGGCTTAGTTTGAATATCAAGATGGAAATCTGAATAACGTACTAATAGGTCCGACTTATTTTTGAGACTCGGATCGTATATTTTGTTTTGAAGTTTCAGGAACCCTTCAAGATTCTGTAAGCCGAAGATCAAGCTAGATGATGATGAATCCGACTTTGGATCTTGGAGACTTCCGGGGGCTGCTGTTGGGGATATACTTTCTGGGTATCCTCACAGTTCCTCACCGACTAGGGTGGCCCACTCGGGTTAGAGCTTTGCTTCACGGGCGACCCAGTCAGGGAGAAGAGACGGAGTCCAGTCCGGCTACGGGAAGGCCCAGAAGACTTGCCGACATAGGCCCATAGTGTTACTTGTAGTTCAAGATGTACTCTGTAACTGACTCTTAGTCGTAGCCGAATAGATCTCTCCTATAAACCCTAGGCCGGATATCTATATAAGCCGTCCTAGGGAGAGCCTTTAGGGCAACACAATATTCTACAATCTCAACTCGCACAATCGAACCCCTTATAACCCATATTCCGGCTCTGGCGTATTACTGGATTGCTAGCAGGAGTAGGATCCGTCCAAAGCCGGCGGATTCGAACCTGGGTAAACTTGTGAGCTCACCGTCCCGGAACACCGTCCGTCTCACACCCCTCTCTTCCGCACGCCTCAAGGACCCCCAACGACAGTGTCGTCTTCAAGGACCAACCCTGTCAAGCCCCTATACTGCAAATAGCCAAGTAATTGGTATTGTTCACAATTCTTCAGCTAGAACACGTGGTTGCCTTGCATAGAACTTACATCCAATACAAGTCTGCACTAGCTTGTCGGTGTCCACCTTGGCGGTTGTCCAGTAGAATCCTTGCCGAAAGGCTTTGGAGACCAGCGATCGGGGAGTGGCATGATGCCCGCATTCTCCGAGATGAATATCTCTAAGGATTTCCATACCTTGCTGCTGGGAGATGCGCCGTAGGAATACTCCTGCGGTGCTTATTTTGTATAACTGGCCATCTATTATAGTATAGCCCTTTGCTCTGCGTACTATCTGCCGGCTTTCGACTTCATCAGCGGGCAGTGTTCTGTCTTGATGGTAGTCCATAAACGGTTTCTTCCAAGCCGGAGAGCTCACTGTAACTGAGTTAACAAATGAATCAACTCTATCTAGGTTGTTGGGGTCTGCTCCTTTCACGGAAGGTGTTCGTAGATGCTCTAGGAAAACACCAGGTGGAATTCGTTTGTGAGCCGATCCAATCTTTGACACTAGATCTACCGCCTCATTATCCTCCCTCTTGACATACCTAACTTTGTAGCCGTCAAAGCACTTGGCTATCTTGTCTGCTTCGTCTCGATATGCCACCATCATAGTGTTCCGTGTGTTCCAGGTACCAGCCACCTACTAGAAAACCAAGTCGGAATCTCCACAACAAACTATGCGTTTGATGCCAATATCCTTGGCCACACAAAGTCCATGAATGAGAGCTTCATATTCCGCCATGTTGTTCATAGCGTTGAAGTGGATCTGGAGGACGTACTGCAGCTTATCTCATGTTGGTAATTGCAACAATACACCAGCCCCTAAGCCATTGAGCAACTTAGATCCATCAAAATGCATGACCCAAAACTCTGGCTCTGGCACAAGAGTATCTTATGGCAGTTCTGGAGCTCCACCATGATGACTATGCTGATAACCTGGTTGGTTGCGGCCATGTATACTACAATTGGCTCCATTGACTCCGGTGCTACAAGTATTAGTGCGAAGGAGAGTATTCTCTTCAACTCCTTAAGTGTTGCATCTGCCTTGTCTATCCATACGAATTTGTCCACCTTTTTGAGCAACTTGTAGAGCGGCATTGCCTTCTCACCAAGTCAGAAGATGAACTGGCTTACTACTGCAACACATCCTATGAGCCATTGGATGTCCTTAAAGCATGTCTGGCATTTGATGTCGAGGATGGCCTTGATCTTATCCAGGTTGACCTAAATTCCGTGATGTGAAACAATGAAGCCCAACAATTTAGTTTCTTAGGGTTGAGCATCATGTTGTACTTCTAGGGGTTATCGAAGGTTTCCTATAAATCAGCGATGAGGTCATTTAGTTTCTTTGACATCACCGCGATGTCATCCACGTAAGCGTGTATGTTGCGACCTATTTAGTCATGTAGGCAATGCTACATCATCTGCTGCTACATAGCACCTGTGTTTTTAGCCCAAAGGGCATCGTGACGTAGAAGTATGTGCCATAAGGTGTGATGAATGAAGTGGCCAATTGGTTTGACTTATGCATCTTAATTTGGTGGTATCCTGAGTATGCATCTAGAAAACACAAAAGTTCCGAGCCAGCCGTCGAGTCAATGACTTGGTCAATGCGAGGTAAAGCAAACGGATCTTTCGGGCACAATTTTTTCAAGCCAATGTAATCAACACACATTATTTATTCTTTGGTTCCCTTCTTGGGTAGGATTAGCCATGCACTAGGTGTGGATAACTTCTCGAATAAAACTAGCTTTAAGTAACCTAGCTAGATCCTTGCCTATGGCTCGTCGTTTTTCATCATTGAAGCGTCATAGAGTTTGTTTCACCAGTTTTGCTTTACGATCGATGCTTAAGCTGTGCTCAGCAAGTTCCCTAGGTACACCCTTCATGTCGGCAGGTTGCTAGGCGAAGATGTCCTATTCTCATGGAGGAACTCGATGAGCACGCTTTCCTATTTGGGATTCAGGTCCGTGCCAATGGCGGTGGTCTTGGAGTAATCACCTTCCACAAGTTGCACCAGCATGATATTGATGGTGGCCTTGAAGGCGGGTTCGGAGTCAGAAATCTTCTTCTTCGAAGCCGGCATCTCTGAAGCGTCGACTTGGCACTAGATATCCTTGAACTCTTCACCGTAGAGGACGGCTTCAGCGAAGGTGGCTTCACTCAGCTTGCACTCCCTTGCCTTGTTGAAGCTTCCAGCAATGGTGATGATGCCGTTTGGTCCGGGTATCTTGAGCTTGTTGAGACGAAACATGGCTTAGCATGGAAGGCATGGAATATGTTGCATCCGAATATGATGTGATACATGGGCTTGTTGGTTTGCGGCCCCAAAGTTGTCGGGCGAGTGCATAGCAGGGTTTGAGTTGCCTGTAATTGCCGTGTTTCGCAAAGTTGGGCTACCAACTATCGAGAGGGGCCATTTCGAGGCAAACTCATCTCACCCCTACCAAATTCGAACATTCCGTCAAACTGCCCCGTGAATTAGACGGTCAGGACCCTCATGTCAGTACTCTGTCTGTGACGCGAGTGCCAACGCGGCAACCACGTAGGCAAAACAAGGAACTAAGGGCCTTGGTGTGTTGACCAAATTCACAAGTTCACTCCCTCCTTTCGCATGAACCCTAACACCGGCAGCGTCGAAATCCACCCTCCAACCAGAACGATCCCTTTGGACATTTGACTTTTGGCGCCAAGTTGCTGCGCCCACTCACTAATACCATGCTCCAATGTCACATGGCATGCCCGCCGTTGCGAGGATCTAGCCCGGCTCCACCGTCGACGAGCTGAGTAGCACGGAGGATGGCAGATCCTACTACCGAGGAAGAAGAAGTTCTGGCTACATGCGGGTGAGCTACTCTTCTCTTTTCTATTCACACTAACTATAACTGCTGGCTGACAATTGATATTAAAGAGATAGATCGAACCTAGAATTGTTTGCTAGCCCAACACTGACAAATGATTCTTATCTTTTGTCCCTAATGTTTTGTCACGTAGAATCCCCGCGGACCACCCTTACATGGTTTCGATAACCCTTGGCAAGTACCACTCTAAATTAGCGAATGGGAAGGGCAAGTCGTATCGACTTCATTGTTTCAGGATGGAAGAAGCGCAAGTGTAGATCTGCACTATCCCTGCTATGGTTACTGATGTGCGTAAACATGCTGAAATAGGGTCGAAGCAGACTGTACAGTTCAGCTTCATGGATGAACGAGACATCATGGTTACTCTAACGTGTGACAGTCAGCTAACCGAGATGATGAAAAAGTCTCTTAAGATTTGCATGTTTGTGCTGAATTGTAAAATATGGAAGCTGCTGCTACTAGGAGTTGCCCTACTATTCTTGGACAAGGTGGTATAACTCGAACCCCTGCTACTGGTAATAAAAATGTGTTTCGTCCTGCGTGCCATGCTTCTGTCGGGCAACCTCCTTGTAGGATTCCCCGTATTGCCATTGTGCAAACCCCTTCAATGGAATCTGCTGGTACTGGTCATCCCCGTGGTGTTGTTGCTCAGGCTGCTGCTGACCCAATTCCTGTGGCCGTTGTGCAAACTAAGGCTTCCAGAGTATCCCCCGATGTTGTTGCCAAAACTGTTGTCTGGGGTGCTTCTCCTCCTCGAACCCATTCTCAAGTTCAGTGGGATGCTATTGCGGCTACTCCAAGCCCTATTGTTGTGGAGCAAGCTCATGGTCTGGACTATGCTAGCACTCGAAGCACTGTTGTTGTGTGATCTGCTCATGTTCGTCAATGTGGTGTGGTAGAAGCTGCTCCTATTGTAGTTGCCGTTAACCTTGGCCCTGCCTGTCCACTAGGTATTGTAGCTCCTGCTTCTAAGGAACCTCGCCTTGCTCCACCTGCTGATACTTTCACCGACGTTGCTCTAGATACCGATGATGCTAGTGATGGGGATGGTGGCATTGTGGTTGGGGCTGATGGTTCCACTCCACCTCTCGAACCTCTCAGTGGTTTCGGTCTTGTAGAACCTAATGATGGCAAAGTACATGTTCGTATCAGTGTCGAGAAGTTCACTACAAAATTAGATGATGGCATAGAAAATTTCTATGACGACTTTGATCTAATCCTTGGCAGACACAGTCCTAAAGTGGTATAGATATCTGACCTGATGGCAGCGTGATGTGATAAGGTGGCATGGGGGTCCTCCTAGATAGCACATTTGGTATATTATTGTTACAAGTCCAAAAAGGCTACAAAACTGAAAGTTACCAGTGATTTAACCATATCGTTTAGAAGGAAACAAAGTAAACGTGAAGTTTACATCTACTTGATAGTTCAAATGGTTGGAGAGGAATTGGATTTCGACAATAGAGATGATGGAGTTGTACAAAACTTGAGTGACCTGGTCGATGGCATCACTAATGGGTGTGCGACTAAGGATAGCTTAGAATAGAGGAGGCTTATAGAGGAGAATCATAAAGAGGAGCAGGAAGAGCATCCCCAGAAAGTGCACCCCGGAGATGAACATCATGAAGCAGACCACGCTAGAAAGAGGACACCCAAGAGTTGCACGAAAAATGGCACCACACCGCAGAGTACACCCCTGAGATCCAGTCAAAATGAGACACCAAACAGTACCAACAAAAATGCTAAGAGGGCGAGCACGGTGGTGAACACACACAAGAGTGGTAGAAAAAAGGCTAAGATGGCCAGCACAGAGAATACGACACCCATTAATACCAAACAAAATGCTAATTTGCAGAGGAACACGCCGTAGAGGTCCGGAAAAAAATATAGCACAAAGGAGCCAACACCCATGAGGGGAAGCAGGAAGGAGATCACACCCAAGAGTAGTAGCAAAAAGGATAGTTTGTTGAGGAATAGAATGCAGATGTCAAGCCCTACTGATACCATCAGGAAAGATTCCATTGAGAAGGAGGATATACACAAGAAGAGAAAGAGGGCTCTATACAGTTGATATGAAATAGAATCTGACTGATGTTTGTCTACTGAAGAACATGGGATACGTGGAAATGTAAGACTACCCATTGTGGTTGCAGAAGAACCAACAGAGCATCTGGGAGAAAATAGAGTTGCTGGTGAGGTAGATTGGGCCAATGTTCTGGTCCATCCGAGTGGAGATGATGGTGCAGCCCCACCCCTAGGAGTCAATATGATGTGTGCAGTATTAGGCACTGGAGACAATGGCCAAGATTCTGAATCGGATGTAGAAGAGGGAACTATAGAGGACCAAGAATCTGGTCATGATGAAATTGATGAGACATTTAATGGTGAGGATGGCATTCCAGTCGATGATTTGGGTTCCGGTGTAGAAGATATGAAACATGACCACAAGTATCCTATAATTTCGGTTGGCACCGAATTCAGGAGCACGAATGAGTTTAGGATGTCGTTCCAGCATTTTTGTATCAAGGGGGAGTTCAATGTTCATAGACTAAAGAACACTTCCTAGAGGTATGAGGCTGTTTGCAGGTTAATGTGGAAGAATGGACAGGTGGTGGTACCTTGTCCATGGAGGGTTGCAGGTAGAGCCTTACATGCGTCAAAGGCAATTAGGGTATTCGGGCAATGATGCAGCAAACGATTTGAACTTTCTCTTTTTCACTCTATAACTACAATTGTTGTGCAAGATCTTTCTGGCAACAAGTCGACTCCACTTATCTTGTAAATGAATCTATGTTACAGGTGAACAAAATGGGCCCTCCCCACATGTGTCCGACAGGCAGCATGCTGAAATCCTCAATGGCTGATACGGAGTGGGTGGCTTTACAAGCTATGTCCATACTAAAGGATAACCCTAAGGAGCGAAGAACATTTAGACTAGCCTCCGTGCTAAAAACAACATTGTCCTACCGTATTACATGGTTTGGAAAGGTAAAGAGAAAGCTCTAAAAGTCTTGCACGTGGATTTTTTTTGAAGCTCTTGACAGTAGGTGTGATCCTACTGTCTTTAAATTACTTTAGGATTCCCCAAGTTGGGGAAGCCTAGCACAGTTACATATGTTCCTGAGACTGATACAGGGGGGTGTAAGGAGCAGAAAGTTACAAAGCGCTTATAAAGAGCTACAGAGAGTTACAAGTATTGTGTATCTCCTGATGATATTCAGATTTGGTCCTATGTACTAGCAACCTAAAGTCTTGCTGAAATCTGTTCTTCCAAGAGTCAGTAGAGGGAGTAATATTGTTAAAGCACAAGTCATTCCTCTCTTTCCAGATGCTCCAGGTTGCTACGATAATAGTCTCCATAAACAGCTTGCTTGTTGAGTCTTTTTTCCCTTTTTCAATAATGTGCAGACGGTCCACATTATCATCCCATTGCAGACCAAGAGCCTGCCAGCATTGTTTGCTGAAATAGCAGGCGAAAAAGAGGTGTTCCACTGTTTCCTCAAAGTTATTGTTGCAAATTAAACAATCATAATTAGACACACTATTGTAGTGTCTTCATTTGAGCATGTTTTTAGTATTCAATCTATCAGAGAGTAATAGCCAGAAGAAAAACTTGAACTTTGGTGTACATTTACTCTTCCATAACCAGTTGAAGGAAATGTGTGCTTCCATCTCTCTGAAACAGAATTGATAGAATGCTTTAGCCTGGTATTTGTCTGATCCCCAATTATAACTCCAAATGTCTTTTACAGAATCATTAATTTCTATATTTGTGACTTTTTGCTGCAATTCCTTTAGCTCATCCATGGCTTGAGGCGAAATAGGCAGAGAAAATTCGTGGCAAGGTCAGGGGCACTGAGAAATTCTGCCACTGAAGAGTCCTCTTTAGATGTAAAAGAAAATGCTCTTGGGAACATTTCAGCTGCCACCCCTTCCAACCAGTTATCCTTCCACATCAGCACTGTATTCCCAGTTTTAACAGTACAATGAGTAATCCCTCTATAAATTGGGAATAGTTTAACAATATCCTTCCACCAGAAAGATCCACATGTTTCAGAAGCATGTGGAATTGTCCCAATATAATATGTGTTCCAGATTAGAGATACCCATGGGATGCCAATTTTGTTGTAAAACTTACGTAAAAACTTCAAAGCAGTGCATCATTCTGTATTTTAAGATTCAGAACACCCATACCTCCTTTGTTCTTTGGCCTACATACCTTGTCCCAGGCAATTAAGGCATTACAATGCTCTCCTGCCTCATCCTTCTTATTCCACAAGCAATGTCTCCTGATTTTGTCCACATGTTCAATTATTCTTGGTGGTATCTTAAGAGTACACATAGGGAACATGAGAATAGAAGTTAACAAAGAGTTTATAAGAGTTGTTCTACCACTATAAGACATCAGCATGTAATTAGCAGAGAGATTCCTCTCAATTATGTCTACAAGTGGCAAAAGATCAGTCACAGCAGGTCTGGTGGTTCCTAGAGGCAGTCCCAAATAAGTAAAAGGCATTTTCCCAATTACACAGATAAGAAGGTATGCCAGCTCATTAGTAAGTTGCTCATTGACATTCAAAGGGATCATAATAGATTTACTATAGTTGATATGAAGACCAGTGGATGCAGCATAGGTATCAAGAATGTTTTTCATTGTAACAACTTGATTAATCTTGGCAGGCATGATAATGATGGTATCATCAGCATGTTGTACCACTGGATAATTCATACTTGGGTTGCAATTAATTGGTGACTCCAGTGTATTAGTAGCTAGGGTCTATTGATTGCAGACTGGAGGAGGTCAGCAGCAAGAACAAAAATAAGGGGTGAAAGAGGATCTCCTTGTCTGACACCTCTTCTGCAGTGAAATTGCCTTCCAGGGACACCATTGAGAAGTACAGAAGATTTCCCAGAGTCAAATATTATTTCAATCCACTTAAGCCACTTATCATCAAATCCCATTTGTGCCATTATTTTAATCATTGCCTGGTGATCAATTGTGTCAAATGCCTTGGCAAAGTCTAGTTTGAGTAAAATTATTTCCTTCTTGGATTGTTCACATTGATGGATAAATTCAAATGCCCAGGCTAAGCAATCTTGAATGGATATTCCTTTAAGAAAACCATATTGATTCTAATGTACAATTCCAAGTACCACCTTCTATAGTCTATTGGCAAGAATTTTTGTGATGATTTTGAGGCAGCAATTTAATAAGGTAATAGGTCTATAATCATTAATAGACTCAGGTGTACCTTTTTTGGGGATTAGAGTAATATATCCAACATTTATACTTTCCAAATTCATGTTCGCAGAGTGAAATTCCTGACATAATTTGTAGATATCATCTTTAAAGATATGCCAACAAGTCTTGACAAAGTGCCCATTAAAGCCATCAGGACCAGGAGCTTTGTCTGCAGGCATTTGTTTGACCACTAAATTAATCTCATTTACTATGAAAGGCTCAAAGAGTTTCTCAAGTCCCTCAACTGGCTTAATGAGGTCAGTCAGATTCATGATCATCTGAGGATTTTGTATAGTACCCATTCTTTCCTTGAAAGCATTAAAGATAGCCACCTCTTTGTCCTCATGAGTGGTTATCACAGTATCCTCATTCAATTTCAAATGAGATATGTTGTTTCTTCTGTATCAATATAGATAGATAATTTGGATATAGATTTGCTCCAAAATTTTAGATCATGTCGAAGTCTTTTAAATTTGGCATTCAGAACCGTAGCAATGTTACCCTTATAAATCGGCTTAATCCAACTAGCAGCCACAGTGTCAAAGAACCCAGAATGAGCAGTCCAAAAAGATTCAAACCTAAAGATCTTAGATCTAGGAATTGAAGTTTGTACAGAAATCACACATGGTGTGTGATCGGAAGTGGGTTTACCCTGTGCCAGAACAGAAGTAGCAGGGTAAGATTATGTCCAATGAAGAGAAGAGAAAACCCAATCTAACTATTCCAACAGAGGATCTGATTGCATATTACTCCAAGTATACTTTCTGCCTTTTATTGGTAATTCAGTTAGTTGTTTTATTCTAATGAATTCATTAAAAGTGAACATATCTTGGACACTCCCACCAGGTTTATTTCTATTTTCTGGTGATCTTATGAAGTTAAAATCACCCATGATTAGCCAATCCTCATTATCTGGAATGTGAAGGTTCATTAACCAGTCAAAAAAATCATCCGTGAGAGTACCATGGCAAGGGCCATACACATTCACCAAAGTCCAGGACTCAGCAGATTGAGTTGATGTGAAATGCACAAAGATAGCAAAGGGCTCACAATGCATAATCATACCAGAAAAGACAGAGCTATTCCAAATAATAATCAGACCACCAGATGCACCATTAGAAGGAATATAAACAAATTCATCAAATCTCTTAGGGCAACAGGACTTGATAAAGGTGGAATCAAAATGATGTTTCTTGGTTTCTTGCAGACATACTACAGCACAACCACTAGAATTTATGGCATTAAACAAAGCCAACTGCTTCTTCCTAGCATTAAGTCCTCTGATGTTCCAACACAAGATAATCCATTGTTTGTGATTATTCATTACAAAAGGAATAAAGATTATTTCTTAGATGCCAAAAGCTCCTTGGCAGTGAGCTCAGTTTCAGGGATACCACACAGCTTCACACCAATGTTCTGCAGTACAGCAATAGGAGTAGGTGGAGGAAGATCATCCTCATCAACATCATTCACCTCCTGAACTTGTCCTGCAGAGATCTGTAAGTCCTTGGCTTCAATAGCAGTAGGAACTTTCCTAGGCTTGACCTTAGATTTGTATTTCTTCCCATCAACAGGCATGTGGACCTTGAAGCCATCATATTTTGTGCTTCTAGGACTCCTTCTAACCTGAGAATTCATCAGGGGCATAATGGAATTATTAACATCAGTAACTCTGTCAAGAAATTGCTGCTTATCAAAATTATGATGAACACCAGAGATGACCACCTCCTGAAATCCCAAGTCCTCATGCATAGCCCCTGAAAGATGACTCAGCCCCATGGATGGAGATAAGTTAAGATCCACCTTCCTAGCAACATTCCTGGGCCAGGGACCAGAGGAGAGTCTTTTTCCAAGCACCACATTCACATTATTAAAAGCAGGCATTGAAGATAAGAGTTCCATGTCAACCCAAATATTCCTATTCAATTTCTGCATGATAATGTTCTGAATAATAGATAGCTTAAGCCCTGTATTAGAATCAAGTGGGTTCAAACCATAAACCAAAGCTTTTGCAAAATCCAGACTGTCCACATCACTAGATGAGAGGGTCTTCCAGTGGGGTAAAAAGGAACTAACTCTAGACAGAGCTGAGATGTTAGCCGCAAAAACAGATCCAGAAGCAGTCTGGAAAGCATTCACAATGACAGTGTTAGAAGAGGATGAATCTTCACACATAGGACTATCAACATTTTCATTCCAAGCAGATAAAGGGCTATCATGAATATTGGTAATAGGAGGTGGGATCCCAGCTTCAACAGTGACACCTTGTTCAAGAAGAATAGCCTGGAAATTGTAAAGGGGGGATAAGCAATGTCACTATCAACATCAGCAGCCATCTCCTGGTCTAGATGATGATTCTGAACAGGTGCATGCTGATGTCCCTGATTATGATTATGACCCTGTCCTCCATGAGCACCATTCTGCTGGAGCCAAGCAGCCAATTGTTGTTGATAAATTTGTTCAGCAGATTGTTCAAGGCCATAGAAAGGATGAGGGTTCCTATCTTCAGGTTCTGGGTCCTCATGAGGTGGTGGTAGGTCATGTATGTGTGCATTCCAATCACTACTGCGAAGGATATAAACTGGTACAGTCCAAGAGTTTCTTGCCCTACCTAATTGAGAAATTACGAGACTTTTGGGGATGAACTTTGGGTTTGCCACAGCCACCTTAACTAGGACATATTTGAGGTGTTCCCTAGGTCTGTGCCACATAGTGAGTAATCCAAAATCCTCAACAACACTACAAATGTAGGAATTAGTTTGATAATCTGCAGGAAAACCTAGGAAAAGTATCCAAGTCTGTCGACCAAAGGAGGCTAATCTACGGTT
The DNA here is from genome assembly GCA_916181665.1 of Avena sativa. Lineage (NCBI taxonomy): Eukaryota > Viridiplantae > Streptophyta > Magnoliopsida > Poales > Poaceae > Avena > Avena sativa. The sequence goes on along the minus strand of OV702292.1, from coordinate 265,836,318 downwards.
TCTAGCTTGGTCATGTCTCACAAAAGTGACAGTGGTGATTTCATCAATTTCAAAGGTGGTTCCAACAACAGTGTCAGCTATTAGAGTATCAACCAGAGTAAAGCTACCCAGGCCAAAAGGATGATCATCACATTGAGCAACCTCAAATCCACTTTCATTTAGCAACCCCTCAATCGTGTTCCTCATGTCAGATCTAAACTGAATCGGAATAAAACGGTTGGGTTCATCAATGACCACATTGTCATGGTTCAGAGGAGCAATAGGATCAACCACAAGAACCGAGCGAACACGGCGATCAGAAGGGCCATGGTCAATAGACATACCGTTCGGGATGAAAGCTAGAGGATTCACCGGGAAGTTCGCCATTGCAATCTCTCTGTCAGGGATTACTGTAGGGGGTTCCGCCGGGAGCTCCGAAGACGAAGAGGCAAGCGTTTAGGGAATATCTGCGCACGGTTTAGTTTGTTTCTTAACAACCCAGATATTCTGACCCAATAAATCTGTCTGATTTTGTCTGATACGGTTCTGCTTTGGTACGCAAATTTGTCGGACCAACTTTCTGCTCACGTTACAATGCTTGGCCCAATGACCAAGGTCTTTGCAAATCAGATATCGGAGCCCAATATCGCAATCTCCAGATAAGTGTCCCGGGGCCAGGCAGGAGACGCAGCAGATCCCACGGGCCCGATAGCAGAACCTACATTTGCGGCCTAGTTTGCGACAACCAAAACACATGCCAGGGCAGTTTGCAGATTTATGGTCCGATAGCCCACAGCGAGAGCATCGGCCCAAATATTCAAACACCAGGTCCTTTGGAGGCAAAGCAGGTAAATTAAGAATTTCCATAATATCTTTATCAGCGTATCCACAGGATCGAAAATCTTCTAATTGTTCCAGCACCAAGATAGGTAACCGATCGCAGACTTTACGGAAGAATCTATCATTAACAAATTTCGAATTTGAAAAAATCTTCTGATCCACCAAAATCGGATCGCTGAACGTACCAAAGAGAATATGATCAGAAGATCGCAACGGAAGATTCACAGCGTTAGACTCCCTTTTCTGATCAGAAAAATCTCGAACAATCACTGAATTATGCAGATCAAACTTTGATAAAACTTGAGCAGATCGATCAGTAGTATCTGTCCTTGCATTTTTCTTCAGAACACACAAATTATGTTTCAGATTAGTATGACTTCGCTGAGAGATATCCAAGATTTCCTTAGAAGTTTGATCCAATGTAATATCTGAATGAAGAAAACCAGAGATCGTAGGATGTGTTCCTCTAAACAGAGAGAAGTGACAAATGAAATCCGACCAAATTCGATCTCGAAGCCCATAGATAAAATGCCCCACTTGATTAGAAGCCACCGAGAATCTGAATCTGCGATCACTTAACTGGAAAACCTTGTATAGTCGGCAATTACCCCCCAGACAACATTGCAAAGCCAGACCCACAGATTCCTCGGTGAGAGGAAAAGATGCGCAGGAGAACGAGACCACCAAAAAGAATTCCTTGCCACCAGAAGGAGAGAAATGGACCGATGTTCCAAAACGTCGACGTACCTGATCTTCCAAGGCCAGCCATGGGGAGAAGTCCCAATGTAGAAGCCCTTCCATGGATGGGATTGCTAGAAGCCATGATCGCCGAGGGAGGAGGGGGTGGAGGGGGGTGGAACTCATACTTGGTTATGGAGGCACGTGGATTGGACTAATAGCTTCAGGATGCTATACAACTTCAAGGCTGAGGTACAAGTAACGTGTCCGGGGAGTGTTGTGGAGATTAACACTAAATCAGAAGGTGGGATAATTTATTTCAACGGATTTTTCATGGCACTTAAACCTTGCATCCAGGGATTCAAGGACGGGTATAGGCCATATCTGAGTGTAGACATCATTGTCCTAGCTGGCAAATGGAAAGGCTGCTAGTATCTACGACAACACTTGATGGTCACAACTGGATGTTCCCAGTGGCTTTCAGGTTGTTCGATACAGAAACAGAGGCAAACTAGGTCTGGTTTATGAGGCAGCTCAGGAGAACAATAGGCCACATGGCTCCATTGGCTATATCCATGGGCATGCAAAGGGATAACGAATGCAGTGAAGGAGGTGTTCCCACGAGATCAAGGTAGAGAATGCCATGCCCATTTGATGCTCAACTTGTACTCACACTACGTAGTCAGCATATTTGGTTACATGTTTCCTGCTTCTAGATATTTCATGAGCAAGATTTTTGCGGAAGCCCCTGATCTTCCGCAGTACTTAGCCTCCCATCATTTGCAGCTATGGAAGAGGAGTCAATTCAACCATGACATCAAAGTTGATTACATAAAAAACAACCTTGCTGAATGCCTAAATAACTAGGTGAAGGGCATAAAAGTCCATCTTGTTCATATCTTGATGGACAGCATACATGGTATAATCATGAAGCTGTTAAATATAAGGAGAGAGATCGGTAGGAGACTTAGAGGACATATGCTACCGCCTGTTGTATAGCAACTACATAAGAGAAGCCGAGGACTTGGTCATCTTAGGGTTCTCCTGTCAGACAACAACAGTTGTGAGGTGGTCCATATGTCCAATAATGGCCACAGTGATGTTGTGAACATCGAGCAGCGAGAATGCACCTGCTTAGAGTGGCAGCATACTAGGAAACCTTGCAACCACACCTTGGTCTTCTTGGTGAAGAAAATAACTCTGCCACATTTGGATCAATATTTGTCCGACTACTACTCTCTAGAAAAGTTCAGGGTTGTGTACGCGGGTTCCGTCGAGCCCTGTACAGACCCATCTCAATGGCCTCAAGTGCAACTGAGTTTCGAGCTATGCCAGCCAGTTACAAAAAAGGACAGAGGAAGACCTCAGGGGTTTAAGAATTTTCTCGAGAAGAAGGGTTCGACTTTTAGTGCTAGCAAGAAGGGAAAAACTGATGCAAGACCTGCCATCTTATAGGCCATAGAGCAGCGGGATGTTCCCTTAATGCTCCCAAACCTAGGTATGAGATGGTACCTTCAATTTTTAATTTTTTTGTTTACTCTATAGATATTAGGGAGTTAGTCATGTGTTGTTTCTTTGGCAGGAAGCGCAAGGTTAGAAACAAGACTCCTGACTCATTGATTTTGATACGGGAAGAAAATCAAAACGATTGGAGTGATGATGATGAACATGATTCTGGTGCTGATTGGCCTGACTTCCCTCGACCCGGAGATGCAGAGTACGTGAGGGAAAGAAAATTGCCACCCAGGCAGAGGAAGAAGCCAGGAAATGAAGAAGCCAGAGGACGTGAATGCAAGAAAGTTGGCACCCAGGCAGATGAAGAAAGCTAGCAATGAAGGAACCTGCTAATGTGTTGAACCAGAACCTATATATGTAATTCGGTTAAACTCCAGAGCTGTGTGCATGGAACTTGTCGGGCAAAACAATCTGGACCCGTTCTCGAAGTAAAATTTATCGCGTCTTGAGGTTTGGACATGGACGAGCCACTATTTTAAGCCGAAATTGTGACTATGCCACTACTATCTGAACAATCGTAGCACCGGAACCATGATTGCTGAGGGGTGAGGGGATCTGCAAATTTATTTAATGTTAGTGGCATAGACATTAATCTATTTAAGCGCTTAATAAATCCCTACTTTTGGCATTACACTTATGATAAGGTTCTGACCTGAAAAAGAAGTTTTAAAAAGTCTGCTACACTCCACGAAGTAGCAACATATTTTCAGCTGATGGACAATGACATGGCAACATAAATTGCAAAGGCAACAGATAATGCCCAGATAATGAGAAAATTGTTTCCACTTTCTGGCCTAATCTTGAGCCCGTCTATCTCACCACCTCTCTGCTCCTGCCTCCCCTACATCTGGCGAAGCTCCCGGATCTCTCTCTCCAACGCACGAATCTCCTCTTTCTTGTCCCACACAGCATCATGAAGATCCTAAACAAGCTCTTTGTGAAAACCTGTCAGGGGCTTTTCGATCCACACAAACTTTTCAGAGCCAATTCCCCTCCCTTCCTATGAACAATCAAAGGAAACAAACAAAGCAATACACTATGCTTCCCAAATCTGGGTTACTATTGTACCTAGCATAAGAAGTTACCGCTCTGATGCTATACTTGCTGAATTTTCCTGTAGTATTTTTGTTTGTCCACAAAATCCATCTCGGCATCTTCTCACTACACAAACACAGCATCTCGGGGTAGTAATCATAGGGCATCTTCCGGTACCTTATGGGGGCACCATCCTGTCGATGTTGAGCCAGCCCTGATTCCGCTTGAGACGAACTGCATGAGCCGCGAGCCATGAGCGAGGGGAGCGAGGGTGAGGGAAGAGGAAAGAGGAGCCTTTGGATATCAAAGCAGGGGCATGGTGAAACGTGATTTATCTCCCCTTAACTCGGGTAGAATCGTACCGTCCACATTCGGCTGACATATAGGGGACCTAGCGTGCGGACTTGTCAACCAAACCTCACGCCTTCGTGGTTCAAAGCCCCTCCCACACGCATTGACTGAATTTTTTTGGCACCATGCCCGCGTACATATCACTGGGAGGCCTTGCCCAGGAACCAGGCACGCTTGGCCCACACACTTACACCCTCGGAACTTGGCATTGCTCGCGGCGTTAGATCCATCCGCTCCAATGCTCGCGGTCGCGCTCGCCACGGTGGATCCACTCAAAGATCCTACCGTCGCAATATCAAATGGCCATGGTTGCTTGAGCTAAACGGCTACGCTCCATTTCCGAGCTCGGCCCCTCGTATCTGTAGAAGGACTAGTGTGGCGTCAAGCTCGAGTAGGAGCCACCAGGCATGACGGGGCTTGGTCGATGCCACCCCCGTTCTCTTCATCATTGTCGATTCCAGTGTGGAGGACGACGGCGACGAAGCAAAGCATAACGCCATTGTTACCTCCTTGGTGAAGGGAAAGCCACGGGCAGGAGTGGATGTCGCTAGGAAGGGCACGACAGGGTCACCAACCAAGGTTGACTCCGATGACAGTGTCGTGATATGGCTTTAAATGTTGTTTAGGCTAGTTGCAATTCGGTTGTGTTTAGTGCGAGTAAAATTATTGTAATGGGTTTGGCGAACTATATTGAGAAATATGGATAGTTGCGTTTAGTGCAATAACAAGGTGTGGGTGCTTCCACTTTAGAAATTGTGTCTGTGCCATTTGTATGCGGCAGGATCCACGTAGATTACATATAAACAAACCACCAAATTCAGATTACAACCAATAGACAGAAGGAAGAAATGAAGGGTTGCATGAGCGATCGCTGGAGGCGCCCTCAGCTTGCGGTGACACCTACGGTGGGATGGAAGAGAAGTGAAGACAGTGGCTTCGACGAAAAGGAAGAGAAGTAAAGGGGACGTGGCACTAGCTGGTGGGCCCACGGGACACGTGACACTGACAGGTGGGAGCACACGGTATTGCCAGTTTGTCCAGAGTAAGTGGACTTTGCAACATGACAACAACAAGCTATTACGAGTTATTATTATCCGTCAGATAAGTAAACTCGTCAAGTTATTAAGGAGTACCAAAAACTTTAACTGGGATACATTCGCACAACACGTATGCTCTCCATACCGGAGTAGCATCGCTTTAGTCTTACACTTAATGACAACATAAGTACTACAACTCCCTATCGGTCTTCTCGATACAAATTTAGAAATGCATATGTTTGTACGGTCCAACACCGACAAGGTACTGCGATGGCACCCATAGGACCAACCTCAGGTCCGCAAACTCAACCTCGTGCAGCATCGGGCAGCTCGGTGCCTCGGCTGTCACATCCATGGTATCGGATGATGGCGGCTGGGAGTGCGCCCACATGCGCACCATGTATAGGGGATAGGCGCTCGAGATCGACCTGACGCATACTGCACACACGATGGTAGGCCTAGCTTCGGTTCTCGGAATGTCAGCGGTGATGTTCAGGATGAAAAAAGAGCCGTCCTCGCCCTCGCAAATGAGCCGGTGGCATGCCGAGTCAAGGAATGTCACCTTCTCTTGGATAAGTTGGTCGTGGCCATACGAGATCCTACTCACTTCGATCAAGGTGGACCATGAGCTCTATCGGCGGGACGGTGTAGTTTCAACCGAGCTCCCTGCAGCTGCACGCGCCGTGCGGGCACACGAGCTCGTGGTTGGGGAGCTCGTAGTAGGAGTAACGATGAAAGCATCCTAGGTGGGAGCACACGAGCAGGTAAGTTGACCGGATGTTACACGTGATGATCTCCGGATTCTTGGGCTACAGCAGCTCGCACTCCTCATTCGGTGGCTCCCACGTCTGAACTTCATCGAGAAATCGGATAAAAGATCTGTAGTTATTTAAGCCAATAGCAGGAATATGTAAGATAAATTCAAATGCTTGTTAAATGATTTCTTACCTGAAGGTAGCGTCCTGAAAGACAGCGGTTGTCATTCGGGCACGGCGCACGAAAGCCGATGGCATCTTCCGGGCACGAGGAGTGGGGTGGAGGAGGGGGTTGTGGAGGAGACGTGCTCACTCTCGAGCTCTATGCTACTACTATAGGCTAGAGGGGATTGGAAATAATAATAATATAAGTGAAAAGTAAGCGCGGACAATCATGTCACAAAACAGCCTACACGCGGATCGCTCTTACAAAGAACCATCCTAATCATAAACGCGCCTCGATTGAACGATCTGTAACAATCAGGACAGACGACAAGTTCTTCACGAGGATGGGCCTTCTAGAAGACTCGATCTAATGGCCAACATTGGATGCTAAGGTTATGATCAAACCTCAATGATCCACATGTTGGAGTATCATTGCATTCAAATGTTGCACTCCATTGAATTCAAATGTTGCACTCCATTGTTGCACTCCAGCATGTTCTATGGCTTTCTAGCCATGGTCTGACACATATTGGAGTGTCATTGCATGTGTTCTTTTCCAAACCACAATGATCCACATGACCACACACACACACAAGTGGGTGTGTCGATGCAACCTCTGTCACACTAGTGCTCCATTGCATTCCAATGTTGCACTCAAACATGTTCTAGGGCTTTCTGGCCATGGTCTGACACATGTTGGAGTGGCATCGCATGTGTTCTTTTCCAAACCACAATGATACACATGACCACACACACTCAAGTGGGTGTGGTGATGCAACCTCTATCACACTAATGCTCCATTGCATTCAGATGTTGCAGTCCAGCATGTTCTAGGGTTTTCTGGCCATGGTTTGACACATGTTGGAGTGTCATTGCATGTGTTCTTTTACAAACCACAATGATGCACATACCACACACACTCAAGTGGGTGTGGTGATGTAACCTCTGTCAAACCAGTGCTCCATTGCATTGAAATGTTGCACTCCAGCATGTTCTAGGGCTTTCTGGCCATGGTCTGACACATGTTGGAGTATCATTGCATGTGTCCTTTTTGAAACCACAATGATACGCATGACCACACACACTCAAGTGGGTGTGTTGATGCAACCTCTGTCACACTGGTGCTCTATTGCATTCCAATTTGCACTCTAGCATGTTCTAGGGCTTCCCGGCCATGCTCTAACACATGTTGGAGTGTCATTGCATGTGTTATTTTCCAAACCACAAATATCCACATGACCACACACACTCAAGTGGGTGTTGTGATGGAACCTCTGACATACTGGTGCTCCGTTGCATTCCAATGTTGCACTCCGGCATGTTCCAGGGCTTTCTGCCATGGTCTAACACATTTTGGTGTGTCATTGCATTTGTTCTTTTCCAAACCACAATGATACACATGACCACGCACACTCAAGTGGGTGTGGTGGTGCAACCTCTATGACACCGGTGCTCCATTGCATTCCAATGTTGCACTCCAGCATGTTCTAGGGATTTCTGGCCATGGCCTGACACATGTTGGAGTGTGAATGCATGTGTTCTTTTCTAAACCACAATGATCCACATGACCATATACACTCAAGTGGGTGTGATGATGGAACCTCTGTCACAATGGTGCTCCATTGCATTCCAATGTTGCACTCCAGCATGTTCTAGGGCTTTCTAGCCATGGTCTAACACATTGGAGTGTAACGACCTGAATCGTTAAGATTCGAAGTCTCTATGTTTATAGTGATATCCCTGGATCATAGCTATCACACAATAACAAAATGAAATACCAAGATATAACATATATCATTTAATTTCTCATCGATAAATCTAGAGTTTACATAATACAAGTTGCACAACATATAGTGGTTGGCTCATTTTACAGTGGAAACATAATCGATAATCTTGGGCTCCATCAACGCCATAGGGCTTGTTGGTATATGTAATACCTTGGACATTACGCTCTAAGTTCAAGCCTGGACAAACCAAAAGTGGATAAGTGATTCTAACGCGGAGGCCCAAGGCCACCCACATGCAGGCCCGTCGAAGCGGAGCAGGGCACGGTACCGGCCGACCACCTTATCCACTTTCAAGAACATCGGGACAAGAGCGAGCAGCATAAGCGACAGGTAGCACGACCATGACATACACAAATGATTATGTATGTTTGCAACTTACAATAGACATCAGAGTCACACCATCTAGAAATAATGAAAACAGAAATATTCAATGCCATACGACAAGATCCAAATATCCTAGATAGATATAATAGTTTAGGCTACATCCTCATACATCATGCAACAGAGTATCAAGCGAAAGCGGAAAAAATGATCGGAGTACGGATAAGAAGGAAATCGGCATAATATGCCCTAAAAGTAAGCACATATCGCCCACAGATCTCATGGATCTCCAACCCCGAAATCTCTACACCGGATAGTCGTTGCCACCATCATCCGTCTTCTCAACCCAGTAGCCTTCCTGAGAGTAAACCTGTCCACCTAAACCAAATATTTATCGTGTGAGACCCTAGGGGTACTCATCAAGTCTTAATGCATCTAAAGGGAACAACCTGGGGGTGACGCAATTGCAGCGAAAGATAATAGCTACAAATTTCTATAGAGACACGCTACACATCCTCCCAACCAAAGATGGACGGACGCTCGTTAATTAAAAAAAATAGTTATATAAGAAACATAATTTAACCTCGCTCGTCCTCCTTCTCGCTTACCGATGAGAAGGCGGAAGAACAACCTATCCGTTGGCAATTTTATTAACCATTCCATGAATGTTGTACTAATTACTAGTCATGTCTTAGTCAAATTAAAGGCGGTATTTTAGTTGTGCTTGTGTATGATCGAGAAACTGTGCTCCAAGTCGTCCATAACCGCGGACACAGCTTTCAGAAAGATTTACCCTACAGGGGTGCACAAATAGCAACACACACACGATCAACCTCGGGAACAACCAAATAAAACACAACGAGGCCTCACGACAAAGCATTCACAGGATTCATAAATCATTTCAGGGAGCCACCCCAGTAAGCTACCCGCAATGAAGTTGGCCGGCTCCGAGGCGGACCCAAGGTTTGTGCCAATGCTTGTAAACGACTGGGAACCCAAAAATGTGACTAGGCTTGTCGATACCGTGAAAACATTCCACATTCCTAAATAGTACAAGTGATCCACGCACAATCGTAAATAAAGCAGTAAGGCATGGCATAAGTACAGTATAGTAATAAAGCCCCAAACTACTTTGTGTCCCCAAGAAATAAAGCGCGAATCAAGCTCAGGCAAAAGGGGATTCATAGGGTCTCCCGTATGTGGATAGTGCGAATAGTCAAGGAACAGGAATCAAGTACTCGGGGTCCTACGGGACACAAGTGAGCTTAAAGAACCAAATAGCAGATAATGCTCACCGATGCCTCTTTCATTAGTTCTCTACTCAAATTAAGTTATTTAGGTACCTCATTATCCAAAGACTCGCACAAACCACACATGCAATTCTACGACTCGCATGGCTCAAACAACTCCTATAGTAATGGCTCATGGGATGGAAGTACAAGCTTCGGTGGGGTTTAAAAGTAAAGGCTATGCAATACTTGTGATTCTATTTAATGCAATCACGACTCAATGATGTAAGAGTAAGATAGAAGCATAGGTACTATATGTATGCAAGCATGGGGAAATGCTTGCCTAGTAGTTCAGTTGCCAAATAGGAAGGATCTGGGTAATACTCCTGAGGCTCCTGGTATTCTCCTTGCTCAGTGTCTATCTAGATAAAAACCAAACACACAAGGAGCCGAAATAAATACATTGCACAATCATATAAATAATATGCAACAAGCAAATAAGTATGCCATGATGGAATGATGCACAATTTACATGGCATAGCATAGCATGACATGGGTCAAGTGTGGGGTACAAGAACAGAGCATTTTATTAAATTTTTAGTCATGTTTTGCTCCCATAAACATTGATGTATACTTAATATTTATATGATGCATGCTTCAGTTCATATCATGGAATGCATAGTTAGAACGGACTCGTCGTGCTGATCGATTTAGACATATTATTTGTCAAATTCGAAAATATGGTGTAAAAGTTATGAATTATTCTGGTTTTTAATCAAAAAGGCAAAGAGTTTAATAGTTTGACTAATTAGGATTAACCGAACAGTTTATTATGAATATTTGAACAATTTCATTAAGTTTCCATTTCGAAAACATTTTGATTTAGAGCTAGCATAGTTTGCAAGATAAAATATTTGATAGGGGAGGGGTCTTCAGCAAGGAATTCATGACCAGGGACGCAGATGTATTCATGCTTACAAGTACATGGGTGTCCTTGCTAAAGGTTCTTAACTGAATTTGTGTCACCAGGTTTTAGGTTCAAAACATGGTCAAAAATTCAGAGTTAAAAAGAGGATTTAAAAGGGGCTTCAAATTATGACGCCGGTGGGACTTGACCAAAGGATCTCATCTCAGTGATGCAAGAACCAAGGTCAGAACCACTGGAGTATACTCGAATTCATGTTAGAGGAAAGACACGATGTCAATCTATAGGGGACTGCTGATGTTGTTCCTGATGAACTGAATTTTACAGAGGACAGCTGCAATGTTTCTTCGAATTTGTTTTCAGAAAAACCAAAAAAAGAGATTGTAGGACGTAGCTGAGATTTGATCCCAAGACGAATCGTTGAAGGAACTCCAGGGTAGCCAATAAGCTAATGATCTGCTGGTCCTCAGGAGACAGAACAAAAAGAGGCGGCGCTGCTATTATTCCAAACTGAAACTGTGTACGGTGTTAACTGAATTTCTGAAAGTATCCGACAGTGTTCGACAGAGATCGAGTTTTCAAAGAGACAAAACAAAATTTTAAAGACGGGATTTAATCTAGCCATGGGTGGGGTTTGAACCTGCGCTTCTGAGTTGATGATCGGGGCAACAGCCACTAGAGCACCACTCGATTTGTGTTAGGAAGAAAGTTCCACCACTCAAGAACAATGCAGGCCGAAACTAGCTGATGAACTGAACCAACAAGTACTATGAACATGAAGGGGAACGCGTGCGCGGTGGTGAATTCATCAGCGCATCCACTAATTGGGACAGGAGAGAATGCGAGAAGGACAAGGGAGGGATGGGGTTCCTCACCTCGACCGATTCCCGCGGGAATTGGGGTCCGGAAGGGCTACAGCCTTGGGAAGGCGTGTAGGCGGCGGCGGCTCCAGGTACTGCCGGGAGGAAGAAGTCGTTGACGCTCCCTGCTGCTGCAGAATCATCGCGGATGAGGATGGGATAGCTTCTCCCCTACCCAACGGTCCTGGGTGGCTACTGGGTTAACAGCGGGAAGCGGCCCATGGTGGTAGCCATGGTGGAGGCGGTGGAAACAGAGGAGGAAAGAAGTATGGGGTGAGCTAGAGTTCTGCGGGGCTGCGGCTTAAGAAGGGGAAGGGCTGTTGGGTCCCCAGCATAGAAAACAAAAAATTTCCTACGATGAGAAATATACGCCAAGATCTATCTACTAGATACAAAGCAACGGGTGGACATACATCTATGGAGAACTTACCCTCGAAGACAACGAGTTTTGTTAACGAGTAGGAACTCGTGGTTGATGTAGTTGTATGCTTGCCGATCTCAAGATCGTGTGGAAGTCCAAGCACCGCAAATCAGCAGCGCATCCGTCCTCGCACACATGCTCAAGCCACCGGACAACCTCCACCTCCTCGCTCCAGCGATCCAGCGGAAGCAGCAACTCCTTCCAAACGAAATGCCACCGGGAACATGTATCTCGCTAATCCGAGACCATGGGGGAATAATTCTAGAGGGGGAGAGAGATCCTTCACAAGGAGGTGTGTGGATGAAGGAGGGAATGGGTGGCCTTTTATAGGAGGAGGGGGGTGCCCCCTCTCTCCATGGCCGGCGCATGGGGGGTGACCCCTCACCTCCCCCATTCATGTGGTGGTAACCCCTCCACATTAAAATGCCTCTTCACATTCCCTTTTAAAGTCTCCACTTTAAATGCATTAAATTTCTCCAAATTTAATGCTCTCTCATTTAATAAAACTCTTTTTATTAAATTTATTCAGAATTTTGTTATTACTTTAATTAACAAACATTCACATATAGCCCCTTGCAATATTTCAATATCACATGCAGAACCACCTTCTGCAATTTCACCCGAAACAATTTCCGGTTTCTATTGAAACAATTCATGTGCTTTGCAATTCTTTTGTCTAAAACATATGTGCTCCAAAATGGTGTTCGGTAACTCTTAAGTGTGCCACCCTACGGTTCGCGAATAATGCAGACATGATCGAGACCCTTCTCCGATCAATAATCAGCAGCGGGACCTGGAGATCCGTACTGACTCCTACACATTCAACGATGACTCCTGTGATCGTGAGAACCTTTAACGCTTGTAACTAAATCCCTTTGTCTCTCGATATATTACATGTCCAAGATTCGCTCATCGGTATCTCCATATCTAGTTTGATCTCGTTACCGACATGCACTCTTTTCTCGTTCCCGTGATATAACATTCTAGTGATCACATCACTTGCTTGCAAGCTATCCTAATGTGATATCACCGAGAGGGACCAGAGTATATCTATCCGTCATCTGGATTGACAAATTCCACTCTTGATCCATGAGCCTCAACATAACACCTTCATAGTACTGAACCCATCTTTATAGTCACCCTGTTACGGTGTGACGTTTGATGTTATCAAGATACTCTTCCGGTGTTAGCAATTAACATGATCTCATGGTCTAAGGATAAAGATTACTTCGTATGATGTTATCGCAATATAAACATAATGACTTTATCGTAATGCTATACTTCGGATGAATGTTCATCACATCATTTCACAAATGTTGTGACCTTATTATTAACAACATCCAATGTCCATGATCAGGAAACCTTGATCATCTTGTTAATCAACAAGCTAGTCTATAAGAGAGGCATAACTAGGAACCCTTTTTGTTTATTAAACACACATGTATTGATGTTTCCTATCAATAAAATTATAGCATGCAAAATAAACATCTATCATATACAAGGAATACATAATAACAACTTTATTATTGCCTCTCGGGGCATCTTTCCTTCAGTCTCCCACTTGCACTAGAGACAATAATCTAGTTTATATAGTGATAAATCTAACACCCATGGAGTTCTGGTGTTGATCATGTTTTTCCCTAGGGAGTACTTTAGTCACTGGATCTGCTACATTCAGGTCCGTGTGCACTTTACAAATCTTTATATCTCCATCTTGACATCCTCGCGGATGGAGTGAAACCGGCGCTTAATATGCTTGGAATTCTTGTGAGACATTGGTTCCTTTGCGTTGGCTATGGCTCCATTGTTGTCACCATAGATCACCATCGGGTCCAACGCACTGGGAACCACACCCAGTTCCGTAATGAACTTTTTCATCCAAACTGCCTCCGGCGCCGCTTCTGAAGTAGCAACATATTCCGCCTCCGTTGTTGATCCAGCCACCACAGGTTGTTTGGAACTCCTCCAACTAACTGCTGCTCTGTTCAAGAGAAATACGTATCCGGATTGAGACTTAGAGTCATCCGGATCGGTGTCAAAACTAGCATCGACATAACACTTAGCAACTAGCTCTTCTTCACCTCCGTATACAAGGAACATATCCTTAGTTCTTCTCAAGTACTTAAGGATATTCTTGACCGCTATCCAGTGTTCCGAACCTGGATCAGATTGGTACCTACTAGTCAAACTAATAGCATGTGCCACATCCGGTCTTGTACATAGCATGGCATACATTATAGAGCCTATGGCTGAGGCATAGGGGATCTTATCCATTATCTCTCTTTCTTTCGCCGTAGCGGGACTTTGAGTCTTACTCAATGTCTTGCCTTGCAACATAGGTAAGTACCCCTTCTTACTTTCGTCCATATTAAACTTCTTTAATATCTTATCAAGGTATGTACTCTGCGATAGCCCAATTAGGCGTCTTGATCTATCTCTATAGATTTTAATGCCTAATATATATGAAGCTTCACCAAGGTCCTTCATTGAAAATTTGCTGTTTAGATAACTTTTAACATTGTTTAAAAGATCTATATCATTTCCAATCAATCATATGTCATCCACATATAATATCAGAAATGCCACATTGCTCCCACTCACTTTCTTGTAAATACAAGCCTCTCCATAAGTTTGGACAAATCCAAATTCTTTGATCACCTCATCAAAGCGGAGATTCCAACTCCGGGATGCTTGCTTCAGTCCATAGATGGATCGCTGAAGTTTGCACACCTTATCAGCATCCTTAGGATCGACAAAACCCTTAGGTTGTATCATATACAACTCTTCTTCAATATTACCATTGAGGAACGCAGTTTTGACATCCATCTGCCATATTTCATAATCGAAATATGCAGCAATTGCTAACATAATCCTAACCGACTTAAGGATCACTATGGGAGAGAATGTCTCATCGTAGTCAACTCCTTGAATTTTTCAAAACCCCTTTGCGACAAGTCGAGCCTTATAGATGGTTACATTACCATCAGCATCAGTTTTCTTTTGAAAATCCATTTATTCTCAACGGCCTTTCGATCGTGAGGTAAGTCCACCAAGGTCCAAACCTGGTTTTCGTACATGGATTCCATCTCGGATTTCATGGCTTCTAGCCATTTGTTGGAATCAGGGCTCATCATCGCTTCTTCATATGTCGCAGGGTCATCTATTTCATCAATCATGAAATTCATAACAGGATTGCCGTACAGTTCAGGAGCTGCACGTGTCCTGCTTGACCTGCGAGGTTCGGTAGTGTCCTCTTTCGGAGTTTCATGATCATTATCATTAGCTCTCTCTTCATTAGGTGAAGTCAACTCTGAAACAACTTCTGGAGCTGCGCTACTTGCCATTTCATGAAGAGAAGGTTCAATAACCTCTTCGAGTTCTACCTTCTGACTACTCACACCTTTCACGAGAAACTCCTTCTCAAGAAAGGATCCATTCTTGGCAACAAAGACCTTGCCCTCGGATCTATGATAGAAGGTATACCCAATCGTTTCCTTAGGGTATCCTATGAAGATGCATTTTTCCGCTTTGGGTTCGAGTTTATCCGGTTGAAGTTTCTTCACATAAACATCGCATCCCCAAACTTTAAGAAATGACAGCTTAGGTTTGTTTCCAAACCATAATTCATACGGTGTCTTTTCAACGGATTTAGATGGTGCCCTATTTAAAGTGAATGTAGCGGTTTCCAGTGCATAACCCCAAAATGACAGTGGCAAGTCAGTCAGAGACATCATAGATCGAACCATATCCAATAAAGTACGATTACGACGTTATGACACACCATTACGTTGTGGTGTTCCGGCAGGCGTGAGTTGTGAAACTATTCCACAGTCTTTCATATGTGTGCTAAACTCGTAACTAAGATACTCTCCTCCACGGTCGGACCGCAGAAATTTGATCTTTCTGTTACGATGATTTTCCACTTCATTCTGAAATTCTTTGAACCTTTCAAAGGTTTCAGACTTATGTTTCATCAAATAGATATACCCGTGTCTACTCAAATCATCCGTGAAAGTAACAAAATAACGATATCCACCTCGCGCCGACACACTCATTGGTCCACACACATCAGTATGTATGATTTCCAATAAATCTGTCGCCCGTTCCATTGAACCGGAAAACGGCGTTCTAGTCATCTTGCCCATAAGGCATGGCTCACATGTATCAAATGATTCAAAATCAAGTGATTCCAAAAGTCCATCAGAATGGAGTTTCTTCATGCGTTTAACGCCAATATGACCTAGACGGCAGTGCCACATATATATAGATATATCATTATCAAGTTTAATCCTTTTAGCATCAACATTATGAATATGCGTAATACTACTATCGAGATCCAACAGAAATAAACCATTCAACACAGGTGCATGACCATAAAAGATATTATTCATATAAATCGAACAACCATTGTTTTCAGACTTAAACGAAGAACCACTTTGCATCAAACATGATCCGGATACAATGTTCATGCTCAGTGCAGGCACCAAATAACAATTATTCAGGTTTATAACTAATCCCGATGGCATATGGAGAGGCAGCGTTCCGACGGCGATCACATCAACTCTTGATCCATTGCCGACCCGCATCGTGACCTCATCCCTTGCTAGTTGTCGCTTGTTCTGCAGCCCCTGAACCGAGTTACATATATTAGCAACTGATCCCGTATCAAATACCCAGGTGCTACTGCGAGTACTAGTTAAGTACACATCAATAACATGTATATCACATATACCTTTGTTTCCCTTGCCGGCCTTCTTGTCCGCCAAATACTTGGGGTAGTTGCGCTTCCAATGGCCAGTCCCCTTGCAATAGTAGCACTCGGTGTTAGACTTAGGGTCAGCTTGGGGTTTCTTTTTAGGCGCGGCAACAGATTTGCCGCCCTTCTTTCCCTTCTGCTTGCCTTTCTTGTCCTTCTTGAAACCGGTGGTCTTATTGATCATCAACACTTGATGTTCTTTCCTAATCTCCACTTCTGCAGTCTTAAGCATTGACAGAAGCTCGGGAAGAGACTTCTTCATGCCCTGCATATTATAGTTCATCACGAAGCTCTTGTAGCTAGGTGGCAGAGATTGGAGAACACGATGTATGCCTAAGTCAATGGGAATCGTTATTCCCAAGGACACAAGCTTATCGGCGTACCCAGACATTTTGAGTACGTGCTCACTAACGGAGCTGTTCTCTTCCATCATGCAGCTAAAGAAATTTTCAGAAGCATTATAACTCTCTATGGCAGCATGGGTATCGAAAATCATTTTCAATTCTACCATGGTATCAAAGGCATTGCCATTTTCGAAACGTTTTCGAAGTTCTGGCTCTAGCCCATACAGTATGCCGCAATGAACTAAGTTGTGGTCCTCCTGACGAGTTATATAGACATTCTTTTCCTCGTCACGGTCATTAGGAGCTGGTGGGAGGCCTAGCGGCACCTCTAGCACATATTGCTTTTGTGCAGCAGTGAGGAGAATCCTCAAATTTATAGCCCAGTTGGTGAAGTTGCTACCATTCGCAGCAAGCTTCTCTTTCTCCATGAACACATTGAAATTAAAAGCAGGTGGTGCCATCTACAATAGAATTTGTAAAATATATTTAGACTAAGTTTATGATAGATTGAGTTCAACTAATCCAAATTACTAATGAACTCCCACTCAAAAACGACATCCCTCGTGTCCTTTTGGTGATTACATGAACCAAATCCACTACACCAAGTCTGATCATCACGTGAGTCGGTGTACCTTCAAAGGCGAGCATCTATATGGGCATCATATCAACTATATGATGCATGCTTAACCTTTCGGTCCGTGTTCCGAGGCCATGTCTGTACATGCTAGGCTCGTCAAGTAAGAACCTTAGTATTTGCGTGTGTAAAACTGTCTTACACCCATTGTATGAAAGCGTAGAGTCGAGAACACCCGATCATCACGTGATGCCTCAAAACACGATACACAAAACGGCGCATACTTAAGGAAGAACACATTTTATCTTGATATCTAAATGAGGGATCATCTTATAATGCTACCAAAAGCGCCAAACTAGCAATATAAGATGCTAATGTGTGAAGTGAGGTGATATGGTCAATGCATTTGATCTCTATCATTTGCATCGTGGTATGATCTCTATCATTCCTTTGTGTGTAAGGCCAAGGTCTATGGAACTTACACGTTAAGTGAGTTGTAAGAGTATCTATCATACATCTACTTACAAGAATACCATATCAAGACACTAGCCCAACAACGATCTAAACTAGACGCCTCTAATTTATCAATTGCAAGTTTTATGTGGCTTAGGGCTTTCGGAGATAGAACCGGTCTTACCTAAGAACATGAACCACAACGAGGAACCAAGTTATTAGCAACTCGTTGTAAATCAGATATTGACTATAGTAGGAGAGACAGACAACCGCTAGCCACTTATGCAAAACTAGTTGCATGTTAGTCGTGGAACCGGTCTCATGTACGATGACATGTAAGGTTGGTCCGGGCCGCTTCATCCCACTATGCCACCAATATCCAAAGTACATAGAAGATGCAATAACATGATCATCATCGCCCACATATAAACATATGTGTACTACCCGTGTAAAGAACCTACGCATAGATCAGGCTCTGATACCACTGTTGGGTCCGCAACATAGAAAACAAAAAAATTCCTACGATGAGAACTATACGCCAAGATCTATCTACTAGATACAGAGCAACGGGTGGACATACATCCATGGAGAACTTACCCTCGAAGACAACGAGTTTTGTTAACGAGTAGGAACTCGTGGTTGATGTAGTCGTACGCTTGCCGATCTCAAGATCGTGTGGAAGTCCGAGCGCCGCAAATCAGCAGCGCATCCGTCCTCGCACACACGTTCAAGCCACCGGACAACCTCCACCTCCTCGCTCCAGCGATCCAGCGGAAGCAGCAACTCCTTCCAGACGAAATGCCACCGGGAACATGTATCTCGCTAATCCGAGACCATGGGGGAATAATTCTAGAGGGGGAGAGAGATCCTTCACAAGGAGGTGTGTGGATGAAGGAGGGAATGAGTGGCCTTTTATAGGAGGAGGGGGTGCCCCCTCTCTCCATGGCCAGCGCATGGGGGGTGACCCCTCACCTCCCCCATTCATGTGGTGGTAACCCCTCCACATTAAAATGCCTCTTCACATTCCCTTTTAAAGTCTCCACTTTAAATGCATTAAATTTCTCCAAATTTAATGCTCTCTCATTTAATAAAACTATTTTTATTAAATTTATTTAGAATTTTGTTAATTACTTTAATTAACAAACATTCACATATAGCCCTTGCAATATTTCAATATCACATGCAGAACCACCTTCTGCAATTTCACCCGAAACAATTTCCGGTTTGTATTGAAATAATTCCTGCACTTTGCAATTCTTTCGTCTGAAACATATGTGCTCCAAAATGGTGTCCGGTAACTCTTAAGTGTGCCACCCTACGGTTCGCGAATAATGCAGACATGATCGAGACCCTTCTCCGATCAATAATCAGCAGCGGGACCTGGAGATCCGTACTGACTCCTACACATTCAACAATGACTCCTGTGATCGTGAGAACCTTTAACGCTTGTAACTAAATCCCTTTGTCTCTCGATATATTACATGTCCAAGATTCGATCATCGGTATCTCCATACCTAGTTTGATCTCGTTACCGACATGCACTCTTTTCTTGTTCCCGTGATATAACATTCTAGTGATCACATCACTTGCTTGCAAGCTATCCTAATGTGATATCACCGAGAGGGCCCAGAGTATATCTATCCATCATCTGGATTGACAAATTCCACTCTTGATCCATGAGCCTCAACATAACACCTTCGTAGTACTGAACCCATCTTTATAGTCACCCTGTTACGGTGTGACGTTTGATGTTATCAAGATACTCTTCCGGTGTTAGCAATTAACATGATCTCATGCTCTAAGGATAAAGATTATTTCGTATGATGTTATAGCAATATAAACATAATGACTTGATCATAATGTATACTTCGGATGAATGTTCATCACATCATTTCACAAATGCTATGACCTTGTTATTAACAACATCCAATGTCCATGATCAGGAAACCTTGATCATCTTGTTAATCAACAAGCTAGTCTATAAGAGAGGCATAACTAGGAACCCTTTTGTTTATTAAACACACATGTATTGATGTTTCCTATCAATACAATTATAGCATGCAAAATAAACATCTATCATATACAAGGAATACATAATAACAACTTTATTATTGCCTCTCAGGGCATATTTCCTTCAAGGGCAAGCTCGGCATGACGTGGAAGACGGTGCAGACGGTCACCTGCTACCTTCTGTATACCTGCAGAGACAAAGGAAAGGTACGGAGAGAAAATGGAGAAGAAGAATAGGTACTATCAATCTCTACTTCAGAGGTTAGTAGGCCACAAGGAGAAACGAGCTGGGCCAAGCTAGTGATGGCCTGCAGCCTAGGTTGCTGACTGCTACTGCTGCTTACAATCGTCGCTGCTTCTCAATGCTCTATGAACCTGAAAACTGTCGATGCTATGCAGTTGTACTAGCACAGGAGCTGAACCAAAAAGCCCCGGTTTGACTAGTATTTGAAAAGATCAAGGATTTGGTAACAGCACCGTATAAAACAAGGCTACTGCTAGAAGATCTGGTGCGAGCAAAAAAACAAGATTTGACAAATATGGGGTATTTGCAAGAATAAGAAAGAATGGCCCGATTTTGGAGAATTGACATGATGATGTTTTCTAGCAAAATAAAAATAGTTTGAACTGTCTTGAATCTGCTATAGGAAAGAGAATAGAGAGAAAAAAAATGATAGCCATGTAAAAGGAAGGTAGGAAAGATAAAAGGATGCCCACAATACAATTTGGCATCCTACAAGAATACAAGAAAAGGAAGACAAGCAGATCCATATGAATCTATATGTGAGCTAAGAACTAAAATGCCAAGAGAATATACAATGCCCACATATAGAAGATATGGTAGAGGTAGATGGTATCAAAAGGAAGTTGCGTTATCAAGTTAGTAGGTGGAAGGATTTTAAAAGAGATGCCCTCAACTCAACTTAGGCATGTAACAATAACCAAGAAACAAATACAATATATCAAGAAGCCAATTGTTAATGACACAATGCAATATGAAGAGAAGAACCAAATGAAATAGGTTTTAATATGATGCTCAAATGCAATGTGGCATGATGACATGAGCATGATATTATGATGATGCATTAATTATTATGTAGGGGTAGTATTATATTGATTGAAACCATGTAGCATTACATTGTTAGACATTTGGGATGCTACAACTCTCCCCCACTATACAAGAATCTTGCCTTGAGATTCTAGGAAGAATAAGGCTCAAAGAGGGCAGGATACTCGGAACGGAGGTCATCCTCACACTCCCAAGTGGCTTCATCAACGAAATGGTGTGGGCACTGCACCTTGAAGAACTTGATAGACTTGTTGCGAGTCTTCTGTTGTGTGAATTCAAGAATTTTGACGGGGTGTTCTTTATAGGAGAGATCCTCTTGGAGGTTGATGAGCTCGTGATCCACGGTCCTGCCGGGATCCTTGAAGCACTTCTTGAGTTGAGAGATGTGGAACACATAATGAACCTTGAGTTGTTCAAGAAGCTCGAGAGCATAAGCCACTTCTCCACTTTTGCCACGGATTTTGAAAGGACCGATGTATCTAGGCACTAGCTTGCCTTTGATACCAAAGCGATGGGTGCCTCTCATGGGAGTAACACGAAGGTAAACAAGATCACCAGGAACATACTCCATGTCCGTGTGTTTTCTGTCATAGTTGCTTTTCTGACGACTCTGAGCAACTTTCAAGTTCTCAAGAATGATAAGAACCTTCTCTTCTGCTTGAGTGACAATGTTGGGGCCAAAAAAATTCTTTCACCTGCCCCTGACCAACTAATCGGAGTCCGACACTTGCGACCATAGAGGACCTCAAAGGGTGCCATCTGGAGACTCTTCTGATAGCTGTTGTTATAAGAGAATTTAGCATATGGGAGGCACTCTTCCCACTTCATTCCAAAAGAAATGACACAAGCGCGAAGCATATCTTCTAGAATCTAGTTGATCCTTTCAACTTGCCCTTGCGACTGAGGATGGTAAGTTGTGCTGAAGTTTAGCTTTGTTCCCAAGCCTTGTTGCAAACTTTCCCAATACTTGGAGGTAAAGATACTCCCACGGTCTAAGCTATTACAAGAGGAACCCCATACAACGAGACAATTCTGTTGATATAGACCTTGGCCAGCTGACTACCAGAAATTGTTTCCTTTACTGGAAAGAAGTGAGCCACTTTTGAGAGCCTATCAATGACAACAAAGATTGCATTGTTGCCTTTTTGCAACCTTAGAAAGCCAGTTATGAAGTCCATCTCTACTTTCTCCCATTTCCATTCTGGAGGCTTCAAAGGTTGAAGAAGGCCAGAAGGTTTTTGATGAACGGCTTTCACTCTACGGCAGACATCACACTCCGAGACATACTTGGCACAACATCATTTCAAACCAGGCCACTGATGGCTCGGTGTTGATGTAGAGCTTGTTGGGAACCCCAAGAGGAAGGTATGATGAGCACAGCAGCAAGTTTCCCTCAGTTATGAAACCAAGGTTTAATCGAACCAGTAGGAGCAAGGAAACACCCCAAAGGTGTTGCTAGCTGAGCCTTGGCAGGGCGCACTACCGGTGCTAGTAGAAACGTGGAGACCTGCACAACACAACCAGAGAACTCTGTCCCCAACTTGCGATGAGGTTGTCAATCTCACCGTGTTTTGCTGAAAACAAAGGATTAAACGTATCGAATGGAAAGAAGTAATAGTTTGCAAAGAGTAAACACAAAGCAGTAACAGTTTGTAGATTGTATGTAAAAGAAAAGGACCAGGATCCATAGTTCACTAGAGGTGGATCTCCTTAAGATAGATAACATGCTGGGTGAACAAATTACAGCGGGGCAATTGACAAACATCGAGAAAGCAATACATGCATATACTAATCATCTTGACTCCTTTGAGACTTGATTGGGCATTACAACATTATACATAGACTGCCATCCAACTGTATCTATGACTAATAATCCACCTTCAGGTTATCATCCGAACCCCCTCCAGTATTAAGTTGCAAGCAATAGATTATTGCTTTACGAATTGCGTGTAAAGTAAACACTACGATTGTTCTATGAACAAAGGATTGTTGTTTTCTCCCTAGTAGCAATAGCACATCTAGTACCTTAGAGATTTCTGTCACTTCCCCAGATTACCAGAGGCATGAACCCACTATCGAGCATAAATACTAACTCTTGGAGTTGCTAGCATCTACTTGGCCAAGATAGCTACTAACAACGGAAAGAATGCAAGATCACAAATAACAAAGACATGATAGAATCAATAATCAATCTGAAATAGCATCTCAATATCCATCGGATCCCCGCAAACACAACATGCAGAATTACAAATAGATGATCTTGATCATGAACGGAGCTCACAAGATCTAGACATGAAAGCACAAAGGAGGAGAACCAACCATCTAGCTACTACATGGATCCGTAATCCAAGGATGAACTACTCACGCATCACACCAGAGGCTTGCATGATGATGATGAAGGCCTCCAGGGTGAATTCCCCTCTCCGGCAGGGTGCCGGGAAGAGCTTCAGATCCCTCCCGATCTTGGGATGGAGATTACGGTGGCTATAGACTCTTTCATGGATTTTTGATCGGGTACTTAGGGTTTTCGTCCCGAGGGCATCTTATAGGCGGAAGGGGAGGCCGAGGGGGTGCCTGGGCTGGCCACACCACCCCCTGGCGCGGGCCAAGCCTAGCCGTGCGGCCAGGTGGTGTGGCCGCCTTCTGGCCCTTCTCCGTCTCGTATTCTGGCATCTGATGACTTCCGGAAAAATAGGCACTTTGGCTTTTGTCCCATCCAATTCCGATAATATTCATTTTCTCACTTTCCTGGAACCAAAAACAGTAGAAAACAGGCAGCTGACACTGTGGCTCTTGTTAATAGGTTAGTCCAAGAAATCATATGAAAAGTACTCCAAAGTGTGGACAAAACACAAGAAACTGGATAAAACTAAGCATGGAACATCAAAAATTATAGATACATTTGCAATGTATCAACATCCCCAAGCTTAACTCCTGCTCGTCCTCGAGTAGGTAAGTGATAAAAAAGAAAGAATAATTTTTGAGGTGACATGCACCATCAAAGACTTGATCAAAGTATTTGTAAAACATTCAAAGCTGGGATCATAGTACTTCAATCATAACATGAAAGACAAAGTTCTAGCAATAAGACAAAGAAACTATGATGCAACATGAAAAGGCACAAACAAAAGGTTCATGAATAACAATGCTTTGCAAGATGTTTGTTTGTTTCACATAAATAAAACATAGCATAATAGTATTCAGCTTGTCCCTCATAGATTAGCAAATATAAATGCATAGGACACATTCAAAGTTCATAAGAGTGACTAGATACAAATAGTTTAAAATAAGAAATATCAAGTTATGCATCAATCAACTAGTCTTGGGACAGTGCACATAGAACTAAGAATGGCCACTATGCTCTCAAAGTAAGTGCATAAAGGTAGAAGGTGGAGACTCAATATAATGGTGGGAGAAAGGCCTTCATAGAAGGAAGTAGGGATTCAAGTCTCATAAAGATCTTTCAAAAATTATGGTACTTAATAGCTTTTATCTCTCATTGCCCCTATCATAAGCATCTTGAAGTGATTAAGGTTAAAGTGAACAAACTATGGTGTACATGATTAACGAAGTATAAGTTAGGAATCTCATGTCCCTTGTATACGAGGGTCGCTCCTCATGCTACTCAAGTATAGTCACCGGTAAGTTCTTGTCATTGTAAGTACATGTGTATCATAGAGAACTGCCAACGGGGTACCCCTTGCCCGATGATACGGAAGAACCCCCATATCAAAATGACAAGGCAAACAGACAACGAGCATCTCAGCAATCTTCTTATTTACCATGGGAATATGGTGCTTTTTTCTCTCTTTCCTATTTTCATAATCTCATTTTTTTTCTCTTTTCTCTTTTTTCTCAATATAGGACTCTTTTTTTATAAGAAGAATGCTTCATAGACAACTCATTATGGTTACGCTGCAGGTTTCCACCATGTCAGCATGGATTAGACCAGCGCCCCAGGCGTTTCTCTAACACATATACATAACTCCATGGACTTACAAGCTCCCCTTTCATTTCACACTGATGACATCCATATACAAAAGAGCATAATATCAACTAGGTACAAGTACCAAGTGCAATGTTTAAAGCGTTCCCCATGAAAGCATGGTTCTGCTAATTCCCAACAAATAAGTGCAAGCATATACAACATAGACGACACAATGGTTCAAGTTTATTAAGGGCAAGAAAAGTAAAGTGTGCCATCAAGTTCGTGAGAGCTTTAATCACTAGTTTTCTCATAACAAGTTTAATTCGGAAGGTAAACAAAAGAATGAATATACTTGGAATAGCATAAGCTAGTAGGTAGGTATGGTGGACTCTTTGGAATAACTTGGTTTAGGGAGTTGGATGCATGAGTGGAACTCATACTTGGTTGTGGAGGCTTGCAAAAGACTGGGAGCAACAAACTAAGAGAGCAATAATGGCCATAATCATGCAGAGCGACAAAACATCATTGATCAAAGCATAAAGTGATACTGCAAGTTGAAAACTAAAGGATCATAAAGGCTTATGGTGACTTGAGATAGTCATAACATGGTGTGAGCATGTGCCAAGTCAACCCAAATAAAGCATCAAAGGAGAATACCACTATACTATGCTTTAATATGCTAAAACAACGCATGATTCATCCAAGGCACATTAAGCATTCTGTGGGCTCCCCGGATTAATCATCCGAGAAATCCCTGTTATGCATACATCCATGTTCCCATGATCAGTGAGCCATGGAACATAACCGACAAGTACCATTACAACATCCGAAACGTACGAATTACAAGACTTACATAAATGCCATTATGGCTACACCATCATTAGCAGCGGAACATTGCCAAGCGCAGAGCCCAATCGTGCCTCAACCTACAGGCAGCTGACTGGGAAGACGGCCTAGCTCGCTGGATGTCACCGGAATCTTCTGAAGTCGAACCTCTGAAAGTCTGGCCAAGTAAATAGCCAGGGACACAGCCGTGAGTATGTTTTATGTACTCGCAAACCACCAGGATAAGTGAAATAAGGAAATGCAATTCTGGCTGTGGCGAGATAGCTCTATCCGGGGTTGCTTTTGAAAAGCCTAAACTAACTTTTGACGTTATGGCATCTCCATATCTTTGTTGAAAAAGAGTTTTGAAAACATGCTTCGGTTTTGTAAATCAAGACATCTCCATATCTTTGTTGGAAAAGAGTTTTGAAAATAGTTTTGTAGTTAAAACCCTTTTTAAACATCTTCGACCCCTCGGGTCAAAACAAAGCTTTCGAAGTCGCGTTCCCCTGGAACCTTCGTCCTCTTCGTCCATGTGTCCCACACAAGAACAGTTTGGGTACTCCTATTCAACACCTTTCCAACCGTCCTTGACCGTGGACACGGCTATTCGAATAGGTTATACTCTGCAGAGTTTGCGCACTTTCCCCACAGGAATCAATACATCCGCCGGGATACAACCATGGCCCACTACCACTATAGATGGGGGTCCGGATAATCAAACCTAACCTTTCGCTTGTCTACCCTAGCAAAGGCATCCTTTTCCTTTTGGGTTTATTCTCCCGGCAATGAGAATGTGGCTCCCAGCCATAGTCCTGCCTTCCGTACACACGCATACCCAAGCCGCAAATTGGCGTATACCTTAAATCTGGTGACTCCACTTCCTTCTGTACTCCAAGTCATACCGTCCGCGGGACCCAATTGTTGCACCGGCCTCCTGCCAGTTCAGGCTCACTCTTGCCGAAACAAGAAACACACTTTAGATCCGTGATCTGGTGGTGCCTGCCCGGAATTCCAGAGATCTCTCCCTATAAGCATGGTAGAAGTTGCCTCGGCTAATGTGGACAAACTATGTGTTAAGCCCCATCACCTGGGGTAATGTGGTTACACGGATAAAAATTGTTCCAGTAAAGGCGTAGAACATCCCATCACATTCTCACTTCTCATCAGCGCCATTTCTTTTGCTAAAACATCCGCTTGGAACGATGCCTTTTTCCAAGGGTTTTACAAAAGGGTTTTGAAACATTTGTAGTGGGGTAAATCTCAAAACAGTTTATTTTCTCAGAACCGGGGTTTTTCCAACGGGGTAGGATGCTAACCATCATACTCTCGATCTAAAGGGATAAAATGGTAGGTACATCGGGGTGGTGCCTCGAAGGACACGAAGTGATAACTTGGAGGAGCCAAGTTACTATCGCAGTATTTGTAAAACAAAACATGTAGGTAGATTATGCAATTTACAAAGAGGATACAAAACAGGTAAACGAGAGTAGGACATATATCCAAGTTCAGGAATGGTGGCTTGCCTGTGATCAGCAATAAGTCCCTAGACTTCTTCAGATGCCCAAGAATACCCAAATATATAATAATAAGAAGTCCTTTCCTTCTTGTCGTCAGACACTCACACTATCGTCGTCATCGGGTACACATGCAAGCAGACAATGTCCACAATCAATACAAGACATTCATGCATCAAACCGTACAGCAAACAAACATAAGAATTACTATTGAACTTGGGAGGTTTTGGAGATGTTGGGTATTGATAGTGGAATTACTAAATTGCCACTTTAATGATTTTTCTTGGAAGATAGTGGTCAGGGCTAGGTACAAAGCATTTGGATTAGGGTTCTGAGGTCAGTAGGATACCAATGTGCAAAAGTGATATCCTCAGATAGGTATTGACAAGACAAAACCATCACAAGTGGTTTCACTTGATTATCAATTTCCTAGATTTAGTTATGCTTTTTATAGTGGATTAAACTCTAGTTTGAGGAGATAATTCACCAGAAGAGTTCTGGAGATCCAAAAATTATTTCCTTTGATGGTTTTGTTGTATTTGATGTACTGAACCACCTCAAGTTGGAGTCAAGTCAAAATAATTACCAGAATGCCCTCAGGAAATTCCCAAAGGCAGTTTTGTCTGGTTTTTCTCTTTTTCACCAGATTAATTCTACATATGATCTTGAGCTGATTTCAAGGACATGGGATAGGTATTGAAAATATCTTTCTATAGGTGTTTTATTCACCCTTTTGGGGGTTGCCAAACTCCTGGAGTGATTTATTTAGTGAAAATACCCATCATAGAAGTACTTAAATCACTAAAATTCAATCAGAGTTCAATAAAATCTGAGCTGCTGGGGTTGGACAGATACTGATCCTAGGAGGTACTGCGAATTGGAATCAGGTCAATACCACATTCTGTAGGAATTGGATTCACCCTTTTTGGAGTTACCAAACTCCTGGAGTGATTTATTTAGTGAAAATACCAATCATAGAAGTATTTAAATCAATAAAATTCAACCATAGCTCAATAAATTCTGAGATGCTGGGGTTGGACAGGTACTGATCCTAGGAGGTACTAGGAATTGGAATCAGGTCAATACCACATTTGGTTAGACCTGGTGAATTTATCTAAGACAGAAAGTTGTTGTTTTTGTTATTTTTGCTAAAGGCAGCATACTATTCACCTTGGCATAGGACCTGTGCTGGATTATAGGTATGTCAAATACCTCTCAGTAGGACTTTGGTGCATCTCAAATGGAGATGTGGAACTCTCTTTGGAAATTCCTTAGTGCAACAGATACATTTTAGCAGAATAAATTCCAATAATTAATGTAATTTAATTTGGACTTGGGGTTGACTCTGCATGTTTGAGAAAACATCAGGGAACAACCAGAAATTTAGATCTTAGCATTTGGACTTGGTTTACAATTTTGTTTCGATTTAAACCAAACAGCCTTTCAGCAGATCTGGTGGAAAAACAAAAGAAAAAGGGCAAACTAGGTGGTGTGGGCTTGATTTGCGCGAGTAGGTGGGCCGCCGAGCCAATTCGGCCCAGCAGAGGAGGGGGTCACCAGCAGGAGTGGAATTTGAAACCCGCTGGGCGGGGCCTAGTGGTTAGTGAGGGCGGCGGGTGAAGAGGTACCAGAGATTCCTGGCCGTTAGATTAGAGAGGGGATCGACGGCTGGGAGCTCGTCGTCCACCTCCGACGAGCGGCGGCACGCAGAAACCTTAGAGGGCGATGAGGAAGGTGCGGGGAGCTCACCTAAGGCCGTATCCAGCGAAGGGGAAGGGCGTAGATGATGCGGTGGTCCTTGACGAGCCCGGGGATGGTCGGCATGGGCAGGTTCTACCTCGGCAGGAGCCTCGCACGATGACGATGGCGGTGCACACTTCGGCTGCTCTCCGATGCCGCTGCTGGGGTGTCTGCATGTCAAAGAGAAGGGCTGGGGAGGTTAGGGTTGGCTCCTAGGAGGCCAAGAACGCCAATGTAGAGAGTAGGGGAGTGGGAGGGAGACCACCAGGTCGAGTCCTTGGAGAAAACCAAAAGGAGGCTCTCTCCTTCTCTAGGCCGAAATAGGTGTTGGGAGGAGCTCTGGAGCTTGGGGAGGTGGATCTGGGGTAGAGGGTTGCAGTGAGGCCACATGCAAGTGGAGGGGAGCAGGGGAGAAGGTACTGCCAGCTTGACCTCAAAAATGGCCGAGAGGGGTGGTTTTTTTTCTTCTTGGGGGGCAGAGGAGAGGGAAGGAAGGGATGGGGAGCTCGGGGGAGGTGAGTGAGGAGGAGAGGGGGCAAATGAGGGGCAGGGGGCATTCTAGGGTGGGCTGCTGGCCTTTATACCAAGAGGGAGGGGTAGATGATGTAAATGACCATTTAGGACAAGGGGGAGAGGATTCCTGGCTAGGGATTGGTCCAAGGGATGGTGGGGAGGGGTAAGAAGGGTACTTGGTCATGCTGGATCGGAGAGGGAGGTGGTGGCAGCTGGGGTAATTAAGTAGGGGTAAATCTTTGTAAGATTGTGTTGTCTCTCTCTCTCTTAATACCAGTGCAAGGGTAGAATGGGGAAGGCTGAGGTGGTGCTCCAGTGCTAGTCGGCCAGGGGTGTGTCTTGATGTTGAGGATAAGCATTGAACAAGTTTTGAGGGAATTTGGAAAGGGTTGGAGTAGTGGAATTGCTTAATTGGCAATTTTGATCCAATTGATGGTTGTGAAGGAAGTCCAAAATCTTGCATTGGACCAGAGGAGGAAATGGTACTGGTGGATAGATGAGGTCAAGGCAGACTCCTGGGATTTAATTGAGATCTTTATGTGGGGTTTTAGTGTTCTTAAATCTATTTACTCAAAAAGGGCAGAAGTGGTTTCTAGAAGATCATTTGATAAGTTTCCATTGGACAAGGTTGGGTTTTGATGTGGGAGGGTCCCAGAGGTGAATACACACTTAGGGGAATTTTCCCAAGATTTATTGAGGCTTAAAAGTATTTAAAACAATTATTATTCCAATTCAGCCATTTAAGGGAATGGGCAAAAAGAAATAATAAAGCTTCTCAAAAATATTTATTTTTTGAGAAGGGAAGGTGAGGTATGATATATGGAACTTACTTGAGCCAAAAGTTAGAGAGGTGTTTTGGCAAAAACCAAACTTTCCTATAGGGAGGGAGTTTTAGAGATTTTGGCTATTAAAGGAATTAAATAGTTTTGGGGCCATAATAATTATGGATAATATTTGAGAAATCTTGATGATCAAGGTAGGTGGTGTAGATAAGGTGTAGCAAGCATTTGCAACCTTGTGTAATGAAATTCCAACTTGAATAAGATAGAAAGCAAGGAGTTGGTGATCTAGGGTGACGTTATTTTTATACCACCAAGCATGCTTGCATCTTGGAGCTCAGAGCTCACCTTAGTACAAGGGATAGATGGGCAGGTAGACCAAGTCATATAGATGATCATGGCAGGAAGAGTTTGAATTAATAGCATTTGAGGTGATCTAGAAGTGATGGCAAACTTTGTTGAAATTAAGGTTGCCATGCAAAGTGAGTCATGATGCCTTATAAACCATGTGGGTTTAAGCAGCACAGAGATCCACTTGGGGCAAGTGAAGTAGGTTTTGATAGACATCACTGAGTAGATCACAACCATGCAGAATGTTGGTCCATAGGAGGTTGTATGAGGGTGTGGGTTTCTACCAAAGTAGGCATGATGACTAGTTTTGCAGGAAATGTTAATTTCTTGTCTGCAAAACCAACAAGGACAAGTGGGTTGGAGGAGGATTTAACCATAGGAAAATGTGGGCCTTGGTAGTCCTTAGGATGGTTAACAAGATGGTGCAAGAGCATTTCAAAAAATGCACATGGTTTGAGAAAAGGAGGCATTCAAAAAGGTGATGTTGAAACTATTTCCACAGTCAAATTTGGCAGTTTTGAGGATTTTGACTAGAGTATGAGAGGGAAGGTTCTTGGAGGAGTTGAAAAGTATCAGAGCATTAACAAGTGGATGACATAGATGAGTAGATTGGGTGGAAGGGTTCCAAGCTGAATAATGGTCTTCAAGGACTTGGAAACATCTAGAATCAAGATCCTCATAATTGATCTGGTTAAGGGTTTTAGATGATCACCTAGTGGTTAGGGATCATATCTAGGTTTGTATTCTTGGTTAGGGATTGATGATTTGGAAACCTCTGGATCCTAGTGATGAGCTCCTAGGGTGGCTCATACTACTTCCTAAGCAAGCAAGTCAAACAGCAGATCAAAGCAACTCATCAGACAGCAGATCAAGGCAACTCATCTTATAACTATCCAACTACTACTAGGGTTACCATCAAGCTTAGATTGAGGTAAGGTTGGGGCATTTTGAAGAGGTTGAGTTTTGAATAAGATGAGAGTCCTTGGTATCTCTACCAAGAGTAGAATTCAAATGCTTTGAATAGAAGTTTTGGGAAAACTAGAGGTAAGATTAGTTGAGTGTTCTGTCTTGAAAACATAGGGAGATTATATTATATATCTCTCCATAGTTTTGTTAATATAAGCTACCAAAATAGTTTTAGTTACATAGGCATCTTGGCTCATGTTTTGAAATGCCAGAACATTTGAGAATATGTAAAGTAAGCCAAGATTGTTTTGGGAAATAGCTTTTGACAACTGATGGTGAGGTAAGGAGTATCCTAAGATAAACTTTCATAAGCACAAGTGCAAACAAACAACAAGCAAGCACTGTACCAAAGTACAAGAAAAAGGTTTTGTTCCCCCTGATTTTTTGCATTCTGGACAACAAATCGGGGTTGCTGAAATTGGGATGTTACAGACCTTTCCCCCTTAAAAGAATCTCGTCCCGAGATTCAGGAGAGTAAGTTTAGGGGATTGTCTTAGTTAGTGTTGTGCGTTTCTTGCGGACTAACTTGCCGACTTTGTCTTCAAACAGAAACACCTCGACGGGGAGGTTGAACTTCAATCCTCTTGAAGCTCAGGGGGGTGGGGGTCGAGCTGGCTTCAATCATGATTGCGGGGAGGGGTCGCCCTTCTGTATGGGTCTACGGCGCTTCTCTTAAGTGGGTCGTTGAATCCAAGTCTGTGTCTTAGAATCGGTGTCTACGGGTCCCACGGTTGGATTTTCTTTTGGCAGAGGGGTAATCTGTTTTTTGCAGGAAAGACGCAGTCTTTCCCCCTTAGGATTGGACTTGGGTAGGGTGGAGAATTACCAGTCGAGGGCATCCTTATAAGGGGTGGCAAAAGATAGTTCTCGAGGTAGCGTATGACAACATAAGGGAGGGTGGCATCGTAGGTGTCTTTCCAGGGGGGACATGGGCTAGTTTATTACTGGCTGCACTTGCTGACGTGCAGGGAGTCCTAGGGTGAGTTAAGGAGCTTCTCTCTTGATCCTTACTTCCACGGGGTGTTGTCGCCTATCGAAGCACGGAAAATCTTCAGTCTTGAGCTGCGGGGCAGCGAGCGGTAAGGTGACCATCTTTTCTGAAGGAGGGGACCTTGGGTGCCTTTGGGATGAGCTTTCGCGGGAGTCTTGACGGGTTTACCCTCGGGGCATTCTCGGCTGAAGTGACTGTGTAGTCCACACGTGAAGCAGGTACCTATTCTTCGGCGTAACAGTTTTGGCGACTTGCCTTTGCTGGTACCGGGAGGTTGATGGGCCTTGCCAATGAGGGGATATATTGGGCATTTGATGGGGACATGGTCTTGGCCTTCGCAGAGGAAACAAGTGATAAGTCGAGTTGGGCAAACTTTGGGCGAATGGGGTTCTCCATAGTTGGGGCAGTGGCCGGAGCACCTATTGGCTTGGTGTCTTCCATCTCCGCAACGGCTACAGGCCTTCTCCGAGTTTCCATTCTCCAAGGCCATCCTGGGGGGTCCTGTTGGTGGCAGACGTTTCGGGTGGGGTCTAATGCAACGACTTGGGTAAAACACGCAAGAAGAAAAACAATTTAAGCAAGCATAGAAAATTAAGAAAGTCATTACATACCAACCAAATCTGCACCTGAGGGTGCTAATAGTACTTAGGCATTACAAAACGCGTTCAGGGGCGATACATGACTCTACCCTACTGCTAGTTGGGCGAGTACCGCGACGCGGGTGATTGCTTGGAGTGTGCATCTACGGGGTCGTGGCTGACTCCGGGGTTTTAACTACTGCAGATCCTCTAAGGTTTGTGGGATATTTAGCTCGTCTTCGGTGAAGGTGAGAGTGGTGCCTTACCATGGTGTAGGGTTGGATGCTGACTTGGTCACAGCAGGTGACTGGACGATAGGGTGGTACTCATTGAGGAAGGAGAGTTCGTCGTCAGTCTTAGGATTCTCGTCTTCAGGAGTTGGGGGGTACTTCAATGATCAGCTTCTTCGCCAAGCGGGCATTGGTGGCTTGGAGACTTCTTTCGCGCTTATGGAGTAGGTTGATATCCATCTTTAGGAGCAGATTCTCGCATCTGGCCTTGTCAAGATCTTCCTGGGAGCATTGGAGTACGTATTCCATATTCTCTAGCTGATTCCCGATGCAGCAGGTGAGGAAAGACTTCGTAGGTAGTCCATCTTCATCTCGCTTTCCAAACAAGTGGTAGGGAGTATCTTTCAACTCATCTTTGTGGATCTTGCAGAGGCGCGCCATGATCTCCTGTATGGCTCGCACCACGCCATCTACCCAGTTGCTATCGAGGAAGGTGAAGATTATGGGCGCGGTGTCCTCATCGGGGGAAGGAATGACAGCCTTGATGACCCATTGCATCACATTTGTGTTACTGCGAGGAAGTTCGGTTCCTTCAGAAGTTGGCGAGGGCCTGTTGACTATCTTCAATAGGTTGTGAATCTGCTCTTCGAAGGGCCAGAAACTGTCTCCAACGATGATGCGCTCTGAGCGGAAGGAGGCCATCTACAGTAGATTTGTGAGATGGGGTCGGGTTAGTGACAGTGTGCAGGATTTTAAGCTTATGAAATCATATTAATGCAAGTAGTTTTTTGAAATAGAGGGGGAGAAGACATAAGCACTTTTGCAAATAGTCATCTTTTCTCCCTTGTCTTTTGGAAAATAGGTTTGTCGTTTCCTGTCTAACGTCCATGCTAACTAAGGTCTCCTACAGTCAGGATGGCTCTGATACCAAGTCTATGGGCTCCCCGGATTAATCATCCGAGAAATCCCTGTTATGCATACATCCATGTTCCCATGATCACTGAGCCGTGGAACATAACCGACAAGTACCATTACAACATCCGAAACATACGAATTACAAGACTTACATAAATGCCATTATGGCTACACCATCATTAGCAGCGGAACATTGCCAAGCGCGGAGCCCAATCGTGCCTCAACCAACAGGCAGCTGACTAGGAAGACGGCCTAGCTCGCTGGACGTCAGCGGAATCTTCCGAAGTCGAACCTCTGAAAGTCTAGCCAAGTAAGTAGCCAGGGACACAGCTGTGAGTACATTGAATGTACTCGCAAACCACCAGGATAAGTGAAATAAGGAAATGCAATTATGGCTGTGGCAAGATAGCTCTATTCGGGGTTGCTTTTGAAAAGCCTAAACTAACTTTTGACGTTATGGCATCTACATATCTTTGTTGAAAAAGAGTTTTGAAAACATGCTTCGGTTTTGTAAATCAAGACATCTCCATATCTTTGTTGAAAAAGAGTTTTGAAAATAGTTTTGTAGTTAAAACCCTTTTTAAACATCTTTGACCCCTCGGGTCAAAACAAAGCTTTCGAACTCGGGTTCCCCCGGAACCTTCGTCCTCTTCGTCCTTGTGTCCCACACAAGCACAGTTTGGGTACTCCTAGCCAACACCTTTCCAACCGTCCTTGACCGTGGACATGGCTATTCGAATAGGTTGTACTCTGCAGAGTTTGCGCACTTTCCCCACAGGAATCAATACATCTGCCAGGATACAACCACGGCCCACTACCACTGTAGATGGGGGTCCGGATAATCAAACCTAACCTTTCGCTTGTCTACCCTAGCAAAAGCATGCTTTTCCTTTTGGGTTTATTCTCCCGGCAACGAGAATGTGGCTCCCAGCCATAGTCCTGCCTTCCGTACACGCGCATACCCAAGCCGCAACTTGGCATATACCTTAAATTTGGTGACTCCACTTCCTTCCGTACTCCAAGTCATACCGTCTACGGGAGACCCAATTGTTGCACCGGCCTCCTGCCAGTTTAGGCTCACTCTTGCCGAAACAAGCAACAGACTTCAGATCCGTGATCTGGTGGTGCCTGCCCGGAATTCCAGGGATCTCTCCCTATAAGCATGGTAGAAGTTGCCTCGGCTAATGCGTACAAACTACGAGTTAAGCCCCAGCACCTGGAGTAATGTGGTTGCGCGGATAAAAATTGTTCCAGTAAAGGCGTAGAACATCCCATCACATTCTCACTTCTCATCATCGCCATTTCTTTTGCTAAAACATCTACTTGGAACGATGCCTTTTCCAAGGGTTTACAAAAGGGTTTTGGAATATTTGTAGTGGGGTAAATCCCAAAACAGTTTATTTTCTCAAAACCGGGGTTTTTCCAACGGGGTAGGATGCTAACCATCATACTCGATCTGAAGGGATAAAATGGTAGGTACATCAGGGTGGTGCCTCGAAGGACACAAAGTGATAACTTGGAGGAGCCAAGTTACTATCGCAGTATTTGTAAAACAAAACATGTAGGTAGATTATGCAATATATAAAGAGGATACAAAACAGGTAAACGAGAGTAGGACATATATCCAAGTTCAGGAATGGTGGCTTGCCTATGATCAGAAATAAGTCCCTGGACTTCTTCAGATGCCCAAGAATACCCAAATATATAATAATAAGAAGTCCTTTCCTTCTTGACGTCAGACACTCACACTATCGTCGTCATCGGGTACACATGCAAGCAGACAATGTCCACAATCAATACAAGACATTCATGCATCAAACCATACAGCAAACAAGCATAAGAATTACTACTGAACTTCGGAGGTTTTGGAGATGTTGGGTATTGATAGTGGCTAAATTGCCACTTTAGTGATTTTTCTTGGAAGATAGTGGTCAAGGCTAAGTACAAAGCATTTGGATTAGGGTTCTGAGGTCAGTAGGATACCAATGTGCAAAATTGATATCCTCAGATAGGTCTTGACAAGACAAAACCATGACAAGTGGTTTCACTTGATTATCAATTTCCTAGATTTAGTTATGCTTTTTATAGTGGATTAAACTCTAGTTTGAGGAGATAATTCACCAGAAGAGCTCTGGAGCTCCAAAAAATATTTCCTTGGATGGTTCGGTTGCATTCGATGTACTGAACCACCTAGAGTTGGAATCAAGTCAAAATAATTACCATAATGCCCTCAGGAAATTCCCAAAGGCAGTTCTGTCTGGTTTTTCTCTTTTTCACCAGATTAATTCTACAGATGCTGTTGAGCTGATTTCAAGGACATGGGATAGGTATTGAAAATATCTTTCTGTAGGAATTGGATTCACCCTTTTTGGAGTTACCAAACTCCTGGAGTGATTTATATAGTGAAAATACTAATCATAGAAGTATTTAAATCAATAAAATTCAACCAGAGCTCAATAAATTCTAAGATGCTGGGGTTGGACAGGTACTGATCCTAGGAGGTACTAGGAATTGGAATCAGGTTAATACCACATTTGGTTAGACCTGGTGAATTTATCTAAGACAGAAAGTTGTTGTTTTTTGTTATTTTTGCTAAAGGCAGCATACTATTCATCTTGGCATAGGACCTATGCTGGATTATAGGTATGTCAAATACCTCTCAGTAGGACTTTGGTGCATCTCAAATGGAGATGTGGAACTCTCTTTGGAAATTCCTTAGTGCAACAGATACATTTTAGCAGAATAAATTCCAGTAATTAATGTAATTTAATTTGGACTTGGGGGTGACTGCATGTTTGAGAAAACATCAGGGAACAACCAGAAATTTAGATCTTAGCATTTGGACTTGGTTTACAATTTTGTTTGGATTTAAACGAAACAGC
Source organism: Avena sativa (assembly GCA_916181665.1). Classification (NCBI taxonomy): domain Eukaryota; kingdom Viridiplantae; phylum Streptophyta; class Magnoliopsida; order Poales; family Poaceae; genus Avena; species Avena sativa. Next base: position 265,798,999 of record OV702292.1, on the reverse strand, counting down.
CTTTCAGCAGATCTGGTGGAAAAACAAAAGAAAAAGGGCAAACTAGGTGGTGTGGGATTGATTTACACGAGTAGGTGGACCGCCGAGCCAATTCGGCCCAGCAGAGAAGGGGGTCGCCGGCGGGAGTGGAATTTGAATCCCGCTAGGTAGGGAGTAGTGGTCAGTGAGGGCGGCGGGTGAAGAGGTACCGGAGATTCCTGATCGTTAGATTAGAGAGGGGATCAACGGCTGGGAGCTCGTCGTCCACCTCCGATGAGCGGCGGCACGCAGAAACCCTAGAGGGCGACGGGGGAGGTGTGGGGAGCTCACCTGGGGCCGTCTCTGGCGAAGGGGAAGGGCGTAGACGACGCGGTGGTCCTTGATGAGCCTGGGGATGGTCGGCAGGGGCAGGTTCTACCTCGGTAGGAGCCTCGCACGACGACGATGGCGGTGCACACTCGGCGGCTCTCCGATGCTGCTGCTGGGGTGCCTGCATGCCGAAGAGAAGTGCTAGGAGGTTAGGATTGGCTCCTAGGAGGCCAAGAATGCCAATGCAGAGAGTAGGGGAGTGGGAGGGAGACCACCAGGTCGAGTCCTTGGAAAAAACCAAGAGGAGGCTCTCTCCTTCTCTAGGCTGAGATAGGTGCTGGGAGGAGCTCTTGAGCTTGGGGAGGTGGATCTGGGGTAGAGGGTTGCAGTGAGGCCACATGTAAGTGGAGGGGAGCAGGGGAGAAGGTACTACAAGCTTGAGCTCAAAAATGGCCGAGAGGGGTGGTTTTTTTTCTTCTTGGGGGCCAGAGGAGAGGGGAGGAAGGGATGGGGAGCTCGGGGGAGGTGAGTGAGGAGGAGAGGGGGCAAATGAGGGGCAGGGGGTGTGCTGGGGTGGGCTGCTGGCCTTTATACCAAGAGGGAGGGGTAGATGATGTAAATGACCATTTAGGACAAGGGGGAGAGGATTGCTGGCCAGGGATTGGTCCAGGGGACGGTGGGGAGGGGTAAGAAGGGTACTTGGTCGTGCTGGATAAGAGAGGGAGGTGGTGGCAGCTGGTGTAATTAAGTAGGGGTAAATCTTTGTAAGATTGTGTTGTCTCTCTCTCTTAATACTAGTGCAAGGGTAGAATGGGGAAGGCTGAGGAGGTGCTACAGTGCTAGTCGTCCAGGGGTGTGTCTTGATGTTGAGGATAACCATTGAACAAGTTTTGAGGGAATTTGGAAAGGGTTGGAGTAGTGGAATTAATTAATTGGCAATTTTGATCCAATTGATGGTTGTGAAGGAAGTCCAAAATCTTGCATTGGACTAGAGAAGGAAATGGTACTGGTGGATAGATGAGGTCAAGGTAGACTCCTAGGATTTAATTGAGATCTTTATGTGGGGTTTTAGTCCACTTAAATCTATTTACTCAAAAAGGGCAGAAGTGGTTTCTAGAAGATCATTTGATAAGTTTCCATTGGACAAGGTTGGGTTTTGATGTGGGAGGGTCCCAAAGGTGAATACACACTTAGGGGAATTTTCCCAAGATTTATTGAGGCTTAAAAGTATTTAAAACAATTATTATTCCAATTCAGCCATTTAAGGGAATGGGCAAAAATAAATAATAAAGCTTCTCAAAAATATTTTTGAGAAGGGAAGGTGAGGTATGATATATGGAACTTACTTGAGCCAAAAGTTAGAGAGGTGTTTTGGTAAAAACCAAACTTTCCTATAGGGAGGGAGTTTTGGAGATTTTGGCTATTAAAGGAATTAAATAGTTTTGGGGCCATAATAATTATGGATAATATTTGAGAAATCTTGATGATCAAGGTAGGTGTTGTAGATAAGGTGTATCAAGCATTTTCAACCTTGTGGAATTAAATTCCAACTTGAATAAGATAGAAAGCAAGGAGTTGGTGATCTAGGGTGATGTTATTTTTATACTTGCATCTTGGAGCTCAGAGCTCACCTTGGTGCAAGGGATAGATGGGCAGGTAGACCAATTCATATACATGATCATGGCAGGAAGAGTTTGAATTAATAGCATTTGAGGTGATCTAGAAGTGATGGCAAACTTTGTTGAAATTCAGGCTGCCGTGCAAAGTGAGTCATGATGCCTTATAAACCATGTGGGTTTAAGCAGCACAAAGATCCACTTGGGGCAAGTGAAGTAGGTTTTGATCGATATCACTGACTAGATCACAACCATGCAGAAAGTTGGTCCATAGGAGGTTGTATGAGGGTGTAGGTTTCTACCAAAGTAGGCATGATGACTAGTTTTGCAGGAAATGTTATTTTCTTGTCTGCAAAACCAACAAGGACAAGTGGGTTGGAGGAGGATTTAACCATAGGAAAATCTGGGCCTTGGTATTCCTTAGGATGGTTAACAAGATGGTGCAAGAGCATTTCCAAAAATGCACATGGTTTGAGAAAAGGAGGCATTCAAAAAGGTGATGTTGAAACTATTTCCAGACTTAGTCAAATTTGGCAGTTCTGAGGATTTTGACTAGAGTATGAGAGGGAAGGTTCTTGGAGGAGTTGAAAAGTATCAGAGCATTAACAAGTGGATGACATAGATGAGTAGATTAGGTGGAAGGGTTCCAAGCTAAATATTGGTCTTCAAGGACTTGGAAACATCTAGAATGGAGATCCTCAGAATTGATCTGGTTAAGGGTTTTAGATGATCACCTAGTGGCTAGGGATCATATCTAGGTTTGTATTCTTGGTTAGGGATTGATGATTTGGAAACCTCTAGATCCTAGTGATGAGCTCCTAGGGTGGCTCATACTACTTCCTAAGCAAGCAAGTCAAACAGCAGATCAAACCAACTCATCAGACAGCAGATCAAGGCAACTCATCTTATAACTATCCAACTACTACTAGGGTTACCATCAAGCTTAGCTTGAGGTAAGGTTGGGGCATTTTTAAGAGGTTGAGTTTTGAATAAGATGAGACTCCTTGGTATCTCTACCAAGAGTAGAATTCAAATGCTTTGAACAGAAGTTTTGGGAAAACTAGAGGTAAGATTAGTTGAGTGTTCTGTCTTGAAAACATAGGGAGATTGTATTATATATCTCTCCATAGTTTTTTTAATAGAAGCTACCAAAATAGTTTTGGTTACATAGGCATCTTGGCTCATGTGTTGAAATGCCAGAACGTTTGAGAATATGTAAAGTAAGACAAGATAGTTTTGGTAAATAGCTTTTGACAACTGATGGTGAGGTAAGGAGTATCCTAAGATACACTTTCATAAGTACAAGTGCAAATAAACAACAAGCAAGCATTGTACCAAAGCACAAGAAAAAGTTTTTGTTCCCCCTGATTTTTTGCATTCTGGACAACAAATCAGGGTTGCTGAAATTGGGAAGTTACACTATCTCAATTGTTTATAACAAGTCATGCTACAACAAAGAATACTAAGCATAAAGCCAAAAAAATATCAAACATGGCATGACAAAGCATAGGCCATAGTTAAAAACAAGCTCTTTTTACCACATAAGCATGAACTTTCCTACTCTTTTCCAATACAAACCAAACTATTTGCAAACCAAAGTATGAAATAGGGGGTCCAACCAATTTATTCAGAAAACTAAGAAAATCAAAGCAAACAAAAAACCAAAACGAAAATGGAAAAGAAGACGCTCCAAGAACAACCCAACTGTGCATGAAACAATAAAAATGAAGCGTATGGAAGAAACATGGGATTTTTATTGATGAAGAGGGGGATGCCTTGGGCATCCCCAAGCTTTGACGCTTGTACTTCTTGGATATTTCTTGGGGTGACACGCGTGGCATCCCCAAGCTTGAGCTTTAGTCCATCCTTCATCTCATTACTCATTCCTTCCATACACCCGAAATGTTTCCTTTATACAAAACTTCACACAATCTTTATTAGCAACATTAGTGCACTCAAGATAAATAAGTCTTAAGACTCAGTTATAACACCAAATAAACTTCCATTAGAACACTAGCTACTGTAGCACTTCCCTCAAAAAGCTCAATTCCCCAAAAGAACTCAACAAGGAACCAACAAGAAGCAAATGCAGAAAATGGCAGAAATCTGTCAAAACAGACCAGCAGGTAAAGACGAATTTTTTCGAAGACCTTCTGTTGCTCAAATCAAAAAGTGTTGAACTAACGAAAGTTAGATAACAACCTGGGGCAGAAGCACAAAAATTAACGCCTCAAAAATACGTTCATAGATTTTACATGAATTTTTACGGTGGAGCACAGAAATCTGTTTCGGGACAGCAACTTTTCCAATCATTATTTCTCTCTCATTAGAGGTTATTCTTGGCACAAAAAGCAAATAAAAAAGGATAAGGAGCGGTTTTTACTGAAGTAATAACTTCCAAGACTAATCTAAAACTTTTGAGTTATCTCCCAATAAGTACTTTTCTTTAACGCCTTTAAGTTAGGCATAAGAAGCAAGAAAGAATCAAGTGTTCTCAAATGAAGAAGCATTAAAACCAAATTTCTTTCCCTTACCTCTCTTACTTTTATTCTTAACCTTAGGGAAAATATGATTATTTGGTGGAGAAGAAAGGTGCATGGTCCCCTTTCCCACATCTATTATTGCTCCAAGGAGTTCTAATAGGGACCTTCCAAGTGTAATTTGTCCTTTTCCTACACATTCAATAACAAGATAATCAGTAGAAATCATTTTCCCAAGGATCTTTGTAAACACTCCTTCATCTATTCCAATAGGTAATATGGTAGCATTATTAGCAAGAGATATTTCTTTTCCTCCTTCAGTAAGCCCCCAAGTATTCAAAGATTCATAAATATCTTTGGGCATCAGACAAAATTCAGACATGATATCACAGCGAGCTTGAAAAGTTTCAGTGTTTATCTCAATCTTTACTGTAGGGAGCCACTTTGATGGTTCGGAATTTATTGGAACATAATTGTGATGCTCCCTAAGCGTATTATAGCAATCTTTTAAGCTAGTAGTGCTAGTCTCAAGAGTGTTCAATCTAGCAAATATTTTTGTGAAAGAAATATCAGTTTGGCTAGGAAAGTTGTAAGTGAGGATCAATTTCTTTATAGCATTTATAGCATCATCCTCATTACATTGGAGGAAATCTCCTCCTACGACAGCATCTAAAGCATATCTATAGCAAAGAGCAATTCCAAGGTAAAAACTGCTAAGGAACAAGCTTTGAGTCATTTTAGGCTCAGTGTTTTCATGTAGATCAGAGATTCTAGACCAAACTTCCTTGAAACTCTCTTCCATTCCTTGTTTAAAAGTGAAAATCAATTCCTCGGGTGACATAGAGATCGGAGCAAGGCTAGACATAGTGGCAACTCAAGATAGGAACTAATTTTTTTGTGTTTTCAAATAAGAAAGCAAACTTGTAAAACTAATTTTTTTGTGTTTTGATAAAGAAAGCAAACTTGTAAAACTAAAATTTTTGTGTTTTTGATAACAAAACAAGCAAACAAAGCAAAAAGAAACTAAGCAAAACAAAAATAACAAAGTAAAGAGATTGGTTATGAGGGACTCCCCTTGTGAAGATGTCCTTGACTCCCTGGCAACGGCGCCAGATAAATGCTTGATGGCTCGGTGTTGATGTAGAGCTCGTTGGGAACCCCAAGAGGAAGGTATGATGAACACAGTAGCAAGTTTCCCTCAGTTATGAAACCAAGGTTTAATCGAACTAGTAGGAGCAAGGAAACACCCCAAAGGTGTTGCTAGCTGAGCCTTGGCAGGGCGCACTACCGGTGCTAGTAGCAACGTGGAGACCTGCACAACACAACCACAGAACTCTGTCCCCACCTTGTGATGAGGTTGTCAATCTCACCGTGTTTTGCTAAAAACAAAGGATTAAACATATCGAATGGAAAGAAGTAATAGTTTGCAGAGAGTAAACACAAAGCAGTAACAGTTTGTAGATTGTATGTAAAAGAAAAGGATCGGGATCCATAGTTCACTAGAGGTGGCTCTCCGTAAGATAGATAACATGCTGGGTGAACAAATTATAGCGGGGCAATTGACAAACATCGAGAAAGCAATACATGCATATACTAATCATCTTGACTCCTTTGGAACTTGATTGGGCATTACAACATTATACATAGACCGCCATCCAACTGCATCTATGACTAATAATCCACCTTCAGGTTATCATCTGAACCCCCTCCAGTATTAAGTTGCAAGCAACAGATTATTGCTTTACGAATTAGGTGTAAAGTAAACAATATGATTGTTCTATGAACAAAGAATTGTTGTTTTCTCCCTAGTAGCAACAGCACATCTAGTACCTTAGAGATTTCTGTCACTTCCCCAGATTACCAGAGGCATGAACCCACTATCGAGCATAAATACTAACTCTTGGAGTTTCTAGCATCTACTTGGCCAAGATAGCTACTAACAACAGAAAGCATGCAAGATCACAAATAACAAAGACATGATAGAATCAATAATCAATCTGAAATAGCATCTCAATATCCATCGGATCCCCGCAAACACAACATGCAGAATTACAAATAGATGATCTTGATCATGAACGGAGCTCACAAGATCTAGAGATGAAAGCACAAAGGAGGAGAACCAGCCATCTAGCTACTACATGGATCCGTAGTCCAAGGATGAACTACTCACGCATCACACCGGAGGCTTGCATGATGATGAAGAAGGCCTCCAGGGTGAATTCCCCTCTCCGGCAGGGTGCCGGGAAGTGCTTCAGATCCCTCCCAATCTAGGGATGGAGATGACTGCGGCTACAGACTCTTTCGTGGATTTTTGATCGGGTACTTAGGGTTTTCGTACCGAGGGCATGTTATAGGCGGAAGGGGAGGCCGAGGGGGTGCCTGGGCTGGCCACACCACCCCCTGGCGCGGGCCAAGCCTGGCCACATGGCCAGGTGGTGTGGCCGCCTTTTGGCCCTTCTCCGTCTCGTATTCTGGCATCTGATGACTTCTGGAAAATGGGCACTTTGGCTTTTGTCCCATCCAATTTCGAGAATATTCATTTTCTGACGTTCCTAGAACCAAAAACAGCAGAAAACAGGCAGCTGGCACTGTGGCTCTTGTTAATAGGTTAGTCCAAGAAATCATATGAAAAGTACACCAAAGTGTGGACAAAACACAAGAAAGTGGATAAAACTAAGCATGGAACATCAAAAATTATAGATACATTTGCAATGTATCAGCCACCAATATTGTGTTTTCAAGTCCATGTACATCTTTGTGCTGCAAGGGTGGATAGAAAGAACAGAATCATGCACCTCCTTAAGAACTTGCTCTCGCAAACCCGGGTAGTTTGGAACAAACATCCAGTGCTTGTAGAATAGAGTGCCTTGATCATCGAGGTGGAAGGGCTCATACTTTGGAAGCTGAATCTTGGAGATGATGTTTTTAGTGTAAGCATCACCGAGCTGAATGGAGCGAACCTTTTCTTCCAAGAGAGGGGTTGCTATCAGGTTCAAAAGATATCCTTGAGGCACAAGTTCAAGGTTGAGCTGACGGAATTCCTTGCACAAGAGAGGTTGTTGTTCTTCCACCATGAGGTTATTGACATAAGCTTTTTGGCGGAGAAGGTCGTCCATGACATTAGCTTTACCGGGAGTGTAGTTAATGGTGAGGTCGAAGTCAGTAATTGCTTCAATCCATCTCCTTTGATGAAGGTTGAGGTCTGGTTGTGTGAAGATATACTTTAGACTTTTGTGATCAGAGAAGATCTCACAACGGTTCCCAAGCAAGTAGTGTCTCCACACTTTCAAAGCAAAGACAACTACTACTAGCTCAAGATCATGAGTTGGGTAATTGATCTCATGGATTTTCAAATGATGAGAGGCATAGGCAACCACTTGTTTATCTTGCATGAGGACCGCACCCAATCCTTGCAAGGAGGCATCACAGAAGATCTGAAAAGGCTTTGATGTATCTAGAGGAATCAAGACTGGAGTGGAAGTGAGCTTCTCTTTGAGGGTTTCAAAGCTTGCTTGACATGCATGAGACCAAAGGTATTTATTGCCTTTCTTGAGGAGATCGGTAAGAGGTTTTGCAATCTTCGAGAAGTTCTGAACGAACTGACAGCAATAGCTAGCCAATCCAAGAAAACTCCGGACTTCTTTCACATTTTTGGGTGGAAGCCACTCAACAATTGTCCGAACAGTTTCTGGGTTGACGGCAATGCCCTTAGCAAAAATGACGTGGCCAAGATAGGTGACTTTAGGGAGCCAGAACTCACACTTTGAGAACTTTGCGTAAAGGCGGTTCTCACGAAGCTTGTTAAGGACACAACAAAGATGCTCTTCATGTTCTTCTTTTGACTTAGAATAGACCAAAATATCACCGAGATAGACCACGACGAACTTATCAAGGTACTCCATGAAAACTGAGTTCATAAGCCTTGAGAAGGTAGCATGTGCATTGGTGAGACCAAAGGATATGACCGTGTACTCGTACAGGCCATAGCGGGTGGTGAAAGCTGTTTTAGGAACATCTTCCTTGCGAATCTTGATCTGATGATATCCACTTCTCAAGTCAAGCTTGAAGAATACCACTGCTCCTGCAAGATGATCGAAGAGGTCAATGATCTGCGGAAGGGGATATATATTCTTGATGGTTTTTGCATTGAGAGCTCGGTAGTCAACACAAAGTCGATCCATCCGGTCTCGCTTCTTCACAAAGATTGTTGGGCTGCCCCAAGAGGAAGTGTTATGTTGAATGAAACCCAACTTTTCTTGTTCATCAATCTGTCGTTTGAGTTCGGCCAATTCTGCAAGACCCGTTTTATAAGGCCGCTTGGAGATAGGAGCGGTTCCAGGTTCAAGATCAATCACAAACTCGACCTCTCGGTCAGGAGGCATACTTGGTAGCTCTTCTGGAAAAACATCTGGGAATTCACAAACCATGGGGACACTTTGCAAGTCTTCCATAACATCAATGTTTGGACACCCAAAGAGTAGAGCTGAATAGAAGGAGTTTTCCTTGGAGAATAGACTATATGGCCTTCAGGAATTTTCAAAGAAACCAAGTGTTCAGCACAATCAATCATAGCTTCATTGGCTTTTAACCAATCCATGCCCAATATGACATCAATATCTGATTTTCCAAGAATAATCAAGGAAGCTAGAAATGAAGTGCCACCAATTAGAATTTGATTGCCATGACTGATCTTGGAAGATATCATTCTTGCCCCGGGGGAGAGAACCATCAGATTTTTAGGCAGAGAGTCCATAGATAACCCATTCTCATTAGCAAAACTTGTAGAGACAAAAGAATGTGATGCACCAGAATCAAATAAAACTCATGCAGGGACTGAGTTAATAGGGAGCGTACCCATCACAATTCCAGGTGCATGTTCATCTTGAACCGTGTTGACGTTGTTGGTGCGAGCAACAATGGACCCGGACTTAGTGTTGATGTTGAGAGCCTGTGGTGCAGGTGCGCGAGGAGCAATTGTCGAAGCAGGTCTTGGAGGTGGAGGAGGAAGAGCCTTGTTGTACATAGGACAGTTGCACTGCTGGTGTCCAGTGTTCCCACACGATAAACAAGCGCCACTCGGACGAGGAGTAGAGTAGCCAGGGACTCCACCATATGGAGTTCTAGGGTAGTTGTGGTTGTAGCCCCTAGGAGCGGTGTTGAAGGAGTTTGGTGGCCTTGTCGAGTAGCTTGAGGGTCTTGGCGGAGCAGAGAGCGGCGGTGCGGTATTAGGAACCCACACACGGCGCTTAGAAGGAGTTGCCATTGCTGAAGAACCAACTGTGTCCCGACTATGTTTCTTGGAATCATCATATGCCTGTTTACTTGCCTCCTCTTGAAGAGTTGCTTGCTGAAGCTTGAGCAATGAGCATGGAGTGGTGTGAGTGAGAGCATATTTGATTGAAGCATTTAGCCCTTGATGGAACCTCTTCTGTCTTTTCTTATCATCAGAGACCTCATCACCCCCATAGCGAGATAAGTTTGCAAAGTTTTTGATGTAGGTGTTGACATTGTCATTGCCCTGCTTAAGATTCAAGAACACCTCCTTCATGTGTTCCATGACAATTTTAGGCAGCTACTGCTCCTTGAAAGCATCAGTGAATTACCCCCATGTTGGCTGGAATCCAGGAGGACTTGCTCTCAAATAGCTCTCCCACCAAAGAGCGGATTCCCCACGCAGAAGGTGAGTAGCACACTTGACCTTGTCGTGCTCAGCAACATCTGCGGTATCCAATAACCTCGTGATCTCCTGGAGCTAATCATCGGCATCCAGTGGCTTGGCGGTCACGTCGAAGTGCCGTGGGGTGAACTTTAGAAAGTCCTTCAAGCTTCCATGCTGGGGAGGTAGTGGAGGTGGTGCGAACTCATTCCTCCTGACACTCTCCTCGAACATCTGCTAGTTTTGCTGCATAGCTCCCAGAGTATTTGCCAAACTGACAAGCATAGCACCCAGCTCTAGCAAACCCAGGACATCATCATTGCAGCGAGGCATCCTGTTATTGATGGAAAAACTTGCGTTAATACCATAATGGAGAATTATTAATAATCCAAAATAGCACTAAAATAGAATTAACTGAGATTAAAGGATACAATTTACTAAGATGATATTAAAATATCAAACAAAGTTCATAGCACCTAGAAGATAGTTAGCATATCGCACTTCACTGAAAAGGAGTGTGGAACATAAATCTACAAAGAAAAAATTCCACAAATTTTGGCATTAAAATACCAACTAGATGCGCAAAACCACTTAACAGTTAGAGCTGAGCAGCTTCACCCATTCAATGTACAAGAGTGAATGATAAAAGTAGTGGTATGGTCATGACTCCATCCCGTACTCAAAGCATTACTTCGCACAAGAATAGGAAAAACACGTAACCCAACTCTTATCCTTCTTACGAACAACCGAAGAGATTAACAGATACAGAACGAACACCCCTAACTAGAACGCATCGGTTACCAAGAGTAAGACATATCATATCGGTTTACAAAGAATAGGATAGATCGCGTCGGTTTACACATAAGCTTGTCGGTATGGAATGTACCAACAGTTGATAACCAAAAGCAGATTGCGACAACAAGGTTGGATGCAACAGATAGACAAAGAATTACACACACATCCTATGGTACTATGGAAACCCCAAACACGTGAATCCTAGTTTGAATTTTTAGAAGAGGATTGATAAACGTTACACTTCCCTACCAGAAAAGGGTGGGTGGGTGGGTGGGTAAGAGAAAAATGGAAGCAGTCCTACTCTCACGTTTAGTTTTTTCCTAGTATATACATAGCTACCAAATAATTTTCTAGACTGACAACGACCATCTGGCTGAGACCCTGAAGGACGGAATGGCTCTGATACCAATTGTAATACCTCGGACATTATGCTCTAAGTTCAAGCCTGGACGAACCAAAAGTGGATAAGTGATTCTACCGCGGAGGCCCAAGGCCACCCACATGCAGGCCCGTCGAAGCGGAGCAGGGCACGATACCAGCCGACCACCTTATCCACCTTCAAGAACATCGGGACAAGAGCGAGCGGTGTAAGTGACAGGTAGCGCAACCACGACATACACAAATGAGTATGTATGTCTGCGACTTACAATAGACATTAGAGTCACACCATCTAGAAACAATGGAAACAGAAATATTCAATGCCATACGGCAAGATCCAAATATCCTAGATAGATATAATAGTTTAGGATACATCCTCATACATCACGCAACAGAGTATCAAGCGAAAGCAGAAAACATGATCTGAGTACGGATAAGAAGCAAATCGGCATAAGATGCCCTAAAAGTAAGCACATCCCGCCCACAGATCTCATGGATCTCCAACCCCAGAATCTCTACACCGGATAGTGGTTGCCACCGTCATCCGTCTCCTCAACCCAGTAGCCTTCCTGAGAGTAAACCTGTCCACCTAAGCCAAATATTTATCGTGTGAGACCCTAGGGGTACTCAGCAAGTCTTAATGCATCTAAAGGGAACAATCTGGGGGTGACGCAATTGCAACGAAAGATAATAGCTACAAATTTCTATAGAGACACACTACACATCGTTAATTAAAAAAAAGTTATATAAGCAACATAATTTAACCTCGGTCATCCTCCTTCTCGCTTACCGATGAGAAGGCGGAAGAACAACCCATCCATTGGCAATTTTATTAACCATTCCATGAGTTTTGTACTAATTACTAGTCATGTCTTAGTCAAATTAAAAGTGGTACTTTAGTTATGCTTGTCTATGATCAAGAAACTGTGCTCTAAGTCATCCATAACCGCGGACATGGCTTTCAATAAAGATTTACCCTGCAGGGGTGCACAAATAGCAACACACACACGATCAACCTCAGGAAGAACCAAATAAAACACAACGAGGCCTCACCACAAAGCATTCACAGGATTCATAAATCATTTCAGGGGGCCACCCCACTAAGCTACCCGCAAAGAAGTTGGCCGGCTCCAAGACGAACCCAGGGTTTGTGCCAATGGCTGTAAATGACTGGGAACCCGAAAATGTGACTAGGCTTGTTGATACCGTGAAATCATTCCACATTCCTAAATAGTACAGGTGCTCCACGCACAATCGTAAATAAAGAAGTAAGGCATCGCATAAGTATATGATAGTAATAAAGCCCCAAACTACTTTGTGGCCCCAAAAAATAAAGTGCGAATCAAGCTCAGGTAAAGGGGGATTCATAGGGTCTCCCGTATGTGGATAGTGCGAATAGTCAAGGAACATGAATCAAGTACTCGGGGTCCTACGGAACACAAGTGAGCTTAAAGAACCAAATAGCAGATAATGCTCACCGATGCCTCTTTCATTAGTTCTCTACTCAAATTAAGTTGTTTAGGTACCTTATTATCCAAAGACTCGCACAAACCCTACACATGCAATTATATGACTCACATGGCTCAAACAACTCTTGTAGTAATAGCTCATGGGATGGAAGTACAAGCTTCAGTGGGGTTTAAAAGTAAAGGCTATGCAATACTTGGGATTCAATTTAATGCAATCGTGACTCAATGATGCAAGATAAGATAGAAGCATAGGTACTATATGTATGCAAGCATGGGGAAATGCTTGCCTGGTAGTTCTGTTGTCGAATAGAAAGGATCCGGGTAATACTCCTGAGGCTCCTGGTATTCTCCTTGCTCAGTGTCTATCTGGATAAAAACCAAACACACAAGGGGCTGAAATAAATACATTGCACCATCATATAAATAATATGCAACCAGCAAACAAGTATGCCATGATGGAATGATGCACAATTTACATCGCATAGCATAGCATGGCATGGGTGAGGTGTGGGGTACAAGAACAAAGCATTTTATTAAATTTTTAGTCATGTTTTGCTCCCATAAACATTGATGTATACTTAATATTTATATGATGCATGCTTCAATTCATATCATGAATGCATAGTTAAAACGGGCTCGTCGTGCTAATCGATTTATACATATTATTTGTCAAATTCGGAAATACGGTGTAAAAGTTATGAATTATTCCAGTTTTTAATCGAAAATGCAAAGAGTTTAATAGTTTGACTAATTAGGATTAACCAAACAATTTATTTTGTTTCAAGTTTATATTCTGAATATTTGAACAATTTCATTAAGTTTCCATTTTGAAAACATTTTGAATTAGAGCTAGCATAGTTTACGAGATAAAATATTTAATAGGGGAGGGGTCTTCAGCAAGGAATTCATGACCAGGGGCGCAGATGTATTAATGCTTACAAGTACATGGGTGTCCTTGCTAAAGGTTCTTAACTGAATTTGTGTCACCGGGTTTCAGGTTTAGAACATGGTAAAAAATTCAGAGTTAAAAAGAGGATTTAAAAGGGGCTTCAAAATATGACGCCGGTGGGACTTGAACAAAGGATCTCAGGGATGCAAGAACCAAGGTCACAACCACTGGAGTATACTCGAATTCATAATAGAGGAAGGACACGATGCCAATCTATAGGGGACTGCTGATGTTGTTCCTGATGAACTGAATTTTACAGAGGACAACTACAATGTTTCTTCGAATTTGTTTTCAGAAAAACCAAAAAGAAGAGATTGTAGGACGTAGCTGAGATTTGATCCCAGGACGAATCACTGAAGGAACTCCAGGGTAGCCAATAAGCTAATGATCTGCTGGTGCTCAGGAGACAGAACAAAAAGAGGCGGCGCTGCTATTATTCCAAACTGAAACTGTGTCCGGTGTTAACTGAATTTATGAAAGTATCCAACAGTGTTCGATAGAGATCGAGTTTTGAAAGAGACAAAACAAAATTTTAAAAACGGGATTTAATCTGGCCATGGGTGGGGTTTGAACCTGCGCTTCTGGGTTGACGATCGGGGCAATAGCCACTAGAGCACCACTCAATTTGTGTTAGGAAGAAAGTTCCATCACTCAAGAACACTGCAGGCCGAAACTAGCTGACGAACTAAACCAACAAGTACTCTGAACATGAAGGGGAACGCGCGCGCGGCGGTGAATTCGTCAGCGCATCCACTAATTGGGACCGGAGAGAACGCGAGAAAGACAAGGGAGGGACGGTGTTCCTCACCTCGACCGATTCCCGTGGGAATTGGGGTCCGGAAGGGCTGTAGCCTTGGGAAGGCGTGTAGGCGGCGGCGGCTCTAGGTAATGCCGGGAGGGAGAAGACGTTAACGCTCCCTGCGGCTCCGGCCTCCCTGCTGCTATAAAATTTTCACGGACGAGGACGGGGCAGCTTCTCCCCTACCCAACGGTCCTGGGCGGCTACTAGGTTGACGGCGGGCAGCGGCCCACGCCGGTAGCCATGGTGGAGGCGGTGGAAACAGAGGAGGAAAGAAATATGGGGTGAGCTAGGGTTCTGCGGGGCTGCGGCTTAAGAAGGGGAAGGGCAAGCTCGGTGTGTCGTGGAAGACGGTGCAGACGCTCACCTGCTACCTTCCGTCTACATGCAGAGATAGAGGAAAGGGACGAAGAGAAAACGGAGAAGAAGAACAGGTACTATCAATCTCCACTTCACGTTAGTAGGCCACAAGGAGAAACGAGCTGGGCCAAGCTAGCGATGGGCTGCAGCCTAGGTTGCTGACTGCTGCTGCTGCTTGCGATCGTCGCTGCTTCTCAATGCTCTCTGAACCTGAAAACTGTCGATGCTATGCAGTTGTACTAGCACATGAGCTGAACCAAAAATCCCCGGTTTGATTAGTATTTGAAAAGAGCAAGAATTTGGTAACAGCACCGTATAAAACAAGGCTACTGCTAGAAGATCTGGTGCGAGCAAAAAAACAAGATTTGAAAGATATGGAGTATTTGCAATAAGAAAGAATGGCCTGATTTTGGAGAATTGACATGATGATGTTTTCTAGCAAAAGAAAAACAGTTGGAACTGTCTTGAATCTGCTATAGGAAAGAGAATAGAGAGAAAAAATGATAGCCATGTAAAAGGAAGGTAGGGAAGATAAAAGGATGCCCACAAAACAATTTGGCATCTTACAAGAATACAAGAAAAGAAAGACAAACAGATCCATATGCATCTATATGTGAGCTAAGAATTGAAATGCCAAGAGAATATACAATGCCCACATATAGAAGATATGGTAGAGGTAGATGCTGTCAAAAGGAAGTTGGCATTATCAAGTTAGTAGGTTGAAGGATTTTAAAAGAGATGCCCTCAACTCAACTTAGGCATGTAACAATAATCAAGAGACAACTACAATATATCAAGAAGCCAATTGTTAAGGAGACAATGCAATATGAAGATAAGAACCAAATGAAATAGGTTTTAATATGATGCTCAAATGCAATATGGCATGATGACATGAGCATGGTATTATGATGATGCATTAATTGTTATGTAGGGGTAGTATTATATTGATTGAAA
The DNA here is from genome assembly GCA_916181665.1 of Avena sativa. Lineage (NCBI taxonomy): Eukaryota > Viridiplantae > Streptophyta > Magnoliopsida > Poales > Poaceae > Avena > Avena sativa. The sequence goes on along the minus strand of OV702292.1, from coordinate 265,783,255 downwards.
CCATGTAGCATTATAATGTTAGACATTTGGGATGCTACAGTATAGGCCCGCGATCCTAGTCGTCCTCACTCGTCATTACATCATCCTGGAACATGACACGTTGCAGCCAACAAAGTTGATCAATACATTGAATGTATTGGCAAGTTACACCACCTATGCCTATTTCTACAAGCATAAGGCTATATATGGAGGTCATATGGTTTTATTTGCGTAAAGCCAATTTTGTTTGCATAAAACATTTTAAAACATCCTTCATTCTTTATTCATTTTCAAATCAAAAAAATAGAGGTCAGAACACAAGGAATCCTCCAAGGTTCACCAACCTATACCCGTCCCAAATACGGCTAAACTAGATTCAAACACTCTCTTAATAGAGCCAGCATGTTATTTTTCAGGTACACCAATCCTTCATGCGCTCTCTGGATGAAGGTGGTGTCTCAAAACATTTTTTTAAAGGTTTTGAAAAGAGAGGAGAACCTTCTGAGGCTTCAATCTTCAGTTGCTCAAATTGCTCATATCCAGGAGCACGGCTAATTGATTAGATCATACACTCTATAGAGGTTGTACACTTCCCCGACATGTCACAATCCATTCCCATGATTGTGTGAGCCTTTGCTTCTAAAATGTTTCTGAAGTGAATTAAATATCATCTACATCATTCCCAAACTTTTCCTAAAGAAAATCAAACCAAAAAGAATTAAAAAGGAGGAATGGTCATTTTGGCCATTTTAATCCACTACACTACTTTGAGTGTTCCTAGCACTCATTTCTTAACAGAAACAATTCTTGATCTTTGTACCCCTTGCTAGTACACATAATAAGGTACCAAGGCCCACCTTTGGATCTGCTAAAAACATTCTGTTAACTATTTTAATTGGCATTTGAAAATTGAATCTAATGCATATGCATAAATCACCCTATTTCAAAAACCATCTTTTTGAGCTCCACTTTCAAAACCCTTGCAACCAGAGGCTACCTAGCACTAGTGTAGATCACCTAAAAATTTTGAAACCAAAATTCAAAAGTTTATTTCTTGCGGCCATTTCATCAAACACTTGGCAGACAGATTTCAAACAAAACAAATTTCACTATTTTAAATAGTGTTCTGACCAAACTTGTCTCCCATTTGGCCCCTTTTTACTCCCTTTGTCTCTAGATGATCTAGCAAAGCCATTTAAACCCACTCCCCTAGCCCCTAGTGGCATTGTCATCCCATGCCGAGCCACCCCTCGCCGGCCAACCATACACCCGCTACAGCAGACCACTCCCCTCTCCCTCTCCATGTCTAGGAGGTAGCCAGGAGCTCACCGCCACCCTCTGTCCCCTCCCCGAGCCGAGCCGAGCCGTGGACGACCGAGGAAAGCCCGCGCCCAGTGCCACCGCACCATGTCGAGCACGCGCCAGAGCACCGCACCCGGTACGCGTGCATAGACTGCCGCTCGACCACAGCCCACGCCTACCGCTCCGCCATGACCCAGGGGACACCCCCGTTCGCCGCCTAACTCACCACAGCCACCGCTCGCCGTGGACACCGCCGCCTCTGCCGCTTAGAGCGTCACCTTGCCCAGACCGCATACCACCGCCCCTACGCTCGCATTCACTTCCTAGAGCACCGCCAGGAGACCGCCTGTCGATTGCCACCCTTAGCCATGCCGCTAGCCGGCCATAGCCTTGTCGCCACCGTCGCCTGCCCATCCCGCTCGGTCTCACCGTCGGGCCTATAAAAGGAAGCCTCCCCAGCCTCTTCTCTCCACACCACTCCACTCCCCTCACCTCACTGAACCTCACCCACCTCTAGCCGGAGCAAGGGGAGCAGCAGCTTGCCGGAATTGGAGCCGGAGCAGCCGCAACAGGAGGAGAAGGGCGCCGCTGATTGCGACCACCCCAAGCTCCGCCGCAACCGCGCCTCGCCTTGTCGTCGTCTTCTAGTTCGTTTGCCCGCCTCGTCGACCTTGTTGGAGCCCTGGTACGTCCCCAACAGACCCCCACCAAGCCGCTAGGGTTCAAGCTCGCCGGTGACCTGTTCGTCGTTGATGACGACTCTCAGCCGTAGATCCCCCTTCTAATCCTACGGCCCACAGCGCGTGTACCGTTTCGCGTGTTAAAACCCACTGATAAGCGGGACCCCCCTGTCAGCTGAGCCCCGCGCCACGGAGCGCCACTGGGCCGGCCCAAGTTCTTTCCCGCGCTAGCCCACCCGTTCAAATCTGGATTTTTCTTTTTAGTTAAATCTAGTTTCTGTCCACTAGTGTAAAATTCAATTCTGGGAGTTTTACAAATCCAAATTGTATGAAACCAATTTTGTCTGAAAGGTATTGAAATGATCTATCCAAGCCCGTTGGATTTAATTCAATTAGAGTTATAGATCTCTCCTAATAAAAATAACAAAACAGAAACATTTGCACCTTGCAACATTTTTATAAAATCAACCAAGATAGCTTTTGAGTTGATTCCACCTCTCAAAAATCACATTTCACCATATCTATCTAAATATGTAATAATATTATGTTTTACATGCAGTGACTTTGGACTAGTACCAAATTAATGCTATATAGGCATTTCTAGTCACTTTATATCATTAAATAATAAACTTAAACCAAAGTAATTATGATCCAACCTTTAAATCTCATTCCCACATGTTATAATATGTGGTGATGACATGTGTCCACATGATCCCATATTTTATGTGGTGAATATTAAATCTTAGTTAAAATTTTCAATGAGTAGAAATTACTTTTCTAAATTAAAAAAGAATGAAACTATTGAATTAAACTTGTGATGCTTGTGATGATAATAGATCATCAAATGTGTGCCTTAGAATGCTCCTTAGCCTAGTTAAGTATTGTTTGGTGATTGTGTACTCCATATGTATTCTTATAGACGATAGTACTGACCAAATCTACGAAGAGGAGGAGTGATATCAAGACGAAGAAGAAGAAGAAGAAAACTTCAACCACTACACCAACCAAGGCAAGCCACCATTAACAGTGCAAGCTAATGTAGTAAACTGGATTTAAGCTAGTTAACTTGATCCAAGATGCTTTAGGCATGCTTTGATCACACCCCTTTAACTATTAGTTACCCCAAGTCTTTGTTTACAAGATTTACCTCCCTTAGTTTACACAAAATTCTTTACTTGTTTTGAAGGTAGCATAAAAAGTATAAAACTTGACCTATTTAGATAAATTTAGATGTCATTCTATGGCATGAGATTGATCCCACCATTTCCCACCTTAGTGAACACTCTTAACTTAGTAATTTAGAGTAGAAACTTGAGTCACTTTAGATGGGAACACTTGGTGAAAATGAATTATGAAAACCTTGGAATGATGAGTCATTCGATTGAGATGTTTTGACATGTGTTGAGAAACACCAATGGTTGATGATGATGAAAATGTTGAGGCATGAGCCTTAACCCTTTTATAAAACTGATGGTTGGATTTGGATGCGATACCATTCCAAATTTACCGTACAACCACATTACCTAAATTGGGTAAGACTTAGCTAGAAATTTATATGCATTAGTATTAGTTCCCTCGCGGGAGAGGTTTGAGCTGAGGCTACCTCTCATGATGTCCACCTATGCAGTGCCCAAGATGACTGATGGTCATGGTTGGGAGACCATACTCATAGGAGAGGTGCTTATACTAGGGTGTGTAAAGGGAAGGTTATGTTTGATTATTTGCATACTAAGTATGATGATTCAGGGTTATCCCTGACAGATGTATCGAATCTTGTGGTGAAAGTGTACCACCTCTGCAGAGTGTCAAACTATTTGAATAGCCGCGTTCGTGGTTATGGACAGTTGGAATGGCCATATTGTTTCGTTGTCAGATGTTTTCCAATTAACTTGAAAAGAATGATGAATCTTGACTTGACCACAACAGGGTTGTGTTTATGACATTAGTTTTCCAACTTAAGTGATTCTAGAACTCTACTTCACCTTTCTTTGCTTCAGAACTCAGCTTAGGTTTCAAACTTAACTTTATAGTTAAACTTAGATTTAGCACTTTAACTTAGAACTATAGTACCTGTTAATGGTAGTTTGCGAGTACTTAAAGAGTACTCATGGCTTTTGTCCCTGGCTATTCTCATGGCCAGACTATGAAGGAGACTATCAAGATGATGGTCAGCAGGATGGCTATGATAACTAGGACTATTTGCCTTCGTCAGCATTGCCTGTGCCCTTGAAGATGGACTCCATCGCTACGCTTATCTTTTATTTACGCTGCTTGTTGTATTAAAGACTGGATCATGAAATCCTTATTTGTGTAAGACCTTATGTATGGTTTGTAATGGATGATGTACTGTGATATCCAATCCATTATGTCTCGCAAAAATGGTAATCCTGGGATTGCGAGGTATGGCATAATGGGCATCTGGGATTAAAAATCCGGGTGTTGACAATGGTCAACTAAGCCAGGGCCCCAATAGCATGTGGCTATACTAGAAGCTCCCTTCAAAAGAAACTCTAAAGATCTCTTTGACCCTGGGCGGTGGTCCCCACCAATTCTTGGGTCTGCAGACCCACTCTCTGACTACATCCCTTGTAGACGCTCCCATCATACCACTCCGCCCAGAGGAAAACGTTTTATTTTATTTTTTCTTTGTAAACACTTTTGTAAAACCTAAGCTCTTTACTCAAGCTAAAACATTTTAGAGCATTGTTTTGCTTTTAACCCCATCAAAATCCTTTTATCACAGCAATTGCATAGTACAAAAGAGCAAATTATAATTTTACCTAAGGTGTCAAGGAGTATATGTAGGGGACCTAAGCTTATAACTATTCTGGGTTATAACTATAAGTTTGCAAAGCGCTTAGTTTGCAAATATACTTGTACCAAAAATACTACTCCCTCCTACACATGCATACTACCATTTGATAAACAAAGCATGCATTGTTGAAAACATAGGTGATGAAAATGGAGGATGGTATAACTTGCCTTTTTGGATGGAAGGAATCCAATAATAATTCCTTAATAATTTATCCTCAATAATATATATCCTTAATAACTTATCCTCAATTGTTTATCCTTGATTATTTATCCTCGTCACTCTTCGTGGAATCTATCGCAACGAAAAAAAAATACAACGACATACATAAACACACATACACACAAGCATAACATTCAAAGATAGAAATATTTATCAAAGATAAGAGCATGGAAAATATGCATAAATTCCAAATAAAACGAAATTATTGCATTTAGCATCCAGTGTTTCTAATTACATAACAAGTTAAAATTAAGCCTAAGACTAGAATATTATTTATATGGTCACGAAAATGTTTGGAAAAAATGTTTATATGGTACTAGTGGATGGGTATGGTCATGGGGTCCAACTTTGTAGAAGGAATTATATTGAAAAGACTTATGGAATTTAAGTTATGACAAAAATACTCGATATATCCCATTTAAAATTCGAATATTTTATAATTTTCAAAAAAATTATATAATGGTTCCATTGGATTATATATTTCCTAAGGATTTGAGGGATATAAAGTTTGTAAAATTTGGCCAAACAGATCAAGAGATATGATTTATTGAAGTTCATAAGAATTTTTGTCCAAATATGCGAAAATAGGAAGAAAATACTTGACAAGTGGCGTGATTTTAGTGGTTGATACCCCTTCGAGTAAGTCAGCTACTGTAGGACGTCGGATGCTGATCTAATGTCCTAGAAGATAGAGAGATATAAAAACAAAGTGATGTTGCATACGTACGAGAGTCAGTTTCTTCCTTCAGTAAACTACACACTCAAGTGAGTGTTGTGATGCAATCTCTATTACACTAGTGCTCCATTGCATTCCAATATTGCACTCCAGCATGTTTTAGGGCTTCCTGGCCATGGTCTGACATATGTTGGAGTGTTATTGCATTTTTTTTTCTAAACCACAATGATCCACATGACCAGACACACTCAAGTGGGTGTGGTGATGCAACCTCTGTCATACTGGTGCTCTATTGTATTCCAATGTTGCACTCCAGCATGTTCTAGGGCTTTCTGGCCATGGTCTGACACATGTTGGAGTGTCATTGCATGTGTTTTTTCAAAATCACAATGATCCACATGACCACACACACTCAAGTGGGTGTGGTGATGCAACCTCTGTCACACTGGTGCTCCATTGTATTCCAGTGTTACACTCCAGCATGTTCTAGGGCTTTCTGGCCATGGTCTGACACATGTTAGAGTGTCATTGCATGTGTTCTTTTCAAAACCATAATGATCCACATGATCACACACACTCAAGTGGGTGTGGTGAAGCAATCTCTATCACAATGGTTCTCAATTGCATTCAAATGTTGCACTCTAGGATGTTTTAGGGCTTTCTGGCCATGGTCTCACACATGTTAGAGTGTCATTGCATGTATTCTTTTCCAAACCACAATAATCCACATGACCATACATACTCAAGTTGGTGTGGTGATGCAACTTCTGTCACACCGGTGCGCCATTGCATTCCAATGTTGCACTCCAGCATGTTCTAGGGCTTTCTGGTCAAGGTCTGACACGTGTTGCAACATGTGATGCAACTTCTGTCACATTGGTGCAACATGCAATGTGGAAGGTGCTTTCCTAAGTATTTTCTGGCTTCTCTGACCATGGTTTGACACATGGAGTCCCTAGAGTCATTACATGTGTTCTTTTCCAAAACGACGTTGATCCACATGACCACACACACTCCAGTGGATTCTATGAGGCAAATTCTATCACATTGGTGCAACATTCCATGATATCCATATAATATCATAGACCTTTATGAAATATATAACCTATGATACATCATGACACATATTTTAACATGATATCTATATAATATCATTGTTCTTTATTGTTTTTTCAATTGCTGATAATTTGATGTAGGCCAGTGTGTATTACATTGTGAAAAACACACATTTTCCATATATATAAATCTGATTCTATTTTCTATTTGAATCCCTTAGTCTGTTTTGCCCTTGGTTTTTTCATTCTACTTAGTTTTTCCCTCTCCTGTAGTCACAAACTCTCACAAAAGACCAAACGTGTGCTCACTTTCCCTGTACACGCTGATTGGTACACATAGTTGTCAATCGGATCATTCTCCCCTACCGTTGATCTTCTCTGATCCAACACGGACCGTTGCACGATGTCGTGCCCTTCACACTACATCGTGAGAATGCACGTAAGTCGGCTTGCCATCTAGCCCCCTGTTTTATCCATTGGGTTTTAAGAGGCGCGTCTCTCTCTCAGTGACACTTCTACAAGAAGGAACACTAAGCCATACATTAAATAATTTGTCGACTAGTCATTTCACGTGTAATCTCGTCTGAAAAGCTTACTACTCCACAACACACCAATAGGTCATCCATGGGCTATCCCATTTTTATGCACCGCACATGCAGTCTCACTTCCAACAGGGCCCCGCCGCATGAACCTTCCACGCGTCAGCCAGAGGCCGAAGAGTTGCCTACCGGGGCCCCAATTGGGCCCCTCGAGGAGATCGAAACGTCCCCGCATTAAAAACCCAGTCGTCTTCATCGTGTCCTCCCCTCGCACGCCCTCAACCACTCCTCCATGTGCCCGATCTAGCAAAACCCCACAATACTCACCGTACAACCACCAACCTTCTCCATTCCGACGCCATGAAGCTAGTGGGTGGAGGTGAGTCTGTGGGCATCGCCACCGGGGTGGTTGCTCCTGCTACGTGTGATGAGGTTCTTCCTGCCGCAGATCTATTGGAGCAGCATGCAGGCAAGGGCGTGGAGGAGGTCCAGTTCTACCCCTATGGGGACTATGTGCGCGCTGGTAAACATGACTTAGGAGCCCCCGATGAGGGCGAGGAGTTCGACGAACACGCTCCACTCGTGTACCGAAGGTACATCTATTTCTCCATGTTTCATATTTTCTGCTCAGGTTGTAGATGTACCTTTTAATCTATTCATGTACTACATAATTTGTTCATGTACTCCTTAATCTAGTCCTAATGATTAGATGCACCATAGAAACCGGTGCATGTAGAGATTTAGTCTGTTCTGAATGAATCCACATTATATATTTATTAAGTTATCAAGAACACAAACAATCTTAATTTAGGTGGGAGCTAGGGAGATAGCCATAATGAACTATTGAACCTGTATAATTATGTTATTGGCTTCAAGGTAACCTAGAATGGTTGTTCGAATGTCTATTCATTATTTTGCTCATTTCTCCTTGCACTTTATCCATTATAGGTAGATTCTAGTGATGTGGACTATGACAAGGAGGACAGGGACAACAAGATCCTCCATATCATGAAGAAGCTCAAGAGCGGGAGAATCTCTTTCCAAACTTGACTTGGGGAGCTCAGGTGCCCTTTCTGTAAGAAAGGAGTCAACCCGAGGATTGACAACTTGATTTTGCATGCGGTTGGCATCAGTAAAAGCCCGGCGAGTAAACACAAATCGGCGACCAAGGCTAAGCACGCTCCTATGGAAAATTCCTGAGGGAGTATGTCAAGACCGCCCTAGTGTCCCCTTACCTAGGAATTGTGGCCAGGATGGGCAACTTCTAGCCGGCGAACCTGTGATTGTGCTGCCCCGGCCAATAATAATGTTTAATTGTCTTGCCGTTGATAGAACCTGAAACTATGTGGTGTGTTGAAACCTGGTGATATGCTACCGACATGTGTGTTGCAAAGTTGCTTGATCGTGCTTGCTTACACCAGTGGTGGACCCAGGAACTTCTAGAAGCATGGGCAAACGAGTTTAAGTTACCAAATTCTGGACAAAATCACTATAAATTTTTTAGAAATTGCAAGCTTTGCGCAATCGACGAGCCTGGGTGGCTGCCCGCGGTGTAGAGATGCTAAGTCCTTCTATGCTTACATGTCCTTTAAATTAGTGGGGCATAATAATCACAAATAGTTGTCCACTGCCTTTTGTCCTGTCACGTTACATCGTGTCAGCACTATGCACCCGCTGCATAGCAGAAACGGGACGCTGGTCTCCTAGACCAGTCTACGCCACGTCGCACATGCGTCCCATCCCCTATCGGGCACAACCACCCAAATTAAGCCCTAGGATTGGAAACCGACGGTGCTCACTCGGTCAAACGTGCTTCCAATTTTGTAAGACCAGAATATTGTTAAATGCAATTTACAACCTAGCCAACCTCCCCCATTCCCCTTTTACGCATTGCCTCCCATCCTCACAACACAATACTTTGCAAAAATCCCCAACTCCTACTACCGTTGCTGGCGCAGCCACCACAAGAACCATCGACGTCACCGTTGTCTCTGCCACCGCAATAGATCTCTCCATCGCCAAGCTCCAGTCCCAGCCACCGCCACGCCCAGTCCCAGCCTCCACCACTAACACTAGGCCACCGCCGCCACATTAGCTGCTACCATGGACGTAGAGTATGGCATGTTCGCGACAGGAGCGACTTCACCGACAAGTACATCGTCAAAGCCCATGGCACCACCGAGCTAACGATCGTCCACACCAATGCATCAGTGGAGGTGGCCAAGGTCATCGCAATGTACGAGCGGTGTCTAGAGGAGCCGACGGACAAGTATAAGATCATCGGCCTAGACCTGGAGTATACCGGCAATAGGAAGAGGGTGGCGGTTTTGCAGTTGTCCATGCGCAACCGCTGCCTCCTATACCATGTATGCAGGGCCAAATGGGTATGCCCGGAGCTTCACGAGTTCCTGCGCAGGAGGTGAAATGGATCGTATGGGAACCTAGAGGGGAGTGAATAGGTGCTACACCAAATTTTTAGTTATTTTTAAATTTCAGGCTTAACACAAAGGTAAATTTTCTAGATATGCAACTACGCGAAATTTCCCTATATGTAAACCTAACTACTAAGCAAGTAAAGGCGGAGAGAGTGGAACGAGGTAACCGAGTCAAGCACGCGGAGACACGGGAATTGTTTTACCGTAGTTCCTTCCTTATTAAGGGAAGTACGTCTGCGTTGGAGGGGTGGGCGGTACTAAGACCACCATGCCACAATAGGCCTCACCATGTTCTCTGATGGATTTCGCCACCAAAGGCCTGATCCACCTTCCACTATTTGGCACCCTTCTAGGTGGGAACCGGTACCTTTACAACTCTAACGGGGCACACATCAACAACTGAATTGGAGGCTCCCGTGATGACAACAAGCTGCCACAAGAACAAGTTAATTAATAACCAAAATTGAGATCTAGAGATTTGCAAGAAACCCTAGATGAAGAATCCTCCAAGTGAATGGAGGGGAAGTGAAGATCTTGATGGATGCGATGTAGATCAAAGTCTCCTCCTTCGATTCCCCAAAGCCCAGAGACTTTGAGTGGTTGAAGATGGAGATTGCGCTTGAATCGATATGAACTGGGCAGATCTTGTTCGGAGGATCCAAGGGATTTGAAATAGGGATCTGAGGGGCTATTTATAGCCCCACTCGAAAAGCTGTCGTTGGACGATTTGGGGGCTGGATTATCCGGCCTAAGTGGGGGACAGATTATACGACCGGGGAAAACATCCGTCCCTAACACGGACAATCCGGACTAGAAGTCTAGCCCGACACAGCGTGACTCGCCTTGGTTGCCTTTACCAAAAATCATGGAGGGGCGGATTATCCAGCCTGGGCGAATGCTCTGGTCCTAGCCAGTTAATCCGGGGAGAATCTCTGCCCCCATATAGCGTGACGCGCCTTGGTGGCATTGGAAAACTCCTGGGGTCGGGTTATTCGGCCCCCTAGAGGGGCGGATTATCCGGCCTGGTGAATGTTGCGGCCTTGGCCGGTTAATCCGGGGGAAACTCCGCCCCCCTTATCACATGACGCGCATTGTTGGCTTTGGCGAACTTGGAGGGGCAGATAATCCGGCCCTTGGGCGGATAATCCGCCCCCCAAAACTCTGGTTTAGCTATATTTGGGTGGAAACATTGTTCTGCACACTAAACACACAATTAAATAATCCTTGGCATTGTTATCTAACACACAAAATAATAGGGATCATAAATGTTGTTTCAATCTCCCCCTTTTTGCTATTAGATGAGAATACTAGGATTTGCAATATAGCCCTACTAACACATCATTCCAAGGATGCAAAAGGACCGCCCCCTACATGTGTGCATATATTAAGTTTGCATTTGAATACAAATACACGCTGATAGGCTCAATACCTTTTCATGAATTGGAAGCTAAGGAACAAATGATGAGTTAGGGAGAGAGATGTAACATACCACCATAATGAAGTCCTCAATAAGATAATGATAGATACTTTTGAAGAAACCCCATATTGAGACTTCCAAGAATAAAGATATAACGATACATCCACATAGATAATTCAAGAAATCCATAGAGATAAATCCATAGTCTCATGACACAATATGGACCAATATAGTCTCACACAAACAAACCAAATCGCAAATAGGAGAGTTCAACACAAATGGTGTTGGGTCCGCAGCATAGAAAACAAAAAAATTCCTACGATGAGAACTACATGCCAAGATCTATCTACTAGGTACAAAGCAACGGGTGGACATACATCCATCGAGAACTTACCCTCAAAGACAACGAGTTTTGTTAACGATTAGGAACTCATGGTTGATGTAGTCGTACACTTGACGATCTCAAGATCGTGAGGAAGTCCGAGCGCCGCAACTCAGCAGCGCATCCATACTCGCACACACGTTCAAGCCACCGGACAACCTCCACCTCCTTGCTCCAGCGATCCAGTGGAAGCAGCAACTCCTTCCAGACGAAATGCCACCGGGAACATGTATCTCGCTAATCCGACACCATGGGGAAATAATTCTAGAGGGGGGAGAGAGATCCTTCACAAGGAGGGGTGAGGAAGAAGGAGGGAGAGGGTGGCCTTTTATAGGAGGAGGGGGTACCCCCTTCCCCATGGCCGGCGCATGGGGGGTGACCCCTCACCTCCCCCATTCATGTGGTGGTAACCCCTCCACATTAAAATGCCTCTTCACATTCCCTTTTAAAGTCCCCACTTTAAATGCATTGAAATTCTCCAAGTTTAATGCTCTCTCATTTAATAAAAGTCATTTATTAAATTTAATCAGAATTTTGTTAATTACTTTAATTAACAAACATTCACATATAACCCCTTGCAATATTTCAATATCACATGCAGAACCACTTTCTGCAATTTCACCCGAAACAATTTCTGGTTTCTATCGAAACAATTCTTGCGCTTTGCAATTCTTTCGTCTGAAACATATGTGCTCCAAAATGGTGTCTAGTAACTCTTAAGTGTGTCACCCTATGGTTTGCGAATAATGCAGACATGATTGAGACTCCTCTCAGATCAATAGTCAGAAGCGGGACCTGGAGATCCATACTGACTCCTGCATATTCAACGATGACTTCTGTGATCGTGATAACCTTTAATGCTTGTAATTTAATCCCTTTGTCTCATGATATAATACATGTCCAAGATTCGATCATCGGTATCCAAATACCTAGTTTGATCTTGTTACCGACATGCACTCTTTTCTCGTTCCCGTGATATAACATTCTAGTGATCACATCACTTGCTTGCAAGCTATCTCAATGTGATATCACCGAGAGGGCCCAGAGTATATCTATCCGTCATCGGGATTGACAAATTCCACTCTTGATCCATGAGCCTCAACATAACACCTTCGTAGCACTGAACCCATCTTTATAGTCACCCTGTTACGGTGTGACGTTTGATGTTATCAAGATACTCTTCAGGTGTTAGCAATTAACACGGTCTCATGGTCTAAGGATAAAGATTACTTCGTATGATGTTATAGCAATATAAACATAATGACTTGATCGTAATGCTATACTTTGGATGAATGTTCATCACATCATTTCACAAATGTTGTGACCTTGTTATTAACAACATCCAATGTCTATGATCAGGAAACCTTGATCATCTTGTTAATCAACAAGCTAGTCTATAAGAGAGGCATAACTAGGAACCCTTTTTGTTTATTAAACACACATGTATTGATGTTTCCGATCAATACAATTCTAGCATTCAAAATAAACATCTATCATATATAAGGAATACATAATAACAACTTTATTATTGCCTCTCAGGGCATATTTCCTTCGGTCTCCCACTTGCACTAGAGACAATAATCTAGTTCACATAGTGATAAATCTAACACCCATGGAGTTCTGGTGTTGATCATGTTTTGCCCTAGGGAGAGTTTTAGTCAACGGATCTGCTACATTTAGGTCCGTGTGTACTTTACAAATCTTTATATCTCCATCCTTGACATGCTCGCGGATGGAGTGAAACCGGTGCTTAATATGCTTGGAATTCTTGTGAGACCTCGGTTTCTTTGCGTTGGCTATGGCTCCATTGTTGTCACAATAGATCACCATTGGGTCCAATGCACTAGGAACCACACCTAGTTCCGTAATGAACTCTTTCATCCAAACCGCTTCCTGCGCCGCTTCTGAAGCAGCAACATATTCCGCCTCCGTCGTTGATCCAGCCACCACAGGTTGTTTGGAACTCCTCCAACTAACTGCTGCTCCGTTCAAGAGAAATACGTATCCAGATTGAGACTTAGAGTCATCGGATCGGTGTCAAAACTAGCATCGACATAACACTTAGCGACTAGCTCTTCTTCACCTCCGTATATAAGAAACATTTCCCTAGTTCTTCTCAAGTACTTGAGGATGTTCTTGACTGCTATCCAGTGTTCCGAACCTGGATCAGATTGGTACCTACTAGTCAAACTAATATCATGTGCCACATCTGGTCTTGTAGATAGCATGGCATACATAATAGAGCCTATGGCCAAGGCATAGGGGATCTTATCCATCATCTCTCTTTCTTCCGCCGTAGCCGAACTTTGAGTCTTACTCAATGTCTTGCCTTGCAACATAGGTAAGAACCCCTTCTTACTTCCGTCCATATTAAACTTCTTTAATATCTTATCAAGGTATGTACTCTGCGATATCCCAATTAGGCGCCTTGATCTATCTCTATAGATTTTAATGCCTAATATATATGACGCTTCACCAAGGTCTTTCATCGAAAATTTGCTGTTTAGATAACTTTTAACACTGTTTAAAAGATCTATATCATTTCCAATCAATAATATGTCATCCACATATAATATCAGAAATGCCACATTGCTCCCACTCACTTTCTTGTAAATACAAGCCTCTCCATAAGTTTGGACAAATCCAAACTCTTTAATCACCTCATCAAAGCGGAGATTCCAACTCCGGGATGCTTGCTTTAGTCCATAGATGGATCGCTGAAGTTTGCATACCTTATTAGCATCCTTAGGATCGACAAAACCCTTAGGTTGTATCATATACAACTCTTCTTCAATATTACCATTGAGGAACGTAGTTTTAACATCCATCTGCCATATTTCATAATCGAAATATGTAGCAATTGCTAACATAATCCTAACAGACTTAAGCATCACTACGGGAGATAATGTCTCATCGTAGTCAACTCCTTGAATTTGTCGAAACCCCTTTGCGACAAGTTGGGCCTTATAGATGGTCACATTACCATCAGCATCAGTTTTTCTTTCAAAAATCCATTTATTCTCAACGGCCTTTCGATCGTGAGGTAACTCCACCAAGGTCCAAACTTGGTTCTCATACATGGATTCCATCTCGGATTTCATGGCTTCTAGCCATTTGTTGGAACCCGGGATCATCATCGCTTCTTCATACGTCGCAGGGTTATCCATTTTATCAACCATGAAATACACAACAGGATTGTCGTACAGTTCAGGAGCTGCACGTGTCCTGCTTGACCTGTGAGGTTCGGTAGTGTCCTCTTTCGGAGTTTCATGATCAATATCATTAGCTCTCTCTTCATTAGGTGAAGTCAACTCCAAAACAACTTCTGGTGTTGTGATACTCGCCATTTCATGAAGAGAAGGTTCAATAACCTCTTCAAGTTCTACCTTCCGACTACTCACACCTTTCGCGAGAAACTCCTTCTCAAGAACGGATCCATTTTTGGCAAAAAAAAACCTTGCCCTCGGATCTGTGATAGGAGGTATACCCAATCATTTCCTTAGGGTATCCTATGAAGACGCATTTTTCCGCTTTGGGTTCGAGTTTTATCCGGCTGAAGTTTCTTCACATAAACATCGCATCCCCAAACTTTAAGAAATGACAGGTTAGGTTTGTTTCCAAACCATAATTCATACGGTGTCGTTTCAACGGATTTAGATGGTGCCTGATTTAAAGTGAATACAGTTGTTTCCAGTGCATAACCCCAAAATGACAGTGGCAAGTCAGTCAGAGACATCATAGATCGAACCATATCCAATAAGTTACGATTACGATGTTCCGACACACCATTATGTTGTGGTGTTCCGGCAGGCGTGAGTTGTGAAACTATTCCACACTCTTTCATGTGTGTGCTAAACTCATAACTTAGATACTCTCCTTCACGGTCAGACCATAGAAATTTGATCTTTCTATTACGATGATTTTCCACTTCATTCTGAAATTCTTTGAACTTTTCGAAAGTTTCAGACTTGTGTTTCATCAAATAGATATACCCGTATCTACTCAAATCATCCGTGAAAGTAACAAAATAACGATATCCACCTCGGGCCGACACACTCATTGGTCCACACACATTAGTATGTATGATTTCCAATAAATCTATCGCCCGTTCCATTGAACCGGAAAACGCATTCTAGTCATCTTTCCCATAAGGCATGGCTCACATGTATCAAATGATTCAAAATCAAGTGATTACAAAAGTCCATCAGAATGGAGTTTATTCATGCGTTTAACGCCAATATGACCTAGACGGCAGTGCCACATATATGCAGATATATCATCATCAAGTTTAATCTTTTTAGTATCAACATTATGAATGTGCGTAATATTACTATCGAGATCCAACAGAAATAAACCATTCAACACAGGTGCATGACCATAAAAGATATTATCCATATAAATCGAACAACCATTGTTTTCAGATTTAAACGAATAACCACTTTGCATCAAACACGATCCAGATACAATGTTCATGCTAAGTGCAGGCACCAAATAACAATTATTCAGGTTTATAACTAATCCGGATGGCATATGGAGAGGTAGTGTTCCGACGGTGATCACATCAACTCTTGATCCATTGCCGACCCGCATTGTGACCTCATCCCTTGCTAGTTGTCGCTTGTTCCGCAGCCCCTGAATCGAGTTAAATATATTAGCAACCGATCCCGTATCAAATACCTAGGTGTTACTGCGAGTACTAGTCAAGTACACATCAATAACATGTATATCATATATACCTTTGTTTGCCTTGCCGGACTTCTTGTCCGCCAAATACTTGGGGCAGTTGCGCTTCCAATGGCCAGTCCCCTTGCAATAGTAGCACTCGGTATCGTACTTAGGGCCAGCTCAGGGTTTCTTTTCAGGCGCGGCAACAGATTTGCCACCCTTCTTTCCCTTGTGCTTGCCTTTCTTGTCCTTCTTGAAACCGGTGGTCCTATTGATCATCAACACTTGATGTTCTTTCCTAATCTCCACTTCTGCGGTCTTAAGCATTGACAGAAGCTCGGGAAGAGTCTTCTTCATGCCCTGCATATTATAGTTCATCACGAAGCTCTTATAGCTAGGTGGCAGAGATTGGAGAACATGATGTATGCCTAAGTCAATGGGAATCGTTATTCCCAAGGACACAAGCTTATCGGCGTACCTAGACATTTTGAGTACATGCTCACTAACGGAGCTGTTCTCCTCCATCATGCATCTAAAGAACTTTTCAGTAGCATTATAACTCTCTATGCCATCATGGGTATCGAAAATCATTTTCAATTCTCCCATGGTATCAAAGGCATTGCCATTTTTGAAACGCTTTCGAAGTTCTGGCTCTAGCCCATACAGTATGCCGCAATGAACTAAGTTGTGGGCCTCCTGACGAGTCACATATACATTCTTTTCCTCGTCAGGGGCATCAGGAGCTGCTGGGGGGCCTAGCGGCGCATCTAGCACATATTGCTTTTGTGCAGCAGTGAGGAGAATCCTCAAATTCATAGCCCAGTTGGTGAAGTTCCTACCATTCGCAGCAAGTTTCTCTTTCTCCATGAACACATTGAAATTAAAAGCAGGTGGTGCCATCTACAACAGAATTTGTAAAGTTTATTTAGACTAAGTTTATGATAGATTGAGTTCAACTAATCCAAATTAATAATAAACTCCCACTCAAAAACGACATCCCTCGTGTCCTTTTGGTGATTACATGAACCAAATCCACTACACCAAGTCCGATCATCACGTGAGTCGGTGTAGCTTCAAAGGCGAGCATCTATATGGGCATCATATCAACTATATGACTCATTCTTAGCCTTTCGGTCCGTGTTCCGAGGCCATGGCTGTACATGCTAGGCTCGCCAAGTAAGAACCTTAGTACTCGTGTGTGTAAAATTGTCTTACACCCGTTGTATGAAAGCGTAGAGTCGAGTACACCCGATCATCACGTGATGTCTCGAAACATGATCCATAGAACGGTGCATACTCAAGGAATAACACATTTTATCTTGATATCTAAATGAGGGATCATCTTACAATGCTACCAAAAGCGCCAAACTAGCAGTATAAGATGCAAACATCTAATGTGTAAAGTGAGATGATATGGTCCATGCATTTGATCTCTATCATTTGCATGGTGGTATGATCTCTATCATTCCTTTGTGTGTAAGTCCAAGGTCTATGGAACTTACACGTTGAATGTGTTGTAAGAGTATCTATCATACATCTACTTACAACAATACCATATCAATACACTAGCCCAGCAACGATCTAAACTAGACGGCTCTAATTTATCAATTGCAAGTTTTACGTGGCTTAGGGCTTTCGGAGATAGAACCGTTCTCACCTATGAACATGAACCACAACAAGGATAACCAAGTTATTAGCAACTCGTTGTAATAATATATTGACTATAGTAGGAGAGACAGACACCCGCCAGCCACTTATGCAAAACAAGTTGCATGTCAGTCGTGAAACCGGTCTCATGTACGATGACATGTAAGGTTGGTCCGGGCCGCTTCATCCCACTATGCCACCAATATCCAAAGTACATAGAAGATGCAATAACATGATCATCATCGCCCACATATAAACATATGTGTACTACCCATGCAACGCACCTACGCATAGATCAGGCTCTGATACCACTGTTGGGTCCGCAGCATAGAAAACAAAAGTTTTCCTACGATGAAAACTACACGCTAAGATCTATCTAATAGGTACAAAGCAACGGGTGGACATACAACCATCGAGAACTTACCCTCGAAGACAACGAGTTTTGTTAACGAGTAGGAACTCGTGGTTGATGTAGCCGTACACTTGCTGATCTCAAGATCGTGAGGAAGTCCGAGCGCCACAACTCAGCAGCGCATCCATACTCGCACACACGTTCAAGGCACCGGACAACCTCCACCTCCTCGCTCTAGCGATCCAGCGGAAGCAGCAACTCCCAGAAGAAATGCCACCGGGAACATGTATCTCGCTAATCCGAGACCATGGGGAAATAATTCTAGAGGGGGAGAGAGATCCTTCACAAGGAGGTGTGAGGAAGAAGGAGGGAGAGGGTGGCATTTTATAGGAGGAGGGGGTACCCCCTTCCCCATGGCCGGCGCATGGGGGGTGACCCCTCACCTCCCCCATTCATGTGGGTGTAACCCCTCCACATTAAAATGCCTCTTCACATTCCCTTTTAAAGTCCCCACTTTAAATGCATTAAAATTCTCCAAGTTTAATGCTCTCTCACTTAATAAAACTCTTTTATTAGATTTATTAAGAATTTTGTTAATTACTTTAATTAACAAACATTCACATATAACCCCTTGCAATATTTCAATATCACATGCAGAACCACTTTCTGCAATTTCACCCAAAACAATTTCCGGTTTCTATCGAAACAATTCCTGTGCTTTGTAATTCTTTTGTCTGAAACATATGTGATCCAAAATGGTGTCCGATAACTCTTAAGTGTGTCACCCTACGGTTCGCGAATAATGCAGACATGCTTGAGACTCCTCTCAGATCAATAGTCAGAAGCGGGACCTGGAGATCCATACTGACTCCTGCATATTCAACGATGACTTCTGTGATCGTGAGAACCTTTAACGCTTGTAATTTAATCCCTTTGTCTCATGATATAATACATGTCCGGGATTTGATCATCGGTATCCAAATACCTAGTTTGATCTCGTTGCCGACATGCACTCTTTTCTTGTTCCCGTGACATAACATTCTAGTGATCACATCACTTGCTTGCAAGCTACCTCAATGTGATATCACCGAGAGGGCCCAGAGTATATCTATCCGTCATAGGGATTGAAAAATTCCACTCTTGATCCATGAGCCTCAACATAACACCTTCGTAGCACTGAACCCATCTTTATAGTCACCCTGTTACGGTGTGACGTTTGATGTTATCAAGATACTCTTCAGGTGTTAGCAATTAACATGATCTCATGGTCTAAGGATAAAGATTACTTCGTATGATGTTATAGCAATATAAACATAATGACTTGATCGTAATGCTATACTTCGGATGAATGTTCATCACATCATTTCACAAATGTTGTGACCTTGTTATTAACAACATCCAATGTCAATGATCAAGAAACCTTGATCATCTTGTTAATCAACAAGCTAGTCTATAAGAGAGGCATAACTAGGAACCTTTTTTGTTTATTAAACACACATGTATTGATGTTTCCGATCAATACAATTCTAGCATGCAAAATAAACATCTATCATATATAAGGAATACATAATAACAACTTTATTATTGCCTCTCAGGGCATATTTCCTTCAAATGGGCACAAGAAAGAATGAAGAAAAATGATAAAATGTCAAATGTGCTTGTGCCTGACCAATGCAAATCCCCCTCGACACCTACTAGAACAACTTCTCCCCCTTTGGTATCAGAACGCCAAAAAGGGAAAAGAGCGATGTTAGTATCCCTAGAGATCACTCCTCATCCTCATCTACGTCTTCATTCTCTTCCTCTTCCTTGCCATAGGCACCCTCATCATCATCATACTCCTCATTTCCATCCTCATCATCCGCGGTTGGGGAAGTAGGCTCTCTCAGAAACAAGTGATGCTCGAGCTCACCATAGTAGGTGCCTGAAGTGTTCCACTTATCATACGGAGTAGGAGATGCCTTGGTAGGAGGAGGGCCTGATTCCCCAGAGACATGGTGGCGAATAAGATGTTGAGTCTGAGCCATGTCATGATGCTGCTAGTACGCCTCATACTGCCCCTTGTGGATATCAACTCCCATGCAAAGAATGTTGCGCTGGAACCAATTTAGTTGCTTCACTTCCCTGGCAATAGAAGGCACTGGGGGCCTCCTCCCACTCTCCCTAACATCTCCCATAAAGGACTCAGGAGCTATAGAGGAGTGAGAGGTCTTCCTAGTCTTGTAGATCTTCTTGACTTTGTGAACACCATCAAGATTTTCACCGAAATCCTCATGTGGGAGCATATGCTTGATCAGCATCATGATGTAGGGAGCATACGGGATAGAGAGCCTGTTGTACATAGCATCAGTCATCTCGTGGAAGATGAAATCCATCACATCCATCTGGTAGCTCAGAGCAGGGTCTTCAGAAGATGCCACCTCATAAGCAAAGCCCAACAGCTGAACAAGGTGACCACGGATGCTATCATTGTTGCCGCCACTCGGAGTGATGCAATCACGGGACATACCAACTAGCTGAGCATATAGTGGAGAGAGACCGGCAAACTTACCAACAACACCATTGGGACCACAACAAGGTGAAAGAAGTGTGTCTTTATTGGGCTTGATAGCAGAGATGATGCGATACCCATAAGATTGATCGCGGCTAGCAAAAGAGTAACCAAGAACCTCAACAAACGTGTAGAAATCAGACTCCAGATAGTTCCCGCCTATCATCCACTTCATCATGCGACACTCATCCCCGCACACCACGAGAGTGGAGAAAAAGTGCTTCACCACGAAAGTATCATAAGAACACTAGAGCTCCATGAGATGATGTAGCCCCATCTTCTCAGTCACAACCAAAGATTCAGCACATTGAGGCATACGGACTTCCTCGGTCAGATCGATAGGATGCATGTGACAAATCTGCAGGTGGTCATAAACATCATCAAAGATAAACTTGTGGTGAGCACATCAAAACTAGGGGTCCCCAAGCTCCTCATCAATATTAGCCTCCACATACGGGTCGCGCTGACAAATAGCTGAATATGAAATGGTGTCCATGTCCTTATAGCTGACCCTAGGCTGCTTACCCTTTTTCATGGAACCATCCCGAGACCTCTTGTCCTTCTTAGCCCTTTCTGCCATCCTATCAGCCTCTCATTTCTACCTCCTCAACTCAACCTCGTCAATAAGAACACCTTCTTCATTGGGCCCGAAATAGCAAGCATGAGGACGGCGCTTGTACATCTGAGAGACCCCACGAGAGCCACATCTGAAGTGAATGAGGTAGATAGCAAGTCCAGGAGGAGGAACAACCACATGTCACACCATAGTCTAAGATTAACTGCAGTAGGTGCAAACCTTCTAGGCCAAATAATCCGTCTGAGTTAGGGGCGGATAATCCGGTCGGCCGGATAATCCGGCCGAGCCAGGGGCGGATAATTCGGCCCTGGCAAATTTTTGCAGATCATCTCAGATGCATAGTTCAAACATAGATCGGGCAGCGTGGTTGCTGGCCTACAATTTCTAACAAGCAAAAAGAGCACAAGAGCAACTTCTAGACCGAGTTCCAACAACAAACAACAACATCTATAATAGATGAGAGTGGGGAATTTACCCCCACTCATTGGAGGAAGAACTCGGAGGAGAAGGTACCCGGAGGAGTTACGAAAAATATCCGGTGTCCCAATAGGCACCAGGGAGGGTCGGGGAGGCCGGTAGCGGCTGGGAGAGAGGTTCGGGGTCGGGGTGGACTGGCTGCTCTGTTTGAGCCCTTCCACTCGATGCCAAACCCTAAGTACATGAAACTGCCTGGGCCAGATAATCCGGCCACCACTAGGGGCACATAATCCGTCGGGGAGGACAATCCGGCCACCCAGGGGGCGGATAATCCGGCTTTCACCAATTATTCTGTTGACACAGAAATTGGGCCAGCATAACCCCTCAAAACCCTCATAAGATAAACAGTGGACTTGTGTGAAAGATAGATGGTTCATGGTGGGAGAAAGGATTAGGTTAGAGAATCAAACTGAGATGGTACTGCACACCACAAATTGCAAAAACCAAGAGAGTGAAAATCCAATTGTTGGTGTGTTTTCCATAAGAACACAATATGGGCAAGTAAAAACCAATTAAAGAACCTCAAAGAACCAACTCTTCATAAAGAAGAGGGGGGTGGCTGAAGTCACCATGTAGGAGTAGATGGCATGAGACCGCAAAGATGTATCTTGGGTTCATAGACAATACTCATCAATAAACTCACATATCACAAAATGATATTAAGAGAAATGATATATCTTGCTTTCGGCATTATGGGGGAGGGTTAGCCCAATAATTAGGACCCCCCTATATCCATGCCCACACCTAAACCAAATAAAGGAAGAAATATTGGGGAGTACGCAAGGGAGATCAAGTCAAGCTCCTTGAATCAATGATATTTAGCTCATTCCTCAAATAACAAAACCTTGCTTCATCAAGTGGCTTTGTGAAAATATCCTTAAGATGATTCTTTGTGCTCACAAAAGATAAGTCAATTTCTCCACGAGCAACATGGTATCGAATAAAATGATTACGGATCTCAATATGTTTAGTCCTTGTGTGCTACACCAGATTGTAAGCAATTTCAATGGCACTTTCCTTATCACATAAAAGAGGCACTTTATCACAATTGACACCGTATTCCTTTAAAGTTTGCCTCATCCATAGTAATTGAGTGCATGCACTTGCAGCAGCTACATATTCCTCTTCGGCAGTGGAGACTGATATGCAATTTTGATTTTTAGAAGACCACCATACCAAAGACCTTCCCAAAAATTGACAAGCTCCAGAAGTTTACATCCTATCATCCTTGTCACCACCCCAATCGGAATCCGTATAACCACATAAAGAGAAATTAAAGCCCTTGGTATACCATAGACCAAAATTAGGGGAACGAACCAAATATCGGAAGATTCTCTTGACTGCCGCAAAGTGGCTGTAACACCCTCAAATCGTCCCTATGTGAGTTTTAGCCCTTTCCGCCAAACCCGCATAGAAACGATTCAAGGACGCCCACCAGGCACTTTCGTGTGGGTGGAAAACGAAGTAGTAACATTACACAACAGTCCTCGATGGGACCCACAGAACAGATATATATACAGCATGACTCCAAGAGTCAAGAATACAGATATACACTACAAAGATCCAAATCACCTTGAAAACGATACAGCGTCCGAGTACGGACAAGATGCAAATGGGGCTAAGAGCCCTGAAGAATAACCAATGGCATCCATAACCCTGCCCAGGCCAAGCCAGAAGGGTAACCCTGCTAACGACGTCGATCTCAAACCTGCTAAAACAAAAGGGGTGCCGACAACGGGCAGAGGGAAAAAGAGGAGCGTCAGTACTGAGGCCAGTACACGGCGAGGCTAGAATTCGGCGGCTCTCGCCTACATAGGTATGGTGGACTGAAGCGGCAGCGCAGCGGCACTAAACAACCTATAGAGACTCGGTACGATTGTCGGCTATTAGAGAGAGATAAGAAAGACCTATTCGGAACCACCTGATACTAACACCAATCATACCCATCCTGGTATTTCCCCTCGAGACCAAACGAGGAAGTCAAACCGAGGAACTCACACAGTTGGCAGTTTTATTCATTCCATTATAGTTGAAGCTCTTACTAATCAGATATAGATAGCATGAGTCATCCTGAAGCATAAGTAGTGGGAAGTTTTAATTAACCATTCCGTCGTAGTTGGAACAGTTACTAGTCAGATATAATTGTCCTGAGGAATCCCAAAGCCCAGCAGTTGTTGGCACTTTTATCACATTCCATTGGAGTTGCAATACTTACTAGGCAGGTATAGTATGACACGGATCACCACAGATCCAGCAGTTGTTGGCATTTTTATTATCCATTCCACTATAGTGAAGCTGAATTACTAGTCACATATTTAGTCAAATTTATAGCACTACTTTAGTTATGCTTGTCTATGATCGAGATACTATGCTCCAAGTCGTCCATAACCGCGGACACGGCTTTCAGAAAGTTTTACCCTGCAGCTGTGCACAAATAGCAACACACACTCGATCAACCTCGGAAAAACCAACTCAAAACCCAATGAGGCATTCACGACAAAGCGATCACAGGATTCATAAAATATTTCAGGGGGCCACCCCACTAAGCTACCCACAACAAAGTTGGCCGGCTCTGGAACGGACCCAGGGTTTGTGTGGACGGCTGTAAACGACTGGGAACCCGAAAGTGTGATTGGGCTTGTCGATACAGCGAAAACGTGTCACGATCCTAAACAGTACAGGTGCTCCACGCACAATCTTAAATAAAGCAGTAAAGCATGGCATAAGTACAGGATAGTAATAAAACCCCAAACTAGTTTGTGGCCCCAAGAAATAGAAATTAATCAAGCTCTAACTCAGGGGGGTCCATAAGGCCTCGCGGATATGGATAGTGTGAAAAATCAAGGAACAGGTATCAAGTACTCGGGGTCCTACGGGACACAAGTGAGCATGGAAGAACCAAATAACATATATTGCCCACCGATGCATCTACATTAGTTATATCTAGCAATTTCATAGTTGTGTTTAAAGTCATGATCATCTCCACCATAAACATCTGGCAGCATTCCAACAACTGTGGTACTCGACAACACGAGATCGCACCTGAGCAAGCAACTACGACTCGCAAGGCTAGCTATCTACCAAACACAGGTAATAGGAGGTGTCCAAGGCAATATAGAGGCTGCACGAGATATAACTGGTGCACGGAAACTAAAGCATCGCGACACGGGTAGCAATAGATCAATAGGAGAAAATAAAGAGTATAAATGCAAAATAGGTAGAAGGGGAAGAGATGCTCGCCTGGGAAACACTGTCGAAGGTTCATATCCGGAGAACTTGTCGGAGCTCACAACATCTCATTGTCCTATCCGGAAAGAAGTAAAACACTAAAAGGAACAAGCGATGCAACAATTACAACTAATGCGAAAGAATCGGCATGATCATGATATGATGTGGAACATGGCAAGTTAATGATACGACTCGTGATGGAATGATGTCATTTGCATAGCACAGTGATGATACAACATTGGTGGAACATTTCTAGCAATCAAGAACCAATTCCAATTTTATTTGTTCATTTTATTAATGGATTTCCTTGCAGTAATGTTTTATAAAGGCATGAAATGAGATGCAAAAAGGATGTATGAATAGCATAGCTAGAAGGGGCTCGTCGATCTGATCGATTTAGACATATTATTTGTCAAAATTGGAGTTACAGAATTAAACTTATTAATTTATTAAGAAAAAGGCATTTATTGCAATTTAAATAATTTCGAAAATTTAAATTGCTCAAATATTATTTTGGATGGCATATTTGTAATCCTCACATTTTTCTGATTCAAAAACATATATTATTTGTATTATATGGAATTTTCAAATAAAAGATATGAATTCTTATTTATAAAAGATTATTTGGAATTTTTATTATTTGGAAAAAGAAATGCTGGAAACTTTTGTTACTCAGGGCTATCCTAGCCACAGACATGGCAGGTGGGGTCGTTTCTGACTCAGAGCCGCGTGGGTCATCAACCGCTGCGCGCGGAGTTTCTAACTCGGGAAGACCTACTCACTCTCACTGATGGGTGGGTCTGGGGCGTGTCGGGTCCACGCGCGCAGGCTGGCTGGTGGGGCGCGGCGAGGATCGGTGTTTGATCGACACCAAACTACAAGGGGGTTTTCGCAAACTGAGTCGTCCTGCTAACTGAATTCTATTTCCCTGAACTCCGACGGACACCGACGACGGCGACACTTCTCGGCGAGGAGGGCGGCCAAACCGAGGCACGAAAAGGGGAGGCAAAAGAACTAAAGACGGAGAGGGTTGTAAGGGCTACGATTTTGATCTAGAAGGTTTTTTCAGAGGTGAACTGTGGCGTCGACTAGGACGAGCGGTACACGGGCAAAACAACCGCTGCTACAACTGTGTCTGCAGCGGTGATATCGCCGATAATGAAGATGTCGGGCTCTCTGGTGGCGGTGGTGGTGTTGGGGAGGTGCACGTAGGTAGCGAAGAGAGAGGTGGATCTCACCACGATCGATTCCCATCGGAATCGGGGCAGGAGGTGGTCGGAGGAAAAGGGGACGGTGATGACTGCATGGTTCTCCGACGGCCATTGTCGTGGCGATGCCCCAACATGTACTGCTCCTTCTTTTGCTGCAAGATAGACACGAGCGAGGTCGACGAAGCGGCCCGTGCCTCCAATGCTCCGGAAGGTCACTATATCAGCAGCACAGAGCTGGCCACGCCGACGGCCATGGTGGTTTCTCTCTCTAGTCTTGGATCCAGCTGAAAACAGAGGTGGGAAAAATACCTGGCGGCGGTGAGGAGAGGGAGGATGGATAGGGTTTACCCTGGAGGATTGGTTCTGGGGATTAAAGAGGGGGAAGAGGAGGTGGAACACGATGCTGTGGTGGGTGGTGGCAATGACGTCGGCCACGGGAGAGGAGCACGCTGTCTGCGTGTGCCTGGAAGGGAAGATGACAGAAGAGAGGTAAAAGGGCCAGGGAGAGGAAGTTCGGCCCAAGAGAAAAAGGAAGGACCCCGGGTGGGCTTGGCTTCGGCCAGAGGTGGGCCAGGTTAGAGGGTTGGCTGTTGTTACTCTCTCCCTCTCTACTATTTTATTTCCTTTTTATTTTATTTTATTGTTTTGCTTTTTGTTTTGTTTCAGATTTAAACAAGCCAATAAATAAACCCTTTTGAAATTTTTGCAAGATGTTGAATAGAGGGATTTAACCAAGTGAGAGAAGAGAGGGAAAATAGAAAGAGGAAAAGTGATGCCCACAAATAAAATCCATTTGGGCATTTTACGAGTATTTGAGGTTTATGGTTTTAGAAAAAGAACAAGTACATTTACAAATAGTGGACCCTATACTTGGATCCCAACTTTGTAGAAAACCAAATAGGGAGGTTTCAAAAGGGGAAGAGAGTAATGTGATATCAAGACACACAAGCAAGGTTCCAACAAGTACAATGCAATGCAATGCAACATAACAAATGCAACAATTTATAACATGATCCATGCAAGGAGGCATGATGAACATGAGCATGCTAAAGATGATGCAACAAAAATAAAATAACAAGCGATTTTCTAGTAGTGGTTTTAGCGGGATGCCACAATTCGACACCACTAACAAGGGATCTCGCCCTCGAGATCCGCCTCATGGTACCGGGAAGAAGGCCGGTGATCATAATCTTCTCGCTTCGTGTAAATCCTCGCGACACCACTACCAAATATTCTTGGTCCCTCTTGAAAAACGACAACACCACCAACAAGGGGTGTTGTTCACATCCATCGAGAGAACTCTCCGAAGAACAAAGGACGAAGGTAAAGGCATCAGAAGATAAGGCCACCTCTAACTTCTATGGAAGGAGTAAAATTGCTTGATCCACCGACTCGATGTACAAGAGCGAATAATAAGAGTAGTCGGATGGTGATCAGTCCATCGCGCACCCAGAGCATTACTTTGTACATGAATATGAGAATTATGCAACCAACTCTCGGAATCAGACTGAAGATCTCGACAAGCGAGGTCCAGGAACAAAAGAGTGATGCAGGCTCTGCATCGGATCTAGCGTAGATGACGTTGTCACGTTGAAAATACCGGAAGGAACAAGAAGGAACAGAGAGAAGTCAAACAGATGAAGGATTCCTGAGATAGCACGAAGACCGGATGTAGAAGCACCGTTATCAAAGGAGGAAGCGAAACCCTAAAGGTACGATGAAAACCCAACCACGAGAATTCCTGGACTCGAAGAAAAGATAAGAGAGCAGATTCAAAACACGCCGAGGTAAGAGGAGAATAGCAGAGGGGTAAGGAGTAAAATCAGACCTAATCAGATCGATCCAACCGATTTTGAAAAATAGTTTTGACACTCTAGATCGTCCGTTAGCTAGGTTATCCTACAGGCTGGACTTGTGGGGTATCGTAACTGCTGAGCTCTGATACCACTCTGTAACACCCTTGAATCGGCCCTATGCGAGTTTTAGCCCTTTTCGCCAAACCCGTATAGAAACGATTCAAGGACGCCCACCAAGCACTTTCGTGCGGGTGGAAAACGAAGTAATAACATTACACAACAGTCCTTGATGGGACCCACAGAACAGATATATATATATATAGCACGACTCGAAGAGTCAAGAATATAGATATACACTACAAAGATCCAAATCACCTTGAAAACGATACAACGTCCGAGTACGGACAAGATGCAAATGGGGCTAAGAGCCCTGAAGAATAACCAATGGCGTCCATAACCCTGTCCAGGCCAAGCCGGAAGGGTAACCCTGCTAACGACGTCAATCTCAAACCTGCTAAAACAAAAGGGGTGCCGACAACGGGCAGAGGGAAAAAGAGGACCGTCAGTACTGAGGCCAGTACACGGCGAGGCTAGAATTCGGTGGCTCTCGCCTACATAGGTATGGTGGACTGAAGCGGCAACGCAACGGCACTAAACAACCTATAGAGACTCGGTACGACTGTCGGCTATTAGAGAGAGATAAGAAAGACCTATTCGGAACCACCTGATACTAACACTAATCATACCCATCCTGGTATTTCCCCTCGAGACCAAACAAGGAAGTCAAACCGAGGAACTCACACAGTTGGCAGTTTTATTCATTCCATTATAGTTGAAGCTCTTACTAATTAGATATAGATAGCATGAGTCATCCTGAAGCATAAGTAGTGGGCAGTTTTAATTAACCATTCCGTGGTAGTTGGAACAGTTACTAGTCAGATATAATTGTCCTGAGGAATCCCAAAGCCCAGCAGTTGTTGGCACTTTTATCACATTCCATTGGAGTTGCAATACTTACTAGGCAGGTATAGTATGACACGGATCACCACAGATCCAGCAGTTGTTGGCATTTTTATTATCCATTCCACTATAGTGAAGCTGAATTACTAGTCACATATTTAGTCAAATTTATAGCACTACTTTAGTTATGCTTGTCTATGATCGAGATACTATGCTCCAAATCGTCCATAACCGCGGACACGGCTTTCAGAAAGTTTTACCCTGCAGCTGTGCACAAATAGCAACACACACTCGATCAACCTCGGAAAAACCAACTCAAAACCCAATGAGGCATTCACGACAAAGCGATCACAGGATTCATAAAATATTTCAGGGGGGCACCCCACTAAGCTACCCACAACAAAGTTGGCCGGCTCTGGAACGGACCCAGGGTTTGTGTGGACGGCTGTAAACGACTGGGAACCCGAAAGTGTGATTGGGCTTGTCGATACAGCGAAAACGTGTCACGATCCTAAACAGTACAGGTGCTCCACGCACAATCTTAAATAAAGCAGTAAAGCATGGCATAAGTACAGGATAGTAATAAAACCCCAAACTAGTTTGTGGCCCCAAGAAATAGAAATTAATCAAGCTCTAACTCAGGGGGGTCCATAAGGCCTCGCGGATATGGATAGTGTGAAAAATCAAGGAACAGGTATCAAGTACTCGGGGTCCTACGGGACACAAGTGAGCATGGAAGAACCAAATAACATATATTGCCCACCGATGCATCTACATTAGTTATATCTAGCAATTTCATAGTTGTGTTTAAAGTCATGATCA
The DNA here is from genome assembly GCA_916181665.1 of Avena sativa. NCBI lineage: Eukaryota > Viridiplantae > Streptophyta > Magnoliopsida > Poales > Poaceae > Avena > Avena sativa. The sequence continues at coordinate 265,753,470 of OV702292.1, read as the reverse complement.
TCTCCACCATAAACATCTGGCAGCATTCCAACAACTGTGGTACTCGACAACACGAGATCGCACCTGAGCAAGCAACTACGACTCGCAAGGCTAGCTATCTACCAAACACAGGTAATAGGAGGTGTCCAAGGCAATATAGAGGCTGCACGAGATATAACTGGTGCACGGAAACTAAAGCATCGCGACACGGGTAGCAATAGATCAATAGGAGAAAATAAAGAGTATAAATGCAAAATAGGTAGAAGGGGAAGAGATGCTCGCCTGGGAAACACTGTCGAAGGTTCATATCCGGAGAACTTGTCGGAGCTCACAACATCTCATTGTCCTATCCGGAAAGAAGTAAAACACTAAAAGGAACAAGCGATGCAACAATTACAACTAATGCGAAAGAATCGGCATGATCATGATATGATGTGGAACATGGCAAGTTAATGATACGACTCATGATGGAATGATGTCATTTGCATAGCACAGTGATGATACAACATTGGTGGAACATTTCTAGCAATCAAGAACCAATTCCAATTTTATTTGTTCATTTTATTAATGGATTTCCTTGCAGTAATGTTTTATAAAGGCATGAAATGAGATGCAAAAAGGATGTATGAATAGCATAGCTAGAAGGGGCTCGTCGAGCTGATCGATTTAGACATATTATTTGTCAAAATTGGAGTTACAGAATTAAACTTATTAATTTATTAAGAAAAAGGCATTTATTGCAATTTAAATAATTTCGAAAATTTAAATTGCTCAAATATTATTTTGGATGGCATATTTGTAATCCTCACATTTTTCTGATTCAAAAACATATATTATTTGTATTATATGGAATTTTCAAATAAAAGATATGAATTCTTATTTATAAAAGATTATTTGGAATTTTTATTATTTGGAAAAAGAAATGCTGGAAACTTTTGTTACTCAGGGCTATCCTAGCCACAGACATGGCAGGTGGGGTCGTTTCTGACTCAGAGCCGCGTGGGTCATCAACCGCTGCGCGCGGAGTTTCTAACTCGGGAAGACCTACTCACTCTCACTGATGGGTGGGTCTGGGGCGTGTCGGGTCCACGCGCGCAGGCTGGCTGGTGGGGCGCGGCGAGGATCGGTGTTTGATCGACACCAAACTACAAGGGGGTTTTCGCAAACTGAGTCGTCCTGCTAACTGAATTCTATTTCCCTGAACTCCGACGGACACCGACGACGGCGACACTTCTCGGCGAGGAGGGCGGCCAAACCGAGGCACGAAAAGGGGAGGCAAAAGAACTAAAGACGGAGAGGGTTGTAAGGGCTACGATTTTGATCTAGAAGGTTTTTTCAAAGGTGAACTGTGGCGTCGACTAGGACGAGCGGTACACGGGCAAAACAACCGCTGCTACAACTGTGTCTGCAGCGGTGATATCGCCGATAATGAAGATGTCGGGCTCTCTGGTGGCGGTGGTGGTGTTGGGGAGGTGCACGTAGGTAGCGAAGAGAGAGGTGGATCTCACCACGATCGATTCCCATCGGAATCGGGGCAGGAGGTGGTCGGAGGAAAAGGGGACGGTGATGACTGCATGGTTCTCCGACGGCCATTGTCGTGGCGATGCCCCAACATGTACTGCTCCTTCTTTTGCTGCAAGATAGACATGAGCGAGGTCGACGAAGCGGCCCGTGCCTCCAATGCTCCGGAAGGTCACTGCATCAGCAGCACAGAGCTGGCCACGCCGATGGCCATGGTGGTTTCTCTCTCTAGTCTTGGATCCAGCTGAAAACAGAGGTGGGAAAAATACCTGGCGGCGGTGAGGAGAGGGAGGATGGATAGGGTTTACCCTAGAGGATTGGTTCTGGGGATTAAAGAGGGGGAAGAGGAGGTGGAACACGATGCTGTGGTGGGTGGTGGCGATGACGTCGGCCACGGGAGAGGAGCACGCTGTCTGCGTGTGCCTGGAAGGGAAGATGACAGAAGAGAGGTAAAAGGGCCAGGGAGAGGAAGTTCGGCCCAAGAGAAAAAGGAAGGACCCCGGGTGGGCTTGGCTTCGGCCAGAGGTGGGCCAGGTTAGAGGGTTGGCTGTTGTTACTCTCTCCCTCTCTACTATTTTATTTCCTTTTTATTTTATTTTATTGTTTTGCTTTTTGTTTTGTTTCAGATTTAAACAAGCCAATAAATAAACCCTTTTGAAATTTTTGCAAGATGTTGAATAGAGGGATTTAACCAAGTGAGAGAAGAGAGGGAAAATAGAAAGAGGAAAAGTGATGCCCACAAATAAAATCCATTTGGGCATTTTACGAGTATTTGAGGTTTATGGTTTTAGAAAAAGAACAAGTACATTTACAAATAGTGGACCCTATACTTGGATCCCAACTTTGTAGAAAACCAAATAGGGAGGTTTCAAAAGGGGAAGAGAGTAATGTGATATCAAGACACACAAGCAAGGTTCCAACAAGTACAATGCCATGCAATGCAACATAACAAATGCAACAATTTATAACATGATCCATGCAAGGAGGCATGATGAACATGAGCATGCTAAAGATGATGCAACAAAAATAAAATAACAAGCGATTTTCTAGTAGTGGTTTTAGCGGGATGCCACAATTCGACACCACTAACAAGGGATCTCGCCCTCGAGATCCGCCTCATGGTACCGGGAAGAAGGCCGGTGATCATAATCTTCTCGCTTCGTGTAAATCCTCGCGACACCACTACCAAATATTCTTGGTCCCTCTTGAAAAACGACAACACCACCAACAAGGGGTGTTGTTCACATCCATCGAGAGAACTCTCCGAAGAACAAAGGACGAAGGTAAAGGCATCAGAAGATAAGGCCACCTCTAACTTCTATGGAAGGAGTAAAATTGCTTGATCCACCGACTCGATGTACAAGAGCGAATAATAAGAGTAGTCGGATGGTGATCAGTCCATCGCGCACCCAGAGCATTACTTTGTACATGAATATGAGAATTATGCAACCAACTCTCGGAATCAGACTGAAGATCTCGACAAGCGAGGTCCAGGAACAAAAGAGTGATGCAGGGTCTGCATCGGATCTAGCGTAGATGACGTTGTCACGTTGAAAATACCGGAAGGAACAAGAAGGAACAGAGAGAAGTCAAACAGATGAAGGATTCCTGAGATAGCACGAAGACCGGATGTAGAAGCACCGTTATCAAAGGAGGAAGCGAAACCCTAAAGGTACGATGAAAACCCAACCACGAGAATTCCTGGACTCGAAGAAAAGATAAGAGAGCAGATTCAAAACACGCCGAGGTAAGAGGAGAATAGCAGAGGGGTAAGGAGTAAAATCAGACCTAATCAGATCGATCCAACCGATTTTGAAAAATAGTTTTGACACTCTAGATCGTCCGTTAGCTAGGTTATCCTACAGGCTGGACTTGTGGGGTATCGTAACTGCTGAGCTCTGATACCACTCTGTAACACCCTTGAATCGGCCCTATGCGAGTTTTAGCCCTTTTCGCCAAACCCGTATAGAAACGATTCAAGGACGCCCACCAAGCACTTTCGTGCGGGTGGAAAACGAAGTAATAACATTACACAACAGTCCTTGATGGGACCCACAGAACAGATATATATATATATAGCACGACTCGAAGAGTCAAGAATATAGATATACACTACAAAGATCCAAATCACCTTGAAAACGATACAACGTCCGAGTACGGACAAGATGCAAATGGGGCTAAGAGCCCTGAAGAATAACCAATGGCGTCCATAACCCTGTCCAAGCCAAGCCGGAAGGGTAACCCTGCTAACGACGTCAATCTCAAACCTGCTAAAACAAAAGGGGTGCCGACAACGGGCAGAGGGAAAAAGAGGACCGTCAGTACTGAGGCCAGTACACGGCGAGGCTAGAATTCGGTGGCTCTCGCCTACATAGGTATGGTGGACTGAAGCGGCAACGCAACGGCACTAAACAACCTATAGAGACTCGGTACGACTGTCGGCTATTAGAGAGAGATAAGAAAGACCTATTCGGAACCACCTGATACTAACACTAATCATACCCATCCTGGTATTTCCCCTCGAGACCAAACAAGGAAGTCAAACCGAGGAACTCACACAGTTGGCAGTTTTATTCATTCCATTATAGTTGAAGCTCTTACTAATTAGATATAGATAGCATGAGTCATTCTGAAGCATAAGTAGTGGGCAGTTTTAATTAACCATTCCGTGGTAGTTGGAACAGTTACTAGTCAGATATAATTGTCCTGAGGAATCCCAAAGCCCAGCAGTTGTTGGCACTTTTATCACATTCCATTGGAGTTGCAATACTTACTAGGCAGGTATAGTATGACACGGATCACCACAGATCCAGCAGTTGTTGGCATTTTTATTATCCATTCCATTATAGTGAAGCTGAATTACTAGTCACATATTTAGTCAAATTTATAGCACTACTTTAGTTATGCTTGTCTATGATCGAGATACTGTGCTCCAAGTCATCCATAACCGCGGACACGGCTTTCAGAAAGTTTTACCCTGCAGGGGTGCACAAATAGCAACACACACTCGATCAACCTCGGAAAAACCAACTCAAAACCCCACGAGGCATTCATGACAAAGTGATCACAGGATTCATAAAATATTTCAGGGGGCCACCCCACTAAGCTACCCGCAACGAAGTTGGCCGGCTCCGGAATGGACCTAGGGTTTGTGTGGACGACTGTAAATGACTGGGAACCCGAAAGTGTGACTGGGCTTGTCGATACAGCGAAAACGTGTCACGATCCTAAATAGTACAGGTGCTCCACGCACAATCTTAAATAAAGCAGTAAAGCATGGCATAAGTACAGGATAGTAATAAAACCCCAAACTAGTTTGTGGCCCCAAGAAATAGAAATTAATCAAGCTCTAGCTCAGGGGGGTCCATAAGGCCTCCCGGATGTGGATAGTGCGAAAAATCAAGGAACAGGTATCAAGTACTCGGGGTCCTACGGGACACAATTGAGCGTGGAAGAACCAAATAACATATATTGCCCACCGATGCCTCTGCATTAGTTATATCTAGCAATTTAATAGTTGTGTTTAAAGTCATGATCATCTCCACCATAAACATCTGGCAGCATTCCAACAACTGTGGTACTCGACAACACGAGATCGCACCTAAGTTGGCAACTACGACTCGCAAGGCCAGCTATCTACCAAACACAGGTAATAGAGGTGTCCAAGGCAATATAGAGGCTGCACGGGATATAACTGGTGCACGGAAACTAAAGCATCGCGACACGGATAGCAATAGATCAATAGGAGGAAATAAAGACTATAAATGTAAAATAGGTAGAAGGGGAAGAGATGCTCGCCTGGGAAACACTGCCGAAGGTTCATATCCGAACAACTTGTCGGAGCTCACAACATCTCATCGTCCTATCCGGGAAGAAGCAAAACACTAAAAGGAACAAGCGATGCAACAATTACAACTAATGCGGAATAATCGGCATGATCATGATATGATGCGGAACATGGCAAGTTAATGATATGACTCATGATGGAATGATGTCATTTGCATAGCATACTGATGATACAACATTGGTGGAACATTTCTAGCAATCAAGAACCAATTCCAATTTTATTTGTTCATTTTATTAATGGATTTTCTTGCAGTAATGTTTTATAAAGGCATGAAATGATATGCAAAAAGGATGTATGAATAGCATAGCTAGAAGGGCCTCGTCGAGCTGATCGATTTAGACATATTATTTGTCAAAATTGGAGTTACAGAATTAAAGTTATTAATTTATTTAAAAAAGGCATTTATTGCAATTTAAATAATTTCGAAAATTTAAATTGCTCAAATATTATTTTGGATGGCATATTTGTAATCCTCACATTTTTCTGATTCAAAAACATATATTATTTGTATTATATAGAATTTTCAAATAAAAGATATGAATTATTATTTATAAAAGATTATCTGGAATTTTTATTATTTGGAAAAAGAAATGCTGGAAACTTTTGTTACTCAGGGCTATCCTAGCCATAGACATGGCAAGTGAGGTTGTTGCTGACTCAGAGCCGCGTGGGTCATCAACCGCTGCGCGTGGAGTTTCTAACTCGGGAAGACCTACCCACTCTCACTGATGGGTGGGTCTGGGGCGTGCCGGGTCCACACGCGCAGGCTGACTGGTGGGGCGCGGCGAGGATCGGTGTTTGATCGACACCAAACTACAGGGGGGTTTTGCAAACTGAGTCGCCCTGCTAACTGAATTCTATTTCCCTGAACTCCGACGGACACCGACGGCGGCGACACTTCCCGGCGAGGAGGGCGGCCAAACCGAGGCACGAAAAGGGGAGGCGAAAGAACTAAAGACGGAGAGGGTTTCAAGGGCTACGATTTTGATCTAGAAGGTTTCGTCGTAGGTGAACTGTGGCGTCGACTAGGACGAGCGGTACACGGGCAAAACAACCGCTGCTGCAACTGTGTCTGCAGCGGTGATATCGCCGATAACGAAGATGTCGGGCGCTCTGGTGGCGGTGGTGGTGTTGGGGAGGTGCACGTAGGTAGCGAAGAGAGAGGTGGATCTCACCTCGATCTATTCCCACCGGAATCGGGGCAGGAGGTGGTCGGAGGAAAAGGGGACGGTGATGATTGCATGGTTCTCCGACGGCCGTTGTCGTGGCGATGCCCCAGCACGTACTGCTCCTTCTTTTGCTGCAATATAGACACGAGCGAGGTCTACGAAGCGGCCCATGCCTCCAATGCTCCGGAAGGTCACTGCAACAGCAGCACAGAGCTGGCCACGCCGACGGCCATGGTGGTTTCTCTCTCTAGTCTTGGATCCAGCGGAAAACAGAGGTGGGAAAAATACCTGGCGGCGGGGAGGAGAGGGAGGATGGATAGGGTTTACCCTGGGGGATTGGTTCTGGGGATTAAAGAGGGGGAAGAGGAGGTGGAACACGACGCTGTGGTGGGTGGTGGCGATGACGTCGGCCACGGGAGAGGAGCACGCTGTCTGCGTTTGCCTGGAAGGGAAGACGACAGAAGAGAGGTAAAAGGGCTAGGGAGAGGAAGTTTGGCCCAAGAGAAAAAGGAAGGACCCCGGGTGGGCTTGGCTTCGGCCAGAGGTGGGCCAGGTTAGAGGGCTGGCTGCTGTTACTCTCTCCCTCTCTACTATTTTATTTCCTTTTTATTTTATTTGATTGTTTTGCTTTTTGTTTTGTTTCAGATTCAAACAAGCCAATAAATAAACCCTTTTGAAATTTTTGCAAGATGTTTAATATAGGGATTTAACCAAGTGAGAGAAGAGAGGGAAAAGAGAAAGAGGAAAACTGATGCCCACAAATAAAATCCATTTGGGCATTTTACAAGTATTTGAGGTTTATGGTTTTAGAAAAAGAACAAGTACATTTACAAATAGTGGACCCTATACTTGGATCCCAACTTTGTAGAAAACCAAATAGGGAGGTTTCAAAAGGGGAAGAGAGTAATGTGATATCAAGACACACAAGCAAGGTTCCAACAAGTACAATGCAATGCAATGCAACATAACAAATGCAACAATTTATAACATGATCCATGCAAGGAGGCATGATGAACATGAGCATGCTAAAGATGATGCAACAAAAATAAAATAACAAGCGATTTTCTAGTAGTGGTTTTAGCGGGATGCCACAAAGGGGTACCCCGTTGGCAGCTCTCTATGATACACATGTACTTACAATGACAAGAACTTACTTGTGACTAAAGTTGAGTAGCATGAGGAACGGTACTCGTAAGCAAGGGGCATGAGATTTTCAGCTTATAACTTGTCAAGCATATCCTCATATTTGCTCACTTTAACCTGAATCACCTAAAGATGCTTATTATAGGGGAAATGAGAGCTAAAAGCTAATAAGTACCATAATTTTTGGAAGCTCTTTATGAGACTTGAATGCCTGCTTCCTTCTATGAAGGGCCTTTCTTTTACTTTTATGTTGAGTCTCCATCTTCTATCTTTATGCACCTATTGAGAGAGCATAGTGGTCATTCTTAGTTTAATGTGCATTGTCCCAAAACTTGTTGATTGATTCATAACTTTGATATTGCTTGTTCTTAAACTATTTGTATCTAGTCACCCTTATGAAATTTGAAGGTGTCCTATGCATTTATATTTTGCTACACTATGAGGGACAAGCTGAATACCATTCTCATTGTGTTTTCTATATGTGAAACAAACAAACATCTTTCAGAGCATTGTTATTCATGAATCGTTTGTTTGTACCTTTTCATGTTACAACATAGTTGCTATGTCTTATTATTAGAACTATATCTTTCATGTCTATGTTAGAGTACTATGATCCTAGCTATCAATGTTTTACAAATACCTTGATCAAGATTGTGATGGTGCATGTCACCTAAAAAATTATTCTTTTTTATCACTTACCTACTCGAGGACGAGCAGGAGTTAAGCTTGGGGATGCTGATACGTCGTAAACGTATCTATAATTTTTTATGTTCCATGCTTGTTTAGTATCTACTTTCTTATGTTTTGTTCATACTTTGATGTATTTTTATACATTTTCTAGAACTAACCTATTAACAATATGCCATGGTGCAAGTTGCCTGTTTTCTGCTGGTTTTGGTTTCAGAAAAGTTAGTAAGGAAATATTCTCGAAATTGGATGGGACAAAAGCCAAAGTCAATATTTTACCAAAAGGAACACGGAGTCTAGAGGGCAGCCGAAGGAGGGCCAGGGGCTAGCCACACCCTATGGTGGCGCGGGTACCCCCTGGCCGCGCCACCAGGTGGTGTGAGCCCCTCGGGCCTCCACCGACCTTGCCCCTTCACCTATATATTCACCCCGGGACGAAAACCCTATACACCAGATCAGATTTCCACGAAAAGTTCCGCAGTGCCGCTGCCACCGAAGAGGAGTTTCGAGGGACAGAAGTCTCTGTTTCGGCACCCTATCGAGACGGGGAAGTGTCCTCGGAGCCATCTCCATTGACTCCACCGCCATCTCCATCGTCGTTGCTGACTCCCGTGATGAGGAGGGAGTAGTTCTCTCTCGAGGCTAAGGGCTCTACCGGTATCTATGTGTTCATCTCTCTCTCTATGCGTGATCTTATGAGATCATGAGCTTTGTAATCTATAGATCTATTCTGCTACTCAAGTGCTTTAATGAATATCTGCTTATCCCCACGTGTGTGAAGTTGACAGTGTGCACACTGTGTGGCACTTTGGCTAAGATTACATAAATACTTATCATGATTATAATTTGAGTTGGATGTCTCTATGAGATTGTGGTGTTTGTTGGAACCATTTAGTGCTCAAGGTGACATTGAGGGGTTATCTAGATGGGGAATGCGAACTTTAAGGTGTGTTGTTATAGCCCTACGTCGTCCAACCAGAGAGTAGTTCAGGGTAGAATAATGAAGAGAATATATTTATATGAGAGTGTCCACTAGTGAAAGTATGATCCCTAGGCCTTGTTTCTAAGCATTGAAACACCGTTTACAATTAGTCATATTACATGTTTGCTTCTTGCCACTCTTATTTCAGGAGGACGATGGCAGCGGAGCAGTGAGGGGAGCTCGACAAGGACAAAGGCTGATGGCGGTGACCGGACGCGGGAGAGGTCGAGGAAGAGCTTGGCTTGGGGACGATAGGGGCCACGTAGGTCGATGAGGCGATGATCTCGGGACGGAGGACGGCGATGACAGCACGGAGGAGCTTGCGGGAGAGGGGGCAGGCCAACGATGAGGAGAAGGGGCGCGGTGGCGGGTTCGAGCCGGCAAGGTCGCCGGGTGGCCAGGCATGGAGCGGCTCGGTGGCGGAAGCCTCGCCAGGGAGAGGAGAGGGAGCAGGGTCGTGGCAGGGTGCGAGGATCGCGGCGATGGTTGGGCCCACCAGGGGAGAGACGCGGTGGCTTGCGGGACGGAACGAGGGACGGGACGCGGTGTTGGTGGCGAGGATGCGGACAAAGGGAGCGGGGTGTGCGCGATGGGGTGGTGGGCCAGGCGGGGAGCGCACCGGCTGTGAAGCAAGCATGGTCGCGCTTGGGTTGGGTCGTTGCGGTACATGTGAGAAGGTGGGGCACGGGGGTGGGACGTGTACCGCGGGGCTATGGGGTGGTTTTGGTGGCTCGGTCGATCGGCTGCGCAGGGAGGTGCGCTGGTGGTTTGGGTCACTCGTGTGTACGTTGCTACGCATGTAGCGCATCGTGTAGCTGGGTGGCGGCAGCTAGGGTAGGTAGGTGTGTCTAGGTTAGGTTAGGGTTAGGGTTTTAGTTTGGAGGTGGTCAGCTGGTCTTTTGGGTCTGGCTGGCTGCCTCCCAAAAATAATATAAGTTTCATTTATTTAATTAAAAGACTTTTGTAGATAGTTTTTAGATAAATAAAATATTCAGGTAGACCCAAAGTTTTAATTTGAAGTAAAGACGAAGATATCTAGAAAACAAAGATAGGCTTTTAGAGAAATAGTTTTAGGAGAATTATATGCATGCAAACATGAAGATGATCAAATGCAATATGGCATGATGACATGAGCATGCAGTCATGATGGTGCGAAAAAAATAAACAACAAACAATTTCTAGTAGTGATTTTACCCGGGGTGCTACACTCTATCTCCGCAAAATCTTGGACAATACTCCGTATGAAATACTTACCGGTAACAAGTCAAACACCTCCTACTTCCGAGTATTTGGTTGTAAGTGTTTCTTTCTCATCAAAGGAGTTTGTCTATCTAAATTCGAGTCTAAGGCTTTAGAAGGTATTTTTGTTGGATATGGTACCGAATCCCACACTTATAGAGTCTACAATAAGCTCTCCGGAACTGTTGTATAATCTTGTAGTGTGGTGTTCGAGGAAAATGATGGCTCCCGTGCGAGCAAAGTTGATGTTTGTGATGCAGATATTGAAATACCCCAAGATGCCATAAGAAGAATGGGCGTGGGATTTTTCCGCCCCATTGAGGAACCCCTTGTGGCGGATCGGGAAGGACAATGCTCTACTCAAGTAGAGCCCTCATCGACACAAGCTCAACATGCTCCAAAAGCTGGAGAAACTTCTACACCAACACCTCCAACTACTAAAGATCATCCTTCTTGTGCTCCAGAATGCTCTAGGCCGGATTATCCGGTGGACACCGGATTATCCGGTCAGTCTACCTCAACTACCAGGACTGAACAGACGAATAAAGAAACTGATGCATCTCCCAGGCCAGATTTTCTCGGTGACACCGGATTATCTGACCCTTCTCCATCTCGGGCTAGATGCAACCAAGGCAGTCAAACTGGTCCAAGTACTCCCAGACCGGATTATTCGGCCACTCCCTCGACCAGATTATCCGGCCCTGAAACTACAAAACAGCTGCATCCTCTTGTTATGACTGTTGATCAACATCAAGGGCAAGGTTCTTCATCTTCTATTCTCACTGATCAAACTGAAGATCAAGGTCAAGCGAGTAGTCCCAACAAAGATTCAAATGATGAAGAAATTCCTCCAAGAAACAACAAGTTGATTGAACTTCGCCGGAAAGCTCGTGTAGACCAGAATCTTGAATTGAGAGGTCACACTCTTGATAAAGTTGTAGGTGATCTCAAACGGAGGGTGTCTATAAGAAGGGAGCTAGCAAGATTCGGTGAGCATCAAGCTCACATTTCCACGGTGGAACCCAAGAAAGTGTTTGAAGCTCTTGAAGATCCGGACTGGGTTGTTGGTATGCATGAAGAGTTAAATAATTTCGAGCACAACAAGGTCTAGAAATTAGTAGAGAAGCACAAGGATTGCCGCAATGTTATCAGCACAAAGTGGATTTTCAAGAATAGGCAAGATGAGAATGGCATTGATGTAAGGAACAAGGCAAGACTCGTGGCACAAGGCTATTCCCAAGTTGAAGGCATCGACTTCGACGAGACCTATGCTCATGTGGCTCGTCTTGAGTCCATCAGTATCCTTCTTGCTTATGAAGCTCATAATAACTTTAAATTACAGCAAATGGACGTTAAGAGTGCTTTTATTAATGGTCCTCTACATGAGTTGGTATATGTAAAGCAACCCCCGGTATTTGAGGATCCCAATTTCCCGAACCATGTCTACAAACTCGATAAGGCACTCTATGGCCTTAAACAAGCCCCATGTGCGAGGTATGAGCACCTTAAAGAGCTTTTGCTAGACCGTGGTTTCGAAGTTGGGCAAATCGATCCCACTCTTTTTACTAAGAAGGTTAAGGGGGAGCTCTTCCTATGCCAACTATATGTAGACGCCATTATCTTTGGCTCTACTAATAAAGCTTTTAATGATGAATTTTCAAAGCTTATGACTGACAGGTTTGAGATGTCTATGATGGGGGAATTACGGTTCTTTCTTGGATTTGAGATCAAACAACTTAGAGAAGGAACCTTCATAAATCAAGCACAATACATCCAAGACATGCTCAAGAGGTTCAAGATGACGAATCTTAATGCCGTTGCCACACCGATGCAAACTAAATGACATCCTGAACTTATTGTGTTGAGTGTAGGTGTGTTTGCAAGGTATCAAGCAACTCGTAAAGAAAGCCACTTAGTGACGGTCAAGAGAATCTTCTGATATTTGGTTCATTCCCCTAATTTTGGTTTATGGTATCCCAAGGGCTCCAATTTCTCTCTTTATGGTTATACTGATTCAGATTGGGCTGGTGACAAGGATGATAGGAAATCAACTTCTAGAGCTTGTCAATTCTTGGGAAGGTCTTTGGTATGTTGGTCTTCTAAGAAGTAGAATTGTATATCTCTCTCCACCGCCGAGGTTGAATATGTAGCTGCTGCAAGTGCATGTACTCAATTATTGTGGATGAGGCAAACTTTAAAGGAATACGGTGTCAATTGTGACAAAGTGCCTCTTTTATGTGATAATGAAAGTGCAATCGAAATTGCGTACAATCCGATGCAGCATACAAGAACAAAACATATTGAGATTCGAAATCATTTTATTCGGGACCATGTTGCTCATGGTGATATTGATCTATCTTTTGTGAGCACGAAGAACCACCTTGCTGATATTTTCACAAAGCCACTTGATGAATCAAGATTTTTTTATTTGAGGAATGAGCTAAATATCGTTGATTCAAGGAGTTTGTCTTGATTACCCATGCACACACTCTTATATCTCCTCCTTATATGGTTTAGGTGTGGGCATGGATATAGGGGGAGTGTGGTCCTAATTTATTGGGCTAACCCTCCCCCGTGATGCCAAAAGCAAGTAAAATCATTTCTCTTAATATCATTTTGTGATATGTGAGCTTATTGATGAGTATTGTGAAGGAAATATGCCCTGAGAGGCAATAATAAAGTTGTTATTATGTATTCCTTGTATATGATAGATGTTTATTTTGCATGCTATAATTGTATTGATAGGAAACATTAATACATGTGTGTTTAATAAACAAAAAAAGGGTTCCTAGTCATGCCTCTCTTATAGACTATCTTGTTGATTAACAGGATGATCAAGGTTTCCTGATCATGGACATTGGATGTTGTTAATAACAAGATCACACCATTGGTGGAATGATGTGATGAACATTCATCCGAAGTATAGCATTACGATCAAGTCATTGTGTTTATATTGCTATAACATCATACGAAGTAATCTTTATCCTTAGACCATGAGATCATGTTAATTGCTAACACCGGAAGAGTATCTTGATAACATCAAACGTCACACCGTAACAGGGTGACTATAAAGATGGGTTCAGTGCTACGAAGGTGTTACGTTGAGGCTCATGGATCAAGAGTGGAATTTGTCAATCCAGATGACGGATAGATATACTCTGGGCCCTCTCGGTGATATCACATTAGGATAGCTTGCAAGCAAGTGATGTGATCACTAGAATGTTATATCACGGGAACGAGAAAAGAGTGCATGTCGGTAACGAGATCAAACTAGGTATGGAGATACTGATGATCGAATCTCGGACATGTAATATATCGAGAGACAAAGGGATTTAGTTACAAGCGTTAAAGGTTCTCACGATCACAGGAGTCATCGTTGAATGTGTAGGAGTCAGTACGGATCTCTAGGTCTCGCTGTTGATTATTGATCGTAGAAGGGTCTCGATCATGTCTGCATTATTCGCGAACCGTAGGGTGGCACACTTAAGAGTTACCGAACACCATTTTGGAGCACATATGTTTCAGACGAAAGAATTGCAAAGCGCAGGAATTGTTTCAATAGAAACCGGAAATTGTTTCGGGTGAAATTGCAGAAGGTGGTTCTGCATGTGATATTGAAATATTTCAAGGGGCTATATGTGAATGTTTGTTAATTAAAGTAATTAACAAAATTCTGAATAAATTTAATAAAAGAGTTTTATTAAATGAGAGAGCATTAAATTTGGAGAAACTTAATGCATTTAAAGTGGAGAGTTTAAAAGGGAATGTGAAGAGGCATTTTAATGTGGAGGAGTTACCACCACATGAATGGGGGAGGTGAGGGGTCACCCCCCCATGCGCCGGCCATGGAGAGAGGGGGCACACCCCCTCCTCCTATAAAAGGCCACCCATTCCCTCCTTCATCCACACACCTCCTTGTGAAGGATCTCTCTCCCCCTCTAGAATTATTCCCACATGGTCTCGGATTAGCGAGATACTTGTTCCCGGTGGAATTTCGTTTGGAATGAGTTGCTGCTTCCGCTGGATCGCTGGAGCGAGGAGGTGGAGGTTGTCCGGTGGCTTGAACGTGTGTGCGAGTATGGATGCGCTGCTGAGTTGCGGCGCTCGGACTTCCTCACGATCTTGAGATCGGCAAGTGTACGACTACATCAACCATGAGTTCCTACTCGTTAACAAAGCTCGTTGTCTTCGAGGGTAAGTTCTCTATGGATGTATGTCCACCCGTTTGCTTTGTACCTAGTAGATAGATCTTGGCATGTAGTTCACACCGTAGGAATTTTTTTGTTTTCTATGCTGCGGACCCAACAGTGGTATCAGAGCCTGATCTATGCGTAGGTGCTTTGCACGGGTAGTACACATATGTTTATATGTGGGCGATGATGATCATGTTATTACATCTTCTATGTACTTTGGATATTGGTGGCATAGTGGGATAAAGCGGCCCGGACCAACCTTACATGTCATCGTACATGAGACCGGTTCCACGACTGACATGCAACTTGTTTTGCATAAGTGGCTGGCGGGAGTCTGTCTCTCCTACTATAGTCAATATCTTATTTACAACGAGTTAATAATAACTTGGTTATCCTCGTTGTGGTTCATGTTCGTAGGTTAGACAGGTTCTATCTCCGAAAGCCCTAAGCCACGTAAAACTTGCAATTGATAAATTAGAGGCGTCTAGTTTAGATCGTTGCTGGGCTAGTGTTTTGATATGGTATTGTTGTAAGTAGATGTATGATAGATACTCTTACAACTCACTTAACGTGTAAGTTCCATAGACCTTGGCCTTACACACAAAGGAATGATAGAGATCATACCATGATGCAAATGATAGAGATCAAATGCATGGACCATATCACCTCACTTCACACATTAGATGTTAGCATCTTATACTGCTAGTTTGGCGCGTTTGGTAGCATTATAAGATGATCCCTCATTTAGATATCAAGATAAAATGTGTTCTTCCTTAAGTATGCACCGTTTTGTGGATCGTGTTTTGAGGCATCACGTGATGATCAGGTGTTCTCAACTCTACGCTTTCATACAACGGGTGTAAGACAGTTTTACACACGCAAAAACTAAGGTTCTTACTTGACGAGCCTAGCATGTACAGACATGGCCTCGGAACACGGACCGAAAGGTTAAGCATGAGTCATATAGTTGATATGATGCCCATATAGATGCTCGCCTTTGAAGCTACACCGACTCACGTGATGATCGGACTTGGTATAGTGGATTTGGTTCATGTAATCACCAAAAGGACACGAGGGATGTCGTTTTTGAGTGGGAGTTCATTAGTAATTTGGATTAGTTGAACTCAATCTATCATAAACTTAGTCTAAATATACTTCACAAATTCTGTTGTAGATGGCACCACCTGCTTTTGATTTCAATGTGTTCATGGAGAAAGAGAAACTTGCTGCGAATGGTAGCAACTTCACCAACTGGGCTATGAATTTGAGGATTCTCCTCACTGCTGCACAAAAGCAATATGTGCTAGATACGCCACTAGGCCCCCCACCAGCTCCTGATGCCCCTGACGAGGAAAAGAACGTCTATATAACTTGTCAGGAGGACCACAACTTAGTTCATTACGGCATACTGTATGGGCTAGAGCCAGAAATTCGAAAATGTTTCGAAAATGGCAATGCCTTTGATACCATGGGAGAATTGAAAATGATTTTCGATACCCATGCTGCCGTAGAGAGTTATAATGCTACAGAAAAGTTCTTTAGCTGCATGATGGAGGAAAACAGCTTCGTTAGTGAGCATGTACTCAAAATGTCTGGGTACGCCGATAAGCTTGTGTCCTTGGGAATAACGATTCCCATTGACTTAGGCATACATCGTGTTCTCCAATCTCTGCCACCTAGATACAAGAGCTTCGTGATGAACTATAATATGCAGGGCATGAAGAAGTCTCTTCCCGAGCTTCTGTCAATGCTTAAGACTGCAGAAGTGGAGATTAGGAAAGAACATCAAGTGTTGATGATCAATAGGACCACCGGTTTCAAGAAGGACAAGAAAGGCAAGCACAAGGGAAAGAAGGGTGGCAAGTCTGTTGCCACGCCTGAAAAGAAACCCCGAGCTGGCCCTAAGTCTGACACCGAGTGCTACTATTGCAAGGGGACTGGCCATTGGAAGCGCAACTGCCCCAAGTATTTGGCAGACAAGAAGTCCGGCAAGGCAAACAAAGGTATATGTGATATACATGTTATTGATGTGTACTTGACTAGTACTCGTAGTAGCACCTGGGTATTTGATACGGGATCGGTTGCTAATATATGTAACTCGCTTCAGGGGCTGCGGAACAAGCGACAACTAGCAAGGGATGAGGTCACGATGCGGGTCGGCAATGGATCAAGAGTTGATGTGATCGCCGTCGGAACGCTGCCTCTCCATATGCCATCGGGATTAGTTATAAACCTAAATAATTGTTATTTGGTGCCTGCACTGAGCATGAACATTGTATCCGGATCGTGTTTGATGCAAAGTGGTTATTCATTTAAGACTGAAAACAATGGTTGTTCGATTTATATGAATAATATCTTTTATGGTCATGCACCTATGTTGAATGGTTTGTTTCTGTTGGATCTCGATAGTAGTATTACGCATATTCATAATGTTGATGCTAAAAGGATTAAACTTGATAATGATATATCTACATATATGTGGCACTGCCGTCTAGGTCATATTGGCGTTAAACGCATGAAGAAACTCCATTCTGATGGACTTTTGGAATCACTTGATTTTGAATCATTTGATACATGTGAGCCATGCCTTATGGGCAAGATGACTAGAACGCCGTTTTCCGGTTCAATGGAACGGGCGACAGATCTATTGGAAATCATACATACTGATGTGCGTGGACCAATGAGTGTGTCGGCACGAGGTGGATATCGTTATTTTGTTACTTTCACGGATGATTTGAGTAGATATGGGTATATCTATTTGATGAAACACAAGTCAGAAACTTTTGAAAAGTTCAAAGAATTTCAGAATGAAGTGGAAAATCATCGTAATAGAAAGATCAAATTTCTGCGGTCCGACCGTGGAGGAGAGTATCTTAGTTACGAGTTTAGCACACATATGAAAGACTGTGGAATAGTTTCACAACTCACGCCTGCCAGAACACCACAACGTAATGGTGTGTCAGAATGTCGTAATCGTACTTTATTGGATATGGTTCGATCTATGATGTCTCTGACTGACTTGCCACTGTCATTTTGGGGTTATGCACTGGAAACCGCTACATTCACTTTAAATAGGGCACCATCTAAATCCGTTGAAAAGACACCGTATGAATTATGGTTTGGAAACAAACCTAAGCTGTCATTTCTTAAAGTTTGGGGATGCGATGTTTATGTGAAGAAACTTCAACTGGATAAACTCGAACCCAAAGCGGAAAAATGCGTCTTCATAGGATACCCTAAGGAAACGATTGGGTATACCTTCTATCACAGATCTGAGGGCAAGGTTTTTGTTGCCAAGAATGGATCCATTCTTGAGAAGGAGTTTCTCGCGAAAGGTGTGAGCAGTCGGAAGGTAGAACTCGAAGAGGTTATTGAACCTTCTCTTCATGGAATGGCGAGTGGCGCAGCACCGGAAGTTGTTTCGGAGTTGACTTCACCTAATGAAGAGAGAGTTAATGATATTGATCATGAAACTCCGAAAGAGGACACTACCGAACCTCATAGGTCAAGAAGGACACGTGCAGCTCCTGAACTGTACGGCAATCCTGTTGTGAATTTCATGGTTGATGAAATGGATGACCCTGCGACGTATGAAGAAGCGATGATGAGCCCGGATTCCAACAAATGGCTAGAAGCCATGAAATCCGAGATGGAATCCATGTACGAAAACCAGGTTTGGACCTTGGTGGACTTACCTCACGACCAAAAGGCCGTTGAGAATAAATGGATTTTCAAAAGGAAAACTGATGCTGATGGTAATGTGACCATCTATAAGGCTCGACTTGTCGCAAAGGGGTTTCGATAAATTCAAGGAGTTTACTACGATGAGACATTCTCTCCCGTAGTGATGCTTAAATCGGTTAGGATTATGTTAGCAATTGTTGCATATTTCGATTATGAAATATGGCAGATGGATGTCAAAACTGCGTTCCTCAATGGTAATATTGAAGAAGAGTTGTATATGATACAACCTAAGGGTTTTGTCGATCCTAAGGATGCTAATAAGGTGTGCAAACTTCAGCGATCCATCTATGGACTAAAGCAAGCATCACGAAGTTGGAATCTCCGCTTTGATGAGGTGATCAAAGAGTTTGGATTTGTCCAAACTTATGGAGAGGCTTGTATTTACAAGAAAGTGAGTGGGAGCAATGTGGCATTTCTGATATTATATGTGGACGACATATTATTGATTGGAAATGATTTAGATCTTTTAAACAGTGTTAAAAGTTATCTAAACAGCAAATTTTCGATGAAGGACCTTGGTGAAGCTTCATATATATTAGGCATTAAAATCTATAGAGATAGATCAAGACGCCTAATTGGGCTATCGCAGAGTACATACCTTGATAAGATATTAAAGAAGTTTAATATGGACGGAAGTAAGAAGGGGTTCTTACCTATGTTGCAAGGCAAGACATTGAGTAAGACTCTAAGTCTGGCTACGGCGGAAGAAAGAGAGATAATGGATAGGATCCCCTATGCCTCAGCCATAGGCTCTATAATGTATGCCATGCTATGTACAAGACCGGATGTGGCACATGCTATTAGTTTGACTAGTAAGTACCAATCTGATCCAGGTTCGGAACACTGGATAGCGGTCAAGAATATCCTTAAGTACTTGAGAAGAACTAAGGATATGTTTCTTATATACGGAGGTGAAGAAGAGCTAGTCGCTAAGTGTTATGTTGATGCTAGCTTTGACACTGATCCAGATGACTCTAAGTCTCAATCCGGATACGTATTTCTCTTGAACGGAGCAGCAGTTAGTTGGAGGAGCTCCAAACAACCTGTGGTGGCTGGATCAACAACGGAGGAGGAATATGTTGCTGCTTCAGAAGCGGCGCAGGAAGCAGTTTGGATGAAAGAGTTCATTACGGAACTGGGTGTGGTTCCCAGTGCGTTGGACCCGATGGTGATCTATTGTGACAACAATGGAGCCATAGCCAACGCCAAGGAACCAAGGTCTCACAAGAATTCCAAGCATATTAAGCGCCGGTTTCACTCCATCCGCGAACATGTCAAGGATGGAGATATAAAGATTTGTAAAGTGCACACGGACCTGAATGTAGCAGATTCGTTGACTAAAGTACTCCCTAGGGCAAAACATGATCAACACCAGAACTCCATGGGTGTTAGATTTATCACTATGTGAACTAGATTATTGTCTCTAGTGCAAGTGGGAGACTGAAGGAAATATGCCCTGAGAGGCAATAATAAAGTTGTTATTATGTATTCCTTGTATATGATAGATGTTTATTTTGCATGCTATAATTGTATTGATAAGAAACATTAATACATGTGTGTTTAATAAACAAAAAAAGGGTTCCTAGTCATGCCTCTCTTATAGACTAGCTTGTTGATTAACAGGATGATCAAGGTTTCCTGATCATGGACATTGGATGTTGTTAATAACAAGATCACACCATTGGTGGAATGATGTGATGAACATTCATCCGAAGTATAGCATTACGATCAAGTCATTGTGTTTATATTGCTATAACATCATACGAAGTAATCTTTATCCTTAGACCATGAGATCATGTTAATTGCTAACACCGGAAGAGTATCTTGATAACATCAAACGTCACACCGTAACAGGGTGACTATAAAGATGGGTTCAGTGCTACGAAGGTGTTACGTTGAGGCTCATGGATCAAGAGTGGAATTTGTCAATCCAGATGACGGATAGATATACTCTGGGCCCTCTCGGTGATATCACATTAGGATAGCTTGCAAGCAAGTGATGTGATCACTAGAATGTTATATCACGGGAACGAGAAAAGAGTGCATGTCGGTAACGAGATCAAACTAGGTATGGAGATACTGATGATCGAATCTCGGACATGTAATATATCGAGAGACAAAGGGATTTAGTTACAAGCGTTAAAGGTTCTCACGATCACAGGAGTCATCGTTGAATGTGTAGGAGTCAGTACGGATCTCTAGGTCTCGCTGTTGATTATTGATCGTAGAAGGGTCTCGATCATGTCAGCATTATTCGCAAACCGTAGGGTGGCACACTTAAGAGTTACCGGACACCATTTTGGAGCACATATGTTTCAGACGAAAGAATTGCAAAGCGCAGGAATTGTTTCAATAGAAACCGGAAATTGTTTCGGGTGAAATTGCAGAAGGTGGTTCTGCATGTGATATTGAAATATTTCAAGGGGCTATATGTGAATGTTTGTTAATTAAAGTAATTAACAAAATTCTGAATAAATTTAATAAAAGAGTTTTATTAAATGAGAGAGCATTAAATTTGGAGAAACTTAATGCATTTAAAGTGGAGACTTTAAAAGGGAATGTGAAGAGGCATTTTAATGTGGAGGAGTTACCACCACATGAATGGGGGAGGTGAGGGGTCACCCCCCCATGCGCCGGCCATGGAGAGAGGGGGCACACCCCCTCCTCCTATAAAAGGCCACCCATTCCCTCCTTCATCCACACACCTCCTTGTGAAGGATCTCTCTCCCCCTCTAGAATTATTCCCCCATGGTCTCAGATTAGCGAGATACATGTTCCCGGTGGCATTTCGTCTGGAAGGAGTTGCTGCTTCCGCTGGATCGCTGGAGCGAGGAGGTGGAGGTTGTCCGGTGGCTTAAACATGTGTGCGAGTACGGATGCGTTGCTGAGTTGCGGCGCTCGGACTTCCTCACGATCTTGAGATCGGCAAGTGTATGACTACATCAACCACGAGTTCCTACTCGTTAACAAAGCTCGTTGTCTTCGACGGTAAGTTCTCTATGGATGTATGTCCACCCGTTTGCTTTGTACCTAGTAGATAGATCTTGGCGTGTAGTTCACACCGTAGGAAAAATTTTCTTTTCTATGCTGCGGACCCAACATATTGGTCATGAACCCAAGATATATCTTCGCGGTGTCATACCAAGCACTCCAACAAGGTGGCCTCGGCCACCGCCCTCTTCCGTGAGAAGAGTTGGTTCCATGTGGATCTTTTTGATTTTTCTTGCTTATCTTTTGTTCTTATGGAAATCACATTCATTTTTGGCTTTTATTTGATTTGATTCTTGCAATCTTGAGTGTGTAGTACCATCTCAGTTTGATTGTCTAATCCCAAGCCTTTCTCGATCCCTAAGCCATCTCTTCTTGCACACAAGTCCATTGTTTACCTTGTGGGGGTTTTGTTTGGTGGTACGCGGGCCTGAATCTGTGTAAAACGGAACTTCAGAAATCAGGCCGGATTATCCGCCCCAAGTGGGGGGCGGATAATCTGGCCCTAGCGGATTTTGTCCTAT
This sequence comes from Avena sativa, assembly GCA_916181665.1. Taxonomy (NCBI): domain Eukaryota; kingdom Viridiplantae; phylum Streptophyta; class Magnoliopsida; order Poales; family Poaceae; genus Avena; species Avena sativa. Next base: position 265,731,454 of record OV702292.1, on the reverse strand, counting down.
AAGGGCTGGGCGTCAGGGAAGGGCTCAAACAGAGCAGTTCTTCTCCCCCGTCCCCTCTCTCTCTCCCAAGTCACCGCCCGCTGCCCCAACCCTCCCCGGAGCTGTTGCGGCCATTGGATTCTCCGGGCCTCCCTCGGATCTTCTTCCCCACGCATTCGGGTACCTCCTCCTCCGTGTTCTTCCATCAATGAGTGAGGGTAACTCCCTCTCTCCCATCTTTTGTGTTGATGTGTTACTTGTTGGTGGAATGTAGACTAGGAGTCTCCGTGTGGTTCTTGTTTCGCTTAAAAATCGTAGCCTTGCAGTTCATGTGTCCAATCTACTTGTTCCAATCAATCTAGGAGATTCTGAAAATTTCTGCCAGGGCCGGATTATCCACCCCTGGCCTATCCAGATTCATCCCTGATTCAGAATTCTTTAGATTTTTGCATTATGTATTTTTTGGGATTTGGATTGTTTGTCTACTATTTCTAATTTCCTCCTGGACTTGTGTGTATGCTTATCCCCATGCTATCCATCCTATTTGTTTTAAAGGTGGTTCCAGTGCTCCCAAAACCTACAAGCGTCGTCCCCGTGGCCTCACATCCGGGACGACGGTGAAGGTGGTCTCGTGGATGAGGTTGAACTAAGAAGGGGGAAAAGAGAGGCTGACCGTATGGCTGAAGAAGCAAATAAAGAAAAGGGAAGGAAGGGTGTGTCCAAGAGAAAGGGAAAGGCACCAAAGGTCCACTATAAGAAAATGGATGCCGTCACTTACTCTTCGATTCATCATCATGATCTGTTTGAGGAATCTGAGCAAGATACATAGCTTGGTGACTCCCGCTTTTGGTGTGCTGACCAAATTTCCATCTATGAAGATGTCTATGCGTCGCTGAAGATTCGCCCTATGCATCCCATGAATATTGCTGAGGCGATGGAGAAGCCTTAACTTGCTGATGCTATGGAGGTGACTGAGTGGATAGGGTTGCACACTCTTATGGCCCTTCAGTGTTCCTATGACTCCGAGGTGGTGAAGCAATTCTTCTCCACTTTGGTCATCTATGGCGATGTGAACCGCACCATGAAGTGGATGACCCGTGACATTCCGGTGCAATCTGATTTTCGGACCTTTGCTGGGGTGCTTGGATATCCGTTCCATTGCAAGGACCGTGCTAGTGGCTATCATATCATTACTCAACTCAAGCCCAACAAAGATGTTGTTCTTTCTCCTTGCACGGCTGATAGTGGTATTGTGGGTACTCTTGCTAGACTCTCCCCTCTTTATGCTAGCTTGGTTGGTATTTTCTGTGACTCCATCACGCCTAGTGGGGGCAACAATGACAGTATTTGTGGCCACGTGGTTCAGCTGCTTCCTTTTTCTTTTGAGGTGGCCTCTTGTGAGGATGAGTCTATGGACTACAAGCTAGATGTGATGGATTTCATCTATCATGAGTTGACTCATGCCACGTTCAATAGGCTCTCCATTATGTATGCTCCTTTTATTATGATGCTGATCAAGCACTTGCTTCCCACTAGAGAGTTTCACTTTGATGTTGAGCATAAGGTGAAGAAGATATACAACAAGGCAAGGAAGACCTCTCATCCATCTTCTGCTCCTGAGGGTTTTATGAGGGATGCTCGTGCCGGTGCTCATAGTCCCCCAGTGCCTCCTATTGCTCGTGAGGTGAAGTAGCTGAATTGGTTTCAGCGAAACATTTTGTGCATGGGGTGGATACTCGCAAGGGACAGTATGCGGCGTACAAGCAGTGCCATGAGATGGCCCATACCCAGCAGCTCATTCTCCATCATGTGTCTGGGGCATCAGGCGCTCCTCCAGCCCCTATTGCTCCCACTCCATATGCTCAGTGGAACTCTTCTTCTGGACTCAACTATGGAGAGCTTGAGCGCCACCTGTTTCCGGCGAGGGCGTCCACTATAGCAGCTGATGAGGAAGGGGAAGATACAGAGGAGTATGATGATGAGGACAGGGACGAGGAAGACGATGAGGACTACGAGTGATCCTTCGGGGCGCTAGCATCGCTCTTCTTCCTTTTTGGTGTTTCGATGCCAAAGGAGGAGAAGTAGCTCTATTAGGTCTTCGTGGATTTGCATGGGTCGGGTGCAAGCATTTGCACTTTATCATTTCGGTCTTTTTCTCGCTTGCACCCATTTAACATTGAACTTTTATTCGTGATTTGCTTTGTATGAGACTATGTTGATGTGTGGCTCTGGAATTGTCTTGTGGATTTATCTCTCGTGATTATGGATCCATCTATCATATTGGCTATACTATTCATGCTATATTGGTTATCTTTCTCTCGGTGGAAGGCGTCAATAATGGTTATCATATTGGCTATTTCTTATATTATATTAAGGACACCTCTCTCAATGGTGGTATGATATTTTTGGACTAGCTCATCATTTGTGTGTAGATTCCTTTCCAATGAAATAGACTTGTACTTACTCGTGTGCATTCGTATTCAAATACAAATCTCTATTATGCACACATTAGGGGGAGTCTTTTTCATTCGCTAAATGATGTTTGTTAGTAGATCTATCTTGCAAATCCTAGTATTGTCATCTAACACCAAAAAGGGGGAGATTGAAGATCTCTAGTGTTTTGTGTGTTAGATAACAATACCATGGAGTATTTCATGTGTGCTAAGTACTGCAGATAAGTGTTCATATGAAAAGCTGGAAAACCTGTTGTTCGGGGTGATGGCTGTGATATACAACACTTTTTAGCAATATAAATTGTGTCATTTGCCTATCATATCATGCTCTGTCTAACTATTGCTATGCCTAATATGCATGATTACTTGTTTTTGTTAAATTCAATGAGCGTTGCACATTTAGTAGTTTAGGTAGAATTTTATCCCTCTTCCTTGTCTTTGACATGTGTGTAGGTGTTGATGATGATTATGGACAAAACAAAGGCAAAAGGAACCAAGAGAGCATAGTATGGAGGAGCTGCAGGGACCATACTTAGCCATTTGAGAGGTTGAAAAAGTGAATTTTTCCAACTTCTCAAAATAAAGATCCAAGACCATAGGGTTGTAGCCCTCGATGATACGAACTCAACGAGCCCAAGAACACCCAAAACAGAGTTCGTATGAAGAACTGGCGGCCAAAATACTAAAGAGGGCAGACGGTTTGACGAGCAACTATACGGTCGGAGCTATATTTTTGGTCGTATAGCTCCGCCCGTATAGTTGCCAAAAAGGTAAGAAACGACGGGATTTCGCCTCAGAAAATCTCCAGAACCTTCCCTAAGTCATATGATGGTATTGGGGGAACCCTAGGGCACCCCCAAGGCCTATATAAAGGAGGGAGGACCCAAGGAAGCCAATATATATACACAAGATACCATATACAAGATCTAGATCCCATTTACCGCCTCCACGGCGATGCCCTGCCGCCGTGCTGCCTCCATAGCCTCTACAGCTTCACCAAGATCTAGATCTCCATCAACACCATCAAGCCATTCAAGCAAGAAGGGGAGAAGAAGGAGGACACCGCCATCACCACGCCAACGCCACCATCACTGCGTCGTCATCACCATCTCCATCGCCGCTACTCATTCATCCTTCCCCATCATGATCTCCGTGATGGGTTGTAACATGGCTTAAACCCCCTTTTATTAATGTTATGATGATTTGAGTAATTGAAGTGTGGTGTGTTCTTGTTAAATAATATGTTTGTTCTTTCTCTTTACATTGTTCTATTCATGATATTATTCTAGTGATTGGAGACGTCCAATCCATTGTTGAGGAATTTACTAGGGATTCACGGAGTGTCACAGAACTTATCATTAGTCTCTACTCGTCCATGGTACCTGACAACACCATGGGTAGAACTAATAGGCTATTTGCTATAAGTGATTTGCGGAGGAAATAGCAGCTTAAGATGCATCGCCCATTAAGATTTAATTTCTCAAGATCACTCATGATATAGATAGGTATAGTGTTGCAAATTGCTTGACCCCAAAGTGACAGATGGGATATCTTGTGACTAGCACACTTGCTTAGGAGTACGGTTGTCCATAGAACTTAATGCCTTTGCTCTGGGTTTAACTTGATTGGTCTTGTTACCTTAATACACTATTCTCTTACGGATGACCCATGTCTGGAGAGGGTGTGGATAATTGAGTTGTCTAGTTTCCACTTACCAACGGTGGGAGACAACGGTATCTGAGGGACCGCCACAATTATAGTTAACAGCTATTCCATAAGCACTTATCATGCACACCGGTATACACAACATTACTTGTGGAATCATAGCATTAATATTTCATCTCATTGCATTCACCTCTTTTCAGTTTTACTTTTGTTATAGTTTTCTTCCAGTCCTAGTAGTAGTTATTACAAAACATCTTAAATTCATTTATCCTAGCAACTAATAGAATAGGCTATTTCCAAACCACGGTTTCGGTGTGTACGTGGTCGCATTTACAACGCGGCTGCGAGGGTCGTGTTCGCCGAGCTCCCATCGGGACAAACTCTTTAATATTTGCTGCTGCAACTACTGCAATAACCCTGTTTTGGTGCAGGCACTCAGCCCATCAGGGGGCCGGATAATCCGCCCCTATCAAATGTCGGATAATCCGACATGATCCTTTTTCCAAAGGTGGACGCGGTGTGTGTCTATGTTTTGGGGGGCGGATAATCTATCGGAATATCCTGCTAGGGCCAGAGAGTTTGCCCAGGCCAGATAATCCACCCCTACAGGGCCGAATAATCCGCCCCGCCCCAAGAAGTTGGCAAGCGCGTCGCTCAGAGAGGGGGTGGACTTTCCTTCGGATTGTCCGGCCAGGGCTGGTGTTTTTGTCCAGGCCGGATAATCCGCCACAAAAAGGGGCTGGATAATCTGCCACAAAAAGGGGGCCGGATAATCCGCCCCTCGGGAGAAGTTGCTAAGGGAGCCACGGTGTGGCCTTCTGTGTGGGGGGCGGAATATCCCCCGGATAATCCGAGACTGTTGCGGAGTTTTACCCCCGGCCGGATAATCCGGCCTTCACTTGGGTCGGATAATCCGGCCCCAGACTTCACCAACGGCTCTGTTTAGACAGGGGGTATAAAAGCCCCAATCACCCCTCCTATCAGATCTCTTGATTCATTCGAAAAAGTATTGGTCTGTTGCAAAAGCTCTAATTCAATGTCTCCCACTTCAACCACCCGAAGGCTCCTAACTTTGGTGAATCGAAGGAGGAGACTTCATTCATCGACATCACAAATCAAGCACTTCACTTCCTCTCCATTCACTTGGAGATCTCTCGATCTAGTATTCTTGTTAATATCAAGATCTTGTGTTTCGGTTTTGATAATATTTGTTCTTGTGGCAGCTTGTTGTCATTACGGGAGCCTCCAATTCGGTTGTGGAGTTGTGCCCCTCTAGTTGTGTAAAGGCATCGGTTCCCGCCTCGAAGGGTACCTATAGTGGAAAGGGGGATCAGGCCTTTGGTGGCGAGATCCATCGGAGAATAGGGTGAGGCCTATTGTGGCGTGGTGGTCTTAGTATCGCCCACCCCTCCAACGCAGATGTACTTCCCTTAACAAGGAAGGAACCACGGTAAAACAAATCTTGTGTCTCCGTGTGCTCCACTACGGTTTCCTCGTTCCTCACTCTTACTCGCCTTTACTCGCTAGTAGTTAGGTTTGCATATAGGGAAATTCTTCATAGTTCCATATCTAGAGAATTTACCTTTCGTGTCAAGCCTAAAATTAAAAAGGCATTAAAATTTGAAGTAGCACTTATTCACCCCCCCCTCTAGGTTCCCATACAATCCATTTAAGGGATGACCCCAATTTGGACAGTATGTCGGCTGCTTCATTTTCAAGCCGAGGTACATGATGGAATTCGCATCCCTCAAACAACCCACATATCTTTTGGACATGGAATATATAAAGGGCCATGTTTGCATCCAAGGCATCCCAATTGCCAGACACTTGCTGCACCACCAAATCCGAATCACCAAAACATTGTATCTCACGTATTCCCACTTCCTTTGCCACCTTAAGTCCATGCACGAGCGCTTCATACTCGGTGACATTGTTCGATGCTCTGAAATGGATCTAGAGAACATATTGTACTTGATCTTTCTTGGGCGAGGTAAGTACTACCTCGGCCCCTAGTCTTTCCTTTAACTTTGATCCATCAAAGTGCATCCTCCAATAATCTGAGTCCGGCAAAGGTGGTTCGTATTGCATTTCAGCCCAATCCACGAAGAAATCAGCCACTGCTTGAGATTTGATTGCATCTCTCCTATAAAACTATGGTGCATATGGGGCTAACTCAATTGCCCATTTTGCAATCCGACCACTTGCATCTTTATTGCTCATTATCTCGGATATGGGCGCCTCACATGTAACTTTTATGGGGTGTTCCTCAAAGTAATGTTTGAGCTTCTTGGATGCCATGTATACACCGTATGCCATTTTCTGATAGTGAGGGTAATTCTACTTCGAAGTTGACAACACCTTTCTTAGGTAATACACTGGCCTCTGCACCGACTTACCCTCTTTGTCACGCTCCACCACTATCACTGCACTTACGACTCGGTTGGTCGCTGCTATATAGAGCAACATTGGCTCTTTGGATAGTGACAAAGATAACACTAGTGCAGATGCTAGCATCTTTTTTAGTTCATGAAATGCGCTATCAGCTCGTGGTGTCCATACAAATTTATCTGCCTTTTTCATTAACTGGTAGAGGGGCAATGCCTTCTCTCCCAGCTGACATACAAACCGACTTAGCGATGCCAGACAACCAGTGAATGTCTGCACATCATTAAGACATTTCGGTAGTTCCATTGTTTATATGGCTTGGATCTTCGTGGGGTTAGCCTCGATACCTCGGCTAGATACGAGAAAACCGAGTAACTTCCCAGTCGGCACATCGAAGGTACATTTCTCCGGGTTAAGCTTCATTCAGAACCTCCTTAGGTTCGCGAATGTTTGTCGGATGTCATCAAGGAGCGTTTTTCTTTCCTTAGTTTTTATTACAACATCATCCACATAAACTTGCACATATCGGCCAATTTGGTCATGTAAACATTATTTCATGCATTGTTGATACATTGCCCATGCATTATGCAAACCAAACGGCATAGTGCGATAGCAATAAGCCCCATACGGGGTGATAAACGTAGTCTTTATTTGATCATCCGGATTCAAAGGTATCTGGTGGAAACCAGAATATGCATCTATGAATGACAACAACTCACACCCAGCAGTTGAATCTATGACCTGGTCTATCCTTGGCAGTGGGAACGGATCTTTTGGACACACCTTATTCAGGTTCGTGTAATCGATACACATATGCCACACCACTGCCACGTTTGGATCATCCTTTTTCTTTTCCACGAGCACCGGATTAGAGAGCTAATCTGGGTAAAGTACTTCCATCATAAACCCGGCTGCAAGGAGCCGAGCTATCTCATTTCTAATGGCTTTTCTCCTGTCTTCAGCGAAGTGGTGGAGAGGTTGCTTCACCGGCTTTGCTCCAGGTCTTACATTCAAAGAGTGCTCGGCCAACTCCCTCGGCACACCTTGCAGGTTCTGTGTAGACCAAGCAAAGATATCCCGATTCTCACGGAGGAAGTTGACGAGTTCGCTTTCCTATTTGTCACTTAACCCGGCACCAATGGTTACGGTGCGCTCTAGGAACTGATCATCAACATGCACTTTCTTTGTATCCTTTATTGCTCGAAATGAGACACTCCCATGCAGGTTAGTCAGAGCTGGCATATGCTGCTACGTGGACTGAGCCAATGCGGCCACCTCCTGGATTTTCCTTTTCTCTTGAGCGATCACAAGTGACTCGTCCAGGTTAGACCCGCTGAAGCACACTCAATGGAACGCCTGAAGTCCCCAACTATGGTGATCACTCCCCTTGGCCTAGGCAATTTCATCTTCAAGTAACTGATGTGAGTACTTGCCATAAACTTGTTGAGAGCACGTCTACCGAGTAACGCGTGATATGCACTTTCCAGGTTCACAACTTCAAATTCCAAATTCTCAGTCCGGTAGGTGTCCCTTGTGCCAAATAACACGTCTACCCGGACCTTGCCAATGGGCTCACATGAGATACCTGGGATAATGCCATGGAAAGTTGTCTTCGTCGCTTGGAGCATGTTCTCCCATATTCCCAACTTGTGCATAGTATCCTTGTACATGATGTTAATGCTACTGCCATTGTCTATCAGCACCTTGGAAAATCTCACATTGATATTCAGCCCAATAAATGTCGGATCTAGTACTAGTGCATATGATCCAGGGCTCGGCATGAGCCTAGAGTGATCCTTGATGCTCCAAGTGATTTCCTGTTTTGCCCAAGGAATATACCTCGTCACAGCTGGCATAACCGCATTCACCTCCATATGTTGGTGCTGCAAGCTCTTTCTACCAGTTTCCTCTGTGGTGAACACACAGTAACTCTGGTGATGCTCTATGTATTCATTCCTCCCGTCATTGTCGTGATACCCTTGGTCTTGTTGTTGCTGATTATTCACCTGATTCACTTCATCCCTTCTCTCATGGTTCTCATACCTCGGTGGAGGTGGAGGCAACATCAGCTGCTGTCCATTCCCCCAGTGAGCTACTGCTGCCGAGGTGCATCATTTCGAGGTGCTTCGTACCGAGGTCCATCATGCCGAGGTGCTTCGTGCTGAGGTGCCTAAGCATTCCCCGAGCCACCCTGTTCTATCTTCCTCATCCATTCACATTGTCGGGTCGTATGATTCACCGGGTTATTCGGACTTGGTGTGTGGAACTTGCACGGTTGATCCAGCATAGACTCATATGTGTATCTCGATCTATCCTTCTTTTCCTGCCACTATTTCTTCTGTTCTGGCGTCCAAGTTTTCTTGCCATCAGTCCTTTGTTGCCACTGTTGCCCTCCAGTTTTCTGATGCTGGTTTGCTCCTGCACTTGGTTGATCCTGATCCACAGCTGTGTAGCATCCCAATTGTCTAACAATTGCAATGCTACTAGCCTAGTCTATATATATGCTACTTCCTACATATAATTGTTGCATCATAATTACATCATGCTCATGTCATCATGCCTCCTTGCATTTGAGCATCATATAAAACCTTTATCCTTTTGGTTCTTCTCTCATATGCATTATTATTGTATTTGGCTCTTGGTAAATTGTATTTGATTTTGATAAATGCTTGGTGCCCAAATTGAGTTGGGGCATATCTTTTATTCCACTCCACCATCTCTCTTTGTCACCACCTTTTAATTCCACCACCTTAATTACCCATGGGCTTTTATTTTATTTTGGCATTTACTCTAGCTCATGTGGGTTGGGATGGATTCAATTCTAAATTCTTTTGCTTGGTCTTTATTTTCCTCATTTTTGGTAATGCATGGGAATCATGCCATGTTATATTATTATTGTTTTCACAAAATAAAACATGGCATTCAATGCCTTTGCATGGGCCATGCAACCATCACCACCATGTGTCCTCCTTTGGTTTTTATTTGATTTTTGAGTGGATCATCTTCTTGAGCTCTCTCTTCCTCTCAATCCTTTCCACCTTGATCTTGTATCCTTGCCATGTGCATCAAGCTCTCCTTCCTCTTTTTCTCTCACAAGTGCATGTACCCATGTATGGTCATATGAGATCATTTTTCCTCACCACCTTTTTCTCTCATCCCTATCTCCATGACATAACCACACACTTGGTGGAGCTTGTTTTTATTCATGCTAAAACCCTTCACCATGTCCTTCCCTTCCTCTCCTTCTCACCTTCATCCATGTATGACCAAGGTTGTTTATAACCAAACCCTAATACCTAGCCCCTCTCTCTATCTCTCTCTACACCTTAGCTGAGCCACCCCCTCTAGTGTACACCCTACCGAGCCTGCCATGCTAGCCCCACACCCCAGCTACCCTCTCTATCTCTAACCAAAACCCTAAACTGAGCTACCCTTCCTCCTCCACTCCTAGCTCCTACCCGAGCTTCCCCCTCTCTCTCCCTTCTCTCTCGCTGCAGCTCGGCCCCACCCGAGCCTGGCCCTCTCTCCTCCCTGCCTGGTCCCTCCTACAGTCCAGCTGAGCTTTCCCTAGCCCCCTCACGACCTGCACGTGAAGGAGAAGCAAAGGTGGCTGAGGCCACCTTTTTGCCCTTCTCCACATCCCCACGGCATCTCCCCTCTCGGCTCGCCTTTATCTTTTTCCCTCCTTACTCTGCAGCGTCAGAGACCACCCCTGGCCTCGCGCCGCAACCCTCTCCCCTTCCCCTGCTACCTTTCTCTCCACCGGCCGTCGACCCGTCGGTCTCCACCGTCCCCTCCTTGTACAGCCGGTGGCGTGGGTTTTCCCGGGTGTTGGGGAAGTAGCAGAGGCCCTCGGCGACATCCACGCACGCCCCAGCTAGGCGAAGCCGGCCCTCTGCGCCGCTGCACGACGGCGGCCACCAAACCCTAACGCCGACGGGATCGTCTACGTAGTCGCCACCCTGCTGCGCCTCGCCCCGATCCGCCACCGGCAACCTCTCCGTGGTGAGCCCTTTAACCTCCCTGACATCCTCGTTTCCGCCGTTGCATGCTAGACTCGCCGGGCGTTTAACCAAGTGCTCTCGATGCACGGCGGCCGCCGGCGTTCGCTCATCACCGCGCCGCGATACGACATACCTAGGCCCCAACCACCCTCCTGTCAACTCCCCTAACCCAGCCGAACTGGTTCCACCCCTTAGCGCGCGTGCCCCGCGTCGCGGCTTCAAATCCCTGCATCGCGCCCCGCCCTGTCGAGCACCGACCTGTTGACAGAGAATTCAGAGAAGAGAGACAGTAGAAAAGCGAATCTTACAGAAAACCCCCCACCTTTTTATCTCGTCAACCCGCGCTTCCCTCCGACCCCACCTGTCAGCCGCCCTGGCAATCTTGCAGATAGGCCCCCAGCTCTTAGGCCCTCAACCCGTGCTCCCCTGCCGCGCCACGTGGTCTACCCACACCCCCTCGCTGGCACGTGGGCCCCATTGCCTCACGGACCCACAGATCAGTCTCTCGGGCTGGCTATCGCCGCAGTGAGAAAAATCCTTCGGTGCGCCTGTAACCGCCAAATCAGCCCGGGCCCACTTGGCGGTGTCCGTGGCTAGGTCTGTGTGAGTACAAAATGGTTTTCTGCTTTGCTGTTTAAATTAAACCTTTTTCAAAATTGATTTAAATTCAAATTCAAATCTGTTTTTCATATCTTTTAAATCATAATTCCAAATAATGCCTGTAATATATGTTTTTGAATCAGAAAAATGTGAGGATTTCAAATATGCCCTTCAAAATATTATTTGAGCACTTTAAAATTTCGAGATGATTAAAATTACAATAAAATACCCTTTTCTTAATAAATTAATAACTTTAATTATATAACTCCAAATTTGACAAATAATATGTCTAAATCGATCAGCGCGACGAGCCTGTTCTATCTATGCATTCCTTGTTCTGAGTTGAAGCATGCATCATGCCATATTTAAAAATCAGAACTGTTTATGGCAATAAAACTGGATTAAACAAATACTAAAATGCTTTATTCTTGTATCCCACACCTCACCATGCCATGCTACTTTATTACCATGTAAATTGTGCATCATTCATCATGGCATGCTTGTTTGCTTGTCGCATTTCAATACATATGCTTGTGCACTTTATTTATGTTGGCCTTGTTTGTTTGGTTCTTCTTCGAATAGACGCTGAGCAGGGGATATATCAGGAATCCCAGGAGCACTACCCAGATCCTTCTCTCGCTTCAACTGAGCTACCAGGCAAGCACTACCACATGCTTGCATACATATAGTACCTATTGCCTCTATCTTATTCTTGCATCATTGAGTCGCGATTGCATTAAATTGAATCCCAAGTACTACATAGCCTTTACTTTTAAACCCAACCGAAGCTTGTTCCTCCATCTCATGAGCCATTACTACAGGAGTTGATTGAGCTATGCGGGTCGTAGAATAGCATGTGTAGGGTATGTGAGCGTCTGATGGATAACGAGGTACCTAAACAACTTAACCTGAGTAGTGATGGGATAACTAATGAAAGTGGCACCGGTGAGCAATATCTGCTATTTGGTTCTTCATGCTCACTTGTGTCCCGTAGGACCCCGAGTACTTGATTCCTGTTCCTTGACTATTCGCACTATCCACATCCGGGAGGCCTTATGAACCCCGCTGAGCCAGAGCTTGATTCATTTCTATTTCTTGGGGCCACAAAGTAGTTTGGGGCTTTATTACTATCATGTACTTATGCCATGCTTTACTGCTTTATTTAAGATTGTGCGTGGAGCACCTGTACTATTTTGGATCGTGACACGTTTTCGCTGTATCGACAAGCCGAGGCACACTTTCGGGTTCCCAGTCGTTTACCGCCGTCCACACAAACCCTGGGTCCGTTCCAGAGCCGGCCAACTTTGCTGCGGGTAGCTTAGTGGGGTGGCCCCCTGAAACATTTCTGAATCCTGTGATCGCTTTGTCGTGAATGCCTCGTTGGGTTTTGATTTGGTTTTTCCGAGGTTGATCGAGTGTGTGTTGCTATTTGTGCACCCCTGCAGGGTAAATCTTTCTGAAAGCCATGTCCGCGGTTATGGACGACTTGGAGCACAGTTTCTCGATCATAGACAAGTCTAACTAAAGTACCGTTTTTAAATTGACTAAATACCTGACTAGTAAATAGTGCAATACTCATGGAATGGTTAATAAAACTGCCAACGGATGGGGGTTGTTCGTCCGCTTCCTCGTTGGTAAGCGAGGAGGAGGATGGATCCGTTAATTATACTGTTATAACTGTTGTTCTTAATTCACGGACATCCGTCTATCATTGGTTAGACGGATGGTTAGCGAGTATCTATAGCCTTGTTAGTTATTATCTTTTGCTGCAATTGCGTCACCCCAGGTTGTGTCCCCTTTAGAGGCATAAAGACTTGTTGAGTACCCCTAGGGTCTCACACAATAAATTGTTTGATTCAGATGAACAGGTGTACTCGCAAGAAGGATACTAGGTGGAGGAGACGGATGATGTTGGCAACGATCACTCGGTGTAGAGATTCTGGGAACGGGGATCCGTGAGATCTGTGGGCGGGATGTGTTTATTTATGTGGCATCTTATGCCGATTTTTGCTTCTTATCCGTACTCGGATCTTGTCTTTCGCTTCCGCCTGATACTCTGATGTTTGATGTATGAGGAGCTATCCTAAATTATTATCTCTATCTAGGATATTTGGATCTTGCCGTATGGCGTTGCAATATTTCTATTTCTTTTAGATGGAATGGCTCTGAGGACTGTTGTATGTGGCTTGCATACATACTCACTTGTGTATGTAGTTGATCCCTTCGCCTGCCGATTACGTCGCTCGTTCTTGTCCCGATGTTCTGAAAATGGTTAGGACGACCGAAAGGTCTACCTGTGAGTGGCCCTTGGCCCCACCGTACTATTTTAACCATTTTTGCTCATCCAGGCATGTAACTAAGAGCGTAATTCACCGAGGTAGTTACAAGCTGCAACTTGTTGCGAGCTGTATCGATAATCCGGCCGATCATCTCTCCTTTTACCTCGGAAATCATTCCTCCGGGATGACCCGAAACCATCTCTATTGTAGTACTCCTCATTTGACTCACTTGATATTAACCGAGGTTGGGTTGGATCACCCAAGGCATACAAATCAGCGATCCGAATCGTTTCTACCAAGGTAGTTGGCACATCTCGCTGCAACCTCTGCCACAACATACTTCCATACCTATAACCTTGGGCGAACCATGCAATAGCTTGTGATTCAATTACCCCTTCACAAGAATTATGCACATTGCATCACCGAGTCAAGAACTCCCGGTCTGGCTCATTTGAGCTCTGCTTGCATAATGCCCAAGTCTGTGGCCTATTTGGCCTCTTGTATGTGCTTGAGAAGTTACTAACGAACATCTCCTCAAAGTCTATCCAGTAGTTGATACTTCCCTCCAGAAAATTATTTAACCAGACTCTTGCTGGTCCCTCTAATATTTGAGGTACATACCTCACGGCCCATATCAAATTTCCTCCGGCTATATTAACTGCAGTTGCATAGTCAATGAGCCAATCATTCGGCTTAGTGTTGTCGTCATACGTATTTATTCCCCTGGCCAACTGAAAGTTCGGCACAGGCGGCTCTCTCATGATCCGAGGTTCAAAACATGCCGGACCCGGAGGATCTTGCACCTCAATCATCTCCGACCTATAGATTCGGTCCAACTTCAGCCTTGCACCATCTGGTTGCAAGTTCCTATTCCCTAATCTTGATCCGATCACATGATATTCTAGTCTAGGAAATCCGGCATCAACCATCGCTAAATAATCATCATTGTACCTATCTTGACCCGGACGAGCATACTATTGTTGCATTGCCGGGCCAACGCTTATCTCCTACCAAGGTACGTATTGCTACTGCTGTTGCCGAGGTGGGTTTTGCCCTACTCCTGCCAAGTTACGCTGTCCAGCATTGTTGTTGGCAGAGTTTCGTTGACCGACATTGCCTTGATCACGGTTACCTCGACCAGCTTCACCTCGGCTAGCACTGTGACGATCCTCATCCACTTGCACTGCTTTTCTTTTCCCTGCCCTTATCGGGTCATACAGGACCATCTGTTTGTCTTTTCTCCCCGAGGTTACCACCTCCTCTCTTCTAGGGCCATCATGAGGTAATGATGCAGCCCCAGCGGATTTTGCGGGGTTACCCCTCACCGAATGAACTAGGTGTGATCCTCCTGGTATCGCCGGGTTTGCTTTGAGTATTTCCTCATTCTGCTTATTCGCCACCCTCACTAAGTGGTTTACTCTCTCATGCTGCCTCTCCTGGGCTTCTCCGGTTAGACCCTCTAACTCGGACGCTGCTGCCTCTATAGCCCTAAGGCTTTTCGCCGGGGTACTATACCTCTCCAGCCCTGTTGTTACTAGTGTAGTTGTTTGCCCCGGCTTAGGCACATACTCCTTGTCTATCTCAGTGATTTGCTTTTGCATACTCATGCAAAGTGATGTTTAGTGACTGTTGTAGCTCAGCTACCCTCTTCGCCCCAGCTAACATTTTCTGCCTAGTCTCCTCTAGCTCGGCCTGTGCCTAAGCCGGATCTGCTACTGGTGCTATGGAACTAGCTAAGCTATCTATTGCCTATTGCAGTACATTCTCTGGCCTCTCCAGTGGAGGGAATCTAGATATAGCCTGCTTTGGCGTAGCGTCTAGATCTGGCGCTGGATCTTTGCTCACTCCTGCATCTGGCGCAGTCATCATGACCTTAGCGCAGCTAGCGGGGCGAGCGATACGTGAGCCGCGAGCCGCGCTGATAGGTGGTTCACCTACCTCGACGACATGCTACGGGTGAGCGCAGGACTCGTCGACACCGACGTAGATGTTGTGGGTGCTAAGCTTGATGAAGAGGCCATTGCACGGTGGAGGGCGCCTACCAAAGCTACAAACGTTGTCGCTGAAGTAGTCCAGCGCTCCAAAGCGCTGAACGAGCCCGGAGACAGTACGCTCACCGGTGGCGATGATGTTTCCTGTCCGGATCTTCACTCCTGCTAGCACCGCTAGCCCCACGGTGGGCGCCAACTGTCGTGGTGGTGGTGGCACGGCAGATGCCATGTATAGGCTAAAGACGGGGCCAATGTGCACTAGAGGAATCCAAGGAGGGATAGTGTGGTGATTCCACACACAGATGTTTGTATTTCTCTCTTATCAATGGTGGATTACAAGGGCTCCTTGAGCTGTTCGTGGGAAGGAGGCTATTACTCTTACTACCCACAACTACCTCTCTAGGGTTTTCCCTTAGTAAAATGGCTGACCCCCTCTATGGAGATCCTGCCCCTCCTTATATAGGGGGGCTAGGTTACAAGTTAGGGCATATGAATCCGGACTCAGGGTCTAAGCCTCACTAAGCCCCTCTACGGCGCAGCGTCAGCCAACATAGCCAACGTCACCCGACATGGTCAACGTCACCTTTGTCAGCTCATACTCACTGGTCCATCCCTCTATCCGCTGCGCTCACGCTACAGTGGAGAGATAAAACCTTTGACCAAGAAGATTCCTTCCTTCCCTTATAAGCCAAGTGGTAACCCGACTCAGGCCTGGTTAACTCGGTCCTATGGGTGCTTGCAAAAAAGTTACAAAATCCTAGCTGACATATGTCTTATGTCCGCCGGGATAAGGTTAGATGAACATCATTTGGTCTTACCGTAAGTCGGCCTGCCTTGAGGTGACTTGGCCATCTTACGCTTTGACCTTGCCGTACCTCGGCTAACATGGCCTTTATACCCCGGCGTGACCCTACTCGGGGCTATCCTCCCAACAAGTACGCCTCGTTTGGAGAGAGGGTGGTTTCAAACCACCAACACCACAAAAGGCCTCCCTTGTTTTCCTGTGAATCTCACCCCAACGGGATCGATCCACACTTCCACTATTGGTGCACTTGTCGGTGGCAATCCGAAACCTCTCACAATATTGGGGCACTTCTCCACAACTCAATTGGAGGCCCCCAACAAACAAGCTTGGGAAAGCTCCACAACTTAATTGGAGGCCCCAAGTAATCCACCAACCTGCCAAACAACTAAACCGTCTAGGGTTCCAAGAACCCAAGAGCAAATAGCTTCTCACTTCCACCCAATCAAATCGTCACCGAGAACTCAAACTGATGCACCAAATGAAATGGCAAGAACACAAGAAGTTCTCAAGTCCTTCTCTCCCAAATTCCACCAAAGCTACAAAAGCTTATGGGGGAATAAGAGAGGAAGAACAATGGAGGAAATCCACAAAAGACTCCAAGATCTAGATCCCAAGATGTTCCCCTCACTTAGAGGAGAGATTGAATGGTGGAGTTGTAGATCTAGATCCTCTCTCTCTTTTCCCTCAAGAAGATGCAAGAATCATTGGAGGGATTGAGAGATAGCAAGCTTCAAGAGGTCAACAATGGTGGGGGAAAGCTTGCAAGAGAGCTTGGGGACCATTGGAGAAGAAGATCCCCTTAAATAGGTCCCTAGAAATCCAACCGTTAGGCCCAGGAATCGCCCGGTCCGGAGATAGACTAGAGATTGGGTCCGGAGATAGATCAGAGATTGGGTCCGGAGACGTACTCCCTTTATTGGAGGAACTCAGTAATACATCATTGTCTCTGCTTGCCTCGGTTACCTCTATACCCGAGCTATTTACTCATGAACTTTACTTTGTGATAGCCTTCATTCTTGAAGTCATATATCTAGCTATCACATAGTTGCTTGTATTGCTTAGCATACGTTGTTGGTACACATAGGTGAACCTTAGTTTATCTAGGTTTTGTGCTTCACAAAGTAAACACTAGTTTTATTCCGCCTTTGTTAAGCCCATCTTGTAAAAGTTTTAAACCTCATATTCACCCCCTCTAGGCGTCATCTATGTCCTTTCAATGGTGGTGCGATGACAAGGTCTGAGATGTCGAGTTGTGGTGGGTGGCGATGGAGGCAGTGGTGCCATGGTGGTGAGTGGCGTTGCACACGTGGCCGTGGAGACAATCTCATGGTGTTTGCATGGATGGAGTCAAGGTAGCGGCGTTTGGAGCTAAAGAAGGGGGAAGACGGGTGCTAGTGCATGTGCGTGTGCGCTCGACGTGGAGGTGGAGTCCAACATGTTGTCCCTCACGGGGATGAGTAGAGAGAGGAGACGGGCTGCAAGGTACAGAGCGAGAGCGGTGGCAGATGGATGGAGTAGGTGAGGTAGGGTTGGTGTGTAGGGTTGCAGGGGTACTTGTAGAGCTTGGGGAGGTTCTCCCGACCGTCCCATCAATCAGGTGGTCGACGTGGCCATCGTGGATGACCAACCATATGAAGAAGACAACGACATGGAGATCTTCTCCTCGGCGAAGAGGTAGGCGGCCTACAAATGGGCCAACATGCTGGACTGGTGGTGGATCTTCGGCTAGGCCAGGTAAGATCTCTCATCTTTTATTTTTGTTTGTTTTTTTGAATTCAAACAAACTTTGATCAAGATCAGTTTGAAACTTTTGCAGGATTCGAATAGAGAGGAATTGCATTCATTTAAAATAGATACAAGGACCAATGAAAAATAGCAAGAGGAATAGGTTAGATAGAGTAGATGATTAGGATTTTGAACATATTTCAAATAGAGAAAAAAATCAAAAAGGCATTTAAATAAAAAGAACACAAATGGTGTTGTCATTTCATGTGCAAGATAAAGATAGTTGATATTGCATGTGCTCTGTGTAAAAGAAAGGAAGAAATCGGACACATGCACTTGAAGAAGATTGAGTGAGAGATAGTGACAAAGCACTAGAATTAGAACATGGTTAAGTTGAAATGGATGGATTCCACACATTTGCATATGGCATGATTTAAAATACACATGTAAAATATAGGGAAGTCCATATGGCACATATGTGGTGGAAAGTAGAGGGATATCATATGACAAGATGTGTTGGCATGTTAGTGGGTAGAATGAATTGAAGAGATATTCCATCAACTCAACTTGGGTGTTACATCATTAATAAAATGGCAAATACATGAAATCAAGAAGTACATACATTTAATGGAGGAAAACATACAAAAGCCAAGAATAAAGAATAAGAATCCAATAGAAGGTTTAATATGATGCTCAAATACAATGTGACATGATGACACGAGCATGATATTATGCGATGCAACAAATATTAAATAGGAAGTAGCATATAAAGATTAAACATGTAGAATTAAAAGGGTTAGACACTTGGGATACTACAATAGGGAGAAGTGTTAGAAGAATGATGCGTTTGTACTACCCGTGCACCTTCTGGACAAGTTTCTGTACTGCCGGAACACATCTGACAAGATGTTGTATTAAACTATACCCAACATGCGAAAAGTTCTTGTATGATCGGTGCAAAACCTCAAAAGTGTCGTTGGCCGCTGCTTCCTTCGTTTAAAAAAAATCTAAAACCATATTTATAAGGCTCTGTTTGGGAGCTCGGTTTTATTGAAGTATTCTGAGGATACTTCGGTTTCTAGAAATACTAAAGTATTGAATATGTTAAAGCGTTTGGGTCCAAGAAATAGTGTGGTTTTGCAAACCGAAGTATCAACAAAACTACAATTTTTTTGACGTATTAAATACTTTAGCCCGGACCTCTTTTTTATCTAAAACGGAGAAACGCTAGCTTGGCTCCACAAAAAACGCATCGGCTCTTCCCGCATGTTCTTCTCCACCTAAGGCGCCGCCGAAGTCATGTCCTCTTCTTCAGGCAAGAAGAGACCAACCTCACCATCTGGAAAAGAAGGTTTGTTCTAGTATGATTTGATTCAAGTGGTCAGAGTCTGCCTTTTTCCAATAGTTTGATTTGATTCCAATCTATTCATCCAGAGATCTCTAATTCCACACTGACGGTTGCGCATGCCATATACCAATTTTAGGCCGGATGTCCCCATGTCATTGTTTCATGCACAGATCCAGCCTCATGTTTATAGATGTGTTTTCAGGGGCCTGATATTCGTGTTGGGGTTCCGCGTATGAAAACAATAAATTTTACTCTACGCCCCTAAACCCCTGAAGCTGCCAAGACATATCTATTAGTAATACAGTAACGGGAGGGGCTTTTCACAAACTTATCCTTGAAGACCGAAAAGCGTTGTCAACGCTCAGGAGAGCGTGGTTGATGTAGACGAGCCGAAGCCGACCTCAAGGTCGTGATGAAGTCCTTGCACTCCTTCTGGCTCCAACGACTTGAGTGCCTCAAGTGCGACACCTCGCGGGGAGTTACACACGTCTGGTGCCTGACGATGACTCCCGCTTCCCTGATCCAGCAGCAGTTGCGGAAGTAGAGCTCCCGGATCCGAATCCCGCAGCGCGACGGTGCTCCGCGGTGAAGATGTCTCTCGCTCGCGTAGTCCAGACTTGGGACCACGGTCACGAGAGATAGAGAGAAAGAGAAAATATCAATTGGAGATCCTCCCAAAAGTGGGGAGACCTTTATTGATTATTGGTGTATTTTTCTAGGCTAAATACCCCACTTTATATAGGGGGAGGGAAGGTACTACCTCCCCTAAAGTCCCGGGGTGGGACTAAAGGAGAGGAGGGGGTAGGATGGCCGCCGGCCAGCCCCTAGTGGGCCCCGCGGGGGGGGGGGGGGGGGCTAGGCCCATCCGGCCAGCCCCCTTGGCCCCTCTCCCTCTCTCCTTTCCCCTAATGGGCCCTCTCCCTCCAGAATTGGCCCATTAAGCCTTTTTGACCTTTAATTGATTTTTCTCTTTATTAAATAAATATGAATAAATGATTAAATCAATATTTAACATTCATTCACATATTATTCAATCTCCATGGCTATGGAACACCTTCCACCTCCACTCCGGGCATCCTCCAGACTTACCGAAACCCTTCCGGTTTTCTTCCTTCTTTTCTTCGGTGATTCCACCGATACTATAAACACTCTCTAAGCATCATCAAGCCCTTAAGCGTGATACCCCATGGTTCGAAAACACTCTAGACATGGTCGGGACACTCCCGCACCAATGATCGACAGAGGGACCTAGATGACTATGTGACCCCTGTGCGTTCCACGAAGATCTTTCGTCGTTTGAACCAGGACAGTCGTGTCTTATTCCCTTTGTCACTCGATACTTGCATTGCCCGAGATCTGATCAATGACATCACCATGTCATGTTTAATCTCGTTACTGAACAATGCTACTTGACTCGTTCCGACAAGTGATATCCCCGTGATCTAATCACACGTTGCGCAGCTATTGGATATAACTTCTCCGAGTGGGCCCTTGAGTATCTTCCCGTCACATGGACGGACAAATCCCGCTCTTGATATATATTGCCTCTACGGTTTCCTCCGAGTACCTGAACACACCTTTATAACCACCGTTTTACCAGATGGTGTTTGATGCTATCTAAGCACTCTCGAGAGACAGTGATTGATATAGCCTCACGGTCTAAGGAATTGTCTATGAGGATCCATTTCTAATCATCGTAACTTGAACTTCGTGACATGATCGGGTCACGATGTTTAGGTTGGGGAATGAGATGGCCTCATTTCCAACTGGCATAAATGCCACATGATTAGGAAACATGATCATCTGTTGACCAATGAACCAGTGACTAGAGTTTTACTGGGAACCCCTGGTTGTTTATATATCACACGTATATTGATGTTTCCACTCAACATAGTTATAGCATGATATAAAACTTAACCACAAACTATATGAAATATGATAATAGTCTTTACTACTATTTGTCTCTAGGGCATATTTCCAACAATTCGTAGATGTGTTTTTACAATCTAGTATACATCTGTTTCTTTGGCTCCACCTGCCTGATATTCGCTAGATGTGTTTTCATGGCCTGGGTTGTTCTCCTTGCCGAGCTCTCCGCCGGCCATCCGGCCGCCGGTGGTCATCGGCCGGCGACCTGGACACCGACACTCCGGCACCTGATGTTCAACGCAAGATGTCCGAGAAAGGCACGAAACAATAGCTAGTGCATGGTGCCGTGAGCCGCTCCAAGAACCCATCGTTCCTAGTATCAATGTACTAGAATGCATGGTTGCATTCTCACACGATCACTACTGTAGTATCAGTAGTACTACAACCTGATACTATTAGACATGGCTCACTTTAAAGTATGCTTTGTGATACGGCATGCAACTTTGTCTACTTCCTCCATATAGGCTACAAAGTTCAGACTTACTTTTCAATTGATGTGCATCGTAGAACAGGAAACATGAACTCATATGCTGACTTTTATGATCACTAATGTTAAATAACAGTTGTTGCAGAAAAAAAGATCAGAGCAACATGGACCCAAGGCCAGACAGCATTTCTAGTATACATGATGAAAGAGTATGATGATGCAGGAAAGTTTCGTGGCCAAAATGTCTGGACGAAGGAAGGATGGACCGCTATGACAAACCGCTTAAACTCCAAGCACCCTGGAGCTGATTTTACAAAGAAGCAGGTGAAAGATAGAGAACAGAGGCTCAAGCAGGATCACAACATGGTTAGGTCTATTTTAGAGAAGAGTGAATTTGGTTGGGATCCCGAGAAGGGAGTGCCAACAACCCAAGATGAAAAATGGGACGAGCTATCCAAAGAGCAGCAGAAGTGGAGATTCAAAGCATTCCCCCACTACGATGTTTTTACGAAATTTATGAAGGTTTGTTCTTCTAATAACGATAAGTTAAAAAATATATTCTCTTATGATGTCGCTAACAATTTACTTACTTTCTACTCAGGTAGAATTGCATCAGGGAAGCATTGCAAAAGGACAACAAATAGTATTAGCGAGAGGTACAAAATGCCTCATTATCTAGAGCATGGAAGCTACACGGATGAAGTTCTAAGGGATGCTTGGTTGGAATCACTTGAACCAACACTATCTGCTCCAGGATGTTCCGTGCCCCAATATGACTGGAACCAAAATATATATGGAGATGATGTCGATATATCAAATGGTGGATTTACAGAACCTGAAGGAAGTACTGTAAATCATTCTTCAGCTATAGAAGATTAGACATGTGTGGATTCACCTCGAAAGATGAGGCTTCGAAATTCAAAAGGATCTGATGGAGTAGGTGAGAAAACTAAGGCTAAAAAAGGCAAGGATGTTGTGCTGGAAAACCTTGTTTCTGTGAGGGAAGAAGAACTTGAGGCCTATAAAGAAATAAATACGAAGCAAATTGATAGCTACAAAGATATCAAGATGGCGCAAATGAAACGGAATGATCCTAAAAATGACCCTTATGGCATGCCCAACTGCATTCAGAAACTGAAAACATTGGGATTCACACCAAGTGAACAATATAAGATGATCAACCATCTCAAAGCTGATATGCTAAACCGTCATACATTCATGGAAGTGGAGGCTGATGTTCTTGATGTGATTATTAAAGAAGTGGTGCAACAACAGGTCTGAAGGTTGTCTAAGTATGAATTAGGGAATTTTTATTTTTAATAATTACACTGTTTGATTTATATGTCGTGCGTATCCCACGAGACCTTGTCAAATAGCTATGCACTTTTGCTTGTTAGAATAATTTTTTTCTATACAATGTATGTTTTTGCAGTCTAAACTTGACATGCAATGTTGATCTCTACTGTTCCTGCCCATGCAATGTTATTACTGCATGCGGACTTCTCCTCTCCCGGTGCATGCATGCATGCCTAGTTAGTAATTACATTATCTCAAGCATGTAAATCTAGGCAGGCGACACATCAAATTTTATTAATGATACTTCCGAAGTACAAAAATATTAATTCTATATAAAAAAATATGGAAATAAATAAAAATCAAGTGGTACTTATCATGTTCCTTCTAAGATAGTCTTGGTAGTCTTCCCACATTGCATTAGCTATTTCTTCCCTTTTTGAGTTACCGAGTGCTTCCCGCATGTTGAGAGAATGTATATCACTTGTATACTGTGTATCTCCACTAGGGACGTCAATTATTTTGGTCGGATCAATATCTGATTCAATTTGATCCAACCATTGTTCTCCGTCCTCGTGATTGCAAATAAAATTGTGTAGAGCACAACATGATATTGCAATTTCTGCTTGTGAGTCAATGGGATATTGTGTAGCGCACTTGAGTATTGGAAAACGCTTCTTCAGAGTACCAATGATACGCTCAATATGATTACGAAGTTGTGCATGTCGCAAGTTGAATAGCTCTTGAGGGTTTTGTGGCCACTGATTGCTTCTTCCTTGCTCTTGCAAATGGTACCTCACATTGCGATAAGGTGCGATAAAGTTAGGCGTGTTCGCATAACCCTACCAAGTAAAATTTTCCTTCAGGGACATAGATTCTTTTTTGAAGTGCATCTTGTAGAACTCGGGCGTCAGAAGCCGATCCTTCCCATCCAGCGCTAACATGAACAAAATGTTTTTCAAAATCACATGCAACCATGACATTTTGCGACAATGTTCCTTTTCTATTACGGTAAGGATCTTGCTCTGCTGGAGATATGCTAATCGGAATATGTGTCCCATCTATGACTCCAATGCAATCCTAGAGAGAAAAAATAATATAATGAAAAATTTGTGTGATGTACATTTATATTTAATTACTAACATTAAAGGAAATAATACCTTAAAATATGGCATGAATTTTGGGTTGCTTGCAACTTTCAAAGGAGCATTAGTTGGAGGTAACCGTATTACACTGGATGACAATATCATGAGTGCATTCAACACAACATGGAAATAGCTGCTTATGGTCTCACCGCTATGCTGAAATTGCCCTTAAAGTGTACGGTTGCTTGCATTCTTAGAAATGGCATACAGAAATATGGCAACCCGTTCTTCTATGGAGGCAAAATTTGTATCTCTTAGACCACATCTCTCTCGAAGGCACTCCACCAGGTTATAAAAGATATGTTTTTCTATCCGGAAATCCCATCTACATCTCAATTCATGACCCGCGAGAACTTCTTTCACGTACATATCACCCGTAAGAATGGAAGTATGAATCCGTGTGCGGTTGGCTGGGCTTTTTTCACTAGCATATAAAGCTTTGATAATGGCTAATTCATCATCTTCTCTTCGTTTGCGCATGCGAAAGTTTCCCCACATAACTAAAAATAATTCTTGATAATAGATCGAACCTTCTAACCTGTGGCATATCACATATATGGTGTAAAAATTTCCCAACATTTGTAAGTATTTGATTGACAATTTACAATGAAAAAGCAGTATCCTGCTATAGGCACTAACATGTCTGATTCGAATAAAATAAACGAAATTTAATAAAAGTATATAAGTACATGGATAGCTTTGTTATGATCGAATATAAGAGCACAAGGAGCCCGGCAAGGCATATATACTGCTCCTGCCGACGGCTGATAGCGAATAGCAGTAGTCGCTCTGATGTTGTATATTGCATTGATCAGTTTAAGTACAAGGGGAGTTGTACATGAAGAGGCACTTGAACACACACGTTACAAATAGAAGACCAGCAGTTCAGAAGCTGAATACGAGAGGGTCTAGGAAACTGCTAACACCCCCCCCCCCCCCCGCGCACTTGGATCGGGAGCTGACGTTCAACCTGGAACGAAAATCACGAAAGAGCAGGGCCAGCAAGCCCTTGGTGAAGACGTCGGCATACTGGGAAGCGGTTGGAACATGTAGAACACGTGCCTCTCCCAAAGCAACACGCTCATGAACGAAGTGGAGATCGATCTCGACATGCTTCGTGCGTTGGTGTTGTACCGGATTAGTCGATAGGTAAACGCGCCGATGTTGTCGCAGAAGACCACAGTTGCCTAGTGAAGAGGTCGATGCAGCTCGATCAGCAGTTGTCGAAGCCAACACGATTCGGCGAGAGCATTGTCCATGACACGGTACTCAGCCTCGACGCTAGAATGAGAAACCATCGTCTGTCGCTTGGAAGACAAGGAGACGAGGTTGTGCCGAGGAAAACATCGTAGCCAGAGGTGGAGCGGCGCGTGTCGGGGCACCCTGCCTAGTCCGCATCAGTGTACACTGTGAGTGTCGAAGGAGAGGTGCGGTGAAGTTGTAGACCATGGTCTATAGAGCCCTTGAGGTACCGAAGGATCCGTTTCAGCATGTTGGAGTGAGGCTCCCGTGGGTCATGCATATGCAAACACGCCTGCTGCACAGCATAGGCGATGTCTGGCCTAGTGAAGGTGAGGTACTGAAGGGCGCCAGCGATGCTCCGATAATCAGTGGGGTTGTCAACGGGCTCACCAGAAGCAGGAAGCTTCGAGTTCGTGTTGACAGGAGTGCTGCAGGGATTGTAGTGAGTCATGCCAGCACGAGCAAGGATATCCTCAATGTACTGTCGCTCAGACAGAAACATGCCATCACGTAAGCGATGATGGCTCAGTGTTGATGTAGAGCTTGTTGGGAACCCCAAGAGGAAGGTATGATGAGCACAGCAGCAAGTTTCCCTCAGTTATGAAACCAAGATTTAATCGAACCAGTAGGATCAAGGAAACACCCAAAGGTGTTGCTAGTTGAGCCTTGGCAGGGCGCACTACCGGTGCTAGTAGCAACGTGGAGACCTGCACAACACAACCACAGAACTCTGTCCCCAACTTGCGATGAGGTTGTCAATCTCACCGTGTTTTGCTGAAAACAAAGGATTAAATGTATCGAATGGAAGGAAGTAATAGTTTGCAGAAAGTAAACACAAAGCAATAAACAGTTTATAAATTGTATGTAAAAGAAAAGGACCGGGATCCATAGTTCACTAGAGATGGCTCTCCTTAAGATAGATAACATGCTGGGTGAACAAATTACAGCGGGGCAATTGACAAACATCGAGAAAGCAATACATGCATATACTAATCATCTTGACTCCTTTGGAACTTGATTGGGCATTACAACATTATACATAGACCGCCATCCAACTGCATCTATGACTAATAATCCACCTTCAGGTTATCATCCGAAACCCCTCCAGTATTAAGTTACAAGCAACAGATTATTGCTTTACTAATTGCGTGTAAAGTAAACAATATGATTGTTCTATGAACAAATGATTGTTGTTTTCTCCCTAATAGCAACAACACATCTAGTCCCTTAAAGATTTCTGTCACTTCTCTAGATTACCAAAGGCATGAACCCACTATCGAGCATAAATACTAACTCTTGGAGTTGTTAGCATCTACTTGGCCAAGATAGCTACTAACAACGGAAAGCATGCAAGATCACAAATAATAAAGACATGATAGAATCAATAATCAATCTAAAATAGCATCTCAATATCCATCGGATCCCCGCAAACACAACATGCAGAATTACAAATAGATGATCTTGATCATGAACAAAGCTCACAAGATCTAGACATGAAAGCACAAAGGAGGAGAACCAGCCATCTAGCTACTACATGGATTCGTAGTCCAAGGATGAACTACTCACGCATCACACCGGAGGCTTGCATGGTGATGAAGAAGGCCTCCAGGGTAAATTCCCTTCTCCGGCAGGGTGCCGGGAAGAGCTTCAGATCCCTCCCGATCTAGGGATGGAGATGACGGTGGCTACAGACTCTTTCATGGATTTTTGATCGGGTACTTAGGGTTTTCATCCTGAGGGCATCTTATAGGCGGAAGGAGAGGCCGAGAGGGTGCCAGAGGCGGCTAGACCACCCCCTGGCGCGGGCCAGGCTGGGCCGCGTGGCCAGGTGGTGTGGTGGCCCCCTGTCCCCTCTCTGAGTCGTACCTGGCATCTGATGACTTTCGGAAAAATAGGCACTCTGGCTTTTGTCCCGTCCAATTCCGAGAATATTCATTTTCTGACTTTCCTGGAACCAAAAACAGCAGAAAACAGGCAGCTGGCACTGTGGCTCTTGTTAATAGGTTAGTCCAAGAAATCATATGAAAAGTACTCTAAAGTGTGGACAAAACACAAGAAAGTGGATAAAACCAAGCATGGAACATCAAAAATTATAGATACATTTGCAATGTATCAACATCCCCAAGCTTAACTCCTGCTCGTCCTTGAGTAGGTAAGTGATAAAAAGAAAGAATAATTTTTGAGGTGACATGCACCATCAAAGACTTGATCAAAGTATTTGTAAAACATTCAAAGCTGGGATCATAGTACTTCAATCATAACATGAAAGACAAAGTTCTAGCAATAAGACAAAAAAACTATGATGCAACTTGAAAGGGCACAAACAAAAGATTCATGAATAACAATGCTTTGCAAGACATTTGTTTGTTTCACATAAAGAAAACATAGCATAATAGTATTCAGCTTGTCCCTCAATAGAGTAGCAAATATAAATGCATAGGACACCTTCAAAGTTCATAAGAGTGACTAGATACAAATAGTTTAAAACAAGCAATATCAACTTATGCATAAATCAACTAATCTTGGGAGAATGCACATAGAACTAAGAATGACCACTATGCTCTCAAAGTAGGTGCATAAAGATAGAAGGTGGAGACTCAATATAATGGTGGAAGAAAGGCCTTCATAGAAGGAAGTAGGGATTCAAGTTTCATAAAGAGCTTCCAAAAATTATGGTACTTATGGATTTCAGCTCTCATTGCCCCTATCATAAGCATCTTGAAGTGATTAAGGTTAAAGTGAACAAACTATGGTGTACATGCTTGACGAAGTATAAGTTAGAAATCTCATGTCCCTTGTATATGAGGGTCGCTCCTCATGCTACTCAAGTTTATTCACCGGTAAGTTCTTATCATCGTAAGTACATGCGTATCATAGAGAACCTCCAATGGGGTACCCCTTGCCTGATGATACGGAAGAATCCCCATATCAAAACGACAAGGCAAGCAGACAACGAGCATCTCAGCAATCTTCTTATTTACCATGGAAATATGGTGCTTTTTTCTCTCTTTCCTCTTTTCATAATCTCTTTTTTTCTTTTTCTCTTTTTTTCTTAATATAGGACTCTTTTTTTATAAGAAGAATGCTTCATAGACAGCTCATTATGGTTACGCTGCAGGTTTCCACCATGTCAGCATGGATTAGACCAGTGGCCCAGGCGTTTCTCTAACACATATACATAACTCCATGGACTTACAAGCTCCCCTTTCATTTCACACCGACGACATCCATATACAAAAGAGCAAGATATCAACTAGGTACAAGTACCAAGTGCAATGTTGAAAGCGTTCCCCATGAAAGCATGGTTCTGCTAATTCCCAATAAATAAGTGCAAGCATATACAACATAGACGACACAATGGTTATGCTAATTCGGAAGGTAGATAAAAACATGAATATACTTGGAATAGCATATGCTAATAGGTAGGTATGGTGGACTCTTTGAAATAACTTGGTTTTAGGAGTTGGATGCATGAGTGGAACTCATACTTGGTTGTAGAGGCTAGCAAAAGACTAGGAGCGACAAACTAAGAGAGCAATAATGGCCATAATCATGCAGAGCGACAAAACATCATTGACCAAAGCATAAAGTGATACTACAAGTTGAAAACGAAAGGATCATAAAGGCTATGGTGACTTGGGATAGTCATAACATGGTGTGAGCATGTGCCAAGTCAACCCAAATAAAGCATCAAAGGAGAATACCACTATACTATGCTTTAATATGCTAAAACAACGCATGATTCATCCAAGGCACATTAAGCAATCTCAATTGTTTATAACAATTCATGCTACAGCAAAGAATACTAAGCATAAAGCCAAAACAATATCAAGCATGGCATGACAAAGCATAGGCCACAGTCAAAAACAAGCTTTTTTACCACATAAGAATGAACTTTCCTACTCTTTTCCAAACCAAACCAAACTATTTGCAAACCAATGTATGAAAGAGGGGGTCCAACCAATTTATTCAGCAAACTAAGAAAACCAAGCAAACGAAAAACCAAAACGAAAACGAAAAAAAAGACGCTCCAAGAACAACACAACTATGCATGAAACAATAAAAATGAAGCGTTTGGAAGAAACCTGGGATTTTTATTGATGAAGAAGGGGATGCCTTGGGCATCCCCAAGCTTTGACGCTTGTACTTCTTGGATATTTCTTGGGGTGACACGCGTGGCATCCCCAAGCTTGAGTTTTAGTCCATCCTTCATCTCATTACTCATTCCTTCCATACACCTGAAATTTTTCCTTCATACAAAACTTCACACAATCTTTATTAGCAACATTAGTGCACTCAAGATAAACAAGTCTTAAGGTTCAGTTCAAACACCAAATAAACTTCCATTAGAATACTAGATACTGTAGCACTTCCCTCAAAAAGCTCAATTCCCCAAAAGAACTCAAAAAGGAACCAGCAAGAAGCAAATGCAGAAAATGGCAGAAATCTGTCAAAACAGACCAGCAGGTAAAGACGAATTTTTTTGAAGACCTTCTGTTGCTCAAATCAAAAAGTGTTGAACTAACGAAAGTTATATAACAACCTGGGGCAGAATCACAAAAATTCACGCCTCAAAAAGACGTTCAGAGATTTTACACGAATTTTTACGGTGAAGCACAGAAATCTGTTTCGGGACAGCAACTTTCCCAATCATTACTTCTCTCTCATTAGAGGTTACTCTTGGCACAAAAAGCAAATAAAAAGGATAAGGAGCGGTTATTACTGAAGTAATAACTTTCAAGACTCATCTAAAACTTTTGGGTTATCTCCCAATAAGTACTTTTCTTTAACGCCTTTAAGTTAGGCATAAGAAGCAAGAAAGAATCAAGTGTTCTCAAATGAAGAAGCATTAAGACCAAATTTTGTTTTCATAGGAGAGGCAAAAGAAATCTTTTCTCTCTTCTTAGGGAAGTGTTCTATACCTTTCTTGAGTGGGAGTTGATATTTAATGGTGCCTTCTTTCATATCAATAATAGCACCAACAGTTCTAAGAAAAAGGTCTTCCCAAAGTAATAGGACAATAAGCATTGCATTCAACATCCAAAACATAGAAATCAACGGGGACATAGGCATTGTTAACCATAATAAGTACATCATTAAGACTCCCCATGAGTTTCTTTTTAGCATTATCATCAAGTGGGACATTCAAATAACAATCTTCAAGTGGAGGCAAATCAAGCATATCATAAATCCTTCTAGGCATAGTAGAAACACTACTATCAAGATCACATAAAGCTTTAAAATCAAAGTCATTCACTTTCATATTAATGATGGGTTCCCAACCATCTTCTTGTTTTATAGGAATAGAAGCATTATATTTCATCTTTTCTTCTTTAATCTTTATGAGAGCATCAGTAATGTGCCATGTTCATAGCACTAGCATTAGGATTTTTAGCAAGCTTTTGTAGGAACTTAATAACTTCAGAGATATTGCAACCATCAATATCAAAATCAAATTTATCATCTAGAGTAGTAGAACTATTACTAGCCTCAACACTAGTGGTGGTGATAGTAGAAACACTAATGTTTCTAGCAATTTCATCTTCTCTTTCCCACTTAGCATGTAATTCAGCTAATAGTCTAACATTTTCATCAATTCTTACTTGTATAGCATTAGTAGTTGCAAAGGGGTTATCATTAGTTTTAGGTTTAGCAGCCATTTTATTCAAAGAAGATTGAGCTTCAGCCAAAGATGCTATATTTCTTTCAGCATTAGAGAGTTTTTCCTCAATAGTTTTATTGAAAGCAGTTTGCTTACTAATAAAGTCTTTAAGCATAACTTCAAGTTCAGAGGGTGCACTCCTATTATTGTTGTAAGAATTTCCATAAGCATTACCATTGTTGTGAGGATATGGCTTATAATTGTTGTTACCAAAATTACTCCTATAAGCATTATTTCCAAAGTTGTTATTTTTTATGATGTTCACATCAACTTGCTCTTCTTGAGCAACCAAAGAGGCTAAAGGAACATTATTTGGATCAATATGGGCTTTCCCATTAACAAGCATAGACATAATAATATCAATCTTATCA
Organism: Avena sativa; assembly: GCA_916181665.1. Classification (NCBI taxonomy): domain Eukaryota; kingdom Viridiplantae; phylum Streptophyta; class Magnoliopsida; order Poales; family Poaceae; genus Avena; species Avena sativa. The sequence goes on along the minus strand of OV702292.1, from coordinate 265,700,151 downwards.
CTCAAGGAGGAGGTTTCCTCAATAGAATTTACCTTCCTACCTTGTGGAGCTCTCTCAGTATGCCATTCAGAATAATTAACCATCATATTGTCCAGAAGTTTTGTTGCAGCACCCAAAGTGATGGTCATAAAGGTACCTCCAGCAGTAGAGTCTAATAAGTTCCTTGAAGAATAGTTCAGTCCTGCATAAAAGGTTTGGATGATCATCCAAGCAGTCAGTCCATGAGTGGGACAATTCTTTACCAAAGATTTCATTCTTTCCCAAGATCGAGCAACATGTTCATTATCAGATTGTTTAAACTTCATTATTTCACTTCTCATAGATATAATCTTAGCAGGAGGATAGTACTTCCCAATGAAAGCATCTTTGCATTTAGTCCAAGAATCAATACTATTCCTAGTTAAGGAATTCAACCATTCTTTAGCTTTTCCTCTCAAAGAGAAAAGAAACAATTTCAGCTTAATAATATCACCATCTATATCCCTATGCTTTTGCATCTCACAAAGTTCAACAAAGTTATTTAGATGGGCAGCAGCATCTTCATTACCAATACCAGAAAATTGTTCTCTCATAACAAGATTGAGTAAAGCAGGTTTTTCTCAAAGAAAGTATCTTCAGGCACAGGTGGAGCAATAGGTGTGCTCATAAAATCATTGTTGTTGGTGCTAGTGAAGTCACACAACTTAGTGTTTTCAAGAGTAGTCATTTTTTGTGTTTTCAAATAATAAAGCAAACTTGTAAAAACTATTTTTCGTGTGTTTTTGATAAAGAAACAAGCAAACAAAACAAAAAGAAACTAAGCAAAACAAAAATAACAAAGTAAAGAGATTGGTTATGAGGGACTCCCCTTGTGAAGATGTCCTTGACTCCCCGGCAACGGCGCCAGAAAAATGCTTGATGGCTCAGTGTTGATGTAGAGCTCGTTGGGAACCCCAAGAAGAAGGTATGATGAGCACAGCAACAAGTTTCCCTCAGTTATGAAACCAAGGATTAATCGAACCAGTAGGAGCAAGGAAAAACCCCAAAAGTGTTGCTAGCTGAGCCTTGGCAGGGCGCACTACCGGTGCTAGTAGCAACGTGGAGACCTGCACAACACAACCACAGAACTCTGTCCCCAACTTGCGATGAGGTTGTCAATCTCACCGTGTTTTGCTGAAAACAAAGGATTAAACGTATCGAATGGAAGGAAGTAATAGTTTGTAGAAAGTAAACACAAAGCAGTAAACAATTTATAGATTGTATATAAAATAAAAGGACCAGGATCCATAGTTCACTAGAGGTGGCTCTCCTTAAGATAGATAACATGCTGGGTGAACAAATTACAGCGGGGCAATTGACAAACATCGAGAAAGCAATACATGCATATACTAATCATCTTGACTTCTTTGGAACTTGATTGGGCATTACAACATTATACATAGACCGCCATCCAACTGCATCTATGACTAATAATCCACCTTCAGGTTATCATCCGAAACCCCTCCAGTATTAAGTTACAAGCAACAGATTATTGCTTTACTAATTGCGTGTAAAGTAAACAATATGATTGTTCTATGAACAAATGATTGTTGTTTTCTCCCTAATAGCAACAGCACATCTAGTCCCTTAAAGATTTCTGTCACTTCTCTAGATTACCAAAGGCATGAACCCACTATCGAGCATAAATACTAACTCTTGGAGTTGCTAGCATCTACTTGGCCAAGATAGCTACTAACAACGGAAAGCATGCAAGATCACAAATAATAAAGACATGATAGAATCAATAATCAATCTAAAATAGCATCTCAATATCCATCGGATCCCCGCAAACACAACATGCAGAATTACAAATAGATGATCTTGATCATGAACAAAGCTCACAAGATCTAGACATGAAAGCACAAAGGAGGAGAACCAGCCATCTAGCTACTACATGGATTCGTAGTCCAAGGATGAACTACTCACGCATCACACCGGAGGCTTGCATGGTGATGAAGAAGGCCTCTAGGGTGAATTCCCCTCTCCGGCAGGGTGCCGGGAAGAGCTTCAGATCCCTCCCGATCTAGGGATGGAGATGACAGCGGCTACAGACTCTTTCATGGATTTTTGATCAGGTACTTAGGGTTTTCGTCCCGAGGGCATCTTATAGGCGGAAGGAGAGGCCGAGGGGGTGTCGGAGGCGACCAGACCACCCCCTGGCACGGGCCAGGTTGGGCTGCGTGGCCAGGTAGTGTGGTGGCCCCCTGGCCCCTCTCCGTCTCGTACTCTGGCATCTGATGACTTTCGGAAAAATAGTCACTCTGGCTTTTGTCCCGCCCAATTCCGAGAATATTCATTTTCTGACTTTCCTGGAACCAAAAACAGCAGAAAACAGGCAGTTGGCACTGTGGCTCTTGTTAATAGGTTAGTCGAAGAAATCATATGAAAAGTACTCCAAACTGTGGACAAAACACAAGAAAGTGGAGAAAACCAAGCATGGAACATCAATAGATACATTTGCAATGTATCAAGCGACTAACAGAGACACCCAAGAAGTAGTGTAGATCACCAAGATCCTTGAGAGAGAACTCCCGGCACAACGAGTCAATCGTCGATCGAAGTAAGACCAATGAGGAGGCAGTGAGGACGATGTCATCGACATAGAGTAGAAGGTACACCAAGTCGTTTCCTCTCTTGCGAATGAATAGTGATGGGTTGGCACGTGAGGCAGAGAAGCCAAGTGTCCCGAGGGAAGTGGAAAACCGACTGAACCAGGCTCGTGGTGCCTGTTTAAGACCATACAACGACCTATTAAGACGACAAACATGATCAGGGTGAGTGTTGTCAACAAAGCCAGATGGTTGCTAGCAATAGACTGTTTCAGAGAGAGTGCCATTGAGAAAGGCATTGTCGACATTGAGCTGGTGTATGAGCCAATCACTAGACACAACTAGTGTGAGCACCATTCAAACTGTGGCCGGTTTGATGACCGGGCTGAAAGTCTCATCGAAGTCGACACCGGATTGCTGAGAGAAACCCCGGAGGACCCAACGAGCCTTATATCGTTCCAATGTACCATCAGAATTAAACTTATGGTGGAAAATCCGCTTGCCGGAGACAACATTAGCACCAGGAGGGTGCGGCAGCAAATCCCAAGTGTGATTGGCATGCAAAGCATTGTACTCACGCTGCATGGCCGCTCGCTAGTGGTCGTCAGAGAGAGCCGCCCGAAAAGTCTTGGGAAGTGGGGAGAGAGTATCAACAACGAGGGTGAGTCGATCAACCGGTTGACGAAATCCGTGCTTGCCACGTGTAGCCATGGAGTGTGCATTGATGACTGGAGGCACAGTCACGGCTTTCAACGGAATGACAACGGTGGGCGGTGAGGGTGGCATAGAAGGTGGTGCAGACGGGGACAATGGTGGAGAGGCTGGCTCTGCTGTCTCAGGATCTGGCGAAGTGGTGGCAAGAGGACGAGCAACTGGACGAGGTACCATGAGTGGTGTGTGGAGATCATCCAGGAAGTCAAAATCGGAGGTAGCAAGAGGAGAATGACCAGCGAAGGGGAATTGGTTCTCATCGAATGTCACATGGCGAGAGAGGATGATTTTGTTGGAATGGAGATCAAGACAACGATAACCGAAATGCTTATCTACGTATCCAAGAAAAACACAAGGTGTAGATCGTGGAGAGAATTTATGAGGGGCAGTAGTGGAAAGGTCGGGGTAACAAAGACACCCAAACACTCGTAAATGACTATAGTCAGGAGGACTTTCATGGAGAGCCGAGTGAGGAGTGGAAAAAGCTATTGTTTTGGAAGGGTGGCAATTGAGAAGGAAGGTGGCTGCATGAAGAGCTTCCATCCAATATATAGGGGGCATGCTAGCCTGAAAAAGTAGGGAGCAAAGGATGCTATTGATGGTGCGAAGGATGCGCTCGGCTCGACCATTTTGCTAGGATGTATGTGGACACGACATGCGGAGTGCAATACCGTGAGAGAGAAAGAAGGTGCATGCAGCGGTGTTATCGAACTCACCACCGTTATCACATTGGACACGGCGATGACGGTGCCGAACTGACTAGGGACATATGCGAAGAAGTTCTTTATGGTGGAGAACACACCAGACTTCAAACGCAATGGAAATGTCCATGCATAGTGAGTGTGATCATCGAGGATAACCAAATAGTATTTATAGCCAAAGATGCTTAAAAATGGTGATGTCCACAAATCACAATGAACAAGATTAAATTTAGTGGTGGCACGTGAATAATTATTCTCAAAGGGAAGTCGTACATGACGTCCAAGTTGGCAGGCATGACAAAGAGCATCAAGAGGAGGTTCTTTATTACATACAATGTGAGAAGATTTCACAAGATGACTAAGAGCTTCACGACCAATGTGTCCTAGGCGACGATGCCACAAGGTGGAGGAGGACGTCCTGGAGGCAGCGGAGACATTGGAGGGTAACTGGAAAGGGTAAAGATCGCCACGACTATTGCACCGAATAATTACGTTTCGAGTGCGAAGATCCTTCACAGAAAGACCAAAAGAATCAAATTCCATAGAACAATTATTATCAGTGGTAAACTGGCAGACTGATATAAGATTTTTAATTATGGTAGGAGAAACTAGAACATTATTTAGATGAAAGTTGTGTGTGGGAGTAGAGATGGAGGCATGACCAGTGGACGTGACAGGGAGAATGGAGCCATTGCCAACTACTATTGGAGAATGTGCAGCGGAAGAGGGAAAGTGGAATTGGAGATTACCAAGAGAGGATGTCATGTGAGCCGAGGCGCCAGTGTCCATGACCCATTCGACTCTGCTTGGTGGCGTGAGAGTCATGGTGTTGAAGGAGTGCATCAACTGTTGTTGATCCCATGTAGTCAGTGCAGAGGTGTTGTAGCTCGGAGTTGAAAAAGCCGGGCTTGGAGCTGTCCACGTCGGCGCCGCATGGGATAAAATTGGCTGATTAGTGAGGAATGCTTGGCCTTGTGGACTAGCACCGAGAATACCTTGCCCAGGTCGAAGTGGCTGACCAGACCACATTTGAATCGACCCTGCCTAGGGATTGCTGAAGGAGGGCCACTGTGATGCCGCTGCCCTTGTGTTGCCGTTGCCATAGCTACTGCAGGCACCATAACCACCGCTGCCATTGCGGTTGTTATTACAACAATGGTTGCTATTACAATTGCCGCCCCCGCGTTCGCTGGTGTTGCCGTTACCGCCACCAGAGGCGTTGGTGGCGTTGGCCTGCTGAACCAGGACAGAAGAATTAGCTGGGCGTTCATTCACCTTTGTAAGGGAGTTGCCACTGGCGTAGAACACCTAGTGCGCTGACGATGGGCCAGAGCACATGTTCTCGAGAAGCAGTGCAGAACGCAGCTCACTGAAGGAGGGCAGGGGTACTCGCATGCCCAAGTTCATTCGCATGTTGGCATATTGAGGACTGAGACCGCAGAGGGTCTTACAGACCAAGTTACGGTCTGAATGGTGATGCCGAGACCGACGAGCTCATCGGCGAGACCCTTTATTTTCCTACAGTAATCAATCATCGATAGATCACCTTGTTGAAGGCTGTAGAATTCTTCCTCTAGAAGAATAACACGGGTGTCGGTGTTGTCGCGGTGAAGGTCCTCGATCTGCTGCCAGACGGAGTGCGCCATAGTCGTGGTGGAGGAGTGCATCAACATGCTTTGGGGAGGAGCAAAGATGGCTTCGTACAGCCATGAGAGGACCAAGGCGTCACGGCGATGCCACGCGGGGTGGACGCCGGTGGTGCCGATGGCTGCCGGCTCAGCGATGTGCTCGTTGAGAGCATACTTGGTGAGCGCGACTTCAAACACCCGGCGCCAGGCGAGATAATTGCCAGCCTCAATATCAAGGAGATAATTGCCAGCCTCAATATCAAGGGTAAGGGGAACGATGGCCTTGACGTTGGATATAGCAAAGAGCGTGGCACGAGCCTCAGCTTCGGCCGCGGCAGCCAGTTCCTCAGGTGAGGGAACCATTGGGGAGAGAGTCAGAGAGTTTAGATGGGATCGTAAAAGTATGATATCATGATAGCGAATAGCAGTAGTCGCTCTAATGTTGTATATTGCATCGATCAGTTTAAGTACACGGGGAGTTGTACATGAAGAGGCACTTAAACACACACGTTACAAATAGAAGACCAGCAGTTCAGAAGGAGGACTTGGCATGGTAATACAAGAAGGATTTAACTTAAAGCATAATTTATAACCGTGATTTATAGGCGTGATAATTAGTTGAAGCTGAAGCATTCAACGTGAGCAACTCACGCACAACCATGCATGCCAAGCATTGCATGCATCTATGGGGTCAAATCGGATCGATCATAACAATCGGTCAAACGAGCAATAATACTGCACTTCCCAAACATTTTTTATTTTGGTCAAAGCTGAGAAAAACTACAGTATAGTGAAATTGCAGTATTTGTCCACTGAAAATACTTCAATTTTAGAATACTGCGGTTTAGAAAAAGTGGAGCTCCCAAACTAGGCCTAACTTTTAGAAAATCTAAAAATAAATTCTAGACATAATCAATATTGTATTCTATAAGTATGAAAAATCACAATCCAAAATTCTCGTAATGCAAAGTATTTTAAATTGGTATTTACACGTTTATAAGATATGACATCCCATTTTTTAGACGTTTTTCAAATTTTAAATATAATTTTTTATTTTTTAAAAACTAAAATCACTACTGTCTATGCGCACCGAATCTTTGCTCCACCCCCCCCCCCCCCCCCCCCGGCGCCCCCCCGCCCCGCGCCGTCCTCTTTCTTCACACCGGGCACCCCGCCCCCCCGCCTGTCCAGATCCTCCCTCACAGTCGCCACACCGACCATGCGCGCCTCCACCACCGACGCAGACGAGCGCCCCCTCGTCGAACTCGGCGTCGTTGCCCCCACGCCTTCCACCTGCTCCCCCTCCCCCGCCAGCGGGCTGGCCCCACCGGGATTTTCCCGCGCCGTCCGATGCAACGCCCGCTCCTCCGGCTCCGCCTCGGGTGCCGATGTCGCCGGTCCCTCCTACCCAGGGAACGCGATATCGACCACCAAGTACACGGCTGCCAGCTTCCTTCCCAAGTCACTCTTCGAGCAGTTCCGCCGCGTTGCCAATTGCTTCTTCCTCGTCGTCGCGTGCGTCTCCTTCAGCCCGCTCGCGCCCTACCGCGCCGTCTCCGTCCTGCTACCGCTCGTCGTAGTAGTGTCGGCCGCAATGGCCAAGGAGGCAGTCGAGGACTGGCGCCGGAAGCAGCAGGTGCGTGCGGTTGCTTTGTTGGTTGGGGCACTGGAGGTTGCTGATCCCACTGCCTTGCTTTCGGGCAACGTGTGAAAAAAAATGTGGCCAGGGCTGCTTTGTCGGTTGGGGCACTGGAGGTTGCCTTAGATTGTTGACTACTCATGTTCCTTTCTGGTCAGGTCCACATGGTTGTTGTGATCCTTGATTCGAAATTCTGAGCTGGGTTCGTTCATCTCGTGAATGTAGCAATATATGGTTTCTGCTTGATCCTGAGTTCTCCTACCTGTTAGTGTAAAATAGGTATTGATCCTGGGTGTTTTAAATAATTTTGAGATAGGCGGCTCCGTTTGGCTTCAAAGTATTTTTGAAGTATTCTCCGCATACTTTGGTTTCTGAAAATACTTAAGTATTGAATACTTTAGGGTGTTTGGATTCAATAAATACTGTGGTTTTAAAACTGAAGTATCCTCCAAAAACATGGTATTTTTTAAGTATTTGAGAAAGAGACAAGACCCACTTTTTTCTAAAACTGAGAAAGGAGAAAAACTATGGTATTGGTTTGCCAGGCGCTAAAATACTTTGGTTTTAGAATACCTCGGTTTAGGAAATACTAAGCTACCAAACGGAGCCTGGCATTGGAGTGATTCAGGAATTGTTTGTGTGCTGCGAAGCAAAGATATTACTATCTGTCTGCAATCCTGGCATGGCGATATAGTGAATATAGTTTCTGATACTCAATTTATCAAGTGGCGGTTAGTATCATAAGCACAGGGTTTGCTGTAGTATTTCAGTATGCAATCCAAATTTCCAGGATATGGTTATTGTTCCTGTGTGGTCCCCTCTGTCTACTGTTCCTGTGTGCCGTTCCTCTCCTTGTAGTTTGTTGGTAGCAGGTGCTTTCTTAGGAATATTGTTCGTTTATAGGGCTACAGTGCATGTTCTTGCTGATGGATGGGTCAGTCGGTACCTGCCAGAACTTGCACCTTTTTTTGTTAGTTATTGAGTTAACTAGGCTGTGCTAACGAAACGACGATCGTTTCATCAGGTAATCAAAAAATTGCTTTATTATGCCCTGGATTTTTTGTAATTTTCTGTTCTTGTAGTCACCAACTCACCATATGTGATTATACTACACAGAAAGAATGAAGCTAGTTACATGTGTTTATGGACTATATCAACTTGGACTGATACATTATGCGTGGAGTATAATTTTATTATCCCTATACAGCAAAAAAATGTTGCCACTCCATCAACAATATATGCCGATCATATTCTTAATTTTTTGACTAAAGCCTTTTTGTTTTGTTTAGGACATAGAAGTAAACAATAGGAACGTTGAGGTGTTTGATGGGGCCCAATCCTTTCATGAAACAGAATGGAGGAAGCTCCAAGTTGGTGATATAGTTAAAGTAAAAAAGGATGAGTTCTTCCCTGCGGATCTTCTTTTGCTTTCCTCGTGTCACGATAATGGAATATGTTATGTTGAAACAACGAATCTAGATGGAGAGACAAACTTGAAGAGAAAACAATCATTGGACGCGACTGTGGGCTTGAGTGAGGAGCATTCTTTACACAGTTTCAAGGCTTTCATACAATGTGAGGATCCGAACGAGAAATTGTACTCTTTCCTAGGGACACTGTACTACAGTGAGCAACAATATCCTCTATCTCCACAACAGATCCTGCTAAGGGGCTCAAAGCTTCGGAATACAAACTTCGTATATGGTGCTGTAATATTCACGGGGCATGAAACAAAGGTAATGAAGAATGCAACAGAGCCACCATCGAAGAGGAGTTCTGTTGAGCGGAGGATGGACAAAATAGTTTATCTTCTTTTTGCAATTCTCCTCTTTATTGCGTCGTTTGGGTCAATTTACTTTGGGATTAAGACGAAGGCTGAATTAAATGCAGGAAGCTATGCATGGTACCTAAGACCAGATCAATCCAGTATATTCTTTGATCCAAACAGAGCATCATTTGCAGCCTTTTGCCATTTTCTGACAAGTCTAATGTTGTATGTATGCTTGGTGCCCATCTCATTGTACATATCAATAGAAATGGTTAAAGTCTTACAGAGCACTTTCATCAACCAAGACCAACATATGTATTGCGAAGAATCTGATAAGCCAGCAAGGGCTCGCACATCAAATTTAAATGAGGAACTTGGTCAAGTCCATACTATACTCTCTGACAAAACAGGAACCTTAACATGCAATTCGATGGAGTTCATCAAATGTTCCATTGCTGGTGTTGCCTATGGAGACAGCCTTAGGGAAGTGGAGATTTCTTACGGAGGAATAGAGGAAGCATCTGGCTATAATGTTCATAAGGATTCAACTAAATCTAAAAAATATGTCAAGGGATTTAACTTCACTGATGTTCGTTTGATGAATGGAGAATGGACCAAAGAATGCCGTCGAGATGCTATAGAGATGTTCTTTCGTGTATTAGCTGTTTGTCACACTACAATTCCAGTAACAGAAAAAAAATCTATTGAGATATCTTATGAGGCCGAGTCTCCTGATGAGGGAGCTCTTGTTACAGCTGCAAGAGAATTTGGTTTTGAATTTTTTCATAGGACACAGACAACCATATCAGTGCGTGAGTATGATCCTGTCTTAGGTAGAAAAGTGGATAGGTGCTTATCTTTTCCACTGTGATCTGTGCTTATTATTCCAAGTGTTGACATTTATCTCGTATATGACACCTAATTTATTTCAGAACATATAAGGTACTCAACATCTTGGAGTTTAGCAGTGCCCGGAAGAGAATGTCTGTTATTCTGAAGACAGAAGAGGGTCGGCTATTTCTGTTCTGCAAAGGAGCTGACAGGTGTGGTATTTTGATGTGTGATGAAAATTTTCTATGCACTACAAGTAGTAATTTTGTACCCGTGCAAAAAAAAAGTACTCCCTCCGGCCCAAATTAATTGGCACAGCCATATACTATGTCGAGTACAAGTGAATTCCTGAGCTGCGTCTATTAATTTGGGCCAGAGGAAGTAGTAGTTTTGTAGTACTTTATCATTTTGTTGCATTATAGTTACTTCTGTTTAGCTGATTAAATGCCAAACAGCATAAAAATAATAGGTTCAAGCCTCCAACCTGGTCTGATAACTACATTACATAAATCACATTACCTTGCCGGATATTAAATAGACATGCTAACATTGTTCTGCCTTCTGAAAGTTTTATTAACATATCTATATTTTTGTCTCGGTATCCTTCTGCTTCAGTGTAATACTTGAAAGGCTCTCCAAGGATAATGAAAAACCTTGTCTAAACAATACAAAGCGACACATTGAAGAATATTCAGAGGCAGGTCTACGGACCCTGTCACTTGCATATCGTGAACTTGCCGAGGAAGAGTATGCTACCTGGAATAAGGAGTACTCATCAGCCAAGAATTCTATACATACCAATCATGATGCAGCTGTGGAGAAGGCATCAGAAGATATTGAGAAAGATTTGGTTCTCTTAGGTGCTACTGCTGTTGAGGACAGACTGCAAAAGGGGGTATGTTGATTTTCATGTGGGGCTTCTACTTTTTTTTATGCATTTGAATATCTACGCTCCTACTTTTTTTTGTCCTTGAGAGTAGCAGCGCACATGTCCTTTACAAAATAACTCTCATGTGTTTCTGTTTAGTTACTTTCACATAGTTGTGCTTCTCGTACTTCGCTTGTTCAGTTGTTCTGATATCTGTTGATGACCTTTCCTCCTGAATTTTTCCTTGCGTACACAGACTATCTAACTCTTTCATTCTACATGCTCAATGCACACTAAATTCTTGCAGGTTCCAGAGTGTATTCACAAACTTGCACAAGCTGGAATTAAGATCTGGATTTTAACAGGAGACAAACTGGAAACAGCTGTCAACATAGGGTTAGCTCCATATGTTTTTACATTCCTGAGAACTGCGATCTCATTATCTTAAAATTTTGATTTGTTTGTTACACTGAGAACTCAGATCTTATTACCTCAAAATTTTATGTGTATCGGTGCTTGATATGTAGTTATTCTTGCAACCTATTGAGGAAGGAGATGGAGACATATTTTGTAACACTGGACAACTCAGGGTCAAATGCTCCTGAGGGATGCAACCAGGAAGGCAGCAGAATGGTATGTAACTACAGAAAGGAAAAATGTTTTCTTATCTCCTGCTACTTGCATGTATGCATAGACAATTGATTAGTATCCTGTGCAAATTGCTCTTTAAGCATACATATGTAAAGTAACAAACACTGTTGGGTCATCGAAAAAACACCATGATTTAGTTGGACTGCCCCATTTACCAATGTACCGTATAAAGTGCCAACCTACATCCAAGGGTAGAAAACAGAGATGGAAACACTGTTCATCTTCCTCAATCCCTGATCCTCATTTGTGCTGAATCCTAATTGGGTCTCATCACCTAAGACCATCAACATTGATTCTGTCCATGCCAGTGTGCTGTCACGAGAGCTCATTCTTGTCGGAGATTCGTCCCGCGAAGGAAACTAGGGTCCAACGATCCCTTGGTTCGTGAGGGGGCTGAATACGCAGTTCGAAGGAAACTCGGCGACGGTGGCGGCGGCGGAGCAAGCACACGATAGAGAGGTGACACGTTTTTTTTTTACCCAGGTTCGGGACCCTCGTGAGGAGGTAAAGCCCCCACTACTGCTTTGTTGTATTGCTTGCGTGCTTCGTGAGGGTACAATGGAGGATGAAAGTCTAGGGTCTTAGATCTCAGGGATCCATTCCCTCTAAGGTAGGACAAGGGCTCCTTACATAGGGCGATGTCGGGCCTCTTCCCCCGGTCCATGGGTGGGAAGGGTCACCACAGTGTCGTTCCCTGAGGTCTTGGTCTACAGGACTGCTTTTTGGTGGACCGGGTCTTGGACGCCGGGTGCTTCCCCATCTGCTGGTAAAGTGGCCTTCCTTTTCCGTGTTTGTCCTCGTACGGTGCTACCCGTTGTCTCTCTTGCACCTAAAGGTGGCGCACCTGCCACGCTGAGGTCGTCTGTCCTTCTGTTGCAGGAATGGTGTCGGGTCAGACCTTCCTTTACTGAGGCAAATAGAGGGCGCAGGGCCGCAGCGCCCCTTGTCGGGGCTTGCCTCACCCGCTGGCCGCCTAGCGGGATTACCGATATGCCCTGGAGCATGCTCCAGAGTATCCAAAGTCGGGCGGTGCGGTGGATCGCTGAAGGGGGGCGGGTCCCCCTCTAGAGGGCGTTTCCTCACGAGACGGGGCCTCGCGAGGGGCCACTCTCCCGGGCCGCCTCTCGAGGCATCGTGACCTCTTGAAGGCTTGTCTCGGTCAGATGTTGGACCTGCTAACCGCTGGGTCGTGGCATCCCGGTTGCTAGGGCCCCGACAGTAGCCCTCGTGCGCTTGGCTTGGACATGTCCTCTGATGGACTCGAAGGGGCAAGCGGCCTAGGACGGTTAGTGGGCCCAACGCTCGTATGGTCAACACGGACCTGCCACGCCCTTATCCTGGCTGTCGATTTGAAACGTCCGTGAGTTCTCAACCGCAAATCTTGGGCATGTTGCCTCCGCCCTGGTAGTTCCCACGACGCGATGGCGCGTGGGGCCTCGTAGTTATTATCGCGTGCCGGGCGCAACGATATGTCTTTTCAACTGACCCCGTTATATCGGGGCATGGGCGCGTGATCTTCTCACTCCACGCCACTATTCCCCTTTCTCCTTGTTGCGCGCTGGTGCGAAGACTTATCCCCCCAATGGCACCCAAGCGCTTCTTAGTTGCCGAGAAGGGCAAGGCCGTGGCAACGGCAGCAGAAGAGACCCCTCCGGCCAAGTGGAGTCGGGGACGGCCGCGGGGCAGCGGCCTCGCGGCGCCCCTAGGCCGGCACGCGCCTTCGAGAAGGACCTCCGTCCAAGCCACTCTGGAGGCGGGGAGGAACACTCCCAGGGGGTGCGACCGAGTGTGTGTGGGCTGCGGCTGTCGGAACCACCATTCTGGATCGAGGGTTAGCCCGGGCCAAGCGCTGTCCCGATCCAGGCTCAAGATTGAAGGAGAAGGCGAACCCGAGCAGGTCACCGACTTCGTCCTTATCCTGAAGGGCGACGACTGGTCCGCCAAGGTACGGCTCCCGTCGCATTTAGCCCTTACCGCGGGGGCCCATCTCCAGGAATTCGTGCCGCTGAGGCATTCAGGAGGTGGCGACTGGTAGGCCGTGGAACTTGAGGTTCCTACGCTTGGGGAGGTGTACCTCGCCTTCGGTTGGAAGAGCTTCGTCTGCGACCACGAGATCGGGCGCGGCTCGGTGCTAAGGTTCCGCTACGGCGCCGAGAAGGGTTTCTCGGTGGTGGTGTACGACCCCATGTCGTGCCGCGTGGATTACCCCCGCCACCTCTGAAAAGGTTAGGGGGTCCGGGATGCGGCCATGGCGATGTCGTCGTGGCTTGCACACCTTTGCAGGGGCTATAACTACCTCTAGTTTCCTGTCTTGTGGACTAGGTTTGTAAGGAAGACTATCATGGATGTCTATAGGCGGATCTTCGCGCTTGTCGCTTCTCCTTTTGCACGTTTTTGTTGTAATGCTTGGAGTTTTGGTGTTCATGGTGCGGAGTTGGTTCGGCGAAACTGGCAACGGTCGGTGTATCGTCTTCCCAGGCGGCGGGCCTTGCGAGCCCCCTGTGATCTTGCCCGGGGTTTGGCGTCGAGAGGCGAGGCCTCGCGAGGGGGGGGGGGGGCGCTTGCGGAGGCCGCGCCCATTTAGGTGACCTCCGGAGGTGGCGTCAGGAGACAGTACCCTCGTCGGGAGCCTCTGGCCGATGGTCTTGCTCGCTGCACCGGGGGTCATGCGCAGTGACTCATGAGGAGCCTCCGCGTGTCTCCGGGTCCAACTGCTTGGGCGGTGCTAACCTCTAGAGGCTTGTGCGCGTTGTTATACCGCGAGCCTCCTCTCAGGGGGAGTGCCGTTGCGCGGGGTTTTTACCGTTGGTAAGGCAAACTTGTCATTGGGCCCTTTCCTGGGTCGCGAGTCCAGCGATTGCAGCTCCATAAGGTTTTGTCTCACGTGCCCCTCGTAGAGCCTCATGAGGAGATGGCCGTAGAGGGAAATATGCGCGGCGTGGGAGGCCCTGCAATGAACATACGTGGCTAGCCATGGGCGTCAGGAGCCGTGGGTGAGGTAACTTGCTGCTGTAGACTGGCGGCAAGTTCAGAGCTCAGCACTCTAGGCCCTGTAGTTTTCTGGCTGCCTAAGGGGTGAGTGCCTTACGAGCCGTCGTGCAAGCCTCTCGGGGAGAAGGCCGTCAGGCTATCATGGGAATTTTGATTTTTTAAAGGCCAGGGACCGTGGGTGAGGTAACTTGCAGCCGGGGAACGGGTCGTAAGTTAGAGCTCGACACTTTAGGCCCTAGAGAGCTTAGGCCGCGGAGGCGCAGTGCCTCACGAGCCGTTGCGACGATATTTTTGGTCAGGAACCGTGGGTGAGGTAACTCGCAGTCGAGGAACGGGCCGTGAGTTCAGAGCTCGACACTTTAGGTCCTGCCAAGCTTAGGCCGCGGAGGAGCAGTGCCTCATGAGCCGCCGCGACGATAAAAATTTGGGTCAGGAACCGTGGGTGAGGTAACTCACAGCCGAGGAACGGGCCGTGAGTTCAGAGCTGGACACTTTAGGTCCTGACAAGCTTAGGCCGCGGAGGAGCAGTGCCTCACGAGCCATCGCGGCGATAAAAATTTGGGTCAGAAATCATGGGTGAGGTAACTCACAGCCGAGGAACAGGCCGTGAGTTCAGAGCTCGACACTTTAGGTCCTGACGAGCTTAGGCCGGAGGGGCAGTGCCTCACGAGCCGCCCCGTAGACCTTACCAGGAGAGGGCCGTAGGGAAAAGGCACGTGCCGCTAAGGGTCCACACATGCGTCGCGCGAGGGTCTCAAGCACCAGGAACCATGGGTGAGGTGACTTATGGCCGGAACTAGTCTGTAAGTTCAGAGCTCGACACTTTAGGCTCTGATGTTGACGGGGAGTGACCTGGCGATGAGCACTGCGCGTAGCCCCTGCTCGTGCGGTGTATGCGAGGGAACCCTGGCGGCATGGTTTTTGGAGAAATGCCTTTCCGAGGGAAAAACCAAATAGTGACATGTGCGTGAAGCACAAGATCCAAAAAACCGCCGGCAGTTCAAGCTTATTACAATGCCATCGTGGCTTGCACGTGGTCTTACAAGAGATTAAGTTCTAAGGGATGAGGGTTTGTCGAGGGTCACCTTCAAAAACTTGTGGAGTCGGGCGCGCCGTTCGGAGAGGCTTGTCCACCTTCTAGCAGCCCGATCCACCTGCTCAGCTGGTGGCTCAGTCGCCGCTGTGGAGGCAGTTGGTGTTGTAGGCGCGCCGGTGCAGTCCATCGAGGGAGCACGAGGCCTCTTACCTCGTCGCAGGCTCGCAACGAACCGTGATGACCTCGTCGCTGCCTCCAGGCATCTTGATCATGTTGTAGGCATGGTGAGTGGTGGCCATGAACTTGGCCAGCGCGGGGTAGCCGAGTATGACGTTGTACGGGAGGTTGATGTGTGCCATGTCGAAGTCGATGAGCTCGGTACAGTAGTTGTCGCGTGTCCCTAACGTGACGGAGAGGCGCACCTGCCTAATGGGTATGGTGGATCCATCGGTCACTCTGGAGAACGGCATGGTCGGCATCAGCTTGTCGTATGGCACCTGTAGTTGGGTGAAAGTATCGGTGGAGATCATGTTCAGGCCCGCGCCTCCATCGATGAGGGTCTTCACGACTGCGATGTTGATGATGGTAGGGGTGCAGATCATGGGGAGAGTGCCCACCGGCCTGATGGAAGTGAGGTGGTCACGGGCGTCGAAGGTGATGGCGCACTGGGACCACTTGAGCTTTGGGGATGGAACACCTTGTCTGGCAGCCGCAACCTCGCGAGTGAGTAGCTTGAAGTGCCGGTTGGACATCGGGGCCTGGGAACCACCAAGGATGCAGGCTATGGCTCCCTGTGGCACTTGGTAGCCCCTAGGATCCTCTGCACGCCCTTTCTCCTGCGGGTGAGGGTGCTGTTGCACAGCATTGGCCTGGTGGCCTGTCGGAGGGGGATCGCGTCCGCTGGAGTTGCTGTTCTAGCGCTCGTCGCCACGGTTGCCACCGCTCGAGCCGCCTTGCTCGTCGCCCGGTCTTCCCTTCCTCTAGTTGCTGCGCATGTCGCGGAGCTTCTTGAGCTCGTAGCAGTCGTCGGTGGGGTGCCCATGTTTCTTGTGGAGGTGGCAGTACGAGTTGTCGTCCCGCTCTCTTTCACCGTTCTCCTCGCGAGGACTCTTCCGATCTGGCTCTGCGGCCAAGACGGTGGCGGTCTTGCGCTTGGGGTCTTTGTCCTTGCCCTTGGATGAGCCTGAGGCCTTGGGGGTAGTTTCTGCCTCGGCGAGGCCAATCATCCGCCCTGCCTCCGCCTTAGTGCACTTCTCAGCCATGACGAAGAGCTCGGAAGCCGTGGTGAGGCTCTCACCCCGGATGCCGATCTTCTCCCTCATCTTGACGTCCTTCATGCCCTTGGAGAAAGCGGTGATGACGTTGGAGTCCGAGATCTTGGGGATCTTGTTGCGGACTCGGCTGAACCTCTGCAGGAACTTGAAGAGGGTCTCTCCAGGTTGCTGGTGTACTTGACGTAGGTCGTAGTAGGTGAGCGGTGCTCGTAGGTCCCCTTGAAGTTGGCGATGAAGAGGGAGCTGAGCTCCGCCAATGAGTTGATTGATTCCTCGGAAAGGTTCATCAGCCAGGTGTTGGCCGTCTCCTTCAGGCACAGGGGGAACCAATTCGCCATGATGCGGTCATCTCCTCCCGCGGCCTCGACGCCCGTGGTGTAAAGCTGCAGGAACTCGCACGGGTTGGTCGTTTCGTCATAGCGTGCTGGTGTCTCCGGGCAGAACTTGTGGGCCAGACCACGCGGCGGAGACTTTTGGTAAGGGCGAGGCAACCGCTGGCTTGGACCACCTTGCCGTTGGTGAGGGCCGCGCGGTTCTGCCGACCCGCGGCGGCGATTTCCTCAGCGAGACGATCCTCGCGCCCGTGCAGCTGCATCTCAGCGGCGGGAGGCGAGACGATCTGGCAGCTGTTTGTGGGTGGTAGAGTGACGTCGTCGGGCTTGGGCGCGCTCTCGCGGTGGCGAGGCGGGAGCGGGCCCCTAGCCCCCGGCGCCCCGTCCTCGCCTCGAGCCCCTGGGCCTTCCGGGGAGAGGGTGGCGATGTCGGGAGTTCGGCTATCCGGTTGCACCACCTCTCCTTGCCCTGCTCGGCCGATGGGTGGTCCAGGAGCTCGTGCACCATGCGCTTGGCGGCCTCCGGGGTGAGACGCTCAGGGCGGCCGCGTGAGGATGCGGTGCGCGAGAGCGACGTGGCGCCATGCGAGGAGGAAAGGGGTTCCCGCGACGGGCGGTAGGAGGAGCCCCCTTCGTCCTCCGTCCACGGGACCTGCTCGGAGGAAGTGCACCGCGGAGGCGGCTCTGTCTGGGCCTTGCTCGCCGTGCGGCGGAGGGCTAGTTCAGCGCGGGGCTCGTTGCTGGCCGACATGTCGTTGAGGTCGATGAAGGTCTTGAAAGCGCGCCTCAGCCCCCTACCTGGCGCGCCAAATGTCGGAGATTTGTCCCGCGAAGGAAACTAGGGTCCAACGATCCCTTGGTTCGTGAGGGGGCTGAACACGCGGTTCGAAGGAAACTCGGTGACGGTGGCGACGGCGGAGCAAGCACACGACAGAGAGGTGACACGTTTTTTTTTACCCAGGTTCGGGACCCTCGTGAGGAGGTAAAGCCCCTACTCCTGCTTTGTTGTATTGCTCGCGTGCTTCGCGAGGGTACAATGGAGGATGAAAGTCTAGGGTTTTAGATCTCAGGGATCCATCCCCTCTTAAGGTAGGAGAAGGGCTCCTTATATAGGGCGGTGTCGGGCCTTTTCCCCCGGTCCATGGGTGGGAAGGGTCACCACATTGCCGTTCCCTGAGGTCTTGGTCTACAAGACTGCTTTTTGGTGGACCGGGTCTTGGACGCCGGGCGCTTCCCCATCTGCTGTTAAAGTGGCCTTCCTTTTCCGCGTTTGTCCTCGTTCGGCGCTGCCCGCTGTCTCTCTTGCACCTAAACGGTAAGGTGGCGCACCTGCCACGCTGAGGTCGTCTGTCCTTCTGTTGCAGGAAAGGTGCCGGGCCGGACCTTCCTTTACCGAGGCGAATAGAGGGCGCGGGGCTGCAGCGCCCCTTGTCGGGGCTTGCCTCGCCCGCTGGCCGCCTAGCGGGATTACCGATATGCCCCGAAGCGTGCTCCAGAGTATTCAAAGTTGGGCGGTGCGGTGGAGCGCTGCAGGGGGGGGGGGGGGTCGCCCTCTAGGGGGGTCCCCCTCTAGAGGGCGTTTCCTCGCGAGGGGCCACTTGCCCGGGCCGCCTCTCTAGGCATCACGACCTCTTGAAGGCTTGTCTCGGTCAGATGCTGGACCTGCTAACCGCTGGGTCGTGGCACCCCGGTTGCTAGGGCCCCGACAATTCTGGAGGGTGCATCATGGTGGAGTATACATAATTCTCGCTCCAAGACGTGCTTCTGCTGGTGTATGGTGGAGCTGTGGAACATAATATATGACTGAGGATGTGTTATGAGGAAGAACACCCCTTCTATTCATAGGAAAAATGATCTGTGAAAACAAATGTTGGTTACTTTTGTGCCAATGGTTGCTGCAGCATCATGGGTTAGTTATTTCATCTACAACATGGCAAATCAAAGTTACTTTAAGAGCAGAAGTTCAGTAAATCTTAGAGTGGCAAGGCACGGTGGGGAGAAAAAGCTACTTCTGAACTCATAATTTGAGGCGAAAGTGGGGTCGTAGAAGATGGGACTGGTTTGTAGGATGTACAGAGTAAAACCTAGTGCATCATCTGTCATGGTGCCACTTGTATTTTTACAGTATTTAAGGCACTTCAAGCAGAGTACTAACTCATAAATAAATGTAGATTTTTAATGATATTCTCAAAGTACTAGCAAAGTCGAAAGACAGGTTTACATATATGAGGACAATGAATGTAGATTTGTGTACCATCTTTGTATCGGATAGGTCATACACAGAGGATCTACAGGACCAGTTTACTTGTACTCCCTCCGTCCTGAAAAGGATGTCGCAGATTTGTCTAAATTCGAATGTATCTAGACACTATTAAGTATATAGATACATCCAAATTTAAACTAATTTGCGACATCCTTTTCAACACGAAGGGAGTATGTGTTCTGCTGTTTCTTACTTTTTGTATTGGCTCATATAGGCTCCATATGAACAAATCGACATAAAATTACAAGATGCTCGAAGGCAAAATTCACTGAAAGGAACTTCAACACCGTTTGCTCTTATTGTTGATGGCAATGCTCTAACATATGCTCTTACGGGCAGTCTTAAGGATTCTTTTCTGGATCTAGCTGTTGATTGTGCATCTGTTTTATGTTGTCGCATGTCTCCTAAACAGAAAGCACTGGTTAGTAACATTCAGTAGTTATTTCTCTTGTTTAATCATTTTTTAACAAGATAATGCTGGTATTTTTATTTTTCTATCTATATATTGTACTTAGCCATTTGGAAGAATTGCAGATCACCAGGTTGGTTAAAACAAAGACAAAGAAAACTACACTAGCTATCGGCGATGGAGCAAATGACGTTGGTATGCTACAAGAGGCTGATATTGGTGTTGGAATAAGTGGTGCTGAGGGAATGCAGGTCTGTTGTTGTGTACGGAGACATTTCCTGTAGTCCTGTCAGTAATTGCGTGTGATGATTTTTGCCTATATTTGATTCTTGAAATACACCACAAAGAAGCTGCAACCACAGTGCGTCTAGTCTTTGCATGAATCCTAACTAAAATTATCTTTTCTACTTGAAAGAAGTTAAGACTTTGCTAGTTATGACCAGTTGACCATGATCTTAGGTGCAGTACTTTTAGTTATTTGTATTTTGTCTATGGCACTCCATGTGCCATCTTTTAAGATTTGTTTGATCTCTCGTGGTATGTCGAGGGCTTTTGCATCTATTTCCATGAGAGCTTTTTAGTGTGGTTCACAAGTGGTCATAGTGTTGAGTAGATTGATGGCAACGATGATCTACACCCATTCTCTATTATCTTATCCACTCACCCTTGAGTTGTTCAGATGCTTATAACTTTGTGTCGGATGAAAAATTATTCTTGACAAACAGTACTTCTGGCTGAAATCAAATTTTGACAGTTTGCCGAGAGTATGTAAATTTTGACTCTATCTGCTTCCTTATAGCCAATATGTGATGCTGTTTTGTGTTGTAGGCTGTGATGGCAAGTGACTTTGCAATAGCCCAGTTTCGTTTCTTGGAGCGGTTACTCCTTGTGCATGGTCACTGGTGTTATCGCCGTATTGCAGCTATGGTAAAGTTCTTCCATTTCTGGTTATTTTCTTCCGCTTCTTTGTGAACTACAACAGTTTTATCTGATAGACCTACCCACTCAAGGGTATCTTTTTGGGAGCAAATATCTAGTTCTCCCATGAGGCTGCATGTCAAGTTTTGATACTGAATCTTACTTTTGTTGAAGTGTATAAGTGGATTGCCTATCACTTTCCATAAGATTGGTCTTTTGGAATAGTTGGTTAGTGCATGAAGCTTTTTTAAGCTAAAAACTGTAGGGGAGTCCCCGATAGTAAAATTTTATTAAGACAGGAAATAATATACAAGAAAGGGGTGAAAGGGAGAATGTATAGAGGGGCATAGCCCAAAGAGAATTACAAAGCGTCTAGCCAAGCTATAAGAAGGGATTTTAGATCATTCTTCATTCTATAAGAAAGAAGGAAGAGGTCTCTTTTAAAAGAAAAAGACCAGGCTCTGAAAGTAGGAGGAGTATTGTCAAAGATAGGAGCATTCCTTTGCTTCCATATATTCCAGGCCATAGTTGCAAAAACTTCAAAAAAGAACGGCTTTCTGAAGTTGGAACGAGCAGTGGCGATCAGCTGAGGGAGTCCAAGGCTGTCTTCGAGGGAAATGTTGGTTGATTGCCAGCATTTTCTACTGAACTCACACTTCCAGAAGAGATGATCCCTGGTTTCAAGCAAACCACCATCGCAGAGGCTACAAAGGCCATTGTCATCAAGTGAGAAGTTTTTCCTTATGAGCATATCCTTCGTGTTTAGGCGATCATTTGCGAGGAGCCAGAAAAAAGATTTAATCTTGGGCGTGCATTTTGATTTCCATATCCAGGGAGAAAAAATGGGTACTTGAATGTGTTCAAAATTCTGATCTATATCTTGCTCGCAGAGAAGTGAGTGCCCCAACTATATGACCATAAGTTATTCTCATTAGCATTCCGATTGGATCTGGTTTGGTTAATGAGGTGATTGAATTCCTGGAATTCTTCAACGCTTGGGTGGATAACGGGAGATGAAACGCATCAAAGGGATCATCCATATCGAAGATATTCTTCACCAAGGCTAACTTGTCAATAGCAAAGGAGTGGAGCCTGGGAAACTTTGTCATTAGGAGAGTAGACCATTTGTTGCTCCATAGGAGGGCAGAATCTCCAGAAGCAATCGAGCAAGCTGCAATCATATTAAACTTCGAGCAAAGCTTAATGATGTCTCTCCACCAAAAGGAGCTAGAAATGTTGGTGGCTTGTGGTGTAGAATTATTGTAACATCTCCAAATCAGGTGTACCCAGGGGATGTTCTCCTTGTTGAAAAATTTGTGTAGGAATTTTAAAAGAAGGGTCTCATTGTGGACAGTGAGATTAGTGATGCCAAGACCTCCTTTGGATTTTTACCTACAAACTAGGTCCCAAGCCGCCAAAGATTTAGGTCTACTAGAGTTTTCCGATTTTCCCCACACTCCAATTCTTCTAGATTTATCCACTATTTCCACGGTGGCATCAACAAGTTTGAACATGCAGAGGTAGAAGGTAGGTAGGGAGCTGAGAATGGCCTTAGTCACCATGATTCTACCATCAAGGGAAAGGAAGGAGGTGGTGGCAGCGAGGCGGTCGTTGATCCTGGAGTATAGAGGACCAAGGTCACGAATACGAGGTCTACTAAGGCCAAGAGGGAGGCCGAGGTAGGTGAAAGGGAAGCTTTCAAGCTTGCAACCAAAAAGACCAGCCAGGAGATACACTTTATCATTAGAAAGATTAATGGGTAGTAAGCAGGACTTGGCAAAATTTACCCTGAGGCCCGTAGATTGTGCAAAGGTTTCAAGAATCGCCTTAAGGCAGTGGAGTTGACGAGCAGGCTTGCATGATTAACATGGTATCGTCTGCGTACTAGACAATTGGGAAGTCCCCGTTCACTGACGGGATGGGGTGATGGAGGAGATTGATTTCACAAGCCTTGTTGATGACAATTTGAAGTAGATCTTCTGTAGAGACATATAGAAGTGGTGATAGGGGATCACCTTGTCTTAACCCCCTACGGTAGTGGAAAGTTTTTCCAGGTACACCATTGAGGAGGACCGAAGAAGTGCCGGTAGCAAGGATCGCTCTGATCCATCCAAGGAAGCGATCGATAATGTTGCAGCATGGATAGGACCGCCTCATGCTTGATCATGTCGAAGGCTTTAGCAAAGTCGAGTTTGAGAATTATGATCTCCCTTTTAGATTGATGGCACTGGTGCAAGAACTCAAAACTCCAGGCAAGGCAAATCTTGAATGGTCCTGCTACGGATGAAACCATATTGGTTTGGATGGATGATTTTGAGGATCACCTTTTGAAGGCGGTCAGCTAAAAGTTTAGTGAGTAGCTTAAGACAAGAGTTCAGAAGCGAAATGGGCATATAGTCAGTTCATATTTTCCGGGTTGGAAACTTTCGGGATCAGTGTGATAAGAGAATTGTTGATGCTTTGGAGATTGATGGTGCTGTTAAAGAAAGCATGGCAGAGTGCATGAAAATCCTCCTTGATAATGTGCCAACACCTCTTGATGAAAAGACCATTAAAGCCATCCGGACTAGGGGCACGGTCAATAGGTAACGATTTGACAATGTTATCAATCTCCTCGGTGGTGAAAGGACGGGAGAGAAAATCCAGCCCATCCACCCTATTAATGAGATCCCCAAGCGAAAAGTGCATGGTAGGACAATCAGAGGAGCCCAGACGCTTAGAGGAGGTGTTCCAAATGATAGCAGCTTTGGAATCATGGTCATTGTGAGGAATGCCATCATTTGAGGTCAGCGAAGGAATTTTATTCCTTCTGTAGGACTTGGTGGCAGCAGCGTGAAAAAATTTAGTGTTTTCTCCTCCAAGTTTCACCCACCTAATGGTGCATCTATTCTTCCAGTAGGTGCGCTTGTAATGCAGCAAGTTTGTAATGCGTCTTTTAACAATATTACGAAAGTTGAACTCTGGTATGGAGAGAGGTTGTTGTTCTTCTAGTGCATGAAGCTTGACATGGTATCAGAGCCAAGGTCTCGAGTTCGAGTCCTGTGTGGCACAATTTTTCCTAAAAATTGTTGGTGCCCCCTCCGTCCATGTGTTGGCCTCTTGAGCCATACCTCTGAGTTTACACGTGTTGACTTGTCTTCCTGTCACACGTCCGAGCGCTTTAAAGCGCTAGGGGGGTGCCTTGACGCCTAGGCGCTCGAAGCGCGAAGCGAGGCGACGCTTTATGGTGATTACTAAAGCGCCTAGGCACAAGTGCATCAGTATATCATGGGCACAAATGCACAGCCAGCACTGCAGCACACTAGCACATCAGCAACACGGGCACCACAAAGTAGTACTAGTACATGCTCACAGGGCTCACAGCAGCCAGCAGCCAGTTACAGAACACTAGAACAGAGCAAAACCAGCAGCAACTGAGGCGGAAGAGAAAAGAGAGGAGGAGAGAGGGGAAGCAATAGCTTGTGCCCTGCTGGGGAATGGATGCGCCAGGTGGAGGAGAAGCCCTGAAGCTTGGCCGGAGAGGAGTAGGCCGGCGGAGGAGGGAGGAATTGGCCGGAGAAGGAGGGGATCTGGTGGAGGAGGAGCTAGCCGCCAGAGAGGAGAGAGCTCCTCTCTCTCTCTCAATCAACTGGATTGGGTCATGGGTCAGTTCCCCTCTCTCTCCCCTCTCTTTTCCCTCTCAATTGGCCCCCAATTTCCCTCCAATCCCGCCAGATTTCTCTTTTCCCGCTCGCCAGCTCCCAGTTCCCGCTCGCCAGCTTCAGTTCCGCTCGACCTGACCTAGGCGCCCAAAACTGATCGAAGCGACGACTAACCCGCCTAGGCGACGATCTGGACGACTCGAAGTGGGAATCTGGACGCTTTTGTGGAAACTCTGAAGCGGGCATGACGCCTTCCACCCTCTGGGCGCTGCGACGCTGAAGCGTTGCCTAGGCGACGCCTACGTGACACCTTAAAAACCATGTTGTCACATGTGAGGAGGGGTGCTGAAGTGTATAAGTGGATTGCTTATCACTTTCCATAAGATCGGTCTTTTGGAATAGTTGGTTAGTGCATGAAGCTTGACAACTTTAAAGTGTAATACTACCTCCGTTCCAAGGCTTAAGGCATATAACTTTTTTCAAAAGTCAAACCAACTAAAGTTTGACCAAGTTTTTAGAGAAAAATATTAATATTTACACTACGTAATCCATAC
Organism: Avena sativa; assembly: GCA_916181665.1. Taxonomy (NCBI): domain Eukaryota; kingdom Viridiplantae; phylum Streptophyta; class Magnoliopsida; order Poales; family Poaceae; genus Avena; species Avena sativa. Next base: position 265,675,369 of record OV702292.1, on the reverse strand, counting down.
CCTTTCATAAATCATGAAACATATTTTCATATGGTACCTATATAATATAATAGTTCTTGATAATTTTTTCTAAAAGTTTGGTCAAACTTTACATGGCTTGACTTTTCAAAAAAGGTATATGCCTTAAGCCTTGGGATGGAGGGAGTAGAGATCTTAAACGTGTTATTCTTCACCTTGATGTAGAAAATTTAAAATCTGTTATATTCAAATTCTTCAATATATTATTCTGCACTGTGATTTATCATAATGAGCACTTGCAATATCTGACCAGTCTATATTTGCCTTCTGCTATCAACAGATATGCTATTTTTTCTTCAAGAACATTACATTTGGCTTTACACTTTTCTGGTTTGAGGCTCATGCCATGTTCTCAGCCCAGCCTGGTTACAATGATTGGTTCATATCTTTCTACAATGTTGCCTTCACATCTCTCCCTGTCATCACTCTAGGTGTTTTCAATAAAGATGTCTCTTCCAGGGTTTGTCTCGAGGTACTTAGTTTCTTTTATGAGGATACTTTAATTATCTTATATGCGCATGAGTTACATAAATAGTTTTAATGATGAATTGTTTGGCATGATGTTTACTAGTCTATGCATAATTAGAATTATGTGTAACCTTGACAATATAGTCTTCTTTTGCTTAGATGTACATGCACTTATGCATTTCTGTGACGTGAAAAAGGATGATCATGGCAGTTAGTGAACATGATCAAATGACATTGTGTTAAACTGTTAATGGCAGCTGGTTAGCCGCATGTGGCAGTTAATCGAGGCATTGATAGCTAGACCATCATGTCAATTCAGTTGAATGTCGTGTCTTGAAACGGCTGTTTCATGTGCTATAAAATTAAGACACCAATTGTCGTTGAATCATCATTAAGCCCATACAACACATTTACAAGCATATGCATGCGCATAGGATGTGAACCAGGGAGCAGTTAGTTGTAATAGAGTTGATTGCAGAAGTTCATTGTAGTATTGTTCTCTAATCATCAACTCCAAATAGAGGAAGATAAAAGAGAATACACTCTGAATTAGGTAGACTAATTTGAGATCCCACATAGGTAATGGAGGCATCATTCATAAAAATGGTCAAAAGTTGAATCAAATCTGTACCTAAACAATCTTTGAAGGAAAACGCTTCCCATCGGGCAGCCGACTTGCCTGAGACGCATTCTGGCCCACCAACTCGCCCTTGTCTGTGGTTTCTATTCTGGCCCATGAGTCTGCTTGTCTGGCCCATTAGTTCGTAAGCTAGATAGCTGTAGTGCTTTTCCAAAAAAACATGTGGCTGCAGTGTGCCTTTTTTTGCTAGTATTTTGCTCGTGGTCTGCTGCTAGGTAGCCAACTAGATTTTGCTCATGCACGCATGCACGGCTAACTAGCTAGATTTTGCTCATGCACGCATGACTATTGTTGTAAAGAGCCAATATTTTTGTTAAATTTGTTGTTGAATTTTGTGGCTAACGACTTAGGAATTTGTTACAATAGACTCGCAAAGGAAATTGCTGAAATTAGATTTTTTTTAGTTAGCTACAATTCATTGGTAACTATTGTTGTATATAGCAAATATTTTTGTTGGAATCACTGTTGACTATTGTTGTAAACAACCAACATGTTTGTTGGATTTAGTTGTTGATTATTGTTACTAATAACCAAGTGGCTTTTTTTCATTGTAATCATGTGTGACTTTTGTTGAAATAGTTGGTGATTTTTGTTACCAATCAATCGGTAGCAAAAGTGTTCTTGCTTAACCACTTTTTCGTTGCTGCAAACACATGGTTTTTTGTTGTAATCGTTTGAGAATTTTGTTAAAATTGATGACGATTTTTGTTGTAACTCAATCTGTGGCAAAAAAAACATTGTTGTTTAACCACTTAATTTTGTAGCATTACTTTAAAAAAATTGTTGCAATGATTTTGTTGTAATAGTATTTTTTTTTCTACACGAGTGAGAGTTTTTTGTTGCAATACTCCCTCCCCTAAGTTAAATCACCATGATGGTATATGCGTTGTAAACATCGGGAAGGTTAGAGCCAAAAGGATATACCCTTCCAGTTTAAGTGGAGAAAATCAGGACCGCGGGTTGAATTTCTAAAAACGGAGGGGGTAAACTGTAAAACTGTGTTGCAGCTAATCCTGATCGTCGGATGCTGATCCAATGGCGCGTACTGCAACTGATTTTTGGGCCCCGATCGGCTGACCGACGCTCAGCACTTCCCATCTTTTGAATCTTGGCAGACTAATCTAGTCCTAGTGTACTTCTGAGCTTATGGAGTTGTGTTCAGTGCTTGCATTGGTTTTCTTTTACCTCTATGCAACCAATTGTTGATCAGATCTCTTTTGCATATTGCAGGTCCCTTCGTTGCATCAAGATGGTGTGAATAATATATTCTTCAGCTGGTCTCGTATACTCAGCTGGATGCTAAATGGACTGTGCTGCTCAATCATAATATTCTTTGGTGCTCTCAATGCTGTTCTCATTCAGGCTGTCCGACAGGATGGTCGCGTTGCTGGATTTGACATCCTTGGAGTGACCATGTACACTTGTGTGGTGTGGACCGTCAATTGCCAATTAGCACTCTACATCAGCTACTTCACCTGGATTCAGCATGTCGTCATCTGGGGCAGCATACTGATTTGGTATACATTTCTGATCATCTATGGCTCATTCCCTGCAATGATATCTACCACAGCCCATCACGTTTTCTGGGAAGCTTGTGCTTCAAGTCCGCTGTACTGGCTATCAACTCTAGTCATTGTCGTCACAGCCTTGCTTCCGTTCTTCCTCTACAAGATTACGTGTTCATTATTTTACCCACAGGACCATGAGCGAGTTCAGAGAACTAACTCAAAGGGCTGGTGATGCTAGGCTCGTAACTTTACGCAGAGACAGGGGCTGTCAATATAACATACACTCTTTCTAGAGCATGATATGTTACATGGTGAATACTTTATCAAAACAAAGATTGCTACTCCATGCATTAGAATTTTATTATGTAAATAGCTGGGTCCATACCCGAAAAGTTGTAGCCAAGTTATAGTAACTCTTGACATGCCTATTACTAGACGGAAGGAATTTTGGGCAGCAAATTCCGTTGCATGATCAACAGCATAATGGTAGTCTAATTTTGAGGATAGGTGGTTCTTTCAGATCACCGTTTGTACTTTGGGCCTTGTTGGCGCTTGCCAGTCTGCTAGCAACCTAAGCACGCAGTAGTCACTCTAATCTAAATCCAGGATAAAAAAGAATCTAAATCCAGGATGAAGGTGAATGCTACGACGTACTCCCTCTGTTCAAAACTCAAAACTCAGACGTGCTCCCTCTGTTCAGAAGTATAACGCCTCAACACTCCAACTTTTTTACATGAAACACTCATATTACATAAAGACGAGAGAATTCCTTATTTGACACCGTCTTAAAATTGGATTCCTTATTTGATCCTACAAAGGTTTTTCTTCCTTATTTGACACCATGTAAATTTTTCTTTCCCTATATGACACTCTAGTTCATTTTGAGCACTGATGGTGTTAAACGGGGACATGAAAAGACGCTTTTGCCCCTAGTGCAGTATATGATCAAAATTGGCCGGAGGACGGGGAGGAGGATCCTTCTGTCGATGATTCTGAGGAGGACTATTGGCCGGAGGACTACGACTCCGGAGATAAGGCCGTGCGCGTCTTGGAGGAGGCACCCCTGGATAACTCGAAGTAGAAAGGCGTCGCCTGTGAAGAGCTAGACATGGACAAGGATCAGGACCGTTGCTTCGGCTTCGCCTTCGGCTTTGCGTGCTGCTAGGCTATTTATTAGATGTTGTGGTTAGAAATTTCGGCATGCTACTTAGGTTTCTCACATGTTCGTCTGTCGTATTAATGTTCCGTCTTCTAATGTATCGTGTTAATGTTCCATCTTTTACTGTAATGACGATTAGTATTTATTAGATGTTGTGGTTAGAAATTTCAGCATGCTACTTAGGTTTCTCACATGTTCGTCTGTCGTATTAATGTTCCGTCTTCTAATGTGTCGTGTTAATGTTCCATCTTTTACTGTAATGACGATTAGTATTGTGACGTTCCTTTTTCGTTTTTACGTCTAACCTACATGTACTTATTGCCCATCAAAAGGCTTGGCCATCAAACGTCCTGCATGACGGCCACGCCGCGGGGACGTGGAGAGAAGTCTAGTTCAAATAATTTTGCAAAAAGTCATCTATTTCATACTTATGATCATAGCAAGAGTGCTTTTGGTATTTTCCATTTTCTATTTTTTTTTAAATTTATATGCAAGGTACTGAAAGTAAACTAGGAATGCAAACAAGAATAGAAGCCTAGCGCTACGCTCCCGGGCAATGGCACCAGAAAAGTGCTTGATAATCTCATAAGTATTTGAATGTCAAACCCATAAGGAGTTGAAGGTAGACTATCTATTCTCTAAAGACCTATAATCCACTTTATATGGGGCTTCATGCAAAATAAGTAACTAGAGTGTGTATGGTTGTTTTTACTACTAATTAGAAAACGGTGAAGTGTTGAAAGTAAATACTAAAAGTATACTATTGCAAGTGAGTAAAGCAAGCGCTAGTGAAGTAGGATCAAGTTTCTCAAGAGAGAAAGTGTTTAGGCAAATTGTTATTTCATTTGTTTGGTTGTCATAATTAGTGAAATACATGGATAGTCTTTTTATTGTTTCTTCTAGAGAGGATCAATAGATAGGTGCATCCATATACATGAGAAAATACACCTCTAGTGATTGATCTCAAGGCCAATTAAGAGCAAACAAGAGAATTATTAAGACAAAAAGTACAACCACCACATTTAGATTTAAGATCCCCATAGTTATACCTCCTGTTATTTAACCATGAATTAATATAACATGCATATCTAAGACTTAGGATTCGGTTTCTGTCAAACTCCGGCTATCCCTCGTCCTATCATCATGCAATAGTGACAACCTTTTATGTATTCTCCCAACATATGTGTGCACTCATATATTAGTACATAATATCATCAAGGAAGACAACATATACTTGTATGCAATCAACAACGAACTATTTCACAATTTCCATAAACAAATCACTACTCAAATATAGACATAGAGATACCATAGATCATGGGAAAACAATAGATTACATCACACATCATGTTTGCCAAGAGATTACAGTAGGGATATGAAGAGGATCTTGATGTAGATGTTTATGATGAACACGCCGGAGGGGTGTGGAGCCTACCGGAGGCGATTCCGGTAGTGGTTCTTCCTCCAATCTCTATTGGCGGCGGCCTGTGGACTCTCTGCTTATGTGTTTTTGATCTCACCTCCGTGTGTTCTGAGATCCTGTTGAGGACCCTTTTTATAGAAGGTTTTAGGTCAAGACGAATATGATGGCGGTGGAATCGATGACATCCGAGCAACGAGGTGAAAAATAGCACAGGTGGCATGGCCTACATGGCTGACCGCTCCATGGACCCCCATTTGAAGCTCCTTGATATCCTGATGGCCCACTTCAGCTCATTTTGTTCGTTTCGAATTTCCGAAACGTGCTCTCTAACCTTGCCTCTTTTCGAGTCCTGTAGCTCTTGTAAAGTTCAAAATACTAACAAAAGGTTTTTCTGCCAAACAGAGTTAGAACTAGAGGAGATGAGGTTGTTTAGAAAATCTCTGAAATCATTAAGAACATTGATAATAACTACTAATACTAGCTGAATGCCCGTGCGTTGCTATGGCTTAGAATTTTTTTATTTGTGTTGGTTGTGAAGGTACAAATATGAAAATTTGTAACGAGATCCAATCAATCGCGAACCCGGAGGATCCAATAAGATGTGGTATGCCCTCAGACCACTTAAGAAAAATGGTCCAACCTCTTCCATACACACCTAAATATTTCTACTTCTCTATTGAGTGAAGATGACCATGGGTGCTTACACTAGTCATTTTTAGGCCTTCAGAACACAATCACTCAATAATGTTTGACATGAGACCCATGAGTAGTGGTTAGAATTTCTAAGTGCCAATGAAGCTACTGCACAATCTAGCATTTGAATCTTGGAAGTTTGATTTACTCTTACGATGTGGTAATGGTAAAGAAGGTTAACAGACCCAACCACCTGCCTGGCCAAAAATATGCCCACCGCATCATAGATATCACCAGATCTGTTACGAACTTTCAGATGCTTCTCTTATTCTAATCCTGATAAACTGCAAAAGTTTTATTTCTTCGCATGATGATTTTTTGTTTCATCATGTGTACTATCGATGGTTTAGAACTCAACTGGATGACTAACATATAACTATATGCGTGAGATACTAACCAAGAAGCCGCAAGTGATAATATAGTGGAATGTCAATTCTTTATTCAGTTGTTCATCCTTCTCAATCAGGATGTATTCCTCCCAAACCGTCATTCCCGGAACAATGTGACACACACCCAACCCTTATGGGTGAAATCCAGCACTGTCACCACGCCCGCCCCTTCTATAACTTTGATAGTTCAACAGATTTCCTGATTGCAGCCATTGTGATACAAATCTTGTAGTAATCCTAGCTTAAATCGTTTCAGGCACTTGGCTAAATTTGACTGATAAAATTAATGATGCCAGCATAATGTCATACAAGTTTCACATCAGCTAGCTCTACTGCATCCCTATATCTCTCGATCTCGCTCGTTCCTATTAGCGTTTGCATCAAGCAGCCTCGATATGTCTCTCAGATAATGTAGAGGCATCTTAGCAGTGGCAAGGAGAAAGAATCAGCAGCACCGACTCCTCTCTCCTTGCACTCGCCATGCACTTACTCCCTGCACCCCTGCACCCCTGCACCTCCTTCTCCGTACTTAGCGTAGCCTGAGCGTCTACCACAATCTCAGTGATGACCCCACTAAGCTTCCTCCGCATCTCTACGCGAGTAGATACTCACACCACGCGGTCTGTCCTTCTCTCTGCTCCCACAGACATCACCTCCACAGCTGGAAAAATTTCGGCGACCCATTGCTGCCTCGGACCAATTCCTCATGGCCAGGCCCCCTCCTCTTTTCCGTCAATTCCTGGCTGAGACCGGCTAGATTTCGGCCAAGAACAGCCACATATGCGGCCCTGCCACCTAGACACGCCATCGGACGACTTCGACCGCTAGAAACCTCCATCGCCACGTCGTTGTTCTAAACTGCGACTTGTGTTAGACCGTGGCTTCTCGTCTGGTAGGTCTTCCGCAGACATGGAGTAGATTTAGAGAGAGACGTCGTGCAACTTTGGTCTTTTCTAGCGTGGATCAGTTTTCTCTATAAATAGGAACCGATAGCAGGTTTCCCTTACAAATACAAACATATCACACGTGGGAGGGATGACGGATGAAGACCATCACGAACAAAAACATCCTTAAGAAATTTAATAATAGTATATATAGATAATTGGCGCTAATTACCCGTGCATTTCTATGGTCCAATAAACTTAAATACATGATGGTAAATTATTCTCAGTAAATATACCAATCCGTAGTAGGATTTCAAATTACACCGCCACATAGATGTTATCATGTTCCTCTACCTCGCAAAATTCTTAACATGAAGAAGATAATAATTAGATTTAATAATTATTTCAAGGATATTTAACCCGTCTTTCACAATAAAAATGTCGCATCATACACTCCGAGCAAGAAAATGAACATCTGCAGTGACCAGTGTCAATCCAGGACTTGAGACTTGAGATTAGTCGCCGCTAATATTTATAATCTACTTAATCTTTTAAGGCACAAATAAGTGTCCCCTCTACCAAATCATCTAGCTAAAACATTAAAAATACTTTCTGAAAAATACTAATACGAACTACTTTACTGCTGCTTTAAACACATAGTTGACTCCACTAGCTCCCGATACAAAGCCAAAATCGATCTCAGTGTAATTATAAGCTAGGAATTTGGAGTTGTTGATGTACTACCGTTGTACAATAGCAGAGCAAGATATCCAAAAAGAAACATGGGGAGGGGCACCTCGTCGGTGGTGCTTGGACAGAATAGCTGCTGCCTGAGTTTCGTGGAGCTGGGACATAGTAGCACGGTTCTCGGTAGTTTGGGCGGAGGAGCATGATATCCTAGAACATGGAGGATGACGACGGTCAGATCCTGGTTGTTGTTTCAGCTCGACAAGTGCGCACCCGTTGCTCCTCCCCACGCAAATAGCACAAGCCCAACACGGACGAAACCCTAGGCTAGGCTGCGGCTGACATGAAAAAGAGTTAAGTTCAGACAACCCACTAATATTTCTATTTTTAGAACAGAAAAGGAAAATGAGTTTCGACTTTATTCTAAACAGGTAATACACTAGTCAACCATACTGCACGCACTCTATCCACATATAAATACAAAATCCGAAAATTTGAAATAGTTTGTAATTCAAACCGTTTATCCGATTCAAGATCCGTTTTCACAGTTAGGCTTGTCGCGACAAGATCTTCGAAACAAGATCCCATGTCAATATATTTCGACGACTTTTTTGAAGGACGTAACTTTGTGGATGTTAGATGTAACTTTGTGGAAATTACATCCGATCAAAGTTACATCTAATTTACAGAAAAAGTTATATCCGAGTTATCAGAAAGTTACATCCAGCAAAAAGTTACATCCGAAATAGCAGAAAATGTTACATCATCCAGTAAAAAGTTACATCCCAATTAGCAGAGAGTTACATGCAGCAAAAAGTTACATCCTCAAAAAAAATCGTCGAAACATATTGACATGAGATCTAGTTTCAAAAATCTCACCGTGACTAGTCTAGTTATAAAAACAGAATCTTATTTGGATAAATGAGCTAGAAAACATTTCAAATATTTGGAATTCGTAATTAAATGCACGCTGGAACGAGGTAAGTCTAATAATTAAATGCACAAGTGGAGGCGTAGGATGGTGGCCGCGAGACATGATCTCGGTTTTCCCAAGATCAAGATCAGCCTGTAGATAGATTATGCGCCTAGGCTAATCAGTAATCCCCACCGGTGGACATCCCTCCACATGTTCTTTTGCAATCGCTCCCCTCATATTCTTCCCACCAACCCCCAGTTTCCACTATGTCACTCACAGAGACGCTCTCGAATCCCCCTCTCTCTACTCATTCTCTCGCCTCCCTCGATGGCGCGCAGCTTCCCCGCTCCTCTCCATCCCATGGCGCCGCCGACCTCTGTTCCCTCACCCGCAAGCTCCGTTGCTAGCAAGGCAAGTTCGCGGCCTCCGTTCCTACGGAGGTCGACCTCGAGCGCTACCTGCACCTCGTCTTCTGTTGCAGGTGCGAACCCACCGCCGATGCTACTCCTCAAAGTTGTGTCATTCCCAGCCCCTTCCCTATGTGTCGCTCGTGTTGCTCCAGGCCATCGTGGCCCGCGGCCGTCGTCCTCGCCTGGCTCATCTTCCTAGAGCGCGAGAGCGGTTCCTAATGCCCAGCACGAGCTCCAGGTCACCAGTCCTGCTGCTTCCCTGCCTCCTCACTGACGAGCTCAACGCGCTAGCAGTCGCCTCTCCTAATCTGGCTTTGGACCTCCGACCGCCTGTCGAGGTCTCTGTCATATTGCCAAGTGCCTTGGCGTTCCAGGAGTCAAACGCCCTAGAGGATGACATGGACGTAGAATCAGACGACGTCGACGACTCCCCGATGCTTGCAGGGTGCGGACGACCAGGGCCTCCTCCTCCTGTTCTGCTCCTCCATGTCTTGAACGGCGCCCGCATCCTTCTGAAAAACATAACGATTTTAATATGTCCAAACTACCCGGGGCAAAACAATACGAATGGCAGACGAATTTTTTTGGCTGCGATGAACCTACCTGCGGTGACCCAGCATACCACTGCATGATGTAGTACACTATAGTCGTCGACATTACACCAATGAAACACCATTCACTAGTATTACATCCCTCAGAGTGGTACAACGGAAAACATCAGGTCCAAGACATAACTATAGATTACAACTCGACTCTTTACAAAAGATCTAGAGAACACTCTAGGTTAAAGAGAAAGAAATAACTTCTTACAAAGAAGAACCAGAAATAATAACTCAGAACTATCTAGTAACTAAGACTAGCATCTAAACTATCAGGCTTGCCATTGCTGCTATTGCAATGCTCTACATAAGTAAGTTTTATGGCTAGAGAATCTACTCCTATCTACTTAAGAACTTTATCTTCACTTCGGTTGATGTATATGTTGACTTCATTGACTCTGTTGAAGAACTTGAGCTATCGATGATGGTTTTTTGAGCAGAAATTGATGTTGGCGTCGTCTTCAATGGCTTATAACCTAGCAAGGGTTAAGAAGGTACGGTTGAGTACGAGCGTACTCAGCAAGTTCACAAAGGAGTGTATGATGCACTATCTCTATAGCCACAGACCATAGGTCGTAGGCAATGCAGATTTTCGTAAATATTTCTTCAAAGGTTGCTTTTATTCTAAAAACTATGTCTGAAAGCCTTCACAGGTTGAACAGAACCTTCGTGGGGTTCCTTTCCTTCCGCGTTCGTAGCTCCTTCCCGGAACAGGGAGTAACATGTCACAATTCTTACACTCTGCAGAGGTGCGTTACTTTACCCATGAGAGACCAAATCCTTGTTGCACAACCGGGCGATCTTTCCCGTCCACACTTCCTATGGTGTGTGGCCTAGTAGATGAACCAAGCCAATCGCTGCCCTTCTCCATGACCCCGCATGAAGACACGATCCCCCCAAGACGGACTACCACGGTTACTTTTTGGGTAGCCTCTCAAGGACTCTATAAGCAGCTCTATCTGGCGGTCACCAGCAACTATGGTGAACTCTGACCCAGACAGCTATGCACAGATATTCTAGACACCTAGCTCGTGGGGAACTAAGGGGTCCCACCCATGTGCTAGATTCTCTAGAACTCCACGAGAAATCAACAGCCTCACGATAAGGTCATCCTTCCATGCAAAAGGAAGAAGATCCATCTGACTTCTCCGTCCCATTCCAGATCTCATGGTTAACGCATAATATACGGTGCTAGAATCACTGGCGACATTGGTTGTTAAGTCCTAGATATTATGTTCCTTTACCACTAGAACTGTATCAATAGATTATTACCGTTTGGTAAATAATCTATAATCATTTTATTATGAAAATAGTATTTTCTGTCCATTTTGAAATGCAGGTGATGACAACATTTGAGTTACAAGCATTTGATAGAAAATAATCAAAGGACATGAGCAAGTTGTAAACTTGCCTTTTGTGATTGCAAGATTATGCACTCACGGTCTTCGGGATAATAGAAGATCCAAATTCTATAAATAGCATCATTGGTCCGGTAAGGACTAATGTTTAAAGAAGCAAGATGCAATTATAAATAAGTAATGTAATGCAAGTTAGATAATCGCGAATCCCTGGAATAGTCGTATCTAATCTAGGGTTCGAAAGCTAGTGATGAGTTCTTAGGAATGTGTTGCACTTTTATATCAGATTCACACTTGTGCTTGTTATTAAGGCTTGTGAGAGTGTGTGAAACAATATGTAAATACAACAAATAATATGCAATACTAAAGCACTCAAATGGGGCATGGTATCTGAAATATTTCTTAATTTTTTTTAAGAATCAATTAGAGCTTTTAAACAAGTGTTCAAAGATCACTTTTAATGTTTCTTAAAAGAATAACTTTTGAGGAAAATATTACTTTACAAAGTAAAGAGTATTTAAACTTAAATTAAGAAAGAGGATATTTTTAATGTGTAAAAGTTATTTTTGTGATCATTTTGGTATATTATATGTATTTTTGTGATTTTTAAATATTAAACTATGATTTTTATAAGTTTTATCACTTTATAAATACTTAATAAATAATAATATTAATCTAAGTGATGCCAAAAATCTATAAAACGATTTTTTAAATATAGATTTTGTTTTTCTAAGAATTTTGGTATATTATTTATATTTTTCTCATTTACCAATATTAAAATATGAATTTTCAACGTATTATTACTTATAATATCTTTATTAAATAATAATTATTTAAATAGTTAACACAATAATGTTTGTTAATAAAGTTAAATTATAGATTTTATTTTTCTGAGCATTTTGATATATTATATACATTTTTCTAAATTATAAAACAAAAGATATTCAATTTCTAAGATTTAATCATTTTCCTAGATTAAAAATAAATATTAAATATTTTATTGCGTCACTGCTGACGTCAACATGACACATACGCATGGTGCAGACTTTTTATACCCAGCCTAATCTACCCCAAGCCACTGACTGGTGGGACACATGCCACATCATATTCAGAAATTATAAACCAATTAATAAAATGGGCTTATGACATCAGCATGATGTCATGCTGACATCACCCGTGGGTGTTCTTCCTAGGTTGCTGATCGATCTCTCGATCGAGAGCATGCGAGCAAGCGGGAGAAGGCGTGTTGGACTCGCCTCGCTGCGGCCGACCTTAGAGTGGCGGCGCCACTCCATTTGGGTGGCTGGAGCAAGGACGATAATGATGACCGACGGTGGTGAGTGGTGGCGCGTAGTGCTAGCGAGCTACCGTATGCAAGGAAGTAAGGCGAGACTACCAGGATTATCAACTGCTCACCAGGAAGCTTACGATGAAGACGCAGAGACGAATCATGGCTGGAATCGACGATGAATGCCAGTAAATGGCGGTGGCAGTGAGGTGTCGATTGACTTGTCTAGGAGTTATCCGGCTTCCGTGGCCTGGCTAGGGAGAACGAGGACAGCAAGGCAATTCGATCAGTGTGCTCAGAACTTCAAGGGGAGCTTGGGAACGGCGGCGTCTCAGAGCTCCGGCGAGCTAGGTTCACAGTGGATAAGGGAGGAGGAGGATGAAGGGGAAACGGGGTTTGATCTCTGCATGTACGGGTTTTTATAGACGAGGGCAGTGTCGGTATGTAGTATCCCAATTGTCTAACAATTGCAATGCTACTAGCCTAGTCTATATAAATGCTACTTCCTATATATAATTGTTGCATCATAATTATATCATGCTCATGTCATCATGCCACCTTGCATTTGAGCATCATATAAAACCCTCTTTCTTTGGTTCTTCTCTCATATGCATTGTAAATTGTATTTGCCTCTTGATATTGTATTTGGTTATTGATATATTGTTTAAATGCCCAAGTTGAGTTGGGGGCATATCTTTTATTCCACTCCACCACCTTTCTTTGTCACCACCTTATACTTCCACCATTCCAATAACCCATGAGCTTGTAATTCTTTTTCTTTGGGTTTTTATTCTAGCTGATGTGGGTTGGATGGATCTAAATCTATAAATTCTTTTGCTTGGCTTTTATTCCACTTTTGGGAATGCATAAGAATAATGCCATGTTAATATTATTGTTTTCACAAGAATAAATATGGCATTAATTATTTTGCATGGGCCATGCAAGAGTACCACCACCTTTAGTCATTTGTTTTCCTCTTGGGTTTATTTGGTTCTTTTCTTTGTGGATCATCTCCATCCCTCTCTCCACCATCCCCATAGTCCCCTCTAAACCATTTTATTCTTTTTCTTCATGCATGGTCAAATGAGGTTTTCTTCCCAACTCCCTTTTCCTCTCCCTTTCTTTAGTTTCACCTTCACCTTTACCTCACCTTAGGCTAAACCCAAGCCCTCCTTTTATCTAGGCTTGATCTTAAGCATGTGATAAAAACCTAAATTCTAAACTCTAACCCTACCTCACCTCTCTCACCTCACCCTCTCCTCTCACCAAGCCGAGGAGTCCCCCCTCTCCCTGCCAGCAAGCCCCACCTAGCTACCCATCTACCTCACCCCAACCCTAGAGCCCCAACCCGAGCCACCCTGTCCCTCTAACCCTAGCTCACCCGAGCCTTCCCTCCCTTTTTCTCTCTCTCTCCCTGCCTTGCTGGACCCAGCCGAGCGTGGCCTCACCCCTCTGCTGGCCCCCCCTTGCAGCCTCTGCCTAGCCTCCCCATGACGAGCACGTGAGGAGGAGGAGTAAAGGTGGCCGAGGCCACCTTTATCTCTGCCGTGTCCCAGCTGCCTCCTTCCTCTCTCCCTCTTTTCCTCCCTCCACACGCCTCCTCTGGCCTCTCCAGATCCGCCCGATCCTGCCCTCCTCTCCTCCCTTTCTTCTCCACCGCCGCCAGCACCTGCCGCCGGTCGTCGCCAGCACCGCGTCGCCCCTTCGTTCTAGCCGGCCAGCACGTTGTGGAGGTGGCCTGGGAGACCGAGGAGACCTCCCTGATGCTCCCTGCACGCGTCGACGAGGAGGAGAAGCCCCAGGAGCGCCGGTACCAGCGCCGCCCGACGCCAAACCCTAATTCACCGGTCGTGAGCCTCGTCAACGATCCGCTGCACGCCTGCCCGATCCACCACCACCGAGAGCCCCGCGGTGAGCCTCTGACCCCCTCGGACATCCTCTAGCTCCTCATCTCTTCCTAGAGGAGCAGATCTTTCTGTCGAGCACTCTCTGTGCGTGATGTCGCTGCCGCCATCCCGCCACGGTAGCCTCTTCTAGCCGCGCAGCAGTTACCCAGCAACAACCCCCGGCCGCCGCATCGGTAGCCGACACCGCACGCCCGCGCCAGGTCGCGCGTTCGAGTCTCCGCCGCGCTCTGCGTACCGTCGTCAGAACCGCCAGTAACACGCAGGAAGAAGAACAGTAGCGAGGGATCGTTTTCCAGTTAACCTCCCAACCTTTTGTTTTCGCAAACCGCAGTCCAGTCCGGGCCTGCCTGTCATCGACTGTGGCAGTTTTACGTTTAGGCACCCCTTCTTTCCGCGTCTAAACCCGCAGTCCCCGGCCACGCCAGGTGGCACCTGCTCCTTCACCCGCTGGCTTGTGGGGCCGATCAAGGCAAGGCCCACTTATCAACCTCTGTGGCTCGCTGTGATCACGGTGAGAAAAGTCTGCCGCGTGCTGGTTTCAGCCAGCTCAGCGCGGCCCCACCGTCAGTGACTGGGGCTAGCTGAGGCTATGTATAAAACGTTTCCTGGTTATCTGTTTAAACAAAACAAATTCAAAATTGTTTATATTCAAAATTCAAATCTGTTTTCAAATAACTTTTGAAATATAATTCCAAATTAAACATGTAATATATGTTTTGAAATCAGAAAAATGTGAGGATTTCAAATATGCCCTTCAAAATATATTTTGAACACTTTAATTTTCGAGTTGATTAAAATTACAATAAAATGCCCCTTTGCCTTAATTAATTAACAACTTTAGTTTTATAAGTCCAAATTTGACAAATAATATGTCTAAATCGATCAGTGCAACGAGCCCGTTCTATCTATGCATTCCATGTTCTGAATTGCAGCATGCATCATATAAATATAAAGTATACATCAACTTAATTGAGGATAAAAGGTGACTAAAACTCCATAAAATGCTTTATTCTTGTATTCCACACCTCACCCATGCCATGCTACATTATTGCCATGCAAATTGTGCATCATTCATCATGGCATGATTGTTTGCTTGTCGCATTTTATTCATATGCTTGTGCACTTTATTTATGTTGGCCCTTGTTTGTTTGGTTCTTCTTCGAATAGACGCTGAGCAGGGGATATATCAAGAAACCCAGGAGCACTACCCAGATCCTTCTCTCGCTTCAACTGAGCTGCCAGGCAAGCACTACCACATGCTTGCATACATACAGTACCTATTGCCTCTATCTTATTCTTGCATCATGGAGTCGCGATTGCATTAATCTGAATCCCAAGTACTGCACAGCCTTTACTTTTAAACCCCACCGAAGCTTGTTCCTCCATCCCATGAGCCATTACTACAGGAGTTGTTTGAGCCATGCGGGTCGTAGAACAGCATGTGTAGGGTATGTGAGTGTCTGATGGATAACGAGGTACCTAAACAACTTAACCTGAGTAGTAATGGGATAACTAATGAAAGCGGCACCGGTGAGCAATATCTGCTATTTGGTTTTTCATGCTCACTTGTGTCCCGTAGGACCCCGAGTACTTGATTCCTGTTCCTTGAATATTCGCGCTATCCACATCCGGGAGGCTTATGAACCCCCCCTGAGCCAGAGCTTGATTCATTCTTATTTCTTGGGGCCACAAAGTAGTTTGGGGCTTTATTACTATCCTGTACTTATGCCATGTTTTACTGCTTTATTTAAGATTGTGCGTGGAGCACCTGTACTGTTTAGGACCGTGACACGTTTTCGCTGTATCGACAAGCCCAGTCACACTTTCGGGTTCCCAGTCGTTTACAGCCGTCCACACAAACCTTCAGTCCGTCTCGGAGCCGGCCAACTTCGTTGCGGGTAGCTTAATGGGGTGGCCCCCTGAAATATTTCTGAATCCTGTGATCGCTTTGTCGTGAATGCCTCGTTGGGTTTTGATTTGGTTTTTTCGAGGTTGATCGAGTGTGTGTTGCTATTTGTGCACCCCTGCAGGGTAAATCTTTCTGAAAGCCGTGTCCGCGGTTATGGACGACTTGGAGCACAGTTTCTCAATCATAGACAAGTATAACTAAAGTACCACTTTAATTTGACTAAGTATCTGACTAGTAAATAGTGCAACACTCACGGAATGGATAATAAAACTGCCAACGGATGGGGGGGGCTGTTCGTCCGCTTCCTCGTTGGTAAGCGAGGAGGAGGATGGATCTGTTAATATTACTGTTATAACTGTTGTCATTAATTCACGGACATCCGTCTATCTTTGGTTAGGCGGATGGTTAGCGAGTATCCCTAGAATTGTTAGGTGTTATCTTTTGCTGCAATTACGTCACCCCAGGTTGTGTCCCCTTTAGAGGCATAAAGACTTGCTGAGTACCCCTAGGGTCTCACACGATAAATTGTTTGATTCAGATGAACAGGTAAACTCGCAAGATGGATACTGGGTGGAGGAGACGGACGATGTGGGCAACGATCATTCGGTGTAGAGATTCCGGGAACGGGGATCCGTGAGATCTGTGGGCGGGATGTGTTTATTTATGGGGCATCTTATGCCGATTTGCTTCTTATCCGTACTCGGATCTTGCTTTCCGCTTCCGCCTGATACTCTGATGTTTGATGTATGAGGAGATATCCTAAACTATTATATCTATCTAGGATATTTGGATCTTGCCGTATGGCGTTGCAATATTTCTATTTCTTTTAGATGGAATGGCTCTGAGGGCTGTTGTATGGTGGCTTGCATACATACTCATTTGTGTATGTAGTTGATCCCTTCGCCTGCCGATTACGCCGCTCGTTCTTGTCCCGATGTTTTGGAAATGGTTAGGACGGCCGAAAGGTCTACCTGTGAGTGGCATTTGGCCCCACCGTACTATTTTAACCATTTTCGCTCATCCAGGCTCGTAACTAAGAGCGTAATTCACCGAGGTAGTTACAATTGGTATCAGAGCCATCCCGCCCTTCAGGGTCTCAGCCAAATGGTCGTTGTCAGTTTAGCAAATATTTTTGGTAGCTATGTATACTAGGGAAAAACAAAACATGAGAGTAGGACTGCTTCCACTTTTCTCCTTAACCACCCACCCACCCTTTTCTGGTAAGGAAGTGTAACGTTTTCAATCCTCTTCTTAAAATTCAAACTAGGATTCACGTGTTCTGGGTTTCCGTAGTACCATAGAAAGTGTGTGTGTGTGCGTAATTCCTTGTCTATCTGTTGCATCCTTTTTGTTATCACAATCTGCCTTTGGTTATCAACTGTTGGTACATTCCATACTGACAGGCTTTTGAAAACCGGCGCGATCTATCTGACTCCTTGTTAATCGGTGCCATCTTCTTAAGGGTGTTCTTCCTTCCAGCATGCTTTCACAGAATGTGGAGTTGCTAATCTCTACCTGATAAGTGTTTTTGCGCATCTATTGGTATTTTAATGCCGAAAAATGCGGAAATTTTTTCTTTGATACATCTGTGTTTCCACACTCCTTCCCAGTCGTGTGTGAAACATTATCTATCTCCCTTTTATCAGCATGTCCATGCTAACTCATTCTTTTGTCACCGGCGCTTAATCCTAGAGTTTCATTTCATCTCCAATTCTCTTGGGCTAATTACATAACATGTGTCGATCCGATGCTGGTGATTGTAATTTGGTTCTCGGCATAGCTATAGGACACTTATCATGAGTGGAATATGGAAAATGCTATCAACACTATCCTCCAAATGGTGACGGTTATCTCCTGTGATTTTGAGTACACCATGATCATATCTATGCATATTCGAGCATCTTTGGCAATCCGGAGTTTCTCAAGGCACTACGGCGGTCTATCATCTGTCCATCATGCTGCACATCTTTTTGAACTCCATATCTGCAAAATTCTCTTTGAGACGAGGGAATTGCATCTTTTCGTCTCTGGTAGCTTTGCTTGAGGTATGAGCTATCATCGTTTCTTTATCCAAGATCTCTTTATCTTTGTAACCGGTGATCCAATCGACAATGCGAACCAGGTGACATCTCTTTTTCTTCCGAAGGACCAGATAATCTATTCTTCTAGTGCATCTTCTTCAACACGAACCCGTGCTATTAATATTGATCTTTCTAAGAGCGTTGAGCTCAGGAAGTGTTCGAGCATTTGTTCGTTTGTCTCGCCTTTTGAACTTGGTATTCTGGGAATATCTTGTTAATCCATGGTGGTATATGTTGATAATATGCTTGCCTATTCGATATCAATGGAAGGACATGGAAGATCATTTGTGTCTCTTTCTCTCAAGCTTCGTGAGCACTGCCTGTGTGCAAAGTCTCAAAGTGAGAATTCTGACTTTTTGAAGTCACCTATCTCGGCCACGGCCTTCTGCTAAATAGATCGCTCCAATTCTGGAATCAGCAAGTCCATTGTTAATTCCAGCTTCCATCTTCAATCAAACCTAGAGTTTTTCCTTGTTGGCGAGTTATCATCGTCGTTCCGCCGAAGATTTCCTCAAGACTGCTAAATCTTTCTCAAATCATTTCAATAAGAACATGGAGTTCTTTCACCTCAGTCTCGTCAAGTAATCTTTTGAAACCCTCTCGTTCTATCGTCTATGCTCAATCCACCGGAGGCCATGGAGACCTTCTACATCTTGTATTCCTTCCGTTCAAGTTGGTGCTATCTTTTCTGTAGCTATTGAATCTTGCAGTTGTTCTCCGTAATCTTCCTACATATCTCTCCGGTGGCTTGGTACTTCAGACATGACGACAACATCATCATCTTTATCTATCTATGAATCCGGCGAATCGTTTGCATCTATCCTTGTTTTCTAACGAAGTTCCATGAGCTATTCTTGTCAATACCTTCACTCTGTTTCGGTAGTTGGGTTGCATGGTTTTCTTATTCATGTGCGGAGTAATGCTTTGAGTGCGGGATGGAGTAGCTACCATACCACTACTCTTATCATTCGCTCTTGTACATTGAATTGGTGAATTAATGTGATTTCACTCATTCCACGGAAGTTAGAAGTGGCCTTTATCCCTCGATACTTTTACTTCCGTCTTTGTTTTGCCGGAGTGCTCTCTCGAAGAAAGTAATCAACAATCTCTTGTTGGTGGTCTGTCTATTCTAGAGGGAGCAAATCATCAATTATCCGGTGGGAACAAACGCAAACTCTTTTCTGTCCTTGTCTTTCTACCGATGCTCGACATCCACAAACAAGATGAAAGGAAACTATCTCTCTCTTTGTTTCATCAATTCTTTTTCTGTGGTAAAGCCAATTATGGTTGAGGCCATCAGCCTCAAATCTATTGCGTTAGCCTCAAGGCTAAAGAAAGCAATAAGTATCTCTACAATAAACTCCAGATCCTCCATATCCTTTGCTTCTCGGGATTCCACCATGATCTGGCTTCACATCCATCTCTGAAAGTTATATCCGCGCACCTCAATTGCGTGATCCTTGGTTCTTACCAGCGCAAGAAGAATCTAATCCGACGATGTCTAACTAAATCTTTCTGTTGATATCAAGGGACTCTATTGTTTGAAGGCAATATTGTTTCCGTACTTCATTTCTCAAATCCGAGAGAAGATACGATGCTATTGTCATAGTGGTTCAAACCTCTCCAATCTAGCTCTTTTCTTCCGGCGAGACAAAGATTCATCCTCTCTAGTATCGGTAAATCTTTAATCTTAACGGTGTGTCTTTCTTTATTCATGATACATCATCTTGTCTTTTTCTTTTCCCAAGTGGTTATATTCTTTTATCATGTTTCTTGAGAAAACCGGAGCTATGTCCATCCTATCCTTCTTGCCTCACGACAATCCTTCAACTCTTCTAACCGTTGTTTCTCAAGCAAAACGCAAGACTCGCAACAAGTCTAGCAAGTTTTGCAAGGTGTAGTGGTCGCACCATTCCGTTGTTCATCAACTTGGGAATGTGAGGGTCAAATTCGTTCGAACAACCGCCTCTCCTTGTGTTGTTTTCCTTTTCCTAGGAATCTCGGGGCGAGATTGTTGTTTAGTGGGGGAGAGTTGTAGCATCCCAATTGTCTAACAATTGCAATGCTACTAGCCTAGTCTATATAAATGCTACTTCCTATATATAATTGTTGCATCATAATTATATCATGCTCATGTCATCATGCCACCTTGCATTTGAGCATCATATAAAACCCTCTTTCTTTGGTTCTTCTCTCATATGCATTGTAAATTGTATTTGCCTCTTCATATTGTATTTGGTTATTGATATATTGTTTAAATGCCCAAGTTGAGTTGGGGGCATATCTTTTATTCCACTCCACCACCTTTCTTTGTCACCACCTTATACTTCCACCATTCCAATAACCCATGAGCTTGTAATTCTTTTTCTTTGGGTTTTTATTCTAGCTCATGTGGGTTGGATGGATCTAAATCTATAAATTCTTTTGCTTGGCTTTTATTCCACTTTTGGGAATGCATAAGAATAATGCCATGTTAATATTATTGTTTTCACAAGAATAAACATGGCATTAATTATTTTGCATGGGCCATGCAAGAGTACCACCACCTTTAGTCATTTGTTTTCCTCTTGGGTTTATTTGGTTCTTTTCTTTGTGGATCATCTCCATCCCTCTCTCCACCATCCCCATAGTCCCCTCTAAACCATTTTATTCTTTTTCTTCATGCATGGTCAAATGAGGTTTTCTTCCCTACTCCCTTTTCCTCTCCCTTTCTTTAGTTTCACCTTCACCTTCACCTCACCTTAGGCTAAACCCAAGCCCTCCTTTTATCTAGTCTTGATCTTCAGCATGTGATAAAAACCTAAATTCTAAACTCTAACCCTACCTCACCTCTCTCACCTCACCCTCTCCTCTCACCAAGCCGAGGAGTCCCCCCTCTCCCTGCCAGCAAGCCCCACCTAGCTACCCATCTACCTCACCCCAACCCTAGAGCCCCAACCCGAGCCACCCTGTCCCTCTAACCCTAGCTCACCCGAGCCTTCCCTCCCTTTTTTTCTCTCTCTCTCCCTGCCTTGCTGGACCCAGCCGAGCCTGGCCTCACCCCTCTGCTGGCCCCCCCTTGCAGCCTCTGCCTAGCCTCCCCATGACGAGCACGTGAGGAGGAGGAGTAAAGGTGGCCGAGGCCACCTTTATCTTTGCCGTGTCCCAGCTGCCTCCTTCCTCTCTCCCTCTTTTCCTCCCTCCACACGCCTCCTCTGGCCTCTCCATATCCGCCCGAGCCTGCCCTCCTCTCCTCCCTTTCTTCTCCACCGCCGCCAGCACCTGCCGCCGGTCGTCGCCAGCACCGCGTCGCCCCTTCGTTCTAGCCGGCCAGCATGTTGTGGAGGTGGCCTGGGAGACCGAGGAGACCTCCCTGATGCTCCCTGCACGCGTCAACGAGGAGGAGAAGCCCCAGGAGCGCCGATACCATCGCCGCCCGACGCCAAACCCTAATTCACCGGTCTTGAGTCTCGTCAATGATCCGCTGCACGCCTGCCTGATCCACCACCACCGAGAGCCCCGCGGTGAGCCTCTGACCCCCTCGGACATCCTCTTGCTCCTCATCTCTTCCTAGAGGAGCAGATCTTTCTGTCGAGCACTCTCTGTGCGTGATGTCGCTACCGCCGTCCCGCCACGGTAGCCTCTTCTAGCCGCGCAGCAGTTACCCAGCAACAACCCCCGGCCGCCGCATCGGTAGCCGACACCGCACGCCCGCGCCAGGTCGCGCGTTCGAGTCTCCGCCGCGCTCTGCGTACCGGCGTCAGAACCGCCAGTAACACGCAGGAAGAAGAACAGTAGCGAGGGATCGTTTTCCAGTTAACCCCCCAACCTTTTGTTTTCGCAAACCGCAGTCCAGTCCGGGCCCGCCTGTCATCGACTGTGGCAGTTTTACGTTTAGGCACCCCTTCTTTCCGTGTCTAAACCCGCAGTCCCCGGCCACGCCAGGTGGCAACTGCTCCTTCACCCGCTGGCTTGTGGGGCCGATCAAGGCAAGGCCCACTTGTCAACCTCTGTGGCTCGCTGTGATCGCGGTGAGAAAAGTCTGCCGCGTGCTGGTTTCAGCCAGCTCAGCGCGGCCCCACCGTCAGTGACTGGGGCTAGCTGAGGCTGTGTATAAAACGTTTCCTGGTTATCTGTTTAAACAAAACAAATTCAAAATTGTTTATATTCAAAATTCAAATCTGTTTTCAAATAACTTTTGAAATATAATTCCAAATTAAACATGTATTATATGTTTTGAAATCAGAAAAATGTGAGGATTTCAAATATGCCCTTCAAAATATATTTTGAACACTTTAATTTTCGAGTTGATTAAAATTACAATAAAATGCCCCTTTGCCTTAATTAATTAATAACTTTAGTTTTATAACTCCAAATTTGACAAATAATATATCTAAATCGATCAGCGCGACGAGCCCGTTCTATCTATGCATTCCATGTTCTGAATTGCAGCATGCATCATATAAATATAAAGTATACAGCAACTTAATTGAGGATAAAAGGTGACTAAAACTCCATAAAATGCTTTATTCTTGTATTCCACACCTCACCCATGCCATGCTACATTATTGCCATGCAAATTGTGCATCATTCATCATAGCATGATTGTTTGCTTGTCGCATTTTATTCATATGCTTGTGCACTTTATTTATGTTGGCCCTTGTTTGTTTGGTTCTTCTTCGAATAGACGCTGAGCAGGGGATATATCAAGAAACCCAGGAGCACTACCCAAATCCTTCTCTCGCTTCAACTGAGCTGCCAGGCAAGCACTACCACATGCTTGCATACATACAGTACCTATTGCCTCTATCTTATTCTTGCATCATGGAGTCGCGATTGCATTAATCTGAATCCCAAGTACTGCACAGCCTTTACTTTTAAACCCCACCGAAGCTTGTTCCTCCATCCCATGAGCCATTACTACAGGAGTTGTTTGAGCCATGCGGGTCGTAGAACAGCATGTGTAGGGTATGTGAGTGTCTGATGGATAACGAGGTACCTAAACAACTTAACCTGAGTAGTAATGGGATAACTAATGAAAGCGGCACCGGTGAGCAATATCTGCTATTTGGTTTTTCATGCTCACTTGTGTCCCATAGGACCCCGAGTACTTGATTCCTGTTCCTTGAATATTCACGCTATCCACATCCGGGAGGCTTATGAACCCCCCTGAGCCAGAGCTTAATTCATTCTTATTTCTTGGGGCCACAAAGTAGTTTGGGGCTTTATTACTATCCTGTACTTATGCCATGTTTTACTGCTTTATTTAAGATTGTGCGTGGAGCACCTGTACTGTTTAGGACCGTGACACGTTTTCGCTGTATCGACAAGCCCAGTCACACTTTCGGGTTCCCAGTCGTTTACAGCCGTCCACACAAACCTTCAGTCCGTCTCGGAGCCGGCCAACTTCGTTGCGGGTAGCTTAATGGGGTGGCCCCCTGAAATATTTCTGAATCCTGTGATCGCTTTGTCGTGAATGCCTCGTTGGGTTTTGATTTGGTTTTTCCGAGGTTGATCGAGTGTGTGTTGCTATTTGTGCACCCCTGCAGGGTAAATCTTTCTGAAAGCCGTGTCCGCGGTTATGGACGACTTGGAGCACAGTTTCTCGATCATAGACAAGTATAACTAAAGTACCACTTTAATTTGACTAAGTATCTGACTAGTAAATAGTGCAACACTCACGGAATGGATAATAAAACTGCCAACGGATGGGGGGGCTGTTCGTCCGCTTCCTCGTTGGTAAGCGAGGAGGAGGATGGATCTGTTAATATTACTGTTATAACTGTTGTCATTAATTCACGGACATCCGTCTATCTTTGGTTAGGCGGATGGTTAGCGAGTATCCCTAGAATTGTTAGGTGTTATCTTTTGCTGCAATTACGTCACCCCAGGTTGTGTCCCCTTTAGAGGCATAAAGACTTGCTGAGTACCCCTAGGGTCTCACACGATAAATTGTTTGATTCAGATGAACAGGTAAACTCGCAAGATGGATACTGGGTGGAGGAGACGGACGATGTGGGCAATGATCATTCGGTGTAGAGATTCCGGGAACGGGGATCCGTGAGATCTGTGGGCGGGATGTGTTTATTTATGGGGCATCTTATGCCGATTTGCTTCTTATCCGTACTCGGATCTTGCTTTCCGCTTCCGCCTGATACTCTGATGTTTGATGTATGAGGAGATATCCTAAACTATTATATCTATCTAGGATATTTGGATCTTGCCGTATGGCGTTGCAATATTTCTATTTCTTTTAGATGGAATGGCTCTGAGGACTGTTGTATGGTGGCTTGCATACATACTCATTTGTGTATGTAGTTGATCCCTTCGCCTGCCGATTACGCCGCTCGTTCTTGTCCCGATGTTTTGGAAATGGTTAGGACGGCCGAAAGGTCTACCTGTGAGTGGCATTTGGCCCCACCGTACTATTTTAACCATTTCCGCTCATCCAGGCTCGTAACTAAGAGCGTAATTCACCGAGGTAGTTACACGGTAGCACGAATCGTAGCGCGGCGGTCATCTCAGTGATGGCGGATGGTGAAGCACTTGCCAGCGAGCTGCTTCTCGGCGCTGTCCTTTTGGCGAGAGGAGGAAGAAAATAAAAGAAACAGCGAAGGGGTATTTCGGCTTGGGCCGGTATTGGGCTACGGTGAAACGTGACTGCTGCTGCTTGTAGCGATAGGTAGGAAAATGGGCCTTGGGCCGGTTCTGCCGACAGTTCTCTTTTTTTCTTCTTTACTCTGTTTCTATTTTCTCCTTTATATTTCAATTTGAATGTTAATTCATTTAAACTCCAAAACCTTTGTACAATACTACAAATATTTCAGAGGTCCTGACATTAGTTGATTGTCCTATTTTTGATAGTGCATTCCAACATCTACTATTATATAGGTAAGTGTTTATTAAATAAAGTAATTAATGATTAGGGTTTTTAGGAATTTGCTCTTTATAAGAAGATCCTTTAAAATGATTTTCACTTCCACTAAAAGAATGTAATGGTAATGGTTTAAAATGGTTATTTAGGTGTACAAAATTTTATTAATACTTAACCTCATAAAAAATCATGTATATACATTAATAAAGTATTAATCCTTATGGTTCATGATAGGGTGATTTAAGTTTCATGGTTCTCCCTTTTTGGTGCTTTTACCAAATCCAATTCTATTTGATTTGTAATGTTTAGAAATACCACAAAACAATCTTGGTTAGGTCATTATGAATCAATAACAATCATTGCTAGAGAAATGCTTAGGTTTATTTAAATATAGGTATTATGGGTTTTGAGAAGATTTAATAACTCATTTTCAATTAGAGATATGGATGATTATTAAGACTATAGATGAAGATTTAGGTTTCTATTAGGGTTTAAGATAATAAGGTGAACAAGGTTTCCATCCTTAAACACTCATCTGGTTCTCTAATTATCTCTTGGAAGCTTTAATTGTCGAAGAGGTATTGTTCAATAGTTACCTAGGAATAGGAAATGGTTCCACTATCAGTTTGATTCTAGGGTTCTGGACAAAGAGGTAGACATGGTTCTGTCATGGCTTGATGTACCGTTCGTTAATGGTTTCTAAAGAATCCTTACCTTAATACCTCACTAAGCTTATTCTTAGATAAGGAATTCCTTTCCTAAACATACTTTATGACTCCCTCTTATCTTATCCACAAAGATCACATCTTCTTGAATAAGACAATCATCTGACTCCATATCCATTAACATTTGATGACATGGTCATGCCACTTCAACACTACTCATTCTCCATTCTTCTCCTAGTGAACTCATAAGTGAATTAACTCCTCCAACACCAGATGGTTTGATCTCCACCAGAGATCACATTCCATTGATGATGACACACTACCATAACCAGTTCCTTCTTCTCATTAATTTACTTAAGGTTTTTGGAAGGTCAATATAACAAGTGAAAGCTAAGAATCAATATGTGCTAAGTCAATAATTGATCACTCAACTTTAATGATCAATTATCTCTAGTACTAGGTTAAATAGGATTGGCTTACTTTTCTACTCTATTTGTGATAAGAGTTAATGTCTAAGAACTACCATGATACCCATGGTAGGAATAACTATGTCAACAAGTGTTTCAAGATTTAGTTATAGAGTTTCTTTACTTAAGTTATATACTTAACTTGGTATTCAGGGTTTGTTGTAAATAATCCTTGATATCATGTTTGGAATATTAAGTATTCATCCTTGAGTTGTAATGATCTCTAGAAGATCAAGTACTCCTTATTAAGTAATGTGTTGTGACTTAGTTTTATTACATTTGATCTACTTAGTTTTATTACATTTGATCTACCCTTAGATCAAATTATATTACCCAAAGGTAAGGTTTTAGCAAAGGTCATATTGCAACTTATCGCAGTCAACTTGATGATCTACTTCAGTTCCACCAAGTTAAGAGAAGCTTCAATCACTTTGACAATTTTTATTTAAAAGCGCGAAAATTATCCAGATTTTCTATGCATGAA
Source organism: Avena sativa (assembly GCA_916181665.1). NCBI lineage: Eukaryota > Viridiplantae > Streptophyta > Magnoliopsida > Poales > Poaceae > Avena > Avena sativa. The sequence continues at coordinate 265,648,563 of OV702292.1, read as the reverse complement.
TGCAATGCGCACACCTTATCTCAGCTTATTTCTAAGCTCTAATGTTGGGGTGTTACAGACTCTCCCCCTGAAAATAAACTGCGTCCCCGAAGTTCGTACTCTCTTACGTTTCGGAATAAGGTGCTGACTCATAATGATCTCGACATTTCTCAATTCCATTGTGATCACAAATTGGGGATAATTGTGGTATCCCATATCCAGATCTTTTTCCTTGAATCCTCTTCATTCTGACAATATCCTATTGTTTCTAATTTACCATATAGATCATTTTTCTATATCTCTTTGGGTTTATGCCCTTACAGTCCTATTTAGAATTGGTTGTGGGCACATTTTGTCCCTTCCAATATGATTTTCCTACTGCTCTACCCTAGACTATTTTAGTAGGCTCTCCTCCTTCTTAGGGACAACTTACCAGCTATTTCTTTTAGAACTAGTCCACTAGGTTTAATTTATTATATCTCCTTCGATCTTTCATCCGAACATACTCTCGGAAATACTTTATAATGGTGGCTTCTTATAACCTTATGAGAATAAGGCTTAATCTCATCATAACTTTGTACTACTTCTCCAAACTTTAGTCAGAAAATTAGACAACAACATTTAAGTGTTTATTGTTTACTCTCCCCCTTGGAGTTTCCTAATGGTCTCTAAATTAAATGTAGAATACCCATTAAGTCAATAGTTAGGATATTGGTTCCCGTCTAGCTTATACTTTACTTCTGGAAGACCTCACGAGGAAACATATGGTACATCACCCATTTGTGATTACCAGTTTGAATTCCCTGATTCCTTAAATGCATGTACTAAGCATCTTATACAACTAATAATGTATTGACTTACTACTTGCTTCATTGCGATTGATTTGAGTCATGGTCTCATACTTCCTTTTTCCTGAAGATGTACCTTCTTCAATAACACCCTCCTTTGAAGATAATCTAGTGGATGTTAGGTTTCCTCCTACGGATGTTCCATATTTCTCCCGATGTTCTCGACAACATGATTTCTTGTGTACAATAATTCCACACTTGTTACACTTTCCTAGAAATTCTCTTGCATTTCTCTTCATTGGAGTAGGATGGATGTTTGGACTATATGGTAGCCCCATTATGGGTCCTATTCCTCCTATTAAAAACCCACGAGTTAACGGTCGGTTTAGGCAGTTCATCATCATGTGTCCAGGTTCTCCGCATTGGTAACATACTATCTTAGGGTTTGGGAACTCCTTAATAACGTGACCCTTGATTCCACAGTTGTGACATATCTTCTTTGTGTTGTACATCCTATGTGGATCCAGACAATTTTCCATCATATGTCCTTGGACCTGACATGTTCTGGTCTGATTTTGAACTTTCTTCCTCTTTCCTTTAGGTACAAAAATCTCATCACCTTCTAATATATGTGCACTATCCAATAATTCCTGGAACTCCTTTGTACGCACAATCCTAAGCTTCATCCTCATAACTGCTTGTAGCCCCTTCATGAACTTCCTTTGTCATTTCGCCTCCATGTTTACTTTTGCACTAATGTACTTGGATAAACGATTAAACTCCTGTACATGTTTCAGAACTGGAAGAGTCTTCATTTCTAAAGTTTCATGCTCCTTCCTTTTCCCATTTTTCCGATGAACAAATTCTTCACGAAACTTATTTTTGAACTCAGCCCAGGTACTAACACCTTCTACCAATGTTGTGAACCTTGACTTCTCCCAATACATGACTGCGGTTCCGGTCAATAAATAAGTTGCATATCGCACCTTTTCTTCATCCTTACATACCACACTTTTAAGCTTCCGAGATGTATCCATTAACCAATTTTCTACTTCCAAAGGTTCTTCTACCATGGAAAAGCACCAAGGCTTAGTTTGTAAGAACTTCACTACTTTAACCCTTGGATGTAATTCCTCAGGTTGCTTCTCTTGCATTTTATTTAAAGTCTCCTGATCAAATTGATTCTGCCACCCTATTTCAGCCTTTTTTCGTCTTCCATATCCTTTATATACTAAAGAACTCCTTTGTTGGTGATTAAATGCGGCATTGGAATTTCTCCTTCCTTTGAAATTTCCTCGCTAACCTCCTTTTGTTGTGTCGGCATCATCTTATGAGCCTTCATCTTCCCATAATCGGAGTGAGAATTCGCCTCTCCCTCACGCGAACCCATTTCCCCACTAGACCTGTACATCAAGTAAGAACTCCATGAAACAACATGCATATGCCCATAAAGTTCCACTCCATGCATAGACCTAGTCAATCAAGAAGATCCAAGAAAAAACCAAGAAATCCAAATGTGGTATATATAACACACATCACTCTAAGCCTGTAATATAGTAGTTGAGTATAATACCTCTAGAATTCAGGCTTAGCTGTGTAGTATATGACACCTCCTGATGTAGGTTTACCTCGTGATACTTAGCACTTAGAAGCCAAACTACTCTTTATCTTCATATTTACCCAAATTGCCCAATTGCAATTGGATAATTTTGAGCAAAGTGGTCTCAATTTGGTTTTGATAAGCCTCTTACCTTTCTTTTGGGACTACTAAAGACTCCATTCTTCCATTCTATCGTAAACTATCCTCACATGATCTCTCGAAACTACTAACAAAATTGTAGTTACTATCTTAATCCAAAAATTATCGTAATATTATAATACCTATGACTTCTATCATAGACCTACATTGTTCTTTACTTACTGTTGTTACAAGATTATTTACTAAGTACTTGTCCTAATTACAGACTTATCATGGTCTCAGAGCTAATTTCACCATGAACTTGTTAAGATTTACCTAGTCATCATGATTAAAGAGCTAATCTCACCGTGACAACTCTTCTTCTTAGCTTACTATTAGTGATTCTAAAAAAAATTTATACTCCATCACATGGAATTCTCAAGTGAATGCCACATGATTTACTTCCAATTGTATCTATACATACCCTAATGGTCTACCTTAAGGGGTATAGTGGTATCAACTAATGGTAAGATTCTTCTACATTATAGGAATTCTAAATATAGACTCCATCACTAATATTACTCCACATGATATCCTAATCTTGGTCGTAATCTTCTTTGATATTTTAACTTACGTAAGATATCTTAGTGGTGTAATACCTATTTAGATCAATACTAAAATGACATTTCTCTAGAGAATACCTATAACTAATCCTTAAGAAAGATGACAAAACATCCAACTTAAGTTTGACAAGGTTATCCTCAAGTGAATATCCATCACAAGTCTTGGTTTAGATAAGATGGCTCCTATAGTCACTATCCAACCTACAGATCTTCCTAAAAGGGTTTTAATCCTAAGGTCAAAGCATATGCTCTGATACCAGCTACGGTGACCCAGCATACCACTGCATGATGTAGTACACTATAGTTGTTGACATAACACCAATGAAACACCATTCAGTAGTATTACATCCCTCAGAGTGGTACAACAGAAACACAGCAGGTCCAAGACATGACTATAGATTACAACTGGACTCTACAAAAGATCCAGTGAACACTCTAGGTTAAAGAGAAAGAAAGAACTTCTTACAAAGAAGAACTAGAAATAATAACTCAGAACTATCTAGTAACTAAGACTAGCATCTAAACTATCAGGCTGGCCATTGCTGCTATTGCAATGCTCTACATAAGTAAGTTTTATGGCTAGAGAATCTACTCCTATCTACTTAAGAACTTTGTCTTCACTTCAGTTGATGTATATGTTGACTTCATTGACTCTGTTGAAGAACTTGAGCTGCCGATGATGGTTTCTTGAGCAGAAATTGATGTTGGCATTGTCTTCAACGGCTTAGAACCTAGCAAGGGTTAAGAAGGTACAGTTGAGTACGAGCATACTTAGCAAGTTCACTAAAAAGGAGTGTATGATGCACTATCTCTACAGCCATAGACCATAGGTCATAGGCAATGCAGATTTTCGTAAACATTTTCTTCAAAGGTTGCTTTTATTCTAAAAAATATGTCCGACAGCCTTCATAGGTTGACCAGAACCTTCGTGGGGTTCCTTTCCTGCTGCGTTCGTAGCTCATTCCCGGAACAGGGAGTAACATGTCACAATTCTTACACTCTACAGAGGTGCGTTACTTTACCCATGAGAGACCAAATCCTTGTTGCACAACCGGGCGATCTTTCCCGTCCACACTTCCTATGGTGTGTGGCCCAGTAGATGATCCAAGCCAATCGCTGCCCTTCTCCGTGACCCCGCATGAAGACACGATCCCCTAAGACGGACTACCATGGTTACTCTTTCAGTAGCCTCTCGAGGACTCCGTAAGTAGCTCTGTCTAGTGGTGACCATCAGCTATGGTGAACTCTGACCTAGACAACTATGCATATATAATCTAGACACCTAGCTCGCGGGGAACTAAGGAGTCCCACCCATGTGCTGGATTCTTTGGAACTCCACGAGAAATAAACAGCCTCACGATAAGGTCATCCGTCCATGCGAAAGGAAGAAGATCTAGCTGACTTCTCCATCCTATTCCAGATCTCATGGTTAACGCGTAATATACGGCGCTAGAATCACTGGCGACATTGGTTGTTAAGTCCTAGATATTATGTTCCTTTACCACTGGAACTGTATCAATAGATTATTACCATTTGGTAAATAATCTATAATCATATTATTATGAAAATAGTATTTTCTGCCCTATTTGAAATGTAGGTGATGACAACATTTGAGTTACAAGCATTTGATAGAAAATAATCAAAGGACATGAGCAAGTTGTGAACTTGCCTTTTGTGATTGCAAGATTATGCACTCACGGCCTTCGGGATAATAGAAGATCCAAATTCTATAAATAGCATCATTGGTCCGGTAAGGACTAATGTTTAAAGAAGCAAGATGCAATTATTCATAAGTAATGTAATGCAAGTTTGATAACCGCGAATCCCTGGAATAGTCGTATCTAATCCAGGGTTCAAAAGCTAGTGATGAGTTCTTAGGAGTGTGTTGCACTTTTATATCAGATTCACACTTGTGCTTGTTATTAAGGCTTGTGAGAATGTGTGAAACAATATGTAAATACAACAAGTAATATGCAATACTAAAGCACTCAAATGGGGCATGGTATCTGAAATATTTCTTAAACAAATTTAAGAATCAATTAGAGCTTTTAAAGAAGTGTTCAAAGATCACTTTTAATTTTCCTTAAAAGAATAACTTTTGAGGAAAATATTACTTTACAAAGTAAAGAGTATTTAAACTTAAGGCTAACACTTTAAGGTTTTCTTATTAGCTAAGATTATTAAAGAGGAAAGCATTACCACATTAAACAATCATAGCATAAGTGGTGGAGATTTACATGTTTTGAACAGTAAATGGTTAACTTCTTAACATTCCACAAAGTTAGAATTTAAGTATTATTACTTGAATGAGGTGGTGTTTTATTAAAGTTATAAGTGAGTAGAATTACTTTCTTATTAATACTTAGATTGTATAAGCATAGATAGGGTATTGCTAAAATTACTTAAAAACTTAGTTTAATTCTTTAGGTGGATTCCTAAACTGGTAAAAGAATTAGTACTCAAATCTTGATGATTTTATAAGTGATAAAATATTTTTGAAGAGTAAAACTTATTTAATTTTAAATGGTAGTTTTAGTGAGTACAAGTTGAATTGGTTAGACCTTTCGTAAATTCATTTAAACATAACTTGCACTTGTTATTACACTTTTAGACTTTAAACAAATAATTCTAAAAGCAATAGTAAAGATTTATATATTTTTAATGAATTAAAATAAAAGAAAAGAGTATAAATAAGATTTATTATACCTTTACCTTCTATTTGACTTCAATTAAGAAAGAGGATATTTTTAATGTGTAAAATTAATTTTTGTGATCATTTCGGTATATTATATGTATTTTTGTGATTTTTAAATATTAAACTATGATTTTTATAAGTTTTATCACTTTATAAATACTTAATAAATAATAATATTTATCTAAGTGATGCCAAAAATCTATGAAACAATTTTTTCAATGTAGATTTTGTTTTTCTAAGAATTTTGGTATATTATTTATATTTTTCTCATTTACCAATATTAAAATATGAATTTCCAAAGTATTATTACTCATAAAATCTTTATTAAGTAATAATTATTTAAATAGTTAACACAATAATGTTTGTTAATAAAGTTAAATTATAGATTTTATCTTTTTGAGCATTTTGATATATTATATACATTTTTCTGAATTATAAAACAAAAGATATTCAATTTCTAAGATTTAATCATTTTCCTAGATTAAAAATAAATATTAAATGTTTTATTGCGTCAGTGCTGACATCAACATGACACATATGCATGGTGCAGACTTTTTATACATAGCCTAATCTACCCTAAGCCACTGACTGGTGGGACACATGCCACATCATATTCAGAAATTGTAAAACAATTAATAAATTGGGCTTATGACATCAGCATGATGTCATGCTGACATCACCCGTGGGTGTTCTTCCTAGGTTGCTGATCGATCTCTCGATCGAGAGCGTGCGAGCAAGCGCGAGCAGGCGTGTTGGACTCACCTTGCTGCGGCCGACCTCAGAGTGGCAGCGCCGCTCCATTTGGGTGGCCGGAACAAGGACGACCAACAGCGGTGAGTGGTGGCGCGTGGTGCTAGCAAGCTACCACATGCGAGGAAGTAAGGCGAGACTACTAGGAGGATCAACTGCTTACCAGGAAGCTTACGGTGAAGACGCAGAGACGAATCATCGTCGGAATCGACGGTGAACGCTGGTGAATGGCGGCGGCTGTGAGGTGCCGATTGACTTGTCTGGGAGCTATCCGGCTTCCATGGCCTGGCTAGGGAGAACGAGGACAGCAAGGCAAGTCGATCGGTGCGCTCAAAACTTCAAGGGGAGCTCGGGAAAGGCGGCGTCTTAGAGCTCCGGCGAGCTAGGTTCACAGTGGATAAGGGAGGAGGATGATGAAGGGGAAACGGGGTTTGCTCTCTGCGTGTACATGTTTTTATAGATGAGGGCGGCGTCGGTAGCACGAATCATAGCACGGCGATCATCTCAGCGACGGAGGACGGTGATGCACTCTCCAGCGAGCTGCTTCCCGGTGCTGTCCTTCTGGCGAGAGGAGAAGAAAGGAAAAGAAACATCGAAGGGGTATTTGGGCTTGGTCCGGTATTGGGCTACGGCGAAACGAGCGAAACGTGACTGCTGCTGCTTGCGGCAACAGGTAGGAAAATGGGCCTTGGGCTGGTTCCGCTGACAGTTCTCTTTTTTTCTTCTTTACTCTGTTTCTATTTTCTCCTTTATATTTCAATTTGAATGTTAATTCATTTAAACTCTAAAACCTTTGTACAATACTACAAATATTTCAGAGGTCCTGACGTTAGTTGATTGTCCTATTTTTGATAGTGCATTCCAACATCTACTATTATATAGGTAAGTGTTTATTAAATAAAGTAATTAAGGATTAGGGTTTTTAGGGATTTGCTCTTTATAAGAAGACCCTTTAAAATGACTTTCACTTCCACTAAAAGAATGTAATGGTAATGGTTTAAAATGGTTATTTAGGTGTACAAATATTTATTAAAACTTAACCTCATAAAAAATCATGTATATACATTAATAAAGTATTAATCCTTGTGGTTCATGATAGGGTGATTTAAGTTTCATGGTTCTCCCTTTTTGGTGCTTTTACCAAATCCAATTCTATTTGATTTGTAATGTTTAGAAATACCACAAAACAATCTTGGTTAGGTCATTATGAATCAATAACAATCATTGCTGGATAAATGCTTAGGTTTATTTAAATATAGGTATTATGGGTTTTGAGAAGATTTAATAACTCATTTTCAATTAGAGATATGGATGATTATTAAGACTATAGATGAAGATTTAGGTTTCTATTAGGGTTCAAGATAATAAGGTGAGCAAGGTTTCCATCCTTAAACACTCATCTGGTTCTCTAATTATCTCTTGGAAGCTTTAATTGTCGAAGAGGTATTATTCAATAGTTACCTAGGAATAGGAAATGGTTCCACTATCAGTTTGATTCTAGGGTTTTGGACAAAGAGGTAGACATGATTCTGTCATGGCTTGATGTACTGTTGGTTAATGGTGTCTAAAGAACCCTTACCTTAATACCTCACTAAGCTTATCCTTAGATAAGGAATTCCTTTCCTAAACATACTTTATGACTCCCTCTTATCTTGTCCACAAAGATCACATCTTCTTGAATAAGACAATCATCTGCCTCCATATCCATTAACATTTGATGACATGGTCATGCCACTTCAACACTACTCATTCTCCATTCTTCTCCTAGTGAACTCATAAGTGAATTAACTCCTCCAACACCAGATGGTTTGATCTCTACCAGAGATCACATTCCATTGATGATGACACACTGATACGTCCATTCTGCATCACTATTCTATATCATAATTTACTGTTATTCATTGATATATTTCATATTAGAGATGATACTTATGTTATTTCATCTGTTTTTGCGTGGTTGATGACTTTTGGAGCATGGACCGCCGCAGTCAGGATTCTGATGGAAAAGGTGCTGTTTGGAGGCAAAATTCACGAAGATCAGAACATCTAGGAAAATATACAGAAAATCCTATTTTCCCAGAAGACGAAGGAAGTCAGAAGGAGGAGTGGAGATGGGCCATAGGGGGCCCACACCACCCCCTGGCGTGGGCCACCCTGGGCAACGCCACCAGGTGGTGTGGCCACCCTGGCCCACCTCTGGCTCTCCCCTCCGTTGGAGATATGCCCAAGAAGCAATAATAAAAGTGGTTATTATTATATCTTTGTGTTTATGATGAATGTTTACATCCCATGCTATAATTGTATTATAAGGAAACACTGATACATGTGTGTTTTGTAAACATAAAAGAGTCCCTAGTAAGCCTCTTGTGGAACTAGCTTGTTGATTAAATGATGATCATGGTTTCCTGATCATGGACATTGGATGCCATTAATAACAAGGTTATATCATTAGGAGAATGATGTGATGGACACACACCCATAGTAAGCGTAGCATAAGATCAAGTCATTAAGTTCGTATTGCTATAAGCTTTCAAATGCATAGTAACCTAATCCTTCGACCATGAGGTTATGTTAATCACCACCACCGGATGGGTACTTCGATGACATCAAACACCGCTTCGTAACTAGGTGGTTATAAAGGTGTCATTGGGTATTCTAAAAGTATGTGTTGAAGCACATGGACCAAGATTGGGATTTGTCCATCCATATGACGGATAGATATGCTCTGGGCCCTCTCGGTGGAATGTCATCTAGTTAGCTTGCAAGCATGTGACTAGGTCACAAGGGATGCCATAACATGGAACGAGTAAAGAGTACTTATCAGTAACGAGGTAGAACTAGGTATGGAGATACCGACGATCAAACCTCGGATAAGTAGAATATCGCGTGACAAAGGGAATTGGTTTCGTATGTTAATGGTTCTATCGATCACGAAGTCATCGTTGAGTATGTGGGAGCCGTTATGGATCTCCAGATCCCGCTGATGGTTATTGATCGGAGAGGTGTCTCCATCATATCTGCATATTCACGAACCATAGGGTGACACACTTAAGGTTCGAAGTTGTTTTTAAGTAGATATGGAATATGCGTTGGAGACCGAATGTTGTTCTGAGTCTCGGATTGGATCCAGGACATCACGAGGAGATCCGGAATTGTCCGGAGAATAAGATTCATATATTGGGGATCATTTTCTAAGTTAGGAAATGTTTTGGAATGTTTGTATGGAGATTCTAGAAGGTTTCGGAATGTTCTGGAAGGTTCTAGGAGATTTCTTGGAGTTTGCTTGAAAACCAAGAAAGGATCAAGGAGTCCTTGTGGGGCAAGACAAGGAGTCGTGGGGGAGGAGGACTACTCCCCCCCTCCCAATCCGCCGGCCAAGGAGGGAGGGGAGTCCTACTAGGACTCCCCCTCCCATGGCGCCTCCCTCCTTTAAATAGAGGGGTGGGGGCGCCCCCCTTACCCCCTCCACTCCAAGCCCTAGCCGCCGCCTCTCTCCTTCTCCTTCCCTCTGCTCAAGCTTAGGCGAAGCCCTGCAGAATTCTCTACTCCACCACCACCACCACACCGTCGTGCTGCTGGGATTCCGTGGAGAAGATCTACTACCTTTGCTACTCGCTGGAACAGGGAGAGGAAGGTCTGCTTCGACTCCGCACGTGTGACCGACTGCGGAAGCGCTGCCGGAACGCGGCGCCGGAAGGATCGTCCACACGATCTTGAGATCGGCAAGTGATCGACTACATCAACCCCGAGATCTAATCTCGTAACGCTTTCGGATCTACGAGGGTTAGTACAGATCTATCTCGTTGCACATGTCTAATAGATTAGATCTTGGCTTTTATCTAGATTAGATCTAGGTTTTGTTCGTTCTTGCGGTATAAATTTTTTGTTTTCCATGCTACAAACCCATCAGTGGTATCAGAGCCTTGTCTATGCATAGATCTGTTGCACGAGTAGAACACAATGGTTTTGTGGGCGTTGGTGCTCGTGCCGTCTTTTGCTTTGTGTACTTTGCATCTTGCGGTATGGTGGGATGAAGCGGCTCGGGCTAACCTTACATGTCATCGCACATGAGACTTGCTCCACGCTTGACGTGTAACTTGCTTTGCACAAGTGGCTTTGCGGGTGTCTGTCTCTCCCATCATAGTATAGATCCAATCTACACTTTGCACTTGATAGCACTTGTATCAACGTTGTGGTTCAGTTTCGTAGGTAAGATCCGTTCTTATTCGAAAGCCCCAAACCACGTAAAACTTGCAAAGAAAATTAGAGGTGTCTAACTTGTTTTTGCAGGGGTTTTGTGATGTGATATGGCCATCATGTGATTGTGATTATATTTGATGTATGCAATGATCCTTGTTGTAATATGGCAACCGGCAAGAGCCTAATGGTTGTCTTTAATTCTATTAAGACCTGCGTGTCTATTCATCTTGTAATAGTTTTATTCCAAGTAGTTGTAATAGTTGCTGGTGATGATGGAAAACCATGAAGCGGCGCCACTGACCTTGACGCGATGCTGGTGATGATGGAGATCATGTCCGTGCTTTGGAGATGGAGATCAAAGGCATAAGAAGAAAGGGCCATATAATATCACACTAATTATGAATTGCCTGTGATGTTAATCCTTTATGCATCTTGTATTTATTAGATCACGACGGTAGCATTATAAGATGATCCCCCTCACTAAATTTCAAGTAATAAAGTATTCGTCCTTAGTTGGCACCGCTGCTAAGACTCGTCGTCTCGAAGCATCTCGTGATGATCGGATGTGATAGATTCTATGTATGCATACAACGGGTGCAAGCCAGATTTGCACATGCGGAAACTAAGGTTAATCTTGACGAGCCTAGCATGTACAGACATGGTCTCGGAACATGGAATACCGAAAGGTAGAGCATGAATCATGTAAGTGATATGATGAATATGAAGATTGTTCGCCGATGAAACTACATCTTCTCTCGTGAAGATCGGACTTGGTGTAGTGGACTTGGTTCGTGTAATCACTAAGACAATGTGAGGGATGTTGTTTTGAGTGGGAGTTCACCTAGTTAATTTAAGAATTAAGATTGAACTCAATTTATCATAAACTTAGTCTAAACTACTTGCAAATTTGTTGTAGATTATGGCGAACCTCTCCATCAATTTCAATGCGTTCCTAGAGAAAGAAAAGCTTAAGAACAATGGAAGCAACTTCACGGACTGGCTCCGTGGTCTGAAGATTGTCCTCAGGGATGGTCAGATGACCTATGTGCTCGAAGCACCGCTAGGTGACCCACCTGCAGATGATGCCACCGATGACGTAAAGAATGTTTACGCCACTCAGAAAAATAATTACTCCACAGTTCAGTGTGCCATCCTATACGGTTTAGAAACAGAGCTCTAGAAGCGTTTTGAGCACCACGACCCGTTCGAGATCATTAAGGAGCTCAAGCTCATTTTTGAGACTCACGCGGCCGTGGAGAGCTATGAGGCCTCCGAAAAGTTCTTTACCTGCAAGATGGAAGAGGGAAGCTCCATTAGCGAGCACGTGCTCACCAGGTCTGGGCACGCAAACAAGCTCCAAGAGTTGGGGATAACGATTCCTAATGAGTTAGGGATTCACCATGTCCTCCAATCACTGCCACCGAGTTATAAGAACTTTGTGATGAACTACAATATGCACTGCATGAACAAGACGTTGCCTGAACTATCGTCCATGCTGAAAACTACTAAAGTGGAGATCAAGAAGGAGCACCAAGTGTTGATGGTCAATAAGACCACCAATTTCAAGAAACAGGGCAAGCCTAAGAAAAAGGGCAACTTCAAGAAGGACGGCAAGAAAGCTGCCGCACCTGCTAAGAAGCCCAAGGGTGGTCCTAAGCCTGAAACTGAATGCTTCTACTACAAGGGTGCTGGTCACTGGAAGCGTAACTGCCCCAAGTACCTGGCGGATCTGAAGAACGGCAACATCAAGAAGAAAGGTATATTCGATATACATGTTATTGATGTGTATCTTACTAGTAGTCGTAGTAGTGCCTGGGTATTTGATACTGGTTCGGTTGCTCATATTTGTAACTCGAAACAGGAGCTGCGGAATAAACGAAGACTGGCAAGAGACAAGGTGACGATGCGCGTTGGAAATGGCTCCAAGGTTGATGTGATCGCCGTCGGCACGCTCCCTCTACATCTACCTTCGGGATTAGTTTTAAATTTAAATAATTGTTATTTGGTGCCTGCGTTAAGCATGAACATTATATCTGGATCTTGTTTATTGCGAGACGGCTACTCTTTTAAGTCTGAGAATAAAGGTTGTTCGATTTATATGAGTAATATCTTTTATGGTAATGCACCTGAGATGAATGGTTTATTCTTATTGAATCTCGATAGTAGTGATACACATGTTCACAACATAGATGCTAAACGAATAAAATTGAATGATAATTCTACATACATGTGGCACTGTCGTCTTGGTCACATTGGAGTGAAGCGTATGAAGAAACTCCATTCCGATGGACTTCTTGAATCACTTGATTTTGAATCACTTGAAAGATGCGAAGCATGTCTAATGGGAAAAATGACTAAGACTCCATTCTCTGGGATAATGGAGCGAGCTACAGACTTATTGGAAATAATACATACCGATGTGTGCGGTCCAATGAGTGTAGCATCACGTGGTGGATATCGTTATGTTCTCACTTTCACGGATGACTTAAGTAGATATGGGTATGTCTACTTTATGAAACATAAGTCCGAAACTTTCGAGAAGTTTAAGGAATTTCAAAGTGAAGTGGAAAATCATCATAACAAGAAGATTAAGTTTCTACGTTCTGACCGCGGAGGTGAATATCTGAGTTATGAGTTTGGCATGCATTTAAAGAAATGTGGAATACTTTCGCAGTTGACACCGCCGGGAACACCACAGCGTAATGGTGTGTCCGAACGTCGTAATCGAACTCTTTTAGATATGGTTCGGTCTATGATGTCTCTTACAGATTTACCACTATCGTTTTGGGGCTATGCATTAGAGACAACCGCATTCACTTTAAATAGGGCACCATCTAAATCCGTTGAAACGACACCGTACGAATTGTGGTTTGGTAAGAAACCTAAGTTGTCGTTCCTTAAAGTTTGGGGTTGCGAAGCGTATGTAAAGAAGTTACAACCTGATAAGCTTGAACCCAAAGCGGAGAAATGCGTCTTCATAGGATACCCTAAAGAAACAATTGGGTATACCTTCTATCATAGATCCGAAGGCAAAGTTTTCGTTGACAAGAATGGATCCTTTCTTGAGAAGGAGTTTCTCTCGAAGGAAGTGACTGGAAGGAAAGTAGAACTCGACGAGGTTACTGAACCTTCTCTCAGAGTTGAGAGTAGCGCAACACCGGAAGATGTTTTTGTGCCGCCTGCACCAATTGGAGAGGAAGCTAATGATGGTGATCATGAAACTTCGAACGAAGTTACTGCAGAACCTCGCAGGTCAACGAGGGTTCGTACCACTCCTGATTGGTATGACTCTGCCTTGAACGTCATGTTGGTGGACAACACTGATGACCCTGCAACGTATGAAGAAGCTATGGTGAGCCCAGATTCCGATAAATGGCTAGAAGCCATGAAATCCGAGATGGGATCCATGTACGAAAACCAAGTGTGGACTTTGGTGGACTTACCGGATGGCCGTAAGACTGTCGAGAACAAATGGATTTTCAAAAGAAAAACAGATGCTGATGGTAATGTTACCGTCTATAAAGCTCGACTTGTCGCTAAAGGGTTCCGACAAATTCAAGGAGTTGACTACGATGAGACTTTCTCACCAGTAGCGAAGCTAAAGTCTGTGAGGATTTTGTTAGCAATCGCTGCATATTTCGATTATGAAATTTGGCAGATGGATGTCAAAACGGCGTTCCTTAATGGTGACATTGAGGAAGAGTTGTATATGGTACAACCCAAGGGTTTTGTCGATCCTAGTGATGCTGACAAGGTATGCAAACTTCAGCGCTCCATTTATGGACTGAAGCAAGCATCCCGGAGTTGGAATCAACGATTTGATAAAGTAATCAAAAACTTTGGATTTATACAAACTTATGGAGAAGCTTGTATTTACAAGAAAGTGAGTGGGAGCTCTGTAGCATTCCTAGTACTATATGTAGATGACATATTGTTGATTGGGAATGATATAGAACTTCTTAATAGTGTCAAAACCTATTTGAATAATAGTTTTTCCATGAAGGATCTTGGCGAAGCGGCATATATTCTAGGCATCAAGATTTATAGAGATAGATCAAGACGCCTAATAGCGCTTTCACAAAGTACATACTTATACAAAGTTCTAAAGAAGTTTAGAATGGAAGAGAGCAAGAAAGGGTTCGTGCCCATGTTGTCAGGTAAGACCTTGAGTAAAACTCAAAGTCTGGCTACGGCAGAAGATAGAGAAAAGATGAATAATATTCCCTATGCCTCGGCCATAGGTTCTATCATGTATGCCATGCTGTGTACAAGACCAGATATAGCACATGCTGTTAGTTTGACTAGCAGATATCAAAGTGATCCTGGAATGGAACACTGGACAGCGGTCAAGAATATCCTAAAGTACCTGAATAGGACTAAGGATATGGTTCTTTCTTATGGAGGTGATGAACAACTTGTTGTAAACGGTTACACTGATGCTAGTTGGAACACCGATCCAGATGACTCGAAGTCACAGTCTGGATACGTATTTATTTTGAATGGTGCTGCAGTGAGCTGGAGGAGTGCCAAGCAAAGCGTTGTGGCGAAATCTTCAACTGAATCAGAATACGTAGCTGCTTCGGAGGCTGCACAAGAAGCCATATGGATGAAGGAGTTCATTACTAAACTTGGCGTGGTTCCCAGTGCGTTGGACCCGATGGCTATCTACTGTGACAACACAGGTGCCATAGCTAATGCACAGGAGCCAAGGTCACATAGCAAGCTGAAGCACATCAAGCTACGTTTCCATGCTATTCGCGAGTATGTCCGAGATGGTGACATAAAGATTTGCAAAGTACACACTGATCTGAATGTGGCAGATCCGTTGACTAAACCTCTCCCTAGAGCAAAACATGACCAACACCAGAACGCCATGGGTGTTAGGTATATTACCATGTAATCTAGATTATTGACTCTAGTGCAAGTGGGAGACTGTTGGAGATATGCCCAAGAGGCAATAATAAAAGTGGTTATTATTATATCTTTGTGTTTATGATGAATGTTTACATCCCATGCTATAATTGTATTATAAGGAAACACTGATACATGTGTGTTTTGTAAACATAAAAGAGTCCCTAGTAAGCCTCTTGTGGAACTAGCTTGTTGATTAAATGATGATCATGATTTCCTCATCATGGACATTGGATGCCATTAATAACAAGGTTATATCATTAGGATAATGATGTGATGGACACACACCCATAGTAAGCGTAGCATAAGATCAAGTCATTAACTTCGTATTGCTATAAGCTTTCAAATGCATAGTAACCTAATCCTTTGACCATGAGGTTATGTTAATCACTATCACCGGATGGGTACTTTGATGACATCAAACACCGCTTCGTAACTAGGTGGTTATAAAGGTGTCATTGGGTATTCTAAAAGTATGTGTTGAAGCGCATGGACCAATATTGGGATTTGTCCATCCATATGACGGATAGATATGCTCTAGGTCCTCTCGGTGGAATGTCATCTAGTTAGCTTGCAAGCATGTGACTAAGTCACAAGGGATGACATAACATGGAACGAGTAAAGAGTACTTATCAGTAACGAGGTAGAACTAGGTATGGAGATACCGACGATCAAACCTCGGATAAGTAGAATATCGCATGACAAAGGGAATTGGTTTCGTATGTTAATGGTTCTATCGATCACGAAGTCATCGTTGAGTATGTGGGAGCCGTTATGGATCTCCAGATCCCGCTGATGGTTATTGATCGGAGAGGTGTCTCCATCATGTCTGCATATTCACGAATCGTAGGGTGACACACTTAAGGTTCGAAGTTGTTTTTAAGTAGATATGGAATATGCGTTGGAGACCGAATGTTGTTCGGAGTCTCGGATTGGATCCGGGACATCACGAGGAGATCCGGAATTGTCCGGAGAATACGATTCATATATTGGGGATCATTTCCTAAGTTAGGAAACGTTCTAGAATGTTTGAATGGAGATTCTAGAAGGTTTCAGAATGTTCTGGAAGGTTCTAGGAGATTTCTTGGAGTTTGCTTGAAAACCAAGAAAGGATCAAGGAGTCCTTGTGGGGCAAGACAAGGAGTCGTGGGGGAGGAGGACTCCTCCCCCCTCCCAATCCGCCGGCCAAGGAGGGAGGGGAGTCCTACTAGGACTCCCCCTCCCATGGCGCCTCCCTCCTTTAAATAGAGGGGTGGGGGCGCCATCCCCTTACCCCCTCCACTCCAAGCCCTAGCCGCCGCCTCTCTCCTTCTCCTTCCCTCTGCCCAGGCTTAGGCGAAGCCCTGCAGAATTCTCTACTCCACCACCACCACCACACCGTCGTGCTGCTGGGATTCCGTGGAGAAGATCTACTACCTCCGCTGCTCGCTGGAACAGGGAGAGGAAGGCCTGCTTCAACTCCGCACGTGTGACCGACTGCGGAAGCCGAGAAGGATCGTCCACACGATCTTGAGATCGGCAAGTGATCGACTACATCAACCCCGAGATCTAATCTCGTAACGCTTTCGGATCTACGAGGGTTAGTATAGATCTATCTCGTTGCACATGTCTAATAGATTAGATCTTGGCTTTTATCTAGATTAGATCTTGGTTTTGTTCGTTCTTGCGGTAGAAATTTTTTGTTTTCCATGCTACGAACCCATCACCCTCTAGCATATATTATCCTCCTGAAACCCTAATACTCGGGGGCAACCACAGAAAGATTCCGCCGCCTCTGCGGGGCGGAAAACACCGAGAGAGAAAGATCTCTCCGGCAGACAGATTTCTGCCGGGGGAATTCCTTCCCGGAGAGGGGAGATTGTCGCCATCAACACCACCATCAAGCTGGACTTCATCGGGATCATCATCACCACCATCATCACCATCAGCACCATCATCACCATCTCCATATTGCTGTAACAATTGGGTTGAATCTTGCATAGTTCTTAGGGGAAACTTTCCTAGTGTTGATTACTCTTTGTAGTTGATGCTATTGAGTGGAATCATTGAATTATTGTTTATGTTCAGATTGTTATACATCATTATTCCATCTCTAATCATGATCCTTATGATGTCTTGTGAGTAGTTTGTTTTGTTCTTGAGGACATGGGAGAAGTCATGTTGTTAGTAGTGGAGTTGTGTTGAGAAAGATTCAATAGTTTGATATTTAAGTTGTGGTGTACTTCTTCTAGTGGTGTCATGTGAATGTCGACTACATGACACTTCACCTATATGGGCCTAGGAGAATGCATTGTGTATTTGGCTACTAATCGTAGGGGTTGCCGGAGTGACAGAAACCTGAACCCCCGTTAGGAAACCATTGCACAAGGGACGTAAGGGTCTTAGAGTTTAAAGCTATGGTTAGGTTTCTACCTTAATTACTTTCTTGTACTTACGGATGTTTGCAAGGGGTATAATCACAAGTATGTATTAGTCCTAGGAAGGTCGGTACATTAGCACAGGTTCACCCACACAACACTTAGCAAGCTAAAGAAGATTAATCAACTATATGAAGCGAAAGCACTTGCCAGAATTCCCATGTGTCCTCGAGAACGTTTGGTCATCTCAAGTAATACAACCGGCTTGTCCTTTGCTACATAAAGGATTGGGCCACTTGCTGCATTTATTCTTATTGTCTTTTATTTACTCGTACTTTATTTTACTTGCATTATCAAAAAACCCTAAAAATCTGTTTGCTAAGTATTTGCAGAGAATTCCTAATCCATACCACTAGCCAACACCTTCTGCTCCTCGTTGGATTCGACACTCTTACTTATCGAAAATACTGTGATACACCCCCTATACTTGTGGGTCATCAAGACTATTTTCTGGCGTTGTTGTCGGGGAGTGAAGCGCTATTGGAGAGTGGAACTGGTAAAGGAAACCTCTACTGTGAGTATTGTTCACGTCTGTTAGTTGCTTTATTTTCAATATGGATAATTCGCTGAGTTTATTATTTCATAATGCTACTACCACTGCTAGGGTAGTAGATGAACTACCACCTTCTGAGAATGATGCTTTTAAAATACCTACAAGAATTATTGATCGTGTTATGGATAACTATTATGTTGGAGATGGAATTGTCCATCCCGGTGATAAATATGCGGGTTGTTCAAGTGTGCAGGTATTACTACATATCAAGTTAAGAAGAAGTTATTCTCATTATCACTAAAAGGAAGAGCTAAGGAATGGTATAAGCTGCTAAAGAATGGTCAAGCTCTTGAATGGGAGGAAATAGTACCTCTCTTTTATTCAAAGTTTTATCCTCCAAGTGAGATTCATAAAGATCGGAATCAAATATACAACTTTTGGCCTCTTGATGGAGAGAGTACAGCTCAAGCTTGGGGGAGATTGAAGTTACTAATGCTCAAATGTCCCATTCATGATCTCCCCAACAATATTATTATCAATAACTTTTATGCAAGGCTCCCTCTACATGATAAGGATTTATTGGATGCTTCTTGTGCTGGATCATTCACTTGTATGGAAGAAGAAGCTAAATGGGATCTTCTGGACCGTATTCAAGACAATGCTGAAGCATGGGAAAATGACAAAGGAAGAAAGTCAGGTATAAATTATGATTATGAATGCATTGAATCTTTTATGGGAACTGATGACTTTCAAAATATTAAGAATGCTTATGGTCTAGACTCTCAAGCTATTGCAACTTATTTTAAGGCTTTTGCTTCCTATATTGAAGTGCCTAAAAAGAAGTGGAATAAGTACCATGAACCATTTAAAGATGTTGGTAAGAATGTTCCTGCAAGAAATACTGAAGTTTATACTGCTAATCATGCTTTACCCGAACCTTACATTGAGAAAATGCCTTTCCCAGTTAAGATAAAGGAACATTCTATGATAGCTAGTATGGTTAATGAAAGTACAAGTAAAGCTGTTGAACTTGATAAACAAATGGATGATGAACCTACAATAGCAAATGTGAAAGACTTTGTCACTAAATATGTAGAAGAGGGACACACTATCCTTTGTAAGGATACCTCTAATATTGTTTCACAAAATAGTGTTATGAGAGCTAGTATTCCTGTGTTTTCTGTTAGGATAAGTGATCATTGTTACGATGGCCCTTGTGATAGCTATATTGTTAAGTTTATGCATGATACTGAAATTTATTATGAGAGAGGGAAAAGTGTTCTTATGCATCTCAATAATATCAAGTTTCCTCGTTTTATGCTTAAAGTCTTTATGTTGCACCTGTTTTGCCTTCTTATGCTCTCGGTTTCTGGTTCCAACAACTTATTTGCCTACAAAGTTCCCTTGCATAGGAAGTGGGTTAGACTTAAACATGTGTATTTTTTCTTCTTAATGCTCTCTTTCAATTCAATTCATATTCCTAAGTGAGCATCATCAAAATTATCATATGCCCATCTTAATGGCTATAAAGAAAGAGCTTTTTGGGAGACAACCCAATTTATTCTTGCTTTCAGTTTGGTTTTGTTTCTTTTAATCTTGGAAGTTATTACTTCGGTAATAACCTCTCCTTATCCTTTTTGTTTGGTTTTCGTGTCAAGATCAACCCCTAATGAGAGAGAAGTAATAGTCGGGGAAGTTGCTGTCCCGAAACAGATTTTTGTTCTTCACCATAAAAATTCGTGAGAGATCTCTGTATGTCGGATTGAGCTATAATTTTTGTGCTTCTGCCCCAGGTTGTTATTTAACTTTCGTTAGTTTTGAACTTTTTGATTTGAGCAATAGAAGATTTTCGAAAATATTGATCTTTACCTACTGGTCTGTTTTGATAGATTTTGCCATTCTTGCATTTGCTTCTTTAATCGATTTCCTTTTTGAATTCTTTTTGGGTTTTTGGAAGGAGTTGCTACAGTAGTTTATGTTTTGATGGTTTTCAGTTGAAGTTGAACTCAAAAGGTTTTATCACTTTACTTATACTAATGTTACTAATGAGAACTATGTGAAGTTTTGTGTGAAAGAAATTTCCAGGTAGTGGAGATAATGGTGTAATAAGGAAGTGAAAGGTTTCATGACTCAAGAAATAAGTGTATGAAGATGAAGATATTGATGTATTCAAGTGGTGACTCCGGAAGAATCTACTAGATACCAAATTCAGAGACCTGCAGAGTCCGTTTTCAAATAGGTAATAGTTCTGGTAAGAAAAGTTCCACGAAGATACTATCCAACTATATTTTTGCAGTTTTTAGCCAATAAGGAAAGTTATGAAGCGAAAGAGGGTCGGAAACGGAGCCAGTGTGGCTCACACCACCCTGTGGCGCAGGCCCACCCCTGGCCGCGCCACCAGGTGGAGTGGCCACCTCGAACTCTGTCTCTGACCCGTTTTCTCCCAGTACCTTCCTTTTGTTGTGAAACTTCGTAATATATAATCCTCCGGATCCCCCGAGGTTCGTATATTGTGTTCTCGTCATGTTTTTGTTTCGGTATGTTTTGTTCCGATGTCGTTTAGGGGTTCATCTTCAAAGGATTACGAGCTGCGACGCCGTCGCGAGCTCCATCACAATCTTGAGCGCGAAGACATGGATCGGGATGGCAGGGAGGAAGTAAAGGACATGACAACAGGCATGAAGGGGCTGATACCTCCGACTCTAGATCTCAGTTCTTGCCCTGCAGCAGTGGAAGCTCTACGAGTCACTGATGAGTTCTATGACAAGTAACGAGTCTTAAGGAGGAAGGTGGATATGCTTCAAGAGGAGAATAATAGGCTTCGCAAAATACTAGAAGATTTCCTCGCGCTAATCGAGAGGATACCACCACCACCGAAGGAGTAATTCGTCATCAGGTTTGGCATCCCCTTGGTTTGTTCCAAGCTTAGGGGAGTACCACGGTATCACATCACTATCTTCTATCTTTTTACCTTTTTAGTAGAGTCATATCATGAATAGAGAAGTTATCATGTAGGATGGTTTGCATTATGGAAGTGTCCCCTCTCTCGTTAGATGTATCCCTTGGTGTGATTTGCTGTTATGGAATATTAATGAGAAGTTCTATCATTTACTCTTTTGCATATCTTATATTAGTTTTCAATTCGTGGTTATATGATTGATCTTGTTGTTAGTATTGGTATCACTCTAGGATCATTGAGTTAATTTAGTTGGTTTTGGCAAACCTGGCTCGATCAGTAGCAACACTATTTTTGAGAGTTGAATGAAAAAGATAAAAGAACTCTAAAGAAAAATAATTTCATCATCTTTCTTTATTGATTTTCTCATAAGTTTAGTATTCCCTAGTTAAGATCTTTTGTGCTTCCAAGGAAGATTGCATATTTGTTTTTATCACTTGCATGTTTGTTTGTTTCCTTCAACTCTTATACTTGCTACCCAGCCTTGCTAGCCAAAAACCTGTACTGAGAGGGCATTCTTCTCGTGCATCCAATCCTTAAACCAAAACCTATGCCATTTGTGTCCACCATACCTACCTATTAGCATTATTGCTATTCCAAGTAAATTCATGTTTTTATCTACCTTCCAAATTAAACTTGTTATGTGAAAATTAGTGATTAAAGCTCTCACGAACTTGATGGCACACTTTACTTTCTTGCATTTAATAAACTTGAACCATTGTGCCCATCTATGTTGCATATATGCTTGCACTGTGTAAGTTGTTAATTAGCAGAACCATGCTGTCATGGGGAACACTTTACTTTCCTAAAGGAATTTCGGCTTTACCTGGTACTATTCCGTGGAAAGATGTTTCGGTTGGCGCGAGATTGTCCAGGGGGTAGCCCATTGTTCTCAGTGTGTTTGCGTAGATCAGATTTATGTTGCTTCCTGCATCCATGAAGACCATGCTCATATCAAACCCGCCAATTTGTGCTTCGACTATCAAGGCTGAGTGACCTGGTCGTGGGACCCGAAGTGGGTGATCGGCTTTGCTGAATGTGATTTCTTGCTCTGACCAGTGGAGATATTCGGGTGTGGTTGATGTTGCTGTTTCTGCCATATTGATTTGTCTTGTGACGAGCTTCTGAATTCTGTTGGATGGACACCCTTTCTAAATCATGGACATTGCTCCTTTTGACCTAGGGTACTTGTTGTTTTGATAATTTTTGTTTTGTGGTGGTGCCGCTGGTGGTGGTGGTGCGCCAATGGCTAATGTGCCGGCCGTAGATGCGTATCCTCAGTTTGCCGCTTTGGTTGCCTTTGCATTACAAAGCTCCTGCATCTTCAGGAATGTTCGGCAGTCTTTCATGAGGTGGTTAGATTGTTGTCTGCCTACTGAGTCAATGTAAAAATGCATATTACAGGGTCCTTCCAGCATTTGCATTGTGGACATGGGTGGGTCTCGTGCTCTTGGCTGACACCGCTATGCTGACTAGCTTCCTCCGACGTCGTCCCTGTTCTGGCGTTATCCTTCGTTGTAGT
Source organism: Avena sativa (assembly GCA_916181665.1). Classification (NCBI taxonomy): domain Eukaryota; kingdom Viridiplantae; phylum Streptophyta; class Magnoliopsida; order Poales; family Poaceae; genus Avena; species Avena sativa. Next base: position 265,625,551 of record OV702292.1, on the reverse strand, counting down.
CGTTGCTTCTGTTGTTACGTTCACCTAAAAAATCTGATGCGATGTAACTTGGTATCGTGTTTCCATTGTTGTTTCTTCTTCTTCTATCATTGCTGCGCTTGTCCCTCTCTTCTTCGGGTGATCACGTGCGCTTATTGTGCAACGCGTCTTCTCCATCAGCCTAGCGATTTGCTATTTCCATTAGGTGTGAGATTGTTTTGGGTTTAACTTGTCCCAGTTCTTCTATGAATTCTCGTCGACGGAGGCCGTTGTTGAAGGCGTCGATGGCCCTTTCGTCGGATATGTACTCAACTGAGTTTTTGATGATATTCCATTGTTGGATGAATGCTCTTATTGATTCCCTAGATTTTTTTTGCATCCTCGCAACTGCTCCAAGGATGCTGGTCGTTTAAACGTGGATTGGAAGTGCCGGATGAACTTATCTTCCAGGTCATTCCAGCTACTGATGGAATCTTTGGATAACTGTCTGAGCCATGATCTTGCGGTGCAGGTGAGATGTAATTGTAGGCTTTGCATTGCGGTAGTTGTGGAGCCGCCTTGCAATTTGACAGTGGCCAAATAGTCTGCTAACCATGCTTCGGGTTCCTATAGTCCATCGTACTTGTGGCGGTCGTGTGGAAGTTTGAAGTCCTTTGGTACTGAGGTTTTGCGAATCCGTTGCGTAAAACAACTGGCTCCGCATAGCTCATAATCATCTTTGTTGTATCCATCATGATGTCGTCGATTGCAGTTTTCATCTCTTGATCCCTCGCTCCTGTGTTTTATGTTGTCGTTTCTTGTGTTGATTCGCGGCTCAGGTCCTACGAGGTGCACCTGATGTGGCGATCGAGATCGTTGGGTGTGTCCCACTTGCCGAGGACTAATGTGATGGCGTGGGGATCTATCGGGTTATCACGTGATTCCTTGCGCTGCTTCCGCGAGAGAGGCTCCCACCATGCCAAGGTTCATCAGGGCGGAGCGGTGGAGGGGCGCACGTGGATCATCAGGTGTGGGCTGAGTGGTGATTAGATATGTTTGCGTAGCCAAATAGCTGCGTGAGTTGTTTTTTCCTCAATGTTTCCTTCTTGGTCAATCAACATGAATGATAGGTCGAGATCTCAGATGAGTCCACTTCTTTCTGCTTCAAGGATATGCTGCAGTCGAGATGTTGCCCTTCTTGGTGGTTCTCCTCCTGTTACGCTCCCTAATCCTCGAGTAGAGCTTAAATGCGCCTATCGTAAGCTGGATTCGTCGGCTAATCTCTTTCTTTTGTCAAGTTGCCTTTGCATCCTAAGTAGGTCTCTCTTCTTGTGGTGAAGCAGATACTGGTATGCTAATAGATCCTCATGTGAAGCATCCGCTGTCATCAGAACTGCTCCCGAAATTGCTTCCCTTGCTTTTTTCCATGCCGATGTTGGTAGCCGAAGTCTTTGCCTCTCTCCTCCATGCAGTTCTCCACCTCTTCCTTGGGTTATGCGATTATCTGTTGTTTCTCCTCCGTTTCCGTGGTCTCCTTCATTGTCGTGGTTTCCTGCATTGTCATATGATAAAATATCATCGGGGTTGAGGATACGATTACCGTTGGAGTCACGTGGTGTTGAGGTATCCCCGTTGATCATGCACACTTGGTGGCATGTTATGCGTGGGACGATGGCGTCATCTTCTTCTTTAAAGGATGTGCTGATAGTATTTCGAGATTGTAGTTCTGGATATAACTTCACCATCCTTTCTTCGAAGTCGACATTTTTGCTACTTCCTTTGGGTTGAAAATTTGTCGTGTTTACTTCGCTTGGTGGGGTTAGTTGTGGATCTGATCCGAAGGAGAGATTGTCGTAAAGACCATCAAGGTCCCCTAGATCCATCTCGATTTGTTCACTTTCCTCGCCTGCTTCGACATGTGTTGTGACGTCCATGGAGGATCCGTCGGAAGATACTGGTACCTCCGTAGGCGTAGTTTTTCCCACCGACGGTTCTGATGTGATCAGAACTGAAGGGTGTGATTCTTGCGGGTCTTCTCTTTGGAAGTGGAGGCTTCCGATTATTAGATTGGATCCGCCATTGAAATCGACGGGTACCAATACAGGGGTGGGCGAGCGTGGATCTGCTTTCATCGGGTTGATGCTTTGTGGAGAGCGGTCCACCGAATCCATGGTTCCAGCGTTCAGGTTTCCCACAGACGGCGCCAATTGACGAGGGATAACCTCGGCAATGCCCATGGTGATGGACTTAGGATTTCGCGGGAAAGAGAACGCTGGGGATTTCATCGGATGTCAGGAAAACAATGAAGTCAAAGTTGCCTGAATATTGGGGAAATCGCACTATTACAAATTGTCTTCTAGCTTTCAGTACCCTTGCTTAGGCTTCTCCCATCCTATATATAATAGGACGCGTCTCAAAGCTGTATGCAGATAGGTTTTACAGACGCGTGATTACAATACCAATACATTGTCGGTTCAGAGACTCTTTCCTAATACATTCAAAGTCTTTGTCGGTTGCTTCTTTGGGTTATCATCTGAAATCTTCATGGGCCATGAGCCTTTTACCCAACATAGGGCAGCAAATCTCAAGCATCCGAGTTACCTATGTTAGGCCCACTCCCAGCTCATGTGGCTCGATAAACTAATACTGCATGGTAGCGTCTGCTATAGACGATGCTGATTTTTGTGAACGGATAGACCACGGAGCGTATACCGTACATGTGTGAGGATTCTCGTGATGGCGAGATCATGCAGTCGATACCATTCATAACCGACCTAGCATCGTTGTACGTACCATTTGGACACGAGGTGGCATCATAGACCGTAGACATTCGCGGGTTCTTGCGGTGAAACCGTACTATGGGTATCATTAATTCCCGAGCAGGCAACGTACATTCTGGCCGGTCGTGGTTTATCATAGTGAGATAATGATTTTTTGCGCCATGACTTACGCTTCTCTTCTTACGGGTTTTCATGATAGTTCATAGAGTATAAGAACACTATCGCTATTCTCTCGACATATAATGGTTTATATGGTCTCCTCTTCCATCTCTGACTCCTCTTTCTTCCTTGCTGCCGACCTAGAGATGAGTCTTCTTGGTCAACATCATCTTCCCTGGTGTGCGGTGGGTGGCGTACAGCAGGTCTTCGTCACACTCGCCACCTGCATGGTAAGTCCTGCTTTAGTTTTTTCGCTCATCCTAGTTCTCTTCTATCCGTTCTTTGCTGACTGTCCGTTTGCGTTTTGCTATAGATTTTGCTCCTCTAGTTCCTCAACGCAATCGTTCGTTTTGCTTTCACACAATAGGTATTTCTGGCTGTTCAGCTCCATATTTTATTTTCTTCTACATATTATATCTCTGTATCTTCGATGCTGATGGTTTGCTTTTCGCGTTTTCACTATAATAACTTGGATGGTACATTGTGATCTGATTTTGTCATGGATGAGGGTAAAACATCATAGATGGCCATCCACGACGAATTATGCGACGAAAAAAGGTTGTGAACCTCACGTCATAATGGGATCCAAGACGTTTTTTCTGTCTGAAAACGTCACGACCGTGCGTGACGTTCCTTTAATTTTGTTGCAGCCAACAGGATCGACCCAACCTAGGCCCACTTAGCCGTGACGTTTTTTTCGTCAAAGTCTATGCCACATGGCAGCCGGCACCACAAGCAATTGTTAACCATGTCTGCTGACATCATGGCGGCCTAATGTCATCGAGTTCCTGAGTTTTTTCTTGTCACGGCTTGATTCCGTTGCAACCGCTTTCATGATGTCATCCATCCCATTCCTGATGTCACACATGTTGTGACGATTGTTTTTTCGTCGCCATCCTTCTGGCACATGGACGATTACCAACATGACACGTGCACCAATTGGATGACATCATGTGGACCACCCAGGGCACGACACGTGGGCTAATAAGAACAAGACACATATCTCCTATCCATGACAAACTTTATGTGATGACGTCATTGTTGGCCGTGACGTTTATTTTTCGTCTAGAAAGTTCACCAATAAAAGCGGGCCACGTCAGTGTTTATCTATGATGGAAATATTTCATCAAGAACAACGTAGACGAATTCGTTTTTGTTGCGGAAGCGTGCTGATGTCAGGGTACACTAGTGCATGTAATGCTTGCATGTAAATTTCTACTAGCCCTAATCATTTTTGGACCATTTCACACCACATGCATCAAATGAAAGAATTTGACAATAAATTTTAGGACAATTTTTACATAAATTTCCATAGTAGCCTCACAAGTTTCTAAAACAGTTTCTGAACCACGTAGATTTCATAGAAACTGCTGAACTTTCCACAACAGTTTCTAATCCAAAATCCTCACAAGTTTCCAAACGAGTTAACTTTCCTAGCTTACCACAAGTTTCCCTGCCCAAAAAATCACAAGTTTCAACCACCAGTTCACCTACCTTGCGACAGGTGAAGCTGATGTTGCTACTCCCTCTTCTGTTGAGTCATCTGAGACAACACTTACTGAAGAAAGTCATTTGAATGGTCTTGTTTAGCCTGCAACTCTTCTTTCTTTATGTGCATGTCTTGCAAGTCTTGAACATACTGTAGCTTCTCTGCCTCAACAGCTTCTTTCGCTCTCTACAACTCATCTATGGTACAACATAGTTTGATACTCCCGGCTCTCTCAGCCTCTAGTTTTTCGTCAAGGCCCGGCCTGCTTAGTCTTGTAGTACATGGATAAAGGTTGATGTTCTTCAAGAATGTTGGCTTGCTCTTCTTGTTCTTTGAGAGTGCAAAGTTCACAGCCTTAGTACCAAAAGATGTTCTTGCTCAGTGCCATCTTATGAAGCAGATGGAGCCATCCTCTGAAGAATGACTACCTATAGTTTTTGGAATATAACTGAACATTAGAAAAATAGCAAGAAAATTACAATCACATCGTATCCATTTCAGAGACAAAGAGGGCATTGACTTTTACAAAGATGAAAAGTATTCTAGAGGACTTACAATTGCTTCCTTCACATTCTCAATGTAGACATTTTTTGGGCTATGATGCGTCTTTTTGGAGAGTTCAAAGGCATCATCCTCCCTGTTGCACACAACCTCGTAGCTATGAGAACTTGTGGCAATAGGGTACAAAACTTTGTTCCTATTTTCCTTCTTTTTAAACAAATACTCTACACAAGTAGAAAGCATACAATATAAGAGACAGTTCTAGTCAAACAATTCAAACACGGGTAGTAACAGTTGTATTGGATCGTATGGGCACCTAGAGGGGGTGAATAGGTGCTACACAAATTTTTAATGCCTTTTCAATTTTAGGCTTAACACAAAGGTAAATCCTATAGATATGCATCTAAGAGGAATTTCCCTATATGTAAACCTAACTACTTAGTGAGTAAAGGCAAAGGGAGTGGAACAAGGTGACCGTAGTGGAGCACGTAGAGACACATGATTTGTTTTACCATAGTTTCTTTGTTGTTAAGGCAAGTACGTCTATGTTGGAGGGGTGGGAAGTACTAAGACCACCACACCACAATAGGCCTCACCCTATTCTCTTATGGATCTCTCCACCAAAGGCCTGATCCACCTTCCACTATTTGGTACCTTCTAGGCGGGAACTGGTGCCTTTACAACACTAGCAGGGCACGCATCCACAACTGAATTGGAGGCTCCCATTATGACAACAAGATGCCACAAGAATAATTTAATCAATAATCGAAATAGAGATCTAGATATTTGCGGGAAATACTAGATGAAGAATCCTCCAAATGAATGGAGGGGAAGTGAAGATCTTGATGGATGCTGATGAAGATCAAAGTCTCCTCCTTCGATTCCCCAAAGCCCGGAGCCTTTGAGTGGTTGAAGATGGAGATCACACTTGAGTCGATATGAATAGTGCAGAACTTTTTTGCTGGATCCAAGGAATTTTAAATGGGGATCTAAAGGGCTATTTATAGCCCATCCAAAAAGCTACCCTTGGATGAATCAAGGGCTGGATTATCCGGCCTAAGTGGGTACCAGATTATCCGGTCGGGGCAAACATCTGGCCCAGAACCAGACAATCCGGACCAAATGTCTGCCCCCTCTCTGTGTGACGCGCCTTGGTCGCCTTTGGAAAACTCATGGGGGGTGGGGGGATTATCCGCCCCCTGGTTGGGCAGATTATCCAGCCCTTGAAAAAGCTCTGGCCCTGTCCGAGTAATCTGGGGAAAACTCCGCCCCCTCTTCTGCGTGACACGCCTTGGGGGCTTTTGGGAAAAGCCTAGGGGATAGATTATCCGCCCCCCTGGTGGGGCGGATTATCTGGCCTAGGCAAAAGCTCCGGCCTTGGCCGGTTAATCCGAGGAAAACTCCACCCCCTTCTGCTTGATGCGCCTTCATGGCTTTGACGCACTCGGTGGGGCAGATAATCTGTCCCTTGGTAGGGGCGGATAATCCGCCCCCAAAACTCTAGTTTAGCAGCATTTGGGTGGAAAATTATTCTACACCCCTAAACACACAATTAAATAGTCCTTGGCATTGTTATCTTACACACAAAACACTAGAGATCATGAAATGTTATTTCAACAGTACAAGAGTAAACAAAAAGTGACGTGTTTCCTGGGGTTAGACCAAGTATCGACAAGTTTGCACCACTGATCATTGGTCATGTGTTTCACTTCATCTGGACATTTCCTTGCAACTTGGTTTAGAGGGTAGGGATAAAAATACTTCTTCTTCAGATAATGTCGTCGATTCCTTGCATGCCTCATAAAATGGTTGTCGCAAGCCTTCTTTACATTAGGTTGAGTTATGTCCATCACAAACTTTTGCTAAAATAAAACATGGAGCATAAACATTTGCATGAACACATAAATGGAATGGGAAAGTAAATCCAAGTGATAGAACATACAGAAAGTTTGCCTATGAAATCTTCTTTCATATCCTCTCTTGCCTTGTACTCTTTCTAGTGGGGGAAGATAGACATGTGAGTCTTGACTATTACAACACA